>OZ023231.1:3197465-4554465 GCA_964006365.1 Trididemnum miniatum | reverse complement strand
GCATGCAGCCCAGAAAACACAGTGAACGTCAGCGCTTATCGGTGGTTTAAACATCAATATCCCGGTACGTTTGTCGAACTGCATGTACAGTTACAGGATCCAGCAAGATGATACAAAGAAGGATATGTAAGTCAAATAGAATTCATCTTTCCTACACTTCTCCGATAGGCACCCCCAAAGTCAGGCAACAACAAAGCCCAATGTGTCAGGGTAAGAATAGATCCAACAATAAGAGTACAGTCTTTTAATGGAATGGAAATGGTACTCCCCCATACAGGTGGGAATTGAACCATCCATTTCTGTCATCAATTACGAGTTAGATGAGAAATTTGCAAGGGACAAATTAATGTTTCGACTATAACCAAAGTCTCGTCAGCCTTGCTACGCACAGCCAATCCAGGCTAAACTCATTCCAGACTGTAAAGACTCTGTTTTTGCATTGCTTTACCTGTACATCTCGACTTCATCTCTTTTCTAGGTTGTGCCCTATTTTTGACAGGCGACTGGCCCCAAACAACGATACCCAATGAAAGAACCTATAACCACTAACCCACAACCAAGTTACCGTTAGCCTAACTAGCCCACATCACTAGAAGCCCCCATGGTAACCCACTCATTTGCAGCTGCAGACGCGTTTCGACCTTATTATGGTCTCATCAGTGCAGCATAGCAACCTCCCACCTTCCTGAAAAAAAAAAAAATTCTAACCTTCAAAGGAACTACACACTCCAAATCTAAGCCTCTCCTCGTTCTGCTCAAGGTAGAACATTTGAAATAAAACCTTCAAGAAAATAATACAGGCTGGATTATGATGTCACAGATTCACTGTAAACAATCGATAAGAATAGAAAAGTCCGGTTGGTTTAAACATTATTTTCCCGGTAATCTGAGAAGGAATTTTTTGTTTAAGGTTTGTAACTATACCAGTTACCAAAACCTACAAAAAACCTCTCTGCCCAACCCGTTCGCCCGTGAAAAAGCGGGGGACAAGGCAGGCACTGTGTCTGCGCATGCAGTCCAGAAAACACAGTGAACGTCAGCGCTTATCGGTGGTTTAAACATCAATATCCCGGTACGTTTGTCGAACCGCATGTACAGTTACAGGATCCAGCAAGATGATACAAAGAAGGATATGTAAGTCAAATAGAATTCTTCTTTCCCCTACACTTCTCCGATAGGCACCCCCAAAGTCAGGCAACAACAAAGCCCAATATGTCAGGGTAAGAATTGACAACCTAGAAAAGAGATGAAGTCGAGATGTACAGGTTAAAGCAATGCAAAAACAGAGTCTTTGCAGTCTGGAATGAGTTTAGCCTGGATTGGCTGTGCGTAGCAAGGCTGACGAGACTTTGGTTATAGTCGAAACATTAATTTGTCCCTTGCAAATTTCTCATCTAACTCGTAATTGATGACAGAAATGGATGGTTCAATTCCCACCTGTATGGGGGAGTACCATTTTCCATTCCATTAAAAGACTGTACTCTTATTGCTGGACCTGTTCTTACCCTGACATATTGGGCTTTGTTGTTGCCTGACTTTGGGGGTGCCTATCGGAGAAGTGTAGGAAAGAAGAATTCTATTTGACTTACATATCCTTCTTTGTATCATCTTGCTGGATCCTGTAACTGTACATGCGGTTCGACAAACGTACCGGGATATTGATGTTTAAACCACCGATAAGCGCTGACGTTCACTGTGTTTTCTGGACTGCATGCGCAGACACAGTGCCTGCCTTGTCCCCCGCTTTTTCACGGGCGAACGGGTTGGGCAGAGAGGTTTTTTGTAGGTTTTGGTAACTGGTATAGTTACAAACCTTAAACAAAAAATTCCTTCTCAGATTACCGGGAAAATAATGTTTAAACCAACCGGACTTTTCTATTCTTATCGATTGTTTACAGGGAATTTGTGACATCATAATCCAGCCTGTATTATTTTCTTGAAGGTTTTATTTCAAATTTTCTACCTTGAGCAGAACGAGTAGAGGCTTAGATTTGGAGTGTGTAGTTCTTTTGAAGGTTAGAATTTTTTTTTTTTTCAGGAAGGTAGGAGGTTGCTATGCTGCACTGATGAGACCATAATAAGGTCGAAACGCGTCTGCAGCTGCAAATGAGTGGGTTGCCATGGGGGCTTCTAGTGATGTGGGCTAGTTAGGCTACCGGTAACTTAGTTGTGGGTTAGTGGTTATAGGTTCTTTCATTGGGTATCGTTGTTTGGGGCCAGTCGCCTGCCAAAAATAGGGCACAACCTAGAAAAGAGATGAAGTCGAGATGTACAGGTAAAGCAATGCAAAAACAGAGTCTTTGCAGTCTGGAATGAGTTTAGCCTGGATTGGCTGTGCGTAGCAAGGCTGACGAGACTTTGGTTACAGTCGAAACAATAATTTGTCCCTTGCAAATTTCTCATTTACTTACGCATTGTTGTTTCGCATTTGGTTTCGGATGGTCGGATGTGTTGACGTGAATTCTGTGTTGGATTTGATGTTGTTATGTAGGGTGTTGGTTGTTTAAATGGTCTGAGATGAGAGTTAAAGGATTCGTATGAATTATTATGAGATACTAACTGTCATGTTTGGTTTAATTTTGCTGAGCTGATGCAATTTACATTATGTTTTTAATCAATTATGCACTGTTGTGTTATATTTTTTGCACTACTGTGATGTACTTTGTTGATGGTCATTGTTTTATGCGATTGCCCCTTGCTTTGAAGCTGGCTGCCCACCGAGTCGTCAAATACGACTAAACAGGGCTCTTACAGACGTGTGCTTTACCGGGGTTGAATATTAGAGCCGGCCACCCACCGCATCCTAAGAGGCGATAAATGGGTATCAACTTGCATTGCTGCAGCGTTGGGTGATCTCATCTGCAAAATGATACACAGGTCTATGCATTAAGTCTGACAACAGCTTGAATAGGACAATACGCATGAAATATGTTTGTGGTCATGAATTTACAAACCGTTCTGTAGAATGTTGTTATCGTAAAACTAACAACATTACGAGACATTGATATTTGGAACACGTTTGACTTGCTACGGTTTGTGCTGTGTATTTGCCAATTATGTTTTTTTCGCTGCGTTTGATACTGCCGTACGGTTTCTAGTAATTGACGTGTATTTTTCGCTGTTCACATACAGGCCTAATAAGCAGATAGAATATGGCTAACGGCAATACTGGAACAAAAAACCTTGCGACCGCAAAAGGTTACCTCAAGGGTGCGGTTGGAAAACCTTCGTTTTTTTGTATTTAAATTTGCATGTCACGGCTAAGCCTTTGAAATGCCACCAACTCAAAAAGGGTAATTTAATGACCTGGGGTATGCTTAAACGTTTTTCTTTTCACTAACTGCTAAAGTTCATGGTTACTAACCGTTTGCTAGTAAATTATTGCTACGTTTTTCATAATTCATTATCAAGATGCCATGCGCTGAGCATTACAATTCCCAGTGTTGCGGCTTCAACTTTTTTAAACCTACATGACTTGGTTAAAAACAGCTTAAATTAGGCTGTGTATGCTATGAACACTAGCGTATTTAGGGGGGGGATAAAGGGCGATGCCCCCCCCCCAAAAAAAAAACAACCTTACAAAAAAAATTCAAAACGAGCGAAAATAAATGTAACTTAGATTATTTGAAAGTTATTGTAAAACTGTGTTACTATAGAGTATCAGAGGGGGTAGAGGGGTCGGTTGAAAATAACAATAAAATGCTGAAATTTTTAGTGTAAACTCACTTTAAAAGGCTGTAGAGATGTACGCTTTCGGTGTTAAGGTATCGTGAAATAACGAGAATAATTATTGCGTAAGCTCCTAAACAATGTGCTTGTTATGCCTTGTTCGTTACTTATTGCAGTTTAAAAGTGTTTGATACCAATTTGTGTGTCCTAGCTCAGATGAGCAAAATAAAATAGTGCGAGGATATAAACAGAAAACGCGATCGTAACATGAGCTGAAATTTGATCGAAATCGGTTTAGGGTGCTTTTTTTGTATCGGTACCTTTATGTCATCCAAATTCAAACTGGCACGAATTTCAAAGCAAAAATTTGTCTCTGGTGTTGAGTTTTGTTATTTCTAAAGCGAGAATGATTATCTTGATAAAGTTATTTGATTTTGTTTGTCATGGCGAAGCCCACTGCTGCTTATTTGCCTTTGAAACGCTATTTTGCCTAACGTAGAAGTTTGTGCTTTTTTCAATTTCAACGCCGGCCACTTGTCAATGGCTAATTTTATTGCATAACAGGCTTGCTAACGCAACCAGCTTCGGATAAAGACGATAAGATTCAAATGCAAATCAAGTTGTTGTTGCTCTGACTTAAAGTAACAAACTTTAGATCTAAATAAGGATTTTGTAACAACTATACGCAACCATACTAAGTCAGTTTTGACTTGCATGTTTTAACGCCTCCCTGTTTTGTTGCACGCGCTCTTTTCTACGCCTTCATCAATTTTAGTGTGAAATTTGTGTGCTTGTGCTATTGTTACTTTTCTGCGTATTGGCGTTCAGCAATAAAATGATTGATTATAGTTGATTATTGGCCTAGAAAAAATGCATTGTAGCCAGTAGCCTACTTGGTAAAACAAGAAGAAAATTATTGGAGTTAATGTTTTCCAATGCAAGAAATATACGACCGTTTTGGTAAAATTTCGATGGGTGGTTCTAGCTATAGAAACAATATGATAACCAAATGCGTAGGCAAGGGGGGTTCGTGTGTTCAAAGCCCCCTCCCCTATTGATTCGTCAACTTTTCAGCTTTACAAATTAACCTTGGTCTTTGATCTGCGGCTGTGCCTCTCTGGTAACGTTGTAGCGTGAGCCCACAAGAACCGCAAACGTTGCTCCATTTCGGATCGACATCTATTGCGTCACAACTTCGTGCACCACTCTTGCCACAATCGCATTCACGAAAAAAGTTAGCCACTCCAGTGTTCATAGCAGTTTGACTTAATTTCGAATTTCCTACTGTTCCGAGATGGTCAGGTGCTTATCGTATAAGTTGAGAACAACAAATACTTTGAAGGAAGGGGGATTAGCATAGAAGGCAGTGGCGGCTCGTGAGTCTAAAACTATAGGGGGTACTGCCAATGTTCAGAAGGAGCACGTAATCTTGCTCTTGCGGCTGTTTGTGATAACTTGGTGGCCTGGCCGAGAGACAAGACGTGCTCTAGCATGTACTGTAGTTTGGTCTGGCAGCTTTAAATCAAATCTACTCCAAACGAAGCAGCTGAGAGCCTACAGGCTTAGTTTAGATAACGAGGATCACGGATGTATTGTTCTGCAAGCTGATAAGTTTTTTAGTTATTCATAGTGAGATTGATTGTCAGTTTGCACATAATTTATCACGTTTTTTTCATCTTCGCATAAGAAAAAAACTTATTGACGAGAAAGCGCTACGCACAAGACGAATCAAGATTTTAAGTGCAAGGTGTTGCCATTTATTTCAAAGCTTTTTAGTTAAATTTTGCTTCTTGATGCTTTAATTTGTTTCTTGTAGAGAAACCATCAAGCAGAGATAATCATCGTGAAGCATCTTGACCAAGGACTCAACAACAAAGCGTATGTGATAATTAAATCAGTCACCACCTTTGACGATGGTCGTCGTGGAGACAACGCTCCATCCACTGCGTCACGCTTACTTTATTTGAGCGTTGCATCGTTATAACTAGGGTAACCAAAAGTCGCTTACGCACCGTCCGCAAACCAAGTTTCAGAGTGTTTTTTCGGAAGGCTTTCAATGCATTGTTTCAAATCGCAGTTTCATAAGTCAAAAAAAGCCAAAATTCAGCGTTTGCGCAATAATATTTTTACGAAGCTTTCTTCCTTTTTTCGTCTTTCTACGAAATCATTCGGTCATTCATTTTTCTATATTTTTGACAAGACGTGCAACGGTGCAAAACATGTGAGCGTTTTCTTAACTGGGAGGCGTGGACTAGCCAAAAGGGATGCGCAAATGTTAGTATTATTTTTATGCTTTGAAAATTGGTGATATTTTTTCAATAATCATTTAAAAATAGGCCTATTTTATGAAGGGAAGCGTCATGATTAATATTTTGTGAGGGAGGCGTAGTAACACAAAGTTTGAAAACCACTGCTCTAATGTGTACGCTTGCGGGCGATATTGCAAAGCTAGCAATCTTAAGACATGCTATAATTGTGCTAGGAAAAATATTTTTAATGAAAGACTTCAGCACGTCCACAAAATCTCCACTCACCATAAAGAACAGGGTTTCCCAACGGGAGATGCTTGCACCCCTTGGGGTCGCGAGGAAGCATTCGTGAGGGTTCAAAACGGCTTATAGATTTTTATCTTGTATTAAGAGCGTTTTTATTTTCGGTTGCTCAGTGTCAATTTTTCAGTGCTGTTACGCTCCAGTAATACCGGTATGTGATTCGCAAACATGTAAGTGGAGTAAAATCCTTAACCTCTTTGTGATTGGCTACAATCAAGCTCTGAAAACAAATGCGTCTGATTCAGCAAAAGAGTTGTGACTGGTTCTATCCTATACCTTGCATCAGCGACACTTTCAAAAATGCTAAAAACCGAAATTGATAGCTCCGCTGGGGAAGCTTACAGCGTTCTCCCAGACCCCCCAGGCTGAACACCTGCTGGGTTTTTGACGCAAAGTCATTACAGGAAAATGCTTAAGGTCAATAACGCACATAAATTCATTTCAGCCCCAACCATTACGAACATTTGGTTTGCGTGGCTGATTACAGTCGCATATTTTGTGAGGAGAGCAAGAACATATCAAAAGTTTTGTATGAAAATGGTTGGGAACCGGTCCATTATGAAAATGGTGGGGAACCGCTCTATTATAAGATAATACAAAAGAAAAGAAAAAGGGAGTTCCTAAAATGCTTAACTGTGATGAATACTTATGTTTAAATAATTTATATGAAGTTACTTACGACAGTCGACAGACAATGATCAATTATCACAACCTGACTTTCACGTTAAAAAATCATCCGTACTTCAACTAAAAACTCAGTCTGTGATTCAGCGTTATTGCAACTTTTTAACTTGTCAAAAGTTGCCCCCCCCCTCCTTTCATAAATTCTAAATACGTCACTGGCTATAAAATTAATAGGTCCTGTAACATGGTTGTATTTATATGGCGACATGGAGGGATAAAACCTCCTCAAGTTATCTAAACCAAACTGCCTCAAAACGGATTACAAATTTGCAGGGTTTTTGCGTTGTTATACCGGGAATGACAATTGCTTGAAAACCACAAGTGGCGTTGCGTGAACAGACGCGTAACTGCTTTTGAATTCATGAAAACTACACTTTTTAAATGCAGTTTATCCAATACTGTGCAGCTCAAATTTTTTTTTATTAACAACAACAAGTTTATTTGTCAAGCACCATCACATTTTAAGCATGAAACAAATAAAGTCAGTAACTTGACGAGGTGTTCGTGAAAAGACCATGAGGTCATCTAAGTCAACCACCACCTTAGCAACATCTTTGAAATTTGGTTTAACTCAAAACAAATACTGTTATCGATGGAACGGACTCTATTAGAAATTTTAATACAAAAACTTTCTGGTTCTGACATCATCAAACTCTACGAATCGGTGTGGTACAAGGAGACGTTGGGTCAATGGGTCATGTTGTTTCCCCCTGAAAACGACTTACTACTACTTTTGCTGAGTCGACAGGTAGTATTGAAGAAACGTACCAATGATGTCATGAGGGGGGAGATGAAATAATGTCCTAACCGTGTTTTCGTCTTTAACATAGACTCATGCCGATGTACATTATTCAGTCACTATGCAGGATATAGTAACCTAATTGTGTTTTCCGGCTCTGACTCTTTCATCTAAAAAGTAAATACATGACAGTGGAAAGAGACTGGATCATAAATCACAAATGATTATGCAACTTCAAACCAGGTTGAAAACTCAAGCTTATTATTCGTATAATATTAACCTACCATTCAAATATTAATAATACTCTGTTTGCATGGACGAAAAAAGATGTAATTTTATATAAATATACGACTATATCCTTCTTTGGCTATGGATAACGCAGGTGTGATTCTTAGCCTGATTATAATAAAGCGAGCTGCTCAGCTGCTGTGCTGTTATTGGAGTCAGATCGCGACCCGTTGCTGTTGCATTCGGTGCCATCATTTGGATTCTGACCGCTCGCTCACCCGACTTATTGAACAAGTCAAGAGCATATTTTAAAGATAACGTTTGCTTATGAGCAGTGGCGGTTCGTGGGTGGAAAAAAGGAGGTCAAGCGCTAGCAATAAATTGACGAAGTTTTAGTTCACCAGAGGCGTGTAAAATTAAAGTTGCCACAAAGTTATGACGTCTTATGATCACAAGTGGATTGTCAACTATCTGCACTGCCTATAAAGGTAATAAAAAATTTACAATTTTTTTTTTTTTTTTCTTTGCATTGCATCATGGGCGGATTCAGAATTTTTGGGGGGGTAGGTTTGAATCGAAAAAGTGCTGATCTTGCAGTGTTTGGGCACTCTGGACGAGGGCACCGAAGTACTAACGTATTCGCATGTATGCCGGTAACTACAAATTTAGAAGTGGGGTTAACTTCGTTAAGCTTTTCTTCTGAATCCACCAATGTAGGCTACAATTACAGGAACAGGGCCAGCGCCAAGGGGGGCCTGGCCCCCCAATCAACAAGCTTACTCTTTTCAAGACAGCAGCAATTTCAAACTTTGGTCCCCCCTAATAAACGCTTGGCCCCCTAAGTCGACTGCTCTACCGCCGGCTCTGTACAGGTAGCCTATATGCAGTGTAGAAGTCTAATATCAAAGTTCAGCCAAAATTTAATCGAATTTATGCAGGAAACTCCGGGTTTTCGTATTTGGCGTTGACATCGATACGCAATGACGTCACTATCACAACCGGCTGCTTCTACTGAATGGTAGACCTTCCATTTTTCCGAAGAACTACAGAGCTAAATGACTTAAGTTACATTCACATATGAATCTGAGACTCCCACAACGTAAGGTGAAAAACTAAGGTTCATTTTCCAAATTACCGGTAACTTCGAACAGGCCATGATAAGCCTACATCCAGTGTTATCTAGGTTATCAGCGGTGATTCACCACTCTGCCTGGTTAAAATTGACAGCGTACCTACCCAGTCTAACTCTGTTTCCAGCAACTTTCTAACTAAGCCAATTATTGAGGTCTCACGCCGTCTAACTCGATAGGAGCAGGACTAAAACCAGTCCAATTATGCCGTGAGCCTGAACAAGTTTCATTCTAATCTAGCTGCCACGGTAGACAGAGACCTCAGTATACTAATCTATTAGTATACTGTGCAGTATACTAATCTGTTAGTCTATTAGTATAGATTAGTATACTGTGCAGAGCAGGGCCGACGCAAAGGGGGGGGGGCTAAGCCCCCTCAATCGACATGCTTGGCCCCTCCAATCAACAAGCTTGGGCTACTCTTGTCAAGACAGCGGCTTCCGTGCTGAATTTCAAACTTTGGCTCCCCCTCCCCTGATAAACGCTTGGCCCCCCCTTAGTCGACTGCTCTGCCGCCGGCTCTGGTGCAGAGACGCATAAAGTTGCAAAAAACAGAGCTTCCACTTAAAACTAAATATTTGAACCTAGTCAAAACCAAAAAATGGAAATTTAACGTTGACAAAAAAATTTTTTTTATACCAAAACAAAAACTAAGCGGATAAAACGGAAAAATTAGGGAGTGCTGCAGCTCCTATGCACGAGACACCACTACTTATAACGTAGCTGATCTTTTCCCATTTGCGCTTGGTTCACCAGAAGATCATGCATTATCACCGAAAAACAAAAAAGCAACTGCTTAATCTCGATTCGAGAAGGTGAGTGAAAACGATTGGAAACAAAAACGTCTGTTGGAGGCTACCTTATGAGGCGCCACATGTAAAGAAATAGATATAAAAAAATTTCCTAGTTTTTTGCCACATTTACTGTAAAAAAATGTGGGCTATTATACAATATTATCTTCACATACATTACATGAGAAATTCCTACATACAATTCACAAAATGTTGTTCGATTTTGGCACATTTTTCAAATCAGACTGTTCTGATATGTTATATTAGATTTTCTGATATGTTTGAATCGAAAAATTCTACTCGTTTTCGGCACATTTACAGATCAGACTGTTCTGATATATTATATCAGATTTTCTGGTATGTTTGAATCAAAAAATTCTACTCGTTTTTGGAATATTTACAAATCAGACTGTTCTGATATATTATATCAGATTTTCTGATCTGTTTGAATCAAAAATTCTACTCGTTTTCGGAACATTTGTAAATCAGACTGTTCTAATATGTTATAACAGAATTCCTTATCAGGGGCGTATTCTCCAGAGGTTCAAGGTGTTCAGCGCACACTCTGCGATATCTCAGGCGCACACGATAATTGCATTTAACTAAAATATTTGGATTTTTTTCGTCTTTAATCTTTGTAATATCAGCGCAATCTGAGCTCTTCTTGCTTTGATGAACGACAAATTGTTTTTTTTTCTACGCTTGCCGATGACGCAAAGATTCTCTTGTATGGTAGGTTCAACAGATATCGTTGAACACAAGCGAGTCAGACCTTCTTCATTGTATTCTGAATCACATTATGTAGCGGAGAGTGACTTTTTCTCTTTCCACACGATATAAATGCAAAAAATGTCCTATTTGAAAGGTTGAACCCAGACGCAACGTCACAATACATGCGCAATCACGCCACAGCAAATTGCTTTTTTCATCGCAGAAGAATGATGCAATGGCTCTCTCTTAGGGCAGGTTCAACAGGTATCGTTCAACACAAGCAAGCTAGACCTTTTCCAGGGTGTTACTAAATAGTACATGTCCGCGATGTCCACGATGTCCGCGATGTCAACGATGTCCGCGATGTCCCAAATTGCGATGTCCGCGATGTCCCAAATTGCGATGTCCGCGATGTCCGCGATGTCCACGATGTCCGCGATGTCCAAGATGTCCGCGATGTCCACGATGTCCGCGATGTCCCAAATTGCGATGTCCGCGATGTCCACGATGTCCGCGATGTCCACGATGTCCGCGATGTCCCAAATTGCGATGTCCGCGATGTCAACGATGTCCGCGATGTCCACGATGTCCGCGATGTCAACGATGTCCGCGATGTCAACGATGTCCGCGATGTCAACGATGTCCGCGATGTCAACGATGTCCGCGATGTCAACGATGTCCGCGATGTCAACGATGTCCGCGATGTCCGATGTTGCGATGTCCGCGATGTGCGAAATTGTTCAGAATTAAAATGTGCGAAATTGTTCGAAATTGTTCAGAATCAGAATGTTCAGACTGTTAGACAAGTGATTTCATGGGCTTTTGTTTGACCACAGTCGCAGACGATGGAGAAGATGAACTTTTAAAAGAAAATAAAGACTGAGACTGCAGTAGTCTGCCTGAGTACTAAGTTATATACCGTACTTTGTGATTACCAGGTGATAATTCTCAGTTTGCAATGCATCAAAGTGCAAACAGAAGGCTATTTATTGTTGTTAAATCGCTAAATCCAATGTCAGTTGGGCAATGACTAAGAATAATACTGATATGTGAACATACTATCAGTCAGTCAGTGGCGGTTTTTGCTTCACATTGTGGAATAGGCTATCAGTACCTCTGAAATTATTGGGTGGGAAGTTGAAACTCAGAACTGGATCTGGGGTTGAACTGCCTTAGCTAAGCTACCGTGTGAGGGCGAGGCTACCCTACCATGTCAACAAAAAGTTTACGTAGGATGGGTACTGTACTGGGTATTTCCGCAATAGTTCTATTAGGAAAAGTCATGAATGATTAAACCGTTAAAATGTGTTTTTTTATAGTTTGTTGATAGGTTATCAAATTTCCAACAAACTGCTCAGTGCTACTGTAACGGTATTCAAAAAATATTTTAGCATTTAGCTTAAAAATGAATTATATTTAAGTACCAGTACTCATTGTCAATCGGTAAGTCAACCCTCCTCTCTGCCTTTCTTAAGACTACTGGTATTGGTTACGATATTTTAACATTTACCGGTACTGTGTTGTTGCAGGTATTTTCAAATAAGGAGTTGCTAAATATTGCTTTTACATATTTAAACAACTACTAGAATGGATCCTGCACATGCAAGAAAACAAATGAAGTATATATCAGTGTGGGGCAATCTGGTAATGCTGGTTTTACGCTGAATGTGGTCGAATTTGCACAAAAGTATGAATAACTGTGCATAATAGAAAGTTGGTTGTATTGCATGATTAACAGCAAGAGCATTCACCAATCATCCTGAAAGTATACTCAGCATTCAAGTCGTCCTTGATGTTTAAATAAAAATTTTAGGGGTGAACAATTTGACTTATATACCCTTGAAAATGCATTATTTTGTGTTGATCAACAAGTGCCTGCCATACTAATATGTGAGGCGAACTCACTTGCTCATCACACCAACAAAAGTTTATATGTTTCCATTCATACATCGAGAAAACAGTGAAAAAATTAATGAACCTGTGAACTGGGTCCAAGCATCTTTCTCCCAGTGGACTACAGATATTAGGTGTTTAGAAAATGTTATACAACATAAGTAAATGTTGGTGCTAATTGTGATTACCGGTAACAACTTGTGGATACTGTATGGACACGTTTGGTAGATGACGGATAAGTAGTTCAACAACGATCTTTTCAAGAATTTGAAAGCTGAAGTTATGGGAACTCAGACGTCAAAATCACTTTAAAAGCTATTGATTTATGGTTTTGGAAAGGATCCTCTCGTCAGCAACGAAATTAAAGAAAAAAAGTCTGAACCCACAGAAAAGATTATTTGCAAGGATGATTTGGGGAAAAATAAAAACGTTTTGCTAATGTTCTGCAACAATATCTATATGGTTTTATGTACATTATTAGGACTTGTTGTTGCCTGTTGGTGCACAGTAGCTTTGGTCACTGTGCTTTTCATCGTCTTTTTTTCCGGCTTGCTGCTTATGTTGTTGTTTTTTTTTGTATGCAGTTTTGAGTATGTTTTTTTTTCTTTTGTTTTTTTGCTTTATCTCTGGCTGTTGTGCTTTATTTATTCTTTCTATGGGCTAATTTAGCCTGAAATAAACTGATTGATTGATATGATCACAATAAACTGAATAGGTTTATTTGTATGTTTTACATTGCGTGCTCAAGGCAAAGCTATTATCTTTTATTTTACTTTCATCAAAGTTATTGATTTTCAATCCATCACCTTTTTTAATTACACTGTATATACGTTTTTTTCTTTCACTTTTCGCAAGTGATTTGTTAGCAGCATAATCAAACGGGATAAAGTTGTCGGTTGGGTGAGTCAATGTGAGCTAAACTGTAAACAAGAAAACAAAATGGCCATGCCAAATAAGTAAATCCAGCTGTTCATTACGACTAGCACCAGTACAGTAGCTTCGATAAAAATTGTGATTAAAAAGCATACCGTACTCTATTGTTGTGGTAATATAATCTCACTGTTCACCCTAATCAAAATCATGATTAGTCTTGATAATTATAGAGGATATAGAATTACTAGCGTTTATGCAACCATTAAAAATTCTGGATTGATGTCTCTAAAGTTTATGTTGAACATGACATAGTTATCATTGTTGGGTATGTGTCCATGGTTATGATGTTCGTTGCCTTGCTTTTGTTGTAAAGATATTTTTATTGAAGGAGCTGGTGAAATGGTATCAATCAGAATGGGCTCTTTTCTATTGAGGTCTTATAATTAGCTTTGCGATGCTGTTTAACACATAAATTAGCTTTTATCAAAAACGCAGAAATGTTCTTGAATTACTTATGAAGTGTTACTTATTCTGTTGATATTATGTCATTGGTAATGTGCATTTCGAAATGTTTCCGTCTTTTAATACACAACGAAAGTACGTGGATATGAGGTGGGTAAGAAAAGAAGCATGGTCGAGGTGATAAGTGAGACACGATAATTGGCGTTGAAGAATGTATGTCGAATTGTCGATGGCCGAATGCCCGCCTCTGGAGCTGTAGACTCGAGTCAAACCAATAACTTTAAAATTGGTATTCGCAGCTTCCCTGCTTGACACTCAGCATTAAAGGGACAGTGTGAAGAACATGTCGGCAAGTTTACTTGTGCCGTTGGGAAAGGTTAAAGGTACTTAGCGGGACTCCTCCATCTTAGTGTGGTAGATAGATGGCTGGCACCTTCTAAACGAGCTTGTTATAGCGCTTTGATCGCTTTCTCGTGATGGGAGGATAAATATGCCAACCCCCCCCCCCCCGAAAAAAAAAAAAAAAGTAGTCCCATCATTGACCAGAGATGCTGGTGAACAATGGCGCTCTTCGTGCTGTCTGAAGGGCAGTCGCATCAATACGAGGAAAGGTAAAGGACAGATTAAACTGTGTGCTGACTGTCCTCAGCTTATTAGTTGTTGATTTTTAGCCTTTTGGTATAACAGCGTGTTGTAATTCGGCAGCCCTAAAATATTCAACAACGTGATTTTAAGGGCTGTAGGGAAAATATTTACAACCTTTTGTAAACGCCTGATTTCAGACGTCTCATCGTGGCACAATTCGACTTCTATTCCCGTACGCCGGAAAACTCATATCAACACAAAAATAACAACTATGGAAAACGATACACGAGGCAAAACGGATTAATGCTTAGACATGCCAGTCGGTTCTGACATGGCATGGCTGTATGACTGATAACATCAAAAATAAACTTGGCCTACATAAAAACGAACCAACATAGCAACAAAATAACCACTGGCTTAGGCTTCTACCAAAAAAGCCGAATAATAATGATTTATGTTCAATTTCTGCTCAAAGTCTCGGTGACGAAGATTTTGTTCGATTTGAATTGACTAGGCTATTTGTTGGACGGTGGACTTTTTTATTCGGCTTCAAACTGTCTCTTATGCGGTGAACGCTGAACGTCGATATGGAAACTGTGAATAGTCGACCAAGTTGTAAATTATCGGTTGATCCAGTTAGGAGTCGAACTTTTAAGTTTTCTTTTTCGATGCAGACACACCTAAAAAGATCTAAAAATGATTCCTGAACTTCCCTTACACATGACTTGCAGCTGCTGTAGCACCAACGCTACGTACAAGCAACAAGCATATGAAGCACTGCTGTGGCATAAAATCAAAAGTTATTCAAAATGCATGTGATTTGAATACCAATAAAGTTCGACTGTCAAGGAGGCTCCGGAGTTTCACTGGTATAGTGGTATACCTACATACCAAGGAACGTCGTACTTTTAACGTTGAGCTCCAACAACGAATTACGTAACAAGCCAAACTTATTTTTACCATATTTGGAGTTGCAAGATATTGCGGCGTTCCCTCTGAAGTTTTTTTTGGCTTGAATGCCGCCGCTTCTACTAAAGTTGTCTGCATCCGGTTCCAGTTTCCGGCTGTCGGAAACCTTTGTCGGCGAATCCACTTCATCTTCCAACTTCCGATTCCACATTCTTGGAAAGAAACTAACATCAAAAAAATAAAAATTTGTAATAAAGCTTCGATATATAAAAAACATAGTTCTGAAACGAGCTCTGCTCGCCCATGAGCGAGCTCGTACTTGTTGCTATCAAACTCGCCTTTTTAACAGGTACTCATAAGCCTCTGAGCGAAGGTGCACTTATAGTTAAAAAGAAAAGAACGCATCGCATATTCACAAAAGCTACTTACACCCAGGGCCGGATTTACCAATAGGCTAGGCACAGTGATGCAAACGGCTGGAGTGAAAATAGGAGAGGATTTTAAAGAACACTTATCGACATCTGGGGGACTTTGCCCCCAGACCCTCGAACGTGTGCTTTGCTTTTGTATGACCAGAGTCTTGATTTTATGGAGAGAAGAGATTTGTATTTTGAAAATTTAGCAGGTAAAGACTATGACCAGAGTCTTGATTTTATGGAGAGAAGAGATTCGTATTTTGAAAATTTAGCAGGTAAAGACTGTAGAGGCAGACTAACCGTTTTTTGAGACTACTTCGCCAGCTAACCTTTTTTCGCATGAAAAGGGGGTTCGAGTGAGAAGCTGCATGTGCCCATAGCATAACTTTTTTGCATTAAAAATGTCTACATAGCTGCACTTTAAAAACTACTCCTAGTCTCATTAATGCTTTTACAGCTATGATCCTCGAGGTGTACGACCGCAGCCAGGATCTGGGGGCAGAGCCCCCAGCCACCAACGGATTTTTACGGTTTTCACATATAAAAACACTCATTTTAGCAGACTTTTTATGGAAAAAGAACATACCGGTACCTGCAGTCACTGCAGAAAATGCAAAAATATTTTAGTAATCCATGTCTAAAAGCAGGAGCTGGGCTACAATAAATAAAGAGGTGCAACCACCATTGGTTTAAGTAATTGCGGACTGACAGTTAGGTTTTTGAAGCTTCTTACAGGGCCAAGAGGGGGTCATAGCACTGTGCGTTCTCCCCCTGCGTGCGCCTATGCTGCTACCACAACGCAATTGCATGGCGCAGCGGTGGAGAATATGCTTAAACCAATACTATTACTGCATAAGAGATCATTAAGATTGTGTCGCATTCATATGGAGAAACGTTTATAGGAACTCTCAACCATATGTTTATGATTGCAAACCAAGTAGGCTACTATTAATTAGACTAATTTTGATTTTAGTTTTTAGCAGAGCGATTTTCTAAAAACAACCCCAATCAACTTCGTTGTAAAATGAATAGTTGTGTGCGGTTTGTGATCAAGGCATCAAGCAGTTGAAACTCTAGTTTTTCAATTTCCCAAATTTCAATTAACAATTGTTTGAAAACGTCAAGGACTGCAGTTTCCATGCTTGAAAAAAAAAAGATCAAAAATACTCTATAAATCAAAAGTTTAGAAATGAGTTTAATTTAAACACTACTACTGCAGCTACGTACTTCATTACCAAGAGTTAGAAAATAATTCAATTTTTGCAATGTAAGAAAATTTGGGGATAGGATTTTACATTACGTGTTTGGGTCATGCAAATGCCATGCCAACGATTTTCTAAGAGCGATGTGTGCACTAGATCTGATGAGTCAGACAAACCATTTTCCTCTTCGATATCAAAAACACGACACTTAAGAAAGAATATGCCATTACACTCTAATCATAGCATTAGAGCACATATAGCAAAAGCTATTACAAATTAGCGATAGTTCCATGTAAGCAATTTGAATATGCATTGTGCACCCCCAACCCCCTCCCATACCCCCCTACATTATCTCAACGGATTTAGACGATTCACGAAAATGACTTTTTTGGCAACAAAAATGGCGAAATTCGCCGAAAAGCGGAAGATTTGCATCACTGTAGGCAGGCTGAAGCCTAGGGCCTCGGAGAAATAAGGGGCCTCGTCACGAACAACAAAGACCTTCTTTTTATCAAGATCTTTTTTTGGAAATCGACCATCAAAGACCTTTATAGGCCTAAACGTAGAGACAAGACCTTTATAGGTCTAAACGTAGAGACAAGAGCGTATTTAGGTGGGAGCATTGTGCCTTAGCCCCCTTTTTGACTTTGCCTTTTAGTAAAAAAGAACAAAATTAATGGTGCCACGTGACTAAAGTATGCCATACTCTTTTAATGGTTTCTGCAGCTTATGGCCAGGGGACTGGGATGAGGGGTATGCATCCTCCCACCAGCCATTTTCAAAAATGTTTTGATGTATACAACTTTTTCCATCATTTCAAACTTTTTTGATAGCAAAAAGCCTTACGCCTTCAGCACGTACATCGAAAACGAGCGAACAAAATGCATCATATTTGGCAAAGCTCTCACGAATAGGGTCAAAAAATTAAAAAAAATTTGCGTGAAAATTATTCAAAAAGCACTAAAATAATCACTAAAGCATTAACTGGCGGCCCGCGGTCCAAATCTGGACCTTCCAAATGCTGAAGCTGGACCCCAATAAAGTTTTTAGCCAATCAAATATTTTCCAAGTGATAACGTAAAACTTTATCATAAATACAACAGAATAAACCTTAAAAATAGGCGAGGTTTTTGTTTGTCCTGTTGTAACCTTCTCGTGGGTGCGATCGAAGAGTTATGCGTTAATTAAGATATAACTTTAACTAAAATCGACTGGTTAGTGTATCGATTAAGGATAACGTTATCTTTGTGGCAGGTCTTGGGTTGGATTCCCGGGCTATTTACATTGGACACATTGTCGCCATCAGCTCGCTACAGCTGCGATGTTTCTACGGAGCTGCATTGCCTAGGCGCTAAGCCGCGGAAATTGGCCCCACTACTCGATACACGCTTCGGCGTAATATCCCGAGTATAGCGAAGATTTGATTTTATTTAAATTCTTATCTTACAGCGCGCCAAAAATAGCGACTGAAGGCACTTTTCATTTAGTATTTTTAAAACAATAATGGATCGCAATGGAAGGTAACAAGTAAAAAGATAACGATAAATGCGATGGAGAGCCCCGGTGTTCATGGTATTACGCCGAAGCGATAACCAGCGCACGTGACAGGGCCTATCTCTGCGAAGTAGCGTCTAAGCAACACACCCAGGAGCGGATCCAGAAAGTTTTGGTGGGGGGATGTAATTTTGAATTAGGTTGAATGTTAAGTAAATGCAAAGACGTTTAGACCCGCAAATGGGCGTAAATAAGCCTTTTGAAAATGTTTGATGTCAGAGGCGTATACAAAATTGTATTTGAGGGAAGGAGCACCAATTTATGTCACTTTTTCAAGCGTATTTTTTTCCGGCAGAGTTAATTTTAAGCAACTTAAGTACCAAAAACGACTCTAGGGGATCCGGGGGCATGCTCCGCAGGAAAAACTTTGAAAATTTCATTTTGCAATGGCCATTTTAGTGCTTTTTGAAGAATTTTTGGGAAACTTTGTCATATTTTTGGTCCCTAACTTTGAGTGCTTCACCAAATAACATGATGCATTTTGTTCGCACAGTTTCAATTATGCGTGCTTAAGGCGACTAAGACGTATTGCTGTGAAGAGGTTCGAAATTATGGAAAAATGTTATTCATCCAAAACATTGTTAAAAATGGCTGGTGGGAAGGAATGCATACCGGTACCCCACACCTCCCTCTGGATCCGCTCCTGAACACACCTTTGAACTCCAAAGAAACATAGCAGCGGTGGCAAGCCGTTGGCGATTCTTACCCTGTCCACATGTCCAGTTCAAGCAGCTCCGAAAGCCCACGGGCTGTCTGCGTCACAATTGAAATTTTCATGTCGTAATCACTTACTTCAACAAATTGACTAAGAATCAAAAAATGGTTATGATGCCGCAAGCGTGTCGGTCATTAGAACCACTCAAACTCGACATGTGGACAGGGTAACTACGTCCGATTTGGTAACCCGGAAATTGAACCCTAAACCTCCCGCGCCGATAGCAAGTCTTCAATTATTTAGTCAACCGACTAGTATATTTTTTTTGCCCTAATCAAATCAGCCATGAATTTGTTTCTGGACCTTTGCAAATAATGAAGTTGTCTTTCTGGACCGATCCTGATTATAGTTGAGTAGCCCTGCACTACAGCATGTAAATTTTCAAAATTTTTCCGGGGGAGCATGCCCCCGGACCTCCTAGAGCCTTTTCTGTGTCTCAATCAGCTTCAAATTAGTTCTGCCGAAACAAATACGCTTGAAAAAAATGTGGAAATTATGCCCCCCCCCCATTCAAAATTTCTCGCTACGCCACTGCTTAAAGATGAGTCTGATCGTTGCTCATTAGGGCCTCATTGATCAAATAGCCTAGGGCCTCTCATTGTCTAAATCCGGCCCTGCTTACACCCTTTATAACAACTATAGTAACACGAAACCATGAATACTAACTCGATACGAGCTAACAGATAGGCGTCCTGCCATACAGATCTTACTCAATTAGCTGCAATACTACAACTATAAATCGCATTATATCGATACATGAAAAATACTATTATAGTCACACTAGTCAAACCCCCATCATTCTGAAATTAAGTTATTCCTAATTAATGAAGCATGAAAAAACGGTAAAAATTTATGAAGGCATAGATAGTGGCATGGCATACACATCAAAACTAGACCTACCTACATCTCTAATTAAATGAAAATGCCTCATGAATCGCGAAGTCCAGATTTCTGAGAACCTTAAATATTGAAAGTGGATGTTTTTGCCACACCATTATTTTTATGGTTGATATGTTCCACGAAATTAAATCTTTAAAAACATTGAAATGGACCAATGGTGTATACCAAAATAGAGTTATGGAATGGCATATATAATATATATGCAGTTTGTGCACTATTGGATTGGTCCTGCATTTTTCTTTTGGCTTCATACATACGCCTTGTAGAAGTCTATTTGGAATTTACGTCATGGCACATATGTGTTCCGTTGGCCCTTAAAGGGTCAACTAAGTATTACATATCGAAGAACTCTATCAACACTTTGACCAGACAATAAACATCAGTCCATGACAACGCAGAAAAATCTAATTTACCTTATCAATAGACTATTGGGAGACTTTTGGGAGTCACAGACCTCCAGTTCGCCATAAAATAGACCGTTAGGAACGTATAGATAAGAGCACGCTGATATTGAAAGTGCGAACTTGCAATCCTGAAAATACCGTTATGTGCTTAGCATCAAAAACTAGAACCAGCAAAATATTAAATGCAGCTAGTTATCTTGCAGGTTTCGTGGGTAAGCCTCACTTCAATCACTTAGCGTGATTCCCTCAGCGTGATTTCCAGTAGTGTATTCAGCGGGGGATTGTTTTATGCCATGCTTCCTCCCCTTTTGCCTCTCTTAATTGGATTTTCACAAAGTCCAGAAGGAACGGCAGTTGAAGATTAAGCAACTGCTGGAGCATGTGGTCGTGCCCCCTCCCCTTTGAAACTTCTCGCTATGCCACTGTCAGTATGGTACAGATAGCCGGAAACTCCTAAGCTAGTTCGTACTAGCGCTTGATCTCTTTCTTGTAACAAGATAGGTAAATAACATGCAATTAAGCTCAACTGTTTCATTCTAACCTTTCTTTACTTAAAGCCCAATTATAGTTTTGGCGAAGGCGGGATAACATGAATCTTATGTCCCCAAATCACAAACTGGGACGCAATCAGGAAGACTAAAGGAGCAGATGCCCTACTTTAGCTGACAACCAATATTTTGCAGAATACACGCTGGATTACCGCGAGGCATCAACAACTGCCACTACATTCACATTTTTCTTAGTCAAATCATACAATTTTACATTGTTTGGCGTAACGCCAGCGCAGGAGTTGGAGAAAAGTAATTGTAACTTCCACTACAGTTGAATTGACTAGGATATTTGTTGGACGGTGGACTTTTTTATTCGGCTTCAAACTGTCTCTTATGCGGTGAACGCTGAACGTCGATATGGAAACTGTGAATAGTCGACCAAGTTGTAAATTATCGGTTGATCCAGTTAGGAGTCGACTTTTAAGTTTTCTTTATCGATGCAGACACACCTAAAAAGATCTAAAAATGGTTCCTGAACTTCCCTTACACATGGCCATTGGCCAAACTTATTTTTACCATATTTGGAGTTGCAAGACATTGCGGTGTTCCCTCTGAAGTTTTTTTTGGCTTGAATGCCGCCGCTTCTACTAAAGTTATCTGCATCCGGTTCCAGTTTCCGGCTGTCGGAAACCTTTGTCGGCGAATTCACTTCATCTTCCAACTTCCGATTCCACATTCTTGGGAAACATGAAAGAAATAAAAACGTTTTAATAAAAAAGCTTCGATATATAAAAAGCTAGGTGATTCTGTGGGTAAGTTTAATTTCACAATGATAATGACTTGAATCCAGCTAGCTTGGACGGGTGTTTTTGGTCATTGATATAAGATAAAAATATGTGATGTTTAAACCAAATATTCTCACAGGAAAGGCAGTAATTGTAGAAAGGCAGTAATTTTTAGCACGGGAAATTTATTTTCCCAAAAGGCAGCGAAAAAATAGCGAAGAACGAGGTTTCCATAGCACTTTATTGCAGTGATAAATTGTAAAGAAATTATTTCATAAACTATGCTAATCATAATAATGGACTATGGCTTTTAGAAAATATTTTGATAACGTTCCGATAAAATGTTTAAAATAATTTTTAGCACGGGAAATTTATTTTCCTAACAAGCAGCGAAAAAATAGCGAAGAACGAGGTTTCCATAACAATTTATTGCAGTGATAAATTGTGAAAAAATAATTTTTAATTATTAAAAAAAATTAATTATTGATCATTGTTAAAAAAATTATTACAATTATTAAAAAAATTATTTCATTAACTATGCTAATCATAATAATGGACTATGGCTTTTAGAAAATATATTGATAACGTTCCGATAAAATGTCTACAAAAAGAAAAGATAAGCCTATGTTTCCATGTGGTATGTGTCAGTTGGAATGCAATACATCTTGTATTCTATGTGAAACATGTAATTCATGGTACCATCAAAATTGTGTCTCCGCCTCCCAACCTACGTGGGATCAATGGAAACTATTAAATGATATCTCGTTCGTTTGTTCTGCTTGCTACCAAAACAGCGACAAAGAATTCGACTTCTTTAAAAGTGCCTCAAGATTGAATCAGGTAAAACAGTTTTAATTGTATTTTCATACATGAAACGAGCTTGAATACTTGAAGCGCATAATAATTTATGAGCGATGATGCGTGGCGATGTACTGCATGAAAATTCAAATTATTCGTGAGCGCGCTTAATTTTAGGACTGATTAAAATACATTTTTTTCAAATGTGTTGGCGCTAGCTTCCTCTTCAATTGAGTGTAAACACAAATTTAGCGAATTCTATTTGGGTGAAAACTACGAAATATACTATTTTTTCGAGCCATCTAACGGCGAAAAATTTTTACATCTTTTCGGATAACAATGCCAGATGGTTAAGTAAAAGGCAACTACCAATCGCCTGATAATATTTGCAATTCGTTTGGTTATAACACCTTGGTGGAAATAGTCTAGTTAAAGAGCTGCAGATCTTTAATAGTAAAAACAAAAACTATGCACGGTCGTTATTAAAAAACTCTAAATTGCGTCCGCAATAATTCTGAAGGAGAGCAATTATTCTGATACTTCTCTATAATAATGCGCTGAACGAAGTGTGCTTGCCATAGCATTGTAGCACAGTTCTTTTCAGACCTTTCAAAAGTTTATCACATATAAAACGAAAAAAAGCGCTCCTAAAAGTAAGATATTTTGGGGGTATGGTTCATCGAAAAAATTTTGATAAAATTGAATTATTAGTGGCGATTTTAATACATTTTGAACAACTCTGAAGGCAATGTTTGAGTAATATTTTTTCGCCCCAATTTCGACTGTTTGAAGACAATGCATTTTTATATAGGCTAATATTCTATATAGGAGTAGCCCACGTGAGCATAATTGTACACCAAGTAGGCGCATTATGAAAACGGTTCGAATTCTTCAAAAAATAAATTCGCACTTTAGAGCTTTCCGGCATATCTTCGGAGATAACGCCCGACTAAAGTTTGTTAAGTTAGTATCATTTTATTCTATCGTGGTGGGAAACTCTTAACACAAGCGTGAAGATTTGTGAACACAGGAACCATCCGTTAAAATTAATATAGTTGTGCACTTTTTACGCGAAATTAAAGGGAAAGCACGTGGCTCTTCTTGCCCCTCTGCGGACTCCCATCGTTTCACCTTTGCTAAACGTTGGCAGTACTACAAAGAAATCTAGTCGATGCTATCAAGCTTATTTCATACTGATGTAATTATAAGTATCGTTAAACATGATATAAACAAGGTTGCCATATCGTGCTTATTTCTAAGATTTGGGCTTATATTCAAGAACAATGTCTTGCAAAACATAAATGCACTTATGTGCAAAAATGCACTTATTTTCAATTGCCGTATTAGTTTTTTTAGAAAATGGGTTAATAAATCTAGGATTTGCATACTTTGTTTTGGCTTTTTGATCAATAAATAGATATCACAAATAGAATTCTATTTGAATAAGCTCGCAGCTGATGATTGTCGTACGTGGTGGCGGCATTAAACACCGTGTAGTGCTTTTGCAATTTTAGCAATGTATGCTCTGGTTATTTTAATTATTGAGCTCTGTATTAAGATACAGACATCAGTCAATTTGTATACATATTACGCGTATAAAAATACTCAATTTCTGTTAACTTGAGAACCGTTATTTTAAAGTTTTTTCAATGTGTTAATCGCTAGCCGAGATTCATACCAAGTGACAGAAATAAGATTCTTCTAAAACAAAATTGTCATCGCACTTTGTCATCACGTCATCGCATGTCTATTTACGTCATCATAATTTCATCGCAAAGCAGCGTGTTTATTACTTGGTGTAGGCAGATGGTAACCCTGCGTGTAAATAAGATATTAGTTCAAAAATAAATGAGCTTGTAATCGAATTGCTTTGGTAAATGCAAGAGCTGTAATGCTGAAACTGTAACATCTGTAATTGCCGCCAATGCTGAGCACTAGCAGCTCGTGCTGTGATGCTTGTTTTCAAATTATCACACTACAGTTATTCATTGAGAAACGCGCATTGAAAAGCAATTACGAACGTATAATTAGAAATCCATTCCGTTAAGCCATTGGCTTTTAATTAGTCTATACCAAATGCTGTAAAATTTGTATTATGAACAATTTACCGTTGCATACAGAACAAGAGTTGCATATCAAATTATTTATCTTGCCCATCACGAGAAAGCGATCAAAGCGCTATAACGAGCTCGCTTAGGAGTTGCCGGCCATCTGTCTAACACGCCAATGTGGGGGAATCCCGCTAAGTGCTTTTCTCAACGGCACAACAAGTAAACTTGCCGGCTTGTTCTTCACACAGCGGGGAACCTGCTTGAGTGTCATCGAGCTTACACTTGTCACAACGAGAGGAAGCTTATCATACAATTTCTTTAAATTCGTCTTCGTTCTTGAAGAATTGGGCAAATATTGTAGTGCACTTATTTAGACTATAGGACAAATTTTACCTGCTTAATGGAAACGTTTTACGTTTTAACAGTAAAACGCTTATCGCTTTATGGCAGTGATTGTCGTGCAGTCAGTTCTTATCACTAGGGAGGAACTGCAAAAAAACATTTAAGATCATAGCGGTGGAATAAACTTTAAAATGTCAACACAAATTTTCTGATTAAATTTAAAAGCTGCTGGCATTTCGGGTTATAATTTTTATATAGGCTCATATTCTATGTAGGAGTAGCCCACGTGAGCATAATTGTACACCAAGTAGGCGCATTATGAAAACGGTTCGAATTTTCCAAAAAATGAACTTTCAGTTATGTAATCAAATATGAAAAGAAGTTTTCGGTTATTTCCAAACAAAACAACACCAAAATGCGACTGTTGTGAACAAAATCAGAGAAATTGAAGGATTAGAGGTGAAAAAGGGATATACGTTATTCATAAAATTTGTGATATGCGTTCCTAATACCGATAATAACAGAAGTTAATGTTGTTACAGGCTGCAAACATGGAAGAGAAGGTGTTGAAACAAATTGCCATTAGAGAGAAGAAATTAATTGGAAATTTTAAAACGAGCGAACCACGAAAACAGATCAGTAAACGATTAAGAACTCACCAGTATTCCGATTCTATATTAAAGAAATATTCAAATATAACACACAAAGCTGCAGTCGAAACTACTGGTGATGGTAGCTGCCTCTTCAACGCCACTTCCATTGCTCTCTGCGGAGATGAAAGCCTGGCAACAACACTTAAAGTACTATGCGGTATTGAGATGGTGAACAACCAGTCCATCTATATCAACCATTCACTGGCACGGGGTTTTGAATTGGTTAGTCCCGACTACTGGGACAGCTGCAGGGATTGTTTCAAAAACGGAGGGTTTTCATCTGCCTGGACAATCCTTGCACTATCCCAGGTGATTGAAAGAAGAATCATATCAGTTTATCCAGCGTGCAATGGCCCAGACGATATGACAAAAAAAATTTTAAGCTGCTCAATATCGGCGAGAAGTTTCTCCAATGACGACCCTATTTACATTATGTGGACGAGGATGGGTCCTACCTCCCAAAAATGTTGGACCCCCAATCACTTCGTACCTCTTGTGAATAATGAATCAATTGATAATCGAAACCAAGACGACATCTGCTACACCATTTCAGAGTCGGACACCTCAGAGAGTACTGCAGGCTACTTTAAGAGCACTTTATCACCAATCAGGGGAAACAACCAACAAGTCATTATAGATGATGGGGACCAATGTAGTTTCAGCTTCCCCACGACATCCTACCACAATAAGGTCACTTCCACTCCTGAGAAATACAAAAGAACGGACATTAGTAACATCAAGAAAAAAGAACCCAACTACGCTCAAATGCACATGGAAGAAGACGAAATAGAAAACATTTTCCCCGAAAAAATGAAAATGGAGAACGATAAAAAATTACCATTGAGAAAAAGAAAACCAAAACGAGAATCAGAACTCATTGCTAGTAAACGATCCTTTCAGGAAAACGTGTTTGCAGATGAAGCTATTCTACCATCAGATTTGGATGAAAGTGATGTAATTGAATTTACCACGAGCATAAAAAAAGCAAAACTTCATTACCAGACAGTAGTGGAAGCAAAGAAACCCGAAAACGCAATTTTTTCCTATATAGATGATAAAATTCCTAAACTAAACCGGCCTACAAAGATTCCGTCACTTGCGCAAGAATCGAAAGAAATCGCAACCGCTTTAACATCTTTTTCAAGTAGCAGTGATTTTGTTGATGACATTGAAATCCAACTAGATAAGTTGTTAAAAGAAGCAAAGAAATCGAAAACACCTCTTTCAAGAAGCAGTGATTTTGTTGATGACATTGACATAAAACAAGATGAATTGTTAAACTTTATAAAACCAAAAAAATCAAGCATCAACCCCCAAAATGATGAATACCCTCCGAATGACTCTATGACAAGCGAACCATATGATGACGAGACTTACATGAAACATGATTTAAAACAAAACTCTTTGCCGTTTGGCGAATTTCTAACCACCAATCAGGTGATTGTTCTTTTGCTTAAAAGTGGCAAAAGCATTCTAGACACAATACCCAAAGGAAAGAAAGAAAATGTATACTATGTAGTTGATAACAGCAACAATTACGAAAGGGGTAAACAAAAAATTTGCAAACGCTTTTACGATGATTGTGGTGCGTGGACATGCAACACAACGTCATCAACTGTATACCTTGAAACAGACAAAGAAGTTTATAAAGAAATTCATCTTATTGATGGTTTGTACTGCAAAAGAAAAACACGTGAAAAATGTTACTTACCTCTTGATCCTCAACCAGATGCAAAGAAGATTGTAGTTGTGAGCAAATATTATTCAAAATTGAAAGTCGACACTCAGTACCGGAGAAAAATTACCTGGATAAAATCTTTTTCCAGTGAATTTGAAAAACGTGCATTTGTTGAATATACTGGAAAGTTCCCTCATCACTCCCCTCATGGTAATTCGAAACACAATAGAAATGTTTACATCCGCACAAGCGAAAAGACCATGGAATCTGTCAAAGACAAAGTTTTATTTGCAACAGGAAGAAAATTATATGATGCACTGCAAACCGATAACAATAATTTACTTGACAAGCCACGTGATCTTAGATTAATATACAACGCCAAAAGCAACCAAGCCAAAAAAAAACTCAATGACTTACACACCAAGCAGAGACTTACATATGGCAAAACTTATGGAGACGAAATATTACAAGTTATTAATATGGCACAAACGCACGAATTCGTTCAGAGAGTAAACCATGGTAAAAATTGTCCCACTTCAATAATTTTGTATGTTGCACAACAAATATTAGATATCAAAAGATTCTGTTGTTCCGGATCTACCGTTTTGGGAATCGATAAAACTTTTAACTTGGGAAAGGTATATGCTACAGTTATGGTATTCAAAAACCTCAGTGTGGTCAAATCCAGCACTGGTGAGCACCCTCTTTTTTTAGGCCCAATTTTGTTGCATTGTAATTCTAATTATGAAACTTTTTCCTTTTTTTTCATTCATTTGCGTGCAGTATTGGGTGATCACAAAAAATTGATTTTCGGAACCGACGACGAACAAGCTCTCCACAAAGCAGCTTTATCGGCTTTCCCTTCCAGCAAGCACGCACTGTGCACTTCTCATTTAAAGACAAATTTGAAACAGTATCTAATCAACAAAGTTGGCCTGGAAAAAAAAGCTAGAAAATTACTCAGCGAAAAAATTTTTTCCGTTCTTGATGCCACTGACGAAGTTTCTTTTGACCTTTTGTGCCGAAAAATTGTAAAGGAATGCGATATTGAATTTTCAGGATTAGCAAGTTATTTGAATAGTCGATTCTTTCCATTGTTAAAAGATAAGGTTTGGAAAGTTTCTTCCTTGGTCGGTACGGAATGGACCAATAACAATAGCGAGTCCATGAATCATGTTCTGAAATGCAAAACAGAGTGGAAACTAAAAAAACTGCCAGATCTTATCACGATTATTTTTGAATTGGTAACGTCTATGTACGTTGATGTGAACAAAGCTGTAGCATCTATTGGTCCATATGAACTAAGTCCTGCCTACAAACAGTTTGTCAGCAGTTTCGACGAATTTAAAGCAAAAACCGGTTCTGAGCAGGCAAAACACATCGAAAACTTCATGACATTCAAGCCAGTCACATCAAGATTGACCAACTATCAAAGCATTAGTACCAACTCCAATTTGATTACTCGAAGACCTGCTAAATCTGCTGGAAAAAAAATTGGACAAAGACGTCGATCTGCAGCAAACAGAGCACCCTCTAATGCAGGTTAAACACATCAATTTCTTGAATAAAAATTTGTAATGAAAACACAGCACAAAAAACAAGTTGAACAGTATTTTCACCCTAACCTGGGATCCTAAATTTCTTTCTCAGCTGCTCTTTTGATTACATATAAGCAATCTAGCACCACTTAACACTTCGTTGCTCCTGCTATTGTATCAAGTATACATTCTTGTTGCCATATTGAATTGTGAATCACATTTCATCCTGGTTGTATTCGTATTCAAAATTGGAAGTTTTGTATTCATTGTTATTGTCCATAAGAATGTTGGTGAAAACTGAATCACACTGACTGAGACGCTGAGACCTTTGATACATTGTGCATGCTTACCTTATTAGGATATTATCACGACTCAAATGACTTTGCCGATGTGATGTCATAACGAGATAAACCTGTACAATGGCTTGTAGGTATCAGCGTCTCAGCTAGTGTGATCGCTCATTTAAGATCTTAAACGCCAGTTTTGAATTTGACGTACTTTTTAACACCTTCAATGAAAAAATAATGCTACCCTTCAATTTTCGTTTAATATAGCCTATTGGTATGTGGGATGATATTAGCTATCAAAACCAAATGGATTTGCACAGTATGTGTTGTGTGCTACTAGAAAAACTTTCATGTGATTTTTATTATGCAATGTGTATTTTGTACAGAAATACTCACTGTTTACTACATAATAATTTTTTCAAGCACATACGCCAGTAGTTGTCAACTAATTAAGGTTAGTTTTTGGCCCCCTTCTAGAGACTCTAAAAACCAATGGTCCTCTCCTCCACAATACCATTTTCTTTCAGCGCATCATTTGCAATGGCTACATCAGTCTGATGGATTTTAAGTGCTTCCTAATTATTGTTAAACAATATTGCACTGGAAAACCGATGGCTCATATCCTAATTGCTTCCAGTTGAGAGTTGCTGGACTAGCATACTGATTAATGATGTTGTTATGACCTAATGCAAAACCTTATTAAAGCTTTTTTTTTCGTTCCTAATTTTTGTGAAGCATAAGACTAAAAAGAACGTGTATATATTATCTTTTTACAACAATGTTTTTTGTGCTCGATATTGCTTCATAATCGCATTGTATTGTTTTAGCTTGCTTTGATATATTCACTTCTTTCTAAAACTAATAATTGTCAATTTCCAGCCAACAAAGTCAGTCAGTAGTTGCTATATATCACAGCATTTATTGTGCTAATGTTTCAAATTGTGCAAAAAAGGATATATACTGATTAATGATGTTGCTATGACCTAAAGCTAAACTGTATCCAAGCTGCCTTTTTGCATTCACCAGTCCAATGTCTGAATATGTTAAGTGTTAACTGTTTTATTACTTCGTTCCTAATTTTTGTGAAGCATAAGACTAAAAAGAACATATATTATCTTTTTACAACAATGTTTTTTGTGTTTGATATTGCTTCATAAGCACATTGTGTTGTTTTAGCTTGTTTTGATGCATTCACTTCTTTCTACAACTTGTAATTATATACTGCGTTACCAGCCAAAGAAGTCAGTAGTTGCCAGTGCCAACGAGGGCAAATTGTCACTAATTTCTGAATTTGCAACTGTGGAAACACGCTTTAAATTTTCACATTGTAATCTTGCTATTACACTTTTTAAGTTTTAACCTGCAACCAAAACATAATTCTTTCAAGGATTGCAACCACAATTTGATACATTAAAATTGCTTAATCTGTCAATTGCCTACAACTGAACTTATTAGCTATTATAATTTGCAACTTCAACTATGTGTAACAACAAACCATTTTCTAACCACAACAATACCTACTTTGGCAAGTAAGGGGTTGTAATACACAAGCAAGAACCGGTATTCAGGTATTCGTTTGTTTGCTTGCTAAACTTCTTTATACAGATTATTTTGTCATAAAATGGGGTACCGGTACACTGGTACAGCGATTAAGGAAAAAGCTTACAAATAAATCCCCAATGTAACGTATTTGAGTTTAAGGATGTGATCCTGTGATAATAAATGTTTTACAACTGTTTTACATGCTTCTGCAATCTGATACTGCATTATACTGTTATAGGGCGATCACACTGTCACAAAACAGCAAACTATTGCAGGGTAATTAATGTGGCATACATGTAAACATAAAATGAAAAAAAAACATACCGGTACCACAAGTACTTTGCTATTTTGATGATATCAACACATATCCAATCAAAGCTAAAAAAACATTAACAGTTACAGTACAGCTGGGCTATTGCAATACAATGATCAAATTCTGATTCTTAGAAAACCACATCCAGGACATCTGAAAAATGTACCGGTAATGATATGTATCACTTACCACTTTGAGTTTTACACTAATCAAAATTATCTGCAATAAACCTTTAGTGGGTAAAATTAAAAAAAAAAGCCTCAGACACAGCTCGATGAAGAGTTTGATAAAATTTTAAAAAGATAAAATTGATATAATGTACCCAGTACCTGTGTAATACTAAACGAGAAAAATTAAACGCAATTTTCTTTTTTTTAGATACTGTTTACAAAAATACAAAGAGATAAGTGCCATTACTTCCTGGTCTTCAATACTGACAATCTAACTAAGAAACCTTTAAACATTTAAATAATATTTTGGATTTGTCATATACATACTCAGCATTATTTATGATAAAGGTCGCTTAATTCAGTAACTGAGTTTAAGATTTGTCAATATTGAACTTTGTAAAAAGAAGATTGCATTCAATTTTTGTCATTTAATATAACTTGATAACTTCCCTTTTACTTGAATGTAATCTGTATATTGACTTCAGTCCATTCAGCCAAATCGTCCAGGCCTATGCACTATGTACTCTGATACCTGGGTACTGGCCTAATCCAACCTCTCTGAATCTTAACTAGGGTCAACCTTATTGTAAACCACCGTAAATTCTTTTTTCTTGCTTTGCTTTACATTCACTGCAGTGCTTCAGTGCTCTAAATAAATAGCCTACCTGTAAATTAGTGAGCTCTGCGTTCTCTACCAGATTGGACATCGCTATTTGGGACATCGCGGACATCGCAATTTCGGACATCGCGGACATCGTTGACATCGCGGACATCGTTGACATCGCGATCGTTGACATCGCGGACATCGTTGACATCGCAGACATCGCGGACATCGCAGACATCGCGGACATCGCGGACATCGTTGACATCGCGGACATCGTTGACATCGCGGACATGTACTATTTAGTAACACCGCCTTTTCCATTGTATTCTACATCGTATTGGGATGCGGTTGCGAGTAATTGCTTGTGATTTTTCAAAGTGTGGCGGTCAATATATACATTTTAAAGTTGTTGGTCAAATGCAAGTTGTAGGTTAAATTAGTGGAATGGAAGTAAGTGTTGACAGTATGATTGAAAAGCCGTTTTGTAGCAGAAATTACGACGAAAAATTGGAAATAGCAAAAGTTAAAAAGCCGACACCAAAATTAAATATATTAAGTAGCAAATTAGGCTGCTTGAAAAGGTGCTTGATGTTGGTTCGCGTATTTGCATTAAACTTTCGAGCACTTCCACACATTTGTTTAATAAATGGCTGCATGCGGCAGCAAATATTATAGAGGAGCACACCTCTAAAAAATGCTCACCGTACGTCACTGTTTCTGATCTGTTTGAATCGAAAAATTTTACTTATTTTTGGCACATCCATAAATCAGACTGTTCTGATATATTATATCAGATTTTCTGATACATTTGAATCGAAAAATTCTACTCGTTTTTGGAACATTTACAAATCAGACTGTTCTGATATATTGTATCAGATTTTCTGATATTTTTGAATCGAAAAATTCTACTCGTTTTTGGAACATTTATAAATCAGACTGTTCTAATATGTTATAACAGAATTTCTGATACCTTTGAAGCAAAAATTTTACTCGTTTTTGGCACATTTACAAATCAGACTGTTCTGATATAATATATCAGAATTTCTAATGCAAAACCCGTTATTTTATTAAAAAAATTCGAATCGAAGAAAATTTTACAACAGTTGAAGAACCGTGGGTTGCGGTATCTGCAAAAATGGTTTAAGGGTAAAGGCAGATTCTGGTATCTATAACCATCTAGTATCTACTGTTATTGCAATGGACTAGATTACAAACTATGTTTAGATTGTAATAGGCTCTAGTTGAAAAAGGATGTCTAGGCTACTGTTAGCCATGTAAGCTATTTTGACCTGTGGTTTTAGCATAGGCCTATGGGCTAATGCTTTTGCAAAACAATCCAGGTTAACATCAGCAAATGCCAAGATGTGCAACATGCCAAATCTTAGCAAGTTAATCATTCTGCAACGAAATTGACGTTGGCAAACCACACTGTACTGGTGTAGATGACTTTAGCTGCTATTTAAATAAGCCTAGGCCTATTAGACTTTTGGCTAACCCTTTGCATTGATGCAGTCATCAGCTAACGTGCTGTTTAGGACAGCTTATCTATTGAAGTTAGGAATTCAAAAAATACTTTGTGTACCACTTGGTGGGGAAAAAAAGAATCACACGTTCGGTAACACATGACAAGCAATGTGGTCACCTAAGCGCAACATCAGAACCGTAGCAGCCGCCCCCCAAACCCCCCAATTGGAGGGCCCACACTGCAGAAAGGGGCCCCAAATTGTCTTAAAAACTCAAAGTTGCGTCAATTCAAAAATCAAAATTTTGCTTTGCGAATCGCGTTGAATGGGATTTTTTTGAGCTCAGATTCTATATTTCAGTTTTGAAATTCTTCGCTATCGTTTCCTTTTAAATGGCGTCATAAACTCCGTAATAATGACATAAGGATTATCAATATACTGCGTGTAAGAGTGCGCGTAGAACTTGAAAAAGGAGGTCGATGCAGAGTTGGATCCAATCATGTTTTAATTTTTAAATTAAAATTCATTATTTTTGAAAAAATTAAATTCAAATTCATCAACACCATGGACTTAAAATTTCGTTTATTTATTTTTTTATTTATTCGCATTTTTATCCTCCTATCACGAGAAAGCGACGGGGCGCCGTACGAGCTCGCTTTGGAGTTGCCGACCATCTGTCTACCTCACTTAGATGGGGGAATCCCGTTTGGTGCCTTTCTCAACGGCACAACAAGCGAAGTTGCCGGCTAGCTTCACACTATCCCTTCAATGCTGAACGTCAAGGAAGAAAGCTATGAATACCAATTTTTAAGTCATTAATTTGACCGGACTCGGAATCGAACCCCCGAGTCTACCAATCCAGAAGCAGACGCTCTATCCACTAGGCCATCCGATCGGTAAATTAAATTCAATCCTACATAAGTCCTGTGTCAGTAACCATAATCCGACACCGAATACAAAAGTCCATTAAAAGAAGTTTTGCTAGTTCACAACATCTGCTTTTGAAATAGCGCCGGAATTGAACATTGGTCCTGTTTTCCTCAATTAAGAAATAAAAAGAAAAAGAGAATGAAAATAGAAAAAATAATGTTTATTTATGATGCAAATGTTAAACATGTAGCTTCTGGGGAAGAGATTCAAAGCAAACTTTTCTACCCAACTGGTGGACCAGGCTATTATGTCGATTCTAGAAAGTTTTAAGCTGAGTAGCTGACATGTCATGTCGCTTCTGTCTTTTTATTGCTGTTTACACCCAGCAGGTTCGTCCATGAATAGCCATTGTCAGCAATATAATCTGGCAGTACCGCACGCAGGTTCAGATCCTGTTCAACGGGTTTGATTCACGGGCACGGTGGAGTCTATTATACTTGATATACAGTATATACCGGATGGATGCTGATCGGAACGACACAAGTTCTTTTAGCAGTCTCCCTTCACTGCCATTAAACTTTTAACTCAGTAGTAATAAGTGCTGGCTTGCCTTGCTCCTCGAATTTACAAAATGTTACCAGTGCTGAACAAAGCTTCAAGAAACTGAAACTTATTAAAACGCTTCAGATTATCTTTTTATTTTTCATTTATTGGCATTTTTATTCACCTATCACAGAAAGCAATAGAGCGCTACACGAGCTCGCTTAGGAGTGGCCGGCCATCTGTCTACCACACTCAGATGGGGGAATGCCGTTAAGTGTTTTTTCCAACGGTACGACAAGCCAACTTGACGGCTTTCTTAACACTAACCCTTCAATGTTGAATGTTTGGTAGGGATCGAAGCTGTGAACACCAATTTTTAAGTCATTGGTTTGACTCGACGGGGAATCGAACCCTGAGTCTACCGATTCAGAAGCAGAAGCTCTATCTACTTGGATATCCGATTATAAATTTATATAACTGAGGCTATTTTCAAATTATTTTGAACTGAAAATTCAACAGTATTTGAGGAAGACCGCAAAGTAAGTTAGCGCTCTCCGAGCCAACAGCGACCCGTTATATATTTCAAATGCGATCGGCTCCAGACGCGAATTGAACCCGTCACGTAGGATCTGTGACCTGCGCGAGGTGCCGCTAGGCCACGTCGCTTACAAATTGGTTTTTCACTGGCCATGTTGTCAATTGAAAATTAATGCGGCCATGTTGGTTCTTCACTAGCCATGTCGTCAATCCAAAATTAATGCGCCCGATCTCCAGACTATGATGCTGTCACCTGTCATAAGAGCATCTGCGAACGAAAAAGTGCACTCTGGCTTGGCGATTTTAATGGTAATAGATAAATGGGTGCAACGAACTCGTGTAGCTTTTATTGAACAAGACCACGTTGAGTGTCGAACCTACTGGAGCCAATTTGTGAGACTGATTCTACAAATATTGGTTAACTTCACGTGCTTTGCTGGCATTTGAGATTGTTTCAATCTTTATTATTGTAGGCTAGTAACTATCTGCATGATAAAACAAAAACCTTTTCTAGTATTGAACGAGCGACGCTTCATGCCTCAGACCAAAGCTCAAGTGCTTCACGAATTCAAAACGTATGAATAAGCTCTGAACTAAGCTTACCACTTGGCCTTAGTATAAGCGACATCTTGCGAGTGAAAACATCACCCTGAGCAAATTGTGGCGGAGCGAGAAATTTGAAAAAGAGGATGGGGGTGGCGTAAACTATAAAGTGGCATAAAATATAAAACGAGTCCAGCATATTTCAGCCACTCAGCTCCATTTGTTGTTTTTTTTTTACTAAAGGACAAATTCATATACGCTGCTGTTCGTAAAGCATAAAAATGTAGTTAGTATGGGGCGCCGTTGTGATTAAAACGATTTAGCAAATTTTGTAGGCCTATGAATTTTCAGCAACATTTACACAGTTTCACAGCTATTTAGTTGAAGTGAAGTAAATTGCAGCTAAACACGCTTCGAAAAATACAAGAGCAGCCAAAGTGTAAAGACATTTAATAAATAGCAGCGGTATTTATTGAATGGCGGCGATATTTAATCAATAACGCGATATCTATTAAATAGAGGCGATATTTAATAAATAGGAGCAACATTTGATAAATAGCAGTGACATTTGATAAACAGCAGCGACATTTAATAAATAGCGCTGACATTTAACAAATAGCTGCGACGTTTTACTGAAGTGCTGCAAAAAACTTCTGTATATTAAGCTATTGAGATCAACAATGTTTCCATTTACTTTAATCTTGAAATTGATTTTGAAAAGTTTAATATTTATTTATTCAAATTTGAAACTATTGGCACAGTGTATCTATATTACTTACAGCAGAACTAGTCTCTGCGCTCAGTGTACAGAACAAAAATCAGAGCTTGGATGTTGTGTTGCCATTTCTTATTTTTGTTTTAAAACTTTTTTTATGAAATTTATAACGAGTTTCTAGTGTAGGCCTACTTGATTGCTAGACTAATTTGGCGATAAATGAGAAAAGTGAGAAATTTTGGTTTAGGGTAAATGATAAAGCAAGTATGGGGAAATGTTGGAGGAGGTGTGGGGCTGTGAGAAAGTGTGGGGAAGTGTTGGGGGAGGTGTGCGGAGGCAGGTGTAAGGTAATTGACGGAAGGGGTGTAGGGGGAGGTGAGGGAAGTGTGAGGTGAGTGCGGGGAAGTGTGGAGAGAGGTGTCAGGTGAGCGTGGGGGAAAAGGATGGGGAAAGGTGTCGGGTGAGTGTAGGAAAGTGTGAGGAGAAGTGTTAGAAGAGGTGTAGAAAAGTGTGTGGGTTCCCCCACACTTTTCCACCCCATCAATCCCCACACCCCAACACACTTTTCCACATTTACCCACACCCTCCCCACTCATTCATACACTCTTCCCCGCCCACAGCTTTTCCTACACCTCCCCCACACTTCCCACTTCTTTCATATTCCCCTCCATACTTGAACTAACTCCCCGAACTACCAAAAATTCCCCAATTGCCCCACCATCCGTACTCCCCAAATTTTCTATACTCCCCATATCCCTCCCATTCTTTCCCATATTCCCCCCAACCTCATACTTCCTTCATCATTTACCCCATACCAAACTTTCTCACTTTCCTCATTTGTTGCCAAATTATTCTGGCAATCAAGTGGCCTACACTAGAAACTCCTTGTAAATTTCACAAAAGAATTTAAAACAAAAATATAAAATGGCAACACAGCATATTAAGCTTCCTAAAAAGTTTAGCATTTTTGTGGACATGCGAACAACGCTTTTTTGCTGGGTGGGTCCACTGTAACAATTATATGTACCGGTACACTGTGGCTGTACTCTAGAGACAACCCCGATTTGAAGTTGCGAAAAATGAAGAAATGGAAACACTGTTGATCTCATCAGCATATTACCTATGCACTTTAATTTTTCGCCGCACTTTAGCTAAAGTCGCTGCTATTTATTAAATGTCAGCGCTATTTATTACATGTTGATGCTATTTACTAAATGTTGCTGCTGCTCATTACATGTTGCTGATGTTTAATAAATAGCAGCCATATTTATTAAATGTCGTTACACTTTGGCTATTAATGTATTTTTCGAAGCCTTTTAATTGCAGTTCACTTCACTTTAACTAAATAGCTGTGAAACCGCGTAAATGTTGCTGAAAATTCGTACAAAATTTGCAAAATCGTTTTAATTTCAACGGCGCCCTATATAAGTTATTTTCTCAAAGTTTTGTCTAGCGAAATTAAAACGACTAAATCAAGCTCAGAATCAAAGCATTGTGGTTTTGCCAAACTATGAGCCTTGGTTTATTCATATTTTTAGAGCAATCAGTGATTCTTTTGAGTACAACAATACAATCATAATTCTATTGAACTACAGCTGTAGAGAGGGCTTTAAGATGTTTACTTAGTATGATCATCCATAGCAAAGTAAACATAAAAGGTTACAAACGCTTGAGTAAGCTCTTAAACCGTCAGAGTTCAATATGAATAGTTCACTTATAACGAGAAAAATCTTGTTCAAGTGAAGTTGAACGTAGAGAAACAATTTTGACGTTGATCTTGGCGAGCAACTGCTTAGAACATTACTTAACTGGTTTTACCAAAACTTTGTCAATTACATTAAAGGCTGGATAAAGAATTCGAGAACGAAATTGAGCCGAAATGGCATCTGTATCGCAGTTTAATCTTTTTCTGAGGCAAATGATTCCAGTTGTATCAGCTAGCCACACCAGCGAAGTGGATCATGTGATAAGAAGAGCTTTCGCCTTGTTGCGTCTTTGCTACAAAGATCATCCAAATGGATTTGCACTGTTGGATCAAAAGTTACAGGAAAGCATAGGATTGAGTTGGAGAACCGATTACGAAAAGCGAAACTGCGAAGAGATTAGAACTTTGGATGCAATGGTGTCAACTTAAAATTTGCAAAAACTGAAAGATGACTGCGAAATTTTGAAAAAGTACACTCAAGTCATTGACCTACAATAGTATCTACTGTATGTAGTAAATACTTTCCTGCGGCGAATTGCTTCATTACCGCATGACGGTACATAAAAACTTCTTTGTTTTGTTGTGGCATCAATGCATCGCGTAAATTACTCAACTACGTATATTAGGATATAATATATTTGCTCTAATAGAATGTCTTATGTACGGTAATTTAAAATATCTTGAACTAAAACAAAGGTGGAGAACCTGCGACGGTTTGATGTTTCAATGTGTCCCGCGTTAGAACTAGCTGAATCTACAATAGAGGTGTTCAGATTTTGGACATTTTTAAAAAGTGCATGTGCTCAAGGCTTATATGGTGCATTGGACCTTAAAAACACCCCCTGTGCAAAAAAAATTCAAAAATTTTATCTTTACCCTATCGCTCATGGCGGTTTAATAAGTATGCCCATCTCCTTCAAGGGGAATCCCCTTATGACGTCATTTTTGTTTAAAACTATCATAACTTGAGTTTTAAAACAGATACACAATCCAAACCAATTGTATTTTGTTTCTTCGAAGGTGTGGTTGACACTGAGGGTGCAGATGATGACGTCACTTATGTATGACGTCATTTTCAGCATTTGTGGGAATTCTGCTCTGTGTGGGATAATCTTTCGTACTTGGAGCTAAATCAACTGTGTTTTATTTGTTCGAGCGCCTTGTGATTCGCACTGAGTTAAAAGTGATGACGTCACTGATGTATGACGTCATATTTAAAATTAAAGTGTTTCTGTGGATTTACCCACAGCTTCTTATATTCACGCAAATCGTACATAATTATTGCAGTCTTTGTGAATAATTTTCCAATATACGTCATGTTCTGGTTATAAGTCAAAATACAGTCTCAAGCAGTTTTAGTCATAGGCGTATTTCAAAGCATAGTTAAAAGCAAGGTGTATGAAGTAAAGCATCAATGTTACGTCAAATTTTTGCAAAATAGACTTAAATCGAAAAGCATAAACAAATACTACTATAGCCATAAAGAGTATCAGATAAGTCTTGATATTCATACATTATTTTGCACTAGAGTGTTCAATTTTAAATTGATTACTGCTCAGAATGGAGCGTGAATTGCACTATTACTTTGCCCTGACCGAGTAGAAACAGAAGCAATGTATCTAAATACAAAGAAAAATTTTAGCATAAAGAAAGTAACAAAACATAACATTTCATTCGCCAAACAATTGTTCCTTGCAAGCATTTAATCTGTAAAAGGGCTAAAGTTGATTTTTTAAAATCAACGTACCTGCTTTCGGTGTTTTTCAACTACTTGCAGAAGACTTGCTCGCTGTTCTTCATTTTCGGTCAAAATTGCGGCGTAGTCAGAGTTAAGCTTAACTCCTCTCTCAGCTGCATCGTTTACAACTTTAATGTTGGCAACAAACTTTCGACCCTTCTTGAAACATTCATTACAACTCCACGACCCCGGGGAGTCGTAAAGCCAGTTATTATCCAAATTTAAAGCATCAAAAATATACCACGTTTCTGGTCCCATGAAGCCAATTAGCTTGGAATCCTCATCAATCACCCGTTTAAAAACAGGAATACCCCGGCGGAATTCATCTAACGGTGACATCGAAAGCAATCTTAGTGCCATAGATTCTTTGACTTCGTTTGTCAGGTAAGAATGCTGATTAAAGAACGAGAATGCCACTATTTCTTCAGTCAAATACCACCGGTGAGCTGAAAGTTTCATAAAAGCAGCGTTTGCTACAGCTGGATCCTCTTTCTTGTAACGTAACATTTCCTGCAAAAATGTCAAATGGTTTATCGGAACGTCCAAACCGATGCTGGATTTGAGACATGCAGGAACATTGAAAAAAGCAATAAACACATTGAATCGTTGCAGCTTTTCCAAAAACTCACTGTCATAAGACAGCTGATCTGCCCACAGAAACATTTTTTGGCAATATAGTACTTGGCCCATCCATCGGGCTCTTGAAGTAGCGCCAGGCTTGTGATGAAAGAAATTGAAGGGAGCGGCACCTAGTAAGGCAAGTGCGTTTTCTGCACACTGCTTATAGTCTCCTCTTATAAATGATTCTTTTGTTCTTTTTTAATTATCTCTTGTAGCTCATAGATTATCTTCTTCTTCCTGTTTTGAAGAAATTTTGATGAAACGTCTAAGAGACAATAATTTCGAGACTTATCTATTTTTGGCCAACAGGATTTAAAAGATATGAAATTGGCATCTTCTGGTTCTGACGAATCGCCATACAAGCAGTTATACGCTGCTTCAATAACAAGCTCGTATATGTGGTGACGACAAGCATTGTAGAAGAGCTTGTGGTCCAAAAGCTTTTCCAAAGTTTTTGCGGCACCTTGATTCCATCCTGTATTACTTGCAGTTGTATCAAAAACTAAAGTTTTCACGTTTTCTTTTAAATTCCACACCTCCAATAATTCATAACTTGCCTGTGCTTGCGCTTTCCCAGTTGTTTTTTCCAACTTCTGCATTCCTAATAATTTACCGTCCTTAAAATCCGAAATCCCGAAATAATCACAGAAAGAGCTTCATGCTTATTGCCATAACGATCTTTAGTTAATTTTCCATCCCAGTGAAGAGCTAGGCAATCTTGTGGCGTTTCAGATATTTGGTGGACGATTTCACTGGAAATTTGAAGTCTGTTTGCTATACGAGCTCTGCAAGTAGAGGAACGTGATAAACAAAAGTCATTAACATCTCCCTGGCAAGCTTTTACAAACGATGCTATTAACATTGTAGCAGCGTTATCGGAAATCTTAAACCTGTCCAACACCTCGGTGATTTCTGAGCTATTAATCAGGTTTCTGGATACGCTTAGCGTCACGAAGGAGTTTTGAGAACTCGAACTATATAGCTTTCTCGCTTGGCTCATATTCAGCAGCCGAACTTGGAGTTGAAACAATAGAACTTGATTGTTTGAAGACGTCAGAATCAATTTCATCACTGCTAGACTGACCAGAAATAATTAAGCGAGCTTTTCTATCCTGACGCTTTTGGAGACTTTTCTGGAGCATTACATCTTTTCCACTGATAACGCTGTTTCCTGCGTTTCGTTGATCGTCGTAAAAGGCTATATCCTCAATTTTTTTCTCTGCAGACATTTTATTTATTTGAATTATTTGAACTGCGTCCGAAGCCCCGATATCCCATAGCTTTGATAAATCTTCCTCAAACATTTCACGTTTTCTACCATGATCAGATAAACGCATTTTATTCTTGCAGAGCTGTAGCCAAGTGTTATACTCTTTTTGTAGCCTTCTTAATACATTACGTTTAGGCATTGTTTGGATTCCAGCTTTAGACCAAATTAATAACACTTCGTCGATAGCTGCCGAAAAATGATTTTTCAGTGGATTGGTGCTGGTCATTTCTTCACTGCATATCAAAATATGAAGCATGCTTCTTGCGCAGTCACCTAGTCCTTAATTGAGTTGGGTGCCCTCACACTCGTTATTCTGTCTAAGCTTAAAGTTTAACCAAATTTTAAAATATTCACGAAATGGAAAGAGCACAGCTGCTGCACACTTATAAATGCCTGATTTATTACAGCGTACTTGAACTGTAACTACCGGTATTTCAAAGAAATAATATGTTATCAGAGAATAGATAGAAACGGCCTTATCACTACGTCGCTAATTGCTACCGGTTTCCAATAACTTTAAAACTGCTGACAAACAGAAATCTGCAATCGATCTGCTGACTAACCTAAATTTGACTAACCGAAGGGCGAGCGTGGTATAGCTATGTTAATGAAAAAATGCAGCTAAATCTTAACAAGTTAATAACATTATAAAAAACTAAAGCTCCATGAGTGCCAAATATGACGTCATACATCAGTGACGTCATCACTTTTAACTCAGTGCGAATCACAAGGCGCTCGAACAAATAAAACACAGTTGATTTAGCTCCAAGTACGAAAGATTATCCCACACAGAGCAGAATTCCCACAAATGCTGAAAATGACGTCATACATAAGTGACGTCATCATCTGCACCCTCAGTGTCAACCACACCTTCGAAGAAACAAAATACAATTGGTTTGGATTGTGTATCTGTTTTAAAACTCAAGTTGTGATAGTTTTAAACAAAAATGACGTCATAAGGGGATTCCCCTTGAAGGAGATGGCATACTTATTAAACCGCCGTGAGCGATAGGGTAGAAATAAAATTTTTGAATTTTTTTTACACAGGGGGTGTTTTTAAGGTCCAATGCACCATATAAGCCTTGAGCACATGCACTTTTTAAAAATGTCCAAAATCTGAACACCTCTAATCTACAAGTACACCTTACTATTGAAAACGATGAGTTTTCTTAAAAACTACAGAACATTCAAATAACAGCTCAGATGGCCGAGAGGTATAGAGCGTCTGTCTCTTGAGCTGTAGACTCGGGTTTGATTACGAGTCGGGTCAAACCAATAACATTAAAATTGGTATTCACAGCTTCCCTGCTTGACGCTTAGCATTAAAGGGACAGTGTGGAGAACAAGTCGGCAAGTTTACTTGTTGTGCCGTTGGGAAAGGCACTTAGCGGGATTCCCCCATCTTGGTGTGGTAGACAGATGGCTGGCAACTCCTAAGTGAGCTCGTATAGCGCATTGATCGCTTTCTCGAGATAGGAGGATAAATATGCATCTAACTAAGTAACTAATATTTGTGGCGTAAACGTACCAACCAGAAATTGTTTGAATTTGGAGTAAAAAGTAATTTTACCTTTAATACCGGTATTTGAACATGTTTCAACGTAACTACTTTTGGCCCGATTAAAACATTATGTAATCAATGTGGCCCGCGCTTGTGAATAGCCTATGTTCCCTACCGGGCCACCCCTGAACTAAATCAAGAGAATAGCAATATTAACACCCTTGCAGTAGATAAATCACCCGCAATGACATAGCAGGGTTTTCATACAATGAATTGGAGCAATTAATTGTAACAAACAAAGCAAAATAACGCATTCGTATTTTTATTTGTTTTTTTTACCACACTTTCTATTCTTACTTTTCACCCAACTAAGCAACATGATACAAGGAAGCCTCACGGTTGCCTAGTGTCCACACAAGCAAAAGGCTGCTACGCAAATATTTCGCTAGCAAAACGCATATTACGTACGACCCATACACCGAGTGTAGCGTCAGATTCGAAGTAACCTCGCTGCACCAACTGCAGTAAACTGAATGCTGGAATTTTGCAAGGTACAGTCATAATAAGTTCGGTGAAAAAGTTGCCAGGGACAACTTAATGTTTCAAATATAAGAAAAGTTTCTTCAGAGTTCTTGAAGTGTAACAAGTTTGATAATCAGTGGCGATCGGTGGTATGGTTTACATATGCGCTAGATTCGCTTATACAACGGTGATAAAAATCGGCATTAAAGCTTTCAACTTTAAATCAAAGAAATAAATTCATAGACTTTTAAATTCAAAAAGACGAACTACTACTTTGGGTTTTTGGAAACATGTTGCTTAGGTAATCACTGATTCCTTTGATTTCCTTCACCGATCGTCACTGATGGTAGCACGTGGTGTTAGTCGCTCAGCCCAATTTAGAAGCATTCTTAAAAAATGTGATATTAGAAATTTCATTTCAAAACGCTTCACAATAATATAGCACCTTTAGCCTACGGTATTTGATGTTAGTTGCTCAACCTGCAGCAAGTTCCCGCAACGTAACAAAACTATGTGACATCGCAGGATTCTATCGCATTACAAGTCTACCATAGCTCATGGCTTCTCATTTGATTATAACTAGGGCGATTTTTTGTGACCTGAAAACATGAAAATGTGACTTTATTTTTGCAAAACTTTAACCAAAATGCGACTTTATTAAAAAAATTACAGACAACAAAAAAGCAGCAGCAGTTTATGCTAAAAAGCACTAAAATAATCCTGATAGGTGCTCAAATTGTGGTGAACGCTCATGATAGTATTTAACATTCCTGGATTGAAAAGTTTCTCTCTTTAGCAAGTAGCTTTAACATGAAAAAACTGCTTACTACTGGAGCTTGTAGGCTATCACCGAGAAGAGGAAAGCCGGCGCAAATGCCCAGAGGCCCACGCTGGAGTGGGTGACTTTTTTTTTTCTAAAAGAAGATGCCTATTCAGGATTTAATTTTTTTAGAGGATGCCTTTCGATTATATCTATTTGTTTTTTTGGCCTGAGGCCTCAAAACCGTCTCAGCGGCCCTGATGCTTTTGTATCATTGGAAGGTGTAGAACTTTGTGGACTTTATTTTCAGCACGTAAACACGTTAATGCAATATGTAGGTTGTGAATCTATTCCAATCGAAGCAATAAACGATAAAAAAGTTGGAAAATTAGGCAAAAAATACCACAAAAACACCGTTATCTAAAAATAAAATGTAACCGAAAAACACAAAATGTAACTTTTTGGAACTTTATAACTTCTTTCCACGCGTGTGAAACTTTGTTTCCACGCGTTTTACGTTAATTGGAGCCAGCGAAAAAATTGTAACTTAGTGACCGAAAATCGCCCTAAAACAGTTTTTGTGAATAATAACGTCATAGTTTAGCAATTAATGCATTGAAAATAGAGGACAAGTTTGCGTTCATCGGGTCTGACTTTATCACATCTAAACGTTCCACTGATTCAAGTTTCTTTATTTTTGACGTTTCTTCGGAAATAACAAGCGCACACTGTAAAACTTACATCTTATTCTTATAGAAACTTGCGTCGGTGGAACGTCTAAATGTGATAATTAATCGATTGTTATTTGTTATACTGTAAAATATCAATTAACTGTTTTTGTCAAAATAAGCAATTAATTGTTTGTTTACTTTAGCAATTAAGTAGAAAACCCAACGACATACCAGTAATTGCGCAAAGAACTGCATGTAGGTTTCTAGAACTGAAGGTCTTATGTTTCTATTCTTTGGTGAGTGAAGTGCAAAGCGAACTGCCATAGCTTCCCAGCCTTCTTGACGTCTGGCAATTTGTTTCATAATGGCTTATATTTCGCTGTGTGCTATTGGCATCGAATGAATAGGGAGCATCAGTTCAAGTGTTTAACCGATCATTTGGTCCAGTGAATAGAGCGTTTGCCTCTGGAGTGGTAGACTCCTGGTTCCGTACCTAGTTAGCTTAGACCAGGGAATCAAAAATTCGTATCCATTGCTTATCTGCTTTGCGCTCAGCATAAGAGACAGCGTGCGACTACCAATTCCTTCTGACGTGTTCATAAAAAATTTCATCGGTGTACCGCTAGGTTACGTCGTTGAGCTGCAAAATCGGAAACCAAAAAACATCCATAAAAAAAATTTCGCTTGACTCTGCCAGTGGATCAAACTTGTTCGCAAGTTCAATGATGCGGCTAGAATACACGAGAATTGCCAATATCTTAAAGCATTGAATTGACGATTTGCATTAAAATTCAAACTTACACCTACGACAAGGACACAAAATCAATTAAAAAAAATACCTTGATTCTAATGGAACAAATTGATCTCGGCTATGAAACCGGGCGTTTGAAAAAGTGTTAAAGACATCGCTTCTAGTACGGGAAGTCTGGGCTTCGATTCCATCCCATGTTAAATCGAATGCAGTGTCGCCAACGTCTCGCCACCACCGCTATGTTTCTACGGAGCAGCTGTGTTGCCCAGGCCCCTAGCCGCAGGAACGGGCTTTGTAATTCTTTACCTTCGGCGTAATATCGCGAGTATAAAGAAGATTTTTTTGTTGGATCTCGGTTATAAAGCCTTCTTTTGCGTTTAATATTCAAGCAGGATAATTCCTTAGCTCATAACCTTTATTTAGCCTATATCATAAAAAAGTATACATATCCAATCTTTATTATTTGCATTTATCAACGATAGCACTAACTGAAAGAAACAATAACGTCGCACTGCTCTTTCTTACTTCCAAAACATTGTCGTTGAAAGCAACGAGAAACTTCAAACTTTTCAATCTTTTGTACACAGTGCTGGTCTTAGCAGTGACAGTGAGGTTCATTTCAAAAACTTTACGCAGAAGTTTATTTCAGAAACCTAACGCAGAAAAAGAGGGACTACTGCCCTTATAGCAAAAACATTTAAATATCAGTGTTAATACGGGCATTTACGTCGAAATATGTCCACAGAGGGGCAGTTTTTTGAAGCCTAGGGCTACGGAGAAACAAGCTGAAGCCTAGGGCCGCGGAGAAATAAGGGGCCCCGTCACGAACTGAAAGTGAACTGAAAATCCAACAGTAATTGAGGGAGACTGCGAAGTGAACTTGTGCTCTTCGATTCAGCAGCCACCCGTTACATACGAGTATGTCAAATGTGATCGGCTCCAGCCGCGAATCGAACCCGTCACAGAATCTGTCACCTGCGCGCGGTACCGCTTGGCCATGCCGCTGAACAGCGAAGACTTTTTTTGTAGATCGACCGTCAAGACGTTTACGTATGCAGAGTTTTGAGTCTGATCATTGTTCACTTGGGCCTCATTGATCAAATAGTCTAGGGCCTCTCATTGTCTAAATCCGACCCTGTGGCAAGTGCCCCCTGGGTATGTCACTGCCTTTGTTCGATGTTTTTGTTTGTTCTCGTTTAATACACCTTCTCGTTTAGAGTTAGGGTAACACGATAGTAAAAGAATTGCCAAATAATTACCCTGGCCACATGTCCAATTAACTTTTCCCAAAAGTCCAAGGGCTTTCTGCATCATATTCGATTTTTGATGTCATAAATAAAATGATTATGGCATCAAAATTTAATTGTGATGCAGAAAGCCCTTGGACTTTTGGACCACTAAACTGGACTTGCGGACAGAGGAATGTTTTTAAAACCATTCCGAAATGCGCAGCGGGGAACCGCTTTTGCAATTGTTTGAAAGTTGTTAACGCTTGTGCGGTTCGAACCATACGTATTTTGCAAATTAATTGCAGCTCAGCGCCAGAGGCCATAAAATCTTTCTGACGTGCTAGTAATTACGTAAGTGACGGTACGTAACCTTTTATTCGATGGAGCCTAATAGCAGGATTGCTTAATATTTGTTTAACTTCGTGCAAATGTCATCACTTGCCTTGCATAACCTGTGTTACCGGTTGAGATTGTTGTTTTATTTCGGGCTATTAATAGCGTTTTATCATTATTTGCAGAACATGCCAGCTTGTTTTTTCATCGAAGACCAACTGCCTTGATGAATCAGCCAGTTTGCTGAACAACAAATTGTTGAATCCAGTGATTTTTTTAAAATCCAAAGATTGTTTTTCAGCGTGGAAAGTTAAAAATCCATACACATTTTTACAAAGTTCAACATATAATTGTTTATCAAAATGAAAAAAAATTCAAATCTTAATTATACTCGCGGTATTACGCCGAAGAGGGCAACGAGTGGCGGGGTCCACTACTTAGCGCTTGAGCAACACAGCTCAGAAAAAATGTCCCTGCGGTGGCGATCCATTGGCGGCACTGCGTACAATTTCATAGGCTCGGGAATGGAATCCCGCACTTTCTACACCGTTAGCGGTGTTTTGGCCACTTCGCCAATTTGCCGGCCGAGTCTTGCTGTTTATTGTCTTCGAGAAAAAGGTTTTATAGGGCAAAGACTAAAACCTTAACATCTATTGCTTTTATTTTATCACTTCAATTAGTTTAATATAATTCACCACATCGCCTATTATGTTTGTCGCTGACTATGCTGAGCACTAAGCAGTTGTTGCGCACATTCTTCTAATTCTTTGGCAGGGCTTGGTTTAGAATTGAACCCGCTTTTCACAATAGCAAAAGGAACTGTTAAACCGTAAATCCAGCAAATGTATGACACAAAATGTTTTCCAGCTGCTGTAACAGTAGAGGAACAAAAAACAATGAGAACCGTTTGTCACAGATATGAGCAAAATGTAAGGACTTGGCCTTAAAACGGCGAAATAATATTTTAAACACCGCTAACGGTGCGAGAGATCGAAGTTTTGATTCTGGCCGGTCAAATCGGACCCATGTCGTCAACGGCTCGTCCTGCTGCGACGTTTCTTCGGAGCTGTGTCGCCCAGCTGCTAAGTCAGTGTACTGCACTAATAAAGATTAGATTTTAGCATTTTTCCCTTGGCTTTCAAAGAAAACACTTTGTTAAGGAAGCTCGCCCGATAACACAGATATGACCAAATGCAAGGAACATAGACTTTAGGTCTCGATTTTAAGCACGAGTCGAACCAAAGTCTCAAAATTTACTATTCCCAGGTTCCATTTTTGACATTCAATGCAAAAAGAGAGCTACTATTTAGTCGCCCTAGTTGGAACAAGATCGCACGTTTGTCATTCTGTCTTTGGGAGAGACATTTTACAAGATTACCCCGCTTGTCCCAAAAATAAGAGGACAGAAATGTGTTTACGCAACTGCTTCCAACTGCTTCCAATCCCGAGGTGAAATCAATTTAATGACACTGCGAACCATGCATTGCACATTTTGTCAGTCTTTATTGGTTCTACTTGTTTTGTCTTCCGCAAGGTGCTGCATGCAAATGAAGCGGTCTACGATGATTTTCATGCGCAGACCTTGATTACTATTGATTAATTATATTTTCAACACTCACGTAATATTCTTCTGTAAGAAAAACACAGTATGAGGTCGATCATAAAAAACAATAAAAAATAACGTTGCGAAGGAAATCAAAACAAAAAGAGCAAAATTGCCTACTTTTTTTAGCTGTCACAGAAATTGAGAGCCGTTGTGCGACATGGAGTTTTGTTCTACTTTTTCCCAGAATTAATTATTAAGCACAGCTCTTTGATCATACACAGGCAATTCACAATTATTGACAGGTTGTTAAAACCTATTTACAGTGAGCAAGGGCGTATAGAGCTTAAAAATGAGGGGGGAGCCAGGGCCGAATTTAAACAAGAAGAGGCTCCGTTTTCATCCGCCCTTAGTGATCGATCCCTAAAAAGGGGTCTTCATAAGTCAAAAAAGAGGAGCAGCTCTCCCCACTCCCGCTGCATACTTCGGAGTGGTTGTACAGAATAGTTTTTGTTTATTCTATTATCACCGCTCTACCCCATCCTGAATTACACGTTAGAAACTAAGCTCGCTGAGAATAAAACCTAGAGCAGAATCGAACTCAGACTCTGTGAGTAGCAGTCCAGCATACTGACCACTACGTCACGTCGCTGTTGCCAGTTTCGGGTAGGCTACAATTTTTTTATTTATAGTCATCTCGATCGAGCCTAATTTTATTTTTCTGCAGAACCTTATGCCTTCCGGCTTCACCATTAACAGTGAATTACTAAAAAGCCAATGTGTACCGGTAATTAAAAATGTTAAAACAACAATACTAAGCGAGCTTGAATACGGCCATAATAAAATGTCTTATCCGTGACTGAACCAAAAATCAATAAATCAATTTTCAACATCAAATTATGCTTGTGGTATTACGCCGAGGCGTGTAACGAGTGTCGAGGCCCATCTCCGCGGGTAAGCGCCTGGGCAGCACAGCTCGAAAGAAATGTCGCAGCAGTGGCGAGCTGTTGGCGACACTGCGTCAGATTTGACCGACCCGGGATTTGAACCCTAGACCAACACCTACCATGCCGATAGTGATGCCTCAACAACTGCCGAACCGAATCTCATTACCTCATTCAGCGGCTTTGTTGAACTATTTGCAAAAGTTCTTGTTTTTGCAAAACTGTTTCGTCAGTGTTTTTTGTTCTAGCAAAACTCCATACTTACGAGAAAAGAGGCGGTTTTATTTTGTTTATGTTTGCGATAAGATTTCACCAAAGCAAACGAATTTTTGAACCTGGAGGTTTTTTCATGAATTCAGCAGTTTGTAAAGCCGCAAACTCTGTTTTTGAACAAAAAATTATAAACTTAAAAAGAAAAATAATTGCAAAACAAAGTTTATGACGATATTTAAGCAAAATTATCACATGACATCATGTGAAATCGTAAGCTAAATCGCTTAGCAATGCGTCGTTGCAATATTGTAAGTGCGATTTTTCAAATCAAAAAATCGCATTTAAAGAAACGTCCGCATAATTGAAATTAGCAGCGTGGTGTGATAAAGGTACGGGACAGCGGGTGCAAGCAAACAATGGCAGCGTTCACACATTGTGGTTTTCGTAACTAGGCACAAAACTTCATTTTGATATTATGAACGCATTTTTTTAGGATTTCAAAAAATATTTTAGCAATTCGAAAAAGTAACTATTTCAGTTTTTGAGTCGCTGAAACAAGTTCGAAAAGAATTAAAATAGCGTCTGTAATAACAAAATGAAGTTTTGTGCCTGGTTGCGAAAACCTTCATGTGTGAACGCGATTAGGCCAATGATCGGCAACCTGTGGGGAGCAGAACTGTGGGCCTTTTGGCAATTTTTTGTGGGTCGCGGGCTGTTCGGTTTTACAAAGTCTTTGTGGGCCGCATGCTAGCTGCAAATAAAAAGCAAGCCCATACAAATGATAATAAAAACCTTCCCTTTGATGCTTTAAAACAATCTAATTCTTTTTCTCCCGGCAGTACATGGCTACAAAAGCAAAACCCGTAGTACCATACACAAAAACGGATGCCGTGTATCTGTATCTCTTTCATGCAATGCTCGCTTTGTTTCTTCTGTTCTGTCGATGCGAGCGCGAGAGTAGAAAAAAAAGCACGCGTTTTGTATTTTCTCTACTTTTAAAACAACGCACCGGTTTTTCATTTTGTAGTTTGTAGTCGTGTTGTACATAGTGATGGGCACGATAAACCTTTCCGTTCTAAAGCGTTAATGATGATCGATAACTTCAAAAAAGCCCTGGGCGATACCGATAATCGATAAACTACAAAATTTTGAAAGCGTTATCGGTAATCGATAAATTATCGCCGATAAATGTTGCGGTAAATTTTCAATGTGTTTCACGAAGTTTTTTTTGTAAGTCAAATTTATTGCAAAAATGTTTTTGTAGATTTTTCACGAAAAGAGAGCAGTTTACGTACTATGCCGTGACAAAAAAGACAGATTTGTTGTGATTGTAACAAGACTTAATGGACACCGTGTATTCATTCCATAGCGCCGACTCTCTAACTTTGAAGTTTTGAACACTGTATGCATAAAGAATCGTGTATTGCGATAATTTATCGGCGATAACAAAATATATTACAAAAGCGATATCGGAAATCGATAAATCAAAACTATTTTGAGCGATAACGATATTCGCTAATAATTATCGCCGATAAATTCTCTCGATAAATGCCCATCTCTGGTTGTATATTCGTTTGGTAGTCGTGGTTTTTATGTAGAGGGCCTTCAATAGTTAAATTTACCAACTTTGAAGGAGTTAAAGCTCGGGAAGAGAAAAGATTATTGCTAAACTGCGAAAGCGTCGCTGCTTCTATATATATTTTCAATGATATCAGTCTCTAACTCTGATTAAGTCTAATGTGACGAAATAAAGCGTGATACCGTATTGAAACCGTAGAGCGAGACAGCGCTGTTTCTGGCTATTAGCCTTCATCAGCCGCCCTCAGATAAGAAACATTCATCTTCCAGGACGAATGACCTGACCCAACAAGAGGAAGTCGTCATGACTTCCAGTCCGGTAGGCCAGGAAGGACATTGCTTTTTAGTTGTTTACCGTATTGAAACCCAGGCATAAAATGTAATTGAGAGTTTGCAACAGTTGTAATAATCAAGTTCTATTGGTCAGCAACATGGCTTATAGCGATACCGCACGCAGGTTGCAGCTAGATCCTACGCAACGCTTCAATTCACAACTGGAGACGATTGCATTTAGTGCATGCATGCAAATGGCCCTTGATTCCGATTCGTCGACATCCTGATCCTAGAGGCCGTCCCAGAACTCGATGGCAAGATTACGTTAAATATTTTAGTTCGTCTCGCCTTGGCATTCCACCAGAGCATCTACCATTTGTCGCAGAAGATCGAGTTTCGCAGGGGCTACAACTCGAGCAGCTGCCCTGCCACCCCCACAGATAAGCGGTTCTGGAAAAGTAAGTTAGTAGTTTCAAACAAAAATGAGATTTTTTGAAGGCGAATGACAGCTCGGTTAGCTCAGTCGAAGAGCGTTGGACTTTTAATCCAACGGTCAAGGGTTCAAGTCCCTTATCGGGCGGTTTTATTTTGTCTCCTAATCAACGCCTTGTCCCAACCATCAGCGAGGCAAATTGTTAAAACATAACTGAGTGATACGTGCAAAAGATCTTGCTTCTAACTTCAAAATTTCCATGTCCACTTTAAGTGGGTCAGAAATCCAAGACTTTCTGCACCACAATCAAGTGTTTGAAATCATGATAACGTTTTTCGGTTGTGACTTCAAATGTTTGATTGTGATACGGAAAGGCTCTGGGCTTTTTGGCCTACTTAAAGTGTACATTTGAACAAGTTGAATGCTGCCTGCATTGACTTTTTTATTGGGCTGCTCGATCAGACAGATAAAAATTTATTGGTTGTCTGCTACACAAAAATATAGAGCACAAAACTCTTAATTGGTACACGATGTCGACTAGAATCGTGTTGCCATAAAGTGTATTCACGTGAAGATAAGTTATTAGTTGTAATATTTAAATCTGTTTTCTTCGAAAAAATTTCGGAACTTCAATTGTTTGCAGCGCGCTATTGTAAACGGTAGAGCTTCTCTTCAATGAGATATCTCAACTTTGAAGGGGTCGTATTTTTAATAAATTATTGATCTAAATGTCACTGCTGTTTATGAACACAGTTCAAGAAATCTAGGTTGAACTGTAGAGTTTTATATTCGGAAGATGTAAGTTCAACTCACTAGAAGTTTACAATTTAACCAACAACAATACCCCTTTACAGCAGTAGGCAGCTTGCATGATTTATTGATTTTGTAGTTATCATTCTATGGCAAAAAAGCAATCAAAGCGCTAAAACGAGCTTGCTTAGGAGTTACCGATTATCTGTATACCGTTCTAAGATGGTGGAACACCGTTAAGTGCCTTTCACAACGAAACAATAAGTAAACTTACCTGCATGTTCTCCACATTGTCCCTTCAATGCTGAGCGTCAGCAGGAAAGCTGTAAATATTAAGTTTAAAGTCATTAGTTTGACCGGAGTCCATCGATCCAGAGGCAGACGCTCTAATCAGTCGGCAATCCGAAGCAAGCATTCTTACCTCTCGTCCATCTGAGCTACAGAGGTAACTTATCAGCTTGGCAGTGCGCTGGGAGAATTTTTAGGGAAATTTAAGCTAGAACCAAACGTATAAAGTTATGAAACTTAACGAACGGTGAAGCGGGTGGCGCATTTTTACTTATGAGAAATCTAACCTATTTTGCAGGATCTCTGATGCTGCTACGGAGTTAATTCGCGATGCTCCACTAGGCCTATACACATTTAACCCTACAGGTGAAAGACCGCAAGCTTTCTGCAACGCAATCATATTTTGAATATTGTATTTAAAAAATAAATATCACTTTAAAAATTAAGTAGCGTCTCAAAAAAATTTCCACAATGTAAATCGGTCACTTTGTTCCTCACCATTGGATATATTGTCGTCGGCTTACTGCAACAAATATGGTGTAATTTGAGCAACACTGAGCTTTTGGCTCGTCATGATCCTCCGCAAAAAAATCAAGATATCCCTTTCTTGAAATTTTTTTGGGGTCTTCCGTGGCCGTGGTTACCATTCTTAAAGTGTTTGGTATAACTCGAAGTTTTTTACTACCGTGCTAACACAACTGATGATGGCAGCTGAATCTATGTCGTCGAAATGTCTAGTTCGTTCGAACGAGTTTATTCTTTTGCTAGCCCGCACCGTCGCTGAGCCAACAGACGTAGAAGTTTGCAAGCGAGACGTTGATTTGTGCAATTAGCCAACAAATTTGAATGAGTTGACAGAATTGAACGATCTTGTTGTGATCACGCGCTTTGCACGCTTCATTCACAAAATTGAAGATTGTTTCTATTTGTGATTCAGTTCCGAATTCTGCGTTGGCTTTATTTCAAGTCATCCCCTTCATTCAAAAGCCCCTGAACTGAGTTATGGCGTGAAATGTCAGTAGACCGATGATATGCCAGGTTTTAGCAATCGGCATTACGCTATTTTACGTTCTTTCTTGCATCACGACCGTGCATGCGTAAGGGCGTGCTGCTCTTTTGTAAAGTGATGTCATTATAAGAACAGTTGAGAAAAAATAGCTCCTATAAATACGTTTCAAGCGCACAAATGCAACCACATAAATTCTTCATGAGGTTCGGGTCGCTCTGCCTACGCATTTTTCTGTCTCCAAAGTGCAACGCGAAAGCAACGATAAAGAAATTGAACTTTTTAATCTTGATGATGAAATAGCAACTTTGCAAAATTTTTTTGTATCTTTTCCTCGGACCACTTGACTTCGATTTTTTTATAATTATACCCACACAACCAAGCACCAGGCATCCACTGCGTCTACTACTTATATAGTTCGCACCACTGTTCCGTCTAAGGCGCAAAGTTGGTGAAAAAAGAGAAATATTGGGCAAAATTTTTCAATTTTCTTTCAAGCTTCCCCAACTGAAATCGTGATTTTTGTTGGAATTTGAATCAAAGTGTTCAATCTTTTGGGGCAAAACAAAAGTTTCATACTCTGGAAACTACAATAAACTTTAAGCAAAAATCGGTTTAAACAAATTTTTTATCGAATTATATTTGGGCAAATTTGCACTGGCTAAGAATTTATAGAGAACAGTCACTGGCTCACACTCTTACATTCGCACATTCTATTCACGCGTTTGTTAAAGTGCAGATCCAGCTGACATACCTTCTGGTGTAGAAGTTAAGAATTCGCTGTTGGCACGAGAGGTCTGGGGTTCAATCCCCAGCACAATCAAATTGGACATGGTGTTGCTCGCCACAGTGCGACGTTTCTTCGGAGCTGAGTTGTTCTGGCGCTAAGCCGCGGCGTTGGGCCTCGCTGTTCGTTGCACGTTTCCATGTAAAACCACGAGTATAATGAAGATTTGACTTGATATTGAGTTAAACTTAGAAAATAGCCTATTGATACAAAAACGAGTATTTTTGTATATCAAACTCTTTCCGTGTTTATTGCACTTGTATTTTGTGAGCAACAATGTCATTTCCAGCTGCACGATACATTTTATGCAAATTTTTTCAACAGAGCGGAATGTTATTTGAATTTAACAAATCTTACATTCTGATTTTATTAAACAGCCTGCCGGTAACGTTATTTGCCTAATTGTATTCTTTTTACTCGCTAAAATATTGGTAAAACTTGGCAGCAGGCCTAATCAGTTTTAAAACAACAATTAAAATTTCTTAAAATTGGACGTTTCGACAACATAGACTCAGCTATCATCATCAGTACTGTAAGCAAGGCAATACAAACCTGAAAAAAAAAAACAGATTTACGGTTCTGTTGTCGAAATGTCAAGTTTTAAAAATTACTGAGCCTTGATTTTCCCTCCTTAAGCTGTTTAATTCCCCCCATATTTATCGTAGGCTGTGCCAAAAATTACAGTGACATGTTGTTATCAACCGGTATTCACTTGGCACGTAACATAACAAAACGTCACAACTGGCCTTTGTGCTCATAACAGCTGATACAAAAACAAAATATTTTATTTTATAATATTCGCTTTTGAAATGCATTGGTACGTATTTTACTAAAAAAAAGAAATCTCTAATCTGTGAAGATCGTGAAAGAAAGCCGCCTTGTGAACAGTTACTGGTGAGTACTACAGCAGTATCCACAAATAAAAGTTCTAATGGTTCCGAATAAAGGTTTTAAGCAAAGTAGCTCTTTTTGGATATGTAGTAACTAGTGAGTCACTTGGACGAGAATGCAGGTGCCCGGTTATTCTGGACATGCTACCCTATAAATTGGATTATGCTTCTTTTCAAGCCCTAGGTGTTCAGTTGCAATATCGTTGTTGATCTTCGGTACTTGTCCGCAGCTAAGGTGCTGTGCATTTACAAGGCATTTCTCTCAACACTTGCTTCTGGGCTGTTGTTTCCTTTTGTTATTCACGTAAGGGCCTATGATGTGTCTGTCTTTCACTTCTTGCTGAACTAGTTGAGGAAAAGCTAAACTTAGCATTAAGTTTTGGGGTGAACCTAACCAAGTACCGAACCAAGGCTCCCAAAAGTTGAGCAAATCAATTATTTTAACCCTACTCCAAATACTGAATTACTTATGACTTAAGAGGTCACCGGTCAGTTAAGAGTTTAGGTCTTTGAAAAAGATTCACAGATTCAGGCTCTTATTCATCTGTTTTATCGCTTTCTTTAATGCATCGGTAGCCAATAAAATATGTATTAAAAATTATATGCAAAGTGAAGTAAGTAATATTACAATATCGCAGCTATTATAAGACCATGAAATTGGATTTTTCATTTTGAAGGAATTTAACTTTAATATGAAAATAAGCCACGAGAAATGACTGCTGCAAATAGACCAAAGCAAAAAAGTCAATTTTCATAAAATAGGCTCATGCTTTCGTGCTACATACTGTAGGCTAATTAATATCTTAGGAGACTGCTGGTGCAAACGGTAAACTCTCTAAAAAGGTGCTGTTTTTTTTTACCACCTTGTTGCAAAGCATGCAAAAAACAAAATTTGAAAAGTGGATTTTGTCGTATTCAGAGCCGCATTGAAGATTTGGGGGCCCCGAGCAATAACGTACGCACGAGTTTTTAATGGAGGGGTTTCAGTTTCAGTGACGTATCTTTACGTGATGACGTAAAGATACTACAGTTACAGGAGTTCAGAGGTATTAAAGGGCATTGAATTGTAATGTTTCTAGTCTAAATCATTGCGCAATTGCAGTTAACCATGATTAAGCTAGCCTATATAATGCCATAACTGAGTAAACAATTAAGGTATTTCATTCATACTTTTGCTTGATTTTTTGCGCTTTATTTAAGGAGAGAAAAGGTTTTACAAGAATTCAAGCTGTCAAGCTGTGGTTAAAAATTTACTGAAAAAATTTTAGTTGACCTCATTTTTGGGTCATAGGAAGGTTAGCTGACTAAAGTAGGCTAGCTTTCGCAACGTCACAAACAGAATTTAGCCAGGGGGGTAAAACAGGCAATTGCTTCCTTCCAAAACATCTTTTTTCAAGAACCAACATTGATATAAACTACGTATATAAACCTTGATACAAACATTTAATATGAAATCATTATGAAGGGGGCAGTTTCTCCCATAACTGTTTTGAAAAGTGAAGATAGCATGAGAAAAAACTGCCCTCCCTACCGAAACATGTTTAAACTGAGATAAATTACGCGCGAGAGAATCCCTAATCATGCGATTAAGATAAAAAACAGCGTCGATATCATCAGATACTCTCAAACACATAATCGGGGTGTCTGGGAAACGGATCACTTCAGCCCCTCAGACAGTTACGGTACAAAAACAATTTTGCCTCTTTCCCCCGTTCCGCCCCTGGGCCTCTTCAAATCTTTCGTTGGTCTGGTTTTTCTTGGCATATATTTTTATACTTTATTTTTAACACTTAGGGCAGTGTTAATTAAAATTTTTATATTTTTGATAATTTTTCAACAAACCGGCCGGTTATAATGCAGTGTTAAAAACGTCGCTATCGATGTGAAAGGTCTGAGGTTCGATTCCTAGGCCGGTCAAATCGGACACAGTGTAGCCAACGGCTCGCCACCGCTGCGATGTTTCTTCGGAGCTGCGTCGCCCAGGCGCTGAGCTGCGTGGTCGGGCCCAGCCACTCGCTACCACGCGTCGGTACCAAAGCCAATTTAATGAAACGAGTAAAATGAAGATTTGATTTGAAAAAAAACTTTTGTGTGCAGCCATAGTTACTGCACCGCGCAGACCACGGCATTTAAGGAAACTTCTACTTACCAATAGTTTCACAGCAGCATCAATGACAAAAATACAGTTTAAGAAAAACTCATCAGAAAAGTTGGACTACCGGTTGCCTATTGTTGCATTGCAACGTAATGAAAGTTTCTCGAGATTAAATTACAAAGTTGGACAGGACAAAAAAAGCATGATGGGCTACCGGTAGCAATTTCGGCAAGCTCCGGACGTAGAAAAGCCTGTTCGTTTCACAAAAGAAAGGTTTCATTATTTTTTTGGAATCGTCAAGGGGGACGGGTGTCGACTCCCGAGCCCCTCCTTGCGCACGCCATTAGGGCCCATCTCCGTGACTTAGCGCCTGGGGAATACAGAAACGTCGTCGCGGTGGCGAGCCGTTGGCGACACTGTGCCGATTTGACTGGCCCGGGAATCGAACCCTAGACCTCCCGCACCGATAGCCTGCGCGCTTAACAACTGAGCTAACGGCCGGTACCGGCCCAGAAATCGAACCCAAAACCTTTTGCCCGGATTATAGCGATGTCTTTAACCACTACGCCAACTGGCCGGTTTGGCTCACTCAAAACTATACGACATCGCAAGCGGAACATCAGCCTGCGTTGCAACTAGAGTTTTCCTTTTTGCCGGACTTTCAACTTCCCGGGAAACGACAAATTTTCGTAAATTTTTCCGGGAATCTCGGAAAATTCCCGGGATCCCGAAAATTCTTGGAATTCCCGGTATTCGGGAAATTGCCGGGAAACTTTCCCGAGCTTGATTATTTGGCCACAAGACGAGTAACAAAGACATTTTTTCCAAATTGCATCTTTTCTTATCCAACTTTTAGCATTTTTAATGTTGTTTTAACGAACTGAGTTCAAGTTTTTCAACAAATTAAGGAAAAACATTCGGTCGTAAAAAAATTTTGAAAATTTTAATAAATAATTTTTACCGAATAAAAAAAATTGAAACTTTACATAAACGCATTTTTACGTCAGAATGATAGATATCAGACCACTGAAACCCTTACAATTTAAAAAAAAATCCCGAGATCTCGACATAAATTTCCCGGAAAATTTCCCGTTCCGATTTCCCGGGAGGAAACACTAGTTGCAACCATTCTCTACCAACAACGCTAAAATATGGTCTTGTCCAGCTATTTATAGCCGTCAAGAACAATCGGTTTATGTCATCACAAGACGACTGCAGCTTTAATAGTGTCCATACACTTTGTACGGTCTTGCATTGTTAGTCAGTCATTGGTTCAAGCGCAACGCACCAGAAAAGTTTGGCTACCGGTATTATTGCATCACAATGAAAGTTTCTCGAGATTGTATAAGCAAGGTTGATAGCACAGAAAAACATGATAGCAATTTCGGCAATCTCTTGATAAAAAGAGGCGGATCGTTCCAAATATAAAGGTTTTCATTTCTTTTCCAATCGTCAGTGAGGGGGTTGACCCCCGTAACTCCCCCCGTGCGTACGCCACTGGCCCCGAAGCTATTTTTGGTGAGCTCTATGCCTTTTTGAGGACTTGATTTTAACGTGGTCAGCAAGTCCCGGGGTCATAGCTTCCCTCTGAATCCGGTCTGGTCGTATTGGCAGCAGTCTTGCAGGTACAGAAGATTTAGAAGCATTTTGAAACGTTAAATTGTTGTTTTGTATGTTTGACTCGTTAATTCCCACAGGCCGGTGGATAACATTCGACGTGACCATAACAAAAGACCTGGAATGATCTTAATAATCGTAAGCAAACAAGCGTTTAGCAGACGCTGTAAGCAGGTTGTTTGTTCGAAGCGGAAATCACTCCTGCGGTTTTTTTTTCAGTCTTGTGAAATCCAGAGATGAAATTATTGCAAAACAAGTCGATTCGGAAAAACAACATCCTTTTTTCTTCTGAAATGCCTGCTGAGGCACCAAGGAAGCTAGTTACTCGCGGTAAAAAACGCAAACTTTTAGCAAAAACAGGATATAATTCATCTTAATAAATTACAATGACGCAACTTTTTAGGTTGATGACGTCATTCGCCGCATGAACCAAGATTCATTCATTTATGACGTCGCTATTGTTGCTGTACAGGTTTCTTGAAGTTTTAGCCCACCTATGATCTTCATCTGTGACAACATCGAGCATTGCTAAGTTATTGTAAAACACAAGTGTCAAGCGAGGTGGTTTTGCAAACCTATCCATCATCGCTTTAGAAGTGGGAAATCAAACTGTTTTTGATTTTTGACGTTAGGGTAAACCCGGCTAAACTGTTAATGACTGCTCGTAATCGACGTCACTGAGCATTCCGTAAGGCTGACGCTACAATTTTTGAAAATTGATTCATCGCTACACGTGGTAGCTTTTTGTTTTGCTCGATAAATGCAGATTTTTTTAGAATCTTTTATCAGTTACTAGAAATTTCTTATTTGTGCAAATGTTAAAGTGGCGTCAGAACTGCAGTCATAGGTGGCGGAACCGGGGGGGCCCTGCCCCCCCCCACTTTTTTTGAGGTGGGGGCCCTGGGAGGCCTTAATTTACTGGTTTATTTCTACAATATTGCCTCTGCATGAATGTATTTAAAACTTAATAGGCCTACCATCAAAATTAAAACCCAGAAAAGAGCTTATATCCAGAGATGTTTTCTTTAAAATTTTGTTTGTGGGGTGGGGGGAACAGAAACTAGAAGCAAGAACCGTGGGTCTGAAGCCCACACAAACTGGACATGTCACATGTGGACAGGCAAAATATGGATTGTAGGCATAGGGCCGGATTTACATATAGGCAGGGCTACCATTTCTTTCTTATTTCTAAGATTTGTGTTTATTTTCAAGGGCAATGTCTTACAAAACGTGAATGTGTTTATTGAAGGTGCTTATTTTTGAATCTCGTGCTTCATGTCTTAGTTCAAATGCTTTTTTCTTTAAATGAACAAAAAATCGAAGAAAAATACGTTTATTTTTTGTTCTGCAGTTAATTTCAGCATTTTGAAATTTGTTTTAATTTCTCAATCCAGTGGTTCCCAAACTTGAGGGCCATGGGACAGCACGGGACTGTTTTCAGAGGGCTACAAAGCTTGACTGGAAAACAACAAAAGCGTTCCTTAATCATGTCATGACGTTCACTTCAAAAGTTGTTGAACCATCGGAAAAATAGGAATTTGCGGACGTAAAGACCTTCTTTTTTTATGGTCTTAACCAATTTCTAGCAGAAAAAATAGGAGTTTGCGGACGTTTTGGTAACTTGCTATTTCGTCCTCGTAACAGCAGCGTGATTATTTTTTGGTGTGGACCGGTGATAACCTTGCATATAGGCTAATCAGGCTGAAACCTAGAGTCGGAGAAAATGGGGGGCCTCATCACGAACTATGAAGACCTTTTTTTTTCTTCACCGATACTTTCAGCGGAAAATAGAACATTTGAGGACGTGTAGCCCTATACCTTTTTTTTGCTCTTCACTATACCGATATTTTCAGTAAAAACAGGGACGTCTGAGGACGCGAAGACCTTTTTTTGCTCTTCCAATCAGTGTGATCAAATAGCCTAGGGCTTCTCATTGTCTAAATACGGCCTTCGATTAGGAGCGTATTCAGAGGCGGTACCAATGTGCCATGCCCTCCCCCCCCATTTAACTATGCCTTTTAGTACACAAGAACAATACTAATAACTAAAATATGCCAGATTCTTTTGATGGTTTCTGTTGCTTATGGCCAGAAGCGAATCCAGAGGGGTCGGTTGAGGAATATGCATCCTCCCACCAGCCATTTTCAAAAATGTTTTTGATGCATACAATTTTTCCATTTCGAACCTCTTCGATAGCTATAAATAAGCCTTACTCCTTAAGGCCGTATATAATTAAAAATGTGCGAACAAAATGTATCATATTTGGCGAAGCACTCAGAATTAAAGTCAAACGATTTAAACACAATTTGCCTGAAAATTATTCAAAAAACACTAAAAAAACCGTTACAGCATGTAAATTTTTAAAAATTTCCCGGGGAAGCATGCCCCCGGACCCCCTAAAAGTTTTCTAGTTTTTTAATCAGCTTTAAATTAATTCTGCCGAAAAAAATACGCTGGAAAAAATGGGGAAATTATGCCCTCCCCCTTTTAAAATTTCTCGCTACGCCACTACCGGCCCTGGTGGTAGGTGAGAAAAATCTGGTCGTTGGTTTTGGGCCCCCCCACTTTAGAAATGCTTCCGCCATCGCTGACTGCAGTCTGTGCAGGCCAGCACTAAAAAAAAACAATTGATGGCTGATGCAGAAGATTTCGCTCGAGTCATGAACTATGAGTAAAGAGAAGACAGAAGTGATTGTAGTAAGTCCCGTGCGGTCTTGAATGAGTTGAAGCTGTCATGGCGCTATGAATCCAAATTTGCTTAAAAAGAGTAGTCATTTTTTCATGTCCTGCAGATAACATTTTGCTGCATGTATTTCTAATCGGCTCATAATTGTGAGTACTAGAAGAGACATCAGCATGACGCATCTTACTTGCAGCATATACAGCAAAGTTTAAGCGGGACTTCAACCAGTGGTCCTGCACATAGGCCGTATAACAACCATTCTTATCTTTGCTCGATGTCGCCACATCGATGAATAAATTTACATCAGTTGCTGCATTAGCCAACAATTTCGGTTTCGTGAAACCCCATACTCAGGAAGATTTGTTGGAAATTTATGTTGTTTGACCTGTTATTCTCAATTCCCAATTGCTTTACGCTTGGCCCGAAAAGTTGTGGTGATATACACAAAAACATAGCTCGCAGCGTAAAAATATTGCAGACGCTGAATGCCTGTTGCTTTACCAGCCCAGTAGATTTGTATCTGATAAAGTTTTGCTATTTACGCTGACAAGACTGAAAAATAAAGAAGCTTGCATTTTTGTGACGATACCAAGCATTGAGAACGATTAATTGTAGTGAATATCATGAGGAAGATTTCTCGATTGTTGGTACAATACCCGCGACCAAATTTGCCAGAAATGTGATGCTTTTTTGAGCTTGATCAGCCCTGGTAACTGTGTGTGAACTTTTAAACTCCAAAAAAATAGTCTGAAGAAGTTTGCCCATTTGCCCAAACACTATTGTGAAACGGAAAACAATTGTCTGATCTGCTAAGGTTAATAACTGTCTAGCAAAAGCAAGTACAGCAAAACAAGATATAAATTTTTTATGAGCTCAACGGGAAAGCTTTTAAATGCCATTTTAATATTGTGACTCACATAATCGAAGGTCATAAGCAATTTAGTTTTGTTTTCGAAATAAAAACAATTTGAAATATTATGACTCAAAGTTGAAAATAGTTGTATTTTAATGTCAGCATTCTATCCTTGATTTAGTTTCTTTTCCAACAAACTTCAAAGAAAAGAAGTTAGCATCTATGTGGTGTTATTTTGGATGCTACATTTTATGCAGCAGCTGCAAATGCCTACGTAGAGCCGCAGACACCAATGAGTCAATCCTCAAACAAGGAAACGTAGCGCGCTGACTCAGAAGAGAAAAAGAAAAAAAGCAAAAAGATGAAAGAGCTTCCGCCTCTCTCAAATACTTGCTAAGCCATGCTTTTTACACTGCGACTAAATACGAAAAAAGGGTCTTGATTGTAAAATTTAAATCTTTATCCCGACAACTTACCAAACTCATCAATTCAGTATGTAAATTCAGGGTGGGGAAAGGCAGTCGCAACTTTAGTTTCAAGTTTAGGTGACTGCAGGAAAAAAACGTAAAAATGGTATAAATTGCAGTAATATTGTTTAGCAAGCTGAGGTACAGTTACCTAGAAGTTGGATCAGTAAATAATTACTTTGTTCTAACGCAATTGCAAGGGTGAAGTTTTATTAAACTACCTGTGTTTTGTTTTCAGATAATTGGATAGCATATCGAGCTTGAGTGTTCGAAAATTAAAATTGCCCATTTATCAGCTTAGATTTAGTGAATCTAATTGCAAATCTTGTTCTATTTTCATCGGAAAAATTGGCATAGTTTGTCAGAGAATTCTCACTTAATTATTTGGGCAAACAGAATCAGCTTCATCGATCTACGTCAATAGTTTCGCAAGAGTTCATTCGAAAATGTTCACAATTCACAATAAAATTACACACGTTAGTGCCCAACATGCTATTCCAATTTCAACTAAACCGGGTAAGTTAGTTTGTGTATTTTTTGTGAAACTTTTGTTTTGACAATTTTGATTGTGTTTAGGCCTCGTGGAGCCCAGGCAATTCGAGAAATGTTATCGCGTCGAGAAGAAGATCGGTTCGGGAGGTTTCGGAATTGTCTATGCGGGGACAAGACTATGTGACAGCCGTCCAGTGGCTATAAAACACGTTGCGAGGTCACGTGTAAAATCATGGGGACAGGTAATACAAATATATGAAAAAAACTGATGGTATTTTTGACAATTGTTTTTTGTATAGATCGATGGACAGGTAGTACCCAACGAAATAGCATTGATGCATCGCTTATCGCCGTGTCCACAGGTCATTCAACTGATAGAATGGTTTGAAAGACCCGACAGTTACGTCATAATTATGGAACGCCCAGATCCTTGCCTTGATCTTTTTGACTACATAACTGAACAAAAGTCGTTAAGCGAAGATACAGCGCGGTCCTTCTTCTGGCAAGTAAGTGACTAACCCCATCAGGGTTTTTAGTTTGTTCTCGTTTAATATAATGTTATTGCAATTCTTTTCTACGTTTTTGGGATCGTTAATGTGTTTTTTTTTATTTTTAGGTATTATTAGCCGTGGACCACTGCTACAAATGTGGCATTGTGCACAGAGACATAAAAGACGAAAATCTCCTCGTTGTAATAAACAAAGATGGAAGCAAGACACTAAAACTAATTGATTTTGGTTCAGGAGCTTATCTGCGAGACACCGTGTACATAGAATTTGACGGTGAGTTTTTGTTGTATATATTTGCCTCTTTTGCACAAACGTTGTTAACGCTTTGGTAGTCTACGAAATGCTTTAGTGCGGAATGATCATTTATCTACTTGCCACATAGTTGGTAGTCTACTATCGACAATATTGCTTTTCGCTCTTTTCTCTTTCATCTTCTGTCTCGGCAGAGGCGTGGTCTTTGCATCGCAAACTACTTTTGCCCCGCCCTACCCTTCAAGTTATGATTTTTATAACTTACCTGTCTAATTATGAATATTCTCAATGTTTTGTCTCATGAGGCCTTAAACGTGGCACATATCCGAGCTAATAAGCTCTTGCAAAAATGTAACGAACTTTTAAAAAATCGTGGGAAATATCATCAAAGTGTTTTTGAAATTGAAAAATCTATTCGAACTTGTCGGATAAGCGGATAGAATATTGCGGATTTAAGTGAAATGGACTCAAAATTGATCACATCGGGTCATAACAGTGCATTAAAGCTAAGACGGTTTAAGCGCGCGACTTCACTATATTGCGTTGCGAAAACGCTTTTACTCGCTAAACTTAATTAACACCAATGTTGTTTTATTGAGTTCTTAGTTAAGCCCGATGTTTTAGTTTTAGGCGTTTTTGCTTATTTAGTCTGTTGCCCTCCATGGCAACACTAGTTGTTGGTGGCAATTTTTTTGTACTTTTCCAACATGCATCCGAAAAAATCACCAAAATATTATTTTACCTTGTGTAACGTTTAATGCTTCGCTCTGAGCAGCTAATTGGCAATGGTGCTTATAATGAGATTATGAATAATTAATTAATGTTTTCGCCCTAATTACTACTGCGACCATTGCGAGCCTTTGCAAAGGCTACTGAAGCTAAGAGATTACAAAAACACTTTTTCCACATAATAAATTATTTTGTGGCCGCTGAGAAAAGGCTTCTCTGTGATTAATTTTCGGTTTCTGTTAGTAAGGTGATTGTCTGTCTGTTTGTTGAATTGTAAATTAATTTAAATGCTTAGTGGTTGGTAGCTATAGGATTCCGTTGTCTTGAGTGGTGGTTGCATATATATTTCTCGTTACTATCGTATATTTTGTTTTAGTGGAATCATTATCGATTTCTAGAATTCTAGTTCCCGCCTTTTTTAATGCGTAGTTTTGTCTTGACGTCATTTCTTGCAATTTTCACAAAAACTGAGTGCCATGTAGCATAAAATCGTTTCAGGCTTTGAGCAAGCTGTGACGTGATTCTAATTAGGTCATTTTTGATTTTTCCTGTTACCATTTCCAGTGTTTATCATTTTGATAGTTTTTTTGTTATTGCTTTTTGAGAAGTTGTCAATATCCGATTTCGTAAGATTTGCTCACTATTACGTCATAGAAAATAAGTGAGGGAGGATTTCCGGCTTATTGCTAGCTTGAAGTGCTTTGTTTAAGTCTTTAATGAAAAGAAGTATTTTTGGCATTGAGGCTTTCCAATTCTAATGGAAGTAGAACCACGGTTTCAATTCAAAGTAACATGATAGTTTTTCGTCTTGCACGTTACAAAGTTGGCTAGTTCGTACAATGGCAGTTTTTTGTACGTGTTTTTCACGTTTTGGCAATGTCTGAAGTAACGCTTTAAAAAAATGAAGTATTCCCGCCAAAAATTGTTTGGTTCTTTTTTCTCATCAAACCAGCGTGCTGCCGTAAATTGGACGGATGTCTCAGAACTGAAAGAAGGATTTGCTTGTGTTGCTGTCACAACACAGTATTGCGTTTATTAGCATTTCCTTAACGGGTTTTCTGGTTTCGGAGTTCATCATTGGCAAGTTACATTTTGCAAAATTAGCTTGTAGCGGCGTTTGTTCCCATGATTATTATACTTGAGTGCTGTTTTGCAATGCAAGACGGCTGGAATGCTAACGATGTTGGGCAAGGCTTAATTTCTACTTGAATTGCAGTATTAGGTTCACCCACAACTTGACCTAGAAACTCGCACCTGCTTGTTTTTGCGCAGTGTAACATGCTCAAGTAAGCCGGCTGGTTTTGTGACCTATTTGGGAGTGTTTTTGATTTTGAGAGTGTAGTTGAATCGGAGCTGAAAAATAGCCTACTAAGTTCAATTTTTAGAACTTTTATCCCGATTTGCTGAAAGTTGTTTATTTACATCTCGCCCAGAAAGTTGTTTTTTGGCGGTGCTTTGGTATTTTGGAAGTGGTTGCCTTACTTCACTTTGTACTCTGCGTCACCTGCAGTTGGGGGTTGTGCCAGTTTCTGTTGGCAAGAAGTCGCGTGCAGCGTAGTTCTGGGCGGAAAACGAAACGTGGTGTTACATAAGATATATGAGAGTTGGGAGTCTTCATTCTCATTTGGAGGTCTCGAACAATAGTTACAAAATCAAACAATAGAAGTGGCCTCTTCACTCTTTTTCTTGTTGGACCATTTGAAACGTTACTATGGTAGCGTCATAACAACATAATGATTCACGTGATCAAAGCTATTGTAAGTGCATAGTCATGGCAAAGGCACGCGACAAGCACTCACGCTTAGTATTTAACAAAACAACATTATTTCGCGCCCAAATGTGTCGCGGTGTTGGAATTTAATGTCTTTGTTATTTTGCAGAAGTTGATTAACATATGACAACATTGTTTAGTTCGTTACAAAGTGTGATGTTTCCGAATTTAGCTGCTGGACGCACGATATATCATGAGGTCATCTATAAATAATTGCTACTACCACAAACTGTCTAATAATAGTGCCATGGTGATGTTATGTCGCTACGTGTCTATAATGTTCAGTTCTACAGCCGTTTAATTATACTTATTCGCAGAAACAATTTTAATAAAGCATATTTTCTCTTAATGTTTCCATAAACAGATTAGTTTTGCCTAAAAGTCGTATATTTAGAAAACACTCGTTGTAAATTGAGTTGAAAAATAAGAATTGTTTGCAATTCATGCATTAAATATTCTAGAATTTTAAAACTTTGGTGTTTCGGTTTGAATAAAACAGTTTCCTAACGCACACATCAGTCAATAATTTAAAAATTTTGGAGGAAGGACCAAAGGTTATTGCAAACTTTGGCTACCTCTTGAATTATAACCACAGCTGATTCCAAAAGAGCACCAAGGACTGGTTTAGCATTAAAGGCGGAAATAGTTTTTCACATGCAGCAGCGTAGTACGAATGCTGCTAACTAACTAGTTGTGAATGTTGCATTGTTCTGCGTCGTGCAAGCGCGTGACTCGAGAGTGGCTCGACCTGTACCCAAGCAGACGATCGCTTCCAACCGCGTGCTAGCTGACCTTTACCCGTCGCCGACAAATCGAGATTTCGTAACACCGCTTTTTAGAACTTGCAGACGTTTTGCTTGATCTTTTTGCTGAGTAACGGTGCCATGTTGTGTAATTCTATTTCGTGCTAACGAAGATGCAAAACCAGCTTGTTTGTGCCACTACTCGCCTTTGCAACTTCATTGCATTTTATGCAATAGATTTTCATTCAGAACCTCATACATTGTCTTACTTTGGTAACCGCCATTTCACATATCGTAATATCTTTGTCATTGTTTTGTTGTGTGTGATTGGTGTGACTTTTTTGTTTAGAGTGTGTGGCTTTGCTTCACGCCATTTTCGTTCGGTGAGAAAGCAAACAAAATGGAAAAACCAAGCAAAAATAGCTTGTGATTGGCGCGGTGGGGTTTTCCTCGAAATTTGCATAGTTCTTTGCAGTGTTGGAATGCAGCATTTTGCATCGTTTCTTTGTGTTGGCGTGCTTGCAAAATTGTTGACTCACGCCTGTCTTCTTTCTGCTCTTGCAAATGAAGAAGCTAGCGCCGCTCTGAATATAAAGACGTCATTTATTTTGGCATTGTGTCTGCATTTATCCTTTGTAGGAAAAAAGCGTGCCAAATCTTAATAGGTAGATCATGTAGGCTTTGCTACGAACAAAACATAACCTAACTGCGTATGTTGTGTAATCGCTCAATCGTGCAATTGCGTAATTCCAGCCTGCCTCTAAATTAAAGTGTTTTTTTATGTGGAAAGTTGTGTAACTTACTTTTTGGGTAGGTGGTATTATTGCAGAACAATCGATGCGATTGAAGAAGCGTTGCTAAATCGTTTTGTTACGCGACAAGCAAAAGGTCTTTTGCGACCAGTTACCACGCAATCATTTGTGTACATTATTCCTACCAAAGAATGTTCGTCATTTTAACTATTTTAATTGATGCTTAGAGCAAAGCAACTGACTTCGTTTAAAGCTTCATTCTTTGTTCCAAATTCCAATCAGTTCGTTTTAAACTATTTATCTGTCTTCAATTGTTTTATTACGTTGTTAAAATCCTCAAAATAGATGGTACTGGTAGTAGTTGTAAATTAATAGCGAAGTTGGCAGCCTAGCAGTCTGTGGTTGCAGTGAAATGGAATTGCAAATACCTGCTACCTTGCTTGCACTTGTAGCGTGATTCTTGTTCCCTAAATGTTAACGTTCTGATTCATCCAAAATGTAAAAACAATGCCCACATTGCTGGCATTTTCCAAAATTGTTGGAGAAAGTAACTATAAAAAATCGCGGAAATATAACATCCACCACACACAGATTGCCTTGCCTTAGCACATAGCAGAAGCAAGCATCGTGTAGTGCAGTCTTTTTGCAAAGTCTATGAAATATACATAGTTGGTTCGTGGAAAGCTTATGCGAAATATTGTATTGACGGATGTACGTTATCCTGTGTGCTCGGAACCACTGTGTAGCGTCAGCGCAAAATCGGAAACTTTGGCTCATACCATGCTCTGCTAACTCATTCATAAATATTTCAAGGCAAAAAGTAAACAGCGTCGTACTCTAAACCGGATGCTGTCAATAATAACGATGCGCTCTTCAATAACCGATGGAAATACAAAAATATCTTTTTTTACTTGCTAGTTGATTTACGTGATCGTCCTGTCGAGCTGCTATTTGCTTAACGGTGTTTGTGAACAAAACAGTGTTGCAGTATATCAGTACATCGTTTATCAGATCAATATAATATCATGTTTGTTTTGAAATATTACGACATCAGTTCACTGGTGTTGTGGTTGTCGTCTGGCTTCGTGTTGGAAACCGTTAGTGAATGAATTTCTGTGGCCTTTTCCGTTGCAACTACATAAAGGACCAGGTTAAGATAGCTATTGAGGTCTATAACAGCACAGAGATGAATGGACTAAAATATTGTTTGCTTTAAGGTGATTTTCTTCTTGACAAATTGTAACTTGGAATAGTTGAATCCCAGCGTCTTTTGAAATTTTTACTTCCGGGTCACGCCAAATTGGTGCCATTCATAAGAACCTATAGAAATTATTGTCTTTCAAGTTTTTTATGTTTGTTCTTTTCTTTTGTGCTGATAGCATTCGTCTCCGATCTGGCATAGTTTCTAAGTAGTCAATGGTGCTCCACCACGTTTTTCGCGCCTTTTTTAATCATGGTGGTTGGATTTGTTAAACAAGGCGGTCATTCTTCATGACTCGCCACTTTTAAGCCACAGTGGTATGATACATTCAACAAATATATAAGCTAAGTGCTAGTTTCCAAAAGCTTATGTACATCCGGGCAGCTGTGCTTGTTTCACTGCTAGACATTGTTTATATTCTAGCTTTTCACACGTACATGACCACCCAGCCGTGGGAAAGAAGAATATTCACAAACCGGCTTATTTGTTTTAGTGGGAGCTTTTCTATGACTGTGACTATATCTATGTCGAAAAGAAATTGAATTTTAAAAAAGCACGAAAAGGGATTTTCCGAAATTTTTATTCCTTTTGCAAAAATTATTCAGTTTTAGCTGTTCTCCGTTAGCAAAAAATTGACATCAAAAATCTTCTGAATTCTATTGTTTTGTATATAACAATAAATTTATACTATACGTGTTCCATGTCTAGAGATACTAATGTACCGTCTGCTGCTACTAGAGCTTGTAGGCAGGCTTATTCATTTAAATCGCTAGACCTGGTTACACCAGAAACACAAACCACCTCATTTCAAGTGGTCTGATTTAAGTTTGTGTACAAACAGTGTTGCCGGCTAATTTTTAATTGGAAAAACCGTATCTACCTATGTTAAGCGACGATTACGTTGCCGCAAGTTAAACCGTCAAACCCGTTGTGCGAGTTTTGCGAACGCGAATTTCAAAGTCGACTTCGTGGAAATATGCAGTGAAGGTCGTCGTTTGATTCAATCACAGACTAAAAACCACTGTTTCCCACAAAACATGATTTCAAAGACGGTTTGTTTTTAAATAATGTTGAACAATGACCTTGGCTTTCCTTTCGTTATGCTTTCTGGTAAAGTATTTAGGAGGCTGTGAAAGTCAGACACGGTGATGGACGTTTGGCGCGACCTAGTTTTTTGATCATATAATTTTACTAACTTTTACCTGTAACGGAAATTAAAATCGCGCAATATTGCTTTCCCCTTGTCTTCGCTTTTGCGGAAAAGCTCTAAATGTGTGGTCTTAAAAACTAAGTTTAGTGGGCCTGATGAAACAAGTTTCTTTACATGTTTTGTCCTATTTTCAAAACTTGTTACTTCATTAAAAATCGTTTCATCAGCCTCTTTTTCCAGCTACGTAATGTAGACATGACGTGAATGACACCGATGTTGTAGTGTGTGACGTCAGAATTTTGTTTGTTTCGATTAAAATGGCCTAAAAATTTGTTACTTTTCCCATCTTAGATCAATTGACGCATGTCTGACGCATAAAAAATCACTTACTAGTAGTACTGTAGAACTGTTAGACTAGCTCTTACAATCCTAAGGTATAGCCTTATCTGATCATAGCATTAGGCCTTTGTATTAAAAAAAAGCAAGACTGTCCCATGCTTCATTATTTTTTCCAATTAGTTATCTGATAACGCTTCAAACTTTTAATAAGGCAAGGCAGGCAGTCTACAAAACTTTGCTCTTTAGTGACAAAAAAGCAGTTTGGCCAACGTGATTTCCTCCTGAAAACTTGAGATATTTGACACCTACTTTCTATTTAAGCTTATAGAAGCTTCTGTACGAAAATTTGAGACGGCTCGTGAGTGGCTATAGTCCTATTACTAATTAACCGGGTAATTTCGTTAATTTATCACCCCTCTAAAAATAATTACTACAAGGAAGTGGGACAATGTCCAGCTACAGCATACAGTTAAAAGCGGAAGATTGGTAAGTTCAGTCTTAAAGTAAACTGCTGTGCGATAACTACCAACCAAAAATAAAACTGAAAAACTATTACTTTTAATGCTTTTTATGTAATCGCGTCTGGGCGATTTAGAATGACGTAATGAAAATATGGCTTAGGTGACCCTTTGCCACGCCATGGTGATCATCAGTTTTTGAATGTTTGGTTGAAAATTCTTTACATACTTCTATATTTGCGTATTATTAGTTTCTCACTCTTGTTCCATAAGCAAATGCGTACAAAATATGTAGGGAATTTTGGGTTCCCGTTCTTTTCATTGAGCTGCTAAATTTTAGCTGGCTTCATTATTATTTAAGTTTGGATAAGGAGGAACTCAAAAGTGGGGAATTTGTCGGAAAACTATGGAGTTTGACTAATCGATTTTGGCAAAATAGAAAAACCCAAGTTGCAATGCACTTTCTCCTGTAGTATCAACATTGATAGCTTTGATGTTTACTCTACGTTAATTGATGATTTACTGAGCGTAAAAACCAATTTAAGTGCCGAGATGTACGCTGTTAAGTAGGGTAAAATTTCCCTTTCAATGTTTGGTTTCGCAGTGTCGTATATCACTTCTTATGCAGCCAGCGCTAAAGAATCTACGGAGAATGATTCACACTATTAGCTAACTTGTTGTTGTCACCAATCGTCGGTGGCGGGTACGAGAAGTTTGCCGAGGGTTATAACTGTAACTTCGACACGAAAAACTCCGTGCTAATTCACTGTGACAACCGCGCTTCCCGTCGCAGAAGCAGCAGCTGTTCGGCGTTTTTGTCTGTGGTTGGGAAATACTTCCAACGAAATGCATCGCTGCCGATGAGGTATTTGTCTGGGAGCGTGCGCGCTTGGTAGAACTAGGCCGCCGCCTGGCGTTGCCAAGCACAGAAAGGAATGTCTATGACGTGACTAAAGAGCTATGCGACCTCGTAGAATTTTAAATGGTTCTAGAAAAGCATATTGCCACACCTGACAAAACAGATCCCTGTGTCGAATGCTAAAGCGAAGTTCAATGGATGGCTATTATTCGAAAAACGTAACGGCGGCAATTGACTAACGGTAAAACTATTTTTATCGTTGATAACAACGATTTCATTGTGGGAGGCTTCCCGAAACTGTGACGTCATGGTATAGCCACCAGCACTGTGTGTATGGCTGGTAGTTATGGTTTACAACTAAAGTCACAATTGCTAGCAATCATAAACTGTACATACGTTGATTGCGAGCGCGTCAGAGCCAGAGCGGATATTACGCAGCCTTCAATTCGTGCTCGGATGCAGACGCTTCCGACAATTGCTGCAAAATAAGCTTCTCGCCGCTTTTCAAAACAAAGTGTCTAGCTGTAGCTAGCTCCATGGTGCAAAATTTCTATTTTCAGTTCGTTTGCCTTCTACATCCGCATTCCAGCTTTTTCAAATCAATAGCCGGACGTCTGAAGTAGTTGGTACAAGTGTACAACATGTCCTCTCTTGCCTTTTCCCTACCACCATTTATTTCCTCTTTTCGTCTGCTTGGAGCTGTCATTTTTAAGTGATTTTAACATTGATTTTAATCTTTAGTACTAAGGTATTAAGCCACAAGTGGTCCAATTGAAATGCCTTTGATTGTTGCCTGATAACTCTCTGCAGACATCTGTATAAATGGAGATTAGAAAGTACTTGGACGAGAAAATGTTTTGCACAACTGCTTCGTTATATAATACACGCGCTGTTACGAAGGATTCGTGCAACGCTTTATGCAGAATGAACTATACTCAGGGGCGTACGCGGGGGGCTCCTCTGCACGTCCCTTATGTTTTCTCCCACATTCAAAGCCTTTATCGAGAAAATTCTAATAAAAAGTTTTACTTTAATCTGGAAAACGTCACGTCTTCCGCAGAAGTTTATGCGTACCGGTATGCCCCTGGATATGTTTATAAGTAAAGATCAGCGGGTTAAATTTTTCATGTCTTTAGGAACAAGAGTATATGCTCCTCCGGAATGGATTCGAAAACACCGTTATCACGGACGCTCCGCAACTGCATGGTCCCTGGGGATTCTTCTCTACGACATGGTTTGTGGTGACATACCTTTTGAAAAAGATGAAGATATTGAAGGCGCAACACCACAATTTAACAACACTCTTTCCCCTGGTAAGTTAACCCTTAAATTTTTAGATCAAGCTGTAACAAAGAAATAGCGAAACTGCTAGGTGTGTTTTAAGTGGCCCAGACTTTTATTGGTGTGCGTGGCGTGGTTACATCATTATTTCAAATTTTAAGTTTCGATGATTGTATATTTTTCTTGAAAGTTTTGCATGATTAATTCTATTTGGCAATATTCTTCTCACAAGACGAATCATTTCCTGAAAATTCAACCACAATTCGAATTCCTTTGAAGACTGTTTCGATATTGATTAATCATCTCATATTGACTTGAGTCTAAACTTTTTGTGTAGTTTTATGGTGTGGACTTCAAAGATCAATGTCTGTTCACATACTTTTTTGTCAGTATATCGCATACTTGACCGTTGCTTGTATTTACCTCTGTCTAGTTGCGCAAAAAATAGGCTGAGTGCCTACGTAGAGCATTGACCTGAGAATGGCGCGTTAGTTCGCCTGAAATCAAGCACTTAATTGCCCTTTGATCGCCTAGGTTGCTCGCTACGCCATGAGGCGTGGTTAGGGAAAACATTTAAGTGAGCGGACGAGCCTTAACTGCTTTTATTAATACGCACTATTGCACCGACAAACTGCAAATCAAACTTCAAACAAACTGAGCAGCTGCTCATTTCATTTAATTGACTTTCTTTGCCGAGCAAGCCTTTGATCTGAGCAACTGCTGAAATTTAATGGAGCCTCTTTTTTCTTTAGAATGCGAACATCTTATCAAGTCTTTACTATCACATCGGCCAGCGGACAGACCGACCCTTGAAGAAGTAATGGTCCACCCCTGGATACTGAAGGGCGATTTTATATCAAGGTAAATTAAGTTATGTAAATTGTGCAATCAAAAAACAGAACTCCAAGACATTAAAGCTATGTGCTGTTAAAGTATACGGTTTAAGTAAATGTATTTCCGAACTCCTGGTGTTGGTTAATTTGAATACTAAGTTAAAGGTTGAATTAAGTGCCTCGCTTTGTCATTTGCATTTTAACGTAAAGATTTTTTCGATTGGTGCAAAATCTTTCTCACGGCACTGTATTTGCATTGACTTTTACGTATTATATGACAGTTGTATTTGTTTAGAAATTGTGGGAATGTTGGAAGCCACACAAGAGCCAGTTCCGAGTGTTCGGATGACTCAAGTTCGGGCGATAGCACAGACAGTCTTTGACGCATCAACTTGCTATTATTTCCGTGAAGAAGTTTGGAAAGCCCAAGTTCTAGCCTAGTATTCCGAAGGGGATTGTCTGCTCACAAGGATTTTTTCCAAGTTGAAAAACTTTTTGGCGAAGTTTCTCATTTACTGAGTCGAAAAACGCTTAGCGTATCGGCAATGACGTCACACTCTGACGTTTTATTTACGTCACACACCGACGTTATTTTTGCTTTCATTTTTCGACTTTTTACTATGTTGTTGCTTATTAGTTCCAATTTTAGCAGCCTTGAAAAAACTTTAACAATATTTATGACATTATTTATTTTTACTGATTTTTTTCTTGGCTTTCTTGTTGCGTTGGTAAGTTATTATGAAATATTATTGCTGTATTTTTTATGGGTATTTATTTATTAGTGTATGTCTTCACACAGATTTGTGTTGCTTTTGTGTAGTAAAGTTTTAATTGCACAATTCCAATGACATCCAAGTCAAATAAGACGATCTTTTGGTGCTTTTATGTTGGTGATATTCCAATAATGCAAATTAAACTGTCCGATTTTTGGTGTTTCTTAGTTTTTAGTATTTTGAGTTACAGTGGTTTTATACCTCACAGTAATTGGAAATGCAAAAGTTTGAAAAAAATTGTGGTGCCAAGGTATAAAAGTTCTCGATTTTATCCAAATTTTGTCATGACTTGTGATAGGTTATAAGTTTAAAAATTACACATTACTAGACTAGTTTTTGGACCATGGTTCGGTTGATTTTTATTGTATTTTTGTGTTCAATTTCTGCTATTCTTATTTATTAAAAAATACAAGAACCACCCATGTTGGGTTGTTACAAATTTTGCTGAATTCGGAAAACAAAGGAGTTAGGCAAAGCTGAAATATTCTTCAAAGAGAGTTTCAGGAAATGATAAGCCATTCAAGTTGGGCAGCTGTTTGGAAAAGTGCTTATCACTTAGGGAGTTTTGTCGGAAGTTATTAGCACTAGATTTAAAACGAAAAGATCTGCATACTAAGCAGCGTCACTGAAAAATGTTTGCCAAGTCAGTCAAAAATTGACACAATGCAATGAAGTTTCAGTTCAGCATTAGTATCCTTTCGCCTTTTTATAGTTGTTTGTTTTTTAGTGGATAGCAAGCATGCAACGCAATTTCCACTGAAACGAAATTGACACATTCTCAAGTTTTCAAACGATAACGTTCCCTTGCTCAGGTCTTACCCAACGCAGGTTTTTAGAAACAACAACATACAGGCTAAGGACGCAGGAACACCGAGTTAGAAGTCAAAGACCTATTCACTATCACCCTCTTAAAGCGTATGAATATGATCTTGAGATTAAGCTTTTGGTTACTGTATAACAAGTTATGTGTAGCAGCTTCTTGCAGTTTGCTGCTATTACACGGTATGCATATGATTATTTTATCCTATTAGTAGAGAATATGCAGCAGCGTGCCATGAATGATACATATGGGAGAGCGGGAGCTTTAACTAAGTGTCCGTGAAAACAATACAATATTCACTTTCAGCCCGTGACAAATTAAATTGGTCTCCGTACAATAAGTAGTAAGTAGTAGTTTATTTCATTTAACGACCAAGCGAACACAAACAAAAACAATGGTCGAAAAATAGGTAGCAGCGACAAAACGATATATATTCGTTGAAACATGTTTCAGCTAACAAAAAATTATTTAATACAATACAAAGATATGCATGGTCGCTGCACCTTGGCATTCCACTTACGAGTGCCGCATTTTTTTTTGAAATCAACAAATGTAATACGAAAACACACACACACATGTATAACTAACAAAAAAGAAGATTAAAGAAAAAATTTATGCCAACAACTTCTTCAATTTTGCAACTTCAACCTGTAACCCCAGATAGGGAGGCTAACAGATGCTACACCTTGCCCAAGGGTGATCTGGCAGCAGCGACAGTTAAGAGATAGCTTCATTACGTCTCAAGGAACGAATTCCCGTCGCCGGATGTCGTTTTATGTCAATACCCAAAACAAGTTCATTTTGCAAAGCAACTGTGACATCAATCAATTTTACCCTACACTTTTGAGTAATATTATTGAGAAAAGATAAGCAACACAACTTTTATCTGAGAAATTATTGAAATCCCTATGATCATGCGCATAGCAAAACCGATTCTGTTTTGAAAAAAAGAAAAACTAATATCGATTAAAAAAACGATAGAAAGTACTCTAATTGAAATGGTTATTTTACAGTAGGATCTTGAAATGCTCTTAGAGCAGGATACTTAAGGAGTTGGAACCTGTAACAACAAAAACTGAAAGCAGAAATCTGTATTGGCTACATCGTTCGATTTAACTTTTCTATTGAATAGACTCTAATCTAGAGTCTAGAGGTCAATCAATCAATCAATTTTCTGGACCCGCTTATCCTTGGGGGGTCGCAATGGCAGCAGCTCGAGTTGGATCCTCCAAGCATCTCGGTCCTCTGCAACAAAAGATAAATGCTTTGCTGGGATGCCAAGGCGAGACCAATTAAGATCTACGTAATCTCGCCATCGAGTTCTGGGACGGCCTCTAGGCCTTCGACCAATCGGTGTTGAACAGAGCAGTTTTTTGGCTGTTCTTTCCTGAGACATTCGTGTCACGTGTCCATACCAACGCAGTTGCGATCTTTCTAGTCGGAGCAGCAGCGATTTAATGTTTAGAGATTCACGAATATCTGCACTTTTAACCTTGTCCAACAAGATCAAACCGCTAATTCTTCGCAAGAATCCCATTTCGGCTGCTTGAACTCGAGACCTCACTTTCTCATTTATGATCCAACACTCATGGCCATAAGTCAGAATAGGAGCATAGACCGATCTGAAAATGGATAGCTTTGCCTTGGTGCAAAGCTCCCGTTTCAGTACCACAGATCGGTGGAGCTGGCGGATTACTGCACTTGCTTTTCCGATTCGGATATCCAATTCGCTATTTTGTCTGCCGTCACCTGTGAATGAGACGCCGAGATACCTGAATTTCTCTGACTGTTTAAGTGGGTACTCCATCAATTTGGAGAGAGCGCTGCTTTGGTTGTCTGGACAGGCACATGGTTTCTGTTTTTGTTGTACTGATTTTCATTCCGGCAACAGAGCATGCATCCGAAAACCTGTCAAGAGCTTGCTGGAGACCATTTTAGGTAGAGTCGAGTAGCACAAGATCATCTGCAAATAACAGACGTTGTACAGTGCATTCACCGATCTTTACTCCGCCACAAGACTCACTTTTCTTAACTATTCTATCAATATAAATAAGGAACAGAATATGGGAAAGAGAGCAGCCTTGCCGTAGTCCCACACTTACTCTGAAAGGTTTCGTCGTTGCGCTGTTAACACGAGCACAGACGTCGGAATGCATGTACAGCGACTTAATGGCATTTAGTAACTGGCCATCAATGCCATACTGCAACAGCACCGCCCAAAGCTTGTCTCTAGGAACGCGATCATATGCTTTTTCAAGATCAACAAAACATGCATTGACCTCTTTTGCATATTCCCACGACTTCTCAAAGATTCGCTGCAAGGCAAAGATCTGATCCATTGTGCTTCGGCCAGGACGAAAGCCACACTGAGCATCCGTTAGTTTAGGCTCGACTATTTCACGGCATTTCTTTTCAAGGCATTTGGCATAGACCTTACCCGGGACACTGATGAGAGATACGCCCCTATAATTGGTGCATTTTCTCTTGTCTCCTTTCTTGTGGATAGGTATTATCACACTAGTTTGCCATTGCTTTGGTGCTTGCCCAGTACTACATGCCACCTTACAAACACGAGTCAGCCAGGTGCTTTTCCATTTTTTTGTCTACCTATGCTTTGCGGTAGACAAAAAACTGGGTTTTCCAGTTTTTCCAGTTTTCAATGCTTTTCCAGTTTTCAATGATTTGACTACTGCATTCACATCTGCTTCGGTTATCTGAATATCTTCCCCAACCTGTTCCTTGTGAATTTGTATCGGTGTAGCATTAACCGGGTTTAAACGATCATTAAAGTAGTCTCTCCACCGATTCAATAGAAAAATAGCATCTTGATCTTTCAGAGTCACACCATTTGAATCTTCGATAAAGAAAGCGGCTCGAGATCTTTTTCCACGCAAACGGCGAATGGTCTGCCAGAACACTTTGTTTGCCGTTTTGAAATTATCGTCTAATCCAGTGCTTTTCAACCCGTGCGACGGTACGCACTTGTGCGGATGAAAAAAATTGCGGGGCGGATGACGAACGAGGTGCGAACGAGGTGCGAATGAGTGCGGAAGAAAGTTGTATATCACTTCTTACTTAATTATTTAATAGTTCAATTTTTGTCAAAATTGGTGATTTCTAGTAAAAAAAAAAAAAAGAATCTGATAGCCTATAGGGCCTCTCATTGTCTAAATCCGGCCCTCAACAATGTAGTAATAAGCGAAAATGAAACGACGCATTTGCTGAGCTGGGGTTCGTCAAAGATTCAGGCGAAAAGTACCCTTCGGCTCGCTGTATTTTTTGCCAAGTTGTATACAACAATCCATCAATGGAAAAGCATAAATTGTAAAGGCACAGAGATATAAGCATTTTGAACTCAAAAATTAGTCGGCATCATTCGTCAAACAGCAAACACGACTAGTTGCTGAACAACAGCATCAATTTGAGCAGTGCATGGTGACACGCTCTGATCAACCTAAAAATGTATCATCTCTAAAAATAGCTCATGTCCTTATGTCTCAAATAAAGCCAATTACCTGGCAGAAAGTGCCATAAAACCGTGTCTAGGGATAGTAGCGCAGGAAATTTGTGGAGGAACCGCGGCAGCAGCCAAAGTGAAAAGATAGCATTGTTTGATAATAGCATGCAACGGAGATGTTCAATGATTGCTGCATCACTCAAAGAAATTGTTCTTGCCACGCTTCCAAGCTGCGCCCTGCTTCGGGCTTTAATTGGATGTGACGACTCATATTACCAGCCAAGCTCAATTGATTGTTTGGTTTCGTTTCCCAGACAAGGAACGCATACATAAGAAACTTGCAGATCACTATGTATTTTGTCTTCCTGTTGGCGTAGACACCACTGCTTCAAGAATATTTTCAAAAATACAGTAGACAATTACTTCTCAAACCATGAAGTGATGTGGTAGAAATGTAAGGCTGTGTCCACCGACGGTGCCAAGGCTATGATTGGAGTTCGTTGTTGCTCTCATAAAACAAGTCGCACCGGAGGTTGTGAATGTTCCCTGCATCATACGCCGCAAAGCATAGGTAGCCAAAAAACTTGTCAATCAAGAAAATAACTGCCCACTCGCCGATGTGATTAGCATTGCCACTGCCGCGCTAAAGAACGCAAAATCAAATCCCGCGTTTTAAGAAATTGTCAAAGGAATGGAAGATGAAAGGCGTCTCGTTTACCACTCTGAAGTTAGATGGCTGTCTCGCGGAAAAGTAATGAAGAGAGTATGGAGGGTGCAAGAGGAACTTGTAATGTGGTTTAATGGACAAGAAAATCACAAAGCTCATTTGATTCAAAATTTGTTTTGGCTTGCCAGGCTAGCTTATCTTAATTGTTGACATGATCGGTATGCTTAACATGCTCAACTTCACTGTACAAGGATGTAGAATATTTGAAGCGACCTTTAAAATCACTTCAATTCAGGAAAAGCTTCAAAGTTCGGAAGAAGAAAGCTGCAACAATAACCTAAAAACTTGAAGACGCAGCAGACTTGCATGTCTACAAGCAAGTGGGAAGAATGAAAGCAGAACTAGGACTATCGCATTATCAAAGCAACAAGTTCTCACGTCCACATTCTGCTTCTTAGCTTTGAAACGTACTTTCCCAGCATCAGGCAACCGAATTAAAATCAAAGCCGCAAATTGTAAATCTTTTTGGAGAACAGCAACCCCCAGCACCAGGACCTTTGAGTCATATTTTCAAAATTTTGGAACGATTTTGTCAACAAGCGTTTTTCAGCCGCAGGAAACAAGCTGAATTTTGGATGGGAGCTCTGAACCTTAACGGATCGTACAAAGACCTTGCGATCCAAGCGCTCAACGTTCTTTCACAAATAGCCCCTCTCTGGTTGGCCAAAAAAGGGTTTAATGTGCTAGTTCTTATCAAAACAAAAAAGAAGTTGTCTGCTGAACGATACACTTGTTGACCCAATGCGAAGGGCTTAAATTTGGAGTCTTAAACGTCATCGTTTTGCCTAACTGACCTAAAATTTCAAGAAATATGCAGCAGCAAACGATTTATTAGGAGCCTGCCCTTGGATATGAATAAAAATGCTATAAAAAGTTTTGTTTGAACAATTTTTTTTTTGATTTTTGTGTCTTTACAGCTTATGCCAGTTCTAGCGAGAGAAGTAAATCAGAGCAGAGGCTAGTTTCAATTTATTGCGGATTAAGCCATCGATACTAAAACTGCACTAACTCAAACTCACTTTGACTCCATTCTAAAGCATAGTCATTTCGGTAATAATAATTTTATTTGTAAAATAGTTGTAGTTTTGCTTGGCATATATTAGTGCATAATTGTATATCAAACCGTTGTTATTGCACAAATAGAAAAGACAAATAGCTGCAAACCATAACTGTGGTTAATTAGTGCGGATGAAATTTCGGCGAAATAAAAAAGTGCGAACCGCTTTTTTAAAGGTTGAAAAGCACTGGTCTAACCTTTCTCCAAATTTCTTCCAGGCCCTTTGGTATTACAGGAAATCACAATTTAACGGGATGGTAGGCATACCTGTTTTTTATCTCTTTTTTAAATGAATTGCACGATTTATTTTTCCGTATAGTTATTGATAGGGAGGCTAACTTGGAATGGAATTTCAAGTCAGCGGGCCACGATATTTTAGCGACTGTGTTGTTAATTCGATTCGGCAAAAGCGAGGAAAAAATTTAGACTGACTTCTTGTTTGACAAGAGTTGCTACCGTCCAAATAGTTATCACCAAGAAGATTTCGAAAAGTTTCGGGCAAGTTACCGTGCAAATATTTATAACTTACATAAAGCTGGCCATAAAGTGAATCTGCTCAAGGTAGACTATAACTTTTCATCTCTGCATTTTGTATGTTTAAGCCGAACGTCTTACAATAAAGCTTCAAATACTAACTCAAATCTTAGGAATGCGCTCACTCGGAATGAAACTCCAGTTTTCTGGCTACAGAGTAGACCTCACAACAAGCGCAGTTGCAAAAAGCAAGTTCCTCTACTTGAGAAGTTTTATGATACTTGAGCTCCATCAAGCGGTGTATAATTGTTGACGATAATGGATGAAAAGTAGTAGTGATAGTACAGTAGGCTGTAGTGTTTTTTATTTCTGCACCGTCAAAATAAATAGAACACAGGCTCACAGCAATAGACCTTCAGGTAGGGCTGTAACTACCAGCGATGCAGCCGGTGCAATGTACCGGGGCCCCATCACAAGGGGGCCTCGAGGCATCGCATCATAAACTTTTAGAAAATTTCAAATGCATACATTTCTTTTTAATTTTTCAAAATTCAAATTTTCAAAAATTTATAACCATCCAATTTTTTTTAAATATTTTTGACATACTGCTGTTATACGCCTGGTTGAGGGCATCCAATTTAGGCTATCCGCTTTATTTAATGAGTTTTACTCTATGACGTAGTTATACGTAATGTCTTGTAGGTGTTTCGAGACAGCAGCCTTTTAACTTGGTGCTTTGTGACTTCACACTTGTGCGACCGGTTTGTGTTGAGTAAATTCATTATTAAAAATAGACCCATCCACGCGAACTTGCTGATTTTTTCTGGTTAATTTGGTCCGCTTCATATAAATAGTTAAAAATTTACTGACCCTCGTGTAAATTTATTCCAACGTTGTGGTTTTGAGTAGCCACGTTGTAGAATTCCAGCTAGTTGCCTGCAATAAGAAGAGATATTATCTAAACGGAGCGCATAGAAACTTTCTGATGACGTCTGTTCATTGTTTCCTAGACAGATGCTCAAATCGAATCGTAGTTTAGAGATAAGCTTACCCAATTAAAATCGGCCCAAAGAAATGACTTTGTTTTCGATTATCGAAAACGCGTCACTCATCCGGACGTGTGTGCGGCATGCATGATGTTTATTGTACCTGCAACAGTAGCTAGCTCCGATGGCCGAGTGGTAAGAGCATAGTCTAGACCAGTGGTTCTTAACCTTTTTTCCTCCAGCGTCTCTTTTCAGAGGTGTTAAGTGGTTCCCTAAATCTGCCGCCAGTGTTGTGAACTCTGCCATTTTTAAGAGTCCGAGTGCGAGTTCCTTCGTCGCGAGTCCACAAAATTTTAAACTAACGAGTCCGAGTGCGAGTCCGAGTCCGCACGCTACGAGTCCGAGTGCGAGTCCGAGTCCGCACGCTACGAGTCCGAGTGCGAGTCCGAGTCCATAACATTTCAAAGTAACGAGTCCGAGTGCGAGTCCGAGTCCGCACGCTACGAGTCCGAGTGCGAGTCCGAGTCCATAACATTTCAAAGTAACGAGTCCGAGTGCGAGTCCGAGTCCGCACGCTACGAGTCCGAGTGCGAGTCCGAGTCCATAACATTTCAAAGTAACGAGTCCGAGTGCGAGTCCGAGTCCGCACGCTACGAGTCCGAGTGCGAGTCCATAACATTTCAAAGTAACGAGTCCGAGTCCGCACGCTACGAGTCCGAGTGCGAGTCCGAGTCCGCACGTTACGAGTCCGAGTGCGAGTCCGAGTCCACAAAATTTTAAAGTAACGAGTCCGAGTGCGAGTCCGAGTCCGAGTCCGCACGCTACGAGTCCGAGTGCGAGTCCGAGTCCGCACGCTACGAGTCCGAGTCCATAACATTTCAAAGTAACGAGTCCGAGTGCGAGTCCGAGTCCGCACGCTACGAGTCCGAGTGCGAGTCCGCACGTTACGAGTCCCTTGCTTTCTACTCGAGATCGTGTCGTGACCAACATGATTGCTGATTACTCAACGTTGTGAACACAATGCAGATGTAGATTGGACAATTTTAAAAAGGATAAACCGGTCGTATTATTAGGCCTACAATTTTTATCAGTATTTTCATAATTTGGATTGTCTACCACTCCACCAGAGTTGGTACTTCTTAGAGATTGGGGATGTGCCTCAAGGAAAATTACCCGGACTCGCCGAGTAACGAGTATTCACGACATTATTCGGCCGAGTCCGAGTATCTACGACGTCGAAACATGAACTCAAAATAAGGTGAAGAGCAAAAAAAAACGTCATCACGTCCGTAGAAGTCCTAATTTCGAATCAAATTCGGATACAAAGCAAAAAAAAGGTCAAAATGATAATGGTTTAATACTCGGACTAGGCCGAGTGTTAGTTTCGAAAACTCGTAATTAAAGCTTATTCGACTATAGGCTTGCATGCACGCTACAACATTACTCTGGAGAAATAAAGCGTTGATACCACAGCTACAACCAGTGCTCGAGTTGTAAAAACACTTATGGGGGAATGATGCTAGGAATATCATAATTTTCGGCCGCAAGTTCGAGTGAAGATCAAAAAAAAAGGTCCTCGCCTCCGCTGAGGTCCGATTTTCGGCACAAATTCAAGTGAAGATCAAAAAAAAGGTCATCGCCTCCGTTGTTGTCCGATTTTCGGGGCAAAAAAAGCTGTTCACTCAGACGTAGAGGATGGATGGTCATTATTTATATGGGAATGGTTTGCGCTAAAATTTTTTTATAGGGGGATGGTGTTGGTTTCCGGGTAGATGGCATCCCCCCCACAACTCGAGCACTGGCTACAACACATTAACAAAAATATCTACAATTAGTCGACAATATTTTGATTTATTTGCAAACAGCGTCAATTTTTAGCAAAATTCAGTTTTTAATTCTTGTCGCTTCAGCTGAAGCTTTTTAAAACGTTGTAATTGCTTTTCAAAAAAGTTAAAGAAGAAAGTAAATCAGTCTCTGTTCGAGATCTGTAAGGCCATATAAGTTTTACAGAATTGGGAAGTTTTGCAGAGGAACTCTAAAATTCATTACAACTTAGTTGCATTGGATCGAGACTTTTTAAGTTGTTAGCGTTTACAAATCGCCAGTATTGTATCAACAATTTATTTTGCATAAAGTTTGGTGTGGATCACACTAGTTCTTTGCAGTGCTATTTTCTATTGTTCGATAAGAGCGTTCATGGGAACCTATGTCCGGGAACAAAATAATTAAAGTGCCAGCGCCTTTATACAGGCGTATCGCATTTTCCCACTGTCTTATTTTCGTCGATTAACTTTGCACAAAAGCTAAGTAATTATTTAATTAGCTCTGGCAATTTCGTAAAGGCTTTTGTCGATGTTGAGCAAAGGGAAAATTTGTGTCGCTTCTGTAGATTTTTTAATATTTAGAAAATTTAAAACAACACAACAAACTGCCAAGTTATTTACGAGCCGAATCCTAACAGTTTTTACGAGTGTGAGTGCGAGTCCAAGTCTCACAGGCACGAGTCCGAGTCCCAGAGGCATGAGTCCGAGTCCTCAAAAAGTGGACGCTAGTCCGACTCGAGTCCGGACTCGGACTCGCGTCTTTCCAACTCTGTCTGCCGCCCTCATGTTCCACTAAAAATCAGTGAAGAGCAGAAAAAACGTCATCGCGTCTGCCGACGTCCTACTTGCCTTGTCCAGCCTGACACAAAATCACAAAATATCGTTACACCTTAGCGCCCCCTGAGTATCTTGAGTATTCCTTAACAGCGCCCAGATTAAGAACCACTGGTCTAGACCATTTGTCAGCAAATACTCTTTGGCGCGACCCAAAAAAAATTGCCCCAAATCCACGCGACCCAAAAAATTTGGAAGTAATAGTAGTAATGTCTTGTATTTCTGCACCGTCAAAAGAAATGTAACACAACTATGCGAAGAAGCAACAAAACGATTAACTTTGTAGCATGCAATAATTAAGAATGAAAATTGAAGGTAAAGGGAATAGTAGGCATGGTCGCGACACCCGATTAAATTAAAACTGAGGGGCAAAGGAAGACAAAATTTTTTTGAAAGCGTAATTTTTGTTGAACATTATTTATTCTAATTACCAATTTTAAGGCTGCTGTCAATCGCAGCAATTTTTACAAACAGGAGAAAGTTAGCACAGTCGTATAAAATGAATCATTCATTGCGTTTATTCTTCAAGTGAGAAGTATGAGCTTTGCGCTTAGAACACAATCAGCGAATTCTCGGTTTAATGCGGGAGACGACCCAAAATAGAGCGATTGGTTCCGAACAGGAACGGATCCAGAAGGTTTTGGTAAGGGGGATGTAATTTTGAATTAGGTTGATTGTTACTGTAACTAAATACAAGGACGTTAAGACGTTTAGACGTTCGCTTTCTGTACTGAAAGTTAAGACGTTCGTTAAGACATTCGCTCGTTAAACGTTCGACGTTCGTTAAGAAGAAAGACGTTAAGACGTTCGCTTTCTGTACTGAAAGTAAATCTATTGGTCGAATTCATTTCCAGAGGATACGTAGTAGTGTGCTGAGAACTTATCATACTGCTAAGCTGCAAGTGTGGTCAGTTTTTGTATTTATGGTATTGTGAATGTTCGTTTGCATAATTATGTGTTTGGTATTAAGTGCTTATGAGGTGGCAGTTGACGTGGTGACTCTTTAGTTTTTTGTGGCCTAATCGTTATTTTTATCGTTTTCATTGAATTGATTTTCACTTGGTCAATAAGGAATTGCTGATTAGACCCGGAAACGAGCGTAAATAAACCTTTTGAAAATGTTTCGTGTCAGGGACGTACTTAGAAATTTTTTCAGGGACGGAGCATCAAATTTCGTCTCTTTTTCAAGATAAGTTCTTTCCGGCAGAGTTAATTTTAAGTAACTTAAGTAACACAAACGACTCTAGGGGGTTCGGGGGCATGTTCCCCCGGAAAATGTTTGAAAATTTACTTGCTGTGATGGCCACTGGTGCTTTTTAAAGAATTTTCAGGCAAATTTTGTTTATATTTTTGGCCCCTTATTTTGAGTGCTTCACCAAATATCGATACATTTTGTTCGCACAGTTTTGATTATGCGTGCTGAAGGCGACTCAGGCCTATTGTTATGAAGAGGTTCGAAATTATGAAAAATCATATTCATCCAAAGCATTGTTGAAAAGGGCTGGTGGGGGGATGCATCTTCCACATCCCCCCTGGATCTGCCCCTGGTTCCGAACAGTCAAAAAGTTTCAAAACCAAAATGTTCAAAAAAATAACCGAAAAAACTGAAGCAAAAAAATGTCATCACGTCAAATTAATTATGTAGACCTACGTTTAAAATTTTTGCGACCCAAAATCGAAGGTGTCGCGACCTAAATTTGGGTCGCAACTTACTGTTTGTGGACCCCTGGTCTAGACTATGGTAAAAGCGTCCGCCTCTGGAAACCAGGGCTGCGAATTCAATCGATTTTTAATCGAGTTCAAGTTCGAGTTCAAGAGACATTTGCAAGTTCGAGTTCAAAGATTTTTATTTTTCGAGTTCAAATTCGAGTTCGGCAAAAATGATTGAGTTCGAATTCAAGTTCGAGTTCATAGCCCTGTTCAAAATATCCCTTAAATAAACTTATCTTAAGGAGCGGATCCAGAAAATTTTGGTAGGGGGATGCAGTTTTGATTTAGTTTGAATGTTAGCTAATCACGAAGACGTTTGGATCCGAGAAAGGGCATTTAATCTATTTAAAGTTAATGTTTTCATGCCAGGAACGTAATCAGAATTTTTTTAGGGGTAGAGCACCAAAGTTTGACAATTTTAAGCGTAGATTTTCCGGCTGAGTTAGTTTGAAGCAAAATGAGGACAGTAACGGTTTTAGGGGGTCCGGAGGCATGCTCTCTCGGAAAATTTTTGAAAATTTCATTCTATGATGGCCATTTTAGTTCTTGAACAAATTTTAAGGTAAATTGTATTTGAATTTTTTGCCCTTAATTTTGAGGTCTTCACCAAATACCGGTATGATGCAATTTATTTTTTCGTACGTTTTCAATTTCTGTGTACCGGTATAAAGCATAGGAATTATTGTTGTCGAAGAGGTTCGAAATTATGAAAAAATTGTATTTATCAAAAGCATTGTTGAAAAAGGTCCCCCACCCCTGGATCCGCCCCTGACCCACTTAGTAACAGTTAGAACAGAGATTGCAGCACAGCACAAACAACAGGTAACTGTTGCTGCAGTGCAGCTGCGTTTTCATTAAAATCTTTCGGGACACCGTTTATGATGCAATAAATAAGTTTCAATGAGACAACGCAAAATGAAATGCCAGTGCAGTATCGATACCAAAATTGCAAATTTGCAATCATTCAATCTACAGTATAACAAAAAATCAATAGTAGACTAAACTTCGTTTTGAGAGATTTGAATCAATAAAATTAAAGCACTCAATTAGTGTACTAGAACTCGATTGTTTTTTTTCGAGTTCAAGTTCGAGTTCGAAAAATTTTATTTTTCGAGTTCAAGTTCGAGTTCGGCAAAAACGATCGAGTTCAAGCGAGTTCGAGTTTAAGTTCGAGTTCGCAGCTCTGGTGCAAATAGACCTTGAGCCACGCACAAATCGAAAACCTGCGAACAAAATGCAATGTAGCCTATTTGGTGAAAGACTGATTAGTTAGTTAATTAGTTGCATATTTATCTTCCTATCACGAGAAAGCGATCAATGCGCCATACGAGCTCGCTTAGGAGTTGCCGGCCATCTGTCTACCACACCAAGATGGGGGAATCCCGCTAAGTGCCTTTCCCAACTGCACAACAAGTAAACTTGCCGGCTTGTTCTCCACACTATCCCATTAATGCTGAGCGTCGAGCAGGGAAGCTGTGAATACCAATTTTCAAGTCATTGGTATGACCCGACTCGGAATCAAACCCGAGTCTACAGCTCAAAAGACAGACGCTCTATACCACTCGGCCATCTGAGCTTTTTGATTAGGGGCAAAAGAACAAGATTAGGGGCAATTAAAAGAACAAAATTTGCGTTACAAATTGTTCAAAAAGGGCAAAAATGTCCATTACAGTATGTAAATTTTCGAAAATTTTTCCAGGGGAGCATGACCTCGGACTCCCCTATAATCATTTTTGTTTCCCTATCCTATTTGTTTCAAATTTAGCTTTACCACAAAAAAATACCGTAGCCTACGCTTTAAAAAATGTCAAAGTTAAGTGCTGAAGAAGTTCTCCATAATTATACTCCCTTCGCATGGACATATTTTCTGAGAACAACAACAACGAATTTATTTTCGGGTGCTGCAACCATGCTTCTCATGTTACTTTTCTTGATCTTCTATTCTCCCCTTGCATGTTACAACGTTTATTGTTTTTTTGCTTCTTCCCTTTTCTCGTGCTGTCCAATTATTAGTTAGTTGCATATTTATCCTCCTATCACGAGAAAGCGATCAATGCTCTATACGAGCTTGCTTAGGAGTTGCCGGCCATCTGTCTACCACACCAAGATGGGAGAATCCCGCTAAGTGCCTTTCCCAACTGCACAACAAGTAAACTTGCCGGCTTTTTCTCCACACTGTCCGTATAATGCTGAGCGTCAAGCAGAGAAGCTGTGAATATCAATTTTAATGTCATTGGTATGACCCGACTCGGAATCAAACCCGAGTCTACAGCTCAGGAGACAGACGCTCTGTACCACTCGGCCATCTGAGCGTTATACTGTATTTTATTTTTGTATATTATTCTTGTGTTGACGGTACGGAAATAAAAGACACTAACTAACTATTTTGTCGCAGTGCGAACAAGATACGGTAAAACAAAAGATACAATAAATTAGCTACATACAATAGTGCGACCAGGAAGCTGTGAAGTGACATTATGTCTTTTGGTCAAACAGCTCCCCGTCAAAACACATTTCGGATTGGTGTTACAGCATGTAAAAATGAAAATTAAAGTGAAACAGCCAGACCCTTTGACAGGGATACAGTAAAATTAAGGATACAAGGTAACTTTACTATCGGTGGTACTACGTTTTACGATTGATGGTATACAATATTGAAAATTTAAAGAGGGATTATTTACGCTCTTTTTCGGGTTTAACATCTTTGCATTCAGTAAAAATTCAACCTAATTTAATACTGCATCCCCCCCCCCAGCAAAATTTTCTGGATCCGCCCCTGCGGTTAACGGCTTGTTTAGCGACCCATGTCATTCTACCAGGAATACCACTCTGACGGATTTTAGAACAAAGTCAGAACGGATTTTGGTTAAAAACCTAACATTGTATCTGGCGGGAAAAACGAAAGATTTGCGAAGTTATGGACTTGTCTGACCAAGGTAAACTTGAAAATGGTATTTGCAATAGAATGAAATGAACAGTGCTTGAAAAAATTGTTTCAGGTTCTTTTTAGCTTTAAAAGAAGATTGAAATTATTAGTTTCTAAAATCCACAGTTAAAAAAATATCGAAAGTAGCGATAGGCATGTAGTGTATCTGGTTACGCAGAAAATGCAGTGGTACCGGTACTGTTTATCAGGTTATAGTCTAACATAGCATAGACTAGAGTTGGAACTGATACCGGTACTCAGTACTGAGTGCTGCACAGTGTACAGTAGTTGGCCTATTAAATATATTGTACAGGTATTATTCGTTGCTGTGCACAGTACTTGACCTGTCAATCTAGTAAACTAGACTAGTTTTGATGAAAAGAGCCCAGTGTGGAGTGGTATGCCAACAACGTGCCAGTACTTGTACCAATGAAGGAAGCGGGTCCTACTAACAGACTAAACACCTCAAAGGACTTCAAATTGATGTACCGCTACTAAACACCGCAAAGAATGACAAAGGACTTGATAACCCCAGCCAGCTAGCCCTAATCCTAACCCTAATTTAAAGTCCTTTGTTGTTCTTTGTTATGGCATGGTTCCAAGTCCTTTACCAGTTTACCGTTCTTTGCAATGTTTAGTAGATCAATTTGAAGTCCTTTGTCAGTTTGTTGTCCTTTGAAGTGTTTCAGTTCTTTGCAGTGTTTAGTGGGTCGCAGCACAGCAGTTAGTCTAACTCTTCTACAGTTGTAGACTGCCATCTTATGGTACTGCTGTGGTCTAGACTAGTATGGTCGCAAAACTTGGTGCATTTACTGTATGTTCTTGAATTGCAGCCCCCCTCAAATAGAAACCACCAGTGTTCTCTTTAAGGTGCAAAATTTAAGAAAAATGAGAAATTTTGGGCAAAATTTTTCAATTTTTGCACATTGCTATAATCTGATAATGATTTATAAGCAAATTAGCTGAAAAGAGTCAAGTTTTTTTGTGTCAAATGGAAGTGTTTTACCACAGTAACTCATCTTTAAACAAAAATTATTCCAAACCTTGAATTAGCCTACACCCTTTAAATGTTTGGGCAAATTTTTAGTGATTTTCATATTTGGGCAAATTCGCACCATTTTAAACTTTAAAGGGAACAGTGCAAACCACACAAATTGATTAAAAAAAAACAGAGCTAACTTAAATTATGTCCAGGGTTGCCACATCCTGGAAAAGTCCTGGATTTTTTTTGCTGTCCTGGAAAGTCCTCGAATTTTGTTTTAAGTCTTGGACAGTATTAGAAAGTTTTACCCGTGCTTTGCCGGGACAGAATAGTCAAACCACTTACCCAGTGACTTGCAAGAGGCAAAAGAAAGGACTTCCCTTCAAAAAGTCCTGAAAAACGACTTTAAAAAGTCCTGTAATTAGATTTTGCAATTTCTGTGGCAACCCTGTTATGTCGCATCTTATAGAATGTCCATTTTAGAGCAGGACTTCCCCGCTGACGTCATGTTATAGCTGTCAAATGCAAGGTCTGGCTTCATGGGATGAGGTGTTATGTGTTGTTTGGATGTCAGCCGAGAAGTCTCGCTTTAAAGTGGACATTTTATACTGCATAGTCTAACAGCTAAGAGGTGACTTAATCTGTAATGCATGCGGTGCAGACCCCAAAAAAACAATGCGATAGAAGTTGCAATAGATAAAACCATTTTCCTACTGATACAAGAAAACAAAGCAAACAAATCTAAATACATGTAGCAAAAACAACTCAAACATTAGAAAAAACAACTCAAACAAACAAATCTAACTACATGTAGCAAAAACAACTCAAACAAATATGGTGCAAAAAAAACTCAAACATTGTTTATTATATTTCAACTAGGCTACTGGTACTGTATCAATGGTCATTTTCACCATTATCAATAGGAAATTGTGTGGTTCCCACTGGCCATTTGCTGTTTAAGCAGACATCATCAGTCATTGATTTTTTTCTATTGTGAATAAATGATCTGTTAATTCTTTGTTTTTCCCCATAGAGGTTTGTTTAAAACAAATTCTGGAAAATGGCTTGTAGCTGCCTGGCTGGGTACTTTTTTATCCAAAAACGTTTGGCTGTTTTCATAAAAAATGCATTTCCGTAACTAAATTCTACTGTATCTGTGTATCACCAGTGTACTTGTATGTATTGTGTTGTGAATAGAGATGTCCATTTCAGAATAATTCCAAATCTTTTTTCAAATCCTTAACCAATCTTAAATCTAAAAAATGATCATTAGTATAATACTATTTTGATATCAGTTCAGCATGCAACTGCTCGACCAGTGCAAAACAAAAAATAAAGATCAAGCATTTGTTTCATTTTTGATAAATTTATAGCCAGCACAAGGATTACAGCACTATAAATTCGAAGCATATATACATGCAGAGGCAAAGTCATGGAGCTAACAGCATGTTGCAAATTTCCTTATGCCCCTTGCAAATTTTAGAAACACATGAAAAAAATGTGGCTCCAGTATGTATACAAGCAGTGCATTCTACACTCATGGCCTCCCACAAATATTTTTTGGCCTCCGACAAACACTGCATGATCACACACAAGGTCGAGCGTGCATTTGTATTTATGCGTAATATCGCCTGAAAAGCCTCTCCTATGGATTGCCACCTTAACGTGGTGGGGAGGTTTGAGTTTTCAATGATCCTTGGAGCAACGCCGTCGGTAGTGTTCAATCACTTCCATCAGGGTCACCCATGGCGGTAAGGTCGAAGGAGAGAAACAGACCAAGTAGCAATCCAATGCTGTAGCTAAATGGAAAGTTGTAATAACAATATTCATGCTGCATCGGACGGCGCGCAGGATAAAAAGGTCCGCGTTCGAGTTTTAGGCAGAGGGACTCGTTCGAAAAATAAGCTACAGTCTCCCCCACAAGCTGACCGTCACCGGAAACCCACCAACGCAGTCGCTAAGCGTTTGGGGAGGCGAATGGGGGCAGCGCACAGAAAACGTACTCGAGTTGGACCAAACTGCCGGGATCTAGCTATCGGGAACTGGAACGTTTCGTCACTGACAGGAAAAGAGCAGGAGCTTGTTTGCGAAGCCCAACAGTATCGCCTTGATGTTGTGGGAATTTCATCAACAAAGCGCCGGGGTTCTGGAACTGTCGAGTTGAACGATGGGTGGAAAATTTTCTACTCAGGTGTTGATGCAGCAATGTCTGCTCAAGCTGGTGTTGGCTTACTTGTGAGCCCCAACATAGCTGAATGTGTCGTTGACTGGGTACCACTAGGAGGAAGGGTTTGTCTTCTAAAGCTAAGGCTGCAGGAGCGATCTCTGTGTATATTGCAGGTGTACGCACCTAACATAGAATCACAGTACGAAGCCTTTCTGGAGGAAGTTGAGGTTGCATTGGGAAAAGCGACTTCATCAGAATCCCTTGTCCTTTAGGGCGATTTCAATGCACATGTGGGCATCGACAATGCAACCTGGAAAGGTGTTATTGGGCAACATGGTGACCCTGACATTAACAAGAACGGAAGGTGTTTATTGCAGTTCTGTGCCACCTATGGGCTGTGCATAATGAACACATTTTTTCAGCACAAAAGAATTCATAAGTACACCTGGTACAGAGACTCTCTGGGACAACGCTCCCTGATTGATTTTTGTATCGTTTCGGCGGACTTGTTTTCTACCGTGTCTGATGTTCGTGTTAAAAGAGGGGCTGAGTTGTCAACTGATCACCACCTAGTTGTCTGCACTTTGAAAGCTTTGAAACCCTTGAAAAAACGAAAGACTTTTCGACCACGAGAAACTTATCGAATCAAATGGGAATCATTGGCTGACAAAGAGGTACGAACTGCATTTGCAGACAACATTGCATCTAAGTTCAAAGAACTTCCGACCTCTACTGAAGACATTGAAACTGAGTGGTGTTTGTTTCGAACAGCAGTCATTACGTCCGCTACTAACTGTTGTGGACGTAAGCGTGTTGGAGGGACGAAGAGTAGCGAGAAAAGAACTCCTTGGTGGAACCAAGAAGTTAAAGAAGCTATTCGTGCGAAAAAAGTGGCCTATAAGGCCTGGCTTTCAAATAAGTCATCACTTGAACTTCGTTCGCAGTACTCTGAAGCACGTAAGACGGCAGCCACAAAAGTTAAACTGTCTAAGGAAAGGGCCTGGAAGGAATTTGGAGAAAGGTTAGACGATGATTTCAAAACGGCAAACAAAGTGTTCTGGCAGACCATTCGCCGTTTGCGTGGAAAAAGATCTCGAGCCGCTCTCTTTATTGAAGATTCAAATGGTGTGACTCTGAAAGATCAAGATGCTATTTTGAATCGGTGGAGAGAGTACTTTAGTGATTTTTTAAACCCAGTTGATGCTACACCGATACAAATTCACAAAGAACAGGTTGGGGAAGATATTCAGATAACCGAAGCAGATGTGAATGCAGTAATCAAATCATTGAAAACTGGAAAAGCACCTGGTGAGGATGATATCAGACCTGAAATGTTAAAAGCAATGAACATACATGGTGTTCGTTGGCTGACTCGTGTTTGTAAGGTGGCGTGTAGTACTGGGCAAGCACCAAAGCAATGGCAAACTAGTGTGATAATACCTATCCACAAAAAAGGAGACAAGAGAAAATGTACCAATTATAGGGGCATATCTCTCATCAGTGTCCCGGGTAAGGTCTATGCCAAATGCCTTGAAAAGAAATGCCGTGAAATAGTCGAGCCTAAGCTAACAGATGCTCAGTGTGGCTTTCGTCCTGGCCGAAGCACAATGGATCAGATCTTTGCCTTGCAGCAAATCTTTGAGAAGTTGTGGGAATATGCAAAAGAGATCAATGCATGTTTTGTTGATCTTGAAAAAGCATATGATCGCATTCCTAGAGACAAGCTTTGGGCAGTGCTGTTGCAGTATGGCATTGATGGCCAGTTACTAACTGCCATTAAGTCGCTGTACATGCATTCTGAGATCTGTGTTGGTGTTAACAGTGCAACGACGAAACCTTTCAGAGTAAGTGTGGGACTACGGCAAGGCTGCTCTCTTTCACCTATTCTGTTCCTTATTTATATGGATAGAATAGTTAAGAAGAGTGAGTCTTGTGGCGGAGTAAAGATCGGTGAATGCACTGTACAACGTCTGTTATTTGCAGATGATCTCGTGCTACTCGACTCTACCCAAAATGGTCTCCAGCAAGCTCTTGACAGGTTTTCGGATGTATGCTCTGTTGCCGGAATGAAAATCAGTACAACAAAAACAGAAACCATGTGCCTGTCCAGACAACCAAAGCAGTGCTCTCTCCAAATTGATGGAGTACCACTAAAACAGTCAGAGAAATTCAAGTACCTCGGCGTCTCATTCACAAGTGACGGCAGACAAAATAGCGAATTGGATATCCGCATCGGAAAAGCAAGTGCAGTAATGCGCCAGCTCCACCGATCTGTGGTACTGAAACGGGAGCTCTGCACCAAGGCAAAGCTATCCATTTTCAGATCGGTCTATGTTCCTATTTTGACTTATGGCCATGAGTGTTGGATCATGAATGAGAAAGTGAGGTCTCGAGTTCAAGCAGCCGAAATGGGATTCTTGCGAAGAATTAGCGGTTTGACCTTGTTGGACAAGGTTAAAAGTGCAGATATTCGTGAATTTCTAAACATCGAATCGCTGCTTCTCCGACTAGAAAGATCGCAACTGCGTTGGTATGGACATGTGACACGAATGCCCCAGGAAAGAACAGCCAAAAAACTGCTCTGTTCAACACCGATTGGTCGAAGGCCTAGAGGCCGTCCCAGAACTCGATGGCGAGATTACGTAGAAGATCTTAGTTGGTCTCGCCTTGGCATCCCAGCAGAGCATCTATCCTTTGTTGCAGAGGATCGAGATGCTTGGAGGCTCCAACTCGAGCTGCTGCCCCCGCGACCCCCCAAGGATAAGCGGGTCCAGAAAATTGATTGATTGATTGATCGCCTGAAAAGATTTATCACTCCCAATTTTTTCTTCACAATTAAATCGAATCCTAAAAACAGAACTGGTTTCGTAGGATTTGATATTCTGAAATGAACATCCCTGCTTGTGAAACTAGTGTACTTGACTACAGCCTAAAAAATGCTTAATTTATGTGATTTATTATCTTACATGATGTTAAGTTTCATTACAATTTGATTAGAACTGCAACTGAATTTTTATATGAACTTGTAGTAATGTCATTGTCTTCTATTCCATTTGTGGAAGGATGGAATTTTGTTCAAACTCTTGGCGAAGGAACTTATGGAGAAGTTAAACTAGCCATGAATCATCAGATGACAGAAGCAGTTGCAGTGAAAATTATTGAACTGAAAAAAGTGCAAAATTGCTACAATTTGGTAAGATTTTTTTTTTATTCAGTTGCATCTTTAATTATTTATCCTCACATCAGGAGAAAGCGATCAAAGCTTTACCACGAGCTTGCTTAGAAGTTGCCAGCTATCTGTCGACTACTCTTGGGGGAATCCCAGCAAATAATGTTCCCAGTGGCGCAACAAGTAAACTTGCAAACTTGTCCTTCACACTGTCCCTTTAATGGCTGCATCAAGCAGGAAAACTGTGAATATATACAATTTTCACAGTCTTTGGTTGAATCGACTTGGAATCAAACCTGAAACTACAGCTCCAGAGGCGGACGCTCTTACCACTCGGCCCTCGTAGCTGTTATATCGTTTGATGAACTAATATAGCTATCGCTTGCTTGTAAATGAATTCCTTTTAAATGCAAAACGAGAATGCAGAGCTTGTGGTTTTAATTTGTATTATTAAACTACTGCTTGCGGCTCCCAGTGCATCGCCATTGCTAGCCGGAACAATCAAACTGCTGATCAAATGTGCTTTCGACAGGTTACTGAGCCTACATAGTCAACTTTTCTAAACAAGTAAAATATACAGCTCAGGTGGCCGAGTGGTAAGAGTGTCTGCCTCCGGAGCTACAGACTCTAGTTCTGGGGTGGACAAACTTTTCGCACGAAGGGCCGCATTGCAAAAAACTTTGAAGCCAAGGGCCGCACTGATTGGTAGAGCAAAATAAAAAGGGTTGTCACGACCGCATATGTCCTAATTTCTGCTCAAAATCAGGTGAAGAGCAAAAAAAAGGTCCTTTCGTCCGCAGACGTCCTTATTTCCGCTCAAAATCAGGTAAAGAGCAAAAAAAGGTCCTCACGTCCACGCAGATGTCCTAATTTCCCCTCTAAATCAAGTGAAGAGTAAAAAAAAGGCCCTCACGTCCACAGATGTCCTAATTTTCTCTCAAACGTCCGCAAATGTACTAATATTTCACTCAATATCAGTAAGGTAGAGATGGCACGGGCTGACTTTTTTACAACCCGGACCCCATGGCCGGGAACCTGTTTTTTTTTTCGGACATAGTCCGAATTTTTTGCTCCATGTCCGAAATATTTGGAGCCATTTCGGACAAAGTGTCCGAAAAAATTTTGCTTATGGCACAACAATACGCTTTTGGCGGCTCCATGCTCACTGACTTGACTAAAATTTTGCGACTTTCTTTTTGCAACTAAACCGTTGTCCCTGTAACGTCTGATGAGTTTTTTGCAACAATGGTACCGGTAGTTATTGCAACATTCTCGCTTGTCAGCAAGGAGAAATCATTTTTGCGTTTTACCATATTTCGGAATTATGTCTAGACGCTTAGAACGATTGTGGCTACTGCGATATCACGCACGGGTTTCGTTATTTGTACTTCCTTGAGACTTTTAATGACAACTTTAAACAATTGTTGCTTTTGATATTCTGAGTGAAGTTGTGAATATTGAGCTGAAATAGATCATTAAAAGATGAGGTTAATTATTGCGTCTTCGGAAGAAAGTAATATAAAAACGATCATTTTCGCATAAACCATTTTCGTATAAGCATTCCCGTGTTTTTGCACGGCTTTGGCGTGATTAAAGTTTTATTTTCATGACTAGTCTCGTGTTTTTGTGAATGCAGTAATCATTGACATTTGATTTAGTAAAGTGGTAAAATCGTTCGTTCAAAAATCTTGCCAAAAAATATTTTAAATGTCCGAAATTTTTTGAGCAAATTCGGACATATGTCCGAAATTTTACAGCAAGAAAATAAACCCAGCCCGGAACCTCTTGCCCAGTAGTGGTAACCGACCTGGCAACTCATTCCAAAAGCAAAGCCCGGCCCGCTTAAAGCCCATTTTTTTGTGAACGTTCAACCACATTTAATAGAAAAATGAAAGTTGAAAAGGATTTCAAGAATAGGTAGCGGTTCGTCAGTGGCTCAATTAGAAACAAAAGATAGAACTGGTCCGTTAGCGGACCACTAAAAAGACCGGTTAGCGGGTCTCTTAGCGGCTCATGTCATCTCACAAGGTTTATATTTCTGTAAGTGCCTGCGGGCCGCATAAAATGATCTTGCGGGCTGTAGTTTGTCCACCCCTGCTCTGGTGTGATTCCGAGTTGGGACAACTTGGGTGAAATTGACAGTGTGGAGAACAATTTATTTTGTGTCGTTGGGAAAGGCACTTAGTGGGATTTCCCATTTTAGAGTGGTAGACAGATGGCCTGCAGTTCATAAGCAAACTCGTTATGGCGCTTTGATCACTTTCTTGAGATAGCAGGATAAGTATGCTACCAAATACAATAAAAATACAAACACTATTCTTATGGTGAAAGACAGCAAGTGTGTCTCTACATTACTGCCGCTGGTGTTTAGTAGCGTTTCTGTTCTCGATTCTTGGGAAAATTTTCTTTTGTATCGATAAATTTTATCACGAATTGGTTTTGATTTGCACAGATTCGTAAAGAAGTCGCCATACATAGATTGCTTAACCATGAAAATATCATCAAGTTTTATGGAACCCGCAAAGAAACAGAATATCAGTATATATTTCTAGCTTACGCAAGTGGAGGAGAACTGTTTGATCGAATTGAACCAGACATCGGGATGGATCCTTACCTGGCTCAAAACTTTTTCCATCAATTGGTCGACGGTAAGCGGAAAAATTTAGAAGTCTTAAATATTGTTTAGTTTGATCTTTTTGATATTCTGTTCAAACAGCTGCGTTTATCCGTTACACATTCTTAGTTTAAGTTGTTGTTAGCTGACTCACGACTGGCGTAATGGTTAAAGACATCGCTATCGGTGTGGAATTTTTGGGTTCAATTCCCTGTCTGTCAAATCACACACTGTCGCTGACGACTCGCCACCGGTGTCTCTATTTATGGAATAGTATGCACCCCTGTCTCCTACGGCTATGCCAGGGATCAAAACATGCTGAGACCCATATCCCCTATTGCCCCAAATGTCCTGAGGCCCATTGGTCCTAAAGCCCCAGTTATGCATAGGATATGCCCCAGTGCTCTAAATTAACATCTTATTCCTAGGGCTCATTTGCTGCTTCAACCATCCTGTCCCGAGGACCTTTGACTCCTTTTGCTCTAAATTAGGCCTGAGGCACATTTAACCCTGAGGGCCATTCACCCTCAATTTGACTCTTTATATGGGCCCCTTTACTCTAGTGCCCCAAACGTCCTATCACCCATTTCTGCTATACTATACCACAGTGCCTTACTTACTATTCCATACTGTACCATACTATGCCATACTATTCCATACTATTCTATACTATGCCATACTATTCCATAATTAGAATGTTCTCTATTTATGGAATAGTATGACATGCTATTCCATACTATGCCATACTATTCCATAATTAGAGAAACCGCTCGCCACCGATGATGATGCCTAAGCACATTGCCGCGTAGATGGGCCTCGCCACTCGTTACACGCTTCGGCGTAATGCCGCGAGTGTAATGAAGATTTGATTTTTTTGTTGGTGGCTCACATTGTTGTCATTTGTCCAGGTATTGAATATCTTCATTCCATCGGCATAACACACCGCGACATCAAACCTGAAAATATTTTGTTGGACGAGAATGATGTTTTAAAAATTGTGGATTTTGGATTTGCTACCATATTCAAACACAAAGGTATGCCAGTAGGTGCGAGGTGAGTGCAACTTTACCACTCAGCCTCGTTGATTGGAGATGCAACGTTTTAATGCTTAGATTAGGACTGAAACTTGTACTGGTTGCTTGCAATCCGTTGATGATCAAACCAAAATCTTAGTCCTTGTACCGATTGAATTTAACCGCGGCGTAGCAGAACTATTAAGTTAACATTTGAAACAGTATTTGTAATTCTCGTTTTTTTTTTTGCTGGTTCAGTCGAACTGCCACTGTAATGAATGCCACAGCTCTACCACTAATGAGATGCTTTCTTTTTATTTTTGCACGTTTTGTTTTGTTTATACGTATTAAGTCCAAGTTTACCAAAACAGTTTAAGTTAAGTAACCAACAAGATACGGCTTACTTAGGCGACACTGTGTTTATTCGCTGTATCTTCCAGTGAGTTTTGCTTCCTTGAAGTTTCTGATAGAAAATAAGCTAGACCAGCTGAATTAATGCACAAAGATCGAGATGTTTCTCGTAATTAAGTAATTACGTGAGAAGCGATCTGAAGTTTGCTATTTTAGAATTTTCTATCTGCCTATTATTTTAAACTGATCAGATCACTGAGTTAAAAACTAGATAAGCACTCCATTCTCAACAATTTGAAATGCTAGGGTAAGGCCCTTAGCTCAGTTGTCACAGATAAATCGCTATCGGTGCAGCAGATCTGGGGTTCGATTCCCGGACCGGGCAAGTCGGACACAATGTCGCCAACGACTAGCTGTAAGTTTTGGAGCTGTGTTGCATTAGGCGCTAAGCCGCGGAGATGGGCCCCGTCACTCGTTAGAAGCTGTGGCGTAATACCGTAATTATAATGAAGATTGAATCTTTTTTATTACGAGGACCGAGCCTGTAGCAACGACAAAGTTTGAAAGTCTAGTTTTACATTGTTTTTTGTCCTGCAGGAGCGGAGCGATTAATTAGTAAGTTTTGTGGAACTCCACCTTACGTTTCCCCGGAAGTTCTTCAGCATCAACCGTATAAAGCAGAACCTGCTGATCTCTGGTCCTGTGGAATTGTATTAGTCGCAATGTTGGCAGGTATTTGGATTTTTAATATTAATTATTTTACGTATTTTCATACCGATTGAATCGACGATTCAGTCTCTTTTTTTGTTCTTGATTGTAGTGTTGTACACAAAAATTTGTGACATTAAGTTGAAATATGCATGCTTATAAATGTTAAAGAGCAAAACATGGAATACAAAGTCGCTGCACTTGCATGTCGTATGAAGTCATTTTTCCGTCTTAAAGCTGTTAGCCCAGTGATAATCTGGAGCTGCAGACTCTGGTCAAACCAATGATTTTAAAATTGGTATTCACAGTTTCCCAGCTTGACGCTCAGCATTGGCCGTTTACTCCTGTGCGAGCTCAAAATAGCGCTTTGATTTTTCGTGTTGGGAGAATAAATACGCAAGTAAATACAAACAACACAATAACAGGAAAATACTATATTTTGCAGGAGAACTGCCGTGGGATGAACCGAGCCTTTCTTGTGATGAATATAGCAATTGGCTTGAACATAAAATTCAGTACACTCCGTGGAGTAAAATCAATACTTTGCCCCTAGCTCTGTTAAGAAAAATCCTTATTCATGATCCGAAACAACGTTGCACTTTAGTCGAAATAAAAAAAGACAGGTTTTTGATTTTTGTTGTTCACAAGAAAAAAAAAACAGCGTCCGCTTTGACTTTACATCAAATCTTTATACTCGCGGTATTACGCCAAAGCTTGTAGTGGGTGGCGGGATCCATCTCCGCGAACTGGCGCCTGGGCGTCGCAACGATGTCGAGCCATTGGCGACACTGTGTCCGATTTAATCGTCTTGGGAATCGAATCCCAGACCCCTCGCACCGATAGCGATTTCCTGAACCTCTACGCCAACCGGTTTACATTAAAGCGTGAAGATATTAATTCATTTCCACCTTAGTACCTTGCATGTCATGTTTACCTAAAGACACTTTGTGAGCGTTCAGTAAGCTGTTTTTCGGTAATTAAATTTTGATAAACAGCATTTTAGCGTTGGAATATTATAAGATATAATTTAATTTGTTTAAATGTGTACTGAATAGGTGGTTTACGAAGAAGTTACAACAGAAAAGAAAACTTTCCTCGCCTCTCGGCTCTCCATTTCCTAAACGAGGCATCACTTGCCAGTCGCAGTACGCAGTGTTTGACGAAGTAAGTTTTAAGAAAGGTAATATTAGCACTTCTGGTTGTGTGCTACTATTTCACCGTTTGCAAGCAATTTAATACGGTACAACAAAGATGTTCATGAACTGGCGCTTTTTCGCTGATTTGCTCTTTTTTCTGAAGTCGCTTGGTGCATACAAAAATCTATAACTATTATGTAACCATCTAACAATACGTTTTGCAAAGTGTAGATGCGCAGTGAGGGTTCAAGTAAATTTGTGCTGTTCAAGTCAGCTTTTCTGAATACGTAATGTTTTTATATGCATGAATTATATGTAGTCGCATTTTTATTGTCTTTCCTTCTATCACGAGAAAGCGACCAAAGTGCAGTAACAAACTCACTCAGGAGTTACCGGCCATCTGTCTACCACAGCAAGATGAGTTAATCTCGCGAAGTACCCTTTCCCAATGACATGACAAATAAATTTTCCGGCTTGTTCTCTACATTGTTCCTTTAATGTTGAGCATCAAGCAGGAAACTGTGGATACCAATTTTAAAATTATTCTTGTGACCCACTCGTGGTAAAATCCGAATCTGCAACTCCAGGGGCTGACGCTCTTGCCACTCAGCCATTAGAGTTGTCAGGTCAGGTGTGTCAAACGTGATTGCTTTTATCCAACTCCCTTGCCTATAGTTTTGATTGTGTTGAAGTGGTTATTCGGTAATCTAGTAATGTTTATTTTCAGTTTTCGGTATCTCAGCCTGATCCTGGGATGGCGTTAGGAACAAGTGGAGTTTCTGAAGAATCTGTGGGAGATTTACTTCGAGTTTCGCTGTCTCAAGTGAGTAATCAAATATGCAAACACTTGCCTTGTTGGAATACACTTTCAACCATAGTTGAGAAACTACATGCATTAATTTATTTTGATCTCGCTGTATTTGCTGCTGAATTTTTTTTTTTGTGACTGTGTGCATTCCTTGTTGTCTTTAACATTGCGTTTTCTCATTCCCAGCAGTTATGCAGTTTTTTCTTTTCAGCCAGCTCAAGCTGATTACATGCTGTTGAGCACACAGAGCTCAGGAACGCCTGCAAATTCGCAATCTGCTTTGCAAAGGCTGGGAAAAAGGTTGACTCGATTTTGGAGTGAAAAAGGAGCCCAGATTACCATCGCTGAAATACTAAAAGTTTGCAAACAATTAGAGTAAGTCGATTTGACCTTTTTTTTTTCTTTTTTAGGAAGTTGTAGCTGCTATGCTCGTAAGTGACACCATGTGCTGACTGGTTGCTTTGGTTTTGAAAAAAGGTGAAAGAGTCAAGCGGCAGTTATGCTTTGCCCACGATCTGCAAGAGCTACTGCTTTAACGTTTGTGACTGCCGTAATTTTTCAGGTTCTTGGCTAAAAGTGATAGGTTCGTCAAAACTGGTTCATTCCGTTATGAGGAGGCGGTTTTTTGAATGTTTCAGAAATAAAGTCTTGGTTGATCTGGTGATTCATCTGTTTTATTGATGTACGCTAGACTTTTACCGGTGACTGATAAGTAAAATGTGTTCGGAAATTTCTGCCTAACTAGTTGGTTTATTCAGGTATTCCGTTAAGAAACCCACTTCCACCGAGCTTATTGTGGCAACTACCGACAGGCGATTTCAAAAATTAGTGTTCCGAATATTTGTATGTGCTGGTGAAAATGAAATATCAAACGGCAACCCTGACAGTCATCGTACTTTGGTCGATGTCCGATTATCTAAAGGAGACGGTTTGGAATTCAAACGTTGCTACGATGAATTGACCAAACGACTGTCTCCTACATCGCGTAGTTCCACAGCTGTTTAATGAGCGTTCAGCCGATCTTGCAGATATTTATGCTTTCTTTTTTGTACCATCATGCTTCCTGCCTTATTTTCTATGCCTTTTTTTTTTTTTTTTTTGTTATCAAGCTTTTTGGTGCTTTTGCGTATTACCTTCATTTGATGCCAATAAAAGTTTTTTCGTCACGCAGTGGTGATGATAGATTGGGAGTACGATTCATTCAGAGAAGAGAGAGAGGTTCAACAACAAATTGCATGCCAATACTAGATTTGTAATTGAAACATTACGGTGCACAAAGAGATATTGTAATAGGCCTTCAAAAGGACTTACTACGTGAACGCTGTAAAAAACAATTCTACTAGTTTCGCGGTTTGTCAGTTAGACTCTGAGGTTCGAACCCAGGACTTCAGTGGCAGAAAGTTAATCTCTAATCACTCGACCAACAGGTTTACAGCGAGTTCACCGCAATTTGGCTGTAGAACCGGAGCCCCTGCAACTTTATCAGTAAGTCGAAGTTATGTAATTAGTCATTAAGTTTAAATCAAGTAAGTCTCTTAATGCCTATACTGCTATCGATTTTCAACGTAAGCCTTCATTTTGCTAAAGCATTGGTAGAGTCAAGTTAGGAGTGCGCAAGTTTGGCAATTTTGAGAAATCCGCGACTAACACTGAATAGGAATATCCACTAGCATAATTAATTATGCAGCTCAACTGCTTTCATGGCCTAGCGGTAACGCGCAAATTACAGATCCTACGTGACGGGTTTGATTCATGGCTGGAGCAGATCGCAATTGATATACAAACTGGGTGGCTGATGACTCGAAGATTGCAAGCTCACTTCTCAATCTCCCTCAGCTACTGTTGAATTTTAAGTCATCACGACAAAATGTTTTAATACGCGAAGCTTTCTTTTTTTTTATAAAACCGAAGATGGATGATGGTTTACATTTACATAAGCATAAATATTAGCCATAAGCCTATAACTAATAAGAGCAAGCATTTTTACATTGTTGTATTCATTGCAAATTTTTTCAAAACAAAACAACAAAACTTATGTACATACTAATACTTAAAACAGAGGATTCAAAATAAGATCAAGCGCAAATGCGGACCTTGTAAGCATCTAAAGACTACCACTACCTTTAGTAAAAAAATACAAATTATCACGAAAACATCACCGGTAGCAAAAACATAATTTGAATGACAATAAATAATAAGATTCATTTTAATGCAGAAAAACTTCCATTTCCAGTTTGTGCAAAGAAATAAAAAGGAACAGAGCACCAAAAAAATGTAAAAAAACTTATCACAAAAGTGCCGGGATGACTTTTATCGAGATGATATCCACCCAAACGATGGTATGCACCGGAAACAAACACATGGCTTCAATGGCATTTCAAAGATATCGGTAAAAACATTTTAAAATGCCCCAGAGAAAATAAACTTGTACCTTTTCAAAGCAAACATTAGCGGTGGGTTGGCGGAGTGCACTGGTTATTTAACTGGGTTCGACCGAACCCCAGGGGCTAGGTGAGGCTGTACCAGGGGATCGGCCAAGATCACAATAAGTTTACACAAATATACCAAAAGGCATAAAATTGTAGTAAACTAGTATTTCTGAGTGGAAGTCCTGCTTAGTCAGTTTTGTTTCATTGTATAAAAAAATTTCATGAGCAACAAATTATAGTTCAATGCTGGCTAAAGTTTACATCGAGTTTTTAAATTTTAAGTTATAACCAGGAGTGGAAGGGATGTGGGCGATGCATCCAGCCCACCCCCCTCCCCCCATCCAGCCATTTTCAACGTTATTTTTGGTGAATACACTTTTTCCATAATTTCGGACCTCTTTGATAACAATCCTCATGCCTACAGCACGCAAAAATCGAAAACATGCGAAAATGTATCGTATTTGGTGAAGGATTCACCTTTTTACGAATTAGATTTAAATTTGACCGACTCGGGATTCGGACCACGATCTCCTGCGCCTATAGCGCCTGCCGGTGTGAACAATTCATCAGAAAAAAAATGAAAAATATTGCGAGAACTATGCAAAAAAACAGGAGAACTAGGTGTTGAGCCATACGATAAGTTTACAAGAATGCAGGAAGCTCAGTTCACAAGTTAAGTAGCAGCTAACAAAAAACTCAAAAATATAATGCAGATATTGGGGATATCCGGATGGCCGCTCCGGGCTGTTAACTGGAAACAAGGAAATATGGGAAAATAGAAGAATCTAATAACCAGGGTTGGCATTAAAAAAATACATCCAAAAGACCCACCCTCTGAATCTTTTATATTTTGCATCCTGGATGGAAATAAAATGAAATGATTTTGTTTACACACGTAATGCATCACTAAACACTTATATATTTGTTATTGCTCTTCTTTAATAGTGAGGCTTTATAATCAAAAATTAAGTTTTATTATTAGACGTAATGAATTTCCTTGCGGCCAAAAAAAAAAGACAACATGAAAAAGTTTCGGAGCGAGAAAAACCGGTTCAGATATTCCTGACCCATGCTTATAGCTCGGTAAGATGTCATGGAACATCAATAACTTTGCAATAGTTTTTGCTGAATAACGTTCTCCTCAAATAATAATTATTAAATCGTGTAGTGAGTACATATAAGTATTATGTAATTCTGCTTGTTTCAACTTGTAGCCGAATCATTAGATAATTTTCTGTTTTGCATTAGCAATGATTGTTACAGTAAACAAACGTGTTTATAGGTAGTTGCACACTGCTCTTAGTGCTTGATACCAAATTTTGTAATGTTTCAGTCAATGTTTAGCAATATTCCAACAGCAATCATTCAACATCAGCTCTTCAGAAACTCCACAGATTGAATACAAACAACATATCTTTCTAGATACAACTTTGTGGTTGCTGCAAAATACTGTTTACTACATTTCTAGCACATGCATAGGATAAAACGTAAGCGAAGTAATAATACAAATGATGAGCACCAAGAGCAAGAATTTATTCTATCAATCCAATCGATTAAGCAAACGGCGATTTGTCCACAATCACTTTCAGACCAGGGTCGTATTGCATTTAGAAGGCCCGAGGCGAATTTTTCGGAGAACCTCATCCTCATGCTTTCTTGCAGACCTGGCTGTGACGTCAGCAACAGGTCTTGTTTTCATGCGCGATTTACGGGAGGCCCGAGGCTATAGACCCCCTCCTTCTTTCCGACCCTGCAATCAATCCACCACAGGCGGAAATGCATGCCTGTTACATGATGCGTGCATATGATTCACAACTGACGAAGTCGATATGTTTTCAAACACTCATTCGAAATTATTCGAAATTCGAATAGATTGATAAGCTGAAAATCAAAACTTTTGATCGAAATTTTCAATCATTCGAAATTCGAACAGATTGATATAAGCTAAAAATTAAAACTTTTGATCGAAATTTTCAAGATCATTGCGACGTTTGATTTGAATGATAGAGCATTATGTAAACAGGAATACTAATAATACAGCGTTTGGCTTATTGCTGCAGCCAAACATATCAGATATAAAAGTCGATTCAGAATGCAAATATATATGATAATTCAGAGCAAAGCTAAGGTACCACAAACGCAAACATATAAAATGCATAAATACGAAATATAGAAAATGTAGCAAACAGAAATAAAGATAAAAATAATACCATACCGCACAATATCACTACAATTTAGCAAATTAGTTTCTATTAACCAACTATGTTGACAGCTCAAAGTGAATTTTTGATGACATTTCACACCAATTGCTTTAAAAAGTAGCTATTTATACTGTAAAAGCTTTTTCAAAAAATAGTTTTTGCATGCCAATCCAGCTATGTTCAAATTATAAGCATCTGCATCAGACCCGAATGTTTCAATTTCTGTCGCAATCAAAGTAACGATAATAGCAACAATTATAAAGGCATAAATACGAAAGAAAATGCTTTGGCAGCTATATAGTGGGCCTACTTAGTGGCCAAGTGCAGGAGTCACTTTCTTACTAAAACAAAATGTTTTAGAAAAAAACATAGCAATGCAAAAATTTTGTATTTACTTCATCAAATACGTCATCGTTTGATTCCGTGTGTCAACTTAAAGCTTCAAGTCGCTTTTGGAAAAGATTGAGAGCAAAGTCGTAAAGCTCAATGTCCTAAAATAAAATTCATTCACCAACTTTCAAAATTTTATCCTATCACTACCAGAAATCTAACGCTAAGAATGCGGCCAATTTTCAAGAGCTCTTTTTGTTTTTTAAGATTTTTGGTCAATTTTTTTACTTTGCTACACTTAACAAAGTGGAATATTAACCAAGCCATTATCGCAGAGACCTGCCACTTGGCATAGTGGTTGAGAACAATGCTATCGGCGCGGGAGGACGCGGGTTCGGTTCCCGGGCCGGTCAAATCAGACACTTTCGCCAACCGTTCGTTACCGTTGCGACAATTTTGAGTTATCCAAAACAGTGGCGCACCCAGGGGGGGTTTGGTTGAAACCGAACCCTTTTGAAATCGTCTTTCCATAATTTTAAACCTTTTCAATAACAATAAGCCTTACACTACAAGCACGCATCATCGAAAATGTACGAACAAAATGGTGAAACACTCAGATTTAGGGGCAAAAAATATATACAAAATTTTCTAAAAATTGTTTAAAAAGAGACCACTACAGTATGAAATTTTCAATATTTTTTCGGGGGAGCATGCTCCCTGACCCCCACAGAGTCTTTTTTATTCTCAATATGCTTCAAAATAATTCTGATCGAAAAAAACGCGCTTGAAAATAGGGCAAATTTGGGAGCCCCTTCCCTGAAAAAAGTTCTTAAATACGTCGCAGGCATGAAAACATTTTCAAGGGCTTTTTACGCCTTTTTTGGGTTTAACGTCTTTGTATTTAGTTAACTCCTCCCCCACAAAATTTTTTTGGATCAGCTCCTGAGTGTGAAATCGAGTTTTTTTTAACCACCCCCCTTTGAAATTTGCTGGGTGCGCCCCTGACCCAAAAGCTAGCCGCTGAAATAGACCCCGCCACTCGTCACACGCATCGGCGTAATATCGTGAGTACGATGAAGATTTGATTTTTTTATCGCACAGAATGTTAAAACATCGAAAGTTGGACAACAGTTCCAACACAAGTTACGATTATGGTCAACGAAAATATTCAAGACTGATAGCCAAGTTATTTCTTTGAAATGGATGCTATGAAATATTACTCAGGAGTCTGTCTTTCAATGCCAGGAAGCGGCGACAGCGATTCAAACCGAAGTGACAGAACATTTAGTTATTGACCAATTTCGACGAACCGACCAGTTGACTTATTTGTTAGCACAACGCTATCAAAGCAAGAGCTCTGCCGTTCAATTTCCAGGCTGGTCAAATAGGACACAGTGTCGCCAACGGCTCGCCACCGCTACCACGTTTCTTCGCAGCTGTATTACCCTGGCGCTAACTTGCGGAGGTGGAGATGGCCACTCGTTGCGTAACACCGCGAGTACAACGAAGATTTGATACTTCAAACGAGATTCAGTGTGCGTCAGTTTACTAGAGCAAGTTTTTTAAAAAAGAGGGTAAAAGTGATGGCCAAAAAAGTGCCATTTTTCTGATTCTGCAGACCACATTACTTTTAGGGACCCAAATTGCGTCTCTACAACGCTTTTAAAAAACTGCACCATGATATGCCTTCAATACGTTTTTTGCTCTGAAAGCAGGCAATTACTAAAAGTTTTACCGGTGGTCATTACACAAGTTATATATTTACCAATTTGTTTAATTCTTTAACTCTTTTCAGCTGAGCCTCGTTTTCATAAAGGCGCGAAGTATGGGTTACATTATTGTATGAGAACTTCTTTTTAAAATAAAGATGAAAAGCAGTTTCAAATAATATTTGTGTCTCTCTCTGACGTTCAACCAAACCAAAAAAGACCATATCCTGCAAAAGAAGAAAACTTAGATATATACAGACTTAACGGTTTAAGCAACAAATCCTGATTCCTGTTCAGCAGTTACGATATTTCAAAGTTACAGCCAGGCTTAAAACTTACAATCCGATTTTCATAACTTGCACGAATGATTTGATATCGATCCACAGAACTCGAAATTAATTAAGCCTAAGTAAACCAATCGGTCAAACCCCGCAGGGGTCAAAGACATCGCTAATTCGCTATCGGTGAGCGAGGGATCGAGTTTCCGCCCGTCAAATCGGATACAGTGTCGCCAACGGCTCGCCACCGCTGCAATGTTACTTCGGAGCTGAGCTGTGTTATTCAGGCGCTAAGTCGCGGAGATGGCCCCGCCACTCGCTTCACGCTTCGCGAAATAGCGCGAGTGTAATAAAGATTTGATTTTTTTTTGATAGGTCTCAACGCAATAAGGTGAATTCCGGTTCAACAAATTTTACCTTAAGATTCTTTTTAGCAGTTTCCAACATGATCTTATCTTTTTCATCATCATTAAATCCTTCTCCAGTGCAGTTGATTGCACGGAGATTGGAAAGCATTCTGGTTTGACGATTATGAGCTAAATTATCCTCGCAATCCATGAATTCATCCAAAGTCACACCACTCCAATTTTCTCCTAAACACATATTTGAATTACAATTTTTCCTTTGTTTTCTCCAGTTACCAAAGCAACAAAGACATTTATCTATGCATAGAAGAAATGTAAATCCACTTTGGGAGTCCAACTGCTTCTCAGACTTTGCGTATTCAGTTTGCTGTTTGCTAGGAATCGCCGTGGAGATGTAAAAATGATATCGATAGGCCTATAAAAAAATTTCTTTAATGAACTTAAATCATTTTAGCGATACAAATTTTGATTCAGATAGACTTCTCAATTGTGCCAGTACAAATATCCTGATTAAAGCATAACATATGTTTATGTGCATGGAAAGCAAAAAAACAAAAACTTTTTCTACAATCTTGGAAATACCGTAAATACCTATAAGACGATAATAACTTAAGGGAAATTAAGCTTCAGTAATTCTTAAAACTGGACGTTTCGACAACATAGATTGAGCTGTCATCATCAGCAGTGTAAGCAATGCAGCACAAAAGTTTAATTGGGAGGAATATATTATTTGATTCATTACATTAAATACTTTTTAAGAGCATTTACTTTTAAATTACCTTCATAACAAAATGGATAGTCGTATTCTTCTCCATTGCAGAGCAAATAAGCTCTATCCCAAGTTGCTCCACGAGAAACATGAAGCCACTCACTAAGGTAACGCGCCACTGGCTCACGTAAAATAGTGATGTAGATGTACCTTTGATATAAAATACGTTTTAGCACAAGCATTGCTTTTCGTACTTTGTAAACATAAAAAAATAAAACCACGAATTATATTATACGATGATTTGTACAATGTACATACAGTAGAATTCTAACTCCGAAACAAAATATTCGATCGGTCAATGGGTATACTGGGTAAAGACATCGCTATCGCTGCTGAAGGTCTGGGATTCGATTTTTGGCCAGGTCGAATCGAAGTGTCACCAACGCCTTACCACCATTGCAACGTTTTATTGGAGCTGTGTTGCAAAGACGCCAAATCATGGAGATGGGCCCCACCACTCATCACACGCTTCAGCGTAATACCACGAACGTACAACAAAGCTTTGATTTCGAAATAGAATATTCTAACTTAAACAAAAAGATTTAAAGCAGCAGTATGTTAGCGACATGGCCTAGCAGTGTCGAGCGCAGGTTGCCGAGCCTGCATGACAGGCTTGATTCATGCCTGGAGCCGGTCGCATTTGCAATGATTATCAGGTGGCTGTTGACTCAAAAAGTGCAAGGTCAGTTTGCAGTCTCTCTAAAATACTGTTTAATTTTTCCATTCCACTCAAGTTACTTAAAAACTCAAAACTGATACAGAGCAGTTTTCAGTGACCTATGTCAGTGGTTTTCAACCTAGGGTCCGCGGACCCTAGTCGTCTGAGGACCCCCAAGTGGTCTGCGAACCCCCAAGTGGTCCGCAAATGATTTTAAGGGCGTTGCAAGGGCTAAAGGGTCCGCAGTACCAGTGTTTATTAATTATTAATGTATTTGAAAAAATAATGTTTTCGCGAACGATATAAGGATAGACCTACTTTTTTAGCTCCTCACCAATATTTTCAGAGGAAAACAGAACATCGGAGGACGTGAAGACTTTTTTTCTTTGCTCTTGGCAGAAAAATGGACGTCTGCGTATGTGATCACCTTTTTTGCTTTGCTCTGCGCTTGATTTTGGACGGAAAATTGGAATCGTGTTTATTTGCGTTGATTTGTGTGCGGTCCGCAACAACAAATTGCTAACTTAGGGATACGCGACTAGTAAAAGATTGAAAACCACTGATCAAGGCTAAATGTGAACTGAAGATAATTTGCTACAAACAATTAATTGACAAAGAACTCATTACCAAAAAAATACCCAGGCTAAACTACTAAAGCAGGACATTTTAGTGAAACCGACTCAGCGTGGCACAACTCAGTTGGTTTAGGTTAGATTTAGAGCTAGGGGTTAGTGTTCAAATTAGGTGTTTCAACACCGAGTTGGTCACGCCAAGTAGTTCCATGCCAAACAGTGGCACACTCAAAACTACAGCAAACAATGGCTTACCTTCTTTTAATTTTACTGTCAGAATCATTGAAATAATCTGGCACGCACTCAGTCAAAGATGTCCATCCAGCATGTAAGCCACAAAGCCAACCTAATCATTATAAACTTTATTGTTATTTAAATTAATTAATTGATCAAAAACTGACAGAGATACATTTTGGATTTCTCTCTTGATGGCAATGCTGATGAAATAAAAATTACTGATAACAATATAATAAATTTTAATAAATACCTACACATATGACACGCTTTTTGTCAAAATTGGTAACTTGTAAAAAAGAGCCTTGAGAACTGAGAAATTAAAATAGACTTTGTAACAATGATGCAACATTTTTTTCTTCATTTTTGAAGATGACATACAGCATAGAAAATATTGCTGAATTCAGAATGATTTACAATAACAAGCAATTACCACACTACATCAAACTGTATAAATAAAATGTAGAGGCAAACAGTTTGTTGTGCTAGCTTAGTAAATTTAAATCTATGACACTCTGACACCACAAATGTTTTAAATAAAAATACAATTTGCCTGTTGTGTATCGACTGAATAGCCATTCTGTGTCTTCATTTGGTCTAAAACAGTTCCAAGCTTTTAACCTGTTAGGCTTCTTAACACATTTTCTAGTGTCCAAATCACGAATCAAATGGCGACCAAACGTTGTTCCACCTGTTTTTTGGAGGTGCAAGAACACCATCACATCTGTACTATTGATGTCAAATGATAAATTGCTACTGTCCTTGAGCTTTGAAGCAGATAAAGCATTCCAAGCATAACTACTGCCACTTCTGTTGAAGGTTAAGCTTGAGTAACTAGGTCTAATAACATCTTCTTTCCTCTCACTTGATAGATTAAAGAATGATTTGTGTTCTGGGGGAATGGCAAGCCAATAGAGACATATAAATGTAAAACATATTGATGTAAACAAAATTGCTTTGTTTGTAAGACTATGTTCTTTCGATAAAATGCATGTCATTTCATAATAACAAGAACATTTCATAATAGACTAACAAAAGCCTGCACACAAAATTTTTTAGAGCATTAAATGATACAATAACCTAAAAAAATATTTGACATCAAATTAAACAATCATCTAAGTTTGATTTGTTCACACTTTATTAACCCTAGCACTTTTGAGAGTTCACACAGTTACATGCAACTAGTAAAGTGATGAGAGCGGTAGAACTAAACACCGTATGGGACCGTATAGGCACCGTATGGGACCGCATGGAACCGTATGGGCACTTATGGAACCGTATGGGCACTTATGAAACCGTATGGGCACTTATGAAACCGTATGGGCACTTATGGAACCGTATGGGCCCTTATGGAACCGTATGGGCACTTATGGGACCGTATGGGCACCGTATGGGACCGTGTGGGCTCTTATGGGACTGTATGAGCACCGTATGGGCTCTTATTGAACCAAATGGGCACTTATGAAACCGTATGAGTTAGGGTTAGGGTGCCCATAGGGTTAGGGTGCCCATACGGTCATACGGTCCCATACGGTGTTTAGTTCGACCCTCCCATAAGTGCCCATACGGTTCAATAAGAGCCCATACGGTGCCCATACGGTTCCATAAGTGTCCATACGGTCTCATACGGTCCCATACGATCCCATAAGAGCCCACACGGTCCCATACGGTGCCCATACGATCCCATATGGTGTTTAGTTCGACCCTGATGAGAGACTACGTCACACGTGCCCAGTAACAATAGAACACTAACTAAAAAAGTTCTTCATCACCAGACGAACCCAGCAACATCTTGAACTGATCTGCTGTTAGTGTTACAATTATATGTTTTCTAGCTTAACCTATTTGCCATTCAAATTTTAAAAGGCAGTGTCTATTTTGCCGTTAATGGAAAAATAGTTTCTAGTCCAGGTCTACTTTGCTGGCAGTAGATTGATCCTGAATAGTTTGGATATGCATGACGGGTAATGGCAAGATAGACACAGCCATTTTAAAACACAAAATCACATGGGAAGTTAATAAAACCATAATATATACTAGGTGTTGTCGGCAGCATTGCCGATTGGTTAGTAGCGTCATTTTTACAATGACCATGATCGCAAGGTTGATGGTTCAACTCCCACCCAAGTTACTTAAAAGTTGCTTTACCGCAATTACCTGCTTAAACCTGCAGGAGCATAAGGGTTGCCCATGTAAATGAGTTATGAGCACAAGGGTTACTAGCAGACTAGAAGCGCAAGTGAGTAATTACTAAGGGCCCTAACCAAAACCTAACTCTTAGTAATAAGTCACTAGCAGACTAGCACCCCTAGCGGTTCTTGTGCTACCAACTCACTTTTTTATTTATTTATTTGAACAACTACACAATGTTGCTTGGTATTGCACCAACGCACACTAACATGTGAAAAAATGCCCAAAAATTAGATAACAAAAGATTGGCTAAAATAAGGCATAAATTAACACAAAAGCACAAAAAGAAATTAATAAATATATATGATACTGAATAAGACAACTTACAGTGTGCAGATCAAATTTTTTCAAACGCTTTTTAAATACATGAAGACTAATGGCAGATATTAAGTCGTGAGGAAGGTTATTCCAAATTCTAACAATACAATAAAAGAAGAAATTGCAAAAATGATCACAACTGGCATAAAATTTAGATTAAATGACACACTCATGGTAGAGCAATAGACTCATCGATGAAGCCATAGACCAAGACGTGCAGTGAAGGCCAAAGATTAGATATCAACTACACTAAACTAGTACACTATCCAGGAAATGTACGATAAACGATCTGTCGTCACTATAAATCGTTGCAATTGTGACATCGCAAAGCCTCTATAGACTGATAGACTTGCCTATGAAACTACTCTAAGGGTTCTCTGATGCTTCCTTGCCTAGCTACACTTCATTGTTGTACGGTATTTAGTGGATGCTTAATTGCTAGAGTAGCCTATTGGTACGGTACATAGATTGCAAGGTGAATCCACAATAAATTCTCTTCTGGCAATAAGATTACCCGTAGTCTATGGAAGGCATCAATGTCAAGTATCAACCACCAATATGTAGGTATCAGCATAGCCTAGTACCATTACTTGACTAGTCCATTCATTGTTGTTATTGACCAGCTAGCAGTCTCATGCTACACTACTAGCAATTTTAGCAAATGAGTTAAACTGTTAAAGCCATCTTTTGGCATTTCAAGGCTTTTCACAAATGGCTTAACTAAAAATATTGCATCCACATTCACCAGTTCACTCATTTTTTTTTTCGAAGTGACTTAGCGACAGGGTTGCCAGGTATATTTTGCAACTGGATACCAAATTTTCAGCAGTTGGATGCCAAAATGAAGAGTTGGATACCAAATTTTTTTAAAGTTTCTATTTGCCATGCGAAACTAACTAGGCACTACTATTTTAATTATTTACTCTTACAAACCTAATAAAGAAAGCACATGGTCACAAATCATTGATCATGAAAACATGAACAATAACCAAAAGTACAAACCTCACACTAGAAAATAGTAAAAATCAGGGTAAAATTAAAGTGTATGTTACGTAATATTTTCACGTGGTCAATAATCATGTTGGCCATTGCCCATTGGTTGCCGCTGTGTTTTGTTGCTGAGATTGGCACGTGTTATTATGCCTTTAGTCTTTACTGCCGGCGCACTTTGTTACCAATCAGTAATTGAGTGTCGGCTCTACGGCTTCGGGGAGTCATGTGTACTGTGTTAGATCGCTGGCATTCGCATCAAATCTTGATCAGTCTTTATTTGCCGACTTGGCGCTAGCAGTGTATGTTTACTCTGTGGCTAGCAAACTTACAGCCATTGCGGCTGACTTATAATTTCCTGTTGGAAAATATTTCTTTTTGGACTTATTGCGAGCGTCGTATTCCTTTTGGATTTATTGTTACGCTGGTGGCTGAGTATTTGGTGAGTATGCTTAGATCTATAGTTATTGTTGTTAAGCTTCCTGAAAGAAGTAAATTGCTGCACTGGCGGGCTTGTTTGCCAACACGTACGATCCATCCTGCTACGGTAACTTAGGTGTTGTTCGTGCGTTACTGAGTTATCAATATGAATTCATGTTCCACGATAATATATATATTTCTGTTTAATCTGAAAGTTTATTATTTTTGTCTAATATTTATATATAATACCAGTTTGTAACACTGTTGCTTGTTTTAGAAACCGATGCAATTCGATACAATACAACCGTCAATACAATATTTCATTTCCTATTATTTCCCGCGATATTCATTGCACATTTGATTTGAATTATACGTCAAAATACCAAAGGTTGAAAGTCTGTTGGATTATATTGCGTTTCATCTTGTGAGCGAATCCTTATCACCAGCGGTTAAATCTTCGCCTACCGTGTATATGTACAAAAATAATGTACTAAACTTTAATTTTACCAAAATCAGAAATCGTAACTTACATAACATATGATAAAGGAAGAAATAAGCACAGTCAAAAGTAAACCCATTCTGCCAGAAATGAAATAAATACTAAGCACAACACAGGATAAAAAAAACACAGCCTGTCAAAGCAAAACAGTGCAACAAATGAATGAAATAAGCAAAAACAACGTCCAGCAGTGAAATAAAAAGCAGAATGGCTTCTATCTACATTTGCTAAAAAAATAAGTAAATGAAAAAAATATGTAGGCCTACCGATATACATGAATCAAAACAGTGGGGTGCGAAGTTCTACAAATCAGTTGTAATAAAAAAACATAAGTCTATCAATTACTAGCTTTCAATCAAAACAGTCATGCAATGTCAATATGCTGCTCAAGTCTATAGCAAATTAAAGATAACATAATACGAACTGCAACATAAACACCAATCAAACAACTTGCACTGAACATCTTAGTGTATAAATACCAGTAAGTAGACCTACCGGTATATGTCGGCAAAAACTTTTTAAAAAAGCTAATTTCTAATAGCTACTTGTAATACCACTCATTTAGTGACACAGTGAAAAAAAGCAAAGCATAAAAAAACATATACACAGCAACATAGTTTTTAAAAAATACAGATTGCATTTCCCCTCAACACAGGCAAAAAATAGCAGAGCACACATTTTAAAGAATGCAAGGCAAAGTTGTTTTATATCAAGGACACAAGAACAATAACTTGTTAATTAAGGCCAATTTCCATTTAAACTGAGTAACAAAAGCTGATACAGCAACATTATGATTATTCCAAGCATCAACAACTCGGTTGGAGAAAAAATGATTTTGAAAATTATGTTAGACCTGGTTTTTCAATACCGGTAACTTAAAATGATGGCCTAAGGTACGAGAAAGTCAATTATATGATATTTATATTTTATCAGGTTAGGTATTGACTAGCTGGGCCTACAAACCCTGATTGCTTGCAACAGGCTTTTAAGTCTACCACAGTCACTGGTAAAGTGGTCACACCCTTACAAATAAATACAGAATACACTACTGATACGCTATGCATATCTACAATACAAATTAGTCATCAGTCTGCATCAGTATATTACTCTTATGTACTAGTTTTGTAATGTTGGTCTCCTGGTAACACACTATGACCACCTAGAAGCAAAAGATCTAGGAGTTCTTGATTGTCTAGTCACTGCAGACTGGACTCAAGGAATGAACTACACACTGCACTGTAGGTACGGACTCCGGTGCTACAGCCAGCAAAGACGAAGTAATCAGTGCCTAATCATGCGAAACGAACAAAATGTTTACAAGGCACCAAAGGCACGAATCCTTGACTTGCGGTAACTCTTTTTTTTCTAAAGTTGTCGTTTACGCAGGATACCAAATCTGTCTTTTGGATACCAAATCTGTTCTCGACGGATACCAAATTTTTACAGGATACCAAATAAGAATACCAAATTGACCCCAATTTGGTATCCTAGGATGCTACCTGGCAACCCTGCTTAGCGAATGGAACACTCGCGGTGATTTTTTTTCCTCGCGAATGGAAATGGATCAAGCGTGGGTTTATAAACGCCATTATTCGCTACTCTGCAACGACTTTCCTGTGGCGCAGTGACTAAGGGCGGAGACTATGGTGGGAAGCGCTGCACTAGTTTTGGGTTGGGTTCTCGACTTCGCTTCGGTTAGGACGTAACGCTTCGGTGGATTCGGTTAGGATATTCGGCTTCGGTTCGGCAGGTAAGGTTCGAAAATAAGGTTCGGCAGGTGGCAGTAATGTGATAGTGAGGTCGTAGCATAAGTACATAGGCTGCTGTACGCATGAATCTGCTAGTTCCATTCGCGAGGAAAAAAAACACCGCGAGTGTTCCATTCGCCAAGTCACTTCGTTTTTTTTTATTATTGGCATATTTATCCTCCTATCACGAGAAAGCGATCAATGCGCCATACGAGCTCGCTTAGGAGTTGCCGGCCATCTGTCTACTACACTAAGATGGGGGAATCCCGTTAAGTGCCTTTCCCTACGGCACAACAAGTGAACTTGCCGGCTTTCTCCACACTGTCCCTTAAATGCTGAGCGTCAAGCAGGGAAGCTGTGAATACCAATTTTAAAGTCATTGGTTTAACCCCACTCGGAATCGAACCCCAAGTCTACCGATCCAGAAGCAGACGCTCCATACCACTCGGCCATCTGATCGGTGCAGATAACCACTGAACCACCCGATTGCAGATAACCACTGAACCACCCTACTCAACAGCTTAACTGCAATAATGTGAAATGTTGTGTGGTTTTATGGCACTTTACAACTAGGCCTACTGAGGTCCTTTTGCGCCAGGACTAAGTTTTGTCAAGAATTGTACCAAGGAGAGGTATTCCTATTTTTGTACCAGGAGGGGTATTCCTTATATTCTTAAGATCCTGCAAACGGCTTGCTTTTTCGAACATTTTTAAACATTGTTAGCTCCATTGTGACCAGTGATTGTCAATAAACACCAGAAATGTAACAAACCGCAACATAACAAAGATTAATTTTAAACACGTTAAACAAAGTGCGGACTAGAAATAGCATTACCCCTCCTGGCAGAGATGTCCGGAGTCGCTTTTTTGAGACTCCGACTCCAATCCTGCTCCAAAATTACAGAATCCTACTCCAATCCTGCTCCGATTTACGTCAAAAATCAAAACTCCAACTCCTGTTTTCACTCCTGTTACTCGAAGAATTTTTGCAAACTTTGCAATCACAATGTTATCCAAACTTTAGGCCTATGTTAAATTTCATGCAAGTGAGATTACTGGTGTTTAGAGACTGTGCGCAAACCGATGCCTCACAGCGAGCATAACTTTTGACAATGTTCAGTGTACATTACAAAAATAACTAAAAGAAATGGTTACTCCGGCTCCAACTCCTACTCCAGTTTTGACGTTAAACTTAACTCCGAGTCCAATTCGGCTCCGGAAAAATTTGCTTGACTCCGGATCCTGCTCCGACTCCGACTCCTGAACATCAAAGTCCGTATAACCAAAGATACTTAAACCATGATTGGAAACAGAGCAGTATGACGTCACATTTTGTATGAGTCTTTGTCAGTGTTGCCAACTGGTATATTTATATACCAGATTTCACAAATCTGGTATATTTTTTGGACCGTTTGGTAGGTGAAATCATGGTTTGGTATATGTCCTTAAATTTGGTATATTTTTATGCCTTTTGGTAGTGTTTTTTTTGCGTTTGGTATATTTCATAAATTTAATATAACTGATATGTTGAAGATTACTAGAAAGCTCTTTAATTGCCGGATTACCTAATAAATCCTTTCTACGGATTTGAGCAATGCAGTTTTACATAATTGGCAACACTACTAGTGGCGATATTTTTTTGCACAATGTGCCAATGAGGCAAAAGCTCTATAATTTTCTTTTTCTGAAGCAATATGTTATATGTGAATTGTGAAGAATGGATTGGCTAGTTTATAGTTTTGAGTGTTGAGTTGTAGCGTTGTAGGGTTTGGCATTTGGATTAAGGCTTGGTGTTCACATTATATTATCAGCAGCAATGTTCCCTCTACTTTTTTGTAGTCCGTGCGCAGAAACTTTGGCGAGTGCGCACTTTTTAGAAATGACTCACGTTTGGGCAAAAACTCATGAATAAATTCAATATGGCAGCTATTGAAAACAAACAGTGCAACTTCTCTTGGTTATGTTACTGCTGGTATATTTTTCGCTCACGGTAGACGGTATAATTTGCAAAGAAATGCGTCCTTTTAGCAGGTCCAAGAGCAATTTTCCTTAACTTGCCAACCGAGAACATTGCCTCATCATGATATGTCTGTGCGCGGTATATTTATGCATGTGCGCAGCCTCTGAAATCCGTGTGCACGCGCACAGCTTAGAGGGAACACTGATTAGCAGGCTAATTTGCAATGATTGGGGTTTGGGTTGAATGTTAGGATCAGAATTTGGGATGTTTAAGGGGTACTGGACTACTGGTACCGGTATTAGTCCTACTGGGATAACGTATCGGTATTTATGTTTGGCATAGGAAGGAGACCAGTGAATTGATTCAATGAAATGAACCTCCATTAGCCGGGTGTTAAATTTCAAGTAATGGGGGCTAGTTTATTTGAAACTGTGAGTTTTGTGCAGTACATCTTTTTGTTACCCGAGAATTGTGGACTGTGAAGTGTTGATTAATTTCAAGTAATGGGGGCTAGTTTATTTGAAACTGTGAGTTTTGTGCAGTACATCTTTTTGTTACCTGAGAATTGTGGACTGTGAAGTGTTGATTAATTTCAATTAACTGTTGTATTTGTGACTATTGTTTTTTGTTTAGCGTTAGAAACTTTGATTCGGTTCCTTGGTCTATTTAATCTGCATTACTGGTAATGAAAGCTAATTGTATTTAGCAAATACAACTGATTTATGTTCAGTGTAAAAATACTTCTGTTGGGAGATTGAGCAAAAAATTAATTATGTCATTTAAAAATGCAACCCTTACTTTTCATTTTTACAGATAAACTGATGATTTTTTTTCGAAATTTTGGTATATATTTGGTATATTTTTGATAACATATTTTGGTATATATTTGGTATATAATTTGGAACATTTTGGTATATTTTACTCTGCAAAACCTGGCAACCCTGGTCTTTGTCTGACTGCGTTACGCTCTAGTGCATAACAAGAAAGCAGCAGTCTGCATAGTCAAACGTACAGTAGGCTTAGGCTACAGGTCAGCAAACTGCGGATAGTTAAGGAGAAGGGTTGCTTTGAAAATTTAGTAAATGTGATTGTCGTGACAGAAAAACGTGTCATAGATCTTCATTACTCTGCAGCAAGTACCTAAAAAGTGAGCGTTGGGACTTGCATAGAAAAACGGAGAAAATTAGGCAGATAGCCCACCGGTACAAAAAGACCTTTCCTGCCCTAACTAACCCTTACCCTAGCTCTAGACAAAAGCTTTAATTACTTTACACTAAATTTATGAGCATCTTATTGTATTTACCAGTATCTAGCAAGCTTAACTGCCTAAGTATGGTTTATTACAGTAAAGCAACCAAATAGAATTAGGTACTAGTAACCCAATGAACAAAACTAAAAACTGAGTTCATCTTATTGTATTTGTTAGAGGCAAGTATTTATTGTATTTCTTTAGAGCCAAGTATTCATTTTTGAAGGTGGATTTTCTCAATAAGCTATAGGCCTACTGTATATACCAGTAATGGCAAAGTTGTGTTGTTTACCTACTTGCAACAACCGGGCGCCGGCTGTTTCTTTATTTCACGTTCCTAGTAAACACAAAGCAAAAAATTTTCAACTGAAATGGGCTGAAGAAATGGAAAAAATTATCCTGGGATGTAGATCTGACAAATATATTCTTGATCTGAATAGACGAGATTGTGTGCGCATATGCTCAGTGCATTTTCAAGAAAGTGACATTATGCTAAGTAAGTCTATATATTACAAAATTAGTAAATCACTACCACAGCAGCTTGTCATGAAAACATGTGGCTCTTTGTCAGAAGGTCGGAGGTTCAATCCTGGGCTGGGTAATACCAAAAACTTTTAAACTTATTTAGATTGCTTCCTCATTCAACACTTGGCATTAATAGTGCAATAACTTGTAGTCAAAAAGAATAGGTATAACTCACGTATAAGTTGAGCGAATCATTCGTTACATTGTTAAGCGACAATGGAGCAAAAATGTGTCCAAAAAGACAATCGCCTGCCTATCTTTCGTAATGTAAAAACGCTAGAAAGTGTTACAAAAAAGGTCATAACTTCGGTTATGCTTGTTGAATTTTAAAAATTTTAACTGCATCATGAAGCTCTTGACTTACGCTATCGTTTAAAACAAATTTCAAGAAAATTGGTTGTGTTTTAAGCACTCTACATTGTAAATAACTTAAACAGAGATAAAAATTTTTGTAGCGGTTTTTTGACTAGTAGCATTTCTTGTTATTTTAAAACATAAATATAGGGCAGATTTGCAAAGAGTTAATCTGATTCAAATTAAATAGGTTCAATCACAAAAATTTAAACTTCACTATGAAATTAGCGTAGCTATTGGTCGTGGTTTTTCAAACCCTTAAAACTTTTTCGCTAGAAAATGATTGCATAAATTGTTTTAAACCTCATGTAAAATAAGGCTTCACTATATAGAATTAAATTTTTACAACCGTGTTAGGTTGGTAGTGTGGTTGTTAACTTCTGTCGTGCTTCACCCTCGGGCTCTGGACCATTTGTTAAACGAAAAATTCAATAAGCAAAATTTAAGCGGGAAAAATATACCGGTATCTATTTTACTTTTCGATTTTACTGTTTCATATCCATTAACATAGGTCTACGTCGTTTCACGGCCGCAGCTTCTTGAATTTCAAACCTCGGGCTTTTAAAATCAAATATTGTGGGCCAGAATAAAATTAACTAGAGGCTCGTTTTACACATGGTCCAAGGGTGAATCATGATAGAAGTTAACAACCTCACTCCAATCTGGTGAATCTACCATGGTTGCAAAACCTAGTTCTACGCACGAATAGTGAAACCTACTTTTACACGAGGTTTAAAACAATTTACGCAATCATTTTCTTGCAACAAATCTTTGAAGGCTTGGAAAACTACGATCAATAGCTAGGCGACTTTCATATTGAAGTTCAAATTTTTGTAATTGAACCTAGTTTAAATCAAACAATAACTTATACTTTTTGCAAATCTGTGCTATATTTATGCATTTAAAACAGCAAGAAATGCTGCTAGCGTAAAAATTGCTTCAAAAATTACTAAGTATGTCCAAATTATTAACCATTTAGAGTGCTTAAAACACCATCAATTTTCTTCAAATTTGTTTTAAACGATAGCTAAAATCAGGAGCTTTACGATGCAGTTGAAATTTTCAAAATCGAACGAACGTAACTAAAGTTATGACCTTTTTTCTAACACTTTCAAACGTTTTTGCATTATAAAAGATAGGCAGGCGATTGTCTTTTTGGACACATTTTTTGCCCCATTGTCTCTGCTCCATTCCTGTCCGCGCAACTTATACGAAGTTATACGGACTTTGCTGAACATCTCTAAGCTAGATATGCAACCAGGGTTGCCACATTATTTTATTTCAAGTAGCCAAAAAATAGCCAATTCCATTTAAAAGTAGCCAAAATTTTCAGTAACCACGAAGTTCAGGAAAACAGCATAATTTTTAGTAACCATTTAACATTTTTGCAAATCATGCAGATAAATTGCAAGGCAAGCTTTTTAAAAGGCATTGAAATGTTCTCGGTCTTGTTATTTGTCTTGAAAACAAAAATTCATGCCAAGCAGGGGCGTATTCTCCATGCATGCAAGGCATGCATTGCATGCCTTGCCAATTGTCATTCAATAAAAAAAAATTAATAATAATATTTTTGAAAAAATATCAAAAAAATTTTCTCGATTTTAATCTGAGAACTTTCACTGTGTCAGAAAAGCATTAACTTTGGAGACCATTTTGAATATTAATAAATGGCAACACTTAAAAGTAGCCGCGTATCACCGCGGACGACCGCATAGGCATGCAATTTTCGAAGTTGCTTTTTTGTTCTGCATCTAGTTGTATTGGCAGATTAGCGCTAAATACGCGACTAACTACGTAAGAAGGCATGCAATCGTCAAATTGCATGCCTATGCGGTCTACGCGGTAAGACGACGCAGTAACTGGTGAGCGCTGAGTAATCATATACGGTATTCAACACGGTAAAGTATGGTAGAGACTAGTCTACTACAGATCTGCTGTGTATGGTAGACTACTGGTAAATAAGCTAGACTAGTTTAAAAATGATAGGCTGTGAGATTGAGATCAAGCTGCAAAATATAAGTAAGCAGGAGTTTAGTTGTAATAGGTCTAGTTTAGGGGTACTGGTATTGCATATCTATACCTTAGCTGGTTCAAAGGGGTTAGGTCTAGTATCAGCCCCCAGGTTCGGTTAAAGCTAGATTTGGTTAGGTTAAGGTCATAGGTTAGGTTAAGGTTGGCAGACAGAAAAAGCGTTGGGGCTGTTAGTCTGCTGGACATGACCTGAGTGAAGTACTTAACAAACCAGGGGGTCTGAGATATCGGTAATACCGGTAATGCATATAAAAGAACATCATCTTAATGAAATTAAGATTCATTGTACAGATACTGGATAAAATACCGGTATTGGTGCCGGTAGGTGCAGTGTTGCAGTTTATACCAGTACCGGTAGTACTGTAGTAAAATTAATTTTCGTAGAGCGAGATAGCGCTGTTTCTGGCTATTAGCCTTCATCAGCCGCCCTCAGGTAAGAAACATTCATCTTCCAGGACGAATGATCTTGCCAGGATCACTCATCCCTTCGAATAAATATTTCTTAAAGAATGTAACCTTTGTGGTACGCATATCCACTCGTGTGGCTACGTCACCATTCCAGTCAAACTCTTTACGTGGCCAGGGTGAAGAGCAAACAACTAAAGAGGAAGTCGTCATGACTTCCCGTCCGGTAGGCCAGGAAGGACACTGCTCTTTAGTTGTTTAAAATTAATTTTCATCGATCTGTAAGGTACCAGTGTCTATTTTGCCGTTTACGGCAAATCGGAATAACGTGCGCAGAATTCCTTTCTAACTCAATAGGGTGGCTTCTGACTCGAAGACCTCATGGTCCCTTCAAAGTCACCCTGTCACTAATCCTTATGTTATTTATCTAATGCCTGTGTTTTTGTTTTATCCGTTGTGGTTGGTGACGAATAAACAAACTTGAACTTTCTGAAACCTGCAATTAACCTGAAAATTCAGGCCATCACGGGCATGAGAAATGCAAGCGCCATATCAATAACAAAAATTGTCTTAATACTACACTGTGGGACATTTGACGCACGTACTCTTGGATATTAAAGGATTAGGGTATAAACAGCGTCAGACACTAAAAAATTATCTATTTAGCTCTGTATAAACATTATTATTATTGTATCATTTATGATCTTCGATTTGTCTGCCTTACAGCGCAGTTGTTTAGTTTCAACAATTGTATGACGTCATGGAGCCTCCATGAAATGAGGCGATGAAGTAATGTAATAGATGGATTACCAAAGAATTGAAATCAATTTTTTGACATACAGCGTATTTTATTACCTTGTGAAGTAAAAACTGATGTTCTGTGCGGTAATTTTTCGCCTGCCTAATACGCTTTGAATTCTAATGAGTACATTTTTGAAGTTGAATTGAATAAGAAAACTAATGACGTCATCGTAATTGCATGCCTCATCTGTCAGGTCACGCTACGCCACTGATGCCAAGTTAATTAATTCTAGTCGGCAAGTTTACTTGCAAGTTCATAGCTGAATTTTTTCTTACAGCTGTTAGAGTTATTGTATAACGTTTTGTCGCTGTTTCCTTATCTTTAACCAAGCTGTTTTTTGTGTTGATGATGGCGTTGTTTTATGGTTAAAAATAAAAAATCCTACTACTACTACTACTAGAGTTAATTCCGTTCCTTCACATAATTTTATTTGTCTAAGAATCGACTGCTTTGAGACTACGTAAAGGACCGATTGTGACTTTGTTAGAGTTAATTCTGTTTCTTTACATAATTTGATTGTTTGGGAATTAACTGCTTTGAGAGTGCATAATGGGGCAATAATAAAATCTATTTATAATAATATGATAAAACCAAAATTCATATTCAAAAATTACCCTTGCTCGGAGTCACGACTAAGATGAGAGGAAACTTCTAAAGAGCCTGCTATTGTTACAACACTATTTGTTACGTTTGTATTGTTGTATTGTATTTATTACATTTCTATTGTTACGTTTGTACTTCACGCATCAACATTTCTTCCGACAGACTGAGAAAAGCAATTTGGCGGAGCACTTGATTCTAAGCAGTCACTGCCGCTATAAAACTGTAATAGGATAATCACTAAAAGTGTTAGGTATATTTAGCCTAAAATTATGTCAGATCAGCCTCCAAAGAAAGAACGTACTCTTCAATAGGAAAATACGGTTTTTCAAAGCGAGTGGGAGGAAAAGCATTTTCAAATTAAGGTAGACAACTAAAGCGCATTGCCTTCATACAAGGTGAACCATATACTTGCTCGCAATGTGAAACCATATTCGGAATCGGATGGTGAAATTATGAAGCAGGCGATCGTTGCGTTTGCAACAGACTGCAGCTGTTCAAGTGCCATACAACAAAAGGCCAAAAAGTCGTAGCTGAGTAATAATACAGTAACTCGGCGCATTGAAAGTATATTAAACGACCAACATGATTAGCTTCTTGAGAAATCAAAAAATTTTGTGCACTACTCTGTTGCACTTGACAACTCAAAAGACTTCACTGACGCAGAGCAATCAGCTGTTTTTATTAGGGGAGTCATGCCGGATTTTACGATTTATGAAGAATACCTCACTTTGCGTTCCATTACTGGCTCAACTAAAGGAACAGATATGTTCCCTGAATTTCATGCTATTCTTGAAGAAGCACATTTGGACTCATCAAAGTTGTTTGATGAGGCAACGGACGGCTTCCCTTCCATGCTTGGAGCAAATCGAGGGCTTCAAGGGCTCATCAATAAATGGCGAGACGAAGATCATTTTCCTCCGGTGATATGGCATCATTGTATTACACCAAGAAAGTCTTGTTTCTAAGTCACTTAACATGTCTAACGTGATGGATGTGGTTACAATAACGGTAAACTGGATTAGAGCCAACGCAATTAACCATCGGAAGTTCGAAAAGTTTCTAGCAGATACTACTGCTGAGTATGGTGACCTAGTCATGTTCACAGCCGTACGACGGCTACATGTCTCAAAAGATTCTATGACCTTCCAGAGATTAAAACGTTTGCTGTAGGAAAGAAAGATACTGTATTTCTTAGCTAGGCGACGAAGTTTAGGTAGCTGGTTTGGCGTTTTTTTGTTAATATCACTGCACACCTTTCTTCTCTAAATCGCATCCCACCAGGCAATAGCAAGCTTTGCCACAATTTGCATAGCACATCAACTGCTTTTGTTAACAATCTTTGTCTTAGGAAAACGCAGCTTGCCGCTGGTGTTACAACACATTTTCCAAAGCTGTCTGACCATTGAACCAATGCATCATTTGTAGCATACTACAGACTCATCAGTAACTTGATTGATGAGTTCAATCGCCGTATCAACGCAATGAATTTTTTGCCCATGATGAAAATGTCTCCAAATCCTATTGCAGTTAATGTGGCCTCTGCTCCTGATAATGTTCAAGTGGAGTTGCTAGACATGCAGTCAGATATCGAGCTCAAGCAAGTATTTCAAAGTGAAGACCTACTTGAAATTTGGAGTAGACTTCCAGACGGAAAATATCCTAACTTGAAAACCAATGTCCAGAAAAACGCCGGAGTATTTGGATCAACTTACGTATGTGAGGCGCTTTTCAGTAAAATGGTCAGAATCAAAATTTAATATCGCGTTCGGTTGACGGACGACCACTTCAAGCAGCTACTGCGTACTGCATCGTCTACAATTGCACCTCGCGTTGACAAGCTTGTTAAAGCTCAAAGCCAATGGCAAGTTGAACATTAAAATGATTTGCATATTTTTTCTTGTTGGTGTTGCTGTTCGTTGGTATGTGCTTTCATGCTTTATAATTTTCGTGATAATTGCTTAAGTGTTTTTATGCGGCTCCATACGTACTCTGAAATGTGAAATTCGGCTCCGTCACCAAAAAAGGTTGGGAACCTCTGGTCTAGCTTGATTTGTTGAAAGCAGCACAGAACTGCCTGACTATGGACTAGCGTACTAGCCAGGATTTTTGCAATGGAAGGGGTTGAGAATGACGTCACATTCGACGATAGGCTGTATACAGGAGCGGATCCAAAAAGTTTTGGTGGGGGATGTAATGTTGAATTAGGTTGAATGCTAACTAAATGCAAAGACGCTTAGACACGGAAACGGGCGTATATAAGCCTTTTGAAAATTTTTCGTGTCAAGGGCCAATTCAGCATTTTTTCAGGCATCAATTTTCGTCACTTTTTCAAGCGTAGTTTTTTTGGCGGAGTTAATTTTAAGCAACTTAAGTAGGCTACCAAAAACGACTCCAGGAGGGTCCGATAGCATGCTCCCCCGGAAATTTTTTAAAATTTGCATACTGTAATGGCTATTTTAGTGCTTTTTAAACAATTTTTAAGGTAAGGTTGTCATATTTTTTACCCCTAACTTTGAATGCTTCACCAATGATGCATTTTGTTCGCAGAGTTTCGATTATGCGTGCTTGAGGCGACTAAGGTATATTGTTATGAAGAATTTTGAAATTATGGAAAAATTTTATTCATCCACAACATTGTTGAAAATGGCTGGTGAGGAGGGGATGCATACGCAGCATACTCCACATCTCCACCTGGATCCGCCACTGGTTGTATAATAACAAAAGATGGCCTCAAATTTAAGAGATATGTTTTAAACTAAAAATACCGAAGGCAGCTAAGGCACGATTGTTGTAAGGAAGTCAGTGGAATGCTTTCTTGTGGAAATGGTAAAACGATACTCAGATGTTGGCGATTTGGTTCTTTTTTGAGCTGCAGTTCGTACATCATTTTTGTTTAAAAGCGTTTTGCTTTTTTTCTGCGAAAGGTCTGAGGGGCCGAGAGCTGTTGCGTGTAGGCCTACAGGAGCGGCACTGTCCTGCTAAGAAAATTGCGTCACTACTCACTTCTCTCTGCTTCATAAGCATAACGGCAAAAAACAAGATTCAGGAAACAACGCTACGTAATTCTTGTTATTATGACAATTACAAAACCAGATTATTATCAATGACAAAGTATCTAGCACTTCGAAATGGCTCAGGTCTTATCTTGTAGCACTTCGAAATAAGTATCAGAAAAAGAAGTAAGTATGACGTCATTTGAGGCTCAATGAAGGGTGGGTTGTAACCCCAACACCCCTCGTGGCTACGCCACTGGGAGTAGCAATGAGAAACTGATCAAAGCAAAAGGATGTGTAACTGGGTACCGGTAGCCTATGCAGCACACTGTTTACTCATGTAAGTTAAAGATAAAACAGCATTTTTAGGATTAACCTAGTCCAAGTTGAACCTGTTAAATAGAAAATATTTTAAATTGTATTTTTCTTTAATTTGCTCTAATCAACCAGTGCCACAGCTTAAAAAAAAAGAAAAGATTCACTATTAAACTAATTTTCCAATTTGCTACCATAAAAAAAACTTTCGCATCGTATTACAACAGACTGAACAGCCCCTATCATTATTACGGTATAACTAACTATTGTCTACCGGTGCACTTTAATACCGTATAACAACAAAGAATCATTGGGGCGATTCACGGTCAATAAAGTCAATTTTTTTTTGGAAGTAGAAAATAACTCTAAAAATGTGGAAACAAAATTTCACGGTCGTAGGGTCAGTACTGATGAAGTTATAAAGTCAATAAATGTCAATTTTTTGTTTTTTAGATCAACTTTTTTATTAGGTCAATTTTTGCTTTTTTTGCGCGTTTCTACTTTATACTCAAAAAAAGATGACTCAGATAATATAGAGATGGAGGTTCGTAACTGTTGGTGGTACCAGGGAGGTGTATGCTGTCGCAAGACTGTTACCGGTATTACAGTTTTACACATGCTTAATATATTCATGTAATGTTTGATGTGCTTTGGTCGATTTCGATTGTAAAGATCCGATCAGACAGCTTTGCAAGATTGCAATCTTAGCAAAATTAGTTTATGATGAAATAAGCTTTTCGTCGTGTTTTCATTTGTTTTATACTTTTGTCGCTACGTGCCGGTAGTCAAAAACATTAGAATTCAAAAGACAATGTATTAGTTATTCGAACATAATTTGATGTTACAAAGATTGCAATACAGCGAGTAGCACAACACTTGAATTATATGTGCGTACATTATAATCTAAGCACCAACTGAAGTGACTTTGGTTTTTTTTTTTTTCTTATGGACTGGTTCTTTCATTTCATTGTTTCGTAAGGTCAATAAAGTCAATTTTTTGATAAAATAAGGTCAATTTTTTGAGATTTTTAAGTCAATAAAAAATCGCCCTAGTAATCATCTAATGCGCGGGTAAGAGTAGGCTGATTGGCTCAAAAACCTCACGTGACCTAAGCAGCTTGCAAAAAAGTATCCAATTACCCCTTCCCATCGTCACCTAATACCGAACTAGTGGTACGAACTCCTCATACGCAGACGCAGTGTTGCAAAATCAAACATTTCTCTAACCATTCATCGCAGTTTTCTTGTAAGAAACATTTTTTAAAAAGTAGCCAATAATTAAAAAATCGCCAAAACTTGCTCGCAAGTAGCCCAAAAAGTCGCAAGTCGCCAATCTAAAATTTCAGTCGCCAATCATGATTAAAAGTAGCCCAATCTGGCAACTCTGTCGCATAATGCGACAGTTTCTTTTGAACAAAACCGCTACAGCGTTTTTGAAAATCACGTGATGCGTAAGAAAAATAGGTATGATAACAAGCTGACTATTAGTAACAACATTGTAGGACGATGACACAAGTTCGATGCTGATCTAGGTGTTAATTTTTTTCTCAACGTAGTTAGTTTATTTCCTGTGAGCTAACAGAAAACTTTTTTTTTATTCGGGATGGGGAAGAGTGGGGGTAATAGAATAAACAAAAAATTTTGTTTTAGCCTATCAGCAAGCACAAAAACTGCCACCAGTAAGCACAAAAGCGCTGCAGTCAGCACAAAATCGCTGTAGCGGTTTTGTTCAAAACAGGCTGTCGCATATCTAGCCGCTCGTGTAATTACTAGGGCGATTTTTTTATGACGTATGAAATTGAAAAATATGACTTTATTTTTTGAAATATATGACTTTATTTTTATAACAGCAAGTTTATGCTGTTTTCCGTAATTAGCATCTCATATGTAAGTCTAAATATGTATTTTGAACTAGAGTATACTCAAAAGAACGAAAAATTCTCTTTAGAATCAGTATAAAAAATTCAATTGTGCATCTTACAACAATATTCCATTGTTGAAAACAATTATATAATTAGAATGCGACTTTATGTGATTAATGTAAAGTAAAATATTCAACAGTTGAATACAATTTTATAATAGAATGCGACCTGCGTGCATCGGTAGAATTTCGGTTTTCATCCCATAAACGTGTTTTTCAGCATTTTACTTAACCCCAAATGTTCGCAATAGCTACACGCAGCAAAATTAGGCTGCGTAGCCTTATTAAAATATATCTGTTAAACATACGAGTAGGCCTGTAACAAAAAGCTAAAGAATAAAAAACGACTCGTTTTTTTGACTTACAACACTATAAGTCACAATACAGCTTTTGACGGCAAGACAAAAAATAAGGAAAGACAACACAAAGCTTGGTTTGTAGAGTCCAAATAAGACAAAGTAAGGACATTTCTTAAAAATAAGGACAATAATATTTTTCTAGATGGAATCTCTGCGTATAACTGGTGCGTGAAGAATAATCATTTTTACTGAATTCTAATTCTTAAGAACTCTCTGGTTCCGCAAAACAAGCGTTTTCCGGACTACTGACACGTTTTATTTAACTAAAATCGTTTTATCCAGGCAGTCGAAACGTATAATTTTTCCGGTTCAGGTTCGGTTTGGGTTCAACAGCGGTTTCAAATTTCGGTTCAGTTCCGGTTTAGGTTCAGATAAATTGAAACGCTCCGGTTTGGGTTCCCTACAGTAATAAATATTTCAAACCGGTTTATAAAGTTCCGGTTGAGGTTCGCAGTAAAAAATGGTATAATTCTAGTAACACAATTTAAAAACTGAAACGTACAAAGCATTTTTCTTCTTATTGACAGGCCGATATAATGCATAAAATACTCGTAGTAAAGCCAGAGGTGAAAGTAGAAAATTTTTCTTACCGGTACTACGCCAGAAGCCCAGAATTGGTGAAAGTAAAAAAAAATTTGTACAGTAGTTGCTGATAAAAAGAGGCAAATGAGTCTTGGGTGTCCACTTATCCAGTCACAAAATCCTAAACGCCTTAATTATAGCCTACCCAAAACTTCAAATTTTAACAAACTATGAAATATCGGATAATACGAGAATGGCTAAAACGCAAATAACTAATTTGTCTCTGGATTGGAATAAATCGCTAATCTGAGACTCGAAACAATGTCCTGTAGTACTGTTGCCTGTATATTGAAGAGTAAAAGATTTGCCACAGAACTATTTTGACACCAAATTTGAAAAAGCTATTGGGGGGGCGAATTACAATGTCATTAAAATGAGGCTATAGTTTGCGCGAAAGAAAATTCTAAATTGTGATATCACAGTTTGTGCTGATTTGCTCTAACCACTGAGTAAATTTTTTCATCAGTCTCTGCTGCCATAATCCGAATAGGCCTAATTCCTCTCGTACAAATGCCAATTTCCACGTCAACGTGACCAAACTTTTGTGAAAAAATGCCTAGTCTAGGCAGGTCGAAGAAAACTTGGAGGATTCAGATTTAAAATCTTTTACCGATACGGCGTTCCGGCAACAAATTTTTTACCGGAACAGCGTATCAGACCGTTCCGGCTTACTTTCACCGCTGAGTAAAGCCAATTTCAAGATAATTAAATTGTTACCATATGCTCTGACACCGGCGGCCTATACTTTGATAAAGAAACATATCTTCACATTGGCGGGCCAATGTACTGCTTGTAGTGCTGTGCAAGTACAGTACTGTATTTTTCTGGGCATAAGCGCCTTCAAAGTGAAGTTTGTGACCTCCCGGAGCGAGCCGCTTTTTTAATCGGTTCGGGTTCGGTTAAGGTTCGCAAGTACTCAAATTATTCCGTTCAGTTCCTGCTCGCTCTTTGCGATTTTGAAAAATACGGTTCGGGTTCGGTCAAGGTTCGACAAAAATAGCTTAAAACCGGTTTATAAAACTCCGGTTGTGGTGCGGTTCGACTCCCTGGTTTTAACACTTGAACTACTGGCTGTTTTTGTGCGCTATTAAGCGCCACGATAATAAATTAAAAGTAATAACAAATGGCCCAGCACAGTGTGGCATGACATGGAAAAAGCAGGAAAAAAGTGTCCCAAGAAAATCATCAATCTATTTGGCAATAATTAACCGGTTAAAAGAACAATATCAAAGCTTAAAGTTGACCTTACTTAAAGTTAGGCTGTAATGTGTCATAAATCTGAACTTTTAGCGATCCGTTTGACGAACCAATTTTGATCCACTTTGCTAGCGGAATCATAGACCCCTAATGCTTTCGTGCAAAAACTATGGTACATCAACAATCTTTTAAACACCTACCACGGATTTAGACAGTGAGAGGCTCTAGGCTATTTGATCAATGAGCCCTAGTGAGCAACGATCAGACTCATCTCTAGGCAGTGGCGAGGCGGGAAATTTTGAAAGTGGATGGGAGGCAATAATTTCCACACTTTTTTCAAGCGTATTTTTATTCGGCAGAACTAAGTTGAAGCTGATTGAGACACCGAAAGATTCTAGCGGGTTTGGGGAATGCTCCCCCGGAAAAAATTTGAAAATTTTGCATGCTGTAATGGTTATTTTAGTGCTTTTTAAATAATTTTCACGCAAATTTTGAATAAAATTTTTGACCCTAATTCTGAATGCTTCGCATTTTGCTCGCACGTATTCGATGTACGTGCTGAAGGCGTAGGCTTATCACTATGGAAGAGGTTCGAAATTATGGAAAAATTGTATACATCAAAAACATTTTCGAAATGGCTAATGGGAGGATGCATTCCCTTCATCCTACCCCCCTGGCCATAAGCTACAGAAACCATCAAAAGAGTCTGGCCTATTTTAGTCACTTTATTGGCATCGTTAATTTTGTTCTTTTTTACAAATGGGCGGAGTCAAAAGTGGGGGGGGGGGCATGGCACTATAGTCCCAGAAACGCCGGTTCCGCCGGCCCAGAATTCTGTCTATCATCTCCACAATGGGTTTTGCAGAATTTTTTTAAAACTAGGCTAATCATAAAAAAGTCGCTTCTAATGGAAAATTTTCATTGCCCCTCTCATCATAAAATTATCAAGTTAAAAGACTGCAGGAACTTTTCTGCGGTGGTAGGCCTACTGGGGTTTAATAATTTGTATTTCATAACAAAAGTCAATAGTTATATTTTATGACCTGAAATAGAAAATATGACTTTATAACTTTTAAATAGACCTCGTATCAACGTAGTTTTTTCGCGATTATCGGTTTCATAAGTTTTGTCAGCGACATGGCCTAGCGATACCGCGCGCAGGTGACAGATCCTACGTGACGGGTTCGATTCGCGGGTGGAGCCGATGGCATTTTGACATATTAAACAGGGGGTTGCTGACCCGAAGAGCGCAAGCTCATTTCGCAGTCTCCCTCAATTACTGTTGAATTTTCAGTTCAATATAATTTGAAAATAATCTCGGTTATTTATTTATTTATATTTTTGCGCTACCAAAAAATATTAACTTTAATGACTTTTATCCCCCCTAGTAAATACGTATCTGCGGTACACTGTACAAGTTTAAGTGATTTCTTTTGAAAACAATGTGGAACAAAATAAATATGAGACGAAAATACACTAGCAAATAGCTTGAAAAGGAAAAATTTCTTGCACCAAGTCGATTCGACAAAGACTATTTATGGAATCGGCTTGGATGAGATTGCGGATCTTCAGGCAGCAGCTCTATTGTCAGCGATGTTTAGCCAGCTTTTGATGGAGATCTGTTTCCATTTCATGGTTCCATAAAACTGCTTGCGTGGGGGTAAGTGAATTCCGGCTTACGCTGGACCAAAACCACTCTCTCGACAGGTAGAGAATGTACAGGGTGACCCAAAAAGATGCGTACCCATAAAAATTTCAATTGTGACTTTGATTAAAAAGCTATTAATTTCAAATTACAACCACACATTATTCAGTTTATGGAAGACCATTCACCAGAGTTTCAGCTATTTCTGTCAATTTTTAGTAAACTTATGGCTTTTCCAAGATATGTTCCAAATATTCACAATTTCGTTGCAAGCATTTCGTTTCGTTTTTTGCTTTCCGGGCACGTCAATAGCAAAAACAATGTTTTTTTGGGGTTCGAAGGTTCCAGACGAAGTGCTTCAGACGACGCTTCATTTCGTTAAATGTACTGCCTGGGTGGCCATGAACAAGCTCGGGATCATCGGGCCTTATTGGCTCGAAGATGTCGACGACCGATCCCAGACAGTCAACAAGGGGCGCTACATGGCTGTTCTGAACAAGTGCTGGGCGTCGCTGGGACGCCGGAGAGGAGTTCTGAGAGCTTCACAATGGTTTCAGCAAGACGGGGCCACACCTCATACTGCCAACGAAATCCTTACTTGGTTGAGGCAGAGGTTCGAAGAGAGACTCATAAGCAGAAGGTGCGATGAGGAATGGGCCCCGCACTCACCAGATCTTAACCCTCCCTGATTTTTATCTGTGGGGTTTCCTCAAAGACAATGTATACCAGGGAAATCCACAAACAATTGAGGAACTGAAAACTGCCATCACAGCAAAAATAAGAGCCATCCCGAAAGAGGAGTGTGTAAAAGTCATTGAAAACTTTGCCACACGAGTACAGGTTTGCTTGCAAGTAAATGGTGGACATTTGGAACACATCTTGGAAAAGCCATAAGTTTACTAAAAATTGACAGAAATAGCTGAAACTCTGGTGAATGGTCTTCCATAAACTGAATAATGTGTGGTTGTAATTTGAAATTAATAGCTTTTTAATCAAAGTCACAATTGAAATTTTTATGGGTACGCATCTTTTTGGGTCACCCTGTAGTTCGGCGGGCAGGAACAGGTCGATACATGCCGGTATTTCCTAGATGTTGCAGCGGCTGGCCGAGAAATAAGTTTATTTTTGCCCTTAAGATGCTGCCGCGGAGCATCCCTGGTTTGACACGCGGCCTGTTGCAGATATTGTTTTTAGGTCTGCAAGGATGTCCAGGTACACCCAGCCCCTCCATGGAGAAGGGGTTGCCGATTTAGTCGCCGGAGGCCCGACCATGAACAGGTTGTACCGAATTTAATGGATTGCCGGTAGCAGGACTAGCATCTGACCTGACAGTAAAAGGAAAAATACAGCCACAAAAACTCGCGGAACTGGACGTTTCGACAACATAGATTCAGCTGTCATCTTCAGCAGCGTAAACAAGGCAGTACAAAAGAAATCTACTTTCAGCCAGTAGTGCTACCATAACCATACTGATCATTTGGCAGTCCATCCTCCGGCGCTTTACTTCAAAGCAGCGTTTCCCAAACTGTGGTATGCGAGGTGGTGCTGACCTATTCTACAATGATACGCCTATCATTCAGAGGTTGATTTTATCTTTTATCAGTAGTGTTTCCTCCCGGGATTTCGACACGAGAAATGTCCCGGGAAATTTGGGGTTTTTGAACTTCTCGTTTCCCGGGAAATTTTTTTTACATTAGCAAGGATTTCAGTGGTACTTGGTATCTATCATTCCGACAAAAAAAATGCGTTGCTGCGAATTAAAAAAATTTATCTTGTTTACTAAGAATTATTTTTCAAAATTCGCAAGATTTTTAAGACAAAATGCTTGTGAGATCAAAATTTTTTCCTCAATTTGTCGAAAAAAATTTAAAAATTGGAACTAAGTTTGTCAAAACAACGTAACAAAATGCTAAAAATGAGATCTAAAATGCTGAAAACCAGAAAAAAAAGGCAAAACAATTAAGCCCGAGAAAAATTACCGGGAAATTTCCCGTTTTCCGGAAGTTCAAAATCCGGGAAAAAAGGAAACCTCACTTTTTAACTTCGATCAAGTGTAAACTTATTTTGCCAGTGGTTTACTGTAGGCTTACAACTAGTGTTTTCTCCCGGGAAGTCGGGACGGGAAATTTGAAGTTTTGAAATTTCCCGTTTTCCGGGAAATTTATGTCGGGATCCCGGGAATTTTTTTTCCATTTTAAGGGTTCAGTGGTACTGATATCTATCACTCCGACGTAAAAATGCGTGCATGTGCAGTTGAAAAAATTTTTTTTATTCGTTAAAAATTTTTTTTCAAAGTTTTTATTCAAAATTTCTAAAAGTTTTTCCGACCAAATGCTTGATAGATCGAAAATTTTTTTGTATAAAATGTGAAAAACTCGAACTCAGTTCGTCAAAACAACATTAAAAAATGTGTAAAATTGGATTAGAAATGGTGAAATTTAGAAAAAATGTCTTTGTCACTCTTCTTGTGGCCAAATAATCAAGCTCGGAAAATTTTCCCGAAAAAATTTCCTGGTAATTTCCCGAATTCCGGAATCCCGAAGATTTTCGGGATCCCGAAGATTCCCGATCCCGAAGATTTTCGGGATTCCGGAAATTTTCGGGATTCCGGAAATTTCCCGGGATTCCAGGGAAAATTTCCCGTTTCCGGGGAAGTTGAAAATCCGGTAAAAAGAGAAACTCTATTTGTCAGTACATATTGATGAATGCAAAATATAAAGTCATTTTCATTAAACTTCATAAAAATAAAAATTTTGCCTAACAATTTTGATTTATTGTGTTTGTTTTTGTACCGTTACGACACAATGCCCTTTGCGTCCACGCAGCATGTAGGTGCTTGATGTATTTATTTTTGTTTGTGGTTAAGTATCGATATGTGGTTGGGAGTATCCTCTTCATCAGCTGGGGGCATAGTTCAGGTAAACAGGAAGTTTGTAAAAACACGTAAGTCACAGTCCATTCGAAACCAAATGTACTAGTCACAAAGACTCACAACACGTCACGAGGCACGGTAAAGTCAGTCGTGGTCGAATTGCGTTGGTGCACGGATCAGCTCATGTTATCATTTATATCATATTTATGAAGTAAAATAGAGCAAATTTTTTCCTGACGATTTTTCGACTCATGAAAAGGATTCTCTTTTTGATCTTTTTTGTGATGGGACATTGAAAAGTAAATTTGAAACATCAACTCTGAGGAGAAACACCAGTCCAGTTTCTGACTTCACAGCCAGAGTGACTTTCCAAATATTTCTACTCGAGCCACAAAGTTTCTTTTGGCTTTCTGCACGTCCTATTTGTATAAATGTGGTTTCTCAGCAGTGCTTGCCATCAAATCTAAATACATAAGCCGTTTGGAACTGGAACCAAATCTTCGTCTCAATCTGACAAAAATCACTGTAACATTGACGAGCCTGATGCGCAGAAGCAAGCGCATCCATCTCATTGAATGCGAAATGGAAAGGATAATTTAATAAATTGCCTTTTTTCTTTCAAACAACACGTCATAAATACATCGTGCGAGTCTTATTGTAGGTGAGGGTTTTTTCGTAAGCATCTTTAATTTTTATGCTGAAGTGGTACGGTGAGTTTTTGAAATTGCTTTAGTGGTAGGCTTACGTTCAAAATAAAAGTGTGGGAAGCCCTGCTTCAAAGAATCTTAGAGAGGCCCGATAAAAACACTTCTGGGGATCTCTCATCCCGCATGCGTTTCGTTTCAGCGACAACTATGTATCGAAATCTTAAATTTCAGTCAATTTTTTGTTTGCGGATTTTTTTAAGTAGCCTACCGGTGGTCCGGAGATTTGTCACAGATTTTACTATTTAGTAAACTTTGTTACTTGAAGCAATTCGATGTAGATCGGGTTTTTGCTTATGTCTGGTTCCGGTTTACTGGCTCGGATTTATGTTCAATTACGATCATATAATTATGATATAAATAAACCGCCCGTTCAAAGTAGTGGTTACACGACATTGCTATTGGTGCAGGAAGTATGGAATTTGATTTCCGGATCTTTCAAATGTGTAACAGCGTCGCCAATAGGTCCTCACAATAAAGGCCTCAATAAAGATTTGATTGTTTTTTTTGAAAATAAATTATAATTAATGAAGATCTATAAACTAACAGCAAGCCACGCTAACTGCATTGCCGAGGAAGAAAGCTAAAGACGATCAGAGTTAACTATCCACAATCATGAAGCAACAGATATATCACCACACGCTTTTAGTAATAACGCATGATCACAAACACACGTTCATCCAAGGGGCAACAGCAAAAAAGTCGCAAAAAAAAATGCAAAACAAAATGGATTTTTGGCGAATATTTAACCAAAAACACACAAAAAAAGCACACAACGCCCAACGCCGGAAGCAAGTTTCAACAAAACAAAATTTAACTTGACAATATTCTGTAACCACAAAGTTTACTTTTTATTACGAAAACTTAGCACTCAAAAATCTTCCGAAAGCAGTGGCTATTTTTTAACATTTTTTATCAGTCCTACTGCAGCAAACCTTAGCAATGGCTCTCAACTTACTACAAAACCTACTTGGGTTTTAGACCCGATTGACCGCTCCATCTTATCATACTGCAGATCGAACCGCTGCAATTAAAAACTGGGACATGCTATGAAGATGCTACCACATTATCTGCATTGAAATAGCTGGCAAGAAAAGACTGCAAATTACAGAAGTCACTGAACATTATGAATTTTAACCTATCGCAATGGTAAGTTTCAACCTGCAATGTTAAGGTGCGATTACCGATCCGCGACACACGAAAGACGACGTGCGACAAAGCGTCAAAAATGATAATGAAAGTGAGCGTTGAGATTTTCGCGTGATCGCTATACCGTAAAATAAAACAAAGTGCGATAGAAAATTGTCGCTTGTGGTGTGGCCACGTACCGGTAAGCGCATCTTTGATCATAAAATGTGAAGCGTCGGTTTGCAAAAAATGACAATTTTGATAGGACATTAAAATTATGCAAGTAAACTGCTTCGGAAATAGAATTCAATTAGCGATATTTCGATTTATGTACACCGTTATACAGTTTGCTTTTCAGTTTATACGATGTACGAGAAAAAAACAGTTCGATTTTGGCTGAACGACCAAGAAAACCGCAGTAGGTCTGCACGATAAAGGTTACTTGAATATACTAAGCACAAGCATAAGTGAAATAGGCTTTTTGCTATTTGCAGTTTTTTCTGCAATTCCACAGTGGACCAATCTGCGACAATATGTTACATTCCTCAAACTGGACAGATTTTACGAAACACAAATATAGTAACAATAATGCATTAAGTATTCAAGAAAGACTCAACTTGATATATAGAGAGTGGGTCAGAAGTAGGTATACAAAAGCAGATCATTTCTGGCGACCGGCTGGTCGGTGCGGTGGCAGGGACATCGCCATCGCTGCGGGAACGAATTCCCGGTCGGTCCACAGTGTCGCCAATGATTCCCCAACGCAGCCATGTTTCTTCGGAACTTCATTGCCAAGACGCTAAACCACGAAGGTGGGCACTGCTAGTACTTACACACTTCGGCGCAATATCGCAAGTACAATGATTTGATTTCGTATGGCTGGCTAAAATTTAAGCCAACATTGCTTACCACTTGAATTGGCAGGACGGTAATACCATATGTATTAAAATGGACAATAGACATATGAAGAGGCCAGAAAAGTAGATAAGCACCGAGAAAACATCCCTTAAAATTGATAACTGTATACCTACTGCTGTCTCACCCTTACAAAGCACAAGTTGGACAAATTACCAATCTAAGACAAACTTGAAAAGGTACATAAATGACCTTAATACATCATGTTAAACAATGCATTAACAACATGTTAAACAATCATACATGTAAAAGCCATGATGGGCTGAAAATGTCTTAATGATTTCTCGGCACCAGTACTATCAGCCATTGAAAAATCTTAAACAAACTAAAGCATAAAAAGCAATACTGACGTTTAACTATTGTGAAAAAAACACATGAAAAACCATGCAAATGCAACTTAACAAAAATTACTATTTCTTCCATAATTCGCAACAAGTCAATAACGGAGTGTATTACGATGTTTTGCTAGTAAACAAAAGCAACATACAATGCGCCGATACAAAAGCAACATCAACAAAATGCAAAATTATCTCAATGTATATGAAAAAAAAGACAAGTTTAGGAAAACCCACAATTTTGTCTCTTAATTTCCCCTCCACTTTTACGAATATACGCTCGGATAGTTTCGGTGTTTTTCGTAGATTAAGACAACTTTCTTATTTTTATCGCGAAACCGGATTCGTGAGATAAAATCTGCCTTGCTCTTGATTTGTAAAGATGGGAGAGCGTTTGTAATGCTCTAGAAGGGCGTCAATGGATTCGAATCGTCGCTGTCCAATGCCGTATTGTCCGTCAGGCAACACAACCACCTTAAAGTGTCGCATTCGTTCAGGCATCTTCATGGAAATGGAAAATTCACCAGCCTGTCCAAAAGATTGTAATGAGTTTGATTAAGCTGCTATCTCTCATCCTATCACGGCAAAGCGCTCTAACGAGCTCGCTTAGGAGTTATCGGCCATCTGTCTACCACTCCCAAAATGGGGGAATCCCGATAAGTGTCTTCCCAAAGACACAAGTGAACTTGTAAGCTTCTTCTCCACACTGTCCTTTAATGCTGAACGTCAAACAGGGAAGCTATGAATACCAACTTTAAGCTCATTGGTTGGCTAGGCCCGAAATCACACCAGAGTCTACCGCTTCAGAGGTAGACAATGGATTTACTCGGCCAAGTTATCTGCACCTTAAATTTGATGCTAGAAACTGGTCAACAAAATCGAAGTGAAGGAGACCATACTATCTCTCCAAAAAAGAAAGAAACAGTGATTACCGAAAGTCAGGACAAAAAAATTGAACAAGTTTGTTCAATATTCATATTTACATGAAAGGTAAAACAAAATTCACGAAATATTTTCAGCTGAATTATTAAATAAATAGTTTCGCTTTGTCCAGGTGTACAGAATCGGTTGTTCAAAAATCTAGTCAAGTTTTTACTAGTGAAGTACTGCCTTCATCTTTATGAATCAGTGGCTCCGAACTGTTCAAAATACATGACCACCTGTGGAGTGGAACAAGGCGTTTCAACATGGGCGTTATGAGAGGGTTTTAGGCTTTGATTTAGGTTAGACTTACAATCAGGGGACAGCGTTTGGGCTAAGGTCGGGCTTAGGTGTTCTTACGCCAAGACGGTCACGCCGAATAGTCGTATACTACTGTCGCAACCATAACAATCGTTACCCACTTGACACATTACCAGTCACGTATGCTGTTTGCGTTGCATTTTGCATTCACACCTATCCTGACAGCAAAGACCTTTGCTCAATCAAGACCCACCTTCTCCCAAAATTGCCTCGTGAACCCTTAAGAAACCACGTAATATGATTAGGTAAACTAACCATTGCGAATTGCGAGAAAACAGGAACGCAAGGCCTACTTGCTTTTAATACTATTGCCTGCAAAGCATCTACCTTTGTTTCACAATTACGGACAAGAAACTCTCCATTTTTTCCACGTTCTTTCAAAAGGTTTTCAGCCTCAGCGCGACGAAGAGGACCGAAGAACCAATCCTTATCTTCAACTGAGTTAGAGTTTGATATTTCGTCCTGAAAGTATTTAGAGTAAAAATATTTTATCTTTACCGTAAATCTACTTAAAAGTTAAAAAAGCAATTAAAATAAACCATTGCGATGGCCCGGAAGGTTGCGGCAGTGGCTAGAAACATTGTTATCGGCGTGACAGGTTTAGGCTTCGATTCCCTGGCCTGTCAAATCTGTTTTAGTGTCGCCAACGGCTCACCACCGCTACATTGTTTCGTCGGAGTTGTGTTGCCCAGGCGCTAAGCGGCGGAGATGGACCCCTCCACTTGTTACACACTTTGGCGTAATACGGCGAGTATAATGGTTTCATTTTTGTCATTGTGATGGATCCTTCAACAAAATAGAGACTTTGTGATTGATAAAAGCTACTGCCGTCACTCGAATAAGCCAGTAGACCTACACAACAGCGACACAGACTAAAATTCAATTAACTAATGAAAGTCGTCTTATATAAAGGGGCGCTTTCGCTAAGAGGTTTAGGTAATTTACCATTTCATTGTTATCTCGCTAAATTGAACCGTTGACAAAAGCTTTCGCAAGGAAACCAAAAACAACGATTAAAGAACTTCTGCTTTCTTGGGTTTTTAGCTAAGTTTACAATTAAACACTAACGTAAAAACACTTACATTATTGCTGGGTATGACAACTTCTGCCTTCGGTGTTACAGCGTCATAACGTGGCTGTGCATCAGGAACCACTTCAACGTAATTCTTTGGAACTAGTCCGACAACTCCTTCACTGTTTCGTGCCAACCACCATTCGGGGTCATCAGGGGGCTCCTCAACGATGTCCAGGAGTTCGTCTTGCTCGAAGCGGAGTTCCTCTTGGTTTTCCGTGTTAAAAGGATATAAGCACCTCACTACCATTATGCATCCGTTGGATTGGGGCTTTGCAGCAAGGGATGGCTCCATGCTTTGAGAGTTCTTGGTCACGTAGTTGGATGGAAACCATCCAGGATTACCAGGGCGATCTGCATCTCTTCCAAACCACCATCCATCTTCCTCCATCCTCAAAACAAGAACTCGCATTCCTTTAGTCAGTGATATTTCGTCATCCTTTAAAGCGTCATAATTGAATTTACTGACGTATTCTTCATTGAGCTGATTAGAAGGAGCAGGAACAGGAGCAGCCACGGCAGAAGGATACATTGTTGTTTTTCCTCCGCCACCTGTAGGAGCAAGACCGCTTCCACTTGTGTTCGAGATCTTTCCTTTTTTTCCTCCTGGTAACCGGTTTGCTATAAAAAAAAGCGAGGTTTAGTATCGATTTTAAGTTAGATCAGGTTCCAAAAAATCGGCTTTACGTAAATTATACCGCTACTGCCGTCACTCGAATAGTAGGCTTCGACTGACCAAGCAGCAGCTGTAAAAGCAACTTGAATCTTGCACTATAACTCATAACTAACGAAAATAAATAGCAGTCCTCCTCAACACAACCTGTTCATACCAGAACTTCATGAACAAAAATAATCAAATTCATCAGGTATAAATACACACAGAGAGTCATCTGCCCACATCAGCATCGGCTTTTCTCAGCGCGTCATTTAAGCTTATGGAAGTGAATCAAATTTTAAGCAAGCAGTTACCAAGATCTACTTATAGACTTGAAACTTGGCAACAAAAAATGACTTTAGACAATCAGTGAGTCAAATGCTTTTTATAACAAACTGTGAAGTACATTTTGCGCTCAGACAAGTCTACGACGGACTTGAAGATGTATTTCGTGCTCGGACTGAAGTCACGATCAGATGAGAAACTTCGAATTTTGGTTTATTAACAGTTTTTCTTCATAATTAAGAAAATTTCCCTCGCAAATACCAACAAGAAGCAGCTTTATAATGCGGAACCATACATGCAAATGTTTGGGGTAATTTTATGTCAAAAACACTTCGCTGCCATGAAAGGAATGAAGTAGCAAATTTTCCGCGGAGCTCAACCAATAAAGCAACTGTCGATTTATCAAGTCTAGTAAAGGTGGATCTTTAAAATTTCAGTAAGGAGCACTTACACTTAAACAACGACACAAATCAATCAATCACAAGGTGCAAGAGCGCATTTGTGCTAAAAATTTCCAAAGAAAAATACCAGGAATCGCAACGGCAACAATCGATTGATTAATTTGGAAAGTTTACCGCACTATGACCAGGACCATACTAAGGCTTTGAGGACACCGGGGCTCATATTTTGAGAAGGCCCATAATTTTTTGCAGACTTAACTTTGACGTTAGTGGCGGACTTTTTTAAGGATGCGACTAAGGGGGTCTAAGGGTAACAGCCCCATAGCCCCTTTGATCCGATCCTGACCATGACCGCCCAGACAACACGTCGGTGTACAATGCAAGTACAAAAATTACATGGTAAGATCATCTGTAGTTTATAAGGTAATGAACCTAAACTTGAACTGTGCAGTGAGAAAGACAAAGTAGAATTGGGACTACGAGTCAAGCACAAATCGAATTCGTGGCGCAAAACCTTCAGCACATGAGCAGTACCACCAGGCCAAGTTGCTGAACATGTTGTTTTGCTGAACAGAAGCAGAAATCAGCAGATTCTGATTAGCAAACCCGCCGAAATAACATCTGGCCATTAGGTCAGCGTTATGACAGGCACTTCAGTTTTGATCATTATCTCATATTGTTGGAATTTTCTGAGTAACAATTAAAAAGGTACAGGAAATGCGGAAAAGACGGTTGATGCTTTGAAAATAATTTAATGAAGTATTTTGGCGTATATTCTTTTCTCACGACTCCGACACTGATTGATTGCCTTAGTTTTCAAAAGAATATTCGCTAACACGAAGTTTCAAACCTTCAGTATATATACTAGCGGTACTACGCCGAAGCAAGTAACGAGTGGCGAGATCGGTCTCCGAGGCTCAGCGCCTTGGGCAACAGAGAAAGGTTGCAGCGCTGGTGAGCCGTCGGTGACTATTTCCGGTTTGCTTTGCCCGGGAATCCAACTCAAGACCTCGCACGTCCTTAGTGGAACCTATTATCACTACGGCCGTTACGTTGCTAAATTTTGCCGGTGGAAAATAACAGCATGTAATGGCATCACCGACAATCGCAAACTGCAAAAAGAGTCAAACACATATTTGTCGCTTTCACAAAAAGCTGAATAAAAACAGCACGTCACCACGGTTACGATAGTTTTCAGATTTTGCGCTATTTCCGTTCTGAGTAAAAACCTTTAAATCTGCTTTGGAAGGTTAAAAATTAGATAACACGTCATTTTTCGGCTAAAGAATATTTTCTTGAAAAATTTGTCTAAAAATAATCAGGCAGGAGTTTCGGTTTATGCAACATAAGTAGCAAAAACTTACTTAATTAATTTCATAACACAGAACTAAGCTTTGTCACGTATTTTTTCGACAAGGTTTGTCATAATTTTATTGCCATGAACTAAGAAAACGAAGAAATAATCTCAATAAGATTTATCTCAAAATTGTAAGCTTAAAAGTTGCTATGGTCTAATATACCGTAAAACCTCTATTTGAGCGCCACCTCTATTTGAACGCCACCTCTAATAGACCGCCTCTTTTAAGAAAGGGTTGAAAAATAGAGCGCCTCCCTCTAATTGAACGCCACCTCTAATAGAACGCCACTTTTAGCGGTGGAACCGTATTAGCAGGTCCCCACTAGTAATTATAAAATTAATTAAGTTTTCACAATCTAGCAGTTAAAGCAGCCATTTAAAAGATACCTACCAACCATCACCTAGATTCGAACTCATTTTCCAAATTAGCATTATTTCGTGAGAACTTCGCACCTTGTACTCATTGACCTCTACTTATCACAAAAACACGCTTTTTGGAACTTTTTTCTCCTTTGTTACTGTACTTTATAATTTCGAATCGAGTCCGATAAGAACATATTGGTAAAAAATTTAGTAGCTATGTCATTGGTAATAAATTTAGCAGCATATATATACCGGTAAATGTGTTCGATGTTTTTTCTTTTCATTAATAAATTTCATTTCAAAATTCTGACCAGCTAGTCGAAAAATAGAGCGCCTCCCTCTAATTGAACGCCACCTCTAATAGAACGCCACTTCTAATAGAAGAGTTGAAAAATAGAGCGCCATGGCGGTGAAATAGAGGTTTTACGGTAAATCAATTTGTACCGGTCAGAGAAAGCTGCGTCCAAGACATCGCAATCGGTTCAGGAGGTCATTGGTTTTATTCCAGGGCCGGTCAAATCGGACACAGCGTCGTTAACAGCTCGCTACCGCTACGATGCGTCTTCGAAGCTGAGCTACTAAGGTGCTAAACAGCGGAGATGAGCCCCACCACTCGCAAGGCGAAAATGACGAAGTTTTATATTTTGGATTAACCTAACTGCTTGATAGCGAGCCAAATATTTATGGTCAGACCCGGCCAATATGAATGATCAAAAATTTAGCTCGAAATGTGTTTATACAATTTTGTCAAACGTAACCGAAATCTGGATTCAAATTCAAACAAACGCTACAAACATATCCCTAAAAATAACATAATCCAAAATCAGCCATAATTATAGTTTTAAAAACTTAACAACCGAAATGAGGCAAAGGCTTATTTTTCAACTTTCCTATTTCGATGTTGCTTTGTCTCAATTTTTTTAACAATTTTTTTAATTAGACACCAAAAATAGTAGTTAGCAGCAATTTTCGATGCTTAATAAAAAGTGAAATTACACAGAGATGAGCATTGAGCACTTCCATTCAATTCAATTGTTAATACTTGACCTAAAACAAGCTTTGAAGCATTATTTTTAGCTTTTTATATCAACCTACCCAATCTACGCTTTTCCTCTAAAAATTTATGATAACTCCTGAAGTGATACAAACGTTCTCTTTCTTCGTATGGAATTTTCGATTTTTTGCTGGAAATCAACTGCTTGCTAGCAAACCTAATGCTTCTTAAACGGCTTCCAACGGAAATAGGTGTAAAAGTAGGCGCTTCTGTAACGTCTTCCATCATTCTGGCACTTGGTCTAAAAACGCACATTGATCTCATTCCAACCATCTATCTCTAAACGACCTTCTTGCCCGCACGCGGTATATTGAGATGTCATCAAAATAGTTGCAAGTCATTTGCTATGTGCAGACGAATGCACGACGGCTAATTGGGTCAAACTCAAAAAAGACAGTTGAAGAGCTGCAAATTAACGATTTATTCGTTTATGACTTCGCACCGCACTTAAGTTTATCGGTTAACTGCTCGCTCAATCTTGTTGCTTTTGAGTAACTTAATCCAAATACGAGTGTGTAACATTTTGCCGAAATCTTTTTATTATTCCAAAACTTATTCAGAAACCACCAAGGTTATTTCACAATTTTGAAACGTGGCAAAAGTGATAAATTGCATATAGGAGCCAAAACTCTGCGTAACCTTTGAATACCGCAAAAACCTTTTACCAAATATTCACGATTTTGATCATGTCAATATAAAAATAGCAGCCGAGACACTGACCGGGACCCTGTTAGTGTTGGCATGCGGCAATTCATTGCCTCGCAGCCAGAACCACCGTGACCCGGAAATTCATCACCGCATATCAGTCGATTAGAATGAAAAATTATGACCAAACACATTGACCCTGGGTTCGAACTCGCCCGACACAGACGCACAATTGACAATAGTTTCGCAAAGCATAACTCCCATTACACAATAGCCTTTTAATTTTGTATAAAAAGAATAAACGAAAATCAGAGCAGCATTGAGCCCATGTTCCACAAGCACTAGTTCAGCACCTCAAAGTCAAACCTTCATTATACTTGCGATATTACGCTGAAGCATGTAACGAGTGGCGGGGTCCATCTCCGCGGCTTAACGCCTGGGCTGCACAGCTACAAAAAAACGTCGGTGCATTGGCGACACTCTGTACGACTTCACCACCCCGGAAATTGAACCTACGACCTCCCCGCCAATAACGATGCTTTACAACTACGCCAACCGTTATGACAACTGCTTTGATCTATCTAAGGATTACGAGCCAATTCCACACACGTCGTGTTTATCCAATAGACCAAAACAGTACATGACAGCCAGAAGTGTGACCAACAAAATAACGAACAAGCTCCAAATAACTTACTAAAATCATTAATCCAAGGCCGAAAAGAGCTTGTCAGAAACATCAATGAAGTCATGATCACGGAGATTAATAAACTCATGTTACCAATTTAATATGAACTTAGTTAGTTAGTTGCATATTTATCCTCCTATCACGAGAAAGCGATCAATGCGCTATACGAGCTCGCTTAGGAGTTGCCAGTCATCTGTCTACCACACCAAGATGGGAGAATCCCGCCGAGTGCCTTTCCCAACGGCACAACAAGTAAACTTGCCGGCTTGTTCTTCACACTGTCCCTTCAATGTTGAGCGTCAAGCAGAGAAGCTGTGAATACCAATTTTAGTCATTGGTTTGACCCGACTCGGAATCAAACCCGAGTCTACAGCTCAAGAGACAGACGCTCTGTACCACTTGATGAAGCAAATGCCGCATATCTGTTCACTTCTGGAAATGCCTTTTACAAATTTCAAAATAAGAGACTGCAAACCACTTTTTGAACAGGTTAGTTGGAGTAGCGGTCACAGACATCGTGATCCACGGGAGGTCATGAGTTCGATTTACGGGCCAGTCAAATCGAAGATTCGTCAACGCTCGCCACCGCTGCGATGTTTCTGTGTTGCCCAGACGCCATGCCGCGAGTATGATAAATATTTGAATTTTTGAACCAACTTTTCAAGCATTTTTTTCAAAACAATTGTTGATCTAAAATTGTCAAGATTAACTCAGCCTTGTTTGAACAATGCACACAAAGAAATTTTTCACTTTAACAACGTGCAAGTTTTGCAAGTAATAAATCAAGAAAAAAGCAGCTGAAAATAATTCATTTCCTCAAACAATTCCGGTATTACCACTACGTATCAAACTGATTTAGCACTTGTCACATGAATTATTCAACAACTTCATGCTGGAAAAAGGCAGCAACAAAAAATGCATTCATTCTGCCATCAATGAGCAGCGGCAGTTATTTCCTCAACTAAGTGTTTCTCAATCCGAGCATTAGCAGAAACTACGTAATTTTATTGCTCCAGTTAGGCTAGGATTGATTTCTATATTTTTAATCTTCTGTCACAAGAAAGCCACAAAAACGCTTAGGAAATACCGTTTAAGTCTTCGAGAAATGTTGCAGTTTACGTGTATTAGGATTGAAGTTTACCAGTTAGTACTATCCGGTCAAAAATCCACACATTCTAAAATTATCATATTAAATTTGCAAAACACCGGCCCTTAGGCATCTAGCGCATAAAAGACCTCGCCATCGGTGATGGAGGTGCTAGGATCAATCCCCGGGCGGTCAAATCGGACACTGTCACCAACGGCACGCCATCGCTGCAACGTTTTTGGTCGCCCAGATAGTACATGTAGGAAATGGGCTTCGCCAATCGTAACACTTTAGCGTAATACCGCGAGTATGATGAAGACTTGTTTTTTTACCAAATTTTTTAAGTTTTTCGAGGTTTAAGTACATTTACTTTAAATGATGTCGGTGAACACAAACATGGGTGATAATGATGATACCATTTTTCATTTTGTCTTGCGCAACCAACCCGATGTACAACTCTCCAACCTCAGCGAACCAAATTGTCCCCAATTGTTTTCTGGTTAACTCACCAATACCCACTCCACATGTCCAATTTTAGTGAGCTTTAGGCCCACGGTTCTTGGTTTTAGATTTTTGCATCCTAATCAATTTTTCGATGTCATAATTAAACAAAGTGATTATGACATCATAAAATTGATTATGATGTAGAAACTAGAACCAATAGCCTAAAACCCATTAAAATTGGACGAGTGGACAGGACACAAGTGAGCTCAGTATTCGTTAGAAATTCGCTTAAAAAAATGGCAACTATCAAAATCATTCTGATCATCATTTAATTTTTCACAGCTAACACTACGTTTCCATGAGGTGTCGGTGCTTAGGAACTGTATAAAGGCATTCCAAAACAGCCTGAATGAATAGACGAGAAAATGCACCGTAATTCATTCCCAGGCGTTGTGCAAACCAATCATAATAGGAAATCAATTATTTTTCGTCACACAGATCTTGGGAACTAGGACAGCGGATGCTCGATTGCTCACAATGAAAGGTAATGCACTGAGCACCATTCAAATCGTGTAAAATGCATAACTAATACATAACTTTAAATTATATTCTTCAAAGCAAAATCTTCATTATACTCGCGGTATTACGCTAAGGTGTGTAACGAGTGATAGGCTCATTGTTTAAGGGCCGCCGCAGCTTAAGGGTCCCACCGGCATAGCGCTTGAGCAACACAGCTCTGAAAAAACGTGGCAGGGTCGTGAGCAGTTTGCGACACTGCATCCGATGGGACCGGCCCGAAAATCGAACCCCCGACCTCCCGCACCGATAGCGTGCGCCTAACCACTGAGCTAATCGGACAGCAAAAAAACGTCAATAAAAATTTTCTTTGGGCCAACCCATTGCCACTGAAAGCACCATCCCAATAAGCAGCAACCAACAGAAACTACAGAAAGCAGTGCCAAGCAAGGTTGTTCTAGGTCCAAAAAGCCCTTGGCACGCCTACACCTGGTGATATCTACGTATTTAAAAATAGTTCAAATCTCTTATTTCAACAAAATTACACGGCGGATCAACCATTGCTTCTCGTGACGACTAGGTGCGCAATAAAGTTAGCTTGTTACTTCACTGACACAAAGAAATCAAGCATGTGAGCAACAAGTTACTACAAGCACTTTGATACAAAAAATCTTGCTTCAGAACTCGAACAAGGTTCAAAGTTACTAACAGAGAAACCAATTATTTGCTCCATTTAATATTGCCAACGTCGTAGTGTACCCAATAAAAAGTCGCTTCGTATCGAAAAACCGGGGTTAATTCTTGACTGGGTAATGGTTTACGAGACAAAAATGGCTTACTTAATGTGTAGGACGGAAGATGTACAACTGATTCTTCAAAACCACTGTCTTATATATATTATACTTGTTTCATAAGCCTTACGTTGGAAATAGGCAAAACCCATCTCTGCTGATATAAAAATTTGTAAGCACGGTTCACTGTGGACTAGATTCGCCGAGAATCAAACCCGCGTTTTATGCCGCAGAGACGCAATCAGAAAATACGGTGAGCTCCTAATATATGAAACTAATGCAATCGGCTACATCCAGGAATGGAGCCCGTCAAGAAGTATCTGCAACAGTGTTCGCTTCTACACTCATCACAGACAACAAAAACTGGTTTTATTTTATCGACTAACTTTGACAAAAGCTATTGAGCACGCCAAGAGCAATATGAACAAGAATACAGGTCAATGCACAACGAAATCCCAAGAGAACGATCGATTAAAGCGTGGTACATATTTTTTTGAAATCTGATGCATTTGAATAGTTGATGAATATAACTTGTAACAAAAAAATAGCTGTTGCTTGTAACAAACTTAAACCTTCAGTTCTGTAAGCTCAAACAGCTGGGTAGTTCGACATCTGTAAATGTAACAGCAAAAAACAGAAAATTTACAACAAATTTTGATGTTAACAGAGGTGTTTTCCACAATAGAATCACAAAAAGTCATCATTAATTTGGTTTGATAAAACAAGCTATTTAACTTCGTTAGCACGACAAGCTGGTTTCTGAAATTAGCCAAGAATGAGTCAAAACGTTGTAGATCAAAAAGCTCGCTTATTAATTACTGTTTTTCTACCGATTTATTTGATGAATGTTAATTTACTGCCAGAACATCAACCAACTGACCTAGACATGACAGTATGATTCAGTTGAAAGTTAAACAGACACGAAAGAAACACAACTTGGCAACAGACATAGCAGATATCAAACACTAAACAAGTTACAGTTGAAATGTTGGACACATGACGTCATATCACATGCTACTAAGCAGTTCTGGAAAAAAGGTTCTTTTTGTAGCAACAAAAAACTTAACAACCAAAAAATACCTGTTTCAACGAAGCCAATCCAATATGCATCCAATACCCAAAACTTAATACAAATCGAAATGAAATGAGATGAGAAAAGTAGGTAAATTTTATTTTTTGACAAGAGATAAACACTGAAACCAGAAGTTACCGCATGACAGCAATATTCAAATGTGCCCACTTTTGAACTGAACAATAAACAAACTGGGAAAGCATCCTACATATTAGTGTACAAAATCATGAAGATCTGAATACAATAACTATGGGACAACAATAGCTTAAGGAGGAAAAATCAAGCCTCAGTAATTTTTCAAACTGGACGTTTCGACAACAAAGATTAAGCTATCCTTTCAGTTTTATACTGCTTTGTTTACGCTGCTGATGACAGCTGAATCTATTTCGTCGAAACGTCCAGTATTAGAAATTACTGTGGCGATACTTTTCTTCATTAAGATCTAAAAGAACATGCATGAAATGAAGATTTATCATTGCGTTCGACAGTATCCCACTAAAGAATGTGGAGATAAACAAAATGTACATTTCACTATCAACAAAATGGTAGAAATGATGGGGGGTAAACACAGCTCCTCGCACCCCAGAAAACGAGACAAAAAGTATTTATCAAGTTCACATGTCCAGCTTAGGTGGTTCCAAAGGTTAGCGGGCTTTCTGCATCATAATCAATTTTTTGACGTCATAATTGAAACAAGTGATCGTGACATCAAAAAAATTTAACTTAAACTGGACATAAGGATAGAGTAACTGTGTTAAATCGCTTATATAAACTTGATTGCTCATCAGCTTTCAAGACTTTGTAAAATATGCCATAGTAACGCTGTATTGATTTAAGCTTTGACGCAACAGGTGTACTTCAACTTCAAAATCTACTAATAAGGGTCCAAAGTCGCAAACGTCTATTTGAATTCAATTGCTATTCGAAATCACGTCACTAATCGGCAAAACGCTTCATGCAAGACGAAAATATCGAATTCAGCCTCCTCACTACAAGGCTACGTTGAATTATGCATCAGATTTTTGAGTAGAAGGTTGAAAATTTCATAGGGTTAATGCAAAAAACTTTATTTACCGTACTGCGATGCATTTGCACGTGACCTATCTAAACCAATAAGAAGCCGAATTGCACCATAAGTAAATTATTTACACAAAATCTTTCAACACGACCTCATTGCGTTTTATGCATTTACATCTGATTATGAGACGGGCATTACTACAATTTGCAATGTAATTTTCATACAAAACATTAAAATGCCAGCTCAAAATCTCCACTACTTTAATGTCACCGAGCATTTAAAAACGTGCCTAAAACTGCCTATACGTTTAGGAAGTAAAAACTTTAAATTCCACATTGCCCTGCCTTGACGCATCATGAGGAAATCTAAGACATGATCTAAATTATAGCTTGAACTGAACTATGGCATACACATCAAAAAATGGCCAATTAACTATCATATCAACCCTTGCGTTAATAATGACCAAAAGTAATTAAAGAATGATCTTGTGCAAGTTGTACAAGACTTGGCGATTCTTCAATCCCCAAAATATAACCAAACGTGAAAACTGAAACCTCAAAACTGTTAAAAAATTCGCTGATGAACTTCTAAACAGACTTAACCACTACGTAGTCCCTATCATGGCCTAGTTTTTACCCTGTCCACAAGTCCAAATTTAGACTTAAGGCCCGCGATTCTTCGTTTCAGTTTCTGCATCATAATCAATTTTTGGTGAAACAATTAAAAAAATTGATTATGATGCAGAAACTAGAATAGCGGGCCTATTAGCCCACGAAAATCATACACGTGGACAGGGTCCCTGAAACGCACAATCATTTAGACAAAGAAATGGCACTACGAAGTGAAACCAATCGCTTCGCTTGTAAGATACCAAACTCAATTTGCTTCAAAATAATCCTTGTAAAGCGTAAATCTAATCAATGCTAAGACAAGACAAAGCATCCAACGCACACAGCCTATGAATGAAACAATTGCGATTCTGTACAAGCAATGCATTTATCCCTCAACCAACAACCCAGGCCTATAAAGACACGAAAGGTTCTTGTATCAACTGTGTCAAGGGCTAGAAAATATACTAGTAAAATATACGAGTCTCGATACTCTTATATTTTCTAGCCCTTGACACAGCTATAAAAATTGCTGCTAGTTTCAGGCTTCCCAGCAGGATATGCGCTCGTGGAAAAATGTATACGCATAGCACAAGAACAATTGTGGAGTAAGGTATTATATAAATAACTTACGAAAAGAATGGAACAAGATTTGCATTGCGATTGGTAACATAATACTCACCAATGCCACGAACTGATTTACGAAGATACCTCTCCATATTTTTGAAAATTACAGTACAACCTATCTAAAGTTAAAATATATCAAGAACTTATTTGCAAACGTTACAAACAAAAAAACCTTAAAAAAGTTAAGAAAATTACAATCTAACACATATAAGAACTTACACATTTAAAAAATACCGAACAGACATTGTTACTTGTTAGTAGTTACCGATATTTACTTTTTTTGGCTTTCAAACTGCTTACAAAATACCAGTTACTAATAACAGCGTGATTATATAGTACAACTTGGGCAATAAATTAGTTTTAAATCTAACATTTAAAAAGTATCAAGTTTTGATTTGATCTTTAAAATTTAGCTGAACATGAAGCATGATTTTAATAGCCTCCAACAAGTCTAATTCTGCAGCCTGAACGTTTAAATTGACAGCGACGCTACCTATCGGTTCCTCGCATTGCATATTTTCGATCAACTGTATCCTTATAATACCAATCATAGTAATACAGATTAAGATGACCGCAAACAGCATATTTCCTAACAGCTGGTCGCTCTCAGTCTGCGAGATTTCGCATTCTCTTAATTCTATTCGTGCATGTTGACCCGTAAAGTTTCAATACGGCGACCTAACGTTGCAAGCAAAAGTTTACCGCCAACTAGCAATAGTCAATAAATTAATTTATGAATAGTTGGCGTAATTTAGTTCTTGATAAGCTCAATAAGTTATTACGCTGTGCTTCCTGCCCCAGCAAAGCTCGCAAAAAGTAATTATATTGCTGATGGCATTTTTGCAACTGCCAACTTACCAAATTTATTTACTTCTTACGACCGATATTTCAAATGTGCCCTTTATGCTACCACCGTCATTCATCAAGATCAACTAGCTGTGACATAGAATCAGCAAATATTAAACGCTATGTCCTCAGCTACCCACAAAAGAAAACTTTCCGTAACTGCCATGAATATTATTCAAAATATCAACTGTCGAAGCTAATCGACTTACAAAAATCGTTATTTCAACCAACTCCAAACTCCACCAAACTTTCAGCACACAACTTTTAAGACTTAACGAGTAATGCTATCACAGTCTTCTGTGACCAGTACTCCAAGTTGCAGTTAGTAAATGGGAGCAAAACTACGACAGTTGCTGTTTCCGCCCTTAGAACAAGGCTAACTTCGCTCTTCGCTACATGCAATGTCAGCTGAATCAATACTAAGCTCACGCGAATTCTATACTTTCGACGTTGAACTCGAACTTCTTTGCTTGCAGCACGGTGCTGCTCAAATCTGACTGATATTATGTATTTCTTGAGTCAGTAGCACAATTTAGGTCACTTTATGGGTGAATTTTGATTTGCTATACAGTAACTGCAAGTTCAGTTTTCAAAGCAAAATTGGCAATTTGGTATTATCAACCTGAAAAGACAGACAATACGATTTCATCCCGAAATGAGGAAAATATTGACCATTGTCCATGTTCTAGTTGCTACTACGTAGCGCTGGTAGAGTTATACGCTTATTACAAGATCTCCTATTGACTCATGTCTGCTTAACGCTTGAGCTTTGATTGATAAAATAAAGCAACCATATTACACGAGAATTTGTCGTGTTTTCCACCAAGCAGTTGTTGTAACTATGAATACGCTATTTCAAGAAAGTAAAATTTCCAAGTAGTAAGCTGTAACCAGTTGAAACGACAAATACTCAAATTGGTCTATTTCATATTGCAAACATCATATGATCTTTTTTAGATTAAGTTGACAATTCCCATGTCAACACTCTATGGTGCGAATGATTCACATAGAAATGCGTCATGATAAATATCAGACCTCACATTAAATATTCGCAAACAGCAGTCAAGATAATTTTATCTCAATTGGTTTTTTCTTTCAGTTAAATATAGTGCGTAGCAAGTTAAATATGCCTATTTATCAAGTTTTGCTGTATTAATTTGAAACAGCATTTAATTTGTTTCCCCCAGCCAACTTTTTGCAGTGCTTGTACTAACGGAAATGTTGCACAAAATAGCTTCTCAAAATTCGATACACTGTATCTTCAAAACTGCGACGAAGTCATCAAACGTTCGATATTTACCAGCGACACACACGATTAGGATTTGGATTTAATGGGACCGGATTTTCGTAATTATACCGGATTTGAATTTTTAAGTTTTTGCCGATTGGATTTGGATTCTAGTTAATAATAGCTGCGTAAGGCAAAATTTCAAAAGGAATAGTCTGATTTCAAAACAGAAATGGCCACTGCTAACATCTTAGTAATAAAATACTAAAACTCGGATCGGTGTAGGATTTTAAAAAAGTAAATTCCGGACATATCTGGTATTTATATAAGTTAAGAATGGAATGCCAAACTTCGATATTAAGAACATAACAAAACGAACCACCAAATAACGAACATTTAATTGAAGACAATTTACGGCCGGATTTTTTGAAGTTCACTCAAGGTTATTCGACTACTTCAATCATGAAACAATTCTGCGAGAACCAAATACAATGCAAAGCAGGGCGGTTCTACTAAACAACGCAAAGGACTGAAACACCGTAAAGGAGCGACTAAGGACGACAAAGGACTTACTAAACACCGCAAAGTACGACAAAGAACTTCAAATTGATCTACTAAACACCCGCAAAGAACGACAAAGGACTTGGAATTAGGATTAGGCTAGGGTTATCTGGTCCTTTGCGATATTTAGTAAGTCCTTTGTGCTCCTTTGCGGTGTTTAGTAGGACCCAAAGCAGGGTTTTCAAAACTTTTGCGCTCTACGACCCAATTTTGTAAAGAAAGGGTCTGGCGCAACACCATACACCTTCGCTTACAAAAAAACATATTTTTTATGGAACGATCGCGTAGCAATCTTCCGCTGCAACGAGAAAGTTTAGTAACCTTAAATGTACCAGTAATGAAGTATTGGGGTCAAAAAATCGCTCCAAGACTGATAACTTTTCTATTTTGTTACGCAAAGATCTTACGGTGATTGTGAGTGTTAAAAAGTGCTACATTAAAGAATTTGAGCTGAAATATAAGGCATTCTAAGAAGGATTTAGTTGAGGGCGTAGTTGCAGCGATACTGCAACTGCTTACCACTCGCATTTACTGCTTTTGAGATAATCTAAAAATGTAATAAAACTTTATTAGAATCCTGAGCGATGCACTGAAGTCGACAAGTTACAACTATAACAAAACTGAAACACCTAAACATGCTTAACATCACATGACCTTCATTGATTTTCTCTAGCTAACTTGCGCGACTGAAATCATCAAATTAGCTGACAACTGCATGCATTTACTTGATAAGAATAAAGCCCTCCATGAAGATAACTCCAATTTCGTAAGATGACCTAGTCATTTTACTTAACAGTATACCTACATAGTACACAACACTAAAAACTACTGCTTAAAGTAGAGCTAGCTCATAGACTGTGTCGCTACATATCTTTGCTTCAACATTAAGAAATATTTTATTGCAGCTGAAACTCACATTTAACTTCGACAAACAAGAGCTATCGTGTGGAATGATTAACCAACTGGCTCATAAACGAAAAGCTACAACGAGATACTCAAACTGCAGTCAATTCAGCAACTGCGACAACAGCCTGCATTTAAACGGCGACAAATCGGAAAAATCCAAGTAAAACGGAAATATATCTCGAGTATTGCTACTTACGCTAGCACCAGACCAGACAGCAGAGTAATTACATAATCTGAAAGTTCAATGATTTTAGCAAAATGGACCTAACGACTTTTTCATTTGCGATCTCACAGTAATAACATACAGAATAACAATTAAAGAATTTCAATGAAGGAATTGAACTTGAATCTAACCCACTAAGACTTTAGGCAGTACCAAACGTAACCAGAAAAATCTGATTACGAGTGGGATTTGACCCACGCCCCGACCAGTGACGTGTCACCAACCAAATGGCTGCGGCGAGTCTTTACCAGAGACACTGCCTTAAAATAACTACTAAATTAATCAAAAAAACTCTGATCAAGGAAAACGACCACGCTCAAAAAATTATAATTCAAGTACTCGCACCGCAAAACTAGTCTCAAAATTTCTCAATTTCAAAACGTTTTCACAACGACAGGTATCGGATATATGTCTGAAAAAATATAGGCCAATTAATTACCATGCGTACCGTCGTTGTTCGTTTGACGATCACTACTAAATATAGGAAGATGACGAGCCGGTCTTCCAAGTTCACAAAGACAATCGCAAGATTTCAAATTTAACGGTGACACTGTTCTCTTCGTCTGTACTCCAAAGTACGATCAATACAAACGCCTTTTTCCAGACAACAATATTTTTTAGACAATCTTTCTGCAATTCGTAAACGTTAACTTGTCACTACCTGACACTAGATCTCAAAACAGCCAATAATTTGGCTGATTTAAATGCTACACGCGTTTCCAAAGCTTCAACAAACAACGAAGAAGCGTATCACGACTCATGATTACACCAATAAACTATCAAGCCTAGCTTATTTTGCAATATCTTCATTGTGAATAACATGATTGTACTATCGCAAAGTAAGGAGTACGAAAAAGCTGATAGTTGCCATTTTTACTTCCATAATTTTGTCACGTCATCACGCGTCATGCATAGATCAATGAATCATTTCGCGACTTGCACAACTTGGAAAAATCAATATATTTCGAATCTTCATTATACTCGTGGTATTACGCCGAAGCGTGTGACAAGTGGGGGGGGGGGCTATCTCGGCGGCTTAGCTCCTGGGCTACACAGCTACGAAAAAAAGTCGCAGCGGTGGTGACACTGTGTTCAATTTGACCGGCTTGGTATCGAGCCCATGTCCTATCGCACCGACAGCATTGTCTTGCGCCAACCGGCAAAATGAAACAAATTTCATTCTATAAACTTGGAAATTACGAAAAAGTTTCTGCATTCAACTTAAAAATTAGTTTGTTAAAGTTTTTTTTTAGTTGAGGGTTATCAGACTTGAGACTATTATTTCAAAACTCAAGACCATAACAAAAATCACAGGTGACAGAATATCATGCACCTGCCTGACAGCCTGTAGTAACTCCTTTTTGGTTTTAAAAAGTCAACCCATCACAGCTTTACTTACAATTAACAATTCCAAAGCAAATGATACTAGAAGTACAACCGGAAGCACAAAATAATTCGACTTTCTAACTTGTGAAATAAATTAGCAATTCGTTCGATCATGCCAAATTGCAATGCAGAAATGGGGAAGCGACTTGCAATGTAAAGAGTCTCTCTACTGCCTACTAGAGGTTTGATATTACCTGAGTAATTGTCACTAAATAAGCAGATTTAATTGTCGAAAAAAAAATGCAACTGTTTAAAGTTAACCTGGACTGGCAGTTCTAAAAACTGCTCAAAAGTGCTGTGGTTGAAGAATACACGTGGTCAAAAACACACCTTACTCTGCGAAGTAAGTTCTTGACTTAAGCAGTCATTTATAAAAAGGTTTATGCAAATCAACAACTCCAGCTATTGTTTATTAACTTTCACTTGCAAGAGATTATTCAGACTTTCATCAAAAACACGTTGCTTCAACGGCAGACGCCAATAAATTTTGATTTTGTTTTCAAGGTGCGAGGCTCACATAGACAACCCAGATCAAAAAAATTTAATCAGTGACAGAATAATTGAGGTCCTGGACTTCAGATACACGGTGTAAGTAAATACCACTTTCAAGGAAGCTGCTGTTGCCACATCATATTCCAGCCTAAAAGTGATAACTAGGGCTAAGATTGATCTTCTTTGGATATACTTTCATGAGTTGTGTCGCTGATATTCCATTGACAAAAGTCGCAGAGTGGCAATACTCGATTTGAAACATAAAAAGTAGGTGTCATAGCCGTCAGCATAAAATTGGTGGATGTTCAGTTCTTTTAAAAACTAGGAGCATGAAGATGGGTTTCGGAACTCAATTTTAATAAAAACTTAATAGGTTTTTGCAAGTGAAGTTTTCACTGGAAACGCTATTTTGAAAAAAATTTACCGAGGAATCTTGAAGAATACCAAAACAGAGCACTAAAAGTAGAACAAATATACAGTATATTAAAAACAAGAATATATAAAGCTAAATCTGCTGCGACGTAAACAAACCGACAGTATGTGTAATGCACCAGCTATTACTAAAAGATAATGTTTCAACATCAAACCATTTCATGTGCCCCATTCAATCCTATTGCAAGAATGATATAACAACTGCATTACTGCAATACACATAACTTTAAGAAGGGTAATATAGTAAGGAAAAAGAATTTTATAATCATTCTGCAACATCAATAGTCCATGTGATTTTACATTGCCCAAAAGCGTCTTAGTACTTGGGGATAAGCACTTTAAATATGAATGAATGTGGAAACAGTAGTTCATCTAAAAGTGGCAAACGTGGTTTCAAATTATAGCGTTGCAAATCCTCACATTGTTAAGTTTTCACACTACCCGCGCGTTTGCGCATTACGCGTCAATACCATGAATAAACAGAGGTTATCTCGTTCCACTGCCTGCCACAATTGACAACCTAACAGGAAAAACACTGACTCACTCGTACACTCACTCTCGTTACAAAAATCAAGTCGGTCAAAAGAAACTGCTGTAAGCAAAAAGAAGCTCATACTCATTTCAAAAAGCACAGCTTTTTCGCAAGTCATGCTTGCTGAAAAACATAGATGATACTTCTGTAGGCAAAATGCTAAAAACCTGAATTGAAAAAAATGCACAGATATTGACCAAAACATCCGTACACGAAAATCAGATTTTTGAAAAAGTTGCAGCTAAAACAAGATTCGCTGATTTTACGAAATTGTCAACAGAAGTAATACACCAAGAAACATGGCATAGGTGAACCATTATCCGTAAAATTTTTCTGATGACGTAGTCTAGTCTAAATTAATTAAGGGTCGAAAGTCCCAGTGTTTGCATAGTTATCCTTCTATCACGAGAAATCAATCAAAGAGCCAGGGGCGCACCCAGGATATTACAAAGGGGGAGGGGTGTAAAAAAACTAGCAACCCCTAAATTAATTGTCGTGGTTTACCTTGAGCTGTTTCTTTTTTTTTTTGGCCATTTGTATATCATTAGCACCCGGGCAACACAGCTTCGAACTTCAAAGAACCATCACAACGGTGGCGAGTTGTTGGCGACGCTGTGTCTGATTTGGCCGCCCCCGAGGATCGAACCCTAGACCTCGATACCGCACCGATAACAATGTCTCTTACCACTAAGCCAACCAGCTGGTTTGGCTTCAGCATGAGGTGAGACAAATTCTGTCACAGCTGTTTTGAAATAACAGCTCGTACTGCACTTGCACAGTTTGGACACTTCACTTTAAAAACAAGAGTTCCATTTCAAAAGGGGGAGGTTCGACCCCCCAAACCCCCCCTGGGTGCGCCACTGCAACGTGCTATAGCGGGCTCGCTCAGGAGTTGCCGACAATCTGTTTACCACACCAAGATGGAAAATCCCGCTAATTGCCTTAGCCAACGGCACAACAAGTACACTTGCCGGCTTGTTCTCCACACTGTCCCTTTAATGCTGAGTGTCAAGTAGGAAAGCTGTGCAAATACCAATTTTACATCCGTTGGCTTGACCCGATTCCAAATGGAACCAGAGTCTACAGCTCCTGAGGTAAACCTTCTCACCACTCGGTTATCTAAGCTGTTGACATAAAGTGTAAACATATATAACATTAAAATCCTTGATTCAAAGCCTCTATTCACACAAATGGACAATCTTATATTTCAAAAAAGTTTGGGAATTTACCAACGCAAAACTATGCAGTAGAGCTTAAATTAAAAATTACTCAGGTATATACAGACTGTGAGCGCTTAAAATACAATCGCAAACGTGAAACAACAAACACCAAGCGCAAACAGCAAAAATCAATCATTAAAAGGTCAACCTTCGACAGGTAAACAAGAAAAACTATTAAATATATCGCGGCGCTTATCGATCATAACCTACCGAAATTTATCGAGCCCACAAACAGAATCAACCAAAGTTTACTTCAAAAATACCAAAAAGCTGTCTTAAAATGAATTAAAAGAAATGACATGTAAACTACAGAAATAAGGATCATTTTAATTTAGCAAAACTACAAAAAAGAAAAAAAAAATAAGCGATGTAACGATTTTCAGCAAGTCATTTCTCACCAATCCTGTTGACAAGTGATTCTCCTTTTGCTTTATCTCGACGCAAATAATTGGATGGAACAAGACCTACTTTTCCACTGCCATTTCTTACCTATAGCATAGAAAATAGAGTTTTTAAGTGTTTTTCGAAAACAATAAGCAACTTACACCAAAGCACATGACAACTAGCAGCAAACAAAGAGTTTCTGTCAGCAGTTATATATAACAACTTCTTTGAAGCTTAAAACTCAAATCCAAAAATCCAAATCATGTTTGACCCAAAATGCAATTCAAAATAGAAACATTTTTACATATGCTATACAGCAGAATCTAGACTGCTTAAAGCCAGGAAAGCCAAATTTGACTTACAACCTATTAAAAACTGTTACCTGCCACCAGGTGAACTTGGCATCAATCAAAGTAAGTTGTTCATTTTTACGAATGGATAATTCTTCTGGTTCTTTAGCAAAATAATCATACAACGCAACAATTACTTCATCATTTCCATTAGACATCTTTCTATTGTTAACCTTTTACTAAACTCAGCATCTAAAATCTAAAAACGAAACAACCCAACAGAAGTTATAACAATAAGTTATTACAAGCATGAATGATCTAAGAATTTTGAAAAATCACGACTTTTTAAACGGCAACAAAATTGGATCAATACATTTCAACAAAATACGGGTAAAATTAAAAAAGCAAAAATTCACACCTCAAAGCTTGTTTTAGATGAGCATAACCTGTTTCTTGCGAGACCTCCCAATGATCGCACACACAGAGAAAGACGCTTTTATCTTTTTATAATGAAATATCGTACTTCGCTCTGATTTGGTGATATTGTGCCCATTTTCATTTAATCATTAAACTCTTATGCTACTTAAGCTACAAATCATCAGATGCATTGATTTTTTAATAAGTACTGTATTGCTTTTGTTACAACAACGACTGGAAGTTTTCTGCTCAATACAAATGCAAGGTTGAAGCTTTTAAGTTGTTAATAACAAGTTTGACTGTTCTAATGTTCCGATTTTGACATTACACGTTGCCAAAACGTTTATACGAGCAGTGTTTTCGAAAAAGCAAACTTTAAGAAAACTGAAAATTTTGGGCAATTCTTAACCCCCCAACACAAGGCTTTTGATCAAATCTAGTTCAAAATGTTTGCTATTTAAAAAAAAATTCAAATGCTTTCTAATGACACTCACGCTAAAACGTCAGAGCAGAATTTTTTTCCTTGAAAACCTAGAGCTGCTACTTGAAAATAAAATTCTACTGCTACTCTACATCAACTATCAATCACTAGTGTCCGTTAATTTGAAAGTTAATGGTAAACAATCATGCAAACATACTTTTAAAATGAGACTCCAAAATTTAAAAGCGTTTAATTTTAGGGTTAAAATTCTAGCTCAGCATCAAGGCACATTTCATAAACTTTGATACCGGGTACCGGTATTTCTAAAAATTAGGTGCAGGTAGGCTGCCGGCACATTGTACAGCAAAAAAGTTTGAGTAACATTGCAAGAAAGCCTACAGGCAAAGTAATAATTTGAGATTACAAGAGTTTTATAAATATGACTGGGATATGCAACATTGTGGCCAGGCTTAAGGTTCTCTATCATTCCCATAACATAATGCATCATTAATTACACCGGTACACACAAACACCGGCAGTGCTCTATTTTATGGGGGCAACTAATTACATAACTTGGGAGTTAGAGCAGTGTGACTGTGAGCAAGCGGTACGAACCGTAGAAAACACACTTAGCATAATATAAAAAGGAAGTTTTTCCTATTAACAGCAACTTTGAAGTAAAAAATAGAAACAAACAAAAAACATAAAGGCTCGAATTCAGAACGACGTAATTTTGTACTTTTATGTTCTTGTGTGTGATAATTGGGTGCAAACTGTTATCCCTTTCTACTAGGCAAAATGCGCATTTTTCAGTTGTCAATGTGCATGAGCTATGCTGTTAAGTCATATTGCAACATCAGCGTGAACAGCAGCAGTTTCTCTTCAGATAGATCTTACGTAGACCTATTGTAAGCAAGAAATTGCAGAAACCAATTTTGTGACGGGTCTATTTTTCAGATGATACTGTAAATTTATGCAAATAACAGCCCCTGGTTCGGTTACTTCAGTTACAAGCATCAACAAGCAAGGCTATTATCAAAAAATGAGGTAAAAAGCCTAAAGGATCCATTTGAACTAAACCAAATAGGCCTATCAAAATGTTTTTGGCACTTTGACTATCGAGAATTATATATAGCACCATGATCTCAATTTATTTATGATACCAGTGATAACTTCATGCAAAATACAAAGCTGCAACAAATTCTACACAAAACAGAAGAAACAATTTTGATACAGGAGTGATGAGTAACATACAATTTAAAGCGAATAGATCTTCTTCTTAAACATGCAGGCCTGAAACTATTACACAACTACAACTTTAGCTATGTTAATGTATAGTCAGCAAAAGCCTATCTAAACAATTTGTTGAAGCACACAGGCGAAGTACAGCATTATTTATATCCTTAGCATATATATAAGAGAAAGCGTTTCACACAGAACGCTACGCTAAAGTGAAAAAATACCTGAATATGGCTAAACATTTTAGAATACCGAATCCAGCAGGATCCGAATCCCAAACTATCCAGAATAGTTTTTACGGTGTAAACCAGGTAATTGGATTCGATTTCATTGTGTTGCATTGTCACAAAGTGTTGCTTTAAGCTATTTTTTCAAATAAATTTTTTTCACTACTACTGCTGGTTTGTCGCTGGGTCTTTCGCAAAATAGGTCGATTTAAAGCCAGAATAGGATTCAGTATTCTGGATTCAGTTGTAACTATTCGAAATAATTCCAGAATAGTAAACTATTCTGAAATGCCTATCCTTAAATTTGGCAAGTCCTATAATACTATGGTACTAAAAAGAAAACTATAAATGGAAACAGACCTATTAAAAATATTTACTGATGCAAGCTACCCATACCAGTAATGAGGGTACCGGACTACAGGTAATTCAAAAACACTCAGGCAAGGGCCAAGACTCATTTTTAATTTGTTAGGCAAGTCATCTTTAATACAATGACAAAAAAATACCGGTAATTTAAGAAACACAATACTCTTAAACGCACTAATTTTGGGACTTTGACAAGCTGCAAGAACATTCAACTCCATTTCATCCATGCAAAAGCTTCTCAAAAGATTGTGTCAAATTGAGACATCACATAACGCTGGAAAATAGACCAGTTATTTCACGACTATATTTCATTACAAGCCACTGTATTTTTTTTTTTAATAAAAGCCACCCTTAAGGAAAAACCGTATAAATTTTAAAAAATAAAAGCCGACCTTGAATAAAAGTCACAATGCACAAAACCACTTTTTTACTGATAAAGACAACAAAAGCAAACAAATCTACCAACACGCAACAAAGCAACTCAAACATCGTATTTCATCTGCTGTAGACTAGGCTATCAATGGTCATTTCCATCATCAACAATAATACTTATATCATTCAAGTAAATGCTTTTCTTGTTGCTTCCTTAATTATTAACACTTCCCCTGTTTGGTTGTGTTAAATAAGTGCTTACACATACGTAATAGGAGCAGCAGTAGTTACTTAGTTGTGGAGTAGCACATGGTGACCTACTTACGAGTGCTTCGCCGAAGAGACAATAGAATTGCAACTGATTTGGTTTTTCTGTTTGAAGTGGCTATTCTTACAAGCCCATTCCCTGAACATTTGTCGCTTGAGTCGATTTTATTACTTTGTCACACTCTCGTACAACTGAGGAGAGCGAAAAGTGATAATGAAATAAACAAAGTAGTTATTTTTACGATCACGTAACCTTAGCCTCTGCCTTTTCTGTTTTTCCGTCACTTATGGTAGATTAACTTGAAGATCATTCTTGCTAAGTGGATATTGGTCCCAATTTAACTGTTAAAAATGTAAACAAACATTCATATAAAAAAGTTGAAGCCGCTCTTGGATAGAAACCACACAAAATGTTTAAAAATATGAAAAGTAGCCATGTGTTTTATTCAGAGGTGGGCACAATTTCGCTAATAGTTAATTTGTTAATAACGAAGCTAACTTTTTTTGAAATTAACAAACCAAATTAACTTCCATTGAATTTTTGTAAACGCTTATTTCTCTTACTCTTAGTTAAGTTTGACATCGATAAACTAGCAAAATACGACCAATGAGGTCAAAAAGCGAGATGAAAACAACAAAACATATTGCTTGTGAGCAGAAAAGAAACATTGATATTAAAAAATTTTCAGCTTTTTTTTTAAAAGAAATGCCGTTTTAAGTCAAAATTAACGATTTAACGAATTTAATTAACTTAAGTTAATTGGAGCTGAATTTAACGAATTAACGTTAAATGGTTAACGAAGGTACATAACTGTGTAAACGAAGTAGTGGTTAACGAAGCTAACATTTTGCATTAACTTGCACATCTATGGTTACATTCAATTGTGGATGCAGCCACAAAATCCTTCGCTGCTTGGCGTCCTAAAAAAAAGACTACCAGGAGGGGTAATCCTATTTTTAGGATCCTGTAAATGGTTTGCTTTTTTGAACATTTTTGAGCTTTGTTAACTCTACTGTAACAAGTAATAGTCAATAAAACCAGAAATGATAATTTTTCTAACCCTAATGTAACAAATTATCAATTTTGAATACGAAAAATGAAGTGTGTCATAAAAAAAGGACTACCGGAGTTTTCCACTTAATGTATCGGGTACATTAACTGGAAAATAACAAAATTTCAAAATAAGTTTAGTTCAGGTTAATGTACCATGGTACATTAAGTGGAAACACACAATATGTACTTACTCCAACAATTTTTTTAAACACTTTCATTGACAACACAATTCAAAAAGCTTGAAATTATGGTAAAAATTTTGGGGAATAAAAGTTTGCTTTAAATTTTATCAGGTCACAATGTTGGAATAATGGCCCCTTTAAACACCTCATACGCATGTTTTTATCACAAACTTTACATGCGCTAACCATGCAGGGACCAAAATTGTTTTGTCTCAATGGCTTTTGTAACGAAAACCTATCAATTGACATTCAAACTGAACAAAATTTTGAACATTCAAACTGTTTCCAGTTAATATACCCATGGTACATTAACTGGGGGAGTACATTAAGTGGAAAACTCCGGTACCAGGAGGGGTAATGCTATTTCTAGTACACTTCATTTAACAAATTTAAAATTAATCTTTGATATGTTGCGGTTTGATAACGTAACATTTCTGGTGTTTATTGACAATCACTTGTCACAATGGAGCCAACAATGTTTAAAAATGTTCGAAAAAGCAAGCCGTTTGCAGGATCCCAAAAATAGGAATACCCCTCCTGGTTCAATTTTATGTGGAGAAACATGCACAAAATTTTATGTGGAGAAAAATACACCATTTTATACCAATATCCTTTGTAGTACTGTGTGTTTTGCAGTAGGTACCTTATAAGTCTCACAACATCATTCCACTGCTATGATTTATTCTATAATACACTGATACACTAGACTGATCTCAGATGATTGTGAGCATTCCCGTTAAGTCCACACTCAAAATATTTCTTGATAGTCTTAATCTACAGGTGTAATTGTTCAAATACATATTAAGATCAGTCCAGTTTAGTTTATTTGACAGTGAAAAAGACCATAAAGTCATCAAGTCAGCTGACAAGCCTGACATGTAAACAAAACAACACTTTAAAGGCAACACTTAAACAAAAAACACAGTCATGCACAGAAAAGAAAAAAAAATTCTACCATTGAGACGTCATATGACGCACTATGAAAATACTATCAAATTAGGTCCAGTGAATTTATTGTTTATGTCAAAAGTCCAACCATTACAGCATTAAACACATTGATGAACTAAATGATGATGATACAGCTTTTGAACTTCTATTTTGTTAGTGTTTTTAATTCTTCGGGTACTTTAGGCCATATTCTTGGCCCTGCAAATGAAATAGTACCAATAGTTTTTCCTTAATTTGTACAAACTTTAGGAATGAAGAAATTTGACATTTCGGAGGGTCTTGTACAATGATGATGCATTTGTTTCAAATCAACTACAGAGATTTTTTAACCAAACTTTGGATCACTTAAATTATTATGAACTGATGAATCAGCTTTGATAATTTGAACAGTTGAATTTGTAGATATCTCCCAATTTTAAAATATTTAATTGATAGTACAGTGGCAATAATTGTGTTTGAAAACGACTTCCAGTCATTATTCTTACTGCCGTACCTGATTTTGAATTACTTTTATTGGCTTCAGGACAGTTTATGGTGCACTCCCCCAGCTGGTGATGCAGTATTGTAGGTGGGAATAAATTGAGCTATTGTAGCTGGGAATAAATTAAGATAAATAAAAAAAAAAATATATAAACATAGACTAGGTGAATCAGTCTGTTAGTTTAAAGGTACATGAATAGCATGGACTGTGGATGAGTGTTCACTCTAAGGTGCAAAATTTGAGAAAAATGAGAAATTTTAGGCAAAATTTTTCAATTTTTGCACATTGCTGCAGTGATTCAGTGATGTATAAGCAAATTAGTTGAAAGGGCTCAAGTTTCTTTGTGTTAAATGTAAGTGTTTTACCATAGTAGCCTAACTCTTATTTTAAACAAAAATGATTCCAGACCTTATGATGCTGTCAAAGTTACCTCTTTAGCTGGTCCTTTTTGTGGCACGTTTTTGTATGCTGATGACGCTAAGCTTTCTAGTAATAACTCTTCCCAGTTGCAGCATGCTCTAGATCGTTTTTCATCTTGGATTTGTGAATATCAGCTTTGCTTGGCTCCTGCCAAATGTGCTCATTTAGCTTTTTCTCGACACTCGACAAAAAAGATTCAAAATGTTTTTCATATTAATTCTGAACCTGTGCAAACTACTTCTAAAGCTAGAGATCTTGGTGTGTTGGTTACCGATAATCTGAAATGGTCTTCTCATATTAATCACATTCATTCTGTTGCTTTACATCTTAGTTATATAGTTCTGCGCGCTTTTTCTACTAAAAACATTTGGACTTTATTGAAAATTTATGTTACATACCGGTATATTAGGCCTAAGCTTGAATACAATTCTTCAGTTTGGAGTCCATATCTGAAAAAAGACATCAAGCTCATTGAGTCTGTCCAAAAACGTTTTACTCGTAATGTATTTATTCGTTGCAACCTGCCTTTCAATTCTTATGTGGATCGCCTAACTAAACTTGGAATTAAATCTCTGGAGTACCGTAGACTTGAATTCGACCTGATTCTTATGTACAAGATAAGTCATAATTTGTGTGATCTGAATTTTTCTGATTATTTTGTGTTTCAAACTTGTGATTATAATTTGCGTCGACACGATTTCACAGTTCAGTCACTTTTTCATAATGCCAGTCATGACCAATTTCGTCAATTTTACTTTAATCGTATAGTTAGCAGGTTAGTACTTGGACTGTTGGAATCGGCTTCCTGATGTTGTAGTTTCCGCTTCAAATCTGTCTATCTTTAAGACCAAATTGAAAAGTTATGATTTACACACTATCGCTTCACTTGTTTACTGATTTTATTTTTCTGTTAATTACTTGCTGCTTTATTTCGTTTTTTCCTCACATGTCAGTGTGCCTGGGTGTTAACCCATCACCATTGTGTTGTATTTCAATAAATAAATAAAAAATAAAAAACCTTGAATTACACCCCTTAAATGTTTGGGTAAATTTTTAGTTATTTTCATATTTGGGCAAATTCGCACAAGTTAAAAGTTTAGAGGCGGTCCTACTAAACACCGCAAGGAACTACAAGGTACTGAAAACAGTGCAAAGAACTACAAGGTACTACAAGGAACTACAAGATACTTTCAAACGAAGCACAAAGTAGCTGAAAACACTACAAGGAACTAGGCTACAAGGTACTTTTAAACCAACGACAAGGTAGTTGAAAACACTACAAGGTACTTTTAAATCTACGAAACGCTTGAAAACACTACAAGGAACTACAAGGTACTTTTAAACCAACTACAAGGTAGTTGAAAACACCACAAGGAACTTATGGACTAACGACAAGGGCGAAAGGAACATCCCATGGGTTGGAGTCGGGGGGGTTGTAGTCGGGAGGGGGGTGTGGAGTCTGGGGGGTTGGGGTCGGGGTGGGTGGGGTTGGAGGGGTTGGGGTCTGGGGGGTTGGAGTCGGGGGGGTTGGGGTCGTTGGAGTAGGGGGGTGGAGTCGGGGGGTTGGGGTCGGGGGGTTGGAGTTGGGGGGTGGAGTTGGGGTCGGGGGGGTTGGAGTCGGGGGGGATGAGGTCGGGGGGTTGGAGTTGGGGGGGGGTGGAGTCGGGGGGTTGGAGTTGGAGTCTGGAGGGTTGGAGTCGCGGGGGTTGGGGTCGGGGGGTTGAAGTCGGGGGGGGTGGAGTCGGGGTCGGTGGAGTCGGGGGGTTGGAAGGGTTGGGGTCGGGGGGTTATTGCTGGGGGGTTAGAGTTGGGGGGTGGAGTTGGGGTCGGAGTCGGGGGGGATGGGGTCGGGGGGGTTGGAGTTGGGGGGGTTGGAGTCGGGGGGGTTGGGGTTGGTCGGGGGGTTGGGGTCGGGGGGTTGGAGTCGGGGGGGTGGAGTTGGGGGGTTGGAGTTGGGGGGTGGAGTTGGGGTTGGGGTCGGGGGGTGGAGTTGGGGGGGTGGAGTCAGGGTGGTTGGAGTTGGAGGGGTTGGAGTCGAGGGGGTTTGGGGTCGGGGGGTTGAGGTTGGGGGGTTGGGGTCGGAGGGGTTGGGACATTGTACTTGGTTTGAAATTACCTTAAAAGTTTTGGTACCTTGTAGTTTCTTGTGCTGTTTTCAACTACCTTGTAGTTGGTTTAAAAGCAGCTTGTAGTTCCTTGTGCTGTTTTCAATTCCCTTGTACTTGGTTTAAAAGTACCTTGTAGTTCCTTGTGCTGTTTTCAACTACCTTGTAGCAGCTATAAAAGTACCTTGTAGTTTCTTGTAGTGTTTTCAAGCATTTTCAAGGTTTAAAAGTACCTTGTAGTTCCTTGTAGTGTTTTCAGCTACTTTGTACTTGGTTTAAAAGTACCTTGTAGTTCCTTGTGCTGTTTTCAATTCCCTTGTACTTGGTTTAAAAGTACCTTGTAGTTCCTTGTAGTGTTTTCAACTACCTTGTACTTGGTTTAAAAGTACCTTGTAGTTCCTTGCGGTGTTTAGTAGGACCCGTTTAGAGGGAACAGTGGCAAAGAGCACCAACTGACTGATGAGCAGATACCGGTAATTCTATTTAATTTGTTGCTGCTGATTGGCAGCATAACCAGGATTACCGATTACTGACAAACCGGTTTCTTTTTAATGGAGATCTTAATTTTCAGTTTTTATAAACTAGACGGCTAGACCAATAGACTAGGCCTATCTACACTACAGTAGCAACCACGGAGCTTGTTTGAATTAAGCCCAACGCTAGAGGCGCTAGTGAGTTATTAGTAGGGGTTAAGGCCCAAACCTAACCTCGAACCTTAACTCCAAACCCCCCAAACTGCCGTATTCAAACCCTAACTCCAAACCACGGCTTAATTCAAACAAGCCCTGCAACCACTAGGACTAGTTTACTGTTTAAAAGGAGCAAAATTTCAACTCTGGCATTATAGGTAGTCTAGGTTTACTTAGCTTAACATCACCAGTTTCAATTTCAATTGAACTAGGCCAACGATGCAGGGCTGCAGGCCACAGCAACCATGCATACTCGTACCCAGCAACAATTTTCAAATTTCAATTGGGCCTACACAACTTTTGCAATTAACTTCTGCAATTGTTCTGAACTGAGCTGGAACTGGAAGAAAATGTGTATCCATCTGTCCATAATCTATGGTGTGTCAACATAAATAATCCGTGCGAACAATAATGTGATTCTGAGGCCATGAGGCCAAAACGTGTCCTTGATCCAGTCTGTCCATTGCTTGTCCAATCAAATGTCCACTTCTCAAAAGAGTGCGGATGCGGGGCCAGATCTGGATTCGAAGACAAAGTTATTATTTTTACAATACAAGAGTTGAACTGGAATCAGAGTTTATTGTAAGGTCAAAACTAAAGTTGGATTGGCCATTTTTTAAGCTGGATTCTCATGGATGTGAAAAACAGTAGTTGAGTATGATTGGAGTTTATGTTTCTGACAGGCACAGAATCTAGAACTAGATATATTTGAAGGTTTTCACCTTATTCCGCATTACTGGGGTAGGCCTAATGCATAAATTCAGTCACCTACCATAGCAGGCTACCAATAAGCCAAAATGGTATCTCAGTATTTCACTTACTATAGTACCGATAAGCTAGATCTTTGGATACGGATAAGCCAAGATATTGTTAAATGTGCATTTTTTTTTATTATTATTATTGGCATATTTATCCTCCTATCACGAGAAAGCGACGAAGCGCTGTATGAGCTCGCTTAGGAGTTGCCGGCCATCTGTCTACCACACTAAGATGGGGGAATCCTGTTAAGTGCCTTTCCCAACGGCACAACAAGTAAACTTGCCGGCTTTCTCCACACTGTCCCTTAAATGCTGAGCGTCAAGCAGGGAAGCTGTGAATACCATTTTTAAAGTCATTGGTTTGACCCGACTCGGAATGGAACCCCAAGTCTACCGATCTAGAAGCAGACGCATCTGGATACGGATACGGATAAGCCAAGATATTGTTAAACCATAGATTAAACGCATAGCTAAGTAATCTATGGTTAAACGCTTTCAGCGTTATGGCCTAGCGGTACCGCGCGCAGGTGACAGATCCTACGTGACGGGTTCGATTCGCGGCTGGAGCCGATCGCATTTCACATATGTAACGGGTGGCTGCTGACTCGAAGAGCGCAAGCTCACTTCGCAGTCTCCCTCAAGTACTGTTGAATTTTCAGTTCAATATAATTTGAAAATAACCTCATTTATTTATTTATGCATCAACTTTTACGAAAATCGATAGGTATGCAAACAATGAAGAAACTTAGCAGAAGCTGGGGTAGTTTTCAAATGTTACAGTACTAAGTTAATTGTTTTTTTTTTTTTGTTTTAAATGCTCTACGCATCTTTTTAAACCGTTATAAACCATCATAAAAACAGCTCAGATAGCCGAGTGGTAAAAGCGTCCGCCTCGAGAGCTGTAGACTTCGATTTGTTTAATTCAATAACATAAATAAATTCGATTCCACGTCGGGTCTAACAAATGACCTTAAAATTGGTATTCACTCCTTCCCTGCTCGACGCTCAGCATTAAAGGGACAGTGTGAAGAATAGAGATGGGCGAATAGTAATCATTCGTTAAAAAGTAACGGTTAAGAAGAAGTAACGGATAGTAACAGATTCGTTTTGTCAAAATACCGATTCCAAATAGTATGCGTTTGCCATCCAGTAGAGATGTGCTTAACCGTTACTTTTGAGTAACGGTTCCAAGCGATTATTTTAGAAAAGGTATTCGATACTTTACATCCGTTACTTGTATTCGTTTAGGTAATCACGAATCAAAGACCTTTCTATTTTTTTATTTTGGCCTTCACCCGATGTTTGAGAGAAAATTGGGCGTCCGAAGCGTGAAGACTTTTTTTTTTTTGTTTTCACCTCATGTTTGGGGGAAAATTGGATGTCGGTAGGCGTGAAGGTTTGGTACAGATGTGCTTAACCGTTACTTTTATGTTCTTAGTGATTCCTTTTAAGTTCTAAGTGATTACTTTAGAGTGAAATGGCAAGTTAATATGGCAAACGAATACAATTTGGAATCGGTATTTTGACAAAACGAATCTGTTACTATCCGTTACTTCTTCTTAACCGTTACTTTTTAACGAATGATTATTATTCGCCAATCTCTACCATCCAGGGCCGAAACTAGGCAATGCGTGGCCTCCCCCGAAATCATCTTCCGGGGCCTTGACGTCCAATTTTCCCCCAAACATCGGGTGAAGACCAAAAAAATTGTCTTCACGCCTTCCGACGTCTTTTCTAAAGTAAACACTAAAGCAAAAGTAACAGTTAAGCTCATCTCTACTCCAGAGAAGATACTCCATACTTTTTATCCGTTACTTGCATTCGTTTAGGTATTCACGATTCGATGTAAAATTGGACGTCGGAAAGCGTGAGGATTTTTTTTTTTGGTCCTCACCCGATATATAACATCAGGTGAAGACCAAAAAAAGAAAAGTCTTCACGCTTCCGACATCCAATTTTCCCTCAAACATCGGGTGAAAACTAAAATAAAAAAATAGAAAGGTCTTTGATTCGTGATTACCTAAACGAATACAAGTAGTAGTAGTAGTGTTTTATTCAACGACCATCAAAGTACATAGAAACAACGCATTTCACGACATTCGGCCGAAAAAAAAGGTAACAGCGACAAAAACGTCAACCGTTAAAGCATGCAATATACAACCCTACAACGAATTTAAAAACTGAAAGAAAAAGCATGGTCACTGCACCTGAAGCGTAATATAGCTTATGAGCCGAAAAGAAGTCTAACAAAATTGTCTTATAAAGACAAACTTGGAGATAGCAAGCAACACGTGCCAAGCATTTGAGACAAATTTACACATTTCCCAAACGAGGAGGGGCTAGGCCAAACTGCCATCACTTCAAAATTTCATAATTCACGTTTTACTTTAATAAGAAACCGCAAACATCAAACGCAACGCAATTAGGCCTAGTATGTAACAAATTTTTGTGGAAAAAAATCAGTTGATTTGCTTCATTCCTTTTAAGATTGTAACTTCGTCAGTTTGGAATACTTCAAACTTTGATCACGTTCCGATTTCTTCGACACTGATCTTCAACCCTTCAGAAATTTCTTAATCTGCAACACACAAAAGCAAACAGTAGAGAGAGGCCTTGAATGCATACGTATTATGAGCTTTAGAAACAATAGTAGCTACTTAAAAGACATTAAATGAGCTTTAGTCAGCTTGTTGAAAGATTTGAGTGATTTACTTTCTCTAACCGATATCGGGATAGCATTCCAAGTACGTGGACCTCTATATTTCATTGATTGCTTGGTTAACTCTATGCGTCGGAATAGGGGAAATAGCTTTGATTGGCTTCTCGTATTATGTGTTTTTTCACTGATTGTGTTTTTATCAGAGGTGGGCATTCCGCAATTTGAAGCGCAAAGCGCTAGTTGCGCAACTTCCGCACGTGCGGAAGTTGCGAAGCGCTTTAACAAATTATTTTTAGCCATTGCGCAAGTTGCGCTGCGCTTCAAGGAAAATAAATCCTTCTTGCGCTTTATTGCGTTGCGAACTGAAAAAATACAATAGTGTGCGCATTATTGCGCTGCGAACTGAAAAGAATCTGGTTGCTTGCGCTTTGTTGCGTTGCGCACTGTCGAAAGTTGAAATACTGCGTTGCGCTTTGTCGATTAATTAAAGCGCAATGTGCTGGAGAAAGCAGTTTTATGTAACTGTTTGTAATAGAATGGCAGTTTGTTTCTTGATGCGTACAATAGGCCTATAGGTCAATTTATTGTAGCAGAAATTTTCAGCTCATCAGAAATGTGGTACACTAAAGTCTTTTGCTTTTTAAAATAATTGCAAGTGCTTAAAGAGATCATTGAGTGTTGAATAAATCGTATTTACTTGTTGCTGTGGAGAACTTCGCCGCATATGCAAATTATGATTTACCGCGATGAGGTGCTTTTAACGGCACGCGACAATGCAACGTGGCGCAGTGGTTTGGAGCGTCGTTTTTACGACCATGATCGCAAGGTTGATGGTTCAACTCCCAACCTAGTCTCGTTGTTGCGTCCTTGGATAAGATGCTTCACGTTGATTATCTCTGCTTGGTGAAATCTGGCAAGCGGCAAATTGAATAAGTCAGAAGCAAAATTCAACCGGAAAACTCGGAAACAAAGGCAACTCCTAAGCGAATCTGGATTCGTCCTAAGCAGCGCTTTCTTCGCTTTCTCGTGATCAGAGGATGAAGATGAAGAAAGCAATCATCAGCAACGCATCTTTTTTCGCTTCTTATTTAATTTTCCTGTTCATTGACCACGCCAAATCCTGTTACAGTCACTTGCATTAAAATCGTTGTCGCGTTGTAGACAACTGCGTGCTGTTAAAAGCACCTATAAAAATAACTCAAGAAAAAATTGCATTGCTTATACATCTACTCGTTGCGCTTTATTAAATTTTTCATTGCGAAAATTGCGTTGCGCTTTTTCTTTTGTATAAACCTCATTGCAGAAGGTGCGTTGCGCTTTAATGCAAAAAAATTATTGATTGCGGAAGTTGCGTTGCGCTTCAGTCAATTTAAAAATTAGGTTGCGCTAGTTGCGTTGCGTTTCATGACTTGACAGAACTTTTGCGCTTTGTTGCGCTGCGCTTCAACCAATTTTTAAAAAATGCCCACCTCTGGTTTTTATCCAACAAACCGTTAAAAACTATTGGGAGTTTATTATGCAAATACTTGTAAATGAAATTAGCGGTTTCTAGTTCAGCCAATTGATTTATAGTCAGAATGCCGAGTTGCTGCATTGAATCTTTAACGCTCTCTCTTAAATCTAGTTTAAAAATTAACCGGACGAATTTATTCGCCGCACTTTGAAGTCTTTGCACCATTGTCTTATTTTCATTGCACCAAATTAATATACAATACTGAATGTGACTTTTGATCAACGAATTGTGAAGTGTAAACAGAATCTGCTTGTTCAAAAGGCTCTTAATTTTATTTACAACGCTGGAAGTAACGGATGTAAAGTATCGAATACCTTTTCTAAAGTAATCGCTTGGAACCGTTACTCAAAAGTAACGGTAAAGCACATTTCTAGAAAAGAACAAGCCAGCAAGTTTACTTGTTGTGCCGTTGGGAAAGGCACTTAGAGAGATTACCCCATCTTGGTGCGGTAGACGGAAGGCTGGCAACTCCTAAGCGAGCTCGCATAGAGCATCGATCGCTTTTTCGTGATGGGAGGATAAATATGCAACTAAATAGGCTACTAAAATATTTTATTATTTTTATAAAAATTATTATTTTTACAATTAAACACCATTATAAAATATATTATAAAGTCTCACGCTCATACTCTATTAAAACCATAATACCAGTCCCACTCTAATACTTGACTCATCCTTTTATTATATAAACTTGACCTTTATTAAGTATTTTGTAAAGTAGCACACTCATTTTGGGCTGCTGCTTGACTCGAAGACCATTGGTCCCTTTGCAGCAGCGCGGAAACTAGCGCCCCCCCGAACCTCCCAACCGGGGGGGGGGGGGGGGGGGGGCGCACAAAAAGGGAGCCCCGTAAATAGTCAGTGCAGAAATGTGCTTATTATTACGTCACAGTGTATGCTTTGACTATTCATTTGTGTCTCCTTGTTTGCTACGCATTCGTTAGTTTCTAGATGGTAAAGCAGTTGAAAGGCTGTGTAGAGTTCGTTTGCTTAGTAGAGTGCAGCTATCCTGTAGCCTGAGTTGTTTACATCTCGTTGTTGTTGCAGCTGCGATTCAATAATCATTTTTCACTTAATATATGCTAAGCTGAAAAATGCGATGTTTCTTCAGTCAGTACGTAGTACTATTTAATCAACGTATCATAAAGGTGCCTTAAATAAGCCTATTCTAAGATTTAATATATTTTTTGTCTCAAACTCGTGCGATGTGGGGCCCCCATGTCATAGGGGAGCCCTAGCAAAATTTTCGAGAAATAGCTGTCGCAAAACTAGCAAACAAACGTTTAGTAGCATACCAAGGGCCAGGAGCGGATCCTGGGGGGGATGTGGGGGATGCACCCCCCCACCAGCCATTTTCAACAATGCTTCGGATAAATGAAGTTTTTCTATAATTTCGAACCTCTCCATAACCATGGGTGCAAATCCATGGAAGGATGTATCCCCCCCAATAATCCGGCAGCATCCCCCCCAATATTTTCATGTTCCAAAACTGAGCATTAGCGAAGATGATGACCTTTTTTTGGTCTTCACTTCATTTCGGGCAAAAAATTGGGCATCTGTGGCGTGTTATTACGTTGCTCTGAAGCCAAATGGTTAAAAGAACGACGATCGTTGTGAGTATACTCGTGGAGCTACGGAGCCTTTGTTGATGCAGATTCCGATTGATATATAAGCCAACTGATCGTGATCATTTTTGTGCTTGTGGTACGTAAAATGTCACACATCTGCAGACGTGTCAATTTTGCTAAATCATCCCTCCCAATATCGAAAAATGGTCAATTTTGCTAAATCATTTCCCCCAATGCTCAACATAGATTTGCACCCCTGTTCATAACAATAAACTTTAGTCGCCTTAGGCACGCGTAATCGAAACTGTGCTTACAAAAATAATGTATCATATTTGATGAAGCACTCAAAGTTAGGGGCCAAAAATATGAACAAACTTTGCCTGAAAATTGTTCGAAAAGCGCTAAAATGGCCATTACAGTACGCAAATTTACAAAAAATTTTGGGGGGAGCATATGCCCCCGTACCACCCTAAAGCCGTTTTTGTTACTTAAGTTGCTTAAAATAACTCTGCCGGGAAAAAATTGCGCTTGAAAAAGTGACGAAATTTGATGCCCTCTCCCTGAAAAAAATTCTGAATACGCCCCTGACATGGAACACTTTGAAAGGACTTATTTACGCCCGTTTCCGGATCTACACGTCTTTGTATTTAGTTAACATTCAACCTAATTTAAAATCACATCCCCCCACCAAAACTTTCTGGATCCGCTCCTGCCAAGGGCTCCTCATCCTCAAGTGAAAGGCGCAAAAATCAGCCTTAAAAACGTTTTTTCTTCGCATAGGTAGCGAAATGTTGAAGTAGGGTTTGCATGCAGCATTATTTTAGTGGGTTTGGAAGGGACCTAGTTAAACAGACTACTAAACCTTGTTAAAACTTAGGAATTTTAAAGGCTCAAAACGCACAAAAAGCCTCCAAAATAAGGTCAAATTCCGCAAAATTTTCTGGGGGGGCATGCCCCCAAACCCCCTAGCTTGGCATCGCCACTTCGGGGCTCGCTCTTTTGCATCATCATCAAAGAAAAAATTTATAGGTCCCCGAAAGATGATTTCGTCGGGGAGGGGGGGGGGCGCGCATTGCCTAGTTTCGATCCAGCTTTGCAGCTACCTGTTTTGTGTATCGCTTGTTTATTCATATGCCATACATGCTGAAATGTACCTTGTGATTGAAGCAACAAAATTAACATTCTGTTCTGTTTTACCACAAGCTAGAACAGGAACTTAGACGGATTTGAAGATGGATAGCTTTGCCTTGGTGGCTTGGCAAAAGCTTTCGTGTAGTAGCAACATGTAACACAGATTGGTGGCGCAGGCGCATTACCGTGAGAGAACTCTGGTGCAACATTGGCTACTGCACTTGGATTAATCATAATCCGTATTTGTATAAATCAGTCTTTAGATAAATCTTGCAATAAACAGCAATATGGCACTGCAGTCGACTGATATTTTATTTCACGAGCTTTCGAGGACGAATGCCCCCTTCTTCAGGTAATCATAACGAAGCTGCTGATGCTTAAAATGAAAATTATAAGTAAACAAAAATTACACTTATGATGAAATAAAAGATAATATTGAGTAATAAAAATTAGTATTCAGCAATAAAAATCAATAAGTAATAATTATCTCGACAGGTGGTAAGGTTTAGATATATAGAATGCGTGGCAATAGAAAAAAAGACGGAAAAAAATTTTTTTGAAAAAGGCAAGGTAAAAAAGCAGAAAAAAATGAGGGAAGAGCGAAAGATCGAGAAAGTTTCACGGTTAGTAATCGGCAATATAGTGCGACATAAATGCATAATCTTTATTAAGTCCGTTTTGAACTGTATCAAATTTTCTTATAAGTTGTTGTTCCGCAATTATTCTTTGTCTCCTGTTGTCGTTGCTGAGTCGTCGTAGAACACAAACTTGCAAATCCTGAAGGCTGTGGTTGGGAAGATTGAAGTGGTCAGCCACCGGTGTGTATTTTTTCTTTCTAATGTCGCTTTTATGTCCGTTTAATCTTTGTCTCAAAGTATTGCCAGTTTCTCCTATGTAAAGGCTGTTGGAACAGAGGGTAGAAGTAATAGCATAAATTAGATTAGCACTATTGCCATTAAAAGAGCCTTTAATGTGGTATTGGGCACCATTGAGGCCGGTGACTGTGTTAGTGGGTTTGATATGAGGACAAAGAAGGCATAGAGTGCGATCGCAGGGAAATGTACCATAGGTGGTTTTGGTATTCGTAAATTTGCTGGAGGTGAGAATGCGTTTAAGGTTGGGTGGTTGTCGGTATGCCGAGATAGGAGGTGAGGGAAATATAGTGTGCAGATAAGGGTCATTATCCAAAAGAGGTTGTAGTTGTTTGGTTATGCGAGCTACGGCTTGGAGACGTGGGTTGTAGGTAAGGACTGTTGCATTGAGTTCTGGGTTGGTATTGGAGGAGAGATTCCCTAGGTATTTGTACGGCTCTGTGGATTTGTGAAGCAATAAGGTCACGCTTGTACCCAAGCTGTCTAAAGCCTTCTTGTAGTGTAGCGAGCTGTTGGTTGCGATCATGAGCTTGCGAGCAAATGCGCTTGTAACGAAGTGCTTGGCTGTATACAACGGACCGAAATGTGTGTGGTGGATGAGAGCTCGTGGAGTAGATATAGCTGTAGGAATGGGTAGATTTTCGGTATTAAGAGGTGGAAATATTGCTGTTCTTTATGGTGATGGTGGTATCAAGAAAGTGCACTTGACTTTGAGAGTATTCAAGGGTGAGTTTGATGTTGGGGTCTTCCTTGTTTAGTTTCTCATGAAATAATTTCAGAGATTCTTCACCATGCGTCCAAGCCATAAAAATGTAACGCGGGTATAGACGTGGTTGATTGTGAGTCTGGTTCAAAACTTTCTCTTCGAGGTCAGCCATGAAAATGTCAGCATATTGCGGAGCCATGCGTGTGCCCATGGCGGTACCTTTAGTTTGTAGGTAAAAATTGTCAGAAAAGGAAAAGTAGTTGTGTTCCAGTATAAATTTAGTTAAATGTATAAGAGTATCAGTGAGAGTGTCTTGTGGTAATTTGTTTCTCAAAGCTCGAAGACCATTAGAATGTGAAATGTTGGTATAAAGCGAGGAAACATCCATGATTGCCAACAGGGTGTTTTCTGGCACATGCCCAATGTCTGAAAGCTTTTGTAAAGGATGTGTGGTATCCTGGATGTAGCTTCGCGCAGCTTGAGCATAAGGTTTTAATTGTGTTTCAACGTGGTGTAAAATGGGTTCAGTAAGGCCGGTGACTTAGTCCTTACCTACAACCCACGCCTTCAAGCCGTAGCTCGCATAACCAAACAACTACAACCTCTTTTGGATAATGACCCTTATCTGCACACTATATTTCCCTCACCTCCTATCTTGGCATACCGACAACCACCCAACCTTAAACGCATTCTCACCTCCAGCAAACTTACGAATACCAATACCACCTATGGTACATTTCCCTGCGATCGCACTCTATGCCTTCTTTGTCCTCATATCAAACCCACTAACACAGTCACCGGCCTCAATGGTGCCCAATACCACATTAAAGGCTCTTTTAATGGCAATAGTGCTAATCTAATTTATGCTATTACTTCTACCCTCTGTCCCAACAGCCTTTACATAGGAGAAACTGGCAATACTTTGAGACAAAGATTAAACGGACATAAAAGCGACATTAGAAAGAAAAAAAACACACCGGTGGCTGACCACTTCAATCTTCCCAACCACAGCCTTCAGGATTTGCAAGTTTGTGTTCTACGACGACTCAGCAACGACAACAGGAGACAAAGAATAATTGCGGAACAACAACTTATAAGAAAATTTGATACAGTTCAAAACGGACTTAATAAAGATTATGCATTTATGTCGCACTATATTGCCGATTACTAACCGTGAAACTTTCTCGATCTTTCGCTCTTCCCTCATTTTTTTCTGCTTTTTTACCTTGCCTTTTTCAAAAAAATTTTTTTTCCGTCTTTTTTTCTATTGCCACGCATTCTATATATCTAAACCTTACCACCTGTCGAGATAATTATTACTTATTGATTTTTATTGCTGAATACTAATTTTTATTACTCAATATTATCTTTTATTTCATCATAACTAATGAATGAAGAGAAGCCGATGTAAGTCTATATATATGAAATATAACAGGGTAAATGGTAGGCCTTGAAGACTTACTAAATAAACGCTGTAAAAACCAATTCTACGACTAGTTTCGCGGTTTGACCGCTCAAAACTAGTCGTAGAATTAGTTTTTACAGCGTTTATTTAGTAAGTCTTCAAGGCCTACCATTTACCCTGTTATATTTCATATATATAGACTTACATCGGCTTCTCTTCATTCATTACTTGTAAAATCAGGCCTGCCATTGCCGATACATGCCAACTAGGCTAACTGCTCAATGCTAAGCCTGCAGTTGCAGGGGCTTGAGTATGTATAGCTGAAAATTGCATTGAAAACGCTGTAAGCTCGGTGGCCGAGTGGTTGGAGAGGTAACGCTCTCAATCACAAGGTCCTGGGTTCAAAACCTGAGTCTACCTGATGAGCGGTCAAACCGCGAAACTAGTCGTAGAATTGGTTTTTACAGCGTTTATTTAGTAAGTCTTCAAGGCCTACCATTTACCCTGTTATATTTCATCATAACTGGAATTTTTGTTTACTTATAATTTTCATTTTAAGCATCAGCAGCTTCGTTATGATTACCTGAAGAAGGGGGCATTCGTCCTCGAAAGCTCGTGAAATAAAATATCAGTTGACTGCAGTGCCATATTGCTGTTTATTGCAAGAAAGTTACGGTCGACACGGCTAGAACCATTCATGGATAAATCTTGTTTGTCGTAAAATAAACGGCAACACCAATCATGATACAAAATTTTTGGAACAGAAGATTTTGAAATGTTCCGGTAGGTGTGAGAAATATAGTTAGACCAGTGTGCGAAGTAGAGGGGGATGTCCCCCCCAGTAAAGATAGTTGTCCCTCCCAGCAAAGAAAGAAAATTTGTCTTGGGGGATGCCAAAACGTCCCCCTCTGTGATAAGTACCGTGAGAAGTTGAATGTTTTTATACCGGTACGTGTTGCTTGTGGGTACTGGTACGGACTGTGGCGATACTTTCCAGCATATCTTGTAGCCATTATGATTTCCTTCACGAACTAATCAAGAACAACTTTTTTAGTGCACCTATTACAGAACAGAACATTTTATTTTTCATCAATATTAGACTACAACTCGTCAGCAGTTTTACATAAGCGTTAATGAAAGCAGTGGTTCCCCACTTTTTTCATATCATATTTGAGATTGAGTGTATGAATTAAGAAAGGCAGAGGCTAAGGTTACGTGACCGTAACATTTGTCTCTTTGGTTTATTTTATTATCCCTTCACGCTTCCCCGATTGTACGAGAGCGTGACGAAGTAATAAAATAAACTAAAGAGGCAAATGTTACGGTCACGTAACTTTAGCCACTTCCATTAAGAAAATGCTATGCCTTCTTAGGATCCGCCCCAGACCCCGCTGGGGTAGCTTACTGCTCTTCCCCCAAACCCCTTGCTTCATTTATAAAACAAAAACCTGCCTAAAACAAAGCTGATGAAGTTTTCAAAATTCTACGGTTGATAATTTTTGTTCATCATGCTGGTGGTATGCAAACATGCAGTATGCCCTCCACCACTTTTATTTTGGTCATTGACCAATGACATCGCCCCAGAAGCGTATTTAGGGGGGGCATTGTGCCATGGCCCCTCCCCTTTTGACGTTGCCTTTTAGTAAAAAAGAACAAATGGTGCCAAGTGACTGAAATATGCTAGAGTCTTTTGATGGCTTTTGTAGCTTATGGCTAGGGGTAAATCCAGGGGGTTGGGAATGGGATGAGGAGATCTATTCACCTCACCAGCCTTTTTCAACTATGTTTTTGATATATAGATGCAAATTTTCCATGATTTCGAACCTCTTCAATAACAATAGCTGAATAGGCCTTACGCCTCAAGCACGCATACCGGTAATTGTAAATGTGCGAACAAAATGCACCATATTTGGTGAAGTACTCAAAATTCAGGCAAAAAAATTTAAACATTGTTTGCCTGAAAAATGTTCAAAAAACACTGAAATAGCCATTATCGTATGTAATGTCGGGGAGGGGGTTGGGGTGTTTGGATAAGGTTTGGGATATTGGGGGGTGTGGTGTTCAGTGTTGGTGGGTTAGGGGTTTGAGTAGTTGGGGGGTTTGGAGGGGGTGGGAGTGTTCTGGGGGGTGGGGTGCTTGGGAGTTCAGGAAGTTGAGGGGTTGGGGGAGGGAGGTTGGGGATGATCAGGGAGTGCAGTGTTTGGGGGGTTAAGGGTTCGGGTAGTTGGGGTGTTTGGAGGGGGTTGGGGTGGGGTATTTGGGGGTTCTTGGGTGGGTTGGTTTAAACGTACCTTGCAGCTCTTTGGTGTTTTCAACTAACTTGTAGTTGATATAAAAGAACCTTGCAGTTTCTTGTGGTGTTTTCAACTACGTTGTAGGCCTAGTTGGTTTAAAAGTACCTTCTTGTTCCTTGTATAGCCTAATAGTGTTTTCAACTACTTTGTACTTGGATTAAAAGTAGGCAGAGGCTAAGGTTACGTGACCGTAACATTTGTCTCTTTGGTATATTTTATTATCCTTTTACGCTTCCCTGTTTGCACCAGAGCGTGATGATGTAATAAAATATTCTGAAGAGGCAAATGTTATGGTCACGTAACTTTAGCCACTTCCTTAAAAGTATCTTGTAGTTCCTTGTAGTGTTTTCAACTACCTTGTAGTTGGTTTAAAAGTACCTTGTAGTTCCTTGTAGTGTTTTCAACTACCTTGTAGTTGGTTTAAAAGTACCTTGCAGTTCCTTGTGCTGTTTTCAACTACCTTGTAGTTGGTTTAAAAGTACCTTGTAGTGTTTTCAACTGCTTTGTATATACTTGGTTTAAAAGTACCTTGTATACTAGTTCCTTGTGGTGTTTTCAACTACCTTGTAGTTGGTTTAAATGTACCTTGTAGTTTCTTGTGCTGTTTTCAACTACCTTGTAGTTGGTTTAGAAGTACCTTGTAGTTCCTTGTAGTGTTTTCAACTACCTTGTAATTGGTCTAAAAGTACCTTGTAGTTCCTTGTAGTTGGTTTAAAAGTACTTTGTAGTTCCTTGTAGTGTTTTCAACTATGCTGCCTTGTAGTTGGTTTAAAAGTACCTTGCAGTTTCTTGTAGTGTGTTCAACTACCTTGTAGTTGGTTTAAAAGTACCTTGTTGTTCCTTGTAATGTTTTCAACTAGGATACTTTATAGTTGCAGTCCGTACCAGTTTGTCAGTATCATGTCGTTGGTTTAAAAGTATGTAGTTCCTTCTAGTGTTTTCAACTACTTTGTATATACTTGGTTTAAAAGTACCTTGTTGTTCCTTGTGGTGTTTTCAATTACCTTGTGGTTGGTTTCTTGTAGTGTTTTCAAGCATTTTGTAGGTTTAAAAGTACCTTGTAGTTCCTTGCGGTGTTTAGCAGGACCCTTTAAGCAGATATTGATAAAATAGCATTCTGTATAGTAGACTAGCTGATGTGCCATTTCTTGTCTGTTCTGCATTTTTTGCAACAAAGTGGCTGGTCTACCAACTACCCAATACCAGTACTGTATTACTACAAGCCTGTGTTCTTAACATTTGTTTGTCGCTTTGGTTATATTGCTTGATCATGGTCCATGCAATTGGGGAGAGCATGCTAAAACCCACCAAAATTGGACATGTGAACAGGGTAGCCTAATTATGAGGCGGTATTGTACAGGAGCCCAAGGGCCACCCTTGCAGGTGAGTTAGGAGCACAAGGACGGCAAGGGGTGCAAGTGAGTTATTACTAAGGGTAAGGGTTCAGTTAGGGTTAGAGCCCATAGTAATATCTCACTTGCGCCCCTAGCAGTCCTTGTGCTCCTAACTCACTGCTCACTTTTGAGGGCAGTCCTTGTGCTCCTGCAGGTTTTAGCAGGACCCTTGTGCAGTTATGAGGTTGTTCTGTTGAAACCTTTTTTACTGATCAACTGATGGCTTACTCTCCACTTTTCTTGCAAGTACTGGTACCATTTTTCAATGTTTTTCATCAGATTTGTCAGTATCATGTCGATGGTGCAGAAATAAATATTGCTAGACTACTACAGGTAGTTGCAAATTTTTTAGTGACTGAGGTATCACCAGTACTATGCGTAAACATTGCTTTTTCATGCTTTATTTTGCAAAAGATTGTAAGGACAATTGACCAATCAACTTAGACTAAGCGATTATTTTTTTTTGTTTCGACAGATTAATGAGCAGTTAAACACATGTTTTTATGGGAGATGCAAAAATTCCTTTGAGTGCTATTCCAAGAGGAACTGGAAAAAGTGAACAGTCAATACTGAATATTCTATCTTGTTTTCCACAACTCTCGCTGCTAGTATATTTTGTCGTTTTTAACAGTTTAACCCTCATACGATAATCACATTTAGGGCATTTTCTTTTGCATAAAGTCGTTTGGGGTCAAATTTGACCCCTATGGTTTTTCTGCAATAATGACGGTAAATGGACAAAACCACATAAGTTGTGGTTGGGAAAGATAAAGCCAATATGGGAGCCCATTTTTGTTATTGGGCGAAAGTTGAGCAATCAAGCTAAGGTTGAAAAACATTAATCACTTTCCATGGTGTCAAATTTAACCCCAATTGACTTTTAGGTACCGGTATGTGGTGCAGAAATATATAATATCATGATGAAAAAACATAAAATCAGAGAGTATTTGATTTGATAGACCTTGAAACAGATTGATTTAGGAATTCGTAAAGTGATTTAGCATGAATTTTGCGACTGACTTAAGTTGATATTTATAATAATTTTTATTTTCTCGGGGTCAGACAAAGTTTAAAACTAAGATAAGTTATTAGTGGTTTTTATTTTCGTGGGGTCAGATTTGACCCCAATAACCGTATGAGGGTTAATGTACAACATTATGAAGCTTTAATAATAATAATAACAAGCAGTTAGTAAGCCCCTTAAGGAGAGATGACTCATCCATCAACATATAAAAGCAAAAATCGACAAAAGACAAAAAATTCCACAGTGAATCAAGAAGAGTAAACTGGCCGAGTGGTAAGAGCGTCCGCCTCTGGTGCTGTAGATTCGGGTTTCATTCTGAGTCTGGTGAAACCAATGACTTTAAAATTGGTATTCACTGTTTCCTTGCTTGACGTTCAGCATTGAAGGGGCAGTGTGGAGAACAAGCCGGCAAGTTTACTTGTTGTGTCGTTGGGAAAGGCACTCAGTGGGATTCCCCCATCTTGGTGTGGTAGACAGGTGGCCGGCAACTCCTAAGCGAGCTTGTTACAGCACTCTAATCGCTTTCTCGTGATAGGAGAGCTGTTAAAGGGTTAGTATTGGTACCGGTACTGTGGTATATCTACCAATTTTAGATTTTGTGGGTTTGGCTCAACTTGTGATGTCAGAGTCACTGTTCCCTCAAAGTTTTCAGCAAGCGCGAATTTGCCCAAATATAGATTTTAATAAAAAAAATTTGCCCAAAGGTTTAGGGGGCTTAACGAAAGTTTGATGCAATTTTTGCTTCAAAGTTGAGTTCCAGAACAAGTAACTTCTGTTTTGCACCAAAGTATATGTCATTTTGATTCAAATTCGCACAATAATTACCATTCCATACAGCAAGCTAAAAGAAAAATTGGAAAATTTTGTCCAAAATTTCTCATTTTTCCCAAATTCCCTACCTTAGAGGGAACAGTGGTCAGAGTCTACGCCACCCATAGACGGTGGTGTAACAGGTAGGGTGTAACACAAAATTGAAATAAACAACAGCACTAGTCTATTATTGTGGTATAGTAAACATTACCATTCAGTGTAAATGGTTTTGGAATTTCGCAACCAAGCCTTTGATTTATCTACTGCTTTGGTGCTAAAAAGACTATTCCTTTTTGTATATATTTATATTTTTAGTTGCTCTTTTTTGATTAGAATGTGCATAACGCAGGAATAAGCTGGCAAATTCAGATGTTCTTCCATAACTGTTCAAGTATGTGCAGCTGACTTGGATAATTAAGTGATCTTTTACTGTTCCTGCTAGTGTGGATGTATGTTTTTGTCGTTTTGTCAAAATAATATGCTATGCAAAAGCAGTGTCGACCCTGCTATGTGTTGTTCACCATCTGATTTTCAACCTTTCTTTGGCACTGTAGCAGGGAGAAAAGCTCTTCATCATATTTGCTTAAATTCTTGGAAAAATATTCCGTTAAATTATCGTCATTGCTCCTGGAGTAAATTTAAAAGATACTTTAAAAACAATATTTTAACCAACTATTAGTTGAGCTCTTGTATTATGTATTCTTCGTTTTTTGTTAGCAGAAGTGTTAAATGTCAAATTGTAATTTATAATCTGGGAAGTCTTATTTCACATATAGCTATGGTTTTATTTTTTCCTCCTCAAGCTACTTTGACAAATATTTAATGCAGCCCAATTATTTCTGTCTTAATTATTATTTATTTTTTAAAATTTCTTTTGTGTGTAACAAAGCTTATCAGTTGATTGATAATCATTATTCACTTTGAAACTATCGTTACTGTCGCGTAATTAACTTGGTCTAATTAACTGGTTTAATATATATATACTGGTGCATAAAGATATAATACCATAGCTCTACCACTGACGAAACCTATCATTTCTTTTTTTTGTTTTGTACATACATTACAAGTCTTTAAGTGTTTCACCATTACCTCTAAGTAATTGCTAAGTATTAAGATGCGGCTGACTTGATGACCCTGTGGTCTTTCGCTGTTTCCTTCTGGTGTGTTTTTCGTAAACTCTCTTGTAAAATAAACCTGACTTGACTTGAACTAAAGCCTTTCATGCACACATGTGCTGAAAACTTTATTTTTGGTTTTATGAATTGTTTTGCAGGATTATGGTCGATTCTGCTGTTATTCAATAATATTTTTCTATCTTTGCTTTTCTTTCGTTATATAATGTTACTCTGCAATTGGTTTTTATTCCATTTCAAGTATGCACTTACAGTTTAGCTGGCAATATTTTTATGCTACGAGACATTAAAGGGTGATTTTTTGCTCTATTTGTGGGCAAACAGTGTGTTTCCATTACATGAAAAGTTAATGAAAAAATTAATCTTGAACTCGTTATATTCCCTAAAAGAGCTCATATTTTTTAAAAGATGAAACAAGGAAGTTTGGGTGTAGTGAGCAATTGGCCGTCCGTGTAAATCATTCGGCCGTGTTTTTTTCGTTCACATTTTGCTGACGTCGAGTGATTAAGGGTTAAGGTTATCTACCCCAACCCTCAGAAGGACGTGAAACGAGAAAAGTTGCGTGCGACAGATGTGCACTGACAACTGATTCCTCACTTCACCTGGAAGTGTGATAATTTTTTTCCAGTAGTGCTATTTTGATGTAAATAAACAAATAACACAACAATTTACTGTGTAATTTTATGGCTTCAATATTTAATAAAGAAGGTTTTGATCGGAATTTTTGTCATCAAGTTACCCGCATTATCCTTAGGAAATTTGGTTGAATAACTTTTCACAATTGTCATTGAAGATTTCATGGAAAATAAATGTTCTATACGGTTTTTAAACTTTTTTTATACTATCATGCTTACGCTGCTGATGATGACAGTTGAATCTATGTTGTCAAAACCTCCAGTTTTAACATATGCAGTGGCTATATTTTTCCTTCTTAAAGCTATTAACAATTATTTTTTGATTCAGCTTAATTCGTATTTGAATTATTTTCAGCAGTGTTTACCATATTTTTAGTAATTGTTAGCAAAGATGAGTTCAATCGGAACAGGATATGATTTGTCAGCTGCTCAATTTTCTCCTGATGGTCGAGTATTTCAAGTGGAATATGCTCAAAAAGCTGTGGAGAACAGCAGTACTGCCATTGGAATAAAATGCAGTGATGGTGTTATATTAGCTGTCGAAAAATTGGTCACTTCAAAATTACATGAAAATGAATCAAATCAACGCATATTTAATATTGACAAGCATGTTGGAATGGCTGTTGCTGGGTTATTGACCGACGCTCGTGAAGTTGTTGAAATAGCGAGGAATGAAGCCAGTAATTATCGTTTGCAATATGGAAGCTCAATTCCACCCAAATATCTTACTGAGAGAGTGGCTATGTATATGCATGCCTACACTTTATACAGTTCAGTTCGTCCATTTGGAGCAAGTGTGTTAATTGCCTCCTATTTTGAAAATGTACCCCAACTTTATATGATTGATCCATCTGGTGTACCTCTGGGTTACAATGGATGTGCCATAGGAAAAGCAAAGCAGGCGGCCAAGACTGAAATTGAGAAATTAAAACTTGGTGAAATTAACAGTCAAGAAGCATGCAAGGAAGCAGCCAAAACCATTTATGTTGTCCATGACGAAGTAAAAGATAAAGCTTTCCAGTTGCAACTGACTTGGGTTGGTGCTGATTCAAATGGCATTCACTGCACAGTTCCTACTGTACTATTGAACTCTGCTGAAGCATATGCCAAGCAATCATTGGAAGAGAGCGATTCGGAAGAAGATTAAGCTCGAAAAATGATTTTATGATGTTTTCAATAACAAAGCTGCTATGAAGCAACTTTCGACTGTTAGTCAATGTCTGCACATGGCATTAATGAATATAAAATTTCGTTTTGCTCAATTAATTTTTTTGCTGCTGAACTAGCGCATCATCTGCAAGACGTGTTGGTTATAACTTTCTTGTTACAAAGAGCTTATTTTATGATTAAGCAGCCATTTTGAGTGAAAATAGAATAACGCAGCAGTTCGTATAACGATTTGTAGTAAATCTACTTAAAAGACTTGTGATCTTGTTACAAGTAGCTTGAATTTGCAATAGATTTTTAAAAGGAGAACTTCGTTGTAACAATAAATGTCTTTTTGTATCAAACATCGTTATGACGTGAGTGTGCGAAAGTAATATTTTGAAACGTTTAGTAAAAATCTCGAATTTAATAACATCGTCTGCTAAACTCTGTAACTGATCACTAGTGTGATGGAAATTTCATAGTAGGCTACAAGCTGCTAGTGCTGCTTAAAGTGTGTACTTTTCATGCGCGAAGTACGGAGAAGAACAGGTTTATTTCGTTGCGCAGAATGCACGAAGATGAAAGGTGGAAATCTCATGAAATATTAGCAACGAGCAGCTGTGAAAGAACGAATGGTCTTCGAGTCAAGCAGCAACCTACGAATAAATGTTTTTCGTATTTCAAAGCCTATTTTTTCACAAATTCCACTCGCCATGCGCTGTCGGTTTATTAAAAACAAATGGCAAATGTAAGTAAAAAATATAACCGGTTCATTCTACTTGCATAAACGTGGACACTGGGCAGTTAAAACAACATGTATGTTTTCCGTTTCGGAGACAGAAACACGCGCGCTGTGTTTTGGTCGAGTTGAACTCGACGATTTCTTATTGAAACCCTGGTCCGTATTGGATTGCCCCTTACTACTTAGATGGTAAAATTTGCTTCACAGATGCAAGGCAAATTCAAAAACTTCACGCTAGTTGTAGCTACTAGGTAAGTTATACAGCCGATTATACTTGACACTTGAAGCAAAGGTATGGCCATTTTTTGCATTAGGCGTACTATTATCAAGTAACCCGGAGGGCAATACGATAAAACAGAAGTAGTTAATCGTCTGTTAACCTGGGGAGCGACAATCAAGCTAAATCATTAAGTTAATTTTAGTTGAATGTTACGCAACTGCTCTAAATTTTATGAAGTATTTCTGTTAGTTAGATAGCTCAGCTTTGTCTGTTGTCATGTCCTTGAAAAGTTTAGGCTTAAGGGTCTAATGCTAGCTGCCGTTTTACGCTACGAACAAATGTAAAACCAGGCTTGTGGAAGCGGTATATTTGCAAACAGCTTCCGCTTCCACACCTATCGCTTCCGCTTTCAAAAAAATTCTTTGAAATTTTGCTAGTAAAACACGACCAGTGCGTTGGTAGCCGATTACGTAAACCGTCGCTTTTTTTCCAAAACGCGAAAAGCTCTGTAATTTCCACATTGTTTTGAAACGTTTTTTTTTTTTTCAGCAGAACTAATTTGAAGCTGATTGAGAAACAAAAAAGGCTCTAGGGGGTCCGGGGCAGTGGTGGGATTCAGCCGGTTCTATAGAACCGTCTCAGGGAATTTTGTTAGAACAGCGAACCGGTTAGCATTGCTGCTTATACTTGTACCATTAGTTGAAACAGAACTGGCTGATAACTTTTGTAATAGAACCGGCTGACAAAAAATTTGAATCCTACCACTGGTCCGGGGGCATGCTCCCCCGAAAATTTTTTGAAAATGTACATGCCCTAATAGCTATTTTAGTGCTTTTTTGAACGATTTTCAGCCAAAGTCTGTTCAAATTTTTTGACCCTAGTTCTGAGTGCTTCGCCAAATATGATGCATTTTGTTCGCACATTTTCGATTAAATTATGCATGCTTATGGCGTAATGCTATCGAAGAGGCTCGAAATAAGAGAAAAATTGTAGGCCTATAGGCTACATCAAAAACATTTTCCAAAATGGCTGGTGGGAGGATATGCTTACCTTGCACATTTAAAAGAGTCTGGCACATTTCAGTCACTTGGCACCATTAATTTTGTTATTTTTTACTAAAAGACAGAGTCAAATAAAGAGAACCGGATGGGGAGGGGGGTGGCACAACGCCCCCCCCCCCCCCCCTAAAGACGCTCCTGACAGCACTCCATCTATTTCGTGTTATGATTAATTATAATTGGAAAAGAGCCAACTATTGCTTTTGCGCTATTGATAAATTAGTTGCTTTATTTTTAAACTTAGAAAAAGCTGAAAGAAAAAGCAATTCTACGTTAGCACTATCTGAAAGTCAAGCGAAGAGTAAGGGCCTATAATGAGATCTGGCATCCATACGAATTTGGCATTGTAAAGTAATGTCTTACAAATTGAATAAAATAAAATTTCTACTCAAGTTAGGCCTATTTACAGTATGCTTTTTTGAACGTTGCGGAAGCGGCATTTTTTTCGCGCTTCCGTTAAAATATGACCGCTTCCACATTCCTGTGTAAAACTTTAACTTTTTGCAATTGCTGTAGCAATAGCCCAGATACGAGCAAACGAAATGCATAAGCAGTTGCGGATCCAGAAACTTTTGGTGGAGGGATGCAGTATTGAAATACTTGAATGTTCGCTAAATACAAAGACGGTTGCCGTCTAGACTCGTAAAAGGGTTTAAATAAACCCTTTGAAAATTGTTCATGTCAGGATCGTATGCAGCATTTTATTCAATGGGGGGACACAAAAGGTTTTGACGCTTTTTGCACACAAACGGATATAATGGGTCCAGGGTATCGGTGGGATTCAGCTGGTTCGCTCCCGTACTATAGAGCAATCTCACGGAATTTTAACAGATCAGCGAACCGGTTAGCATTGCTGCTTGTACTTGTAGGCTACCGTTGTTAAAACAGAACCGGCAGGTAATATAACTTTTGTAATAGAACCGGCTGACAGAAAATTTGAATCCTACCACTGGTCCAGGGCATGCTCCATCCGGGAAGTTTCAAAAAATTTACGTACCGCAATGGCCGTTTCAGTGCTTTTGAATAATTTTTGAGGCAGATTTTGTTGAAACTCTCTGTCCCTAACTCTGATTCCTTCACCATACTAAGGCTTACTGCATTTTGTTCGCACATTTTCGATTTCTGCATGTTTAAGGCGTAGAGATTATTGTTACCGAAGAGGTTCAAAATTGTATTCATCAAGATTGTTGAGAATGGTAGGTAGCTGTGATCCTCCCCCCCCCCCCTGTGCACAGGTGCTAACATGCACATTGGCAAAGCGTGACTTATTTGGCAAGATATTTCGTCGCAGATTTATTGAAATTTTCATGCGAAAGCTTCTGCAAGAAGTGACTGCTGAAGTGGACTGATTCAACAAAAATTTCGAAACTACTTTTTGAACGTAAAAAGCAAATAGCCCACTCATGCCTGGGCTTCACCCAATAAATCTGTTTTCATTTTCGACTACCAACACTCTTTCGATATTTCACAATTCCGTTAGTTATGACTCATGATTTCAATCTTCAGAAGGATACAAAATTGTTAATTACGGAATCGAACCTATGCCTTCATCTCTCCAATATGTAACCATTGCCCCTAAGTCTTCATCTCTGCAATACAACGATATAACTTCGATATTTTAATGGCTCAGTAGCCAATCAGATAACCAGCTGAAAATTATAGTTCTTGCAATGTATTGCAAAAATCATACGATAAACGTACACAAGGCACAGTTGTTACCAGCGACAAAATTGACAATAGCGCTACGCACCAAAAACTAATGCAAATTATTGGCCATTCGAAAATGCAATGCAACAGATCAAAGAAATGGCACAATCCAAAAAAAGCAGAAAAAGGTGGCATCTTGTGCGAAAAGTTACATCAGTTGTTGAAAGTTTTGAACACATCGTTATTTCAACAAAAAAAAGGCAAAATGGAACATTATTCTGGTGAACTTGCGTTTTGTGGTTACACATGGACTATTCGAGCATAACAGGAAAAAATTCAAATCATGTCCAGGCTGGGTTTAATCAAAACGAGCGACATGAAGCAGAATGTTGCCAGCAATTCACCCAAGCAGCGTTGAAAGCAAACAGGGTTTTGAACAATTGGCTATAATAGTGAGCCAAGCACACGATTTCAACTGTTTCGCAATAACCCTAACGCCCACAAACAAATCATGCGTTAGGTTTGCACCGGCATAGGGGGAGCAGATTTGTTCGAATCCTCGCTGGGTTGGCGATCCAAGGGAGCGGGCCGAGGCGGTGAGGTTGCTGCGGAATTTGATGAAGCGGAAGTGCTATTCTGCGGAGAATAGGCGGGTGGGGGAGGTTTATTCGGACTCTTTGAAAACCCATTAGGAATGTTATGATGAGCTTGGGGCGGCAAAACCACATTTTGATGAGAGTTTGACGCAACGGAAGCCGGAAGTCGATCCCCAGAGTTCTGAGATGAATTCGAGCGCGGAGACCCATTTTGCGAATAATTATACTTCTTTGTTTTATCGACTGGTGATGTTGAAGTACGCTGGTTGGTTTCCATAACGTCAGCTGCTCGTCTGGTCACGGAATCGTAAGACGGAGGTTGCGACCGAGATTCGGGGAAAGCAGAAGCACGTTTGGTTGATTCACTGCGAAGATCGCTGGCGTTTGGAGCAGAACTGCTGGAAGCGTTTGACGTAGGACTATCTGTAGCCACATCAGGATATATCGTGCCTCCTGATTTCACCGTACGACTTCCAGCAGCGCTCAACATCGGATGTGCTGGATGCGTTCCGGGAGCTCCTTGGATGGAGGAAAAATGATAAAGTGAGTATGGAGGAAGAGCTGATGGAATGGCAGCAGGAAGAGGCCGTTGTTCTCTTCCATTTGGCATCGCATCTTGTGCGCCTGGTGATCCGGAGGATTTGGTGGATTTTACTTTGCTCCAAACATCATTTCCAAGCGCTTTCACGAAGTGATCCTCCACATTTCCAGTGATTCGGACCTTGTTTTGGCCATCACTTTCCTTATAGTCGTTTCCGAGTGATCGACGAAAGTGTTCTTCAACATCACCAGTGTTGGCTGAAAGAAACAAACCGGCATTAATTTTGATAAATACAACCGCAAGCAAAAGTAAGAACACTACCAGTGACATGCAAATAAGGTCACATTTTAACTCCATGCTGAAACAGCACATACATCGAAAAATGGCCATTTAAAAAATGATAAATTTTGTCTTAATGTAGTTGCGAATTTTTTGTTGTTTAAAAATCTGTGAAGAGAAACTTATTAACACCTTAAGATGAAAAAAGTTGAATAATAAAGCTATAATGAACAGTTTTCAGAAAACACAACAACCAAAGGTTTCTATGCAGCAAGTCTTAACTCTGATAATATTGAAATCACAGATACTGATTAATTGCAGATCATTCACCGGCGCACTGATGAAACGAGTTGGAGAAAAATAAAGCGACATTAAATCCGCAAACGCCATGTCATCACCAGGAAATAAAGCCATAGGCCGGTGGATGAGAAAAAATACAGCCACAGGCCGGTGGATGGATAAGCAAGGCAGTACAAAACTGAATCCACGTCTTGGTCGAAACGTCCAGTTATAAGAACTACAGTGGCTTTATTTTTCCTTCTTAGGCTACTTTCGTCAACAAATTTATTGTACTCTGAAATAGTTATTATGCAGACCTACATAGAACAACTGCAGCATAAAGGTTATATAACAAATGCAAAAATATCGGTGCGAAAATCTCATTGCATGTTCGCGGAAATGTTTGAAATGAAAATCAACGGTGTGAACTTCTCGCAGCACAGTTCCTAGGAAAAACTTTTACAGATCTGCCCAAGTACTCCCTAACTACATTTCTTCGAATATACCACGAAGAAATACACAGCAGCGGACTCAAAACAAACAACGCTATTTGAAATCGAAACTTTAAAAGCGCGCATGCGATTTATTAAGGCTATTACAAAGTCATAATTAAGAGTCGTAGGAAACTGCTACATCAACACCTAGATGGGCACAGAGTCTAGACGGCAAATCCGGCGTGTGAGCTAAGATAGACGAGTTTGTACTATTTGAAAATTAGATTGAGCAGTAAACACTGTCAATTGGACTGTAAAACGATTTTGATCCGCATAAAAAGAAATTGTCAAATAATAAAACCAAAGGAAAGGGAGGGACCTCATGCATTTAACTCTCTGCCTAACATCAATCGTCACATTTAGCGCTAAAAGCTAATTTCTTTTCATAAAAATTTACAGGATAGAAAGAGGTAAATGAAATGACTGCTTTGTTTGAAAAGCTTAATCCAGTTTCATCTACTTCAAACACCATCTTAAAGTAGAAACTATTCATTTCACCGTAAAGCTTATTCAGAAGCAAAATTTGATTTACAGCTACCGGTACCACGAAACTCAAATTTCATGTAATGGCCGGTAGACGGATAATTTTGCAATGATTAATAAACAAAAAACAACGTAAATAATTTTCTTAAAACCTCATTCTCAAACGGACACTTACACTAAGGTGTTGCACATACACCTTGATCTTGGCAATCATAACATTAATACGTTTTCGGGTAAAGTTTAAACAAAAGTACTGCACTTATCATAACACCGTGATGCAAAACAAAGTGAAGTGCAAAAGAAAATCTTTTTCACACAAGAGCTAACTCACTGTCCGAAAACATGCAAGTAAACCCGCACCTAGGCCAGATTTACCGAAAACACAGAAGAAAACGACCGAGAAAACTGTTAGCGTAAGAATACTATAGAGAAAAGTCGCTTATTTGTTGTCCTGAAGCGTGTTTTAAACACCAGCATTTCAACAGATCATTTAATGCTGCAAATAAGGGACTGCCATAAACGACAGAAATGAACAGTCAATGTGCAACTTGAATCAGTGTCAAAGGCATACTTGCATATCGACGTCATAAAGTTTTTAGTGTATGCGTACTGCGCATGCACATTTTAGGCACCTAATTTATCAAAATAGATTAACCTCATTTTTCAAAACTTTCTTTATGAAGAGGGTAAGTCCAAACCTACGAACAAGATATGTCTGGCTAGAGCGGCCTTTTCTCCTTTCTTTACAAAGATAACCTCAACTTTAACCGGAAACGCAAACTTCAAAAATGACGCCATAGGGAGACATCACGTGACCGTGAAAGTCGTGTTCTTAACGTTATCGGTCAAGTGCTGAAGAGTGTGTAGCAACGCTAGGTAGTCAAGATCCTTATCAAACACATAAGCATTAGCCTAAAGCACAGCAGGGTGTAATAGAGAGGGAATGCTACTGGCTTGCTGTAAGGAGAAAATACCATACGTTGACCACAACTGGCAGTAAAATAATGCACAACTAGGAAACGAAACTAAATCTTTTGACATTATTTTCCGTCAAAATCTGAATACGCAATAAAGGTAAAGGATAAAATTTGCTGCAAAAAACACCCAAAGTGCGTTTCCCGTCGACAAACAAAGAACTGTGGTAAATAAAAGTAAACAAAAAAACTTCAAGTTACAAAATTCAATGAAATAAAAGCCAGCGAACGCGGTAAGTCATTGCACCATGAAAAAACCTTCCGCTTGGAAACAACCTGGTTAAAAAAACGTCAATTGGAAAGCTTAAGGCGGAACAAAACGTGGCACAATAACAAAATAAACGCGAAAAAAATCAAAAGCAACCAATGCAGCTACGCAGTCACATTCTTCGTTGACGCAGTGGTTTGAAACAAACACCATCGGCGCAGGAGGTCGTGGGTTCGATTCCCTGACGGGCCCCAAAACAAACATGTTTCCTGGGAGTTGTGTTACCCATGTGCTAGGCCACGGAGGCCCCGACACTCGTTTGCAAGTTTTGGCGCAATACCGCGAGTATCATGAGTGTTTGATTTTTTAAATTCCTCATTCAACTTGGACCCATTGTAATGCAGAAAAAGCTACCAAACAAGAAAGTTAAAATGATTTTGGGAACTAAATGCTTATTAAAATATTGTTAGTAACTCCTAGATCTGCGTCATACATAGCAAACACCACCATACAATTCGTTTTGCTTTGCACCAATTTTCTTAAAACGTTATCATCAAACTAAAGGCCATGAATGAGCAATTGTCATTTGAAATGCGGTCTCACAAAGACACAAAAAGTCAAACTTATTAGCCGAGAAAAACGTGTTTGGCTGGTAGTTCAAGAACTAGATAGTGTGTAAAAGTTAACAACTATTGCTGCAAATTTAAGTAAAAAAATGTTGGGAAAAAGGAGGTAATTACAACCAGGACTACTCCTGTCACTGCTGTGTTGTTGCAGAACAAAACACAAGTATTCTGTTAGTTCTTTATAAATTCAACAACAGCGCCTGCAGAAGTTGCAATCCCTACTACGGTTCCATTGCCGCGAGTTCCACCTTCTGTTCAGCGTACCAATACACATATTATAACAGTAAGGAAATTTATCAGAGGCCGAAAAAATGACTCAACCATAGAAAAGCTTGTTTACAAAAATAACTCAAATTTTTCCTTGTGTAGCGAACGTATCACAGAAAATGAACAGAATCAAAATACTGAAAACTGATTATTTTTGTTTGTTTGACTAAAAAATGAACTAGGTACTTAAATCCTCATCTGCTAGTTAAAAGATGACCGAAAATACGAGGATCACAGAAAAATGGAGACAGTTCAACTTTGGGTTACAAACAGTTAGATCACGAGCTATTAAAAATTGTTTCATAAAAGTCTTAACCTATCAGCACAGCAATCATCCCACCTGTGGTTAATTCTCGCTTGCGTTTCAGCGATGAGGAATCTTTCGCAAAGTCCCTCTCAATCCGATCTTCCACCGCTTTTCTTTTTAACCTATTGCTTCGCGCTTCATCAGCAGGATGCAAACTTGACGCTGGAAAACGAGGAAATACATGGGGGCTCACTGCTGCCGCTGGTGGACGCTTTATTCCCGGACTAGGCTCACGTTTCACTGGCCGACTGTCGGGAGCACGGATTGGCGAAACAGGGCGAGTATTGTACAAGTGGTTTAATCCTGTTGTGGAGTTTTTAACGCTTGTTTTGTTCTGCGCTACACTTGGGGAAGCGCGAGTCATCTTTGGAGCTGGAGACAAGTTGCTATTCAGCATGAAACGACGCCCAGCAGCCAAACTCGAATGGGAAGGGCTGGCAACTCGTTCTTTTTCTCTTCCATCCAAAAACAAGCTTTGCTGCATGGCGGCGTGCTTGAGAACAGTCGCATAATCCTAAAAAATTCATTAGAATATGAAGTCCAAAATAGAATTATACATTAACTGAAACAATCTATTGCTCTAACACCAAGCTTTTACAGATGGATTCCAGATCAGTTTTGATAGAAACAGATCGACAACAGAAGCCTTGTAGGAGACTGCGAAGTGAGTTTGCGCTCTTAGACTCAAACTAGCTTTTGAAATATGCGCTAATGTTTCAGTCAAGAAACAAAGCAGTGGCGCACAATATTTCAGACATGGTGCTCCTATTTAGACCATGCCGTTGACATTAACGTGCTGTACTGGCATCAAAAAATCTTACTCTTCAGCAAAGTGAGTTAGCAAGCCAGATACTGTGTCATCGTGAAATTCTATCCTTACAACCTACTACAGATAATTATCAAGCAAACGTCTTTGACTACAAGTATTAATTTCAATTAAAATATAGGATTTAATTACCACAGCTATTGATAGGTAGGAGACTAGGAGTGGATTTCCTCTTGAACTTTTAATAGTTTTTAACTGAATGAACTAATTCCTTAGCAGATATATTAAATGCAACACTTGAAGAGCAATGAAAAAACTTGCATCGGCAAGTAACAAAATGCACGAAAAAACAGGCATAAATAACAACACAACATTAGCGCTAAAGCAGTTGCGAAATTTTCTACAATGCAAATTTCGGTACTACACACACGAGTTACGGATCCTAGGTGACGGGTACGATTCAAAGATGGGATCGGTAGCGTTTGAAATATATTTCGGGTGATTGCTGACTCAGTGAGCTGAACTTCCTCTCTCAATTACTCTTCAATTGTGAGCTCGATAATTTGAAAAACATAAAAAAAGCAATACCACTTACCTGTGGGCTAGAAGATGAAGGCGTCATTGCCTTGAGAGCTTGTTGCAGTTGTTGCTGTTGAAGAATGGGGACGTATTGCGACATAGTCAACCGTGCAGCAAGTTCGGCAGTTATTGCTGAATGCTGCAAATACAGGCTTTACTTAACTTTGTTTAAGCCAAATAAAATATCAGATGCTCTGTGGGAGCTAAATTGGAGAAATAACTGGCTCTGAGTGCTGAGCTCACTTTTTCGACTTCTGGTATAGCTTATAATTGCAGCAAAACCCAACCTATTCAACTTCAAAAGCACAAGCATCAGTAACATTTAATTCCTCAACGTTTTAGGAACAAAAGTTACGGCAAGCATTTGCTTATAAAAGCTTTCTGCAAAACCAACATAAATTAAACCTCATCCTTATTTGGTAAACTCGTTAAAATAAACATTAACAAGAGGTTATATTAATTGAATTTCGCTATAATTTAAGACATTACCAAAGTTTACAGTCCACTTTGTTCTCGGTATTGCAAAGGTTAAGAAATTTAAATAACCTTATGACCTATTCATTTTCTCTTTGCTAAATACTGTTTCAGCTGATCGACAACTTTCTGTGGAAGCAACGCATACATAGAGTTGGGCATTCTATTCTAGAATTTCGAATCTTTCCAATCCTTTAAGATTCGAATCCAAAAAGTCAATTTATTTCGAAAAGTTGGAACCGAAATGATAATTCTATTTAATCAACTTTCGCAAAGGAATCAGCTTAATCTCTTTTTTTCTAGTTTTTTTTTATGTAGATGTAAAAGTTGCTCTTTTTTGACTCGCACACGCACTGCTTTTATCCTTCTCTCTATCTTCTTTATAGTGATGCGCTAGGTTTCTTAATTCGCATAACTGTGTTGCTTTGTCTCTTTTTTGATCACGCATAAAGCCAAGCAGAGAAGTCACGCGCATTGTGCATGATTCAGGCAGTAAGATCATATAACCGGTAAAAATCAGTTTAGTTTTTATGTTTCCAAAATTTTGAAAAATTATTCTAGAATGGGATTCGAATTTCTAGATTGGTTTTAATTATTCTAGAATACCGAATTATTCTGAAATGCCCATCCCTACGCATACATCATAGGTTTTAAAGAAGACTTACCTCTTGAGATAGGGCAGATCTAAATAGCTGTGTTCCAGCAGCTTGTGCTTGTGCAGCTGCCGCAGCAGTAAATGCATCGGCAACGGCTTTGTTTGCACCTGGTCCGCTGATCTCCGGCTGGCAGAGATAAGATGCGGCCGTGGCAGGCAAAGCAAACGGGTAAGGATAACCGCTGAACGCTGGGTGCATTATATATGGGTGAGGGGCGAAGTAAGCAGGGTTGTCTTTGTCACTAGCAACGCTAGGATTCGGCTTGCCGGCTAAAGAGGCAAACAAACCACTTGCAACTGATGACTGCGCTGCGGGGTGCTCCATCGGGCTTCTGCAAGAGCCTCTTGGGGGGGAATTGGCTTGTCGAAGTCCGGGAATAGATGCTTGTGCACTCGGGCTATGATTTTTCAGTTCTGACGGGAAAGGATCACGTGTAATACCAAAACCTTCGAGCGAACGCTTTTTCGTCATCTTTTCGGATGCATTCGGAGATAGATGGGGTGAAAAATCACGTGATCGACGACGTAAACCCCAACGATCAGCCGCGTAGGGGGAGGGAGATTGCCGTTCATGCGAGTTGTAACGCGGAGCGTACAAATCATTGCTTGATCCAGGCCTGCAACAAAAACGAGGTCAAAAATAGATTCCAAGACACCTAATTACTCTGCAAGTTCAAACTGGCAGCTTAATGACAATATCAGGAAACTAAACGCGTCGCAAAGCGCGCATTTTATAAAGCACAGCTCGTTGACATTAGAGCATAAATAATCGAATCGTACAAAGTCTGAAAGGTCGTTTCACGCATGCGATAAGAGCTCGCCCATTGCTTGCTCACACATATAACACTTGGAACAAATATAGAAAATGACGTAATATCATAACGAACAAACGATGAGCAATTGAAGCTGAAACGTCACAATCGACTGATTTGAAACAGCTTTAAAAACTCGGTATCGTATGACAGCAAGATTGAGCCCGTCACGGTGCAATTTAATAGTGAGTTACTAAGCCACTAAAGCAGTTCGCGTAACAACATATCGAAGAGAAGCATTGTTTGGGCGCAAAAGGAAATTGCAATTTGTCTCAAGTTACAACGTCACAGCTATTTCATAATTCTATGTCAGCTTGTCACTATGCCAGCACATGACCGCAGGGGTAATAAATCATAATCACAAATGCTTGGCGCTATCTCATGCAATAATGCCAGCTCCCAAATTCAAAGATTATTTCCAGAACAAACGAGATTTATTGGAACAGATGCTTAAAATACTTTGAAAAAGCCGCACATTTTTCAGTGTAATTTTTACGTGAAAATTTAGCAAAACTACAGTATTTCTTGCTTTGTTGTTTTGCAGACAACGTTATTGAACAGAACACGGAATTTTTACTTGTTCATGCAGCATGGAACGTAGCGCTCTAATGAGCCTCAGGCTATAAAAATTAAAACAAGCTCAAGAACAACAACTTGGTTTATGAACTAGCAACAAACAATCACTAGATTTAACAAAAAGTAGAAACTCAAGAATTTGCATTCTTCCAATTTACAAACTCTCTCAGCGATATCGTCATAAATCTTGTACATATGCATTTATATTAATGTACAGCTGAAAATTTACTTCGGAACTTCAAAGTAAGCGCATATTTTAAAACCATTTCAGGTATTTTAGCAATGACATATCTGCTCGAACGAGGCAAATCAAAGTTCTATCAATATGTGCGATATCAATTAGCAAAAAAAATCATACAAAGTCAACAGATTACAAACTTTTATTCTTTATCTATACCCACTTCCGTAACACAATCTTTGAAAAATTATCGAAATTTTTAGCAACACAAATCCGGCTTAACGTGCTGAAGAAATAAGCCGCATAAATGGTTCTTTCAGAACGAAAATTTCATTCAATAAAAATTAATGCGCAGCTAACCATAAGATAACACGCCTAGACAAGAAAGTTTCTATGAAGTACCATAATTGCAAGATAATCAAGCTGATAACATAAAAGCTATGCAGTTTGACATAGTTGTAAAAACAATAATATCACAATCTGTTTTTCATCTCCATTCAAACATAAAAAGTTGATTGATTAAAAGAGCTCATAAGCATTTCTTTCATTTTAAACGAGGTTTTACCGTAGTAGTGAAAATGCCAGATTCATTGCTTAATTCTGTCACAACGTTTATTAACGGAGCAACTTTTAAATAGGTCGAATAGCGGTTATGTAAGTTTTTTAAAGAACCGCGCTTCCACAAATGGAAAACTAAGCAAGCGTTAATACGAAGGTAAGAAGATAACTAGATAAAATTTTACTCAATGATATCAGATGACAACAAAAACCGAAAAAATGTAAATTACCACTCACCTTTGAGATAACCCGGCCAATTTAAGCCTAGCTTCATCTGCTTTCATCTGGTTTTCACGATTGTCTGTGTACGCCGCATCTCGGCGAGACGTTGCATTGTTTGGCCGCGATTCGAAGCTTGCTGGCCCGGCTTCGGTTTTCAAACACCTCGGAGTACCGGTACTGCTGGGCACTTTCCAATCCAAAATAGGTGATTTGGTCAAAGAAGCAGGATTTAAAATTTGTGGAGGAAAAGGCGCAGCAGAAGAAAGATGGGGAGACACAACCGACTTCTTGCTGTTTTCTGGTGATATTCTAGGCGACATTGATTGGGATGCTAACACCTTTTCTTGTTGTTTGAGCAATTCGCTGTTTAACGCTTCGGGATATTTGAGCGCAAATTCCGCTGTGTAGTTCGAAGGGAAGGCTGGTAGCCCTATCGCTGCCGGAGCTGCAGGCTTCGGTGCGCTTCTGCTGGCATCTTTGTTCGAAGTTAAATCATTGTTAGGCGCCGCGAAAAAATTTTTCAAGTAAGGATTAGTTAACCACTGCTGAGCTGATACACCAGCAGCCGTCATACTTTCAAGTATTCGCTTTTCAGCATCGGGAACCGAAGCTGACCATGCAGCTAATTGCTGTGGTAACAGACCTGCAGTTTGACCATAGGCAGTCGCGAACTGGGGAGGTATGACCATAGGTATGTCATAGCCAGAGGCTGTAGGAGCCCGAGGAGCCATAAGCAGCGCAGAGTTAGACAGCGGATACATTAATCTCGGAAGGCCCGCAGTTGGAAGAGAGTCGGAGATGGATGGCGTGTTGGATGACGAAGCAGGGGATGCCCCAGGCCTGTTAGCATCATTGGCAGCCAAAGTCTGGCGAGCCATAGCCTCAGCATATAAAGTTGGGTCTAAACTGGAATACAATGGATGGACAAATGGCATGACAGGGTTAGCAGTAGGTAGCTGAGCCCCTGGTTGGTTTGCAGAAGCCACAAATGGGTGCAACTGTTGGGGCATATGGATTTTAGCAGGTTGGTCCGTTTCTGCCCGAGACGGAGATGAAGATCTTTTTCGCGGAGATTTTAAAGGAGATGCAGTGGAACGGTAAACCAGCTTTTCATCTACTCCGTACAATTGAGAAGGTAAAATTCCATTAGTTAGTTTTCGATTATGTTGAGACATAGCAGCAGTTTCATCAGTCGAACCTACTTCAGTAAAACGCATACTTTCTCGCTTCCTGTCAATACCAGATTCATCTGAAACAATATATTATATTGCTTAGCAATTTATCAGGATAAATTTTACCAAAAAGACTTGAAATAAAATCTACTCTACAATTAAAGTGGGTAAAATTGCAGCTCTAAATCACGCACTTGGGATTACAAGGTCTGCTTGTCAAGCCAAAATGATCTAAGTTTTTGGGGTAAAAGTTCATTAAGTCATTTCGAAATTTTGGCAGCAACATTTCCAGCCACAGAACTAAATTATAAATGCCACAGAGGAAAGTTTACTAAATTGGAAATGATCAAACAAGGTGCTTAGGATCTGGCAAGGCTACTTTCCAACTTTGAATAATGACTTCTATTGGATCTCAACTCAACAACCGGTCAATAACTTCCTAAAAACATGACCTGACATGATCTAGTCAAATCTGAAACAAAACCTTAACCACAAACTGACAAACGTATTCGATTACCGAATTGAACTAAATATAACCTCATTATCAAGCTCATCAAAAAGCTTCAGAAAATTGTTTTTGCCGATGCTTTATCGACCAGAACATCAGGCATAACATTGTCAATAACAGCTGAAGTCAACTTAATCTAAATTAACGGCAAAAATGAACAGTTACTCGAAAGCAACACAAACATATTCAGAGTTGACAAATCGATGACCACGCACCATATTTCGCCGAATTTTTACACACACTCAGCTACAAATAGCGCTGTAGTACTTAGCTAACCAATAGTGTTATGTTAGCCAAACACATACTTACGTACATATGCCACGACTTTTATTAACTAAATATCCTTTATGATTGGGTACTTTCTCGAACGGAAGTTTTACATTACACGCAATGTACACATCAAACTACATTTGGCAAAGCAGTTGCGAGTCATCAATGCGGTTCATTATTCATCACTAGGACCTAACTTCACTGAATGGCAACTAAAACCTGTATGACGCTCACACAAGACATTTCATAACACAGTCACTACTAGCTTTTCGTTCCAGATTACTCGCCAACATGAACGGTTATAGAGCATCAACGACAACCGCAGCCTGTGTATTGGAACGTGCAAAATTAGCAGTCGCACTATGCACACACACGCCAGTACGTTCGCACACAGCCAAAGAGCGAATGAAAGCTTCAGCGAAAGTAAAACATAGCCTTGGGCCTGTTACATTAGAGCAAGTAGCTTAATATTGTCAAGTTCAAGCACCGTAGCATATTGGTTTGCAATTTTCCGCCACAAAGGATTATCTTGGCAAATACAAAGAAAATCACAAACGCAAAATTTTACAGACAGTTGCAATAATCATAGACTTGCATGCAAATGCATCAATGCAATAATATTTAAATCGGAATATTACGACCACGATCGGTTAAAATAGCAGCAAAAGCTCATTGTAAATTAGCACGATTGTCGTTTGTAACTGCAATCATCTTGGTGATTTTAGCAGAAGAGTAATATCATTTACAGTACTGTGTCATGGCTATATAAGGATCAATACTTCGTAATTACCATTCACAAATCAAGTGCTCAGCAATCACATAGGGATCATTCAAAAACGTTTTGCAGCCAAATAATGAGCAGTAAACGATTAGCCCAAAAGCGATTCAATTCTAAACGAACATAAGCAGAGTAATGCAGAGCAAACACTGCAATTTGATCATAGAAACTCAATCGTTAAACACGTGTAATCATCCCGCTATGGCTGTATCACTAGTGTACGTTTTCTGTAACGAAAATCAAGGATGTTCAGACGCTGGCTTACATACGGCTAAGTGGGATCACTACAATTAGTGCCAAAGCGAAAGTTTATTGATGACTAAGTTTGCGTCAAACTTTACATAAGGACGATTTTTCCACTTTCGAAACAATCTGAGTGTCTTAAAATTGTGACAACCAAGACCATCTCCTCGGTGACACCAAAGCAACAAGAAATCTTCCAAAATCACGAACTATGTGTAACGTAACGTGTTCCACAAACCATGTGTAACGTGTACGTGAATTCTTATAGCGCGTGACAACTATTGTCACCGAAATGACGCATCACAGTCTTTAGTCTTTTATTGCAAGATTTGTGGCAACCAAGCAATCACAAAATACAAAGCAATGCAAGAAAATGGAGAAGTTGCATTCATTCTTTGAAAACCACAAGCCCGGATGTCGTAGTGGTTAAAGAGAGGGATAGTGCGAGAGATCAGGGGTTCGATTCCCGGGCCGGTCAAATCGGACACAGTGTCGCCAACGGCTCGCCACTGCTGCGACGTTTCGTTAAAGCTGTGTTGTTCAGGAGCTAAGCCACGGAGATGGACCCCGCTGAGCGTTACACGCTTTAGCGTAACACCACGAGTGTATTGAAGATTTGATTTGGATTTGTTATGAACATTTAACGGTAACAGACTCTTGAAGATACATCTCGCAACTTCTCTTTTTTGATTGAAAAAGTTTTAGAAATTGCGTGATAAGTTTAAAAGATAACGATAGTCGCAAATAAAAGGGTCACAAATACCAGTGCGTTTCAAAAGATAAGTATCTTCTCACAATAAGAACACGAAAAGTTAGTCTGCGTTTGTCCGTAACAAGAGCAAAAACTGCCTTAGTTCGTTCATTTCTGAAATTATTAGCAGAAGTAGATGTTGATAGATTCTTGGTATTTCATCAAACATCTTGCTACATTTCAACAATCACTTAATATTAACAGCAGCAATTAAGTGACTTTTACTATGAACAAGCAAAGAGCAAACTCGAGCCAAGTGACATTTAGAACGAGAACTACTTGCAAGTAAACATGTTCTTCCTTATACAGTGAATCGAAATAAGCTTTTCTATTATATAACTCATATACATATTAGCTGGAAAATGACTAAATATGATTAAAAAAAAAAGCAATTCGCCAAATCTGACAGAAGGCACCACATTTGAAGGTTTTTAAACGCCCGCGTATTAGGTACCCGTCAACGACCACAGCCTTTGACGAGGTATGCACATTACTGTAGACCGCTGTGGTTTCATAAAGATCTGCGAAAAATTTTGACCAATAAACACGACGCAATTCGCTCCAAAGTGATTACTTCAGCACCAAACAAAAAGTTTTTTACAATTAGAAAGTAAAGATTAGATCAACTATTGCTTATTTCAAGGCAATGCGTTATTTCTGGGCAATACTCACAGTAGCAATATCATCGAACGAAAGTTCTGGCACATCTAATCCATATAGAGCGGGAAAATTTTCGAGGTGAAACTGTCTGCGGTAATTGCTACCACTAATCCATTCGATACTAGAACAGCTTGCCTGAAGTGAAGGCGTAACCTGTTTTTAACAGGACGATTTTAAATAGAGACCTCCCAGCTGTCTGCTTCACGGTTAAGTCTGTCGCTTTACGTCTTCTAGTACGCAAACTCCTAATCACAGCTGATGATTTGTACAAACCTAACCTAATATTGTAATTCTGCATGCTAAATTGCGCTGATACCTGTGGCTAAACCTCTATAAAGTTAGCACATACGTCCTTAATATATGAACATATACTTCTCAGGTGGTCTATTGAAAAGCCATAAAGCACTTGAACACCCACAACGCTAAGGATCGAGTTCCCTCCAGGTGCTGCACCTTTTCCTCGCTGAAAATGAAAGCTTTGCGCTGGGCAAAATCGTTTCAAATAAAGACAGAAAATGTAATGTCTACAGGAAACACCAGCTAAGCCAACTAGAAATTGTAACGAAAGCAGATTATGACGTATTATTACGCGATATATTTGTGAAAGGCTAGCCTTTGTCTACGGATAAGAAAAAATAAATAACAAGGCGGCCATGAGATTAAACTTGCTTTGAAAATGATTAAGTACGATAACAAACATGCGCAAATGTTTGGAAAGGTCAAAGCAACGAAACCAATTTAAGACAACTCAGAAAGTAAAGAACAAACACTATCATAACAGAACATCAGTGCATTGCGCCATCCGAGCCTTGCTCAATAATTTACGAGTTTGGGGTGATATCAGTGCATAGAAACTTTTATCTTCACTAAACAGCACCGTTCCCTCTAAGGTGCAAAATTTGGGCAAAACTTTGCAATTTTTCTCTAAGCTTGCCGACTAGAATGGTGATTATTGTCCGAATTTCAACCAAAATTTTCAATATTTTGGTGCGAAACAAAAATTACATGCTCTGGAACTCAACTTTGAGGCAAAAATTGCATCAAACTTTCTTTAAACCCCCTAAATCTTTGGGCAAATTTGTTATTAAAAACTATTTTTGCGCAAATTCGCACTAGCTGCTAACTTAGAGGAAACAGTGCTAAGCAGCATGAAACTTCTAAAGGATGCTTTAGTATATCGTGACTGCGCCAAAAATTCCATTGGAAATAATTGTCATGGAAGTGTTACTCGAAAACTGACCATAAACAACTTTCTTCCCTTTATTTCTACTCTTACTGCAGCAAGTAAAAACGTCATGTGCAGGAAAACTTTTATGCCCAAAAAAATTACCATATATGTTTCGTTTCAAAGAGTGAAAGTCTTAAACGCAATTAAAACACTTCGAGATAGACGCTAAAAATGACAGCCAAGTAGACAGATAATAATTATTTATCTTATACATTCACCTATCCAGAGCGCGGTTCCGCAAAAACTATACTTGGTCTGATGCAAAATACTCCAATGAAAATATTAAATGAGCTACTGTATCTAATTCTCATCCCGCAACCATATATTAGACAACGTGTTACACACTGCTACTGATAACAAGTAAATGTTGAACACAGGGAAAAGCGTTTTCTCACGATCATTAGTTCGTCTATCAGCAAACGGAAAAAGAAATGACGCTGGCAGTGCTATCACTGTACCGAGCCAGTAACTCGGACAAACCACGGCTTTGAAACTACAGGGTGGGGCAGAAAGGACGGACGTTTTAGAAATGGTTATAACTCAGCAAAAGTAGTAGTTACATACATCAGACCGGTACCATGTAATCCGTTACAGCTTAGCATTTTTCTTTTAGTTACCCACCCATCGATCTGTTGCGCATTACCAATTGTTTTTTCTTTTTAGATGTGTAGGCCTAAATTAAATTTTCAGGATTAATGATGACTGTGTGGACGATAGAACATCGCGTGTTTGCCTACGACAGTTTCGTAAAAAATAACGAGTCTGTCACAGCTGTTCAGCATGAGTTCCGGCGTCATTTCAAGATTCACCGAAATGATTCTGTTCCAGCCCGTAACACAATCTTACGTTGGGTAAAATCACTTCGTACTCGAGGTACGCTACAGAATGCAAGACCGGTTGGGGCCCCACGAACTGCAAGAAGCCGGGAAAATGTGGAACGCGTCAGGCAAGCTTTGCTTCGGAGTCCAAGACGCTCGGCTAGAAGGCATTCTACTGAACTTGGGATCAGTGCTCGGTCAGTAAGGCGTATTTTGCATGAAGACCTGCATTTCCACCCATACAAAGTGGTCATTACACAGCAGTTAAAACCAATAGACCATCAAAAGCGGCTTAACTTCGCACGACAGATGAAAACAATTTTTGAGGCAAATGACAATCTTACTTTGTTAATGAGTGATGAAGCTCATTTTCATCTAAATGGCACGGTCAATAAGCAAAATTTTCGTTATTGGGCTACTGAAAACCCAAGAGAAATTCACGAAAGACCACTACACAGTCCAAAAGTGACTGTCTGGTGTGCTATGGGAAAAACGGCCATTATCGGTCCATACTTTTTCGAAGACGAACATGGAAATGCTGTTACTGTTAACTCCAAGCGCTATATTGAGATGATAAATAGCTTCTTTGTGCCTGCATTGCGACGAAGACACATGAACATCCAACATGTGTGGTTTCAGCAGGATGGGGCGACGGCTCACACAGCCAGAGCATCCATGGCCGTTCTTCGTCCTCTTTTCCAGGATCACCTCATTTCCAGGTTTGCTGACACTCCTTGGCCCCCTAGGTCCCCTGACTTGTCCATGTGTGATTATTTTTTGTGGGGGCACCTCAAGGCTTGTGTATATGTGCATCGTCCCCGTACACTGGACGAGTTGAAGAACGCTATACGCGTGGAAGTCGCTCAAATCGACAGAGAAATGTTGGAGAGAGTCGAAGCCAACTTCCATCAACGCCTTCAGAAATGCATCGACGAAAACGGACACCATATGAGGGATGTTGTTTTCCACACGTGATTGTGTCAAATGCTATTTCTATACGAACACATTGATATCAATAAAATTTGCTTGTACGTACAATTCATTATTTTGTGAACTTTTCAAAAACGTCCGTCCTTTCTGCCCCACCCTGTATCACATAAACGACACATTTTCTACAATTTACAATTCGGCAAAAACACATAACTAAACCTTCTCTCAGAAAGCTAAATTCCTTTCCAATTCTGTCTGATATTTTACCGAAACCCATATATCGAAAAAACGCTTAGATAGAGCAATTTGAAATTTTACGGAAGTTACATTTCACGTGCATAACGTCTTACGTAACATTTTTCCAAGAAACTCAAAAATTTCTTTATCTACCTAGCGTTGTAAGGACGCCATTAACACTACACTGAACTTAAGTGACATCGCAATTTACGGGCAATTAAAAAAAAACAGGTGCGAAGCCGGCCGATAATATAATTGCTGAACGTACTTTATGAGATCATATTTAAAATTACAAGGTGCTAATATTGTGGGTGACATTCTTAAGAGTCGAAATAGCGAAGGAAATTGATCTCTTCGCGTTATTCGAGCATACCTTAGCCTTTGACACTATAAGTTTGCAACTTTTGTATCAACTTTATGATGCCCACCTCAAAGTATTTCATTTTCTAGCCTTTAACTAGAGATAGTGAAGAAACAGCAAAACAAAATTGTATCCACGAATGCTTAGCAAGTTTTTGACTCTAACAGTCTGTTTAGTGCAGTACTTAACGAGGCAACGCTATCTAGTATTTGTTCGTATTTGCATATTACCATTGTACAAACGCATTCATAGCTAACTCGAAATCCGTATCAAAGCAAGAGGCCAATTATTTTGCATCTATTAAGACAAGATTTCACACAATCCGATTAAACTAGCTTACTGTCGATCCAACATCTAAGATTTAAATTTTGCGCTGTACGTGACCATTTTTCTAGTTAGCTTAGAAATGGTTTACAGCGAAAGAATACCACTACAGTCTTCTATCTTAGCTAATCCATATTCGCACACAATAGGCAACTTCTTATCCAAAGCAAAACCGCAAGTAAATGCAAAAAATATTTACAAATTACACGCTTCTCAACACGATGTAAAACCACAAATACCAGCTAAATGCCTCACCTAATTCGCCTAATGGTGTACTGCAAGAAGCTTTTCAAAACTGAGCCAACATCTAAGCATGCCTCGACAAAATTTTTGAACGACACTGTTTCATAACTTCCTAAACTGGCATCACTCCTGCCACAGCACTCAGACGAAACTGTTTTGTTGTACTGGTCACAAACAGACAAAGAAAAAAAGACAAAATTATGGCAGCTAAACTTAATGAGCGCCATCTAGCGATTAAGCGGTGTTCGAAAACGTTCCGCTAAAGGTTGGATTATTAAAATCACAAAAATTGCCATGTTTACCACTTGGAGTTATTGGGTGCATTGAATTGAGCAGCTGAACTGATTTTGCGGGACCGATGCCAAACTGGGTCATCTTCCATTATGCATGTGCTTCCCCAATATGCAAACCTAAACTGCAATAGTGCCTAATGGTGCCTTTTACGTTTAAACAGCTCAGATGGCCGCGTGGTAAGAGCGTCCGCCTCAGGAGCTGTAGACTCGCGTTAGATTCCAAATCGGAGCAAACCAATGACTTTAAAAATGGATTTACAGCTTCTCTGCTTGACGCTCAGCATTAAAGGGACAGTGTGGAGAACAAGCCGGCAAGTTCACTAGTTGTGCCGTTGGGAAAGGCACTTGGCGGAATTCTCCCATCTTAGTGTGGTAGGAGAGAGTGCATTTATTTTTGATTGGAAAGACGCAACACAAAGAAAAAAATTATCAACATTTCAATTTTCATATAAGGCAGTATCGTCCATCCTGTGAGAGGCTGCGAAATGACCTTAGTCCAATCCCAGGTGAAATTGGCACGGTCGTCGAGTCTGCAGCCTCTCACAGTTTTCTTACAGCATAAGAGAAGTATTATTCACGTAAACAGTTAAAATTATTGCAAGCAGAGATAATAATAGCGCCAATATCACAGTGAAAAGGGAACTTAGCGTCACTACAATTTTAAGTAACTGCACGCATATAAGAACTCATTTCTGGTTTAAATGAAAAAAATTTCTTCACGCGTTTTACAAAATTGTTCGTATTTATACGTGCAAAATTTTTAATTTTAGTTGGTAGTTCATTCCAAAACACTGGTTCTAGATATCTGATCGAGCGTTGCGAATTTGATTTGTTAAATCGTGCTATAGCATAATTTTCACTAGTAGCAAATCTGGTTGGATAGGAGTGCAGTTTGGAAGGCAATGCAAAAAAATCATTGAAACAATTCGGTAGAGAGTTGTTCTGATATTTACTCAATAATTTTAGAATTTCTAATTTATAAATGTTGCTCAAATTTAGCAAGTTTAGTTTTTAATATAAAGGATTGAGTTTTGTTTTGATAAATGATGATTTTGTGATAATCTTTACAATGTGATTTTGCTGAACTTGAATTTTGTTGATATATTTGGCAGCGGAATGTCCCCATATAGATATATTATATTGCAAGTGTGAATACACAATACTAAAATGCACATTTCGCAATACAGACAGAGGTGCAAAGTGTCTTAGTTTGCTGATGATGCCTCTTGCAATAGTCAATTTTTATCTACACTTTTCGTGTGTTGCTCCCATGATAGTTTGTTATCAAGAAGCACTCCTAAATATTTAACACGTTTTTGTTCAGTAATAGCATTTCCATTCCGTGCTCGAATGCATAATTTATCTTTTTCTTTGGTATAAGTTTTGTTCGAAAATAATACGAAATTAGTTTTAGAATAGCTAATTGTCAATTTATTGGCAGTGACCCAACTCTCAGCATGATGCATTTCTGCTTCACTCTTGATTTTGAGTCCATCACAGGTCTTATTGTTACATGGTAAAACAACATCATCAGCATACATCAAGACATCCTAACAGCAAGAGTTGGGCAGATCATTAACGTACACAAGAAACAAAAAAGGCCCTAACACGCTACCTAGCGGAACTCCTACGGTAATGGGTAACATGTCGGAGGCTTGCTCATTGTTCACGGTATATTGCTTCCTGTTGGTTAAATATGATGCGATCAAGCTACTTGCAATTCCTCTTACGCCATAATGTTCAAGTTTTCCTATTAAAATTTGATGATTGACGGTGTCAAATGCCTTGGCAAAATCTATAAAGATTGCACAAACTGAGTTATTCAAATCCCGCTGTTTTAAAATCGTTCCATGTAAAAATGTTTAAGCGAGATTAGTGGAATAATTTTTACGAAAGCCAAACTGTTTATCTGCAAATAGATGGTATTTTTCCCAAAATGTAATCAAACGCTTATGCAGGATAGTTTCGAAAATTTTTTTTACAAGAGAAAGAATTGAGATTGGTCTATAATTGCCAACTTCGTGTTTTGGACCTTTTTTATGCAAGGAAATGACTTCAGCTATTTTGAGGATGTCGGGATAAACACCTGTTTCCAGGCAAATGACCGGCAACTTCTAAGTGAGCTCGTACAGCGCATTGATCGCTCTCGTGATAGAAGGATAAACATGCAAAACTAAATACAAAAAATACAATACACCCAAACACTGCGTACAGAGTAGGCTGAGCGTATGCCACGTTATACTACACAACGGGTTCGACTCTTATGCGGTCTTTTACAAGAAAGCATGGATTAGTTCGTGTTTGATGTTTGGAGATCCTTCTTTTACGAACAACAATTTTTTTTGAAAAATTAGTGCCTGCTATTGCGAGTCATAGATCAGAGTGTTAAACCATGCTCACCGCGAAGCTAATTCTCAAACGGGGATACCAGCATTCACAGTCGATCGGCAGAATGCAACAAGCATCAAACACAACTAGTTTAAAAGTGCGAAAAGTTAGAAAGACCGTGCATCAGTCAGGTAAAATCATACCAACAATCACTTCAATTCATTCGGTTGAACAAATCACTTGTCGGCGGCGATATTTTTCAGGTCAGACTCAAACTACAAGACAAGCAAAAGCCGGCATATTTTGTTTAAAAACTAAAGGCACCTTTCAAGGATATAACAGCGCAAAGCGTTAATTTCGAACTTTAAGATGATTTTTCAACATCCATCACAACTAATTGGGGTCCACGAGGCATTGGACTATCAATATCAAAAATCCCATAATGTTAACGACTCCAAACCAAGTTCAGTTTATTTTGTCAGAACCAACAAATCGACAAAGCAAATCTCACAAGTGGAAAATTTTAAGAAATCCTGACTAAATGAAATATGAAGCAAATCAATTCTCCAAACGACCAGCATCTTTTAGGTAGTGCTGATGTAGTAAGGTGAGCCTAATTCCGCACTTCATAAGAGATTCTCAACCTTTCATGGTTTCTGGCTATCTTCTAGAGACTTAACAAATAAGCAATAAAATTTTGCGTTGGTATTTCATTCGTAGTAACTACAGCTGTCTGTTGGGCTTAAGCGGTCAATTACAGTTAATCAACCTTGCGTTCGGGGCGCCCAGATGAGAACCCTTGATGTTACAACACAGTTTCTTGCTTATGCAACAGCGTAGTAAGACGAGTAAAGTAGCTATGTGACTTTACAGACAATTTAATCATACCCAAAATAATACAGAATATTTCAAAAGTGCAGTGCAATGAACGTGGGACCGACAGTGCGAAATTGTCAATACTACAATATAGATAACGTTAAATAAACAAAGCGATTTACGTTGGACGAGGTCATTAGCTTAGAAAATTTGGCAATGCAGAATATTGATTTTGCAATATCTGCACGCAGCTAAGCCAATTCGTGTGAGCAGAGCAAGGTCTCACAGAACGCTCATGAGATTACATAAAAACTACAAGTCTAAAGAAATTTGTTGGTCAGCGCATACAAACCAAACAGCTCAATAAGCCACTCGGGTTTTTCTTGCGTTAAAAAGCTTGAGGCTAAAGACTAGAAAAACAAATTCGCCAAATACTTGCTATATTTAGATCTAACGCTGCTTGAAATTCAAAATGGATTTTTCGTGCGCAGATGAATCGATTTCTACGACATTATTGAACGAAAACATATTGTATGATTTACACGCCTTCCCCCACCTTGGTATCATGAATTTCAAGGATATAATGACAAAATTTCTAATCTCTAACCAGCGCTGCCGCAAAAAGCTTTTAAAAAGTTGTAATTTAAAGGTTAAGGTCACTGTTTACAATAATGATCGTAAAACAATAACGAGATTGGTTACTGCACAGTGAGAAAGTCAAAGGGAGTATGTCCTTCCTGGCTAACAATCATACTTGAGCTTTTCAAAAATAAGTCACAATTCAAGCTAAGCAAAACGGAAATGTTGTATACAGTCAATTATCGTGGTGAACATGTAACAGGCCTACGCTTTCAGCTATAAATAGCGCATCTAACCACAATCTTACTGGTCACGATTTAGTAACATATTAGCAGATTTAAATACAAACGGATAAGCACTTAATAATACATCTCACTAAAAGCAGTATCTCAAAATTGCTCAACTTGAAAGCATACGAAGAAAGCTAAATTTAACTATACTGTTATAAGGGCTGCTTACGTGGGCTACTTGCTGTAACAGTGCTGAATCAGCAAAAAGTTATGTAAAGATTCGCCTAAGCGCTAAAGATCACTATAGCTTGTTTATAGCAATACCGCTACTTCGGCAAATTGAAAAGCATAGCCTAACTATAAAACAAAGAACCAATTTTTTATTAATGCAGTGGTCCAGCAGGGCACTTTCCGAAATTACAAGTCAAAAAATGCAGGAAGTTAAACTTTACATATTTCACACTTACCAGCAAAATGAGTCAAAGACCTATCTATTACATGAAGATGCAAAAAACTAAAATCTGCAAAAATGCTATTTATGGACGAGCTCGTTATTAGGCCACGAACTTTAATCTAGGAAAATTCTCAGTCATTGAAATTCCGAAAAGTTGCTGCTGAACAAATCAATTAACAACTCTTCACTTGAAATTTCACTTTTCCATCATGCGTAAACGGACTATGCTTGAACGCTGCAGACCTACGGCAATCAGAGTTAGCTAGATAATTAATGAGACTGGCAATTTCTTGAAAGTACGAAGTTAGTGTCAAAGGTTGAACTGACAAAAACTGCAATTGCTTGAGCAGCTCGAGAAAGAATGACACTGCAACATTTACAAACAAAAAGAAAACCATAACTTCCGTAACCGTTGCGAGAAATGCGATACGGAAAACTCTTGTTATAACTGCTTAAATGTAGGCTACAAAACAGTATTTAATAGTGTAGAAGTCAAGTCTAATAAAATCACGCTGCAACGGCTTGTAGAAAAAAATAAGCGAAATCAACTGTCTAAAAACTAAACGCTAAACACACGTCATGCATGCGAAAAACCGCCGTCAGCAATTTACGCACGTCCGAATTTCGCGGTGTCATTTGACGAATTTCAAAGAAATGCCAAGCTCGCTGAAACGTACACAACGCAATTACATCTAAGCGCAGATATTATTACTCAAGTTAAACACACTGACGTCCATCAACAGCGAGCTGTACAATATTCACCAAATTGCACACAGTTGGGGAAAAATAAGTTGTAAATAATGATTAACAGTGCAATTATCGGTACCTGTACGGCGATACTTGGAACCTATTTTACCAAAAAACTTCAATAATAATAAACGGTGATTAAAAGCATAATTATTATTGAACATATCAATGGATGATACCGAAATGTTGGATAAAAAACTAAGAGCTCACCAGAACTTTGGCAAAGATTACATACATCAATGTAGCAAACGTGTATGACGTGTTTTCCAAACAGGACAAGCCAAGAAAGAGTCAATAAAGCGCTAATTATGAAAAATATCCGGTTTCAATAACAATCCAAATAAAGTATGACAAACTGCAGCTTCTTTAAGTAATTTTTTTAAGCTGCAAGCCACTCAAAATGCGTGACTGAAAGCTTATCTCGCATAGCAAGAGCCAAATCTGTTGTCCATATAAGAGATAGAAAGATTTGAAGGTGTATCCATGCTACGCTTAACAGCCGGTTACTGTAATAAATCACCAAATTACATAGTAAAAGCAATGCTTCAACAAAAAAAGAATGCTGAACTTGACATTCTTGAAATTTCGTACGCACATTGCTTCAAATAAGCGTAATCAGCACTAACGGTTCGAAAACTGGAGAACAATTAGCTTAAAATTAAGCACCAAAAGCATACAAAACTAAACAATTCGACGCCATTTAAAATGACCCAAAGCAAATAAAAGTACGCAGGGTTTGTCTTTTGAAATGAAAACTTTTAAGGTAACCTTACCTTGAGTTGAATTATGCCTTGGAATCTGTTGTTTGTTAAGGTGTTGAGAAACTGCCTCTTCAGCTGGTGTGCCAGTTTTACGATGGGACGACGCAATATGGTCTGTAAACAAAAGAAAACAACTCACTTTATTTGCTGAATGAAGCTTCAAAAACAACGACTACTCAATATTTCTCATATTCCATGCAGCAGAATATCAAAACAAAGAAATAGCACTGGTCAGTTAAACACAAACAAACAAACATCATTGATAGAACAAAAAACTCACTCAAAAAGTACAGCGCTATTAAAAAACTGCTACACGCCTGAATTTCAATGGATTACGCTTGCTTAAAAAAATCAGGCTCTAAGAACAGCTTTGTACTCATCCTTTATAATTATATCGCGGTTAAAAAAATTGCATTGTTGTTTTTTTTATCTAACATAAGTGGAGCAGAAAAATCACAGTCTATAATCAGCATTGACAGTATGACGTTAGTTCATAGTATGGAGAAAGTAAAAATCGGCAAGTTTTTCGTTTTCATTTTTACATGACAGCACTTGTTGGCTACTTGAGGGCTGAATCACAGGCCATCGAAAATCAAACAAAAAAGCTCGAGAACAAAAACGACCAAGCAAAGATTTCAGAAGCCTAATTACTGTGTATATACAAGTAATTTAGGGGAATTTTTCAAAATAGCGCAAGCACAAGCAAAGCATTTTTGCCGATTTCTCAGTTGCTCAGCGCACAGGCCATCGGTGCGGGAAGTCTGAAGTTCGATTTCCAGGCTGGTCAAATTGGCGCAGTGTCGCCAACGCCTTGCCATCGCTGCGACGTGTCTTCCGAGATGTGTAGACCAGGAGCTAAAAGGCGGAGATAGGCCCGCTACCGCGTCAATAATGAAGATTTGATTTTTGTTTCCTTTTAAACAAACATTAATCATATATAGCTGGTAAAAATTGGTGAAATAACGACATCACCAGTTTCTAAATAGGTTAGTCAAGTAGCTTTAAAACTATACCAGAAATTAATCAAAACAGATAAAAAATAAAAACCCACCTGAATGTCCATTTTCTTTTATCAGACGATCATCATTGGGAGCTATCGGGTGTGTAGGTCGACGTAAAGAGCTGCCATTTTTTCCTTGATTCTCAACATAATGCGTTGCTTTCATTAAAATATCCAAAGGTGTCTCCTCCATCATGTGCTTATATTCAAATTTGTCTCATTTTGGAAAAATCGATATAATATTCATTATTCAATGCAGTTAATTTACTTACTTTTCATACTAACTCCAGTCAGATCTAAAAATACTGTACAATAAGGTAAAAAAAATAATCTACATGATGCAAAACATCTACTTTTCAAAAAGCAATCACGTACGAAAAAAATTACGCACATCACTAGTTGGCTAATATTTTCGTAATATGGCAACTGACGGCAGACCGCCAGAAGCCTGTCTACAACTGGAATGCGTCGTACGCCTTTGAGCGAAATCGGCATCTTATCAGTCAACTTTTCCAGCAAGTGAAAGTCATGCTTGAATGGGTCCTTTGCTGCGCTTTGAAGCGTGCAAAGCAGATTGTGACGTCAGTAAAACTGAACAGCTTTTATCAGCGGTCTATTATCGCGAGTGTTTACTCTGCTGATATGGTAACTTGAGAAGAGCTCAGCAAGCCGGCAGGAATTCGTAATACGTGTTCTCGCTTACACAACCACGAAACATCGATTACAAACAAGTCAGCCTTACTGTGCCATAACATAACAAGAGCATGACCGGAGGACTGCTCTATGATTCGCTATACAAACTTGTATTCCAAACAACATGGAATCTTGACAATAAAGTTTATCTAAAGCCGTGTTTAAACGCAGCAGCGCTTTCTAACTAGGGTTAAGCAGAACCCTGTCCCTGAAAAACCATTTACGAAAATCCCTGATCTGGAATATTTTTGCCGGAGTTTCTTCAATTTTGAATTAAATCTTTGCAGTCATTAATGATTTCGATTATGCAAATGAATAGATTATTATTAATTACGCGAAAGGAAAATTAAGAATTTTCTTACATTATATTTCATATTTTTTTAGGAAACTTAATAGGAATTTAGCCACATCACAGACTATAGAGTTCCATTGTAAAGACTACGAGCTACCTTATCTTTCCTTTGCTAGAAAAATATTATTTAAGTAAAAAAATGCAAAACTACCGGTTGCCGCAAGTGGAATTTAAATACCACTCACTAGCGTCTGAATGCCTTGTTTTCTGGATTAGCTGAAAAGCACCAGCTACAAAAATTGCCTTTCAATTTAGGCGTAGTAACAACAGTGCTATTTTTAAGTGACATGTTATCTTTATCTACTGCAAAATATCCTGCAAATACTTTTCTAGTAAAAACACGATTTGATCATAATTATGGAGGCAACTGCATTCAATCGCCATTAAGCTCTGCTTGCGGCAATGATAAAACTAAATCTTGTTTTACTTCACCCAGGTCTTACTTACAGTTCATTTTTCACACCCTTTAGCACAAACAAGGCATTAAGCTTGTAATTGATATGTTCACTTCGACATGGCGGCTCTTTTCGGGGTTTAGTGTAATAAATAGTAGCTGCGTGCAAGGAATTAATCACAAGACCAAATCGATAATGTAAAATGACAAAAAATCGTTTTCTGATCAGCAAGCTACAAACTTCCGCAAACTATCGTTGAAGAATGCTCAAAACCTGGACGGAAACTACGCGAATTCAGCACCGCAAAACTACACAAAGCAGTAAATATCTGCCTACCCTTGATCTTTAAATGTAACTATGCGGCTACTCCATGTTGCTTAGCTATTCAAACTACATATTGAAACCAGTCTTTAACATATGCTGAAAAGGACGTGTACTGCCAAAATTACTGATTACTCATTTCCTAGCAGTAGTTTAGTAAAGCAGCTTGTTCATGCATGCGAGCAAACAGCTTGAACCCTTCCAAGACTTTCCAATACGAGTACCTAAGGCGGCGCGTTAGCTAAATTAGTCTCAAAAACAGTACTCTCAAGTTTGTTTTTTTTTTTTTCGACAGCTACATCCAGGTAGCAAACGAGAAAACAAAGCTCTAATAACACACCGAAGACGGTTTATGCTTAGCAAGCAAAAGTTTTCCAAAACTCAAACAAGCTATCGAAGCAACAAGTCAACACTGTGCCACGTGTTTGCTGTTAGGCAGCTAGAGAAAACATTGCTCGGCAAACTTCGAACAGGGTCGCTTTTTCGGCCATCTTTTCTTTTCAGCTATTTCATAACCTTCACACATATAGCTCAGCATATATTAAACAAATTATCAAAGTACTACTAACATAAGAAAACCAAAGTTTTAACTACTTATTTTTACTGGTATCCACAAAATAATGGTACATTCAGTAGCGAAAAACATTGAAAAGTTCAATGTGACCCTCCATGAAGATATGAGCTAGATGTTAGTTTGATCAACATGTATTGACACACCTTCTTACCGCTGAAATATCACAGTTTAGAACAAGTTTTTTTTACTATATAGTTACTCTTGCTTCAGTTTAATTGTCAACGGTTCAACACATCAGTTGCCTCACACCGATTACTTTTTACAAGCTTGCAGATGGCAAGTTTTGAGAATTCTACCTCTGGGCAAATCTGTGCTATATTATATTAAAAATCAATTTTATCAATGCCCTGACTATTAAAAAAATATAAGATTTTCGAAGCTGCTGCCAAGGAACTAAAACTGTAAGCTTTCTGAATAAATACCTCAGGTAATTATACGCAGTAACCCAGTGCAATTAAAAGGTATACACAACGCAAAAGATTATCTGTAACAGAGCTTGCTCTTAATTAGGTACCTGGCACATGCATACCAATCAATAATACCAGTGGCAGCGTGCCATTTTTACTGACCTAACTGGCTATCAGTTTAAACGCTAGTACTTCAGCAGTCGGGAAATTCCAGTGAGACCACCACGCCGTCATGCCGGGGTTCGCAAATTTCGTGGTAAATTTCAACATAGCGAGCAGCATTGAAACAATGGACTTCAAAAGCCGGATATGCCACAACCGGCACACGAGCACAAGCTAAGACGCTATTCAGCAGCGTAGTAGTATCATACAGGAAACTATTTTTCCACCAAAATTAAACTTGCTAACAAAACCGTTAAGTATTCAACTACACGAAAGTGACAAAACTTCATTTAAAATAACTTTACTCTGAAGCGAGAACGTTTATTGCTGCTAATGTTGCCCATACATTACGAAATCATTCTCTTGACGTTATTAAGTCAACAGTGTTTATTAGAGCAAACACAACTCAACTATTCTTACTACTTGTTCATTTCACCGGCAAGTACACTTTCAGATCAGCAGTTCTTACTTTCATTAAATAGCAACATGCATTCGTCCAGCAGGTATTTTCAGTGCCGGTATTACACATTGCAACAAAATGGCTTTAAAACCAGTAGTATCACGACCTGGCAAATTCGTGCTCAACGCATTTCCACTGCTCAAATCGTTTGCGCAATTTCTTTGCAATCTCGAATTCACTATTGCTGCGGCGGTTAGCTCCGGCTAACTGCTGGCCTAGAGCCAATTCCCTATTAGGTTAATCGCAACCAACGTAAAAAGATCTGTGCAGCTTACTGTGAGAAGCAATTACAGATATCACCAAAATCTACATCAACATTAATCACTTACATTACCAAGATAGTTTCACTGAAAGTTCTGAAAAACGTGCAACATTAATTATGGATTTATGTCAGCGCTAAAACGCTGGCAAACGTTTCATCACGTGTAACTTACGTAAATGCGCTGACATCATACCGCGCCAAAAAATGTTTAAAATGTAACAGGAGATAATAATACATATCGCTGTGCTCAAGCTACAATCACCAGAGGACAACTTCTATAACTGAAGTTATTAGTATTTGCTCAAGGCGTCTGGACCTATTATTATCCCATTTGAAACGGACAATCTGTTTTCTAGCGCCAGAAAAGGTGATATCAACGATTTAACATGATCACAACGTGATAGATGTACATGTATAAACTTGCCAGGCAATAAGTTAAAGGGTTGTCTAATGTCCAAGATACATTTTATGTAATTCCAGCAAAATTAGCAACATAACAATGTTGACAACAACTTAAAAGAAAATTTGACAAAAATTTTTTCGATAAAATCTTGGTACTATCTACCAAATTCATGATGTTACAAATAACTAATTGAAAATACGGTCAGGAAAACCAACGCGACCATCAACACAGCACTAATCTAGCCAACTGAAATCTTTATCACTAGTACCAGCAGCAGTATTTGGTATTGATTCTACACATAGCGCAACAGATACAACTTATCGATGTAATTATAACTAATTCTTGTTATTTTAACTCAAACAAATATATAAACACTAGATCTCAAAAATCATTAGCTTTTAGTTAAAAAGAGAATAACAAAATTAAAAGTGTTTACGAACAAAATTTAGTCAAACCTACTGCTTTACTTTTATTCTGCAGTCGCAGTATCAAAAAAAAAATCAGAACACATAAAACCTCATTACATCTATCTGCACTGTTCTGATACCAGCATGCTTAAAACTACATGCATGCACCCTACCTTACATACACATAATAATACTTGTGCTTTTTAACTACGGACTTCGAGACTGCATTTCATTGAAGTCATAGAAACCACAGGAGAACGTCATAGCAGTAAACAGAATAGTTTTATAACCACAAAATCAATGATACAGAGCGACTACGTCAACACAAAGCTACAATCAAACAATGCAAGTATTGCACATCATTCAGTGCGTTCATACAAACCGAATTGAAGCATAGAGTAGCCACTTATTAACATAAATTGCTATTACCAAGTGCTTTCAGTATAAATAACACAATAGTGTAATGGAACCAAAGTGAGCTTTCATAAAACATCAAATTAAACTTTACTCTAACAAAGTGTTAGTTATACACTGTGCGGTTTTCTGAGATCAAGTTACAACATTATGCCTCAAAACAATGTATTGAGATCAGTAACTTAAGAGCTTCATCTGGCCTCATTTTACCTACTCTAATGACTGTAAGATACACCAAACAATTTTAGGTAAGTGAAGTAACAATCTGACCAAATGGCAAAACCTTAAGTCCTGTTAAAACTAATGCTTTATAGGTTCCAAAAAAAAAAAATTAACAGCAGATTACATTACCTGCGCTCATGATATTCTAGCTGACTTGCAATAACTGTTACTCTACGCAAGCTTATAGCCATGTCAACCATATACATATCTAGGAAACTGACTAATACAACTCAAATCATGACAGTCATGTGAATGAAATAACTAAGATCATGACAACTAACGTTTCAAAATAGCCCAGACTAACACTGATAAAACCAAAATTCCAGATGTTCATTGAAAACACTATATACAACTAACAACTATGCTAACTAAATCTAAGCACCTACATTACAATGAAGAAGCAGTGGTACCGGCAACTATTAAATGAGGTGACTGAAAATCAAATAACTAAAAGACAAACATTATAAGGAGCTCAGTAAAAACGAGATGCTCTATTAAAATAAAGCCATTAAACAAAAGTATGCAAGTTGTCCACTTAAAGCTCGTAAAACTAGCAGCATAAATTAGGAGTAGTAGTAAAACAAAGCTCCAATAATCTGCTTAATATAAAGCAAAAAAATCCTGTTCTACACCAGTTACAAGTTTTGTAAAACAGAGAAATTTTAAAACTGCAATCAATTTCTATATTTTATTAGAATTTACTTAAATGCTTATTTAACTAGAAATCTATTGCACTTGGCGTGATTGGACTAATAGCATGCATGTATTGGCACACAAAAACGCAAAGCATAAATGTAAGGCGCAGAAGAGCCTACAATAAAGACCTAATCAACTCATGTTCACTTTTCTATAGCAACACTTGCACTAACTTGACTTGCGATAAACATTAATTGTTTTGGTAACGCTTTGTCAGCCATTTTGTTCTAGCAAAAACTAACAGTATTAATACAAAACCAAGTATCATTTTTACAGGTAACGACAATACATCAGAAATCTTTTTGAATAAAGGATTAAGACCTTGTCAAAAAAACTGGTAAGCCACTAAATTAAAATACAGCAAGCATGTCGACGCTCCCTGATTGAAATACTAATTCGCATCCTTAAGATATTGTCTTAAATATGTTGCATTATAATGAATTACTCGTATTTTTTTAAATGACTGTCGCAAAATAGCACTAAATTATAATTATCAACCTTACAAAATAACTACTTTTATACTGCTATAATTATGCCGAAATGTAGTTCAATCATTAAATGCATACATTTAACACATGAGTAACTAGGCCTATCCTAAGAGTGCAACAAAGTATATCTATCACGACCTTCTGTATACTGGTACCTTCTTATATCTAGGCTATCTTGAAAAGAAAACTTGCTGCTGCAGCAAACAAATGTAAAACTTTCTTTATGAGGATAGTGAAGTCTTTTATTTAGACAATATTGCAAACTGAGATAAACTACTAAGTAATGAAAATTAATAATATAAATTTCTACATGTTTCACTGCTCAAAATGACTTCAAAAATAAATTAAACCATAATACACCACAAAACCTATTTTCTTGTTTAAATACAATAGATATGTCTAGTTCTGAGCTAGGTCCAGGTATCAACAGTTAATAAAAAAAGGCAGTGGCTGTTACTGTGTAAGTGGCTTTTTGTATGGAAAACTTGTTTCGCAGACTGTAGATGAATACCTGCACTGTTCCCTCTAAGGTGCGAAATTTGAGAAAAATGAGAAATTTTGGGCAAAATTTTTCAATTTTTCCTTAAACTTGCCAACCACAATGGTGATTTTTGACCAAATTTGAATTAAAGTGTTCAATATTTTGGAGCAAAACAAAAGTTTTATACTCAAGAAACTCATCTTTGAGGCAAAAATTGGACCAAACTTCCTTTAACCCTTTAAATCCTAGGGCAAATATTTTATTAAAATTCATATATATTTGGGCAAATTTGCACTTGCCAAAATCTTGGAGGGAACAGTGAATCCGGTACCGGTATGTCATATTTCTGTGCAGTGTGCAATCCATCTCTTTTCATTCAAAAAATCAACTTTAATTTATGCTAAATGTTACAAATACTGAATGTAGTCACATGGGGGACTTGTTGGACAGTTAAAATAGTGGGGTAATTGTTGGACAAAAGGATTACTCCAAAACCAGAAGCTGCCAAACTGTCACGTTTTGTGTCATAATAGTAAAAGCATTACTAATTGTATTGATCATAAGAAGTGAGAATTTTAATCCTTTGCTATCTCATAAAATGTGTCCTCAAGTAACCTTGTCAAAATTTTATGAAAAACGTAACTAGGTAAAAATTTATTTTGTTCAAACTGAGAACTATTTTCGTTATTTTTGATTTTTTTATTGGCAACTCCAGCAGAAGATGCCCTGAATTTCATGATTATATTAAGTAAACATTTACAGCTCTATTATGCTGCCTGTGCAGACCGTCCAATAATTTCCCCACAGAAATTTTGAAAACATGGGTTAATTATTGGACACCTACTGGTACTATTTAGCATTTAACAACTATTGATTTATAGATTTTCAGCTTGACTGTCAGTGGTATTATTATTATGTAACATCAAGCATTAGACAAATTGTTATATTTGACCTAAAAATCATGACAAGATAAACAAACCAAAACCCAAACAACCACTTTATTAATCTATGATATATTCACCACTTTTATATTAACTACTTTATTATCATTAACACATTTATTCATTATTCAGTTGTATGTTATGCTATTTCCTAAAAATCTTTTCTTAATTCTTTCTATGGCTTAATAAGTGTTTCTGCATGATATGTTTGCTGTGCCTTTTCAGGATGGTATAGCCTATAGGCTCCATCAACCACAGAAAAAACTTAAATGATTGAACAACTTGTAGAAACTGCAGTATCTATACCGGTACAGTGGCTAATTATGTTTTCGCTCTACTATTCACTTAAATTTAACCATAAAGCGCATGGTATGGTGCTAAAGCATCAATGCACCCGCTGATGCTAAACTTAGTGATCTGAAATTTTCAAACATATTGTGCAGGTATGAATTTGATGCTAATCCACAATGTATCTATTTTCTTTTTAGTGTAACAAAGTTAGCTGTTGTACTGGTATCATTAAACCACGCTGAACAAGTTGGTGCTATTCAGTTTCTTGATTGTATAAGCAAAATAAAAAATTCAGTGCTGTCCATCCTTTACCAAAAAATTGCTGGGGTACGGTAATTATTGGACAGAAAAAAGTAAGAATATTGGCCAAGACTAACATTGTAGGCCTACTGCTTTGGAACCTTTTATAACTGGTTGAGAAAGAATTAAGCTATATAACCATCACATTTATTTCAACTAAAAAAGTAAGCTTAGCCAAAAATTTTCAACGTTTTTCAAATTTGTCCAACCATTAGACCCCATCTGACTATACCGATATTTAGCAATACACTCAGCACTGCAAAATTTCACATACCGGTGATATACCGGTACCAGTATATCATGTTCCAGTTCATAAAAGATAGTAAGACCCAGTAATGCTAGGTTAATGGGTTAGACAACACACATTCTCTTCCATGATACAATTGCACTAGGCTAAAACACTGCATGCTGCTACCGTATTGCAGCGCTACTAGCAATGTTCCCTCTAATTTGTTGTAGTCTGTGTGCGCAGAAACTTTGGCGTGTGCGCACGTTTTTAGAAATGACTAACGTTTGTGCAACAACCCAGCTATTAACATAAAGTAGCGCAACTTCTCTAGTTTATGTTACTGCTGGTACATTTTTTGAATGGTACATTTTGCAAAGAAATGCGTCCTTTTAGCAGAACCTAGCACAATTTTCCTCAACTTGCCAACCGAGAACATTGCTTCATGATATGTCTGTGCGCAGAATGTTTATGCATGTGCGCAGTCTTTGAAAGCCATGTGCAAGCGCACACATGCACAGCTTAGAGGGAAAACTGGCCACTAGTCTATCAGGGGTAACGTCTATAGTATCAGCTTCCAGCTTTGGTTAGGATTAGGTTTGTAACCAGTGTACCCCCAAGAGTAAGAAATATGAGAAAAATGCGAAATTTTTGGGCAAATTTTACTAATAATGAACCAGAAATTAATATTATAAAATGCAAAACTGAAAAACATAAACAAAAAACTTGCATACTATAATGCAAGACTGTAGCTTGTATCTTGGAAAAGCAAATTTAAGGCAAAAAATTTGCAAAAGGGGTCCTCAAAGTAGTGAAATCTTTGGGCAAAAATTTCAATGAATTTATCGTTTGGGCAAATTTGCACCAGTCAAAATCCTAGAGGGAACACTGGTTGTAACTGAACCAAGCCTTAACTAAATTTAACCCTAACCGAACCTAATCCCAGAGCTGGGCACTTGGTACTTTAAAAGTAACAACGATATCGGTACCGATGCTTTGCTAAAAAAGTACCGTTGATACCGATAACAGTACATTTTTAAAAAAGTAATGATGATATCATTACTCGGTACCAATCTTTGGTACTTTTGAAACAAAAATTTTTTCTTAAAAATTAATTTTTGTTATGGTTTTCGTCTTGCAAAGCAACGAAATTAAAGCCTTATTAAGCTTTTTGTCACATGTGGCGCTAGTGTAAGACCTGAGTTGTAGTCTCACGCGAATCTTGATTTTGCAAGCGAACACGTCGGTAATGTCAACAAGGCGATAGCGGCACATTTACTAAAACAAGCATTCTCATATATGGAAACATGCATAATAATCTGCTGGTCACCTTCATTAGTTAGGAGGTTAGGTATAAGGAGTATCATAATCAGAAACTTGCCCTGGAGAGCATTAAACTAAGGTGCGTGAATTTGTATATTTGCTCCAACTGAACTCAGTTATCCAGCACTTTTTAAAACACTGATTTGCATTGTTATTGAATTTATTTCTATTTAGAAATCAATTATTAACAATATTGGTAGTAGAATTCGTCTACAACATCTCCAGGGGATTTAAATAAAAACTGCCGTTAAGAGGCCAATTGACGTCATAGGCACATGCAGGGAAAGGCTACAGTGCCATGTCCCCCTCCTTTGGCCTTGTAATAGGGTGCTTCACTTTTAGTCTATAATTTAATTTCTCAAATTAATGATGGTTGCAGCCTCCCGTCATTTATTTTAGGCAAGCTTCTGCTTTTAGACATAAGGTGTGAAAACATTTTTGCATTGTTCGTAGTGACTGCACTCACTGCATGCCCTTTTTTGATAAGGCAGTGTCTATTTTGCCGTTAACGACATAACAGCTTTTAGGTCTACAGGTCTATTTTGCCGCAGCGACGTAACCCCATGTCACACGAATATTACATCTTAATCTATTCTACTGTCTTCACGAACTCGATTGTTAACCCCAGGTCACACGAATCCGAAGCAAAACAAACCAAAGCCGCCACGAGAATCGAACTTAAAATAAGTGCAGCGCTTCCCATTTCACACTGCGCTCTATCCACTGAGCTATTAAGAAGTCGTAGCAATCTTGCACAAAATGGCGCTTAAAACTCACAACGTCACTTACCGCAAAATAGTCCTAAAAGCTATTTTGCTGTTGACGGCAAAATAGACACTACCTTTCGATAAATAAGTTTGCTAAAATGAGTATTTTTAATGTGAAAACTGCAAAAATTCATTGGCGACTGAAATTGCGTTTAACGTTATAAAATTGTCTCAAATTCAAAGCATTTATTCTGAAAACGCATATATACAGACCAGTAACAAATTTTGCACGGTGCCGCAGCCGAGTGGTCGCCGACCACTTATCTACAACAACATGGTTTCGCTTACTTTTCAAAGATGCTTTTTGTAGAAAAACCCAGAAAGTTTTCTGCTTTTGCTTTCTAATTTTACTCAAAAAAAGTTACCGAAATATCGAGTAAAACGGTCTAAAAAGTGACGACGGTACCAAAAACAATACATTTTTTAAAAGGCAGAGGCTAAAGTTACGTGACCTTAACATTTGTCTCTTTGGTTTATTTTATTATCCCTTCACGCTTCCCTGATTGTACGAGAGCGTGACGAAGTACGGTAATAAATTAAACTAAAGAGGCAAATGTTACGGTCACGTAACTTTAGCCACTTCCTTTTCGAAAAGTATCAACGATATCGATAATGATAGGCCTACTAAAATAGGCTAGTACCGCGTTACAGTACCGGTACTGCAATACTGCCCAACTCTGCCTAATTCTAACCAAACCTAACCCCAACTGAACCTGGGTGCTGATACTAGACTTTACCAGTTCACCCGTCTATCAGACTATGCTTTCCAACTGTCCAAGTACCCATAGTATCTAGCAGTCTAGGCTACCACTGGTTGTAAGTCTATTCATGCATAGACACTGTTTACCCATCTATCAGACTATGCTTTCTAACTGTCCAAGTACCCATAGTACCTAGCAGTCTAGGCTACCACTGGTGGTAAGTCTATTCATGCATAGACACTGAGAATGTTAAGAACATTGTTAAATCTGAACATTGTCATCAAAAACCAGTGGACTAAAGCTGTGTAAAATCACTGGTAAGTGATAAGGGTAGCAAGAAACCTTCAAAAATTGCTATTTTCTAGAGTTTGATTAAGCCTGATGATATTTAAACCGATTGTAGACTAGTCTAAGCTAGAACTTCACCAATCATAACTCAATTTCTTCAAAAAATTCAAGATAATTGCAATACAAAACCTCGAAGACCTGAGACCGGAATGTGGCTTGAGTTGAAAACTGTTGACTGGTACTTACGGCTCTTTAGGACCTCTAGCAGTCTAGGTTGACGAAAATTTATTTTGAGAATGATTAAACAATTTGAGAGATGGTAGCTAAAGATAGCCTTCGAAGGTGGAATCAGGAAGAAATAGAGCCGTTGATTAATCCAGTCAAACATAATTACGATTGTTTAACTGAAGCTTCGTTTAACAGTAAAACAAAGCCCATGGTCGATGGCAGATGGAATGGCTTAACTGCTACCACCAATAGCTTGACCTCCATTTACCACCGAAAAAGTGAAAAAGAAGTGGTTTGACCTCATGAGAATAGCAAAGAAGGACGTAGCAATGTATAAAAAAGAGGCCGGTCGCACTGGAGGTGATCAAAATCCATTCATTGCACCAATTGAATTGCAATTTAAAATTGCAAAGATAATGGCGCCATATCTAAGGAAGGTGTTCCATTGTTCCTGGAACAAATTTATGCGACTCTAGTAACTCCTACCATCAAAGCCTTTCTGACAGCACTGCTGCAGCATCTTCAAGCAGCACGCAATTGCACAGCTATCTTCAAGAACAGACATGGGTAAACTGCGGCCCGCGAGCCAAATGCGGCCCGCCGTTGCTTTTATTCTGGCCCGCCAACACTTACACAAACTTAAACTCCCACCGTGAATTGAGCGGAAGAACTCTTTTTTTTCCTTTAGAGATCATGGATGGCAGTAATTTAAAAAAAAAATAAGCCTCAACGGTGCAAACTTGGAATAACAAACAAGATGAAAACTTTTTATTTTGGAAATCACATTTGTACGTGGACCGTGATCTCCAAAAAAGAAAAAGGGTCTTCACCTTATTTTCCAATCAGCGTGCGTCCCGCGGCTTCAACAGTTTTTCCAAATCTGACCCTTCGTGTGAAAAACTTGCCCACCTCTGCTCAAGAAGCTAATACAAGTGGCAGCTTCAACGATGATGATACCAACCTATGACCTAGGCCTACTGGTTGCATTTCACCACTGAGTAGACTAAATCACAGATTTCTTCAATTTTTTTCTGATTCATACGAAACTCTTTGATTAACTCCCTAGTCCCTATCATTCATACTTTGTGTATGATCTACACTGCGTTGCTGCATGATTCCGGATTTATTTTGTTGCAGATATAAAAACCGGCAGCCCATATTTACTGATACCAGCCTCCTTTCAGCCTTTTCAACAGCTATTTGAGAAATGGAAAAATCTTCGCAAATCACTGCGAATGGTCTACACCACTCGCGGAATTTCGCGAATACTTCGTCGAATTTTGCGAAGATTTTTGGCAAACGAAAATATTCGTGCAAACGTTCGTGAATTTTATTCGCAAAAACGGAGCATAGAATGCCAAACGTCGCCAAGATTTTTTTTGTCTCTTCTGCGAACGTTCGTATTCGCACGAAGAGCATAGAATACCCCCCTTGGTTTGGTTCGGGTTTAGTAGCACCAAAATTAAAATGTTCGGGTTCGGTTCAGGTTTAAAGATTTGAAATATTAAAGGTTCGGGTTCGGTTCAGGTTCAATGATCTCAATTTTAAACGGTTCAGGTTCGGTTCGGGTTCACCGAAAAAAAGGGGGTTTTACCGGTTCGCGGTTCAGGTTCGGTTCGACTCCCTGTTAGCCTACCAAGTTGGCATGACCTGTCCCGACTTGTTTTAGGCTCATCAAATTTTGAAAAGCAGAAAGAATGTTACGCATCGCAGCACATCTCTAGAGATTTTTAATAATATTTTTTAAGAATCAGCTCAGGTTTAAACATTGCTACTAAACGATTTCTGTTCAGGTTTATATGTACACAAAATATTGGGCCTATAGGTTTGGGTTCGGGTTCACTTGCATAAAATTTGAAAGGTTCAGGTTCACAGATTTGAAATATTGAAGGTTCAGGTTCTTTTCAGGTTCAACGATCTCAAATTTAAACGGTTCAGGTTCGGTTCGGGTTCATCAAAAACAGCGGTTTTTACCGGTGTGCGGTTCAGCTGCGGGTTCGGTTCGACTCCCTGGTTTTTGGGATGAGTTTACAGGTCGGTTACCGCTACTGGGCTAGTGGTTCAAGGCCATGGGCGGTACAGATTGCAAAAAAGTCAGCCCGTGCCATCTCTACGGCAGTCAGCCAGTTATTTGGGAAAAAATTTTTCTTCGTTCACCATGGCTTGAAAAAAGGGGGTTAGACAAGGAAATCCGTTATCCCCGTCCTTGTTCGTTTTAGCCATTGAATGCTTAGCTACCGGTACCGCTTTACGTCAAAATCAGTCTTATAATGGATTATTACTGAGAGAAAAAGGGTTAAAAATATCTTTATTTGCCGATGATGCTCTGCTTTTCTTAGATGGAAATGAAAAACAATTCGACGTTGTTTTATGGGATTTAACCGTTTTTGGTGCTGTATCAGGACCACTAGCGTAGCCAGATTTTGCAATGAGGGGGGGTGAGAATGACGTCACATTTGACCATACGTTGTTTACAGGAGCGGATCCACAAAGTTTTGGTGGGGAGGTGTAATTTTGATTTAGGCTGAATGTTAACCAAATGCAAAGACGTTTAGACCCGGAAACAGGCATCTATAAGCCTTTTTTATGTCCAAAATGTTTCATGTCTGGGGTGTACATTGTGTATTCAGAATTTTTTTCACGGAGGAGGCACTAATTTTTGTCACTTTTTCAAGCGTAGTTTTTTTGGCAGATTTAATTTTAAGCAACGTTAGTTTCCAAAACGACTCTAGGGGGGTCCGGGGGCATGCTCCTCCGAAAAATTCTTGAAAATTTGCGTACTACAATAGCCATTTTAGTGATTTTTGAACGATTTTTAAGGAAAGTTTGACATATCTTTGGCACCTAACTTTGAGTGCTTCACCAATGATGCATTTTGTTCGCACAGTTTCGATTATGCGTGATTAAGGCAACTAAGGCATATTGGTATAAAGAGGTTCAAAATTATGGAAAAATTTTATTCATCCAAAACATTATTGAAAATGGCTGGTGGGGGATGCATACGCAGCATACCCTACATCCACTCCTGTATCCGCCCCTGGTTGTATAATAACAAAAGATGACCTCAAATTTAAAACAGATGCTTTAAACTAAAAATCCCAAAGGCAGTCAAGGCACGATTGTTGTAAGGAAGTCAAAGGAATGCTTTCTGGTGAAACTGGTAAAACAATATTCAAATGTTAGCTATTTAGTTCTTTTTTGAGCTACAGAACGTAAATCATTTTTGCTTGAAGTCGTTTAGCTTTTTTTCTACGAAAAGTCTGAGGGGCCGAGGACAGTTGCATGTACAGGAGCGGCACTGCCCTGCTAATATAATTGCGTCATTGCTTCATTAAGCATAACGGCAAAGAACAAGATTCAGGAAACAACGCTACGTAATTCTTGTTATTATGACAATTACACTACCAGATTACCAACGACAAAGCATCGAGCACTTCGAAATAAATATCAGAAAAGAAGTGAGTATGACGTCATTTGAGACTCAATGGGGGGTGTAACCCCCAACCCCCCGTAGCTACGTCACTGATCAGGACTAGTAGTAAATTATGAGAAGTCAAAAGCTTTTTATTTCCCTCTTTACATCTTGTGCAATTTGCAGCCTCGTTCACCTTCAACCCAATTTTATTTACATTTTCTTCAACAATACTTATCTCCTCCATATCTGCTTTGGCCTTCCTCGATTTCGCCGCCCATTCACTTCAAGAATCAATGCCTTCTCCAGAACATTGTCATCATCTCTCCTAACCACATGTTCATACCACAATACTCCATTCACCTTTGTTATTTTGTCAAATGTTTCCTTCCAACCCAGCATTTCCATCAACTCCTCTTTCTATCCACTAATTTGATTCCACACCACTGTTCCCTCTACGGTGCGAAATTTGAGAAAAATGAGAAATTTTGGGAAAAATTTTTTAATTTTTCTTCTAGCTTGCCAACTGGAATTGTGATTTTTAGCCGAATTTGAATTAAAGTGTTCAATATTTTGAAGCAAAACAAACATTTGATACTCTGGAAACACAACTTTGAGGCTTAAATTCGATTAATCTTTCCTTAATATCCCAAAAACTTTGGGCAAAATTTTTATCACAATTTCTGTTTGGACAAATTCGCACTTGCTAAAAACTAAGAAGGAACAGTGCTCCACACATTGATCTCACTATGGCTCTTTGCGATCTCGATTTTCCTCAAACATTATCTGCATATTGTTTGGAAATGATGAAGGTGTTTATCAGCTCGATTTTTCGGATCCTGTTTTGGATTTGGCACTAGCATGCAACTTGGATAATGAAAGAGATGTGGGCACAATCAAGTACAAGTTAAGGTCCCTGGAGCAAAGCAGTTGGCCGTACAGCAGCAAGTCTTACGTGAAAGCTAAACTAGTTGATCTGGCAGAACTTCAACAAAAGACGGATTTAGAAAGCATCACAAAACTTTTGAAATCATTTCGAAAATTGTTAGAATATAGGATGAAACGCAGATGGATCTCTTGAAACAGGGGCTTTCGTCCAAGAAACTCAGTCATCAATCAATGATCAACAAACTTACTGTTTCTTTAAAACTTCGGATAATCATTTTCCAAGCAGAAGATGTACATCGTTTTATTTTTTAACAACGATGTGACTGCTGACACCCAAGGAAAGATCATGTACCACCAAGTTCGCTTTGCTCAAGACACTTGTTTACCGGTAGGCTATCTTTTTCAAAATCTAATGAAGTTTTTTGTTTGATGTAAAAGCACCACCGTGTAGAAACAGCTGTGTATGCCAAGAACTTGAAAGCGTGCTGAAGCGAAGAAATCCACTGCAACATGGAAGACTTTGATAAAGCTGTTGATGAATTACCACAGTAACGATACTGGTTGATTTTGCACTGCCATTACCTTATATGTGCAAAATCAGTAGAAAGCAACAAACTATTAGAGCAAACTAAAGAAAAAAAAAAGAAAGAAATTCCGCACTGACGTACTAAGAAATAAAGTGAATAGTAACTAACCAGTGTATTAATTGCTGTTTTTACCGTATACCACCATGCTTACTGACGTATTAAGCTACATCCAATGCGATAAGTTTGTTCAATACCAAGTCATCTTCATGTTTCATTTGAACAAGGGTTTTTAAGGTATATAGCAAAATTTTTTGCGATGGTACAGACTTATAGCATAATTTAAATAGGGACTCATTGGCGTCAGAAAAAAAAGTTGCAATTAAGCCCCCCCCCCCTAACTTTATGGCCGTGATAGAAACAAAACTGGGTTCTTTTCAGATCAAATTAAACTTTAGAGCGATTGTGACGAACAGACAAATTCACGGTTTTGGATTGATTGACAAGAAGTAGCTGCACTTTTTGCAAAACTGAGGTTGAAACTTTAATAGCCTATTTATCTTTTTTGTACCAGTCCAGTCATAGAGTGTTTATAGGAAGACGTTGGTTCCTGGCTCAGTGTGTTTCTTGGAAAAAAATTGCCCAAACAAATTCAATGAAGTGTTTGGTTTTTCCGATTTTGAAGATTTCACGATACTACTGAATTGTTAGTTGTTGAATGCTAGATGAATCATTTATAGAAGTAAATACAAAAAGCTGACCCCAAATTTAAGAGACTTTATTAGCACAATCAAAGAGGCCAAAAATGTTGAATATGTTATTGCCAAGCGAAACGAAGACGTGAAAAAGTTTAATAACAAATGGAAACACCTTTCGACTGCATAATTTATAATTGTTGAAGATATTATGCACTTTATACAGCAACATCGTGAGTTTGCTGTTAATGCACCGAGCAGTACCAAAAAATTTCGTTTAATTGCATGTAGATTATCCACACGATGTAGTTGATATTTACAACAGCGTAGTTGATATTTGCTTTGTTACGCATGTTTTTATTTTCTTATAAGATTTTATGTCGGTTTTTCCGGAATTTGAACACATCATATTTTACAATTGAACTGTAACTTGCATTCTGGCTTTATCATTTTCAGAATATATTATTGCTTACCGAATGTAGACACGATATGACTTTTGATAACAAATGAAAACTTCTTTGGACTATCTAAAAATTATATTTTGTGGGACAAAAAATACGTATTTTATGAAGTAACACCGCAAGATATTACACCGAGCTGTAACAATAATATTGCTGTATTATGTTTTGTGTGCGTACACTGAAAATTATCCACACAGTGCAGTTAATATTTGCTTTTTTAACTGTGTTTTTATTTTCTGTTATGTTAATCGCTAATAAAAAAAAACAAAAGAACATGGCTTGAAAAACCCGTCTTAGCGAAAGTTTTTAACGTTAATAATGGTACAAAGTGAGCTGAAACGCCCCCCCAAGTGTTTTTAACTGTTTTTTTGCCGTTTGTTTGTAAAATGTTTATCAATTAAGTAGCCTATGCAAATAATAACCATTACAGGCTATAGTGAAGGTAAAAAAAGAGCTGCCGAGTTTATTTACGGAGACCTTATGCATTGCAGCTTCTCATTATAGCGCAATGCAAATTCATTAGATTCTTCTAACAGAATAGGCTACAAATTGCTTGCTCAAATCTGTGTTTCGTAAGCTTTCGACAGCTCAGATGGCTGAGTGGAAGAGGGTCCGCCTTGACAGCTGTAAGACTTGGGTTTGATTCCGAGTCGGGTCACACCAACAGTGGTGAGCAGGAACTAGTTCCTTTGGTAAACTTTTGTAATTAGTTACTGCAATTAGTTGCTTTTTTAGTAACTGTAACTAAGTTACTTTTCTACAATAGTAATGGAAGTTGTAACTAGTTAGGCCTACCACTTTAGAGCCTCAAAGGTTATAGTTTCTTTTAAGGGGCATTTTCATCCGCTGAAAAATGGAAAAAATTATTTGATTTCACTCTTTTTATTATAATGAGCTTGGTTCTTCGACTAGCCCAATGAAACTGAGGCCGAATTGAAAAGTAACATGAACGATGTGAATGTACTAAACAAGGCAACCGACAATGCTCCAGATTCTTCGGCAAGTAGTGACGCAGACAATGACCGTGATGCACGCTCAAGTGACAGTTTTTTTGACTGTTTGTTCGGCTGTTCGCGCATTCTGGCAATGTCGATAAAGCGGAGGAGTTCTTTTTCGTCCCGCCCTCACAAACTGTTGATGCAAACGCTTTTATGCATCAAGAACTTATGGAACTTTTACTTCATTACAATACTGCTCTTCCTTCTAGTCAGGAGCGTATTTAAGGGGGGGGGATAATTTGTGCCATGGCCCCCCTTTTCACTTCGCGTTTTAGTAAAAAGGAACAAAAGTAATGGTGCCAAGTGACTGAAATATGCCAGACTTTTTTGATGGTTTTCTTTTTTGATGGTTTTTGATATTTTTTGATGGTGCCAAGTGACTGAAATAGATAAAGCAGCTACTACCTGCTGCAAAACCTTTTCAAAAATACTCAAAAAACACTTTTTATTACGGTCATAATTTTTTTTGATAACTTCATTTTGATATATTGTAGGCCTACAACTTTTACCGAAATTTCTTTCTTTTTTTATTTTTTCCAATTCTGGTGTTCTGTGTCGTTATTTTTGTTTTCTTTGAAGCCTTTCTTAAATTCTCTCTTTAAACTGCTGTGCCAAGAATTTACAAATTTTTTTGCTGAAGTACTTTATATCATATGTACAAATTTTTGAGGAGGAACTGACTCGGCGACCTAGTTTCCTTCTTGGCGACACCTTACGGTCTTTCGTTTCTCCTCGTCGTGCTATTCTGGGTTTATATTTCGTGTTTGTATTGTTTTATTAATGCTCGGCAATAAATGACTACTACTACTACTTTTCGTAGCTTATTTTCAGAGGCGGATCCAGGGGGGTAGAATTAGAAGTATGCATCTCCCACCAGCCATTTTCAACAATGTTTTTGATTATTACAATTTTTCATATTTTTGAACATCTTCGATAACAACAAGTTTTAAGCACGCATAATCGAAAATGTGCAAGCACAATGCATCATAGGCCTATTCGGTGAAATAGCCTACTCAAAAATTGGGTCATAAAATTTAAGGTAAATTTGCTGGAAAATAATTCTAAAAGCACGATATGCAAAGTAGCCATTACAGTATGTAATTTCTTAAAATTTGTCCGGGGAAGCATGCCCCCGGACTCCCCCAGAACCTTTTTTGTTTCGCAATCAGCTTCAAACTAGTTCTGCCGTAAAAATACGCTTCAAGAAATGTGTAAATAGTGCCCTCCTCCCCCTCCTTTTTCAAAATTTCTCGCTACGCCGCTGCTTCTAGCGCTGCCGATAAACGACTTTTTAGCATTGGAAAAGACATTTTGAAGCCGAAGCGCTGTGAGCTTAGTGATAATCACTTTGAAATGTTTTCGTTTTTGAAAGGCAATTAGTTGTCATTACTGCAGCGTTTATTGTATCAGAGTCGTACTTTTGATTGGTTTCAGTATAAGGATGAATGACTTTGGTTTGACTACACACCGTAGAGCTGTAGCTATTACATGTTAAGAATTAATAGTGTTTTTTTGGTTTTGCGGCATGCACGAAAGTGACTGTGACTTGTAACTGTAACTACAGTAGTTACTTTTTTAAACTCGCAATTGTAACTAAGTTACGTTTTTTGCGAAGTAATTTGTAACTGTAGCCTAACTAGATCCTTTTTAAAAGTAACTTGCCCACCACTTCAAACCACTGACTTTAAAATTGGTTTTTACAGCTTCCCTGCTTGACGTTCAGCATTAAAGGGACAGTGTGGAGATCAAACCGGCAAGTTTGCTTGTTGTGCCGTTGGGAAAGGCACTCAGCAAGATTCCCCCATGTTGGTGTGGTAGACGATGGCTGGCAACTCCTAAAGCTTGTAGGCCTATAGCGCATTGATCGCTTTCTCGCGATAGGAGGATAAATATGCAACTAAATACAAAATACTTCAGCTCGCTCATCGTCATTTTGTTTTTCCTTATATGTACCGTCTAATTCTGATCAAACTTTGAAGTTTCTCAAAAATTTTGAATCGTGCTCCTATGATTTCAAATTACGCAATATTAGCTCTTGTTTTGAAAAGAATGACTAGCTGATGCGAAATTCACATTCATCTCGAGTTTGAGACCAAAGCGATGCATTATGTGACAAACGTTAACTCAAAATACTGCAGTTCGATCTGCATTTGCAGTTTAAACAGGCGTATAGTGTGAAGTTTGTTGTGCTGTGTAAAATGACTTTTATTGTTTTTGATAATTTTAATTGATTGAAAGTTTTTTCGTAAAAACTATTTCAACTACAAGCCAGTTTGCAATATTGGTTTTATTTACAAATTCAGTTATGCAAAGTCAATAAAACAAACAATAAATTGACAAAACAACAACGATGCACGCGAAAATTACTATAGCTCTGAATAAATTGGTAAATTCAACACAAAGAAAAATATAAGGTCAAAACAAAGAAACGAGAGGCAACTGAATCTATGTAACAAAGATATCCAGACTAATTTTTTTGCATCTTTGTGGAATCATTTTTCAAACATGCTTCCTGAAGAAGCGAGCATAATCTTGTTGAACTTTAGATGATATAATATTTAAGTGTAATCGCATTCCAGTCAGCGTTGAATTTAAATATTTGTTTCAACTTTGTTCCGGAATTTAGTACCATCGAAGTACCAAAATAAGAAGTAACGGTAATAAGTTGCGGATTACTGTAGTTTGTAAAAAAACGTTAGTGTTTTGCGGTTTAAATTCAATTTTCTGCGGTGTCGTAATCAGTTAAGAAATGAAGCAATCAATATAATTAAATACATTAAAAGAAAAAAAAATTATGTGCAAAACTTGATCATGTACCTTAACGTAAAATTAGAAGTTGGAATATGCTTAAGAACGCCACCATGTCCCGAATTACGATATAAATATAATGCAAAAATAACTCTACGATCTTGCTGTTTAACAGAATTAAGACCAAAAGTTAAGCGTAAACTGCGATTCAAGCAAGAAAAATGCAGCAAAAAATTAACTATAATGTTTATTGTTTATGATAGCTAGATCGATATTTCATCCCGGCAACAACAGAAACCACTAAATTTACAAAAATTGACGCAAAATTATTTCGACAATAGGTAAGGTAGCAAAACATGGTTGTTTATTTTTTGAGTAAATGCATGCATTTCATAAGCTTACACTGAGAATTTTTGTTTCGTATTTTAAGCAATGGTTGCAACTTTTTTGGAACAGCAACTTCTTTTCTTACCGGTGCCAGAGCAACCTGAAAAAGTTTCACTTATTATTCTTCTTGAATACTCAGATAATACGAGACGAAAATAGCATAAGGAGAAAGAAAAGTCCAGTTTTTAGAACTGCTGTGGCTTTAATTTTCCTTCCTAAATTCTGCTTGAGTTTTCAGGAAGGGGAATCGAAAAAATGTTGAGTTTGCAGTTTTGTCGGTCAACTTAAACTTAAAAAGTGAGCCCCCCTTAGCGTCTCATGAATTAACCCAAGTTTTCCTCGAAAAAATTAATGTGATATTGTCGTTATTAAGCATTATACAACGCTGCGAACGTTTTGAGGCAATCGTATTTGAAACGACTTCAAGTAGCATCTTGCACCTACCTTTTTTAGCTTTGATGTCTCTAGGACTGCAAAGCTCGTCCCAATCTGGCCAGTACATGTTCTTCATTCTCTCAACGTAAGCTGTCAGGTTAGGAAGACTGGTCCGCACAAATTGGCCGGAGATGGAATTTTCCATTCCGTTCAGCAGCAAACCAACAAATCCAAACACCGTAGCATCGATTTCACTTGGTTCCTTTCCCATAAAGAATGGTTTGTCTTCTAAGTATTGGGATAAGGTGGTGAGATTCTTTGCAGCGATTTGGCTCAGCTCCTCTGGACTATAAGCATCCATGCTGCGTACCTGCGGTTAAATGAAATAATAAATAGTTTTGCAAAGGTGTAGAACAATTTTGTTACCACTTTGTATTAGCTGTAATATTACTCACCTTCAACTCTTGTTGCAGTTCCGGCCTGATTTTGCAGTTAAGCATCAATTTAAAGATGAATCTGAAGAACCAGTTGGTCAGTGGAAAAGTATCCAGTATATTTTCATCCTGATTCCATCGTTGATATTCCAGACACCAGTGCAAGCTTTCTTCAATCGATTTCTGAAAACTTAAAGCTTTTTTGACTTCTTCCCCATTAAGATTCGAGTTTAGGTTTTTTCCAAGTTGACTGTTGAGGAAGTTAAGGATGTTCGTGGTGTCTTCAACTTGTTGGCCGTTGTATTGAATGAAAGGGGTCTTCCCCTTTGATGACGACATAACGCATGATACAACCTGTAATACAATGAACCTAAAATTAGAGGTAGAACGTGAGCCGGTTAATAGTAAAGTAAACTTTAAGTTAATGAACCTAAAATGCATCGATATTTCAGGGAAACTGCCAAATGAGCTTAAATGTGTTTCGATTTAGCAGCTACTCTTTGTGGAATACGTCTGGTGCAGCCGTGAATCAAACTCGTCACCAAGGATCTGTAAATCAAGGGTGGTATCTTCCCTATTTTTTCATTGTGACAGGGAAGAGTGAAGCACTGCGCATTATGCAATTCTTGAATATATGTTTTTTTGTTTTGCTTCCATTTCCTAATTGTTAATAATTCGCCGGTTGGCGGAGTGGTTCAAGACATCGTTATCGGAGTGGAGGGTCTTGGGTTTTATTCTCTGGCCGGTCAAATCGGACACAGTGTCGCTAATGACTCGCCACCGCGGCGATGTTTTTTCGGAGCTGCGGTTAACCTAGGCGCCAAGTCCCAGAGATGGCCCTCACTCGTTACCCGCTTCGACGTTTAACAGTCTTCCGCAAGTATAGTGAAGATTTGATTTTTTATGATTTGTTAATAATCCGCCTAGCAGCGAAAATCAGAAGAATCCCTTAACCGATTCGCAGCAACTCAATGAGTATCAAACCATTGATCTTGCGACCAAGGAAGAGCAAAGAACGTCACTGCAGCACATTACGTTAGGGCTGCAGACATATTGAGAACTGCTACGTCGATCAGATCACCTTACCTCGTATTTGATTCCTGCCATCCTCAAATAAGTCTGAAGTTTGAGAGTGAAAGGAGAGGTGCAAGGGGCAAAGTAATTGTTCCCCAAGCACATCACTTTAATATTGGCTTCATCTGTCATATTTCTACCAAAAGAATAATGTTTTCAACATCGTTTATTTTGAATGATTAAACCGGACGGTTCGCACTGCAGTTGCTATCAACGCGGCGCGGAAGGACTGTGGTTCGAATCCCGGCACGGTAAAATCGGCTCGCCACTGCTGCTACGTTTCTTCGGAGCTGCGTTGCCAAGATGCTCTGCCGCGCAGATGGCTCCGCCACACGCTTCGCACGCTTCGGAGTAATGCCCCTGTAGTTATGACGATTTTTTTTGGATTGCAAAGTAGTTTAAAATTTTACTAGCTGCTGTCGTCAATTTGCAAATCTTTTAGTAAAAGAAATAGGAAAACTTTATAGAAACAAGCTGCAGAAGCACTGAATTTTAACTCAATAAAATTTATACAACTTGAGCTTAAAATTTAAAACAATCATTCTATCGTTACAATCGTTAACATTTTTTAAATACTCTTTAAACATTTTTTGTTGCGAATAAAAATGATGCAAAAGCGTTATAATTCTTCAATGAAAATCTAATCAGGATGTTTTGACTATTGGAGCTGATAGAGAAGTCTATGCTACTTACTCTTTCACTGGTTTCTTTTCCATTGTGACGTTGTTATTTTTTCTTTCAAGTTGTTTTCAAACAATGTTTACTTTATCAAATTTGTACTAAGTTAGATATGTTTTGTCTTTTTCCTGTCCGTCTTATATATCGAGAATTTGTTGATAGTTTAACCAAAAATCTCGCTCACGAGGCTTTGTGGATGCGTCAGCAAAGCATGTGATGCTTGGTGTCACATGCTAGCCAGCACGATTAGTGTTGCCAGCAACAAAACTTAATCTTGAATAACTATCAAAATTCTGTATTGAAAGTAAATTAAATTTATTTTGGGGGCATCAAACACCAGTTGTTTTCTGCTATTGAATAATCTTAGTTGAATACTTAGTATTTTAGTCGTTGATATGTGTTCGCGCAGCAAAACAGTTTCAAACGCAAAACTACTTGGCAACGCTGCTGTGTAATATTATAGCGCGAAGAAACGTGCTTTCAATTCAGACATATTTAGCGCGCGAGCACAAGACTCTTCAATGCTACGTGTCCATAGCAATTATGAGCCAACAAAACCGGTGTTTTGCGTCAGCCAATTTTACATTTTCCCCAAATACAATTTTTGGGGATTTTTAAAAATTTTGTGTTTAAAAATAAAATTCAATTGCAGGCACATGACTGTAAAACTGCTCGCAAAGTTAGAAAGATTTTATGTCTATCAGTTCTATGACGCTTATTTATCTTACAATGCAAAACCAACTTAATGGAAAAATTTAAACTCTGTAGATAAAAAAAATCAAAAACTGCCAAAAAATGAAAAAATGCAAGCAAAAGTTTTCATAGTAATTGGTTGCTGCTCTATTGTTTGTGTTTCTTGACCTTGTGTTTAAATGAGCCATCTTGTATTTGTAATGCAATATGCCGCAAAAGTTATTCAGCTTCACTGCACTCTTTTGTTTACGGTTTGTTCCAGGGTAAGCTGTGAGCAAACTATGACGTCAAACATCGGTTTGCTACATCAGTTCGCTATTGAACGCGTAAGGTTCCGATAGCAGAGCATTGTTGTAAAATTTTTCAAAAAAAAGTTATTGTTGTTTATTGTTGTTGTAAATTTTAAATTCTGTCACAAATACTACACCTAGCCTATTTTATTTTATGTTTGATTTAGTTAAAAACAAAATCTGCTTTGCTAATTAATTTCTTTTAAAATTAAAGTTGTGAATGTGGCTCTGATATGTATTAATATTGCGCAACTGTTAAGGAAGAAGATTCGGAAAGTTAAGTAAGGAACATTTACAAGGCCTACTACCAACCTCTGCGGAATAATATTAGCTGATGTGAATGGTTTAGCATTTGCAAAAATGACTTTGTATCGCTTTCTGCGAATTGATGTAAAGTTTGAATTTTGCATTAACTTCTTTATTTACCGGTATGTGATTACTACTCCGTAGCACTTGAAGTTATCTTCTGCAGATAAGTCGGTTTCTCATTTTCATGATCCTAATTCAAGAAGAGACTATAGGAGCCAGAGATGAGCATCTATCGAGATGAGCATCTATCGAGATAATTTTCGGCGATAGTTGTCGGTGATAACTTATCACCGATTATCGTTATCGCTCAAAATGTTTTTGATTTATCGATTACCGATATCGCGTTTGTAAAATATTTTGTTATCGCCGATAAATTATCGAGATAAACGATTCTTTGTGCACAGTGTGTTCAAAGTCAGTGAGTTAGCGCTGTGGAAAAAATACAAGGTGTCCATAAAGTGTTGTTGCAATTAAAAAAAATTCTCTTTGGTTTGTTTAATGCCGTGGCAGAGTCCGTGAACTGCTCTCTTTTGAAAAATCTAGAAAAAACATTTTTGCAATTTGGCTTTCAAAAAAAACTTTGTCAAACACAGTGAAGATTTACAGCAACATACAACATTCATCGGAAAAATTTATCGGCGATAATTTATCAATTATCGCTTTAAGAAATTGAGATTTATCAATTATCGGTATCGCCCAGAGCTTTTTTGAAATTATTGATTATCGCTATCGCTTTAGTACAGAAAAGTTTATCGTGCCTATCACTGCCAAGAGCATAATAGTCCGTGTTATGTAGGTAAAAAATCCGTTTTGACTAGGAAGTCGCTGTGGTTTCCAGATTATCCTGGTACTTTTGGTTAAGTTAATTCGTGAAAACTTGGAGTGTCACTTATAACTTACCTTGAGAAATAAGTCATCTATCCTGTAGGAAATTTTCTTGTACCTGTTTTTTTTTCTAAGACTTGGTAACATTTATTTTCTGTACCTTTTGTATTACTGCTGCTCGTGCTGCTTATCGTTGTTGACAATAACATTTTTATTGCACCCCAAAATAAAAACAACCAATAGGCAGTGGCAGTATCCGTAGGATTCAATTCAGCCAGCAAATACAGGGGGATTCAGAATTTTTTAGGGGGGTCAAAAACTGAAAAAATGCTTAGGCCATTATGCGGTTACGTGCGTAATGAGTTATCGAAGGCAGTAAACATTATTATCACTAAAAACTTGAAGTTAAAGGGCTTCTATCCTCTTCACTCTTTTCCCCCTCGGATCCGCCAATAAAATATGCAAATATACGAAGTAAAAGCATTTGATGCAGCATCAGCAATTCGTCACAGGAAAGTAAAAACATCTTTACTTTGTTTTGAGGAAAATACTCTTAGAGGAGAAATACGATCCAAAACAAAATGAGCAATAGAGAATGATTTGGCAAGCTTTTAATATGATGATATGAATGAGTTAAGACCATATTAGAAAACAAATCAAAAAAACAAATCTTCATCATACTCGCGGTATTAGACCCAAGAGTGTAACAAGTGGCGGGGCCCATTTCCGCGGCTTAGCGACGAGACAAAACTTTCCGAAGAAACGTAGCAGGGGTGGTGACACTGCGTTTGATTCAACCGGCCCGGAAATCGAACCCAAGACCTCCCGCACCGATAGCGATGTCTTTAATTATTACGTCAATCGGACGGTTTTAGAATTTTACATTATTCACATGCTGTGGGAAAAAAATTATGCAGACCTTTTCATCGGCAGGGTGGACCAGCATTTTAACCACAACGAACGAATGAAACGCGAATATAAAATTGGATTCAAAGCACTGTTAATCGGAAGCAGACCAACAGCAGTGATCGCGTAAGCTGTTTGTGGTATTGAATATCCTGCAACACTCACAAAACTCATCACACATATAGGAATCCAACAAGCACAATCAGTAGCAACGAGTAAGGCAACTCGTTGCTGGATTTCATTTGCGCTATTGGTATGACGTTGACGCACACTTTCTTCTTTTTTCGAATTCGTGCTTGTCGACCTCTGATACAGCATGTTCTTGCTGGAGCTGGAAGACTTTTCGCATAGATTCTCAGCTTTTGAAATATTTGATGCATCATTATTGTTTGAATTAGTTTTCTCTTTGTTGGTTGCATCAACGAAAGTTATTTTCGTGCTTAACTGAACTTTTTTTCTTTTCCTAGATGATCTCAAGCATATGGTGGTATAGGCAATTGCAATATAGACCACAGAAGCACAGTTTATGATAATAAGAGTTAAAGTGTATCCCCAAAATGTATCTTCTTTCGGATTAACGAATAGCTTCGGCATACAAACGCTATCTTCACTGTAGTATCCGTATAATCTCCAATTGGGAACGTTTTGAGCATTTTCTTGCATGTACTGATACATTTTTCTCCAAGATAACGTAGCCGTGGAGAAGACATTTGTGGAATTGCCTACAAGGGCTACTTTTTTTACCAATATTTCCGCTGTGGTTTTATTTACATCTGGCGGATGAATCTGGGGCAAAGAGACAAATGCTTCTTTTACAAAACTGTTTTTCAATGTTGGAATAACTGGAACAGCGGCAAGAATTATTGATATAATCCAAGTTGAGCAGCAAGTTAAAGCAAGAAATTTGAACTTTAAGCGGTAACATGCAAAGGGTTTCAACACAGTAAAAAGCCTCAAAGAAGTTAAGGCTATTAAAGTAAAAACAGACGTTTGAGAAGACACTACCAACATCACACCCAAGGCATTGCAAGATGCACTGGTGCGCCATTTTCGATCGAAATTCCAATATTGTGATTCTGCCAACTGTTTGCTACTCTGTTTTTCAAAGCTGCTTGAAATCGCAGCAAGCCAAGTTAAATACACCCCCATCAACATATCAGCTGTGGCAAGGTTTAAAACCAAAACAGAATTCCAAGTTCGTACCAAACGAGATCGTTTGGAAGGGCGAGGTTTATGATGAAAACTTCGATTCATTCCAGAGATTCTCTTGCCATTATGCGACTGTAAACGCCTCTTTTTAAAAGCAGATGTAACGCAAGTACAGTTTGCATTCACCAGAGAAGCAATGGTGCTGACAATTACTATCAAGTTTCCTGACAACGCTGAGATACCAATCACCCAAACTAAAACTTGCAAGACCCAGCTTTCAATCAAACTGTTCTTGGAAGACAATCTGTGTCGAATTGGGGATTCTACCCATTCATCGCTTACGTCCGAACAGTCCGCAACTCCGTCCATTACTTGGCTGCTTTCCACATACAAAGGTTTTCCGTTTGTGCAGTAGAATCTTCCAGGGCAATACATTTCATCGAAAGAACCAGGACAGTCGACAGCAACATCACACAACTGATGCAACTTGATGTAAGGTGAAGAAGATTGATCCGAAAGAAACGTCAAAAATGCCGGTAATGTGCCGTTTGGAATAACTCCTAAAGTATTGTCAAGGTCGTAATAGCTTGAATTGTTTAGATTGCCACCTAAAAAGTCCAATATGTTGCTGAAAGGCGGAAATGGAAACGAATTTTCATTAAAATTTTGTTTTGAATTGCTGATGTTTAGACCAAATCTCGTTCTTTGAACACTTGCAAAGCTTGGAGGAAATAATGCCCCAAGGAGTCTTTTCGAATCTCCACTACGAAGGCTGCTGGCAAGCCAGTGGTTCAACATTGATCCAAACCTGTGTTTAAACAATTTGGACAAGAAACTGATAACGCCACAGCTAATCGTAGTTGATGATAAGTTTTCATCAGCTTCGTCTAACAAGGATGTCCGACCAACTTCGTTAAGGGAAAAGTTTCTCCCCGCTTTTTGCGACACTTCATGGCGCAATTTATCGACTAAATTTTCGAGACTAGAATTTTTCGAAAAATCTGCAATCAAAAAGCTGGTTATTATAATATAGCGTACTTTAAAGTTTACTTATTAAACAAAATGCTGTAAATGGCGTAGAGAAAGACTAGGTCTTCCTCTATATTCCCTTTTTTTACCGATGGACAGCATTACAGGGCCGGATTTAGACTAAGAGAGACCCTATCAATTTCGCTCTCACTTTTCCTCAGTGATGATCGACTCTAATCCCTGTGACTTCGAGACCCCCAAGTAGTAGGCTTCGTCCTGCAAAGTCCATTAGGTAAATCCAGTTTTACGAGCATTGTTTTGTAAAATTATTACACACACACACTACATTTCAATAAGAGTTAATTTATTACATGCGACAATTTTGAGATTGTTACTGTAGAGCCGCGGTCCCCAACCTTTTTTATTTCGCGGACCGGTGTCGGAATGAAAACAGCCTCGTGGACCGGTCGCAACTCACAATACAAAAACAAAAGTTTGTCGTTTTGATACCTAGACTAGACTGCTTAAAGTCTAGCTTTTTAATTGCGATTTAAATACGTCTTGCTCTTTTAGTAGCTTGCTGCCATCATAGAGAATCTATGTTTCACTCCCAACCTAGTCTCGTTGTTGCGTCCTTGGATAAGATGCTTCACGATGATTATCTCTGCTTGGTGGAATCTGGCAAGCAGCAAATTAAAGAAGTCAGAAGAAAATTCAAGCGGAAAACTTGGAAACAAAGGCAACTCCTAAGCGAGTCTGGATTCGTCCTACGCATAGCGCCTCCGTCGCTTTCTCGTGATAGGAGGATAAAGATGAAGAAATCATCATCATCATCACGTTGCCCCTGAGTTACCACACGCAGTTCTGCTTCCCAAGAACTTTTGTTACATCGCAATCGATCCATTGCTATTTTACGTTTGAACCTTCTCTACAATTTTGCCATATTTACAGCATTTCAAATGCAGAAAATTACAGATGTTGGTGGGCCTACTTAATGTAGTTCCTTGTAAACAAAATTTATCCAATAATTGTAAGAAATTGTCGCATTTTTTTGCAATCAATACCGGTATGTGCTATGGCTATAGGGTTGCATGTTAACTCCGAGCAGTTTGCCGCCATTTTGACTGAGCGTTATCGCGACCCAGTTGCTACCTTTTCGCGACCCAGCAGTGGGTCGCGACCCAGCGGTTGGGGACCTCTGCTGTAGATTATGTTACTTGAAGTTGGATTCTGATCGATGTTTACGGCAGCTCTCGCAATCTGAAGACACGATAGCCTCATTCATAATTTTTCGAACCTTATTCATTTTTACTAAGCAATGAATAACTACGGAAGCTCATAAGGGCAAACCACAAAAACAAGTTTGTGAACCTGATTGACAAATCTTTTAACCTTTCGACAAAGCTATAAACCGATCGACAAATTTTTCAACCGATCGACAAAACTTTAAACCGATCGATAAATCTTTTAAGCGATCGACAAATCTTTTAAACTTAAACCTATCGACAAAACTTTGGTCGATCGTTTGAAAGATTTTTTGATTGAGTTAAAGTCATGTCGATCGCTTTAAAGATTTGTCGATCACGAAGCAATTAATTTGGTGCGGGTTCACGATAAGCCCATTGCTTCACGATAAGCCCATCGCTTTACGATTGTCTCGCGCCAGCAACCGCTAACTCCTGCCAAAATAACAAAGAGTTTTAAACCTTTGTGTTAAAGAAAACCTGCTGCAAAAGATTACCTGCGGCACAAAATTTTTCATCTTGTGCATTAGAACAGTCAATTTTTCCGTCACATATTTTTGAAATAGTGACACAATTGTTCGTTTTTTGAACATCGTTGAATGAGTCACATGCAAATTCCGACGGATTGCAGTATCCACACGCGTTTACACTCTCAAGAGTGTTAATGTTAGGAATACATAATCTTTTGCTTAGCTCTACAGCCGAATCTTCCCAAAAACCATCTCCGTCCAGATTGAATCTAGTTATAACGTACTGCAAGCGATTTTTGTAACTAACTCGCTTTGTGGTGCAGAGAAGTTCATCGGAGAGGTCTGGGCAGTCAAACCTTCCGTCGCAGAATTGTTTGTAATTCAAAGTTTGGTCTTGCATTGTAAGACATTGCAGAGGTTTTGCAGATCTTTTTGGTAAACCTGGAGATTTGTTATCAATTAACTTTAATGTGTGTGTTTGTTGCAGTATGGGTCAAATTGTGAAATGAGCATTAGGCCTACATTGAATTCAAACCGTGCATTACAACGCTGACCGGCTGTTAGCTCAGTTGCTGAGCGCTCGCTGTCAGTGCGGGAGGTCTGGGGTTCGATTCCCGGGCCGGTCAAATCGGCAAAGTGTCGCCAACGACTTGCCACCGTTGCGACGTTTCTTCGGAGCTGTGTTGCCCAGGCGCTAAGCCGCGGAGATGGACCCCGCAACTAGTTACACACTTCGGCGCAATACGGCGAGTATAATGTAGATTTGATTTGATTTTTTAACATTGCAACGCTGTATGTTGCTGATAAAATTGCTATTTTATTTAGTCAACAACACCGGCTGAAAACAAGTAATTGTTATCATCTGCTTATGCCTTCCCACTTTTTCACGTACAGTGTAATTAGAGTTTACTTTTTTGCGTTATATCAACAAACACCATCGGAACTTACCAAAACCAACAAACAGAGCAGAAATCCACAAGAGAGGAAGAGGTTTCGAAATAGAAGCCATCGATAAACTTAACTCAATCCAAAATACAACTTTTGATTCGATACGCTTACACCGTCAACTAGTCATCAAACATGTCAATTATCAGAAACTTTGGGATGGTTTTGATACCATTATGTTAAGCAACGGTGTAATTTTAGCCGCAAGATAACAGGATTTACTCGCCTGCAGCTAACTAACCGCTGTAAATAGCGGCGCTACACGTTTTGTACCAAAATTAAAGATTATCTTTGTTGCAGACAGATTTTGCTTCAACCGTTCTGAAAATTTCCATTGTTTGTTGCATTGCGTCGAAAAGTAACGTCACGGTTAATCGGTTACTGTCGCACAATCAGAAACAAACAGTAGTTTTGGGGTTGAGATTCAAGATTTACGGCTAGACATTACTCGTCATCGTTATTATCTAAGCCTAAGATGTTTCAAAATTATTAGTTCAATACTTTTTTAAGTACTGACCCGCCAAAAGTAAAAAAATCAAAATCAAATCTTCATTACACTCGCCGTATTACGCCGAAGCGTGCAGCGAGTGGCTAGGACCATCTCCACCGTTTAGCTCCTGGGCAACACAGCTCCGAAAAACGCACTAGCCGTGGTAAACCGTTGGCAATAGGGAATCGAACTGTGTCCGCTCTGACCGGCCCAGGGAGTCGAACCACAGACCTCCCGCGAGTTTAGCGATGTCTTTAATCACAACACCAACCAGTTGGTATCTTCAACCGTAAATATTTTTGCAGGTACAAGATGTATTTGTTTTGAACAAAATTTCATGCGTTTACCTTAGCAAGCTCAAATCAATTATGAAGCTTTAGCTATCATTTTACAGCATAGCGGGCATTATATTATTGTTGATATTCATTTTCTCATTTTTGCCTAGTTCAACGGGTCTTACTCAGAAGCGGATCTCGAAAATTTTGGTGAGGAATGCAGTTTTGTGTTAGGTTGAGTGTTAACTAAACACAAAGAAGTAAGGTCCGAAAGAGGGCGTAAATAAGCGGCAAAACCCTTTTTTGAAAATGTGTCCATGTCAGGGGAGTATTCAGAACTTTTTTATGGTGGGGGGTGGGGGTTGGGCGCCAAAATTAGACATTTTTTAAGCGTATTTTTCAGGCAGAGTTAATTTGAAGAAAATTGCGGAACAAAAAATGGCTCCAGGGGGGGGAGGGGGAGTAGGGGGCATGCAACCCCAGAATTTTTTTGTAAATTTACGTACTGTAATGGCTATTTTAGTACTTTTTGGACAATTTTTAAGGCAAATTTTGTTCAAACTTGTTGCCCCTAACTAGTCCTTCGCCAAATATGATTCGTTTTTTTAGCACATTTTTGATTGATGCGTGCTTAAGACGTAGGGATCTTGCTCTGTTATATCGAAGAGGTTCGAATTATGTAAAAATTTCATTCATCAAAAACATGGTTGAAACTGGCTAGTGGGGGGATGCATCCCCCTTGATCCGCCTCTGGTCTTGAAACAGAAAATGGTGTAATTTTTACGTCATCACGATGTGACGTCACTGAACCTCCCCCCATTAAAAAATCCTGCGGACGCCACTGGTCTGATTCTTGTATTATGTGTAAACTGGTCACAATTTAGTGATTATTTAAAATAGCTGTTCAAAGATGAAATTAAACATTGATTTAAACCGAGTCCATTCAAACGGCATTTTTAAATTGATTACAAATTTAATACTGAATGATGGTTATCTATCTTCCTGCAACTGATGGCTGCAAGGATAATGAATGAGCGAGTAGGTTACAGCATGGGTCGGCAACCGTTTGAGCGCAGCGTGCCATTTTTTATAGTGTCAAGATAGAACGCGTGCCAAACGGTTGCCTTATTTTCTCTGAAAATATCAATGCAGACCAAGAAAAAGGTCTTCACGTCGGTAGATGTCCTATCTACTAAGAAATACCTCAATAATTGAATGACTTTGAACCCACAACACTGAAACGTGCTCATAGATTCAAAAGTAAAGTTGTTAAATCTTAAGAGCTTAAAATTTGCGTGCGCGTGGAATCGCTTTGCATGCCATGCAAAACCTTCCGGCGTGCCACTTTTGGCACGCGTGCCAGGGGTTGTCGACCCCTGGGCTACAGTATCTTAAAATGCGGTTAGCGTATAATCATATTGCATGCGTAGGTGGCGGAACCGGGGAGGCCGGAGGGATCCTAGCCCTCCCACTTTTTTTTCAGGGGATGCCCTGGGGGGGGGGGGGGGCTAATTTACGCGTTTATTTCTACAATAATGCTTCTGCATGAATGTATTTGAAACTTTATAGGCCTTCCATCAAAATTAAAACCTAGGAAAGAGCTTAAATCCAGAGATGTCTTCTTCAAAATTTTTTTTATGGGGTGGGGGGAACAGAAACTAGAAGCAAGAATCGAAGGTCTGAAACCCACATAAATCGGACATGTCACATGTGGACAGGCTAAATATGGATTGTAGGCGTAGGGCCGGATTTACGTATAGGCTAAACAGGCTGAAACCTAGGGCCTCGGAGAAAATGGGGGGTTCATGACGAACAATGAAGACCTTTTTTTTCTCTTCACCGATACTTTCAGTGAAAAACAGAACATCTGAGGACGTGTATACCTTTTTTTTTGCTCTTCACTGTACCGATATTTTCAGAGAAACAGAACATCTGAAAACGTGAAAATCTTTTTTGCTCTTCTAATCAGTGTGATGAAATAGTCTAGAATCTCTCATTGTCTAAATCTGGCTCTCAGGAGCGTGTTTAGGGCCGGGCCATTGTGCCATGACCCCCCTTTTGACTCTATCTCTTAGGAAAAAAGAACAATAGGCCTACTAATGGTGCCAAGTGACTGAAATATGCCAGATTCCTTTGATGGTTTCTATAGCTTAAGGCCAGGAGCGAATCCAGAGGGGTGGGATGAGGTATATGCGTCCTCTCACCAGCCATTTTCAAAAATGTTTTTAATGCATACAATTTTTATATACTTTCGAACCTCTTTGATAGGTATAAGCCTTACGCCTCAAACACGCATACCGGTAATCAAAAATGCGCGAACAAAATGCATCATACTGTATTTGGCGAAACACTCAGAATTAGCGACAAAAAATTTAAACTCAATTTGCCTGAAAGATATTCAAAAAACACTAAAATAGCCATTCCAGCATGTACATTTTCAAAAATTTTCCGGGGGGGCATGCCCCCGGACCCTCCTAGAGCTTTTCTTGTTTCTTAATCAGCTTCAAATTTATTCTGGCGAAAAAAATACGCTAGAAATATACCCCCCCCTTTTAAAATGTTTCGCTACACTACAGCCGGCCTTGGTTGTAGGTGAAAAAAATCTGGTCATTGGTTTTGGGCCCCCCCACGTTAGAAATGCTTCCGCCATCGCTGATTGCATGTTCGTATAACAACAAAATTTTTCGTAACTGATTTAAAATGTAATGACAACCTAATATTGGCAACACTTTTTGCCAATTGACCACTGAACCATGACTGAACTCCCACGACGTTCCGGACGCTAAGCACAACTGCTTGTAGATTAGCCAATCAGGTTACAGCAGAGCGCAGTGGCGCAGAAAAAAAGCAAATGCGCAGAAGTCATATTTTTAGGAAACTGTGACGATTTTGTTAACCAAAACTCTAAAAGACTAAACATTTCTGGATAATTTTGCTTTCAAGAATAAGTAAGGAAGTACCAGTTGCAGGTAAACATTTACCGTATTCATCTCTAGCTGTCTAGACATATAGCCTAAATGGCTTTCCACATTGGACCTATTAGCCTAGAACTAAGTTACTAGGCCTAATTGTAAAAGTTGCTGTACCAGTAGCTTAATAAAAACTTGGGCTGAAATAGCTAAACCTAATCTTACACAGCACTTTCTTATATTTGTTTTTTTTTATCCTAGCCTTTCTGCGCTCTAAAAAGTAAACCGGTAAAAACGTTTTTTGCCCAGGGCCTCTGATTAACTCTGGACATTCTTGTCAGATTTGACTGAAGAAAAACATTTTTGCAGCTATGTTAAGTTAAACCATGTTCAGTATTTATTTGGTATTTCCAACTTTGAATTTTAACTAAAAGGATCTTTTGCTTTGCTTTAGTAGACCAGTTCTTTGTTTTGTGAATGCTGAGCCATCAATAAATTCATTGTTGATAAAATTTGAAATTGCTCTGTCTATTTCAAATGGTAAAAAGTAAAGTACCAATGGAAAGGAAAGAAGTGCTTCTGGACACTAGTGCTCAATTACCATCACCTGGAAAAGATTATATCAATCTTAGGGTTACTGATAAAGTTGTAAGTACATGTATGTTAAAATGTAAGTTACCACAGTACCAGTAGTTATCTCATTTACAGTTCATAAAAGTGAGGAATTTACGTTACCTAATTTTTGCCTTTTATTTTAAAGACAGAATCCGTGAAAAATTTTGTCTAACCTAATTAAGCAGATAGTCTAGATTCTGTATCCTGGAATTCTTTGCAAATCATTGAAAGCTGATATAAAGAAGTACACTAATAAAAGATCTCCATTTAGAAAACAAGAAACTTTTATGATTTCAAATTCAACTTGATAACAAGATCATAAGAAAAAAAAGTCGATCAAAATATTTCAATGATGCAAAAATTCTTGTTGTAGGTTATATGGAGACAATGGGTTATTAGCCCCCATTGTTTAAGACCTGATGTTAAAGTTGCACCTACAGAGACAAAAGAAACTCATCAAGATTTTATAAATGACAATGATATGCAAGGTGAGGAAGTTTGAAAGACATTGACTGAGAACGTTTGTAAGCTTTTAGTGATATACTGTTTTTACAGAGCTTTAAAAGTTATTCTCTGAAAGTCGATTTTTGGTAACAATTTTGTCGCATTTAAAAACTTTGAATCAAATAATTTTTCACTTTTAAATCAAAATTTGCAGACTTATATAATGCTGACGTTAATGACTAAATTTAAGGAGTTTTTGCAATAAGGAAATTTTATCTCAAGTTCAAAATACATCTGATTAATTTGCTAAAAAAGTTTCAAACCAAATTCGGTAGCAAAACATATAGGCCTGTTAAATACAAAAATTTAACTTTTTTGTTGCCAGTTTTTGACTTGGAATTTAATTTGTGAACAAAGTGAATGTTCAGTTGTTCACTGACTGTCGCAGCAGGCATTTCAATATTTGGTTGGAACATCACACTACTAAAGTTTAATGTTTTCAGATAGCGTGAAACGAGTATTTGGCAATCACATGCTTCAATACGTTAAGAGGCTATGCAGTGGACATTATGATTATTTATCTCGCATTACTACCTCGCTTCTCATATATATTTTGTCTTTTGTGGATTTAGAAGATATCGCACATCTTGCTCAAACTTCTAAACATTTTCACAAGGTATAGTGTGCTTTAATTTTAGCCTAATTTCAATAAGTTGCAAACAGTTTTGCATTAACACCCCTTCGCATTAAGCTTACTTCGTAGTCTCTCTCAGTTGCAGTAAAATTTTCAGTTTAATAATTCGAAGTTCTTCAGTTGTTTATTTGTAAACTTAAAAAATGACATTTCGCCATCACGCTCATAGTCTCTCAGTGTCAATCTTCCTCTGCAAATTTATCATTGTTTAAACTTTAAAATCAGAATCCTTTCGAAAAATTTGCAGCTAAGAAAAAAAAAAAATTATGCATTATTGACATACACGTTGTGTTGTGCCACGCATAAAACGTAAGCGTTATGTTGTCGCAGTGCTTCTGACATTCCCCAAACGCCTTATAAGACGTTCAAACAGGTGTAGCTTCATGCATTTTAAAATGCGGTTCTTGTGAACTCGCCATTGACACCAAATGGTTAATAACTGATTGTCGAATTTTTGTATAACTTATGGGGAAGTTGCTTCTTGATCGTCGTATTATTTCTTGCGGGAAGTTGCTTGCTAGCAAGGATAGGCCTATTGAATTAGGAACTTCCGTAGGCCTGTCCATCTCACGGTTTGACTGTGTGTGCTACGAAAGTATTATTAAAAGCAGTTATAATTTAGGTTTGCAACTCCGAAGAGCTTTGGGAGAGCATTGTGGAGGAACACTGCGATACAGTAACCGACGAAATGAAACAATTTGCCGGGGAAGTTGGATGGAAGCACGTAAGACGTGAATCGATATCTTTGCGGGGCTGACAGAAAGCACCACTTTCGCCGGTATAAACCACCAGTAAAGTCACTTTTTATCAGCCTTCGAATTCAGTAATTTTTTTGTGTTTATGTTGTTTTAAAGAGAAAGTGCCGGTAAGGAAAGCGTATATAGTCTGCAAACGCCGCTGATTTTCAAATACAAACCACCGCACTGCTTTAATTGTTTATATAGCCTAGCTACCGGTAATCAGTGAGCCAAAAAAGAGTATAGCCTATTACAGGCTGACTGAGTTGTTTCATTGCGCAATAAGTGAACGGTTTTTAAATCGAAACAAGAACCTGGGATTCGAAATTCTGAAATAGCCCTCCCTAGTTCAGTAGGCCTATCCATGTTTCAAATTTGAATTTTAGCCAACTTGAAAGTTTGTCGTTTCAGGTGTTTTTCACGAATAAACTTCAGCTTCAAGCTCAAATGCGGAGACACCAGCATCGCACTCTGTTTGCATCAAAGTCTTAGGCTGACATCTTAAGGCCAACTGCAGCTCGAATGCAATTTTTGTTCAATTGCTGCTAGATTGATTGCCCTTATTTTTTTACTGTGAGCACTTTGAAATAATTTATTTTTTTGAAGTCTGTATGCGTTTTTTATTTGTGTAACTCCTTTTTCCAAATAAATTGTTTGTTTTGGCCTGTGCGTTTATTGACCAAAATAAGAATAAAACCTTTAAAACTTCGATATTTGGAAATTTCTGGATTTTTGTGACAAAGGCTGCGTGAAAAGTCCTTTGAAACATTGCTGAGTGGACGAGTTGTTGAATATCGTAAAAAAAACAGGCTCCAAAGTACAACCCAATCAAAATAAAAAAAAAAAAAATATTTCCGCAGTAAGGGGAAAGGGGGGGGGGGGGTTCGGGGGTTCAACCCCCTCCCATTGGTTTGGCAACACTTAAGCTTTTGTAGCCGATATTCGTTGATCTGTCGTAAAAAACGATAATTTTGGTCCTTGCTTCATCTGCGATTATTGTAGCATCACAACATAAGCCCACTGTCCTAACGTTGCTCAATTACGAAGTGTGATTGTTGCGTCACAATATTGTTTACCGCTTGCGCAATCGCAGTTACGAAAAGCGTTTGCCCTTGGCCGGTGTTCATGCATGGTAAGGTGAGAACAACAGCTAGGGGAAAGCGGGGAAAAGTGGACCGTCTAAGCCCTAGGTCGCGTAACAGCTAAATTTTAAAAATCATTTTGATTTTTTTGTTTTGAGGGTATGCGTCAGCATATGTTGTTCGTTCTAAAACCAAACTTTTTCCCCCAAATCGTTTTTTTAATTCGAAATTTTTTGATTGAAAAATAGCTCCGATGTTCCACTTTACCCCTTGCATGAGGGGTAAAGTGGACCCAGGGCCGGATTTAGACAATGAGAGGCCCGAGGCTATTTGGTCACACTCATTAAAAGAGCAAAAACATAAAAGGTCTACACGTCGTCAGATATCTTGTTTTCACTGTAAATATTGGTGAAGAGCAAAAAACAGGTCTTTGTTGTTCGTGATGAGGCCTCTTATTTTCTCCGAGGCCCCTCATTTTCTGCAAGGCCCTAGACTTCAGCCTGCTCAGCCTACACGTAAATCCGGCCCTGAGTGGACCGCAGCAATTTTGAGCAATCGTGGTATTTTTTCAACGAAAATCATTTATTTACAACTAACAATAGTTCACCAGCTGCACATTTTGCATATTTCAATAAGGACATGGTTCGCATATAAAGTTGTCGTCTTCTTCGTCGCAACCAGCGCAAGCTTCGTGGGCCCACCCCAGGCATTTAAAGCTCTGAATCCATCCGTCATTTTCTGACGATTTCGAATCTATCTCATTACGTTAACTAAAAGCACTCAACATTTGCATTACTTTTATTGCGGCTGCAGGAGCCCTACTGGTCCGCTTTACCCTTTTTATGTAACTTTTCGATTTTGACAGTTAGCCTGCTTTAGGCTAGAGACTAGCATGAGGAAACCCAAGTTGTATGCGCGTTACATAGTGAGACTCCTTCCACACATTTAACAAAACTTTTCCAATTTGAGTACAAAATACAATATTAGTTTAAAATACACCTTTAACTAGATGAAAGGGTCCAAAATTCAATTTTCAAGCCTTTTCCAGTTTTCTACTCTAAAATACCTTGAAAAATAGCGTCTGCAACGTTCTATAGTCACGCTTCATTAAACTTAGGGGTAACCAGGCCATTAAACATTTTTGTAAAGAAGTTACGGGTATGTGCCACTTTACCCCGCCGGTCCGCTTTTCCCACTTTCCCCTACTGTAGCAGATAAAATAAATGAATATATGACGTTATTTTCAAATTATTGTGAACAGAAAAGCTAACAGTAACTGAGGGAGACTGCGAAGGGAGCTACCGCTCTTTGAGTCAGCTGCCACCCGGTATATTTATGTCCATAGGCGCACGCACAGGGGGCCGCGGTGCCATGCCCCCCTCCCCCTTTTGGCCATGTAATAAAGAGCCAAATCCTAACTTTCAGTCTATAATCACTCAAACTAATAATGGTTGCAGCCTCCTTCCACTTATTTTAGTCAAGCTTCTGCTTTTAGACATAAGCTGCAAATATATTTTTGCATTGTTTATAATGACTGCACTCACTGCATGCCCTTTTTCGATAAAAAAGTGTGCTAAAATGAGTGTTTTTTATGTGAAAACCGCAAAAATTTGTTGACCGCTTTGGTGCCTTCGGAAACTGGGTGTTTCGTCAATTCACCGGGAAGGAGCAGACGAACGGCAGGCAGCTAATCAGATGACCTCCAGGTCTTTTTGCTGCTTCTTGCCGAGTAAGCGTTTTGGTGTATGACAATTTCCTACGTTACGCATTGTTAATTTCAAGTTACTTGGTGAATAAAAATTGATTGATTTAAATTTTAAACGATAGCTAAAATCAAGAGCTTAACGATGCAGTTGAAATTTTTAAAACCAACAAGCATAACTAAAGTTACGATCTTTTTCGCAACACTTTCAAGCGCTTTTACATAATAAAAGATAGGCACTGTTTGTCTTTTTGAAACCAGTTTGAACTCCATTGTCTCTGTTCATTCTGCTTCATTCCTGTCCGCGCAACTTATGCGATTTATGCGGACTTAGAAAGAAAGTTGCCCGTACCATGTTTTACGCTTCATTGGTGTTTTCGCGGGAATGACTTCACGGTTCAGTAATTATTATATAACATTTAAGAAAAACAGATGAGACAAGCAAACTATAAACCACATGGGTGTGCATCAGCTAAATCTTTTTGTATTTGGTGCTCAGATGAAGCTGTTTTTGTTGGCTAGTCTGCACGTGGCCAGTGCTAGTCAGCTATTAGGATATAGTGCATAAGGTTGTAGGAACTGATCACACAAACTGGCCAGAAATTACAGAAGCATGGTCACAGTCTACAGGTTTATTCAGTCAGCTAGGTACCGTATACCAGTAATTTGTCAGATCAAAGTGTTCACCATGTTATGGAAATCTTCTGTAAATTAGGAGAAAAAATGAAGTTTCAAACAAGTAAAAACTTCCTGAATTGGAAAATGTGATGATGTAATCGTATTTTCACCTGTAAAGATGTCATTTCCACTCAGAATTGATGACATCAAAATTTAGTTGAATTGTTTTTCCACCACCTTAACCTGGGAATTTCAATTTCACTGTGGTTTGTTTTTTTATTTTAAAAAAATGTTATTTTTCAATGTATACTGCAAGCTTAAGCAATGCCTAATTCTCTCTCAGTGAAAATACGATAAGGCCTACTAGAGCAAGTTTTACAGAGCAAGTTTTTACAGCTTTCGACAGCTTCCAAAACACTCAGACAGTCACACTCTACGTAAACATAGTTACCGTTAAGTGTTTTAAGCTGTTTCCATGAATTTTATTTTGCAGTGTTTTGCTACTTTTTTCGATTTTAGTGCAACTTATTACTGTAACTTCATTAAATTTTAGCGCAAAATGTAAAAGTGAAAATGTAATTTGAAAATTATGCTTTGAAACTAGTACAGAATTTTAGTTTAGTTGTAGTATTTTCTTTGAATTGTATTACAACGAGCTGTGTGACCATTGTATCAGAACCAGAGTTCCTCGTTATGCATAACCTCGTTGTGCACTGTGTATAGTCCTAAATCCAACGTTGTACTACAACTTTCTTTAAAAATAAATGCAACTTTTTTGTGCAACTTTTTCAGAATTTTAGTGTTACAAAAACTTGCCCTAACGATTACATTATTAAGTTCTCCAATGCAGGAAGTTTTTCCCCTTTTAAAAATTTTTTTTATCCCCTGATATGGAAAAGACATCCATAACAGGGCAAAAATTCCAATCTGATAAATTATATCTAGCTTAACTGTCAGTACTGGTATGGTACCAAATGATAGAAAATAAGATTACTGATTTGACGTAAAAAATATTGCTTTCAAGCCTAGACAACAACAAAACAATAGGCTTATGTGCAAACATTGTGATAGTTGGTTACCAATGCTATGGTACTGGTACCTTTGTAAGGTAGTTTTCCAGCATAAATTGTAACTGTACAACTGCTGAACCTGATTAGATTAATCTGAATAAAGGCTCTTTTGTGAACATGTGCTGTGTGACTAGTTTCTCTTAATTTAATAAATGGATCAGGTTTTTATTGATATTTGCTTGAAGCAGACTAGGCCTAGTTGATGACTTTTTCATCTTTAATCTCCTATCACGAGAAAGCGGTGGAGCCGTTATGTGTAGGACAAATCCAGTCTTGCTTAGGAGTTGCCTTTGTTTCCAAGTTTTCCGATTGAATTTTCTTCTGACTTCTTTAATTTGCTGCTTGCCAGATTCCACCAAGCAGAGATGATCATCATGAAGCATCTTATCCAAGGACGCAAAAACGAGGCTAGGTTGAGAGTTGAATCATCAACCTAGCAATCATGGTCGTCATAAAAATGACGCTCCAAACCATTGCACCATGCTGCCGACATCCAAAATACAACAAAAAAATACATCCAAAATAGTCCTGCCATCCAAAATAGAAATGTCGTATCTGCAGTTTTGTCAATTTTCACTTTTTTCAAAATTTTAATAGTACTCGAAAAGCTCTATCTCTGAGCTTGTGGTGTGTTTAGATTTTTCAGATTCGATCTGGTTCAAATTTTGGAAATTTTAAAATGCCATATCTGCAATTACTATTTTTAACCTCTTACTAAGTTGATACGATGTACCTGTATCTTCACTTTCGGCCTGCAATGTGGTATATGTAATTGTTCATGAAACATCGTCATAATACAATGTGAAAACGCTGTAACTGCACTTATGGCGTTGTTGTACAGAGGAAATATGTCGTATCTGCGTTTCAGTAAAAGCAAATTAACGGGCAGTTCATGCACATATTAGTAAAACTTTGTGCTAAACAGTAAATAGTTGCCATACGGCATGTATATACTGTGATTTATGCTATTCACTACTTCAGTAATTGGCATTGCAATAGCATTTTGCAGATACGTCGTTTTTGCTTTGTAACAATGACGATTTTTAGTGTCAAATACAACTTACTGAATTTTTTTTCGCTAGCAGTTAACTCTAGTAGTGTCAGTTTATGCTCAAAATACTACTTTAGTATATTTCGCGACTATAAAATACTACCTTAAATACAGTTGGACTACGCTCAAAATACTACCTTATCAGCAATATTTGGGTATCATAACTATAAATTACGATACCCAAATATTGCTGATTTCACTGTGATGTAAAAAGAAATAGCAATGCATATCAATAGTTATCTGTCGTTAGTGATTAGATACGGCATTTTTACATTGTTACATGCCTCGTTTCCATCAAGGATTACAAAGTAAAAACACCTTTATGCTATTACCGGTAGTTGCGTAACAATGGCTTCTATTGTTATTCATTTCTTGCCACCAATCTTACATATCATAGACTGGACCTTGTTATTTCTTCATTACTTGGGGTTTACCACAGTTTCGCATTATAATGATTGCCTCTTAAAAAAGCGAATAGTTTTTCGCGTTATTCTCAAAAACTAGATTTTGCAGATACGACGTTTTTACGGTGCTTTGTACGGATTTTTTCATTTTTCCCAAGTAACAACCATGGATTTTTTCGTTTTTCCCAATTTGTCATTTGATAAAAGTAAATATTTCCACCCAACATCTGCATGTACTCTTGTGGTCTACCTGTCTAGCTCACTGTTTCCTCAAAGGTGCAAGATTTGGAAAAGTGAGAAATTCTGGGCAAAATATTCGAAGCTCGTTGACTTGAACAGTGAATGGTTATTTTTGTTGGGACTTGAATCAAAAGTGTTCACTATTTTGGTGCAAAACAAAAGTTTCATACTCTGAATTCATAACTTCGAGGCAAAAATTGGATCAAAGTTTTCTTAAACCCCTAGATCTTCGGGCAAATTTGCAGTGACTAAAAACTTGGAGGGAACAGATCCTGTCAGTCAGCAGTATTTGTACTGGTATGTAAGGAATAAGATTTTATCTTTTAAATAGCTACCGGTACCAATTCAGTAAGATTAAGTATAGTTGGAATGTGTGCTTGTTACCACAGAGTCTTGGATTCTTTATGTGTCAGTTCCAGTGTTAAAACAAATTGTGAAACCAATGCAGCCTAAATGTATACTGCTACACTAATTCTTAGCTTATTTTCTTTGCAATTAAAGCCGGTATTTGCCCATTGTTTCTTGTTTAATTTGCCTTCTATTTTGTGAAGCTAGTACAAGCCTTTATTGTTTTATTCTTGTGATACTGTGATATTCAGACAATGCCAATGAAGACAAGAAATGCCAATGCACGAGTAAGTATCATTGGTAACTCCTTCGCTGTAATTCCCAAAGATCAAGCTCTGGTAATGTTTCAATTTTTTTGTAGCACAAACTTAATTATATTTTACAGCTGTATCTCTATGACAGATAAGCTTCTCTATTTTGAACACGACTGAGCCGACTTTGGTAATAGGTAATTGACCAGGCGTGCTTACACCAGTGTTGATATTGGTTCATTGGGACAGAGCAATGTTATAGTTTTTTTATATTATTGTGTTTCAGACATTGGTTTTGAAATAATCTAAATTTGTTTTTAGAAAAGTGAAGTAGAAGCTCCAGAGAACAATCCAGCAAATAAAATAAAATCTGGTAAGAATGTGTGAGTTTTATGAATATGATTTCATGTCCAGAGGCTTTCCAGAGGATTCGCTACGAAAAAAAAATATTAACCCAATTGAAACTTTAATCTTAGGTCAAAGCTTGGCCAAATGCTAACCTTAAATATCGAGCTCGAAGTCCAAGCTGTAAACTTTGTTGGGAAGATTTGCTGCAAAAAATTTTGTCCAACCGTATGTTTAACTTCAATTTTGACTCAAATTTTAAACCCAAACCCTGAAAATAATCTTGCCCCGACCCTGAATTTTAACTTTGATTCAATTGAGACTCCCCCAAAATCAAGCTCAAAAACTTATCGTTGCATAATCGCTTTTTAGTAGCCGAATGTATTTGACATTGGCACAATCGCCAAAATCTGTTGAAAGTTTTTGTTCAAAAGTTTTAGGGTACCGGTATAGCACTTAGTTTTTATGCTAAAAAATGGAGCAATTAGTTTTAAATTTGGCCAAAAAATCATTGTTCGAGTGAACACTTTTAAAGAAAGATTTGCCAAAACTTTTCATTTTTCCAACTTTGTACCTTACAGGGAACAGTGATGGCCATGAATGCTAGGTTATTAATTCAACAGTTTCCCAAGGAGAATTGCTTCTTGACCTTTGATTGTGATGCTTCATAATTATTCTTGCTGTTTTGTAGAAATTTCTCCCGAGCTACGAAATGTGAAGTGAACCAAAAGCTGTGAATAGCGGCACTTCTAGTTGCTTGTCTTTGGTCAATTTTCGACTGCCCACGATTTTATGTTTAAGTTTGTTGTTCTGTTCTGAATTCATGAGAATTGACTCAAACTGGTTGGGAATTCTTGGTCTTGATATAATAACCCATTTCTGGGTTTGCCAAGCATTGCTGCCATTTCAAATGAGTAGTAGAACCATTCAAAATCAGTTCAGTGTTCACTTTTAGCTTATTTCAATGCTCATTACGTCATAGATAATGAAGAAAGTGATTCGTCAGAAGACTCTATGATTGAAAGTGATGAGGAGGTAAGGTTTGACCTTTGTTGGTGTGATTTTAGTCAGGTATGAGTCCTAGTCGTATAGCTAGGCGTTAAAATCTTTTCCTACTTTATTACAACGTATTCAGTTTTACAGAAGATGTTGCACAACATCGATACCTTGTCAAAATTTTGGAAAAATATTCTAATTGTTACTTTTGGTATTAGTTTTTGTGACGATAACTGAGGCACTGCTAAACTGAGTTCACACATTTGTTGCTTGAGTTAAAAGTACAAGTGTGTGTCATTGCTTATTCAATATTCAGAATGTTAAGCTTACGGATGTTAGATTTGGATTTGAAGCTTTGACATTTGCTCAGGACTGCCACACGAACGTCTTAAGAAGAATGCAAAAAATTAAAGAAAGAAAGCAAGAACTGATTAAAAGGTTGAAACTCCACGAAGCTGCTTCGAACTTGGGCTTAAGTCTTCGTGCTGCCAAGACGGGAGCTCTTACTAAAAGGAAAACTACTACAGGTGAGCGGCTAGTTTATTGAGTGGTTCTGGTGATTACTGGGTTAGTTATAGAGTTACTGTCTATTTTTACCTCTCGTATCGTTTTGCAATTTGATTCGGTAAGCGTAATGATCAGAAACATCGTTGTCCGTGCGCGATGTGTTGGATCGATTCCCAGATTGGTCATATCGGGCACTGCTGCCGACGGCTTGCCACCGCTGAGACGTTTCTGTGTTGCCCAGACGCTAAACCACGGATATGGGCCCTGCCACTCGCTACACGCTTCAGCGTGATACTGCCAGTGTAATAAAGATTTGATTTGTTTCGAGAGAAAACTATTCTAGAAATCGGTAAAAAATCAATATTGCCTCAGCTTAAATTAAGTCTGCGACTGAATCTTAATCCGATGTGCAAGCCCTTATCCTTGTGCGTGTAAAAGCTTTCCTGATGAATGATAATTAAATTCTTCATTTTTTAAGGTCACTACGGAGTATGCGGGCTTCTTTAAAGGTTATTGGAAAATGAAATAGAGACACTGGGGTTAATATTATGGCTATCGAAACACCACGGAGGCCAGACACATGTTACCCCATTTGGTGTTAGACCGATAGGGCGCCGCTTCCCTGCCCCGTCTACGTCTACTAGAAGTCTACGGCTCTAGAAGAATCTGGGCCATGATTTAGCACAATAACTTTTCGTATTTGCTTTCCAAGCCGGCACATGTTGTAACGGTTAAGAGCATTCACAATGTAGCCGGGAAGTTGGTTTTTATTCTTGGTCGGTTACGCTAGCAACTTTTAAAATAGTTTTTGCAGCTTTCTCACCAGGCTCTCGGCATAAGCGGGAAGTGCGAAGGGTTGGGTGTATGTGTGTTGTACAGTACGTCCACTAACAGCGTTTAATCATTTATTATTGATATTTGCAATGGGCCCTCATTTGAAAATGGCCTACACAATGTATGCTTAAAGCATTTGCTGTTCCGTACCTTGCTTGTTGTAGAATGGTAAATTGCGAACTGCTATTTGGTTCATTAGAGCTCATGCGGTGTCTAGATACAGCTGCCAATATATTTAGTTTTTTTTTGCTGTTTGTTTGCATATTTACATTTTAACATAACATAAAGATTCAATATATTTAAGCTTGGATTCTACCGAAGAGAAAGTCTCTGCGGTTGCAAAATATCGAGGCGTCTACGAATCTAGAACAAAAGATCGAGACACAACCCGAAGAAATAGAGGTGATTGAAATTTATTGAGCTGTTTCTTTAATTTTTCATGCTATGAGTGTGTACATGATTTACTTGCATAAAAGCCTATTTACACTGAAATTCTAAAAGGCAAGATATTCTCATTTCGAAGATTTGAAATAACGCATCATTGTCATTGAATCGATGCGAAAGAATTTATCTGGAACGAAAGCCATGACCGGCCGGTGAGCACAGTTGCGAGAGACATCGCTTTCAGTGCCAAATGTCTGGGGTTCAATTCCCGGGCCGGTCGAATTGCTCACAGTGTCATCAAGACTCGCCTGCGCTGCGACGTTTCTTCAGAGTTGTGTTGCCCAGGCGCTAAGCAGTGGAGCGAAGTAGTGCATAGCAGCACAGCCCCACCATTCGTCACGCACTTGGGCGTAATACTGTGACTATAATAATGACTACCTGACGTAGGATCCTGGACTCTCCCTGACTTGTTTCTGTATAATTAAACAAGGGGAGCACTTTAGCCCACCATAGCGGTCATTGGGTTGTCCCTACTCTGCGGAAAATCATTGAACAGGCTGCTAAAGTTTGCAATGCATATAGTAGAGGGGTAAGGCATGTCAGCTTGAAAGGACAAAGTATCTTGTTGCAAGCATCCATGATAATGTTGAGCAATTCTACTAAACAACTAAGTAAGATTTTGACGCTCGTAAACTCGCAGTGTGGCAGTAAGCGACTGTATCGATTACCCAAATTTGTGGTGCACATCAGCAAAAGAAAAGAGGTCAGGGCTGGCAATTAAAAAACCCACCCAAAAAAACCCACCCAAAAAAACCCACTTAAAAAAACCCAATATACCAAATACAACCCAAAATACCCAAAATACAATAGATCTCACATGTAATAAACAAGTCAGGGCCAGTAATATATATCTATTATGTATGTGAAAGTCATTAAACACAAAATTGACACTAGGCTTTCAGACGGTAGAGCAAAATTGACACTATTACCCACTTCAAAGGTCCACAAAAGAATGGGGCTTTTATTAGAAGTGGCCCGTTTTTACCAATCACCACTCAGCGAGGAGGTGTTTGTGATTCCTGATTGGAAGAAAAAAAGCTGTGGCTTATAGAAGTCTGGTTCTTTCATGGACATGTAAAGTGGGTATATGTGCATCATGTATAAGCCAGTCACTGGAGTACCCTTTGTGACAAGTCTTGTTTTCCTGAAGCAACAAATTTCTTTTTCCTGTCAAACTCAAAAGCAAAATATTTTAGTTACAATATGCTGGTTTATTTTGCTTTGAAAATAAACACAAACATGCAGTTTCGGATGAAATAAACAAACTCAAGTAATAATAAGAACAAATGAAGCTGCAAAGTTTTAAACGAAAACAAAAAGTCAGCAGTACTGCAGAATCTGTCTTAGCACCTTTTAACAACAAAAAAATGTCTAAATATCTTGATAACTTATAAAACTTTTTACACTATAACTTATAATAAGTGCTCCTGCATGTGCTAAATGCAGATAAAAATTAATTTACAACAAAATTATATTAATATAACATTAGCATTTTTAATTTTTATAAATCTGAAAAAAACCAAAAAAAAACAAAAAAAAACAAAAAAACCCAGGTGGGTTGGTTTTTTTTTAAAAAAACCCGGGTTTTTTCCAGCCCTGAAAGAGGTTGATGAAGATAGTTGAATCATTGGGTGATGATAACATGTTGTCGTAAGTGTAAAGACACGGTAATGTCTGACTGTCGTTTTTATCGCCTTTTCTTTTTAGAGCGATTTCCTGCTTCCGATTTGGGTGTTGTTTGGTTAACTTTTCTTCTTTTACTGCATGCTATGACTTTAATAGTTTCGTTGCCTCTTCCCTTGTCTTGTACCGTTGTTGCATTTCCTTCATCTCATCGTATTCTTTATCGGGTTAACGGTCCGTAAATAAAGAAACTTATTACTTGTAATTTTATGCGTGAACGCTCAGGTTTATTATAAATTCAAAAAACATTTTCGCAGGTAGCCAGACTCCCTGCCAGTGAATACCCGGTCAAGCCTTGCGATCTTTACGGTGACGAAACTGACGAAAAAATGATTTTTGAGAATTTGGGCAAATCAGTTGGAATTGAAGCGGACCAAGAATCGATTTCAAAAAATCCGGAACTACAGACGTGAGTAATGTTTTGCTAAACATGATAATTAACTGAATTAAAATAATCAAATCTTCATTATACTTGTGGTTTTACGGTGTAACGAGTGGCGGGGCCCATTTCCGCGGATTTGCGCCTGGGCACCGCTGTTTCGAAGAAACCTCGTAGCGGTGGCGAACCGTTGGCGACACTGTGTTCGACTTAACCGGCCCGGGAATCGAATCCCAAACTTCTCGCACCGATGACAGTGTCTATAACATCAGTGGCCGGTTGACTAATTTTACTTAGTGGAGAAAAGTGTAAAATAATACGCAGTCACGTTAATAATTTAAAAATGCAGGAATGTGGACGCTCTTAAACGTTTTTTTGTCTTTTGCAATTGACTTTCTTTTTCAGATATGTTGCTGGATTAAAAGCTATGAAATCAAATGGTTGTGTGAGCAGGAAAGTTGTTGAAAAACGTATTTACTCAATTGCCTTGCATCCACACAGTTTCCTGCTCGTGGCTGCTGCTTCTACTGGAGGACTTATCGGACTTTGGAAGCCTCATGAAGAGAAGGTGTGTTGTTTAAGCTCCTCTTTACATAATTGAGGATAAATGAGTAACAATTGCAGTTTGCTTATGCGTTGTTTTGATCCAAAGTTGACAAAGTTACCCGAAAAAGTAAACAGGGTTGCCACATCGTGGAAAAGTCCTGGATTTTTTTTGCTGTCCTGGAAAGTCCTTGAATTTTGTTTTAAGTCCTGGAAAGTCCTTGAATTTTGTTTTATGTCCTGGACAGTATTAGAAAGTTTTACCCGTGCTTTGCCGGGACAGAATAGTGAAACCACTTACCCAGTGACTTGCAAGAGGCGAAAGAAGGGACTTCCCTTCAAACAGTCCTGAAAAATGACTTAAAAAGTCCTGGAATTAAATTTTGCGATTTCTGTGGCAACCCTGAGTAAAACTAGTTGTAGCGAATGAAAACAGGTTTTTAATCATACTGAGTGCCCGTTTCTCAAATTATCACGTAAGCTAAACAGTACACAGTATAAACAGATAAAAATTCAGTCCCTGCGTTTCCTGTTTTATAGCATTCTGACCTGCTGTTCTTTCGTCTTTTGGTTAATGTTTTTGAAAAACAAAAGCAGCTGGAAGAACCGAGAGCCAGGCAGTTAGCTGCAGCGTCTGATCTTGAGACTGCAGCGAAGACAAACTTTCAAGAAACTCTGAAATTACTCTGCCAGGCCATCCTTAAATGTTGTGCTGCAATCACCTATTAAAAACTACATTGTATATTGTTTTTAGACAGATGAAAAGGAAGTGGGATCAGTGTGCCACTTTTCAACATACCAACGAACTATCAGCAACATATTATTTCCCAAAACAAAACCTTTGAAGTTGTTTTTCTCCAGTTATGCGGGAGTCGTGAGGTCATTAGATCTTGAAAAAGCTGTTTTTGATCAAGTAAGTAGAGTAGAGCCCCGATTATGGTTCGGATAAGTGATTTGTTTTGATAATCGAACAACATGCAATTTATTGCAAAATTACATCATATTATACGTTATAAAGCACGCATACATTGCGAGTCATTGTACATTGTTAGCACTGGCTGTATAGTAATCACTTATTTTTTGTTTAGTTTTAAATTTGTCGCTCTTTTAGTCGCTGGCATCGTTGGACGCACAGCATGGCATTTTATTAATTTCTTACGTTAAAGTCGTGTTCGAATAATAGGCCTTTCGGATAACCAGCGTTTTACTGTAACTCGTTTTTTTGTCTAAGCCTGGTCTTTGTACGTGTGCTGTTTGTCTTTGTGCAGATTGGGCCTCCTCGATGGGCAGACTGCATAGCCCCCATTAAGCTCAAACTTGGTAGCACTTTGATCCTACTTTGCGAAAAAGCGACCGAATTGCTGTAACCAGCATGGTCTAGTGATGTCGTCCACTTGTCTGCCGCATGTTGGTACAAACGCACCGCGAAAACTAATTGTGTGTGTACAGGCTGTCTGGGATAGCGAAGAAGTGTCTGCATCTACCTTTGAATTCCAAGATTCTTCTTGCAACACTGTGCTTATTGGTTGTGACAATGGTGACGTCACAGTCGCAGATGTTCGATCTCAAAGGTTGGTGTGCTTAATTATGACGATTTGAGGATAGTAAAAAAAAATCAAATCAAGTCTTCATTATACTCGCGGTATTACGCCGAAGCATGCAACGACTAACGAGTGGCGGGGTCACATCCGCGGCTTAGCGCCAGGGCAGCGCAGCTCCAAAGAAACGTCGCGACGATGGCGAGCTGTTAGCGACACTGTGTCCGATTGGACGGGCCCTGGAATCAAACCCCTGACCTCCCGCACCGATAGCGTGCGCTTAACAACTGAGCGAACCGACCGGTTTAGATGATAAGTTTTTTTTTAAATTTCTTGTAGCGTCATCGCAAAATTTGACGCCCACAACCGCATCATCAAGTCTATTTCAACTCATCCTCTGCACAATCATTATTTTTCAACTAGCAGCAATGACAGGTACGTTTGCTCAAACCAAATCTTCATTATACTTGCGGTATTTTGCCCAAGCGTGTAACGGGTGGTGGTGCCCATCTCCGCTGCTTAGTATCTGGGCATCACAGCTCGGTTACGGTGGCGAGCCGTCCGCAACACTGTTTCTGATTTGACCGGTCAGTAAATCGAACCCCAGACCTCTCATGCTAGTAGCAATATCTTTAACCAGTATTCCGACCGGTTCTATTGCATAACTCACATTATTTTCATATTGTTTGAACAAAAACTTTGCAGTAATTAGGGAAACTGCGAAGTGAGTTTGCACACAAAGTAACGTGGCACCGGGAATATCAAATACGATCTCTAGCTGTGAATCGAACTCGCCGCGTTCGCTCTGCAACTTGTGTGGGCTACCGCTAGGCCATGTTGCTGGCGTTAGACTTGGGTTTATATAATTTCAAGGATTGCGTTGTAGGTTGGTCAAAATTTATGACTTTCGTCAACTTTCGAATAAAATGAAAGCCGTCCATCAAGTGAAAGATCATCTACAGACAATCGATTCCGCGTACTTCTCCCCGGTTACTGGTAGTCGATTACTGACTACATCGCTTGACAATCGAATTCGGTAAGTCTTTTGCATTTTTGTTTGATTAAATAACCTTTTTATTCTAATTCTTCATTTCTGACTCATTTTTCTAACTCTTCATAACAGCTCATATGGCCGAGTGGATAGAACGTCTGCCTCTGTAGCTGTAGACTCGGACTTGATTCCGAGTCGGATCTGGTGGTATCCACAGCTTCCTTGCTGGACGCTCAACAGTGAAGGGACAGTGTGGACAACAAGCGGGAAAGTTCACTTGTCGTGCCGTTAAGACAGACACTTAATGGAATTCCCTCATCTTGCAGTGGTACCCAAATGGCCGGCAACTCCTAAGCGAGCTCCTTATAGCACTTCGATGGTTTTCTCGTGATAGCAGGATGAATTTCCGACTAAATAACATTGTTATCGTCCGGTTAGCTCACTTGTTAGGACATTGCTATCGGTGTGGGAGGTCTGAGGTTCTATTCCCGGATCGGTCAAATCAGACGCAGTATCGCCACCGCTGCGACATTTGTACCGAGCTGTGTTGCCCAAGCACTCATCCGCGGAGATGGGCCTCGGCACTCGTTACACCCTTGGACGGGATGCCGCGGGTAGCATGAAGATTTGATTTTTTTGATGACATAGTTGCGCTTTTTATTTATTGAACTTGTTGCAGCGTTTATGACACTTCTGTTGTCCATTCGCCGACACTTGTGTCCAATCTTCCTCATGACAACAGAACAGGTCGGTGGTTGAGTAACTTCCGAGCAGTGTGGCATCCTGCGTTGGAGGATGTCGTGGTCGTAGGAAGTATGGAGAGACCCGTGAGGCAGGTTAGTTGAAGATTTATCATTAAAAGTTAAACCGACCGGTTGACGTACTGCTGAAAGACGTCACTACCAGCGCGGAAGTGCTAGGCATCGATTCCCACTCTGGCCAAATCAGACGCAGTGTCGTCACTGCTATGATGTTTCTTCGAAACTATGTTGCCCGGGCGCAAAGTCGCGGAGGTGGCGCCGCCGCTCATTGCACGCTTTGGCGTAATACTGCGAGTGCAATGAATATTCGATTATTTTTGATGTTGAAGTTTACAAGGAGGTTAGGAATATGTGTTACTGTAAATGGTGATGCTCTTTTTTTTGATCCGACAAAGTTTTAATAATAACACAAACTATCGCCAGTATAACGCTCGCTTCATCAGGTGGTTTATTCAAACAAAAACATGGTGAACTATTTGAATAAGCTTAGTATTACTTGAATAAATCATCTTATGAAGCCAGCGTCATGCTGGCAATTGATGGTGTTGTTATGACAAGTTTTGTAAGCAGAAACCTAACAGTAGTAGCGTGACCATTTAGAAATTTCGGAGGCAAAACAGTCCTTCCAGCCAGTCGATTTCTAAAAAAACGTTCTATAACCGCAGATACTGCCAGCTGTTTTCCCCCCTCCTTGGGTCAGAATAGTGATAGATCTCTACATGGCCAATAGTGCTTGAATTACTTCAGGGGAGCAATTCCCTTTGCCCCCCTCCCCCACGCGGTTACGTCCTTGCCTCATAGCAACCATCTATCAGCATTAAATAACATGGAATTTTGAGTTGCGATTTTGTTTACTTTTAGATTGATGTGTTCAATTCCAAACTACAGCGACTTCAAACCCTCATAGGTGATAATTTGACCAGTGTGTGCAGTCTGATCGCTCTCCACCCTTCTCGACAAGTTATAGCTGGTGGAAACTCAAGTGGAAAAGTATTTCTTTTTGAAAGTTGAAGGGGATTTTGTCTTAAAAATAACGACTTTTTAGTGTTCATTGTCAATTTTTTTGTGAAAAGTAACACCAGCTTGGCCTCTGTGTAATTCTGTTGGATGTAGCGTCTGCGTCTTGTGTTTTTTGTGTATTGCTCCGCACATCCATACAGAGAACCAGTTTTGAGCGAGTCTATTTAATCTACTGGTTTTGAATTACGCTTAGCTATAAAAACCTTTTGAAGAAATAAAAAAAAAAGTGCTTCTCAAGGATGCCAAAACACAGTGCTTAATTGGGATCGAATAAGAAATCTTTTACTTACAAACTTGGTTCTTCGATTATGTCTTTTCTATACGATCCCCATGAACTATCACGAATTTTCTAAAGTTAGTTTTTGAGAATCCCAAGCTCATCGAGTGTTTCTTTTCCTCTTACATTTTTGCTTTTTCGATATTTTTCTCGCAGATCTTGCTGCTAACTCTTGCTGTTTGAGCAAAAACTTCAACGCATTTGCAGCTTTTGTGTGATGAAAACTTGCTCAAACGTATTTGTTTAATCAGGCTTCTATTACCGCAAGGTGGTGCTAGAACTTCATGTTCTGAATTTTTGATACGATTGCCATTTTTACGTGGGTGTTTTTCATTACTGCCGTGTTCTTTTTTGGAATAAACTTTTAATCAAAAAGTTTCGTAGAAAATTTTGTGGCTCTAATTCAAACGCTTCTGTATCTAGTGAAGGCGAGTGCTGTTCTTACTTCCCTGGCCCCCAAAGGGCCCTGTGCTGATGTGTTCACACAGGGCCCTACCAAGACTTCGGGGGCTCTAGAAGTAAATGATTTTGGCATTGGCAACACGCCTTTTTTATAGGACGCGATCGGGAAAAATCCTTGCCTTTTTACAGAGCTGATTTTGGTCTTGGCCGCATTCTTTTTTTTTGGAAGACGTGGTCTACTTTGGGGCCCGAGGTTATAACCTTTCTTCCTTTTGGTCCGCAACCCTGCGTCCACAGGCGTGCCTTCGGGCTTATCGAGATTCTAAACAACCAGTCAAGTTGCTTCGAGTTCAGTTTATGAACATTGTTTAGCTTGAAAATCATTAATTGGCATGAAAAATTATTGAGCTCAAAAACTACAAAAGAAGAACTAGAAGTTGCAAATTTTTGGCGAACTTTATCGAAAACAGCGACAAAACAATACTCGTTAAGACGTGCTTATGACGATAGCTGCCTACAGGTAAAAAAACGTAAAGGATTAGCGCGGTCGCTGCACCTATGATTTCAGTTTGCAGCCCTGATTAGAAAAAGATCTACCACAACGTCAATGGCCCTTTGGAAAAGTGGTGGTAGATGTTTTTAAAAAGTGTCTGGGCTCGCAACAGCGTATTTCACTAAAAGATTAAGTTCAAATGTTCGTTTCGAGTAACAAGTTACGATCCAATTTCTAGTTTGGATTCTCAGGACAAAGCAAGCATACCGGCGATCGTACGATGCATATTTTTCCATAGAGCAGCACAGTGCTGTTTCGGGCCATCAGTGCTCATCAACCGCACTCAGAAAAAGTAAAAGAATGATAGCCTTTTTTATTATTTTTATTTCCTAAGTTCATAGATGGGCAAGTTAATGCAAAACGTTAGCTTCGTTAACACAGTTATGTACCTCCGTTAACGCTAATTCGTTAAATTCAGCTCCAATTAACGGAAGTTAATTAAATTCGTTAAATTGTTAATTTTGACTTAAAACGGTATTTCTTTTAAAAAAAAAGCTGAAAAAATTTTAATATCAATGTTTGCGTAAGCATTTAAGCAATTTTTCTGCTCACAAACAGTAGGTTTTGTTGTTTTTATCTCGCTTTTTGACCTCATTGGTCGCATTGTTCTAGTCTATCCATGTGAAACTTAACCAACTATAAGAGAAATAACCGTTCAAAAAAATTTAACGGAAGTTATCATGCATTAACGGAAGTTAATTTAGTCCGTTAATTTGAAAAAGTAATTTAACGAATTAACTAGTTAATGAAAAAGTTAGCTTTGTTATTGACGAAGTTACGATTAACGAAATTGTGCCCATCTCTGCCTAGGTATTCTTAGCGGCTAAAATGTCGTGAAAAAGAAAAACGGGCAAATCGCCAAGAATTTCTAGAAATGCCTCAGACAAGCTGATTTTCCACAAGACTCCTTAGGTGGGAAAAAAACTATAAACTAATCAATTAAATCTAAAAACAAATATGCTACTGTATGTGGGCTCAAACGCAGTTTAATTAAAAATGCTCATCAAGAAAAAGTTGATCTTGCTTAATCAAGGTTGTTTGGAAAGCAGGCTAAACTTTATTGCTTCATTCAAACTTGCCAAAAGTTAACGCTGCGGAAAAAATCTGCTGTTTTTTACCTTGCAGCTCAGATGGCTGAGTGGTAAGAGCGTCCGCATCGGGAGCTGTAGACTTGGGTTTGATTCCGAGTCGGGTCAAACCAATGACTTTAAAATTGGTATTTACAGCTTCCCTGCTTGACTTGACGCTCGGCATTAAAGTACAGTGTGAAGAACAAGTAGGCAAGTTTACTAGTTGTGCTGTTGGGAAAAGCACTTAGCGGAATTCCCCCATCTTGGTGTGGTAGACAGATGGCTGGCAACTCCTAAGCAAGCTCGTTTAGCGCATTGATCGCTTTCTCGTGATAGGAGAATAAATATGCAACAAAATACATAACAAATACGAAACGAGCAGCTTTGGTTTGGAAACTGAAGCTTTTCACGGGCGATGTTATACGACAAAAAATTGATACGTTAGGCCTACGGTAGCAAAAGATTTGCTCCAATTATTATTCTAAATGAGTGAAGAAAACGGAAGTTTTTAATTGTTTATCGGCCAATTGCTGCTTGTCGTGGGGCCAATTACAATTTTCAAGTACCGGAACCCGAGCAACTGCATCTGGTATTTGAGGCAGTATTTCTTGATAACTTATTTCTTCGAAGCCGTTCAAGCTATTTCTTTCCTCGAGCTCGTGAATTTGGCACAGATTATCTGGGAAAGTAGTAACAAGTTGTAATACACGGTCATTTTGATCAATTACACGCCTATATTTGATCAATATTTAAAATGTCAAATTTATGATTGGCATTCTCCTAGTCTTTTGGCTGCATCGTAACAACAAGACATTTCGCTTTTCACTAAAAATAAATCTTAAAATTAATGTCAGCCATTTTTATTCTTGTTCAATTTCTCGTAGGATTTTGTGATTGAAGTACGCTAATTTGCATTCATTTGCATATTTATCCTCCTATCACGAGAAAGCGATCAATGCGCTATAAGAGAGCGCTGTACGAGCTCGCTGACGCTAATTTGAATAATAGTCTCATTTTTGAGGAAACTTCTAAATAAGAAAAAAAAACCAACAGCGGAAAAACAATAATTGCCATAAAACAATGCAGTAACCTGAAACAATCAAATCTTCATTATACTTGCGATATTACGCCAAAGCGTGACACGAGTGGCGGGGTCCATCTTCACGACTTTGTGCCTGGACAAAATAGCTCCGAAAAAATCTTGCAGCGGTGGCTAGCTGCTGGCGACATTGTTTCAGATTTGATCGACCCGGGAAAAATTGTAAAAATCATACCCTGAAAAAATATGATTTAGCAAGAATTTCATTCAATAATCAAATCAACATCAACTGGGATTACTTTCACACTTTAACAAAAAATTCAAAAATTCATTGAGCTTACGTTATTCGAACAGAGTGAGGCCCAGAACAGAACCCATACGAAAGATCGGCTTCTCAGAGTTAGGTCATATGGAGCTGATGGAAACTGCTTCGAAACTGCGTGATAAAAGTCCTGCAAAACTAAACGTATTTAAAAAAAAAATGAAAAAGATTAAAGCAGCTATCGGTTCAATAAAAATGGAGTTTTCGTAAGGCTAACATTTCAATTTCCAGACAACCTTTAACTCGGCGACGTGGAATCGCTTAATTTTTCGCCTGTCATTCACCCGTCGAGGTGCTCTGTGCGAATGTGTGTGGTCCAGTTCCAAACAGCAGAAAAGAATCAGATTAATTGATAAAATCAAAGATCATCACTGCTGTGCTAATATACGGATTATTTCATGGATTTGCGGAAGAGATTCGGAAATAAATTTATCCAATCCACGTCAAATTTTGCAGAAACTAATAGTCATGTCACAAAATTACAGTATAGCCAAAAAAAAAAAAAAATTACGCTAATAATACTCAAGATATCAAAAAATAGTTCTCTTGCATTCAAAATTGAGTACACGTGTTTTGAAGTAAACGTTACATAATTCACAATGCAATTGTTTGTTTGAAGTCCGTCGACCACCTACTTGGTTTTTCGAAAAAATCGATTCACAATCGAATAAGAATCCTACTTGCTACGGAAGAAGTCATCGTCTTTGTTGGATATTTAAATGTTTCTGGAAGCAACTAGACCTGAAAAAATATTTCGTTGAAACAAAAAATTTGAAAAATATTGACTTAAATTTTCTTTAAATCTTTGCAAGCAAGAAGCCGATAGCACAGCCTAGTGCACGGGCATGTTAGTTTTCACACAAAAAACAGCTGCAGCCTAGAAGGGATTGCTTTAAACCACTGCTTCTCGACCTGCTTTTTGTTCCTCATCCCATCGAACAGACGAAACCAATCTTACACCCCTGTTTTTCGATATGCCCCCTTTCGCGTCCCTGCACTTCCTTATACTTTTACCACTATGCTGCTGCATTTTCGGTGGATTTTCGTGACCCTAGCAACAGATGCTTCCACCCTAAATCCGGAAGCAAAACGTTAAATCAGGATTTTTTAGATAATAATGAAGAGCAGCTTTAAAATTTCCCACGATTTTTTCCATTTTCGTATTTCTATTTGTTAAAAATAAGCTTGCATGTGTTTACCAGTTTGAGGTTCGATTCCCGGGCCGGTCAAATGAGACTTTGTGTCGTCAACGGTTCGCCACCGCTGTGGTGTTTCGTCGGAGCTGTGTTGCCCAGGCGCTAAGCCGCGGAGATGGGCCCTGCCACTAGTTTCACGCTTTGGCGTAATACTGCGAGTATAATAAAGTTTTGATTAATAAAACGATTATCGTCCTACATGTCCTGCTGAATGGAAAGTCAGAACGACTTCCACTGATGAAGGCTAATAATCTGAAACAGCGCTATCCTGCTTTATGGTACCCTATGTAAAGTTTTGATTTTTGTGTTTATGAACATGCTGCTTTTGTTTTCTTGTTCTACAACAAAGTAGGCTACATAATTTTAAACATGGCCGCCATGATTCTCCTTTCTGCATGTTTGAGGAAGACCAAATAAAGAAAGAACACGCAAAATTTGAGGCTTAATAGTTTAAATCTTAAATTTCTGATGTTGTTTTAAAGTTTAGCGCTAAATTGAAAAGAAAAACTAAAAGTTAATTTTAAATATTTAAACATTAATCAGTTAATCTGTATGTTGTTTTCACGAAGGGTTTTTTTGTTAGTTACGGTAAATCAAAAGATACTAAGATTTTAAACAATGATTTTACACCAAACTGAGCGCAAACTGAAAGTGCTAAGATTGAAATCAGTGTGGTTAAAAAGGACTTAGCAGGTATCAAAAAGAGCCATCATATGGCCGTCGTAGGTGGTCTGTTATGTTTGCCAATAGAGCTCTTGTTAATACCTAAGACGCAAAATTAAATGCGAGTCTCTATGCTTAACCCAAACTTGAGCTTTGGCTGTGTACTTTTTGCCACAATTACATGTTTTGTAAATCAAGCTGACGTTTGAAACATAAGCAAGGTAGCTGGATTCGCAATTTTAATTCCACATGATGAATGAATACAAGCACTAAAATCCTTCAATTGCTTGTAAGAAAATACTATTTCCGCACGCATTTTTCAGCTTTCCGATCTTACAACACGTGAGCTTACAGAAGACCAATGTTTTAATTACTAGATTAAAGGATTAGTTTTAAGTTTTACAGACTGCCACAACTTTTTTAGCTTGATTAAAAGCTTCAAGGCCACAGGTGCACAAAAATACCACTCAAAATTTAAACGCGATAAAAATCAACTAACTTTTTGTAACCTTCCAAAAATTTGTACTTTTTGACTGGCTAGAGCACTTCCGAAGCAATTTTCTGTCCCGCACTTCCCCTCAAAATAGAAATTTTGTCCCGCAATTTTCTGTCCCGCACTTCCCCTCAAAATAGAAATTTTGAGATTGCATGGCTCTAAATTCAATTGATGCCACACACATTTCGCCATCTTGTTTGTGGTTGCAGTATCAGATCACATAAAATCTTCATTATTCTCGCCGAAGCGTGTAACGAGTGATGGTGCTCATCTCCGCAACTTAGCACTTGGGCAACACAACTCTGAAAAAATGGTCCAGAGGTGGCAAGCCGTTTGCGAAACTTTGTTTGTATTGACCGGCCCAGGAATCGAACGCAGATAGCGATGTTTTGAACCATTACGCCATCGGGCCGTTTCGTTGCAACGGCGTTGCTTTATCATGGCAAATTTCCACGAAAATTTTTGACAAATTTTAACAAAAAATTTTTCAAATGTTTTCAAAGTCTGTTATTTAAAAATGACATTTTGACAAAAATTTTATGGATTTTTGTCTTCTAAAATATTCAAGTTAATGAGGGAAGTAGGAAAAACTTTGCCTTTAAATGACAAACAACACAGAATATCTTTGACGATCAGTTACCGTGTATTTTTTCGGCTCCATGAAGACCTGGCTGTCGAAAAAAATTACAGCAAACTTGTCGGCCTAAATGCCAAAACAAACTTCAACGATTATTAAAGAAATTCAAACCAATACGGAAAAACATGGTCATGGTTCAGTGACTTTTACATGTCAATTGTCAACTTGTGACCTCTTGCCACGCGAAACGTGCAAGGGATGTTCAATTGCAGGGAAGGTTGTTACTTAAAAAAGTAAACCTTCTCACTACTGAAAATGCGAAAATTGTGGTAAACTTATAAAATTTGCTGTTTGGACAATCTGAAAGCAATATATGGCTAAAAGACTAGAAGTAGCTGCGAAATTGAAGGTAAAAACAAAAGTTTGTTTCTATTTTAAGACACTGATAATTTTGCATAATATTGTGAGTGAGACAAACTGGTCGACATAGTAGTTATAGCCATCGTTATTCGGCCGGTCAAATTCTTGGGTTCAATTCGCGCGCCGGTCAAGTCGGACACCGTCACCAACGTCTCGCCACCGCTACGCCGCTTCTGTGCTGCCCGAGCACTATACGGCGGAGATGTACCCAGCACTCGTTACACGCTTCGGTGTAATACCGCGAATCTAATGAAGATTTGATTGCTACTGGTTAGATTAGAAGATCGCAAGCTCACTTCACAGTCTACCTCAATTAGCCTACTGTTGAGTTTTCAGTTTTTCTTTCAATTTATCATAAACAGTTATTCCTAAAAATGCTTTCACAACTGGATTTAATCATTGTTACGTAGGCTAACGCATGCTTCATAATGTTGTCAACATTTAGGCTGTGTTAGTAGCAACTAACAAAACAATTGGCGAATCTTCGATTCATCGTAATGATTCAGATATTATTTAATTAAAACAAAAATGACAGAAAAAATTGACGAAAAGCTATACAAAAACTCGTAAGAGTTGACAGTTTGTGTTCTTTTTCATTTCACGGTTGTAAGAGCAAATCTGTTTAATGCCCTTGATAAGGTGATCAGGCGATAAATTATCGTCGCATATTAAATACTCAAACTTACAAATCAAGATAAGTTTATAGTGAAAGCAAAGATGGCGCCTCTAGCGCGATCAGAGATCTCTCACTGCGAGATCTGATTAGCCATTTTACAGGGCAACGACGTTTCTACCAACACGCGTTACAACTGTCATCCTGGGTGGTCACCAGTGCGATTGTGAGCGCATAGAGACAAGTCGACTCAGATTGTTGAAGAACAGAGATGAGTGCGGCTTAGGTTAGAAGATTATTTTCGGATTTTGCCCTAATAAATTTGTTTAAAAGATTGTAGAAAAAAAAAAACTAATCGGGTTTAAAAGCATTATAGCAAATGAGAAACTGTTTTGACAAAGGTTCATAGTCAACATTTTTTTTTGGAGTTTCTCATCGCAATAAAGGTTTGTAATTATCTTAATTAGGTTTTATCAATAACCATACGCAAAGACTGAAAGAATCTTGCATTAAATTAATATTATTTTTTAGGATTAAGTTGTAATTATGGCTTAAGTTTTTGATTAAGCAAGTATAAACCCTTGAAAATCGCAGACTAGTTCATTTTTTTTTTAGTATTAGACCTAAATATCGTAGCGAAAAGAGAATACGTTTTTAGTTTTACGTACTGTAACATACATAAGGTCTACTTACACTCAAAGATGCTATTAGAGTTCAAAAAATAAGTGCGATCATGAAATTGCAACGAGTTCAAATTCAAATTCACAAAGCGCTAGGAAGTCAACAAATTGCAGTACTGGTAAGTACTAAATTTGCCACAAGATTTTTTTATTAACTACCTAGTCGTTAACCTCTGACGTCACTTATCATCTTGGGTGGTCTAAATGCGCCAGACTCCGGGGTCAATTCCGACGTAGCTGATAATTCTGACAGCAGCTTGATAATTTTTGTTGAAACTTGCTCTAGAAATGCTCTGTTTCACTCCTCTGCCATTTGCTGGCTATCTATAGACATCTGTATGAAATGTGGCTGCATAAAATGAATCGAAAACTGAAAATCAAAGAGATTGGAAGCATAAAAAAAAAAAACAATTAATGTAAAGCAGAACTTAAAAAAAGCAATGAGTTTTCGTGATGTAACTTTAAAGCATTGCAAACTATATGAAATATACAATAAATATGGGACGAAAATGGCTTAATGAGGAGAAATATAACTGCAGTAAATTTTAAAACTAGACATTTCGACAACATAGATTCAGCTGTCATCATTAGCAGTGTTAGCAAGGTAGTGCAACTTTGCTGGTGATGACAACTGACTTTGTAGTCGAAACGTCTAGTCTTAAGAATGCTCTAGCTTTATTTTTCCTGAATTAACTCAGTTATGACGTGGAGCTGATTATCATGTAGCGTAGAATAAAAAAATTCAAAAAGCTAAAAAGTGTTTTCAATAAAAATTACACTATTTCATCAATAACTGTACGTCAGAAAGTTACAGCAAACATCGAAAAAATTAAATTTGGAAAAACTAAAGTCAAATAAATTTGCTAGTTAAATATTTCGCCAATATACTGAAGATTCAGCTGTGATCATCAGCATACAAGGCAATACATTAAATTTTGGTACTAACGTATTGTTAGCCTACACTGCTGATGATGATGACAGCTGAATCTTCTGCATGTTGCTGACATGTCTAGTGGCAGAAATTCTTTATTTTTCCTCGTATGGAAGAGCTTTTATAACGTAAAACGGCCGCCATTTAACAGATAAACTGCATGAATAAACGTATGAAAATAGGCCTTAAAACACGTGAACGCTGCAAAAACCAATTTCACGACTGGTTTTGCGGTTTGACCGCTGATCAGGTCGACTCAAATTTGAATTAGGAGCCTGTTGATTGAAATTCAAGCTTTCTAACTACTCACCCACTCGCACCAAAGAGCTTTGAGGGCAATTTCATTACTACATTTCACCACTGGATAAAAATAAACCCTGCAGTTTTGCATGTAGGTGTGGTGTACTTACGCAAGTTAATAGCAACAGAATTTAATTGGCTGTAGTTTTAATACTTTGCTAATAGAGAAAAATAGCTAAAAATAATACGTGGGGGCGTAAAATAAAAGGAGCGATGTTGAAAGCTAAAAATACCTTTGATCCCAAATTGAAAAGACTGGTCAACTTTTTGCATTTTTTTTACTTTCAGATTTTTCAAAATTTCCTTTTTTTCCTACTTTTAAGTAAAACCCGAAAAGAATATTGAAAAACAGTGTAGAGTTCAAGTGGTGAGGAACAGATATTCGGGAATTTGAAATAAAAAAAAATTTGAAAAAGTGAGAGAAAAATATGCGAAAACTCAACGTTGCGAAATCGTGTAAAGCAACTATTACTTTCAAAACTTATTGGACTGATAGTGCCTGTAACTTCAAACCATAGCCTCAATAAAAAACATGCTGCTAGATAATTGAAGAATAATTGAAGAAAAAGCCAGAATAATTGAAAAACAGCCAGCTAGAATAAAAATTGTTTTCAATTATTGGAGTGAATATACAGCAGAAACAATTATAATTAGTAATTTATACGTAAATTGCCAATTAATATAATGTAGATAGTTTCATATCAAAACCTTTGTAATGAAAAATGTGAAAATGATGTTTTCATTTAGATTTTACAGTATATTATTTGTTTTTTTTTTTTAATTTGTAATTGTTTTAGAAAACTCATTTATTGCAAAAATGTCTCTAACCGCTTTCAACATTGAAAATATATTGTCTTCTTCTTTGAAAAAGAATTCTTTGGAAGATCAAGCTAAAAAATTCAACGGAATCAACGATGGAAACAAGATTTTTGATACGTTTGATCTGAATAAAGCAGAAAATGATCTGAGTGAAAAATTATCTAACTCCACTGAAAAGGTAGGGTTATTGTTGCTTCGGTAATGTATCTGTGTGTTTTTTAGCTTTGTGCCAATTCTGTTGCATTATTTAACCGTAAAAAAATTGCTTTTTTTTAAGCATGCCTGCGTTTAGCAGCTTTAGAGAGTAAAGTCTATGGACTTTTTTTTTTATAGAAATTAATTACGAGCCAAGAGAAATATCAAACCATTTTTGCGTCTTATTATTTTTTGAGTCTATAGGTACCGATGTATTTTTTTCTCTGTTCATCAAAAATTCTACGACATTATTGTTTTATTGTGTTCTGTTATAATAAAGTAAGGCTGAAATAATCTATGTCCATATTTTATCATTATCTTGGACAAGATTTTGGTGAATAAATTAAAATGTTTTTCCCAAAATGTCTGTAAATTTGAAACGTTTAAGTAAAGCATATTTCATGGTATTTTTTGCAACAAGTTATTGCTTTCACGATTATGCTCGTATTAGGTATTAAGATTCTATCATAATTGCAGAAATCAGATCAGGATGAAAACATGGAATCAACTGCAAACGGCGGATCTCAATCTTTTCCGCCATTTTATTTTTTTCCATTCCACAAGCAAGCGTTCAATGTCAAACCACAAACGGATTTTACAACTTCTCCATTTAATTCTAACACGAGTTTATCAAAATGGATTCCTCCGTGGATGCCCTCATCTTTTCCCGTCAGCCCAGCAAACAACATTTACTCGGACTTTTATCAAACTTCTCCATATGGCAAAAACGCTTCTGCACCTGGCAGACATTTTGATAAATCTTACCTTCAAGGCTGTAACAATATAGCCCATTCAAATTGTACATCTTGCGTTGGAAACTTGCATGATTTAGCCGCGCGGTATCGAGACGCAAATACTTTGAATTTTGGCCAGAACGCTCCTCCATTTACGCAACAATTTTCTTTCCTTTTTCCTCCTCATCGAAATTTTCCAGATCAATGTTCACAAAATAAGTCTCTTAAAATACCAGAAAATATTTTCTCAAAATTGTGGCCTAATTTAAACGAAGAAGCTTTATTGAGAATGTCGCGTCTGCCATGTCAGCAATATGACCTAACCTCTCCAGAATTTTTAAGGAAAGATGGCCTCCAATCCTATTATCCAAACTACTTCAAAATTCATATTAATGAAGACCAAGAAAACCTCCTTTTCAAAACCAAACCTTCTTTTTTCAAGTCCATCGCGCAGCATCCTTCATCTTTGTCCGCTTTTGAAAAATTTTATCCTGAACAAAATTACTCTATTTCCCCAAATAATCATTCAATGGGTTCAAACAATGGATCTTCAGCGTCTTCTAGCGGAAATTTAAGCGAAACACCATCACCGTTTGAAGCAGCTGAGCATACCAATGACAACTTGGGACGAGCAAAGACTCTGATGTTCTTGAAACAAACTTTTTTTCATTCCGAAAAAAAGCAACACGTCCATCGATGCAACGTGAGTGGAAAGCGATTGAGTTCTCTCATCATTACTTTATAAAAGTATGATTTTTCAGCCAAAATTTCAATGTGAAAGGTTTAGAATAAACATGGATTAACCACGAAAAAATTATATTTAAAGCCTGACGGCAAAACAGTCCATTGGAACTTTTTAATTTTGAAATTACTCGTTGATTTATTGTTTTCGAAGCAATTTGCTTAATTAGCTAAGAAGGAAACAATCTACTGAAATTCTGTTCAACCGCCCGCTAAAAGATTAAAATCAAAAAATCAAGTCGTCATGATACGGGCCCATTTCAGCGGCTTAGCGCCTGGACAACACAGCTCCGAAGAAACATCGCAGAGGTAGCAAGCGTTGACAATACTGTGTCCGGTTTCACTGGCCCGAGAATCGAACCCCAAACTTACCGCCCCGGTAGCGATGTCTTGAACCAGCGCAACATCCGGCCAGTCCTTCGTAACATTTTGCTTTAATTCCAAAAACTTTAAAAAAAGTGTTTTAAAGACCATGTTGCCGTCTGGGCAAAAATAATTTTGTTTTTTCCGCAAGTTTTTTCGGCCAAATTAAGTTACTGTTGGTCAAATACATTATTTAGGGTATTTCCTGTAAAATACATAAGGCAAAAATATTGCGTAAATTAGCCAAAGAACCAACGCGACACATGTGGTTATTTCTTATATATTTTGCGCTAGTTTTTTTGGCTGGTTTAAGCGAAGTTTTGTCCTATATATTATATAATAAATATTCTACATGCTTTGTGCTAAGCATTTTGCCTAATTTCTGAAACATTTTTGTCCTATATATATTATATAGGAAATATTCTAAATTACATAACTGTATTTGACAAAATGTAATCTGAATTGGCCAAAAAACATGTGGAAAAACTTAAATAATTTTTTTGCGAACGGTGGCTCATATACCAGTTTCATTTTAATCCTGTATCTTTAGGTTTGCGGCAAAACATTTAAGGCGCAATACAACCTCACCCGGCACATGCCAGTGCACACTGGAGCTCGTCCATTTCTGTGCAAAGTTTGTGGCAAAGGTTTCCGACAAGCCAGCACTTTGTGTCGTCACAAAATTATTCACACTCAGGTATTATTTCAGTGTCTAACCTTTCAATTTAAAACTATAACATTTTGTTGACTTTATTTTTATCTAACATATCAGCGACATCGTTTAGTGGTACATGCAAAGTTTACGTACTGAAGGGTGCCAAAACAGTCTCCTTGGGGGGGAGGGGCAAGCGTTTACCAGGGTAGACCAAAAATCGGAATAATTTCGCATTACAGGAATTACAAAACTGCTTCGTAGCTATTCACGCCACAATCTTTTTTATGAACAAGAGCTTTGCTGAAAACTGACTCTGATCTGAACTCTTGATGTTGTTTCTATGCAAGTGCTACGTATCACAGCTATCTTATGGCGTTTTAAAATTTCGAGGCTAAAATAAAGCTGTGTAACACGCTTAGTAGTTTGTTATGTTGTTAACAAACGCAATTTTCGTACTTGATATTTTTTTTATTTCAAATGTAATGAAAACAATTCAGTCGAAGTTGTTTTAACAAAATAGAAAATGTCTAAAATCGCGTACAAAAACCGCTGATTTCAAAAAAGTAAGCTTGTTGATTGAGAGGGCCAGGCCCCCTCTGTTCCCTCCTTGGCGCCGTCACTGTTTACAGATCTCTCAGGACGGGTTCGATTCACGGCTCGATCCGATCGCATTCAGCGCATACACCGTATGACTTTTGACTCAAAGAGCACAAGCTCACTTCACAGTCTACCTCAATTATGGCAGAATTTCGTGACACTGTGCGAAAACAGCGGTATATAAATAGTAGCCGAGAACTAGATTTCTAGTTTATACTTTTCCCTTGCTGGTACCTTTAATTTGATTTTCTTACTTTTCTTGACCCGCTTATCATTGGGGAGTCGTGGAGAGAGCTGCTCGAATTGGATCCTACAACCATTTCGATCCTCCGCGACGAAAAGTAGATGCTCTGATGCCATCTACCTTTTGTCACAAAGCCGATACCAATTCATTTCTTCAACGTGATCTTGGCCATATCGCTGACCAAGTGATCATATCCTAACCAATTCTACCATTGTCATGTTGGTTAACATTGTGTTTTATTTGACAGGAAAAACCTCACAAGTGCAAAGTTTGTAACAAAGCTTTTAATCGAAGTTCCACTCTTAACACACACATGCGTATTCATACGGGTGTGCGGCCCTATACGTGTGAGGTGTGCGGCAAAGGTTTTCATCAGAAAGGCAATTACAAAAATCATCGATTAACTCACAACACAGAAAAGCAATACAAATGCTCGGTGTGCAATAAAGCATTTCACCAGGTAATTATTCAAATTGATAAAAAAAAGTTAATTAATTAATTGGAGCTAAATTTAATTTAGTTTGCCAGTTGTAACTTGCAACAGGTGGAGTAGGCTACGCAAGAAGGCTTCTATGCGCGTTCCCTAGCTAGTCTTTTTTGACACAGTTTGAAACCCTTATCGCTCAGATTTTCTGTAAAAACGGTATCATTTTGTTGTCAATCCCCTTTGCGCAACATCCCTGTAGATTTTCTGTTTCCGTCCGATCGTCTGAGGGAGTACCAGTCATTTTTTTCCCGGGCTGTGAACTCTCAAGCGCTTTTAATTGAACTCAAGTTTGAGTTCGCTAAAATTTGCAAGCTGTGTTAGGATTCTTCACTTATCTTTTTTGGGGTTTAAGTTTTAGTTCAGTAATTTTTGCCACGTTTATACTAAGTTCAAAAAGTTCTTATCGAGTTTAGGTTTAGTGCAAAACTCATTAAACTTTTCTCGAGATTAAGACTAAACTGGAGTTTAGGAAATTTTGTTTTTTGAATTCAAATTCGTAGATGGCCGAGGTCAGCGGGTTAAGTTCGCAGCCCTGTTGTTTCAATTGTGGCAATAGAATTGCTGCAATAAAAATGTTAAAATTTGCCTATACAAGACAGGTCTTTGAAAAATGAAAACACTGTTGGCTACTACTGTACTGGCTATAGTCGCAGCACTAAATTCGTATGGGTGTTTTACCAAAAAATAATCTGATTTTTTTTCTCGAAGTAGTTACCTTTTTACAGGCTACCGGTTTATTGTCAGCGCCATGCCCTAGTGGTACCGCTTGCAAATCCTATAATGGCAGGTTGGACTCATGGCTGAAGCTAATTGCATTTGACATAAATTACACACCGTGTGGCTGCTGACTAGAAAAGCACAAGCTCACTTAGCAGTTTCTTTCAGTCTTTTGTTGTTCAGTATAGTTTAATATAAATGCTTCACAAGCAATGAAGTTGGCTGTGCTCGTGATTTTAACAGTTAAAGTTGATCGTTACCGGTTCAATTCTCATGTACGCTAAGGTTGCTTACAAACTACTTTTATTTCAGATCTACAATTTGAGTTTTCACATGCACACGCACCAAGCAACCAAACCTTACATTTGCACGAAGTGTGGAAAAGGTTTTTGCCGAAATTTCGACCTGAAAAAACATGTTCGTAAACTTCACAATTCAACAACGGACAAAAGTTAACTCTATCCCGTTTATTTTGCAAAACTGCACTTGAATTTTTGAGATTTTACGCATTTAATTAAATATATTGCAACGGTATATTCTTACCTTGGCTGTAGAGCATAGAAGTATACATTTTTGATGAAGAAATTGTAAGAATCCAACATCAAAATGTAAGAAAAAGAATGTCTGTGAATTATCAACCTGGAGTTATCAAGCAATTTTTGGCATTGAAACAAGATACTGTAAGTTTAGTATTTCGACTATGAAAAAAAATCTCGTCAACTTTGCTGTGCATAGCCATTCCAGGCTAGACTCATTTCAGGCTGTAATGGCTCTTTTGCTTATCATTAACCTCTTAACTTCATTTCTGTTCTAGGTTGTTTCCTTTTATTAGCAGGCGGCCAGCCATAAATAACAAAGCACCATGAAAAAGCCTAAGATCTACTAACTCACAACTGTAAGTTAACGTGACTATTACTACAGGTCACGAAGGCAGTCCACTCGTTTCCAGCTGCAGTAAATCTAGTCTTCAAAAAGTGACAAAAACTACCTATTTTGAGAAGTCCACATCGACGACTTAAAAATATCTTGATTAGGCTACACTCATGCTACCTGTGGTGACTGCTGGGAGAAGTTGGTTGATAGACCATGAAAGCCAATTTTAAATTCGTTGGTTTGACTCTACTCGGAATCAAACCCGAATCTACTGCTCCTGATGCAGACGCTCTATCTACTCGCCATCTGAGCTGTTAGTCAAAGTCTGTGTCATCAAAAAGTACAACTTGCTTGACAATTCTACCAGGGCTGCGAACTCGACTGATTTTTAACCGAGTTTAAGTTCAAGAAATATTTGCAAGTCCGAGTTCTAAGAATTTTATTTTTCGAGTTCAAGTTCGAGTTCGGCAAAAATGACCGAGTTCGCAGCCCTGGACTTTGTAGGTCGCAATGGCATAAACAAATAAACGATATGCAGCTTTTCTTTTGGTAAAATCATAACTTCAGTTTACACGGATTGTGACTACTTGAACAAACTATATTTCGTAGTGATCTTTTATTTCTTTTCAACAATTTTAATATTTTTTAATGAACTCGAACAGTTTTATGCGAGTTCAAGTTCGAATTCAGAAAAAATAAGCTTATTTTCTCGAGTTCAAGTTCGGCAAAATGATCGAGTTCGAAGCCCTGAATTCTACTTTGCGGAACAAAGCAGATCGAACCGAGAAGTTCAATTTACCGTTGAACATGGAAGCTTTAAACAACCGTGGTAAAAATTGCTTCAGGCCTATCTACGTGGTTACTTCTTACTAGGCCTACTGCCGTGACGAAAACTTGTAGCACAGCAATTTGTAACTTGTAGGAGATACAGCAAAGCAAAACTCAGCCTCAGACAATAAAACTAAAAGAGCTTCTACGAACCTTGAAGAAGGGAGAAAGATCCCAACCGTTAAAATAGGTTTAGGAAAAAAATAAGGTTGAAATATTTTGAACAATTTAAACACGCAACGTAAAAATTCAGAGCAAAATTTTCCCACACGCTTTCAGAAGCATCTCGTCTCGATCAAAGCTGCTACAATTGACACGTCGTAGCTGCTAATAGGGCAGGATCAATTAAGGAGAGTAACTTAAAAATTGCATGGTCTACAAAATATGTTTTAAAAAAGGTCTGCTGCAAAGCTCCCCCCAGTCTTATAGTCTTCTCAACACGGCCCTGGCCGCCAGTTAAAAAAACAGGCTTCCATTACGAAAACACAAAATTCTCGTATATATCTCTTTATTGCGATTCATTATGTACTGTAAGCGTTCAATAACGAAGTTTTCAAGCAGCACCGATAGAACTCTACATTACTGTAACATCGATTTTCATATTCCGAATACTATAAATATTAAATATTTTTCATTTTTACGCTTAAGCTTGCTTTTCCATTCCTTTCTGCAGCAACTTGACCATATGGGGATAGACAGGAGCAAACTCGGTTTGTTGTCCAGCCCGCACACTGCCAACGTAATTTTCGATGGTCCCACGAAGCATGTTGAGTCGCTCTTTTTCGCTAGTGTGCTCGTCAAGCCACTTGTTATATTTGGTCATTGACCAACCCATAACCTGTGCAAATCAAACACACATAGGAAGATCATTTTCAGCAAAAAGCGGGCGAAGTGGAGCAAAGCCTGCTGGGGCAGTTTTAAACCAGATGGTTTGATCCGAATCGGAATCGAGCCCATTTCTATCAATCTGAAGACAGACGTTCTATACATTCGGCCACGCGATACGTTGGGCAGTTCTGTGTCGCTTAGATTCTGAATTCAGACAATCTAAACTTTTTTGAAACTTATAAAATATGAGTAAGAGCAGGTTTCTAAAACGAGCTGATGCAAAGTATTAACTTTTACAAAACCAATCGTTTTTCACTCGAATATGAAAACGTTGACAGCAGGTTCAATCAAAACACTTTATATTATTTGTTAGCGGAAGACGCAGTGGTTAAAGACATTGCTATCGCACGGAGGGGCCGGGGTTCGATTCCCGGACATAGTAATGCCAGCATTTTTCCAGCGCTGAGACATTTCAACGGAGATGTGCTGCCCAAGCGCCAAACGGAGACTAGCACCGCCCGTCACATGCTTCGGCGCTATTTTTAATGCCGCGAGTATAAAGAATTTTTTTGTTGGTTTACAACGCAAATACAGTAGGACAATCACCTCCTTAAATTACACAAAGCTTAACATACAACTAATTAAAATAAAAGTTTCAATTTTCCTGTATCTACAACGGCTTTATGGAGCTTACCTGGTGGGGTGATCGCACTTCCGGTGGTGCTCGAGAGAAAAGGAAGTGCAGAGCAGTGCTACAAGGTATGACGTCACCAACACATGATGACTCACAAAGTGCGTCCTCAGTTTGAAACAGAAGAGGCCGGAAGGACCGTAAGAGGCGGTACGAAGGCCCTAGATCGGTGAGACGGCGGCACAGTGGAGAGATAGCCAGTTCCATCTGAGTGGAAAATATTGTGGTCATGATACAAAGTTTTCGAAGCACGGTGAGTACAACTCACCAAAATTGTAGGCCTATATAGCAAAAAAAAAAAAAACTTGAAAGTTCCGTTAAACACAAGAGACTACAACAGCGAGATATAAACGTTCGTGGAGAGGTGGCTGATTAAGTTGTTTCTGGACACCGGTATATGATTATTAGGGTTGTTCAAAAAAAATTTTTTTTTTAAATCTTCGTATTACCCCCTCAAATTGTTAGGTTGGTCATAAAAACCCCACATACCAAATTTTAGCTCATTCGGTTCAGTAGTCACGGAGGGCAAACAATTTGAAATTTTGAATTTTTCAAGAAAAATTACCATTTGTAGAGGCATATTTGTTTGATTTCATTTGATCAAGCGATGGCATAAATTTGCTTTGAAGATGATAACATCTTATCAAGAGTTGATTATGAACCGTTTTACGACCAGATGTCCGGCCGAAATTAAAATTATGCACTTTTATTTCTCACCTAATCAGACATGCGTTTAGCGCTTGCAGATATAACAACAGAATATTATTAAATGATATCTAAAACAGAATGCAAAATGTGATGCTTTTGCTCGATTGAAGTTTAAGATCAGTATGATTTTGAGGGATTATCAAAAGTGTATTGATTTTGGTATTTTTACAGGATTGTTTTGAATAGAGATGTGTTGAGTTAGACCATTGTCCACTATAAACTTTGCAACTGATATTTGCTAAAATGACGTCATCTCGCTCTAAAGATGTTTTATTACCAATCATTGGTAAAGCTAGAGCAGAAGAGTTTTCCCAGCTAAGACTTCCAACAAGGCTGGAAGTCTTGCAACGGTACATTTACTTCTTTAAAATTGCCCAAACAACTAAGAGTAGAGCAGCAAATTCAACATCCCTTGAAGCTATAAATTTGTGGAAGAAAGTGGCAGACGGGTCTACTTCGAATTATACTTGTTATAAAACTTTAAAATCAGTTAAGAGTTAACTACAAAACATGTGGAATCAATATCATCGGATCAGATTGAGCTTACGTCCGGACAGGAAACGTAGTAATAAAGCAGTTGTACAAGAACAAGATTTTAAAAATAAACTCCATATTTTGTTAGATATGTCAAAACCTGATGCAAAAGAACACTTGGAAGACGAAGATTTCTTATACCTGCAAGACCAACAAGGACCAAGTTCACTTTTGGCAAGAAAGACATGGAGTTGGAAAGATGTCTATCTCGTAAAAGGCATACGGAAGAAACATTTGATCGAAGAAAACAAAAGTGTGATGAAGAAAAAGAAAGAGCATTGGAAGCAATTGATTCCGTTGATATTAGTGATAGTGGTGTTACAAGTTCTCTTTGCGAATCTGAAGAAGAAATCCCAGAGACTAGTGCATCCTTCAAAAATGCCTTCATCACTCTCAATGTGCCAAGAAGAATTACTTCTTTACCTCAAGTTGTTGCAGCTGCAGACAGACATAAACTTTCTAGCAATGCTCTGAATGATGTTTTGACTGGTTTAATCAAAGACAGTGGAGGTGATGTGAATGACTTCATTATTAGCGCAAGCACCACACGAAGAGCTCGCCAGACCGCACGCAGTAATGAATTTGAACACATAAAGAACAAGTTTTTATCCGATTTGGGAGATCGTTTTTTCTGCATACACTGGGATGAAAAGTTACTAAAACAAGGCGACGACTATGAACCAAAAGAGCACATTGCGATAGTTTCAAGCCACGGAAATGACATCAAACTCTTAGGAACGACTCGCTTAGAGAGTGCAAGCGGTCTCAATCAAGATAATGCCATTAGAAACATGCTTGATGAATGGGAGATTCAGGAGCTGTGCTTAGGGATGTGTTTTGATACCACAGCGTCCAATGCGGGAAAATTAAGTGGCGCATGTATCTTGCTGGAAGCTATTTTGGGCTATCCATTGCTGTGGACTGCCTGCCGTCACCATGTGTTGGAAATAATTCTGTCAAATGTAGCGAAGTTAGTACTTGGCCCATCTGTTGGTCCAAAAATTGATTGTTTTAATGCACTAAGTCAAAAGTGGCCTACGTTGGATTTGCAAAAAGAAACCTCTCACATGAATGTTGGTGAAAACATTTCAGAAGAACATGTTATGGCGGCCAGATCATGCCTGATCAATATTTTATCCCACGAAACTTCCTACTGCCCAAGAGATGATTATAAAGAGCTACTTCAACTTTCTCTATACTACATTGATAAAACAACCTTTTCCAAGCAAAAACGATGAGTTACCACTGCAAGAAATTGCGGCAAGAGTCACCTACTCCATGAAGCGCCATTTTTTGGTATTTAACGGAGGAACTATTGCCATTCTGCCTCTGTTCAAAGAACGTTAAGCCAGAAGAAAAAGACTCAAAAGACTCTTTCAAATTTATCGGCGTAATATGCAAGTTGAGTTGATGTTACAAAAACCACAATTTCCTGAAGTTTTTGAAGAAACAAAATTATACAATTTACTTGGTGTGAACGGTCAACAATACTCTTCGATAGATTGCAATTCACGGTTGAAGATATCCAATTTTTAAGGTATTCTTGCACGAAATGACCCCAATATGAAAGTTACCTGCGACTTGGAAGAACTGTTCCGTCATTGAAAGTGGTGAATGATGCCGCGGAGAGAGGCATTCGCTTGCTGGAGGAATACAAAGACATTCGTACTAAAGATTTTGGGCAGAGAAATTTAATAATGCAATGCGTAGAGGAGAGTCGTAAAAATTTGCCCAACTTTAAGAAATCAACCCTCTCAACATCATCAGCTGCTGGCATTTGAATTCGCCATTTACCGTTCTTCTATTGTTACCGTTTGTTGGTTAATAAAAAGAATTTTATTCAAGCCTTTGTACAACAAACCTTTTCACCGAGTTAGCAGGCAATTTGATGAGTGATATGCAGCTAATCATAGTTAACAAGTACTCCATTTGAATGGCATATTAAGAAACAAATGCGAATAGAAAACGAATTTTCAGGCGTAAGTTGATACCTATAAGCTGATCGTTGGTTACTTTACTTGTAGAAGAGCAGTCAGCTGATGCTCTCTGAAGTTTCTGGACTAGCTTTTCATCGTTTGCAAGCAATATTACTCTTTTCATAACCTTTGTATCCAGCATTTGTGTAGGGAGAAAATGGTAATTTTTCGTAAAAAATTCAAAATTTCAAATTGTTTGCCCTCCGTAACTACTGAACCGAATGAGCTAAAATTTGGTATGTGGGGTTTTTATGACCAACCTAACAATTTGAGGGGGTAATACGAAGATTTAAAAAAAAAAAATTTTTTTGAACAACCCTAATGATTATTGATTACCCTGTCCAGTGTCCACATAGCCAATTTTTGTGGGCCTTAGGCCCGCGGTCCTAGGTTACGGTTTTGCACTTTTATTTTTGACGTCAAAATTGATATGATGCAAAAACTAGAGCAAAGCGCGGGCGCTACGCTCACGAAAATCGAACTCGTGGACTGGCTAAATGTGTTTTTTTAAGCCACATAAATGCAGCTGTGATTGTATATTAGTGAAGTACATGCGGCATGGAAGATGTCCTAGTACAGCATCGAACCCACGAAACCACTGGTGCAGTGTTGGAGCCTGCTGCAACAACCAGTCGGCCAACACCATGAGTGTCATGCGTATAGTCGTTTAAAACCTATAGCGACACCTAGCAAAAACTTATTTCTAAAAATGCTGAAGCGAAACGGCAATAAAGAAAGCATGGACTATCGTCTGCGCTAACAGAGTTTTGCTAGAATGAAGGATTGAAGATCCAGAGGTAATCTTGTTTAACAATTCACAGTCGTCAAAACCCTGTTTAACGCTTTTAAAAAAGCTGTTTTTGCATTAGGCTTCGAGAAACGCTTTGTCTCAACTCTTTTGTGTAGCTTTGAACAAGCTGTTACGCGCATGCGCACTGGGTGTTGCAGCAACGCCCACTCTTGCTTTTTTTTAACTCTTTCTCCTACCTGCATGCCATAACCTTGATCTTTCGTTGTCTCTTCCTTTATCTTGTACCGTTGTTATATTTCCTTAATCTTATTGCTTTCTTTATCGTGTCGACTGTGTGCGGAAATAAAAGACTCTACTACTACTGCTACTGCTCGACAAAAGAGTTATCACATAGAGTTTCGAAAAGCCTAATGCGAAAACAGAATTATTTAAAACTATTCCTAACACTGTTCTAGAATCAATTAACGAGTCCAGTAACAAATAAAACATGGTTAAACCTCGAAATATTCCTCACAACGGAGCACATTTGACCGAAGACGAGTTTGTCGAGTTCGGTAGCACCTATTAGCAGATACAAATGCAAAAGCGCAAGCACGTATACAAAAACAAACCATTTCTTTCCGAAAAACTATTTGCAGACAGTTTTTTGGAAAGAAAAAACAAAGCGTGAGCTCCCCGGCCGAAAACAATTTTCTTTGCTGCTTTTTGCGAACTAACCAGCAGTTACCACAGTGAAGTATAGCAAAGTACGCTGCACTGTTACAGTTTTTTTTTCAAGAGAAATGTTTGGTGTTTAAAATATACTAGTAATGAGCTCCTAAAAGAACTATGTTCTCGTACTTCTTGCGAATTGAAAAAATTTAATCGATAAATTGAACTTGAATCTAACCCATCTAGATCTTAGACTTAATCAAACGTAAGCAGAAAAATCTGATTACGAATGGGATTTGAACCCACGCCTGCATCGGCCGGTGACGTGTCATCACTCTGATAATTGCGGTGAGTCTTTCCCGTAGACACGGCATCCACAAATCGGCCATCGCAATCCGATACCAGAGGAGCCGGATTTCTCGCACGTTAAGAACAATCCATCAACCCACTATAAGCACACAGCCAGCCCATTCCCCTTATGGCTCAAATTGGGTCACGAAAATGCATTAAAAAATCTGCACTTTTGCATAAACAGGTCAAGTTTTCCCCAAAACTGCTTCTTCCACAAGACACGCATAAGCATCACATCACATTACACCTGGGCGAAATCAGCAGCTAGCTTCATCTTGCCTCCTTCTCCAACTGGTCGGATTAAACTCGCGTGACGCACGAAGAGGTCAATGGCTCGATGACCCAATGGAAGCAAACTGTGAATAAGAAGCAACCAAAGTCAACGTATGCGTTTAGTATAAGAGCATATTTATCCTCCTATCACAAGAAAGCGATCAAAGCGTAATAACCAGCTCGCTCAGGAGTTGCTGGCCACCTGTCTAACACACAAAGATGGGGGAATCCCGCTAAGTGTCATTCCCAACACGAATATCTAAGTGCAACATGTAAACTTGCCTGCTTGTTCTCCACGGCACAACAAGTGAATTTACCGGCTTGTTCTCTACACTGTCTCTTTAATGCCGAGCCTCAAGCAGGAAAGCCGTGAATACCGATTTTAAAGTCATTGGTTCGACCAGACTAGGAATCAAACCAGACTCTATGGCTCCAGAGGCAGACGCTCTTATTACTCGAACATCCGATCAGCTGAATATAACTGGAATCACCAAACAATCAGAGAATGAAAATGGAGGTAAACTTTTACTTAAATTCATTTGAAAACAACCTCTTCTAGTGCAGTGTTTCTAAAGGTAAATTTTTGTGAAGGTGAACTTACAAAAGAGGAAAACAACCTCTTCTAGTGCAGTGTTTCTAAGGGTAAATTTTTGTGAGGGTGAACTTACAAAAGAGGTGATATTATCTCAAATTTTGTTTGAGTCAATATGTACCTTTCAGCCACGAAATTTTGGCACTGGAATAATTTGAAATGATCGTGAACCACTCGAGCTAGGAAGTCTCGTAGTTCTTTCATGTACAAAGAACACAATGTCGCTTCACCTCCACCTTCAACTTCCCTGAAAATACATTTGGTTAAAAACACAGTCTATTAACTTTGGTTAAAAACACAGTCTATTAATCCTACTATTCCATACTAACATAGGGAGCTATGCATTGCTGGTAACTAGCAGCATTGAAGTAAAACGGACAAAAAAGTCAAACCTTCATTATACTCGTCGTATCACGTCGAAGCGCGTAATGAGTGGTGGAGACCATCTCCGCGGCTTAGCGTCTTAGGCAACGCGACGCAGCTACGAAAACACATTGTAACAGTAGCGATACTGCGTCCTATAAAACCCCAGACCTACGGCAGCGACAGCGATGTCTTTACCCACTACAACCACTGGCTTTTGCCTCTAATCGCCAATCACATGAACTAATCTACAGTTTAAACGTGTTCGGAAAGCATTTCTAAAACCAACACAGGTCATTGCACATTGGAAATAAATTATACGACACAATGGGCTGCAAATTATGCGTGGGAGTTAAAAAAAATGCACAACACTATCGTGAAACATCTTATCCAAAGACACATTAATAAGGCCAGGGTGGGAGATGAACCATCAACCTTGTGAACATGGCTGTCGTATAAACGACGCTCCTAACCACTTGACCACACTTCTAAAATTAAACCCAATGAAACATCGCTGTAAGATGCCTAAAACCGTCATTACATAAAAGCAAGTTGCATAATACCGGTACGACTGACAGATATCTGGCAAGGTTCATAGTCGAGTTATCAAATGTCAATGCAATCATTTTCTCAACCTTTTCGCTGCTGGTCGAAGCAACTTGGACTAACCTCAAAATCCCACACATAATATTGACATTAAAAATGCTTAAATAACTTTGATTAGTATTTTCGAAATTGCATAATGCATAGCCGTTGTTTTATAATAAAAGATTCAATAAAATCGATGGAAATAAAATCTACGATTAATGAAAAACTTTACAACAGCGCTAATTGAATTTGAGGCCAAGAGAAAGAAGCGAAAAGTAAAATTAGAAATAATTTCAACAGCACAAGAGCTTAATTTAAACTTGAAACAGCAGAGACTCAAAAAAATGCTGCCAGTCTACGTTTTCTACTTTGGACAAAAAAAGAACCGGAAAATGCAAGACACATTTTTTAAGATATTACCGGCACGTTGGCGCAATGGTTCAAGACATTGCTACCAGTACGGGAGGTCTGGGGTTCTATTCCCAGGCCGGTCAAATAGGGCACAGTGTCGCCCACGGTTCGCCGATGCTTGGACGGTTCTTCGGACTTCGAAGTTGTGTTGCCTAGACGCTAAGCAGTGGACATAGGCCCCGCCACTCCTTACACGCTTCGACGTAATACCGCGAGTAAAATGAAATTTTTTGGCCTCACGTTCACATTCATGCAACCTCACCACCACTTTTTGGTGGTCCATCTTCCACTCATTTAGCAGGGCTATGCAGTCTCTCCTATATAGAGGCCAATCATACGGAAGAGTTTGAAATGCAGCATGTAGCTTAGCTCATTCGAAGAAAACTAAAAAATTCTCTCTTTCCCTAGCCAAAGTTGTCTGCTGTTCACTACGTCCATGTGAGGAGCGAGAGTTTAAATGAAGAAATTTAGAGAAAATTACTTTGAATTTTGCAAGTTGGTGCTCGCTAGTAAAAAAACTGCTTGTTTCGAATTATTGACTAGATTATTGCGAATTATTGTAAAAGGTAAATCATTTTTTTCATATCAATACATGCAGTAGCACATCAATAAACAAAGAACATAATTATAATAAGGCACAACACCATTATCTACTATGTTTGCAACAGCAGCACTTCACGTACAAGTGGGTATTGACAATTTACGGTTTATAGTTCAGATTTTCTTAAGACTAATGAATTAAGGCACCAGCGCATGTAAGAAGCAGTATTGATGAATTTTTGCAACAGAAAAACCATAGAAAATGTTTTGGGACGATTTCACTTTTTGATTAGTTGTCTGGTTAATTTTTTGTTACCTGCTGGGAATTATAGACATGACTAATATCAAGTTTAAAGCCAAAATTGTTCTTTATTTGTCAAATAAATCAATGATCTTCTTTATATAATGCTGGCAAAACTCCAATCTCAACAGGGATTAATGTTCGCTCCAACTAAGAGGTAGCCTGACCCCAGTTAAAACTAATGAGATAATCATTTAATCATGAAGTAGATGATACGTGAAAAATCAATTTGAACAGCTCGGATGCTGAGTCAATGAAGCGTCTGCCTCTGGAGCTGCAGACTCGGGTTTGATTCCGAGTCGCGTCAGACAAATAACTTTAAAACTGATATTCATAGCTTCTCTGTTTGACGTTCAGCATTTAAGGCAAGTTTACTTGTTGTAGCATTGGTAAAGGCACTTAACGGGATTAACCCATCGTAGAGAGGTAGCAGATTACTGGCAAGTGGTAACTCCTAAGCGTGCTCGTTACAGCGCTTTGATCGCTTACTCTTAACAGGGTGGTAAAAATGCAGCTAAACCAATATATAAAACCTGGGTGTGTAAAATAAATTCTATTTCCGAAGCCTCATGAACATTCCAAAAAAGTAAAAAATTAAACCTTTATTATTCTCACGGTATCACGCCGAAACGCGTAACGAGTGGCGGGGTCCATCTGCGCGGCTTAGGGCCTGTGCAACACAGCTTCGAAGAAACGTCGCAGCGGTGGCAAGTCACTGGCGACAATGTGCCCGATTTTGACCAGTGGGGGATCGAACCCCAGACATCCTACACTATTAGCAATGTGCATAACTGCACCAACCGGAGTAATTAGTACATGAAAAAACTGAAACTTACTGCTCAAAATTTTCGTTGTGCATCGTCAAAATAATTGCTTCGATCGAGTCGGCAACTGAATCCACTAGGGGCGCAACTGCGCTTGCCATCAAATAGGAGAGATTTGCACAAGCGGTACGAATTATCTCCAGCGCCTCTTGTGACAGCATGTGCTGATCGTCAATTATCTACAAAAAATTTTACAAAGGAACATTGTTACGCAAGTATTTAAAATCTCATTGCATATAGAATAGCCGATACAAAACGAATCATATGTAACAGATATGTTACGGGAAACTACAAAAACTATGGTCAACCTATAAAACAAAACAATGCTGTAGTGACTAAGAATAAGGTAAGGCCAACGACGAAATGCATGGAAAAAGCTAGGGATATACTTGGGTATTTAGTTATACTGCTCTATTTACAAGTGAGGTTATACTTTAAGTATATTCGTAGCTTTTTTCATGCATTTCGTCGGCCTTACTCTTAGTGACTATAGCAATATTTTGTTTTCCAGATCGACAGTGGTTCTTGTATTTTAACCAAAAAGTCTTTTATTGTATTTTAACCAAAGATTAATTTTGTAAGAGCTATTCTATTTGTAATTGCGACTGACAAAGATTTCAATCTTTTTCTTTTTCATGCAAAGTAACACTCTCTACTAAACATGGCAACAAAGCTATCATCTCTCACAACTTCAGATTAAAGCAAAACGTAGATATACTCCCACGCAAAAATAAATGAGGGCAGTAATTCTCAACTTTTCATGGTTTGTGATTCTATTTAAGAGACTCTTAACACCAGCGGCCCCCGCTCCAGGAACGAAATTTTCTGTCGGTATTCCATTTGTAGTATCTACAGCCGTCTGCAGGTCTTAAAATGGTTAATCACCGTAAATTAAGCGCTCGTGGCACTCTGACCATGTTCAGTGGCTCCCTAGAAGAGGCAAAGACCCCTCTGGCTCAGAACTCTCTGATTAGGGCATTGTATCAACATCGAGACAGACTGGCGAGTGAATTGGGTATAAAAACGCCGACATCAACTACTTATGACTTGCCAAAGAATCAAACCTGGTTTTTGTGCCTGATGAAACTATTACACCCAGTCATTTGTCAAGGGAATTACCTTTAATACGTTGGTTTGTAAATTGTAAAGCGAATTAACCACGTCAACATTTCGCGTTTGAGCTGACGTCGGCGCTCCAATAACTTGGCTAGCTTCACCTTGCGTAGAAATCTGAAATATGATTAGCTCCAGTCACATATTGAAGTCAAATTAAAAAAAATATATTTATCATATTCGCGGTATTACGCCGAAGCGTGTTACGAGTGGCGGAGTCCATCTTCGCCGCTTAGCGCCTGGACAACTCAGTTCAGAAGAAACATCGAAGTAGTGGTAAGCAGTTGGCGGGACTGTGTTTGATTGGACTGGGAATCAAACCCCAGACCTCCCACACCGATGGCGTTTGTCTTTAACCACTACGTCAACAGGTTGAAATGAAATAACAAATCATTCCACTGCATAGAAGCAAACAACAGACAAGAGTTGAACAGCTAAAGTACGAGACCCAGCAGGTATTTGAGTTACTACGCCCACATGTCCAGCCTAAGTAGGCGCAAAGGCTTTCTTCATCACCATTGAATTTCTGATGTCGTGATCAATTTTTCAATTATGACAATAAAAATGTGATCATGATGCAGAAAACCTGCGGGCTTTTGGGCCACTTGAACAAACATACGAACACGATGAATGTGTTGGCCATTATCAAACGTCAGTCCACTACTATATCAGTTAAAACTGATTACACGCTCTTAATGAGACGCCATTACCTATAGCACAATGCACTTAATCCTTCGCACTTTCCACTTGTGCTAAGCGTCTTGGCGAGCAAGCTTTACTGCAGTGGTTCTCAAACTGGGGCCGCGGCCTTTTGGGTAGTCTGAAAAGCAGACTCAGGGGGTGATAGTCTGATTGTGATTTGGCAACGATATAGCCTAATGAGCCTATTTCACATGTAAGCCTAGCACGTGCATCCATCGCATTGAACTGCGATTGTAAATATAAATAAAATTTGCTTGTTTTTGCGCATGCTGCAATTTGCCGAATACCCATAACATTCATGTTAAACATAGCTACAGCTAGGTTGACTTTTTCTGCTGCTGAACCAGAATTAAAATGAAATTTGTTGGGGACCGTGAAAGAAAATTTTCCTGAAGTTTGAGAACCACTGTTGCAATGCTTCAGTTGAGAGCGTTTGTATCACCCGACTGAAATGACTGTCTAGTTTTTGGACAAGCAAATAGTAAGTTCTTGTCCTGCGAAGCAATGGTACAAGAAGGTTGATAGCAAGATACTCATTACTAGGCAAAACCCTAAATCGCACAAGCTTAAGAGGATTTACTAAACCAAATTAACATTTATGCAAAACCTGCACAGCTAAGTCAGACTTGTAGAAGTTAGTGAAGTACGTGATGACAGCAAATACCCTAGAAGTGCAATGTTTGAATGTTTTTTGGGATTTTAATATATTTAAGAAGGTGAAGAGTAAAAAAAAAGTAAATTATTAATCGAATTTTACGTAACAAGCTCCGGGGATAAAAGTTTTGTTGTGCGCGAAAAAAAAATAATTTTGCTTTGAAACGGCGCAGCTGGGTCTACTACAATCGTAGCAAGAAATCAACTCCAAATTGCACAAGCTTAAGAGGATTTATTAAACCAAATTAACATTTATGCAAAACCTGCACAGACAGCTAAGTCAGACTTGTAGAAGTTAGTGAAGTACGTGATGACAGCAAATACCCTAGAAGTGCAATGTTTGAATGTTTTTTGGGATTTTAATATATTTAAGAAGGTGAAGAGTCAAAACAAAGTAAATTATTAATCGAATTTTACGTAACAAGCTCCGGGGATAAAAGTTTTGTTGTGCGCGAAAATAAAAATAATTTTGCTTTGAAACGGAGCAGCTGGGTCTACTACAATCGCAGCAAGAAATCAATTGCGAAAACATATCGTTGGGAACAAATTCAAAAGCACAGCAGAACAAAATCAAAGCAACAATGACAGAATTATATTAATAATGTAACGAGCACCAGCTGTTCGGACTTGACGGCGAATAATTGAATTGTCTTCGCGATGTTTCGAGCTACGGTGACTTCCAAGCCTCCATCAACACAGGCAACAACCATTTCACTAAAAATAGAATAAGCATACATCAATAACGAGAAACTCATCTACTGGCGCTGTTTCGACGGAGTAAGCTCTCATCAGAGTAGCGCAAAGTAGACAGGAGCGAAAATTCAAAATTTCAATTCAAAGACTTTAAAGATTTTTTCAAAGCGATGAACAAGTACAAAGGGTTCTAGATCCTGCTAAACCAAACGCAAGGCAAGATAGCATAATCACTAAATGGGAGGCAATAATTTTCTTCAAGTCCAAGCACAATACATTTTGATGTCCAAAATAATTCATTAAAAATAGTTTTTGAATTCACCAATCAGATCGAAGATCCGCTCACGTGATTATAATGTCTTCAGTTACAAATGAGTGGAAACGCACGTCGTATTTGATAACGAGCTGTAAGACTTTCTACGTATTGATGATAAAACACGCTAATCAGGTGCCATGTGAATTAAGTACGTCACTACAATGAGGTCAGATTCATGTACTGAATGATGGAGCTTTTTGGCGCTGCATAACTGCTAGGTAGCGCCATAACTAATGAATTTAACTCAGTTGCATGTGTCACTTCATTTAATTCTTCACTCTTAATGTTGAACTCTACGCTGAGTTGCCGCTGTGACTACATGAAGCCTTTGGTATGACTCCAAAAAGTGTGAAACTCGGGTATCTCGAATGCAAACATTTGCAGAGCGAAGTTAACGCTCAAATTGCTCAACTTCAGTGAAGTATTTTCACATTTTTCGAACTATTTTTTGTGAACTTTGTTCCTAATAAATGTATTTCAGTTGTAACCGCATTTCATGTATTTTTAAACTAGATAATTATAAACAAATAATACATTTTTCAAAGGCAGTTCCACATGAGTCGCTTGATTGGAAAGCTATGCTAACCTTAGCATAAATTACCTCGAAATTGTTTTTGAAATGGCTTCGAGTTCTTCACTAGATGGGGGGCTTCGGCCCCCTTGCGGAAACACCAAGTTGATCGGGTCGAAAAGGCGAGAAATGGAACGTTGTAAGTAGGCGGTCTCGAAAACGCGAATCGAAGATTTCAACGATTGCTCAGGGCTAAAAAAACGCTTGGTTAAAAGTGTAAAGAGATGAGATTGTTGACAAATGCAAATTTTCCCGTAGTTCGATCAGCTTCATTTGTCGCAAATATTGAGCGATTTTGTCACGGAAAATATTTCAGCTGACAATAAATAAATTTTAAAGTCACATAACAGGGGAGTGGGGATGCAAAAAAGTAGAAAACACTTTTTCTCGTTTGTAGCTACTGTCTCTCTCGAATGGTTGAGTGGTGAGAGCGTCGCCTTTGGAGCTGTAGACTCTGGTTTGATTCCGAGTTAGGTCAAATCTACGACTTTAAAATTGGTATTACCCAGCAGCAGAGTGGAGAACAAGCCGGCAAGTTTATTTGTGGTGACGCTGGGAAAAGCACTTAATGGGATTCCCTCATCTTGGTGTGGTAGACAGGTGGCTGCTACAACTCCTAAACGAGCTCGTTATAGCGCTTTAATCGCTTTCTCGCGATAGGAGGATAATTATGCAACTAAGCAAGCGTGCAACTTAGCGCTACTTTTGATAGCTGACACCAACCTAACCGCGTAACGTATCACCTCGGCATTACAACGTTACATTTCTGCCATGCATTAAACATGTGAGCACGCGAGAAAATTAAAAACGCCGGCTTTTAAATTGGAACATTTTCAAAACTAAAGAGCTGTAATCGATCATTTCGGTACAAAATGGCGCGCTAATTTAATGGGACGTGGAAAACAGAATTTCGAAATCATCGAAGAAGCAAGACATAACGGTTGTGTCATTTCTGATGCTTATACTCCAGGGATTTTTTAATGAAATTGTTACACGCCAGTTTTTAAGACATTTTTCTATAAAAGGATCACGCAATTAGTTCTGCACCAATGAGAACGTTGCAAATTATCGGCAACGTGGTAGTTTAACTTTCGTGAAATCTTATTCAAAAACACAAATAGAACTGCATCAAAATTAGAAAACTTACGACGTAATCTCAACTCAGACTTTTTGAGGTGCACGAGCTAGAACTGGTCCAGAACATAAGCACTTAAGCAAATCTTTTTTTTAACGAGAGAAAAAAGGCTAAAAGTTTGAGTTAGTAAAAATTCATACAAGATTTCGCTTTGCAAACACTATTTTCACATAAAAAAAAAAAAAAAAAAAAAAATCAAATCTGTATAACACTCGCGGTATTACGCTGAAACGGGATCCATCTCCGCGGCTTAGCGCATCAGAACACTGTTCCGAAGATACGTCGCAGCGGTGACGAGTCGCTAACAATATTGTGTTCAATTTCACTTCCCGCGACGATGGCACCTTTCACCACTACGTCAACCAATTCATTATTTTTGTTGCTAAAACTATGCGCCTTAATTCTACAGTAGGTTATCGATGACGACAGTGAAACACATGCACTCGGATGAGCTTGCAACTCGCTTTTGGAAGATTAAGGATTGAAATATCCAGTAACGTGAAAAAAAAAAAAACGAACATGGAAGTAGCGCGAGAGCAGGAGATCAGTATCATCACTGTGCATCCGAGTCATAAGGGTAAGTTAATGATCGATTCTGAAATAAACTCAGTGCTTCCATTCACATAAACAAAAATTTGAAGAAACTTTGAACAAAGAATTTTACTAATGCTCTTAAAATACACGTAGAAATAATCTACTGAAATTACTTGTAGTCATCGTAGAATTGACTGGATTTATTTGTGGTTTGTCGGGTGATTGAAGATATATTCGTTTCTTCTTTCGACAAATTAAATGAGCCCTTCAATAAAAAATGGAAGACCAGTTAACGACAAGGCACAGCGGTATAGCCACGGCACCGACACCGATGTCACTACCACCAGGTCAACCGGCCAGAGGACTAAAATCAAAATGTAAAAAGTATATACAAAAAATCTTTTTGAGAAATGTTAACACAATCAAAAGCATGTTGATTGAAAACATATTTCGATGTGCAACTACAGACGCAAAACGCTCATTAAATTTTCATAAATTTAACGTTGAAAACGTCATTGAGACGAGAGCAATTAAGTAATATGCAAATTCAGCTCGGCAGGTTTGACTCGTACAATTTCACGGAAGCTAAACGACAAAGATCCCCTAGCATTTCAGAAACGGAAATTGTGTCAATTTTAAGCTTTGAACAAAATCCTATCGGTGGCACAACCAGAGCTAAATTTATTCGTTTTATGAAATGAACGATAAAAATTTGAACTGACAAAAACAGATGCCCAAACCAGGAGTTCCAAAACGTGGGCCACGGACGTTAACCCATGGTCCTAGGAGCGCAAGATTTGTTGATGGTGATTCACCACTTAAGGCCAGCGGACGGCTATAATTGCTACGAACGAAATGCGGACAAAAATTTAATGGCTAAGCAGGGGAGCTCTATTGTTGAAAGTAAAAGGAAGTTACAAATCATAAAGGTTGAGAATCACAGGCTTAAATACTTCGAGTGAGAAGCAGCGAAAAGACCACGACCCATACCTGATGAAATGAGCCAGGCACCGCAATCAAACCAGCCGCCTCTCACAATTACCCAAACAGCAAAGCAATTTTCTCTGTGGAAAACTGCAAGCCATAATGCAGCGCTGCACGCCATGCCACCACCGTAGAAAGAAGATGAAAAAGTTCACAATACTTTTAAAAGAATCTCCTGCTCTATGTCAAGAACTGGTAAACTGGCGAGTGGTATGAAGCAAAAAGAGACGAAGGCACACCGCAAAAAAGTATTTATCGTTATTTTTTCAGTAAACCTGTTTTAGATTTTATAACAACACATTCTAGCGATCATCGGATGTTTAAAGCAGTTGTTAGAAATATCGCTATCGGTGCCAGAATTTCGAGGTTCGATTCCAAAGCCGGTCAAATCGGGCACAATGGCGCCAACGGCTCGCCACCGCTGCGATGTTTCTGCGGAGCTGTGACTTCCAGGCATTAACCCGCGTAGACTGGCCCCGCCGCTCGCGACACGGCGTAACATGGCGAGTATATTGAAGATTTGATGCAACCCTACTTCAATTATGTCTTGATTAGCGCGCAGTTTCCCCCAAAGCTCGTTGAATAATCGCAGTAATTTCGGGTATTCCCCTTCAAACGCTTGCTTGACAAAGCCGGAAGCTGCAACAAATATTCTTGAAGAAAACCAACGAGCGATGCTTCACACACTACTCTAGCTATACGCAATCGAAAGAGAAGATGCTGACAATTTTATTCTTTAGTCTGTTGTGTCGTTAAAAAGGCACTTAACGGGATTTCACCCACCACTTAATGGCAGACAGAAAGTCAAAAACTCCTAAAAAAGCTATTTATAGCCTGTTGCTTCCTCGGGATAGGAGGATAAAACGCTTTCCTACTAATAAAGAATAAATATTTATGCCAACAAATCATCTACACACCTTCTGTACATTTGACCATTTCTTGTTCCAAGTTCTTGGTCAGTGTTTCCCAAAATTTTTTGACAAAATATATATTTCCACACTTGAAATAGAAAAGATTAAAACAAGTTAATATTTATGCTATTAACAAAATCACTCCTTGCTAACCATAAAATGAATACCAGACCGCACGAGCCACGTTATGCGTCCAGAATGCCTCCGTGAGCCGTGATCACCAAATCTGACCACGCTCATCATGGATCAACAATTATTTAAGTTTTTTTTATATTTTTTGGGATTCGCCTATTTCTATAATTAGTATCGTTGACTTTCAGAAGTTTTTTAAAAATAAGCAATATGAATTATTTATTTAATTTCCTGACAGCTTCTGTTTCGACCTTATTAGGTCTCGTCAGAGGAGCCCAAAGTAGTCTGGATGTCAGATTGTCAAAATCAATTTAGGGACCGTCAAAAATTTTGCTTGCGCTGCCACAAAACAAAAAAACTTCGATTTTGCTACTTCGACCCTACTACTAATTCAAATTTCACCAAATTTATTGTGTGTATACAATATCACTCGAAAGATTGGTATCGGTTGATATTTTGAAATCGGTACATCCCGCTAATTACTCTCCAACACAATGGGAAAAAATTCTGGTATTGCTTTTGGTGGTATTGTCAGCCTTGCCTTGACTAACGATCAAGATTCCATAAAAACGCTGGAATTAATAAGAATCAGCGTCTTAAAAAAATCAATCCCTATTTTAAAAGTAGCACTCTACAAGAAAAGCAATAAAAAAATCAATCCAACAATTTGGGACATACGCAGAAATATGTTTGAACAATGAATAAAATCAATGCGTACTGAAATGAACTTGACGTGCATAGATTGACTTTTTCAGTAATCACATGAGATGCTTTGAAAAGAATGTATTTGCTGGCTTAGGCTAATGCCAGTACATAAAGGTTCAAATCAAATCAAATCTTCATTCTACTCGCGTTAATACGCCGAAGCGTGTAACGAGTGGCGGGGCCCATTTCCGCGACTAAGCGCCTGGGCTACACTGCTCCGAAGAAACTTCGCAGCGGTGGCGAGCCGTTGGCGACACTGAGCCGAATGACCGGCCCGGGAATCGAACCCCAGACCGTCCGCACCGATAGCCGGTGCGCTGAGCAACTGAGCTAACGGCCGGCTCGTACATAAAGGTTATTCTAGAAAAAGTTTTTTACTTTTCTGTGGTTTATTAAGGCCTACTACAAGCCAGTTGGCGCAGTCACTAGTGACAACACCGCAATCGATGCAAAATGTCTGGGGTTCGATTGCAGGCCACGTCAAAACTGACAGAGTGGGCAACGGTCCACCACACTGCGACTTTTCATCGGAGCTGTGTTGCCCAGGCGCTAAGCTGCGGACATGAGCCCCGCTACTCGTCATGAACGCTTCAGCATAATATCGCGAAAATACTGAAGATTTGTTTTGGTCTTAAAAAGCAGAGAATAAAGTGCTTGATTAGATTTATTCAACCTTTCACACAAACCCAAAGACATTTTACAGGTCTGTAAAAACTAAGTTCTATGTTTCTAGCTGCCCAAACATTGGAAACCAACGATACTACTTAAAAATTCAAAGCAATCTACCACGGTGAAACCACGGACAAAAAAAGCTTGCCACAATTGTCAAACAGTGACCGAGAAGAAAGGAGGCCATTAAATAGACCAGTTTTATTACCTAGCTAACTTTCTAGGTGTGTAAACACAGTAAGGTTACTGTCATGATGCAACATTTAGTAGTAAATAATGTCATGTGCTAACAGCAAAATAAAATGCTTGAAAAATACAGCATCTACGTCGGCGAAGCAGCGAAAATAAGATTATTTTTTATCAAATTATCTCACCTTAGCGAGTTCGTCAAGAAATTTGACGTGCGTAAGCGGGTCGCGCTTCTTCGACAAAACTTTATGAAGGTGAATCATCTGCAAAATGACGTTGCATTGACGTCACAATTCATATGAAATAGATAATAAACGGCATAAAAATTTGGAAATTTTTCCAGTATATACCTGATTGGTAGTGCTAGCTAGATGGTCAGTCAACACCTCCATGTTATTCCACAAGTTGGCTCGAAATAACGAAATATTCCCAGGAGATGTAAGACCACTCGCTTTGCCAGGGGCTGCGCATTGCAAAAACAATATTTCGATTATTGCGAATTACAATGAAGAGAATTAACTTTGACTTCTTTTTTTTTTGTTTTTTAGCTGAAAAGACAATTATTTGACTTAAAAAAATATAGCTAGATTCAACGCAAACAATATGACAACTTCTTTTCCTTGACATAAAAGCATTGAGTAAGACAAATCAGAACCAGCTACTGCATTGGAAAAACACGACGAAAAGATAAATTATAGGAAGCCTGCAGGTTGGCGAAGTGGTTTAAAACATCGCTATCGGTGCGGGAGGTCCAGGGTTTGATTCCCAGGCCGGTCAAATCGGACTTTGTCAACAAAGGCCTGCCACCACTACGACGTTTCTGTCTTTCCCAGACGCTATGCCGGGGAGATGGGCCCCGACACTCGTTAAACATCTTGGCGGTAATACCACCAGTATAATGAAGATTTGATTTCTTTTTTAGATCATACGATCATCGTTGAACACAGCCTAGAAAGATGCTACCAAGATAGCTGATGCTTTGCAAGGTACCAACTTCATGAAAGGCTTGACACACAATCGACTTCAAGTGCTTTATTCACTGAATGGCAGGGTTGGTTTGATTTAAATCAACCAATAAAACTCAGAAAACTCTTTTGCAATTTTTTTAGGATTTTTTCGCATATTTGCTTTATGATTTAATCTACAAATGCGTGTTTATTGATCTGTTATGCGTATAATGCTACTGTGTGGTTTCTTGCAGTAAATCCTGAATAGATTCACAGGCATTTAACATTAATGCAAAAGGAAAGATCAAACTTTTGATAGCAGGATTTGGGTTATTGTATCACAATAAAACTTTTAATTTCACAAAAATGCACTACTCAAAAATTTTACTTGTCTGGTCTTGTGACGCAATAACCAAAAAAAAAATCAAAATAACGGCAGAAATCAACATTTCAGCAGATAATAAGTGAAAAGTGAGCATCCCCTACCCCCCATCAGCAGATATTATACTAAAAGTTTGATTTGTTTAAAAAAATTCCATTTAAATCAAAAAATCTGATTTAAATCAAAAAAATCCGATTTAAATCATTGTCCTGATTTTTTTCAAAAAAAAAATCATGATTATTTCCAACCCTGGTTAGTGGAGTTTAACACAGGTCACGGTCGGCATGTGAAGCAGTACCGGTAGTGCCGGTTGTAAAGGTTTGATGAGAGCGCAGCTACGTTCAACTCTGTCGTAATAATGACATATTCAAAACAAGCCAAGCGCACAGCCCTTCCTGCTCGCATTCCGTGTGAAAACAAAAAATGCAAATCAACTGAAAAGTGCAATTACTGTCGTGCGTTTAAATACCAATTGAACAACAATGTTTTTCCGAAACACCAACAAGTCCAACCTTTTCCTGCCTGTGCAGTCCCGGAACGCTTCATGATTGCTCTGATGTCAAGCGCTGTTTTGATGTTGCTATTGGTCTGCTTCTCTGCGTCCATACGAGCATTATCTATCGGCACATGCAAGGATCCGAGGTTGTAGAAGACTTGTAAAGCAGTAGCTGTGTGGGCTTGATTCTAAAAAAGTCAAATCTTTACAGGCTACGCGCGGTATTACGCCGAAGCATGTAACGAGTGGCGCGGGCCATCTCCACGGCTTAGTGTCTGGACAACACAGCCCGGAAGAAACATCGCAACCGTGGCGAATTGTAGGCGACTCTGTATCTGATTTGACCGGCCTGGCAATCGAACCCAGAGCCTCTCGCGCCGCCAACCGGCTGGTATCAGGGCTTTCTAAAACAAAAACCTGGTTGAACATCGAACCCACGAAGCCAGCTACGGCGCCCAATGCACCAACTGCTCGGTTATCTACGATCTTAAGTGCCATTGGACCGAGTACCGAAACCAGATCCCATATTGGAAGCAAGTGTCTAGACCGAGCAGCAGAAAATCATAGACAATACCCTTCCAAAATCAGCACCAACGAAACGTGCTTACCCAATTGAAAACAACTTGTATAAATGAGACAAGCAAACAGAAGTTCTTGCTGGACACATGCAAGCTTAATATTACCACAAATAGAAGAGAGCATCACTGCCAATCTTGACCTGCTTGCAAAATTATCGCCAAGTCTTGAAAACGTTTGATTCACCACGAGATCGTTTCGCTAATAAAGATGTGCTAGGGACTTTTTGAAACCCTGGTCATTGACGTTGATAAACTAATCTTGTGATGTACGACGAATTTTAAGTAATGACTTATAGTTTTAATTTACTTTTAGGAATCACTGCTGCTTACAGCTAACTGTGATGTCATTATTCTTTTTACATACAAGTCATTAAAAGTTTGCTTCTACAGAATATCCTTTCCAGTGGCGTACAGTTCACACTGCATAGGAGAGATCCCATGCACGCACAACTTAAGTAATAACGCAAAAACCACTATCACTTAAATTCACAAGGAAATTGTGCCCTTCGTTCGTTTTTGAGTCGCCCTTTCAAAGAAAATGTTTGTGATTGCTCTTGATCCTGTCAATATACTTCGGAACCGTAAGCGTTAAAACGATTCTAAATCTCTTCTTCCTGCACGTTCGCTTCCATTTACAGCTTATAAACCAAACTTTAGATTGAATATTAAAAATTGAAAAGCTCACCAGCGTAGCAGTGCCTTGATCAAGCAAGCGAGTTGCTTGCGCATTAACTTCTTCTTTCGCTCTTTGTATAAAAGCTCGGTCGGTTTCAAGAACTTCTATTCCGTTCAGATCAATGCCAGCCGATAAGTAATCTAAAGCAAAACAATGCAGAGTTCTATCCAGTAAAAACAGTGGTACCTCGGGCAGAAAAACAACAGTTTTCCTGAGAAGCGAAAAGCCTTTTTTTGGGGGGGGAGTAACCCCTTGGGGGGAGTAACCCCCCAACTGTTGTATTTTCTCAATAACATTTTCCTTTTCGAATTGAAAGCTTGTATTTGAAGAGTTGGTGGCGGTTACGGAGATTTTTTGTAAGTTTCGACTTTTTAAACAGATATCAACGAGGGTCAAGACACATTAAGTTTTCCTTTAAAATGTGAGAAAGATTTAGGACACTAGTTGCTAAGAACAACATCGTCCAAATTTAGCGAATATGTACCGTAGGAATCTCACAAATTTTAAAACTATGGTGCAAGGGCTTGTACGTCATACCAGTTTTCGAAACAAAAAACAAAAACAGAAAAAAAAGACTGACCAATAGTACGTGTTTATCGAAGTCGTATAGCTAAACTTATAGTGAGTCAGGGTTTCAATAAAGCAACTCCTTCTGTTTTTACTCCGCACACAACGTACTATGCTGAATGGTATATGTTAGTACGTGTTTGGGGTGACTCGACAAGGTATCAAACCCAAGATTTTGACTAAAACACTGAAAAAATGTTTCTTGGCGTGCTTACATAGAGCGAGTTATGTATTTGAAGTAGTGGTTCTGGAACAAAAACTCAGAAAAAAATAAATAAAAGCGTCAATAAAGTAGTCGTTCAGTAGAAGTGCAAAAAGTAACACTTTGATTTTTCGATTGATAGAAAAGGAAGCCGTTTTATTCTGCCGAGCATAGCTAAGTTTTACTGCAGCATTCAAAAAGTTTAAATGAAAGTTTCTTTTTCTCACGGTGATATACGCTCAAATGAAAAAGCAAACATTAACATGTAAGCTTACATGACAAGTCAATATACAGCGTTTTCACAAAACAGCATTAAAAATCTACGTTAACTCAAGAAAAAACAAAATCAAATCTTTATTGTACACGCGGTACTATGCGGCGAAGTGTGTAACGAGTGGCGGGGACTACCTACGCGGCTTAGCGCCTGGGCTACATAGCTCCGAAGAAACGTTGAGCGTTGGTAACACTGTGTCTGATTTGACCGGCCCGGGAATCGAACCCCAGACCTCCAGCACCGACAGCGTTGTGCTAACAACTGAGCTAACCGGCTGAATACTTCGTCAAAATTACAGAAACAGGTTAGATTTTGATAAAGATTGTCGAAACGTCATCAGCGACGGAGAAAATAGATGTTTTATTATTCTGACGCAATCGCTAGAATTTCCAATCAAAACAAATATTAATACATAATTAATCAGCTTAAAAGAAAACACGTAAAAGATTATAGCAACCTGCAATAACATCGCTGCAGAGACCTAATTAATTTGCATTTTTTGGTGATCTGAACTAGAGGTAGCTATAAACAGTACAGCAGAAGGTAGTTGGTTACACACCAGTACAAAGAGTAAAAAACTATTCCGAAAGACGCACCAAGCTGACGATTCGCTACGCAGAAAACGACTGTTTATGGGTAAGTTGAACGTTGAATTATGAAAGCTGGCAAGCTGTCGAAAGTGTTTTCTAGATCACACTACGTGGCACAAAAAAAGGAAACAGAAACATATTGCGAAATGCAACAAGTGCAGCTAGCATCACCTATATCGTCGCGTTTTAATGCGAAAACAATTTGTTTTCAACTTAACCCTGTTTTTTTGTAAGCAGTGGCATTGCTTTTGCTTAACACACGACTCGCCACCGCTGCCACATTTCTTCGGAGCTGTGCTGCCCTGACGCTAAGCAGCGGAGGTGAGCCTCGCCACTCGTTGCACGATTCGACGTAATGCGCGAGGATAATGAAGATTTGATTTGACGCGGCTGTATTCAAATAAAAGTTTCTGCTTTATGGCTCAAAAAGGCCGTATACATGATCAAGTTGACCGTGCCATAAGCACGCACATGCTTGCACTTTGACCAAAGCACAAAAAATGGAATAAGAAAAGCTTTAGTGAACATAAGTTAACTTTAAATGATGTCAATATTAGTTAAGAGCGAAAGGTATAGGGTTTACGAAGTTGGAAAGCTTTTGTTTCTTGATTAATCAAAACGCTCTGGTCAAAAAATTCATAGGCAAACGATAGTGAATGTTCTAACTCGTACTTAATGTAGAAAAAAATTTCAAGCCAAACATTTGGTGAAGGTTCGAAGTCATAAATTTGGAAGATTTACCATTTACCTAGGAAAATGAAATTTAATCGAGTTCAAATTCGAGATTACTAAAACCCGCAAGTCGAGTTCAGTGATTTTTATCGAGTTTATACCAAGTTTCGGTTAAGTTCGAAACTCAATCAAGTTTTTTCGAAGTCGAGTTTAAGTTTGAGTCCAGTGATTTTGCTTATCCAGTTCAAATTCGAGTTGGTAGCGCTGATCGCCTAACATTTTTAATCAATGCAAAGAACAAATCGCAAGTTTTCGATCGATTAAACGACAAGGATGAGTTCAAATGGATTAACTGACAACTGCTTTAATTAATTAAACGTTTAAAACAGCGAAAGCAATGTACAAAGAATGTACTACGTGGTATGATATCGCATATAAATATTTGCCATCGTGCTTCAATATATGACGTCACCAATCCACATAAAACTTCCCAAAATAAAGAGTTGCAAGAAAAAAGTAGTAAATTAAACGGATTTATTCGACAGGCGAGTTCGAAAATCCAATATAGAGCACTTTCTACAGTCATGGCAAATTTGTACGACGCTGTTAAAACGACGTGAATCGTAAATAAACTAGGTACAACGAAATCGAAAACTAGTGAAGAAAAAAAGAAATTCTCCAGGGGATATGTGGTAAACAGAGCAATAAAAGTAGATTATGTTTGCTGAATGGGCTAGACGAGCGATTGTGCAGAAGATAGGACTTGATAATTAGGAAGAAAGTAGCTTCGAGTAAAGGAAAAAACATATTTTACAAAGCTGGTTAACAGGGGATGTTTGTCTGTGAAGTGATAAAGAATTTGAGCTATAAACAAATGTTAGGAGATAGCAACCCAGATACTACGAAGAAAGCTTAATAATAATAAAGATATCGTTGGAATCCCGCTAATTAACGCCGTAAACAACTGATAGAATAATGACGTCAATTTAATTACTTTACCTTCATAGCATTCAAAGCATTTCAATGCGTAATGCAAAGTGGTTTGATGAACTATGAAAACGATGCAATTCTCATCTTCGAAAAAACTCTTTGTCAACATATTCATCTTTATTTTTTTCATATTTGGTACTTTGATTTATATTTTTTACTAATATTTTTAACTGCATTTTCATCAGACAGTTTTGATTATGGCAGAAATTCAAAGCATTTCAAAAAAATAATTTACTTTTGTAAATACTTGTCAGCCAATTACGAAAAAATAAATACAGCTGTTGATCATTATTAGATGGGGAAGATAAGCCATGCTCAGCTATCACGTTGAAAATGAATTTAATATTTTACAAACGAAAATAGAACCAGTAGCAATTTTCCACTAGAATGCCAAACTAAGTTGACACCTACATTTACCAGAGTCGATGCGTTTAATATAGGAAATACTACTCGCATTCGTGTTAGGTGAGGAAAATCTGAAAAGGTCTGGTGAGAGCTGAGAAAAGAACTGATATTTACAAGCCAATTTTGAACAGTTGTATCTGGCTAAATCATAAAATTTTGGTTGAAGCCGCCACGAATTCTTGGCCGAAAACTGCTGATGAAAACCTTAAAAATTAATAAAATTTTGCACTCAGATATGTTTCATTTTTTACTTCATCAACTTGTAGTGCTGCTTATTGTAACACAAGCGTGATAAGTTTCAGTTCGAAAGGGACGAAATTTAAACTTGGGGTGCAAGTGGGAGGGGGCTTTGCAAAAAGAGACAATTTTCAGTGACTAGCCTAGAAAAGTCGCCTAGATGTCAATGTTTAATTTCGAATAGTAAATTAAAATCTTTGAAAAGTTAAGTTTTTTTGAATCAGTTTACTGTAAACAGACCATAGACCACTAAATGAACGCAAAAGACACAAAACCTAAAAGCTGCAACAGATATAGATAACACAGCAAGACCTAGATAGCAAGCATCAGCATTATTTTAACATATTTGGTCAAAACGTCACTCTTCTCATCTAGTGTTCAAAGCATAGCATCAACCATGAGACTAAAACAGAGCAAGAATATCAAAAATCGTTTGTATTTTTTTTTTTAGAAAAAGAGATCAAAGCGCCATAACGAGCTTGGGGTTGCCGGCCACCTGTCTACCACTCTAAGATGAGGAAATCCCGTTGCCAGCGGCACAAGCAAACTTGCCTGCTTGTTCTCCACACTGTCCCTTCAATGCTAAGCGACAAGCAAGGAAACTGTTAATATCGATGTTAAAGTCATTGGTTTGACTCGACTCGGAATCAAACCAGAATCGACAGCTCCACAGGCGGACGCTCTTACCACTCGAACATCTGAGCTGTTAAACCAGACCACATCCCCATAAGTTGAGCAACACCCGCAAAGATTTTCGGTCTCGATTTTCTGGTGCTATTTTCTTTACTTTTACGAAACGCTTTTGAAAAATCTTTTGACTGAACTTACAGCATGCGATAAGGTGCTTTTCCGTGAATGTGATCAAATTATGAATTAAACAAAGCTGAAGTACAATGCATTGAACTAGATCTTGCCGCTGATTGGTATTTGGCGATAAAAAACCGAAAATGGATTATGTAAGTTGGAAAAATGAAAGTGTTTCGACAGCGGAGATGGTACCAGTGACTATTCTTGCATTGGAAGCATTGCTCGGAGTGGCTTGCAATTTGGTAGCGGCTGTCACATATTGCAGACAAAAGAACAACTGGGTCTACAATCCTGGAAACGCGTTTACGGTGAGACCAAATATGTTAAAGTTCGTTTAATGCAAGGGTACAAGGCCGAAGGCAACAAAACATTAGGGAGAAAGGCCCGGATTAAGATATTAAAGGCCCGTTCTTATTCTTCCCTAGTGCTCGATGTATAAAAAGGCCTTTTCGTCAAAAGGGGTAGACCAGTGCCTCGGTGCCCTCTCCTTCCTTGGCTATGCAACTGTATGTGAAATGATATGAGGTGATATCTTGAGTTGAAAACAACAAAATTACGCCCAGCCGCTTAAATCTACATGTAATAAGCAATGGTGCTACATGACCTGCTGTTGAATAGCACCACCCGCAAAAAGTCTGCAGCAGTGTTTTTATTGTTCCAACCACTGTTTCCTCCAGAGTGAGAAATTTAAGAAAAATGCGAAATTTTTGGGCAAATTTTACTGATTTTGAACCAGAAATTAATATTATAAAATGCAAAACTGAAAAACTAAGACAAAAAACTTCAATATTTTAATGCAAAACTGCAACTTGTATTTTGAAAAAGCAAATTTAACGCAAAAAATTTGTAAAAAGAGTCTTCAAAGTAGTGAAATTTTTGGGCAAAAATTTCAGTGATTTTATCACTTGGGCAAATTTGCATTAGCCAAAATCCTAGAGGGAACACTAGTTCCAACATCCACTAGAGAAAATAGCAGATGAGCTATGCATGAATGATAGTAAACTCAAACTCGCTTCAATAGTTTACAAGATTCGAATGACCGCAGTACTAGTCGAATACGCACCAGCAGAACGAAAAACCAAGCAATGGGGAGTAAAATTATAGTTTATACAAAAACAAGCCGCATCACTAGCTTTTTTTTCGACAAAATATCCAAAAAAAAAACAACAAATTTATCAGCGTAGATGGCGTCTCCATTCTGGGTCTATTTTTTTGCTGTAAAATTTTGGACAAATGTCCGAATTTGCTCAAAAAATTTCGGACATTTAAAAACTTTTTCGGCAAGAGTTTTGAACGAACGATTTTACCACTTTACTAAATCAAACGTCAATAATTACTGCATTTCACAAAAATACAAAACTAGTTTTAAAAACGAAACTTTAATCACACCAAAGCCGTGCAAAAACACGGAATGCTTATACGAAAATGATCCTAAATTACTTTCTTCCGAAGACGCTAATTAACCTCATTTTTCAAACATCTATTTTAGCTCAATATTTCACAACTTCACTCAAAATATCAAAAGCAACAAATTGTTTCAAGTTGTCATTAAAAGTCTCAAGGGAGTACAAATAACGAAGCCTGTGCGCGATACCGCAGTAGCTGGTGATGTACCGATACCAAAATTTTGCCCGATTCCGATACCGAAAATAATTACCGCTACCGATCCGATTCCTATCTAATGTAATACCGGTACTTAACGTAACACTGAATTTTTAAAAACTGTCACGCAATGTTGCTGCTTGCTAAAATTCACCATGCAAAAATAGAAGTCATAAAAATATCTAGCTGAGGGTAGACTAATGCAACAAGGATGTGATATGGATCAAAGATTTTATATTAGGCTATATAGAAATAATACCCATAATTCCTTGGCTATACTGCTTACAAGTATGTTTATATCTTCAACCTACCATACACAAAAAAATCGCATAGTCAATAAAATAGAATTTCTAAAATCAGACCCTTTCTACTCGCTTTATTGTTTTTTTAAATTAGCACAAAATATACCAATATTATTGCAAATCCCACAATTTTGAATTTCAGGTTGGTGATATGCTAAAGCAGGCGATCTAAAAAAGTTAGCCTAAATGCCACATGCTATTTGGGCTCACTTTTTCAGAATGTTTTTTTGCATACCGTATGGCGGGACAGCACTGTTTCGGGCTATTAGTCCTCATCAGCCGCCCTCTTTAAGATATATTTATCCGAAGGAATGAGTGATCCTGGCAAGATCATTCGTTCTGGAAGATGAATGTATCTTACCAGAGGGCAGCTGATGAGGGCTAATAGCCCGAAACAACGCTGTCCCGCTCTACGGTACGTTTGACTGGAGTGCTTTGCACTGTTAGTGATGGAGAGCTGATAATAGCCTCCGACCCAACAAGAGGAAATCGTCATGACTTCCCGTACAGTAAGCCAGAAGGGCATTGCTTTTTTGTTTTAGTTTTTTTTGCATATCACCAATCCTAAATTTACAATAGTGTGAAATGCAATTGTTTGTTTTTTTCTTTTTGAATGTGTATTCATCACAATCAGATAATCTTACTAAATAGCTGACGTAAAAGCAACTTCAAGTTTTGCAATCCCAGTAGGCAAATATTGTTAATTTTAACCACTAAACTTCAACTAATATATTTTGCAGATAGTCTTGTGTTACTAATTTTGAAATTATTGTGAATGTTTGTTGCTGATACCATTTTTATTGTCAAATCTGCTTCAAAAGAATCGGTATCGGATTGGTAATTACAGGCATTTTTGACCGATCCGATACCCCAAAAAACACCGATTATACCGATTAATCGGTACATCACTAGCAGTAGCCACAATCGTTCAAAACGTCTGGACATAATTCCGAGATATGGTCAAACGCAAAAACGATTTCTCCTAGCTGACAAGCGAGAATATTGCAATAAGTACGCATGTAGCAAAAACTCATCAGATGTTACAGTGGCATCGGTTTAGTTGCAAAAATGAAGTCGCAAAATTTTGGTTAAGTTAGTGAGCATGGAGCCGCCACAAGCGTATTGTTGTGCTATAAGCAAAATTTTTTCGGACACTTTGTCCGAAACGACTCCAAATATTTTGGACATTGAACAAAAAATTCGGACAATGTCCGAAAAAAAACACACACAGTCTCCCTCTAGAGCTGTAATCTCGGGTATGATTCCAAGCCCGGTCAAACCAATGACTTTAAAGTTAATATTCACAACTTCCCTGCTTGAAGCTTTGCATTAAAAGGCAGTGGGGAGAACAAGCCGCCAAGTTTACTTATTTTGCCGTTGGCAAAAGCACATAACGAGATTCTCCCATCTTGGTGTGGTAAATAGGGGGCCGGTAACTTGTAAGCGAGCTCGTTATAGCGCTTTAATCGCTTTCTCGTGATGGGAGGATAAATATGCAGCTAAATGCACTACAATCTCGTAACATACAAATAATGCCGTCACACTAGGAATCACGGTAGATGTATTGACCGTACAAGATATAGGAATCCGGTTAAGTGCTTTTCCCAACGCCACTACAAGCGAACTTGCCGGCTTGTCCAGCACACTGAACATAAAAACTGCAAGTTTTGGGGTAACGGTGGAGTTGGAATAGAACCAGAGTCTACTGTTTCAGAAGCAGCCGTTATTACCACTCGCAGGCTTCTAAGTGAATTAAATTTAGTTCATATATGGCCTTTTTTAAATGTTGTTTAAAATGGGGCTAAACAAACATGCTTGGAAAAACTTAAATTGCTCTAAAAACTGCAATCCAGAATGAGAGTTTGGGTGTGAGATCCATATTGAATATTCGTAAGTAGGAACTTACGTCATGCTCTTCTACGCAGTCTAAATTTGCCAAAAATATTCTCATTAAAAAGGAAGTTCATTGCGTAATAAGTGAATTTCAGTAATTTTGAATACCTTTTTTCAATCTCAATTTTTAAATTGAAAAAAAAAAAAAAAAAAAAGCGTAGGCCTAAGCAGTTCTCAGAAATGCAATAATCTTTGCCTAGCCGACACCCTTGCCCACGTGAACTAACTCAATGCACATATATTCGAATATTCTCACAATGCTGGCAGGAAAACACGAAAACTTGAAAAAAGTTGTCAAATAATATTCAGATATAGCATTATAGAAAGTGAACATATTACTCAAAATTATATTGGGAATTTTTATAATATCCACAGTAGTTTGAGCTTTAAAACACATTACTCGAGCGATCGATAAAAATATAAAATTGATTCGATTTGGAGCACCGAAGCAGCCATGACTAACGGACAAAAATAGAATTCACCAAAATAATAACACCCTACTCTTTTATACAAAGTGTTATCTTAATGATAAATTGTCAAAAAATTGAGCAAGAGCGATAATCAAATATTTATTCTACGATTAGCATCTGTGCTTGGCACTCAAAACATTAAATCCCATTCCGTAATAATCTTGAAAAATAAAGGCGAGACAATTACTGATCAAACACCTTGGGTTTGAATTTTTGAAACATGTGAAAGCATTCATATTGTCAAACCTTAACATAAATGTAACAGTTGCAAAAAAAAAATTGAAAAACGAAAGTATGAACTAAGATTGTCACGTTTTTTTTTTTGTTCTTTGTCCAACCAACATCATCGCAACAACTGAATCGAGATCATCGAGTTTTTTATTTACTTTTTTCAATTTTTCAGCCTGCGGCTGATTAAAAATTTAAGAAATTGATTTTATCATCGGATTCATGAAGATTTTTTTCAGACGATGCAACAAAAAACTAGAATCGAACTTGCTACGCTTCCAATGCAGTCGCATCTCCAACTGTGATTAGCTCATTTCAGGGACTTTCCAGTCGCGTTAAATATTTCGTACTTAATAATTTCGCCGAACAAGACTAGTTATAGTTTCTCAAAGTTTCAAAAGAGTGCATTGAGTCGGTCAATCACTCAAATACTCGACGTCACAGAGCGTCTGCCTCTGCAGTGGTAGACTAGAGTTTGACTACGCGTCAGGTCAAATCATAACTCAGTAGACGATGTTTACAGCTTACCTGCTTGACATTCTGCATTAAAGCGACAGTGTGAAGAATAAACGGGCAATGTTCCTTGTAGGGTAGTTGGATAAGGCAATTAATGCGATTTTCGTATCTTTAAAAAGTAGACAGGTGACTAGCAACTTAGAGCTTGTTACAGCGTTATTGTCTCTTGCGAAAGGATGAAAATCAAAAAATCTTTACCATGGTTGCGGTATTGCGCCGAAGCATGAATTGCACCGACTGAATTGCGGTATTGCACCGACGGGCGGGCACCCATCTCCGGGGCTTGGCGCCACGACAACACAGCTCCGAAGAAACACCGCAGCGGTGGCGACATTGCGTCTGATTTAATCGGCCCGGAAATCGAACTCAGACCAACCGCGCTTATGCCTATGTCTTTAACCACTACGTTAACCGGAGGGTAAGAATGAAAATACAAATAAACCGACTTTGCATATTTTACAGATAAGTCTGATGGTTGATGATCTTATACTGAGTGGAATTGCAGCGCCATTAGTTATTGCCACTGAAGTAACGAAAGCGTCTGCGTCACCAAAAGTAATGGAGTATTTATGCATTGGAGCCAGATGCATGTTGCTTTTCAGTGCCGTGTCGAGCGCAACTGGGAACGCCTTGTTAGCCCTTGATCGGGGAGATTTAACAATCCGGCCATCGAAGCGATTTTTTCGGAAAAAAAGAGCAGCATTTGCACTCGCCATCGCTTGGCTGCTCTCTATAGCCAGCTTGTTGATACCACTGCTAACTGCATGGACTTGTCACGAGGATGTTGTACAATTTTCCAGCGAAGACATTTACAGATCTCTCAATGGACAAGCAGCAAATACCAGCAGCCAAGTATGGAGCAACAATAGCGTTCAGTGCAATGTAACTTGCCACATAAACCGATGCTTAGTTAACGAAACGGAATTCAAAATTCGATGTACAATCCAAGCAATCTTTTTTACTTGTGCAGCGGTTACCATCATTGCAACGTACACCAGAATCCTTCACTCCGTTAAACGCAGAGATATCAAGTAAGTTACATACACTACAGCTTTGTTCAACAGGAACACAAAATCCGTTTGATCCTGCTATTAAGGAAACAAAAAGCATTTGCAACATTGAGCAAAAATGCCATGAAAATGCGTAAGAAAAATTATGCTGATCATGTTACAGATCCTCTATGTGACGGGTTCGATTGGCGGCTGGTCTGTAGCTGATCGCGTTTGACTTGTATACCGGATGGATGCTGACGCGAAGAGCGAAAGTTCACTTCGCAGTCTCTACTTACTGTTAAATTTTTCAAGGTCATGTCGCTCGACAGATAGGGTGTACTAACATTCAGCTTTACAGTTATGCTAATTATTTTCAACGCCGAAACCATGATCAACAAACCATGATAGCATTTTCACCAACTTAACACTGTTGTAGAACGTGCGGTAGGTCATGCAGCTATTTTACAAAAAAAAACTATGCAGAGCTTAAATAGCAAAATAAAACCGACTAAACCCAAAGCAGGAAGATCCCTAAAAGTGTATTAATTAAACAGCTCATGATTAGAAGTTTTTTTTCGGACTGGGGGGTGACGTTCAAGTAGATCAATCTAGCTGAAGAGGGGCCGATTTGCTTTCGCTGCGGATGCAATGGCAGCGCTGCATTTCAAGCGCTGAGACGTAAAAACATAACGAAAATTTAGAATTTTTCGAGTATAATTCTTCAAGGGATTTGACCAAGTTAAATGACTTAATTTCGAAAAGTTTAATTTTTATGCAAATTTTTATTTCAAAAATTTCTATCCTATAAAAAATAGATTAAAAGCATATTAAATATGCAAAGGAAAAATTTCATAAGGCATTAACGAAAAGGTAAATCAAATAAATGTTTTCAAAGAAAAATATTTTACAGTGATGTGGGATCCATCACTTATAATCGTTGCTATATTTTTTACCAGCCGATTGGCATAGTCGTACCCACATTGCTTTCGGTGCGGAAGGTTTTGGGTTTGATTTCCAGGCAGGTCAAATTAGGTTCCCACCGCAAAGGTTCTCCGGAATTCGAAGCTGCGTTGTCCAGGTGCTAAGCCACGAAAAGGGGCTCTGTTACTTCTTACGGCTTCGGCATAACCCAGGGATTCAATTTTTTGATTTGAATTGCTATTTTTAGGAGAACGACCAAGAACATTGAACTGAACACGGGCTTTCATTCGTCGAAGAAAAAAACAAAACTATTCTTTCATCGTTGGTGTACATGCTGCAAAGAAAAAGACAACACCTTGCTTGAAAATCCGAAGAACAATAATGAAATACCCCGAACTCCCAGTCCGTGTACGCCACTGCCAACAGATAAGCAAGGATCGACCGTGTCACAAAGCACGATTGAGAGTATTCCTGATACGGAAGAGTCACGTAAAAGCGAAGATCCAAAAACTGAAAATGCGAACTTTTTAGAAGTTCCCACAGAAAGAAATGCCGGACTTCATCCGGGAAGAGCACATTTTGCATCAGTAGCGCTGTCAGTTCAAGCTTTTATTGCTCTCAAAAGAATTGTAAAAGAAAAAATGGAAATAAAGAAAAGAAAGCACAGGCATTTGCAAAGAATGACAATCGCGATAACTTTAACCTATCTATTATGCTGGATGCCCTACCATATTCTACCCTTTGCTGCAATGCTAACGAAACGATTTTCCCCGGAGCAATACCGTTGTGATCAACAAGAATGCGTAAAGAATGGCATTATGATCAAAAACATTCAACAAGCTACGCTTTTCCAGCGAGCCAGTTACCCTTTAAACATAACTTTTCTATGGGCTTTTGTTTTTGTTTGTATCTCATCTATAGCTAACCCATGTCTGTACAGTTTTTCACGAGAAAAAATTCGCAAAGAATTTTCCAAAATTTTTTGTAAAAGCAAAAAAATTAACACTCCTACGAATGCAAAAAAAAATCGAATAAAATTATATAAGCAGAAAGAAAATAAAGAAACAAAACCGGTTTTTAAATGTCAAAAAACTAAGCGGAACAATGCAAAAATAAACTTGAAAGAAACGCCAAAAGAACATGCAAGGCATCCCGACAGAGAATTACTAGCTTCAACAAACCAAAAACTGATCGCAAATAACTTGGTTTGATTTTCAATGTAAATGCAGACAACTGCTTACAGTGCATAGTCGTCGCACTGCAAATTATAAAACTAGACTAAAAAATTTGTTGGGTGCTTTTGTCCATTGCCAATCTGAAAAATTGATCTCGCAGGGTGTTCGCAAATAAAGTAATTCAGCAAGAAAACTATTGCGAGAAAGATTTGACAATGAACTTGCGACTTCTTTTTGTACTCAAATAAATCGCGATTGCTACTCTACTTTGCAAAATAGCAGGGTCGTGCACGCGGTGGTGATCGATCGTAAACCCACTTACATTTTGTGATCTGAAATGACACCAAACTATTTTAAGGTTTTCTTTTCTTTACCAAGTATAACACCGGCACTTGTGACAATAACCGACACCTACTACTTGCGTAGCAAACATATTGTTACGTTTCCAAAAAATTGACACTGAAACCGAGTACCCCGCCAGCCGTTGCTCATTTCACGCAAATAGACCACTACATAGAAAAACAGGGCGATACTACGACTTTTTCCTTTCATTTTGAACATGGTCAGTGATACTTTTGGAGACTTGCGTTTTTACTTTAGTTATTGTGTAAAGTTTTACCGATTTTTAATACGATTCACGATGTTTGATGTGATGAACACAATTGGCGCACAAGAGAGCGCCCCTGCGTAATCTTTGACGATGAGCATCACGTAAAGCTATAAGCTTTCATTATAAACAAATTAAGAATTGATCCATAGACTAGCAGATTCTCAGACTAGGACCATTGCGGTTCACACGAATGTGCGAAGTAGATACAAGACATTAAAGTTGAGGCGTTTGCCATTATTTTATAATTATTTAGAAGTTGAGCAATCTTAATGAAGTTAACAATGCGTTTCATAACATGTTTTTTTTTATTTATTTGCTTTTATTATATTCTGTTTAAATTTTAATGTTGTTTCTGACGTCATATTTACGTCACCAATTTCGTGAGATAAAAATAAATTATTTTCCTGATAATTTTATTTTTTTGGCAGATTGTTTACAGTTATTCATGGACTTTAACCTGGACAATCGGTGGAAAGGTTTTAGCGAATTCACAACTTACTACGCATGGGCAGAAGCTACCTCCACTTAAATCAAGAAGTTTTGACAAAACATGCCAACAATACACAGCAGTGCCCGCATATCAAGCCCATGGTTGATACGCCCACCCGCTTAATAAGCCCGAAATTGCCGGTCCGGAATTACGTCATTTATTTATGCAACAAACAACCCGCTGTCTGAACCTAAAACCCCGTTTAACAAGTCCAATGTAAAAATACATTTGCTTAAAATTTAGTGAAAACGCGTCGAAATTCAAACTACTTTGTCTTGTTTCGACGATTTTATATTTCTTTACCCTGCGAACCTATTTCTAATTCAACTGTTTCGTCACTAATCGTTTGTTTGTGCCCTAATCGACTTTTAGTTTTCAGCATATGCAACTTTTAGCCTCAGTGCAGTCGACCATATTAATTTATGCGCTTGATAGGCGAAAGTGTAACTTTCAGTTAATGAACCTAAAATCGTACGGCTGTGAGGTGGGCTTCATAAGCGGAGGCCATTGCCAATCGAAAAGGAAAAGAAACACCTGATTTCTCGGAAGCACCACTGCCGTGATAAGGTATTACGGCATTGTTTCGAGTTTGCTTTAAAATTTCTCTTTTAAATAGATATGCCGCAATCTTAATTTCTTATTAGGAAAGAGTACAGCAATACTGTTTATACAAACCGAACGGTTGGCAAAGTGTCGCCAACGGCTTGCCACAGCTGCGACGTATTTTCGGAGCTGTGCTGCCCAGGCGGTGAGCAGCGGAGATGAGCTCGCCACTCGTTACACGCTTCGGCGTAAAACGGCAATTTTATTTTCTTGTCAATACGAGCTAAAGGCATTATGTAACGTGCGTTCTCTGCCTTGGGTAAGGTAACATGCAAGGTAGTGGCAACCTTGCGCGCTGCCGACTTGGTGTTTCGGTACAAAGAGCTTTTGCTTTAGCAACCCTGAGGATAAATTTATTCCAGGTTGAATTGTTCCGAAGATTTTGAAAATTCATTTACCGATACGCAAAAAAATTTTACCGCACCTTGTTTGACTTTCAAAATAATAAAAAGCAAGATTCCAATTTGGAATTTGCCATAATGACCAGTGCGACGATATATTGCGGTAAATCAGAATTTTTTAAATTGTTCAATGCATTCACGTTACTTCGCGAAATTTCACAGATTTCTGATCGAACTTTTGCTTCATAAAAACTTGTTTTTGCTCATTTTGTTTCTTCAAGTTCTTTTTATACGAAAAAACAGAGTTTAAATTCATTACGAAAAAGTGGCTTGACCTGTGAGAAATTTAAGAGCAAACTCGAAACAATGACGCAATACCTTATCACGGCAGTGATGGTTGAATTATCAGTTCAATATAATTTGAAAATGAACTCAGTTATTTATTTAAATAATCCAAGGCATCGAACTGCTTTGCGCTCCGAAGTAATGGGACTATTGCACCGTCACAATTTAATGCTTTTGAAAAATATTCTAGCACACTCGCCAAGTGACACTATTCATTAAATTCATGACATTAAACTAAGATACGTTTTTAATAAAAGCAGAAAAAGTATATAATACAGCACAACCAATTTAAGCATCCAACGCACAGACTATCATATACAACATCACAAGTACACAGAACGTCGCTTATTCACTTTTTAAGTTTAAATACATACCCAGCTCACTAAGACTTTGTGCAGCTTTGGTAAGCTCTCTAACGCCACCTTGCAACTGTCCGTGCAAGCGTTTGCTCAAACGTTGAATCCGAATAATTCGTCGTAGAAGGTCGCACGTTGCCTGAAAATATCAATTATTCTTTTCAAGGCTAAAAAAAATACAATGTAATTGAACTACTTCTGCAGAAAGGCAAATCATCAAAATACACTGTTTGATACTAAGGTGTAACATTTGAGATGTATTGAGATATTGACGCGCAGATTATGCGGGTGATGAATCGTGTCATTTCACAAACGCATTTTAAAATATTTTCGAGGTTTCTTATTATACAAAGAAATCAAATCACGAGAAAGAATCTATCAGCGTGACCGGCTCGACTTTAAGACAGGGTTTTACGATTTGGGTTTGCGTCAGGTTTTGATTTAGAGCTCGGTTTCATTTCAGTTTTGATTTAGAGCTCGGATTAGCGTTTAGGGGTCGGGTCAGAGTTCGCTATCTCAAAGGCAAAGTTGTCCCAAGCCGAACAGTCACTGCCTCTTCAAATCAAAACTCGCCAAAAAAATTTGCCAAAATTTTTAACGAGCTAAGACGTTACCTGCATTCTTCCAAGCTGAACTGTTCTGGTTTGAATCTTATTGAAAGGCTCTCCCACTTTACTACGGATTCTGCCAAAAAGTTTTCCAAGTAACAATAATGGTTTTTACGTTTGAAAAAAATGTTAAACTACATCAATTTGCTTGCGTTTAATACAGCATAATGAAATTACTCAGCAGCAATTTCATACAAGTACCAACTTGGCATTAACAAAAAAATCAAAACAAAAACAATTCCGCAAGCAGACCAAGAGAAAATGATTCAGCCAAAATAAAAAGTTTAAAACTACATGGTTAAGTCAGCAACTCTAAAATGCAGAAGGATGCAGATTCCTGCTTGTCTATGTTTGTTTTCTAGATTCACATGACGAGCTCAACAACAACAACAACAACAACAAGTTCATTTTTCGTTTTCGTGCAAAAATCAAACGCGAAATAGCGTGATCACTACATGAAACAGGGAGACTGCAAGCAGATCTTTCAGTCATCATCAATAGCATATTCATGATATTGCTCAAATTTTATGAAAGGGAAAAAAACTGTAATAGTTATTGCTGACCGACGAGTCTTTTTCTTGTAAAAAGATATAGTTCAATGGTTCTCAAACAAGGTTCTGCGAAACCCTAGGGTTCCACCAGTACAGTCCAGGGGTCTCGCAAATATAAAATTTACAGCTGGGTTCCAGTAAATTAGTAAGTTATAATGCACAAGGGTTCCTAGAGTCTCTGGAATACTTCTTTGGGTTCCGCTTCACCAAAAAGGTTAAAAACCACTGATAGTTTAATGCTTTACAATTTCATCAGAAATTAGATATATAAGATCTCTACTGAACAAAAAATTGTTTGTATTTCAAGTACCTGTCAACAGCTGATTGCAATGAATTAATTCTTGTTTGCATCATCGACAGTATTCCTTCAAGTGATTCAATTCCAGTTGCTTGAACCAGCAAATCTTCGTGCCGTGATGAGATCTGCACATTTTAGATAATACTGTATTTACTTAAGCATACTATATACAACTAACAGTGTTGCGTAAAGAGCACCCCTGACTTTGGATTGAAAACTGGTATGATATAACAAGGGCCCGCTAAAGTCAATAAAGTCAAATTTTTTTTAGGACCTTATTACATGATCAAACATGTACTAACGTTCGTTTCAGGCCTTCAGGAGTCTGTTTTGGTATATTTTATAAGTCAAAATTTTGCATAAAGTTAAAACTGGTCAAAATTCTCTTCATCAAAAATTTCCTAACCCTAACCCTTACAAAAATGAAAAAAACGAAGATTTTTTTGTATTCTTTTGAATTTTTGAGCTGCTATTAAAATTCTACGCGCAGTTTTATTTGATTATTCCGAAATAGTAAGTTGCAATGGTAAAAGTGCGTGCGGTAATTGAGAAAGAAATAGCACTTATTATGCATGAAATGTTTGTAAATTGCGGATTATAAACCATTTTTAATCAAAAAAGTGCAACAAGACATAAGTAATTAGGCTAAAGCGGTTAGGCCAAAATAAAGTCAAAGTTTTGCTAAAATAAAGTCAAAAATATGTTTTGTTTAGGTCAAAAAAAAAAAAAAAAACCCTAGATATAACTTTAACAAGCTAAGTACTCATCTATATCAGGGGTCCGCAAATAGTGGGTCACGACCCAAATTTAGGTCGCGACACTTCGACTTAGGGTCGCAAAAACTTAAACATAGGTCTATACAATTATTTTGACGTGATGACGCTTTTTTGTTTCAGTTTTTTTCAGGAATTTTTTCTATACTTTTTGGTTTTGAAACTTTTTGACTTTAAGATACAGTGTAATGCAAAATTTTTGAATCTTCTGAGTCGTAAGCTTCAAAAATTGATTCCTCACGTAACAAGTGTCAATTGTTACGACTGATAATCGGGCGCTGCATGTAGAATTTCAACGTCTTTATTACTAGTCAGTAGTCACTTTAGTGAGTCTCAGTTCACTTTGAACTGTTTTTATTGGCATCTGTGGGAGGATGTAAAGCGCATTGCGGTTTTTAGGTTAGTAGCCTAATGCAGAAGGAACAAATAAGTCAGCTAAACAGAAAAATTCTTGGCCAAATTAGGATTTTAGCTTAATAGCTAGGTTGTTAGGCAGTTCAATTTTGCAAATTCAGTTGCAAAAAAAGAAGCTAAAAGTATTACAAGTTGTTTGAGCAGAATCATTAGCGATGACGTAGCAATTAACTTTTTTGTTTCATATTTAGTGCCTATTGACAGCAACATAGCAAGCACAACACCAAAAAGTACAGTATAAATACGGTGGTAACTTGCGTACTGTATACCGATAAGCCTTCCATAAAATTTAGCAATATTTAGTATACCGGTACGTAACTTTTCGTCGATCTCGTACTTGAACTCGACCTATACTTTTTGAGCTAGAACATAAAACTTTATTTTATTCAATTTACCGGTATTTGGGCCGACAAACAAATGTTGAGAAACTGCTAAATAACGAATGCTTCAAAAATAACGGACAGTGGCCAAACCCGCTTTACAGACGAAAGAACAGCGAAGATTTTATGACTGAGTATAATAGAAAAATTTGGATTGGATTTTGCATAGTTTACGTGTTTTCACTCGCCAATTCGGAACCATTCGCTCTACTTTGGATCGTCTTCCGCATCAAACCGCGAATTTGCTTATTGTGGTCTAAACGCAAAGCTCGTATGTCTCACTAGAAGAATAAACGCAAGGATTCATTCTTTGCTGACTTTCTACTTGTTTGTAAAAGTTGTTGCATTTGACAGTAGCCTTAAAATTGGTATATAATTAAAATAATGCTCAACAAAAATGACGCTTCTAAATTTGTTGGGTCACGTGGATTTAGGGCAGTTTTTTGGGGGGTCGTGCCAAAAAGTATTTGCGAACCTCTGATCTATATAATACTCATTTAAATTTTTAATATTTACCCAGTAGAAAATTTTGTGCGGTATATTCTTGGTTAAGTATACAGCATGGTAGCCTTGTGCATCACACATAAGTTGTATATAGATGAAACAACCATGAAGTTGATGAACAACTGAAGGAAGCAATACTTAACAACGTGGAGGCCTGCTCATTATAGCACTTCTTAGGTGGTCTAGTTCAACTTCAGTATTGCCAACAAAATTTCAACAAAGTACCGTACAGTATGTGCTCCTTTCAAATAATGAAATGCAAACAAAATTCCAACGAAGTACTAACCTGTGATTGCAGCTCTTTATCCAGCATACTAATTCCATCAAAAAGCTGTGCAAGCTGCTGTGAAATTGCGGCATTTTGAATAATTCTGGTTGCGTAATCTTGAACCTCAAACTCATCATTCAAAAAATCTCGAAGGACATCTAAAGAAACTCTAGCATAAAAATTGGAAATTGAAAAAGTCTGCTGTGGCTAATTCTGTAACTTTATTTGGTATAGTCCTGGAGCACATCAGCAGAATATGCATTATTGTTTTCCTGAAATAGCAGCCAGCTGACCAGTTAACTGGTATATATAAGTTGTATGATTCTTACAAAACATGGAACAACATAAATTTATTCAATAGCGACTCAACAAAAGTTAAAGCGAATTTTAATGCAGAAAGCAAAGTCATTGGGTCACATGCAGCTTGAGTGCCCAATTTGCCCATACAGCATTGGCACCAAGAACGTTAAAAGAAATGGCAGACTTGGCTATTTGTATGGGCCCACACAAATAAGCGTTTGGTTTCTCTTATTATCCCTTCACGCTCTCCCGGTTCTACAAGAGCGTGACGAAGTAATAAAACAAACCAAAGAGACAAATGTTACGGGTCCATAAAAATAGCCACCTCCTCAAAGAAATGGCAGTGGCTAGTGTACACTGTACCGAACTATAAAAATAAACATTGGTTGCATTAAAACATAACATAAACCAAATCAGCAAATGTTACGGACCCATAAAAATAGCCATTTCACAAAGAAAAGCCATAATCAGATTACCTGATAACTGGATACACTAGTACGGCGCTGTAGGCTACTCTGTTGGTAAATCGTCAGATGCCAGTAGCCTAATGTAGGTAGCCAGGTAGTCCAGTTAGTATTGCTGCAATTCTACTAAACACTGCAAAATACTGAAACACTGCAAAGGAGCGACAAAGGACTTACTTAACATCACAAAGTACGACAAAGGACTTCAAATTAATCTACAAAGAACGACAAAGGACTTTGCATTAGGGTTAGGCAGTGATGAGCACGATAAACCTTTCTGTACTAAATCGATAATGATAATATAATCGATAAATCTCAATTTCTTTAAGCGATATCGATAATCGATGAATTATCGCTGATAAATTTTTCCGATAAATATTGCGGTAAACTTTCTATATGTTTGACGAAGTTTTTTTCTTGTAAGTCAAATCAAAAAAGTGTTTTTTTAGATTTTTCAAGAAAAGAGGGCAGTTCACGGACTCTGCCGTGGGATTAAACACAACTAAAAGAGATTTTTAAAATTGCAACAAGACTTTATCGACACCGTGAATTTTGCCATAGCGCCTACTCACCAACTCTGAAGTTTGAACACTGTGTGCATAAAGAATTGTTTATCGCAATAATTTATCGGCGATAACAAAATATATTACAAAAGCGATATCAGTAATCAATACATCCAAACTATTTTGAGCGATAACAATAATCGGTAAAAAATTATCGCCGATAAATGGCCATCTCTGGGGTTAGGTTAGGGTTATGGTTAGGCTTGGGGTTATCAGGTCCTTTGTCGTACTTTGTGGAGTTTACTAAGTCCTTTGTTGCTCCTTTTCGGTATTTCAGTCCTTTGTGGTGTTTAGTAAGACCCATGTTGCTGTATTGGTAATCCGGTCTTACTAAACATTGCAAAGCGGTGTTCCCTCTAGAGTGAGAAATTTGAGAAAAATGCAAAATTTATAATTTTGCAGATAGTTTTGTTACTAATTTTGAAATTTATTTTGCTTTTTGCTTTTGCGAAATTGCTTTTGAAACAAAAATGAATATCATAAAATGCAAAACTGAAAAATTTAAACAAAAAACTTGAATATTTTAATGCAAGACTGTAGCTTCTATCTTGGAAAAGCAAATTTAATGCAAAAAATTTGTAAAAAGGGTCCTCAAAGTAGTGAAATCTTTGGGCAAACATTTCAATGAATTTATCATTTGGGCAAATTCGCACTAGTCAAAATCCTAGAGGGAACACTGCTGCAAAGGAGTGACAAAGGACTTACTAAACACTGCAAAGAACAACAAAAGACTTGGAATCATACAGCATATCACAACAAAAAACCACAAAGGACTATAAATTAGGGTTAGACTTGGGGTTATCAGGTCCTTTGTCATACTTGGAGGTGTTTAGTAAGTCCTTTGTCACTCCTTTGGGGTGTTTAGTAGGACCCTTGGTAAGCCAGTCTACTGGTAGACCATATCAACATCTATCAGAACATTTGTGACTGTTTTGTGTTTGTTCTTTTTCAGACGGTTAAAACCTGAGATCCTTTCACTGTTTCTCTTAAGTTCTCCCTTGAAAAAACTTTTAATCTTGAATAAAATTTTGCCCAGAGTCTGAAAGTTTTATGTGTTTGAAGAAAGTTACGCGTCATTACCAAAACCAAGTAAGCCAGGCCACTTACCATCTGCTGCAAAAGTTTTTAAAACGTCTTCAGCTGAATTAACTTCCAGCTCCATTGTCCAACCATAGGATTCAACTCAGAACTTTGGCCAAGGCATGTTAAGATGACAGACATGTGATGCCTAAGCTCAACAATTACCTGAGCATACAAGGTTAAAAATTACAGCACGACTGGGGAGCAAACCTGCTAACTAGCATATGCTCAGAAGGCCTACGGGTGTGAGTGTCTAGACTGGAGCACCTCACCCTTTTTTATTACAGTATCAGACAGTGTCTATTTTGCGGTTAATAGCAAAACACTGATTGGCTAGCGTTTCTATGCATGACTGTTGATTGGCTTGCATCTATATGCATGACTGGTTTTGAGAAAATTAGCCCATCAGTATTTTGCTACAACGGCAAAATAGACACTATATTTTTTATTATGAAAACACTGCTGCATCGGACTGCTTGTTTCCATGAAATTAAGCAACGTTCACACCGGACGCAATGCAATGCAAAGCAATATCGGTAACTTTAGCTAGCGAAGGCAGCGTTTATCGCAAATGCAGTGCTAAAGTTATTCTGGAATTTGGCTGCACAGCTTTTTGCCATGGGAGGACAAGAATAAATTAATGGTCAATCATAAGCTGTACCGGCACTAGAGTTGGAGGGGGATGCCATCCCCCACGAAAGCAAACAACACAATCTCCCCATTAAACATTTTGACAAAAACTACTGGCACTACGGCCACAGAGTGCGTTGGTGTCATGCCTAGCACTATCGTGTATTTGCTCAAATGAATAAATAAATAAAAATTCCAACACCATCTCTCCATTAAACATTTTGACAAAAAAACGGTAGTCTATTCCCTCATATAGTCTACTTAATGACCATCCCTCCTCCACGTTTGCATGAAAAGTGTGAAGCCTACCCCCCCTCCCATAAGTTGATGCTTAAGTATTTTTACAACTCCAGTACTGATTATAAACATGGCATTAAACAAAGGTGATAGTCTATTGCACGCAACATTTTTTTGGCAAACTTTTGCCTACTAGCATTTTTTGGGCAAATGTTTACCACCCTTAAAATTGTGAGCTTCTCAAACCAACCTTTTCAATGCATTGCAAGACCATGTTATTCATGTACAGTGCATAGCTCACGGTACCGATTGCATTTTTTGAACTTAAGAACAAGAGCTTATACCAGTAGGCCTTAAGAACCTGAGCTTATACCGGTATGTAAAACTCTTGGCAGTGTCTATTTTGCCGTTAACTGTTAACGGCATAATAGTATTTAGGTCTATTTTGCCGCAGCTACATAACCCCATGTCACACGAATATTAGAACACATCTTATTCTGTATAGGCTATTCTACTGTCTTCACGAACTTGATTGTTAACCCCAGGTCACACGAATCCGAACCGAAGCAAAACGAACCGAAGCCGTGATGAGAATTGAACCCAAAACTAGTGCAGCGCTTTCCTTTATACGCTGCATTCTATCCACTGAGCTATCGACAAGTCGTGGCAATCTAGCACAAAACGGCGCTTAAAAACCCACAACGTCACTTACGGCAAAATAGACCTAAAAGCTATTTTGTTGTAACGACAAAATAGACGCCACCAAAACTCTTCGACTAGACTTATTGCAGGTCACAACAGTCCTCCTCGAGTAACGTCTAGTATCAGCCACCAGGTTCGGTTAGGGTTAGATTTGGTTAGAATTACGTTCGGTTAGGGTTAAATTTAGTTAGTTAGCCGGTACAACCCTAACCGAATCTAATGCTAACCAAACCTACCGGTAACCCTAATTGAACCTGGGGGCTATTATTATTTTATTATTTGAATACAACACAATGGTGAGAGAATTCACATTCAATCACACTTACAAGTGAGGAAAAATTAAACAAACATTAAAATACAAGAGAGGCAACAGTATGTAAATCAAACTTATGAAGACGCAATTTAAATAAAGAAAGACTTGAAGCAGATACCAGATCATTTGAGAGACAATTCCATACAGAGACAATGCGGTTGAAGAAGAAGTGTCTAAACCGATCCTGTTTCGCATTATGAATGGTTTGCACAGTGAATTCATGCTGACGCAAATTATACTTGCAGTGACGATACTCAAAATAGTTGGAAAATTGCAAATCACAAAGGTTATGACAGATTTTGAACATAAGTATGAGGTCAAACTCGAGTCTGCGATATTCGAGAGACTTGATGCCAAGTTTGCAAAGACGATCATTATAACACTTAAAAGGAATGTTGCAGCGAGTGAAAGCATAACGAGTAAAATTTCTTTGCACTGATTCAAGAAGAACAATACGGTATCTTTTTTTAAATAAGGACTCCAAACACATGTATTGAATTTAACTTTAGGGCGAACGTAGGTAATGAAAGCTTTTACGTCTTAGCAAAATCCAAATATTTTTAGTGGAAAAGGAATGCAAAATTTGATAAGAACACAAAGAGGCATATGAAAAATATGGTAAGACCATTTAAGATTATCACGAATGTATACACCTAAATCTTTAACAACAGAGATGTCTTGATGTTAAGTGAACCAGCAGAATAAGAGTTAGATCAATGATTGCGAGATATACACAGATGTTCACATTTAGCTACTGCAAGATCAAGTTGATGAAGTTTGAGCCAGTTTGTGAATTTATCCAGACCCTGTTGCAAGCTAAAAGCATTATTGCTGAAAAGTTTGGCATCATCAGCATATAAAAATACTAGACATTACAGCATTAGGCTGATACTAGACGTTACAGCATTACGGTACCTAGCCTGCTCTTCTAGTGCCTGCTGTCACCCATGTCACAGTTGTTACCAACAGTGGTAGCACAATTTTTTGTATGGTTGCAAAATGCGAAGTGTATTACTCAGTACTGGTGTTAAAGGGACCAGCAGTCAATCAGCCTTTGAAATACCGTTTTACTTCGCCTGGCAGGTTACTGACTTTCTCCTGTCTGCAGCTTTTTTCACTAAACAGTCAGGTTTAGCTTCAGAAGCTTGATAACATCAAACTAAGAATAATCGTTTTAAAGGTCCGATAATTGGCTGAGGACCACCAGGCTTCCTCGTAGCAAATTCAACACAACGTGATAACCAAGAACGACATTAAACGCGGCGAAATCAGTCAATTAAAAACACGTTCGTTACGTCACACGCACTGTCTGGTGCAAGCGGTGTTGCTAAAACCTGCAGGAGCACAAGGATCGCAAGAATCAGAAGGACCGCTAGCGGCGCAAGTGAATTATTACGAAAACGTGCAGGAGCACAAGGATTGCCAGGATCACAAGGACCGCTGGGGGCGCAAGTGCATTATTGCTAAAACGTGCAGGAGCACAAGGTCACAAAGAACCTCTAGGGATGCGAGTGAGTTATTGCTAAAACTTGCAGGAGCACAAGGACGGCTAGCGGCGCAAGTGAGTTATTACTAAAACCTTCAGGAGTACAAAGATCACAAGGAGCACTAGGATCACAAGGGCTACTAGCAACACAATGAGGAACACAAGGAGTATATTAGGGTTAGGTTTAATGAGGGTCAGGTTTGGTTGGGGACGGGGTTAGGTTTGGTTAGGGTTAGGTTCGGTTAGGTTTAAGTTCCTTGCGGCTTGCGCTCCTTGTGTTCCTGCAGCTTTTAGTAATAGCTCAGTCGCGCCGCTAGCGGTCCTTGTGCATCTGCAGGTTTTAGGAATAATTCACTTGCGCTCCTAGCGGTCCTTGTGATCCTTGTGCTCCTGCAGGTTTTAGTAGAACCCGGTGCAATAATGTCAAACCAAAGAAAGAAAACAGGGTTTGCCACAATAAAATCAACTGTAACTTAAAAAGCATTACGGTGTCGTTCGCACCAACAGGGTACCTATGATTACTAACAGTGAAACAACTCTAAACAACTCCGGAACAAATATCTCAGCTTAGGTATAATGTTCCCATTTCTTATCTTTATTTAAAAATTGTTTTTATGAAATTTACCGCTAAGAGAGAAGTGTCAAACTCGTGTCGGAAGCTTCACGAATTTCATACGGTTTTGAAAGTCATCACAAGAGAATACAGTAATTGCCAAAGTTTTGAGCAGCAATTTACGTCCGTCATTTACGTCAAAAGGCAATCATTGCCAGTCTTATGAAGAACTGAACTGCGAGTTGTGATTTTGTTCTCGATTTTTTTTCATTTGTTTTGTTTTGTATTGCTCAATAATCCAATTGCCTTATACCGCAATGTAATTTAATTAATACTTACGAAATATAACCTTTAAATCATGTATTTTTTTTTTTTTATTTCAAGCCACTTAATTGCATCTTAGGATTTTTGTGGTAATGAAATACATGCATCATGGAGATGACCTAGTTGAGCATCGAACCCGCGAAGCCAGCTTCGGAGCCCAATGCACCAACCACTCGGCCAACTCCATGTGCACCTTTAAACTATGTAAATAACTCAAAAAAATTAAAATTTAGTCGGGTGCCTTCGAGCGACAACAAAAAAATTGCCAAAAATAATAAAAAATTATTTATTAATTTTCGCCAGCGGTTTCTCATTGGATATGGCTGATATTTCATACCAGTAAGTTTTGATGCTATATGCAACTACTAGTACTTTACTCCACATTGATTTTCAAAATTGACCTGCCCTACTATACATACATATTAATACAAAAATACGTAATATGTCCAATCGGAATATGTCTAGTAAATATTACAAATGCATAACAAACGCAGCTACTCAACTATCACACTTCTTAACCACAGTGAAAACATTATTTTTTTTGATTAAATAAACTACAAAAAAACTTCATACTATACTGCAATAGTCGGCAAACACCGGGCCGCGGCCCGGTACCGGTCCGCGAAGGATTCGGTACCAGGCTGCTTACTTTTCCCGATTAAATGCTTTGAAACGTTGTATTTCACATCTATTGCATGCCTATGTACTCAGCTCATCTGTGGTGTAATTATTTAAAGTCAAGCTATAACAAAATTCGAGTCGCCTATAACAAAGCATTTCGTTTATTACAGGTTATACAGTGCCGGATTTACCAAAAAGCTAAGCAAGCTGAAACCTAGGGCCTCGGAGAATAAAGAGGCCTCGTCACAAACAACGAAGACATTCTTTTTATCAAGACCTTTTTTTGGAAATTGACCATCAAAACCTTTATAGGCCTAAACGTAGAGACAAAAGCGTATTCAGGGGGGCATTGTGTCATGCCCCCCTCTTTTGACTCGGCCTTTTAGTAAAAAAGAACAAAATTAATGGTGCCAAATGACTAAAATATGCCAGACTCTTTTGATAGTTTCTGTAGCTTGTGGCCAGGGGGTAGGATGAGGGGTGTGCATCCTCCCACCAGCCATTTCGAAAATGTTTTTGATGTAGGCTATAGGCCTACAATTTTTCTAAAATTTCGAACCTCTTCCATAGCAATAAGCCTTACGCCTTCAGCAAGTAGGCTACATCGAAAACTTGCGTACAAAATGCATTATACTTGGCGAAGCACTCAGAATTAGGGTCAAAAAATTTTAACCAATTTAGCATGTAAATTTTCAAAATTTTTCCGGGGGAGAACGCCCCCAGACCCCCTAAAGCTTTTTCTGTGTCTCAATCAGCTTCAAATTAGTTCTGCGAAAAAAAGAAATACGCTTGAAAAAAGTGTAAAAATTATTGCCCCCCCCCTTTCACAATTTCTCGCTTCGCCACTGCGTAGAGATAAGTCTGATCGTTGCTCACTAGGGCCTCATTGATCAAATAGCCTAGAGCCTCTCATTGTCTAAATCCGGCCCTGATGTTATACCAAGGTATGTCAGTGCTAGATTGTGTCAAATTTATGCCAATATTCCAACCTTTGGTGCATATATACGTAAATGTTTTTATGGATTCTATCGACGAATTGAATTGTCTGAAAACTTGATAACTATTGCTATAGGCAATTCTGAGGCCATAATTTCGTCTAAAAATTTTAGTCACTTTAAAACAATGGCTTTTAACCTGGGCGCTACCGACCCCTAGTGGGCGCTTTTGACTTTTAGAGAGATGGAAATGCTCACGGAGCACTATGAGGGGCGTTGCATTCAGAAGGTGTAAAGATATTTTGTGTCATGATCGATATGTTAACGTGCTCTGTACACCTGTATAGGCCTGCTAGCCCAGGACTGCAAAACTGGAAAAGAATAGTAGGTACTTCTGTGGACGTGATGACCTTTTTTGGCTCAACACTGTTTTTTTGATGAAATTAGGACACCTGCGGACGTGATGACCTTTTTTTGCTCTTCACTGATTTTTAGTGGAAAACAGGTCATGTGGGCAGCAGACTAAGTCAACCTCTGAAAAGGAACGCTGAGGAAAAAAGTTAAGAATTGTATCTGGGCTAATTGTAAACTTAACGAAAGAAAATTTACAGTATTAGTAATTGAAAACTTTGTGAAGTATTCCTAATAACAGCCGTCCCCAGAAAGTTTAGCTTCGAGGGGGAGGGTAATTTTTTTGAAGCTGAATCAGTTATAAAGTTAAAAGTCGCGGCAGAGACGTGAATGCATTTTCAGGGCCGTATCCCGAAATTTTCCCAGAAGGGGGAAGCGTAATTTGCTTCTGGTGAGTGGCAACAGCAGATCGAGTTAATTTAAAGCGATTTAGAAACAAAAAACGTTTCTTCAAGGGTCCGGGGGCATGCTGCCCCGAAAATTTGTCGAAATTTCACATGCAGTGATTGCAAATTTAGTGCTTTTTGAACAACGTTCAGGATAGATCTGGTAACTTAAAACTTGCATACGATAAAGTGAATGAACCAGAAGCATACCGTTCATCAAGAACCAAGAAATTACAGCGAAGGGAACGGTGAGAGGTTTTTTAAGTGTAGATCAACGCTCTAGTCCTCCGCACGGCCTACATCCCACACCCTCCTTTACCACCTAGTCCTAGGCCCTTTTACCGACGTGATCGCTATGACTCTAATGTCTTTATACATCTGAAATTTAACATATTTTGGAGAGGAACTTTGAAGAAGTGCACTACAAATATTTGCCGTTCAATGAAATAACACGACGTGGTAAAATTGTCAATTTTTACAGTATCAACTTCATATTTGAACTTTGTTTTATCCTGTAAACCAATATCAAGCACACGTACCCCACGCAGTTTTCAAGATATTAGCGAAACAAAAAAACTGGAAAACGCAAAATGCCTGTCAGAAGTTATCCAATTTCATAAAAGTCTGGGTACAGAATTAAAAATTTGGCCTACCAAATTTGTATATTCTTCAGCCCCTTCTCCAAATTCTTAATTAGACGCCCAGAAAGCTCATGGATGCCCTATATAACCTATGTTTGCAAAAAGGAGCTATTTCGAAATTTGTGCTTTATGTTACAACTAGCATGCGTTACAGGGGTGACATGTTTAGAGGCAGAAAGATAGTTTTCTGATAAGCGGAGGCACAAGACCGCCATGCATGAGGTCGACCTTAGGGGATGATAGACTGACCCGTCTTGTGCTTCAGACATAGGTGGGCAATTTAATGCAAAACGTTAGCTTCGTTAACCACTACTTCGTTAACACAGTTATGCACCTCCGTTCACGTTAATTCGTTAAATTCATCTTCAATTAACGGAAGTTAACTAAATTCGTTACATCGTTAATTTTGACTTAAAACGGCATTTCTTTTTCAAAAAAGCTAAAGTTTTTTAGTATCAATGTTTGCGTAAGCATTTAAGCAAATTTTTTGCTCTCGAGCAATATGTTTTGTTGATTTTATCTCGCTTTTTGACCTCGTTGGTCGTATTTTGCTAGTTTATCGATGTCAAACTTAACCAACAATGAGAGAAATAAGCGTATACAAAAATTTAACTGAAGTATTCAAGCACTAACGGAAGTTAATTTATTCCGTTAATTTCAAAAAGAATTTAACGAATTAACTAGTTAATGAAAAAGTTAGCTTCGTTATTAACGAATAAACGATTAACAAAGTTGTGCCTACCTCGATTTGGCTTCAGATTATGTACCAATAATATAATTTACCAGCTAGTATAGCTGATGTTGTAGCTCAGGGATGGGCAAGCTTTTCACGCAAAAGGCCACAAGATGGAAATTTTTTTTTCGACGATCACGATCCGCGTGTGAATGTGATCTTCAAAAAAAAAAAAAAAAGGATTCACCCCGCTTTTCATTCCAATTTTGCACCGTTGAGGCTAATTTTTTTGAAAATCACTGCTATCCACAATCTCTGAAAAAAAAGGTCTTCCGTTCGATTCACTGGGGGAGTTTAAATTTCTGTAAGTGCCGGCGGGCCAGAAGAGAAGCCCTGCGGGCCAGATTTGGCCCGCGCGCCATAGTTTGCCCTTGTCTGTTGTAGCTGCTTTTATTCAAAAGCGTTCGCTACGTTTATTGCTTTCATTATAATTATGAAAAATAATAAACTGCTCAGCGGTGTGTAAGACAGGATGAGGTTTTAAACACCGGTCGGAGCGTTTACAAGCCTGCTATGCGACAAAATGACGAAGCATATTAGTAAGTGTTAGAAAAATTCGTACTCGTTTTGAACTTCAGATCAAAAATGAAATCATTCTTCATTTTTAATTCTCGCGGAGTCGCGGTATTACGCCGAAGCGTGTAACAAGCGGCCGGACCATATCCGCGACTTTGTAGCACCTGGCAACTCAGCTTTGATATTCCACGCCGATAGCGATGTCTTACCGCTACGCTAACCGGTCGGTTAGCGGTCAAGATTTCCGGTGAAATTAATATTTCTAATGGTTCTTTAACTTGAAGCATGTTACCAATCGTTAGTGTGAGATATTTATTGTCTAACAATTTGTCGTTGAGCGCACCCATCGAGAACGATAGGCCTACTTACAGTACAACGAATCTTGACAATGGGTTGACAAAACACTGCTTACGCATTACCTCAGAATTTACTTAAAATCTCGATTTCCCCCCTGAAAAGAATTCTGGACCCGCGCTTACAACACATGTCACATTTTTATTTTGCTAACATTTTGTACTTTGATTGCGCACACACGTTTTTGTTTTGTGGAAGGTAATACTCTCACAACCACTGTATCTTTAGAAGTGATCGAAGCTAGTGGAGCAATGGAAAAAATTGCCCCAGTATTGAAGTTTTTTCAAAAACCAAACTAAATCAAGCGCAAGACGAGTTAGCGAATCATAAAATTATACTGTAAGTTCCAAAATAGCATGCTAAGTATGTTTTTACCCAAATCACCACCACACTGTTTTCGAGTACGGTAGTACTAGCTTTTAGCTTTCCCCAGCATGGCGTACCGGTATTGACTTTGTAGTTGCAAAATCTGCTGGGCAAGTTGCTGCGAAATTGCAGAGATGACGTAGACTGGACGATGAACATACGAGCGCGGACTTGACAACTAACATAATGGACGCTGACTCATAAGCATACTGATCGAGTTCGTGTGTGTAGATGACAAGACCTGCATGACCACGGTGCATTTTTCTGGTTTATACTTATACATGTCAGTGACATGGCCTAGCGGTACCGCGCGCAGGTGACAGATCCTACGTCACGAGTTCGATTGGCGGCTGGAACCGATCACATTTGACGTATGTAACTGGTGGCTGCTGACTCGAAGAGCGCAAGCTCACTTCGCAGTCTCCCTCAATTACTGTTGAATTTTCAGTTCAATATAATTTGAAAATAACCTCAGTTATTTATTTATTATCCATCATTTTTTGGGGTTGCATGGGATTTCAATGCTAGTGGGACATATAGCAACAGATTCATCAAAATTACAGTTTATAGACTATGCAGATCTTCGTGTATATAAGTGAAAGTTGAGGTGAAGAAGGGGTCTTTTCCATACAGTATTCGATTCTGTTCGATTGTATTCTATTTTATGAGATGATCAATCTGCGATTCAATAACAGACGATTTTATTGTATATGCTCTTCCATACGTGCTGTGCAATGATTAAACCGATTACTGTAACGATCTTCAAACACGAAATATAGTGTTTGGTCGATTGGCAAAGTAGCCTGCATTAACCGACGAGTAATTTCTTGTTTGACCGTCGTTTTTATTGCCCTTTTTTTATTCAAATTTTTGGTCCCGACCTGGATGTTGCAACCATCTCGATTTTTCAACTTCTCTTCTCCTATCTTGATGGTGCATGCCACATAATGTCAATCGTTGTTTCTTCTCTTTTCTTGTACCGTTGCAGCTATATTTCCTTCCTCTCATTGTAGGCCTACACGGTACTTCATCGTGTTAAAAATAAAAAGCACCTTTTCTACTACTAGAACTACCTTCCCCCTGCTGCTGTGCTGCTGATTTTTTCGGCTATGCAAGGAACAATCGCCATTTCAACTATAAGTCATGACATGAAATTACCAAAAATTAATAACAGTTGGCTATAAATAAACCAAAGTAATGATTGGAAATTGACTGTTAAACACAAACCACTGCGCTATTTTTCAAGCAAATAGGTCATTGTGTGGTAGGCCTATCTTGAAATTCTTGTACGCATAATATCTTAACGAATCAGTCGCAGCGAAATTTCATCACAGATGCTTTGATGGTGTCATCGTTTCCTTTCCAGTCATACCATAAACTGTTGCGAAATGTTCCTGTTGATCGTCCCCATTCTGCATTTAACTTGGAGTAAAATCCACTTCCCCACCACCAACCACCGCTTGGTCCGCAGATATCAGTCGCGTAGTTTCCTCTGGGGCTTTAAATAAGCTTAGTTTTTGAAGTGATATCAACAAGTTATGATCAAACATGGATTATCATTAGAATTTAATCTGATCGTTTGATGGATCTAGGAGCGTTTTCCAGAGTGAATCCGAAATCACATTCTCCTCAAAAAAAATTATCGATACTTAAACGTCTATTTTTAAAGGATCTGCTGGGTTTTCAAGTCTCTGTCTGTTTTTACAGTTAACAAAAAGTGTGTCCTGTATTTTTTATATTATTATTGGCATATTTATCTTTCTTTCACGAGAAAGCGACGAAGCCCTGTACGAACTCACTTTGGAGTTGCCGGCCATCTTTCTACCACACTGAGATGGGGAATTCCGTTAAGCGCCTTTCCCAACGGCACAACAAGTAAACTTGCCGGCTGTCTCCACACTGTCCCTTAAATGCTGAACGTCAAGCAGGGAAGCTGTGAATACCAATTTTTAAGTCATTGTTTTGACCCGACTTGGAATCAAACCTCAAGTCTACCGATCCAGAAGCAGACGCTCTATACCACTCGGCCATCTGATCGGTTTCCATGTTGGAGAGCTGACCTGTGACTTGCTTTATCGGATGAAGCTAGCTTTGTAACCAAAACACAAGTAGGTTAGTCTGTAACTCTCGTTAGGTTGTAAGTAGTGAAATACAGGTGAAGTAAACTTTAAAAAACTACGTCCAGTTTTACCACCAGCAACTCTAATTCAATTTCTCGGCTTTATTCATTCTATAGTTTTAGTGCATATCATTAATACTCTTACTCATTGGCATTATCTCGGTCGGGAGTGGTGAATGGTCTTTTATCATGAAAGGCTAGAGAATCTCCTGCCGTTCCGTTGTATCCCCCAACATGTAAGCGATACAAGTCCGATTCATCTTCGATGTAAAAATCACTAAACAAAACATATTCCAAGTAAAAATTTGCTTTGAGTTTGAAGGATCAAGCCCGTGTTTCCACCTGTATTCAGCAAACGCGTGGTCGTCGTCAAAATCCCACAAATCCACGCGAAGTCGACATCCTCGGCCGTTCGTAGCATTGTGAAGTTTATTCAAGCCTGATGCAGCAGCAACAACAACAATTCTTCATTGACTAAGCAAAAATTGTTCCAATAAAAGAAGCAAAATACAGTAATAAATACGGCAACTTGGCGAGGAAACAACGGATAGACTAAGAACTCACCACGTCAGGTGCCACCTCATACACAAAATACAACACATATATACACACGAACAGTTGCGATCAGAGCTGGAACGAGGACCGAACCTACCGAGACCGAGACATCATACTGTAGCTTCGAGAGCGATACGAGACTTTAAAGTTACGAGACTCGAGACGAGACACGAGACTTCATAAGCCAAAAATTAGAAAATATAAAAACGATAGTAACACTCTGGAGTATGGGCTCTACTAAGCCAAGTTATTGAAATAACTTTATAGCAAAATGACATTAGCATAAACAAATGAAGCAATGAAGCCGTCGCGGTTATGAACTGATGTAGCCTATCATAAATGTGCTATTGGTCATATCCTTTTAACGATTACAATTAATGATTTAACTAGTTCACCACAATAACAACGAAACAGCTTGTTATCACAAAAGACTTAAGTCCTTGCAGCTTGCAAGGCAAGCAATACCTCTCGCAGACGATTACACGGCCCAATATTCTTTTTTAATCTAACGAAAAAGATGTCAAGAAAACTTTAAACAAAAAGTCATTGGTAGGCTAAGTTGGTCTAGACCAGGGATGTCGGCATTGCAGCCCACTATCCTCCGTTAACACAATTTTTTAGCAAGTTTATCTAGTATTGAGCACGAGAGTGTTCATGAAATTTAATCAAAATACTTTGTATTTGATAAATAATAAATTAATTAAAATAAACATTTTAAAGCCATTGTGACACTATGCATTTTTAAAAATCTATCTGGTTAATAACTTTCTCATAAAAAGAGCTAGCTCAATTCTGCAAGCACTTCCCATGTCGGTAACCAAATTTCCCGCAACTGCAATCCCTGCACTTATTTCGATTTGAAGCCTTTTTTGGGCCTGGACTACTTTGAATAATCTTTTGATAGCTGTTGTAAACCAGACTAGAATAGCATCTTTCGTAGGGAACAAATATGTAGAAATCTTAATTTTATGACATATGACACGTTACTCTCTTAAAAATGTTATTTTTTTTATTTTATTTAAAGTTGCATATTTATCCTCCTATCACGAGAAAGCGATCAAAGCGCTATACGAGCTCGCTTAGGAGTTTCCAGCCATCTGTCTACCACCCCAACATGGGGGAATCCCGCTAAGTGCCTTTCCCAACGGCACAACAAGTAAACTTGCCGGCTTGTTCTCCACACTGTCCCTTTAATGCTGAACGTCAAGCAGGGAAGCTGTGAATACCAATTTTCAAGTCATTGGTTTGACCCGACTCGGAATCAAACCCCGAATCTACAGCTCAAGAGACAGACGCTCCATACCACTCGGCCATCTGAGCTGTTGATCTGAGTTATATATTAATTTTTTAGACGTGGCTAGCGGTCGTCATGTCTTTGAGTGAAGGCCATATTGTTAAAAGTTAAAACCAAATAAACATTATTGGATGAATTATTACATTAATTAATTATATTAATGGATTTTTAAATTTTCTTTGATGTTAAAAAAGATGCATTTTCAGCAAAATGCGGCTCAGTACACGGCCTACCTATCAATGGTAAATTTTTTTTTCTTAGAACTAAGTTATATTATGAAATATTGGAATTCTGGTCGCTTTGCGGCCCAGTTAAATATTCAATTTTGCAATGGGTTCCTAATAAATTAAAACGTTAGACATCCCTGGTCTAGAGTAGATTACCATCGAATGCATGTGCTAAGTGGTTGAAATAGACCAGTTTTCATATATGCTGCTCACAAAAAGAAAGCAAAAGCCTGCAATTCTGCAGATCTGAACAACAAAGCAAAATGGTCTAAACAAAATGTGGCCAAATGTTTTTGCAAAGTGCGAAATCACGCACAATGTTTTACTTTGAATACATCGGGTAAGCATCATTGTTGCTTCCGTATCAAAGACCTAAATGCTGTTTCAAATCCAAAAATTTTTCATGTCTCGATCGAGACATGACCATTTTCCGAGACTTTCAAGGTACGAGTCCGAGACCGAGACGAGACATTGGCATGGCGAGACCGAGACACTCAAAAAAGTGTCTCGAGACCGAGACACGTCTCGAGACATCCAGTTCTGGTTGCGATACCAAATATACACGGCAGCACCGGATTTTAGTTACATACGTACGGCAGCACCGGATTTAGACAGCGAAAGGCCATAGGCCATACCGATTTCACGTTTGCCGCTAGTGGTCAATGCTTGGGCTCGTCTTATCAAATGAAGGTCTTGCTTAAATAAATACAAGTTTTTTCGTAATTGTGTCAAACACATTGTTTGTGACGAGGCCCCGTATTTCTCCGAGGCCCTTGGCATCAGTCCGCAAAGTCTGTTGGTAAATCCGGCCTTGCAAAGCGGTGTAATTAATTCTCATCATTCTACTTGTGACCACTGTTAATCCATTTAACTGACTGATTTGTTTTTGGTGTGGAGAGGGAACCCAAAGCATTTGTGAATTCTAGTCGAAATATCAAGCGAGAATTTTATTACTGTAGGGTACTATTGATCATCAGTTCCTTGTGCCTAATTTTAGACAATAGGCTGCGGACTGTGAAAACAACACAATACATCGATAATTTGAAAATTACCAAGTCAAGCAACAACGACGAAACAACATAGCCCTACAATAAAACGCGGAAATCAGTTACTACGGAAATATTGATTATAATTATTGACCAATGCAAAAACAATAATTCCTTGTGTTTGAATCTTCTAACTATTCATGCAACCATTCAAAGATACTTAACGTTTCACTCCATTCACACTATGGCGTCCCCAAATTTTATTCCTTCCTCATCAATCGTACTAACCAAGCCAAAATTCAGTAGAAAAATTTCCGAACCCGTTTTTGTAGTCGTTCCAATTTCTTTGGAAATCCACGCTTCCATCGACACGTTTTTGAAATACCTGCAATAGTTTTGGTTAGTGTCATTGCAAAATTATTAATGATTATGTGATTAGGAATTCTGCGTTAATTGGTCGACTGTGCACCATCGCTACAATAGGAAATAGTGTCAAGGATCGGCAATATCTTTAATCAGTTTCGAGTTTGGACCACTAAGAAAAGTCTCGTCACCCTTGCTACGCACAGCCAATTCAATCCAGACTCATCCCAGACCTTGAATGCTCTTTGTTACATTGCTTATCCTAAACGTCTCAACTTTCTCTCTTTCAGCAAGCATCCACCCCAGACTAAGATGCCTATACCTTCTAACCCAGGCCGCTGTATGAAATTGTGGTTGTGGCCTGGGTTAGAAGTTACAAGCTTATTCACTGGGCATCGTTGTGTGTGCCTGGTTGCCTACTTAAGGGAGGAACAACTTAGAAAAGAAATGAAGTTGAGATGTTTGGGAAGAGCTATGTAACAAAGAGCATTTACAGTCGGGAATGAATCTAGCCTAGATTGGCTGCGCCTAGCAAGGCCGATGAGACTTTTCTTACAGTCGAAACATTAAGTTGTTCCTTGCAACTTTTGTATTTATTCAGTTTGTTTTCATCACACGATGCCTCACCATCCATCCTCCATCGCAGTAAACCGATTCTCCTGATCGAAGCATCTGATAACCAACCTCTGATGAACTGGCACAATTGGGAGGAAGAAGAAGAAGATCAAGACTGGTTTGCATATCTGTAAAATATGCTTGTTCTTTCACGTACGTTAACTTTGCTCATTCAAATCACAGTAGACCTACAAACAATTTGCTTCACCTTTTACTGTAGAGTTTTGTAATTTGACCCTGGAAATCTTATTCAATATTCAAAGGATGTTTATTCGTAATATAAATGTGTTGAGAGAATTCTAACACACTAAGTCCTGATCTTTATCGAAGCGATGTGAACTGTGGAGTGTCGCCTAACGCTACGTTGATTTGTTTTGTTGTGACGTAACCAATCTCGCTAACTAACTCGATACCAGCACCAAGCACTAACAATGAGCGCTACCGTGCTAGCAGTTGATCCGTTTAATATATTACATCACTATAAAAATGCTTAATCGCCATTTTAGTAAAATTATGTGGTAATCCATTCAAACCACATTCACGCATCAGCAGAGTCACTACATCCTGACATTTTAAAACCAACCGATTGGCGTACTGGTAAAACGACATCGCTGTCAATGTTGAGGGTCAAATGGTTCAATGCGCGGGCTGGTCAAATCAAACACCGTGCCGCTACGACTCGCAACAGCTGCGACGTTTTTTCAAATCCGCGTTGCCCAGGCGCTATGCCGTAGATACGGGCCCCCACTCGTCACGCTTTCGGTGTAGTACTGCGAGTTTGATGAAGGTTTGATTTTTTTCATGATTTTAAGTTATGCATCAGCAATTCAAACTAAGTTATTTCTAAACGTTGACTTACCATCTATCCGACGAGACAGATGATCTTGCAACTCTTCAACCTGAGCTGTTGCTCCCTTCACCCCCATTTCACCCTTATCTCCCTTATCTCCTTCAACCCCTTTCGATCCGGAAGGGCCAATTTTGCCGGAAAACCCCCTATCTCCCTTTTCTCCTTTGTTTGTCACGTCATTCCTTAGTACCGACGCGTTATCATCGTAACAAACAGGCACAGTGACGTAACGACATTGTTGACCAATCCCCGAATGCCAAACAGTTGACAAAATTAAAATCGTAACGAGCAAATTCATAGTGTTAAGCTTGATAACAACCTAAAAGAAATTATGTACTTCAATTCAATTGCATAATTATTGCATTTATCCTCCTGTAACGAGGAAGCAATCAAAGCGTTATAACGAGCTCGCTTAGGAATTGTCGGCCTTCTGTCTACCGATCTAAGATGGGGAATCCCGCTAGGTGCCTTTCCCGACGACACAACAAGTAAACTTGCCAACTTGTTTTCTACACAGTCCCTTTCGTTGAGCGTCGAACAGGGGAACTGTGAATATCAAATTTAAAGTCATTGGTTTGAGCGAACTCGGAATCAAAACCCTGGCCTACACCTCCAGAGGTGGACGCTCTTTCCATTCGGCAATCGGAGCTGTTGATAATTAAAATACTCTTACTCAATAGGATGCAATCACGTCTCACTTTAAGGATGTGAGGCTACAGGTTCAACATTCAATTGAGTCACATTCAAAATGTATTTGGCAATTACATCAAGTTGTTGGTGTAGCGCAGCGGTCGGGAACTTTTATTGACCAAGGTAGCCAATGGAGCTGCATCTATTTAATTGCATTCTTGTGAGAGCCACATGAAATTTTTGATCGCTAAATTTGCCCTTTAATTTTTTACATGTTTGTAGCATTTTTATTAGTATGAGGTCGTTAAACGCCACAGGTGACGTCATGACAAGGCAACAGTCAGAAAAAAGTGTCGGAGTAGTCTCCAAGTTTGTTGAAAGTCTCCAAGTTTGTTGTTATTTTTAACGTTAAGTGTCATTACACCTCTACATCGTAGATCTCAATTCTGGGTGTTGCCCATGTTGCCCCGGAGCGAGTCGTTGACATCACTTTTGAAAATGGATAAATACTCACATTATGATTTAAGAAACGTTTGTGCCAAGTTTTACTCTTAGTTCAAGAATTGGCAATACACTTCGGCACACAATTAATAAAATTCTTGAATACTTTACAAAAATAAGAGCCTGTAATATTTGAAAAATTTGAATGTTTTCGATGCGTTTCGACTTATACTTAAACCACTGTCAATGTTATTCAAATAGCTAACAAAAGTTTAAATATCAATCGAAAAGTCTCGAAACTCTTCAAATGTTTCATATATTATTGGCTCATACTTTTACAATTAAACAATACTAGCTCTGCTTAAAGATCTATCAGCAGTAGCTTGTAGTTGTACAGAGGATTTTCAGCTGCTCGGTGAATTGGTTAAGATCGATCGCTGGAAGATTGGAAAGCGACTTGTTTAAAAACGTCGCACCATATCGTTGCGGTATCGCCACATGGGGAAGATTAACTTCAATTCATCACATTTTCTTGGACAAGATAAACTCCATCTGCTATTTTACCTTTTCTGCCTAAAACCTTCCAAATGTGGTCGAAACCACCATCGTAGATATATTTTAATGCGATATGCGGCACTCACTTCGTCTCATGTAAACTGAAAACATCAAGACTAAGGTAACTAGTAAACTTCATGCTTATGCTTTCTTTGTGTTTGATTGAAAACTTTTAGGTCGTTTAATTACTTCCTTTACTTCCTTTTGCTAGCATAGTATATTATTTCTAAATTTTTGTTTATTACCGTTCTTACATGTTTTTCCGATTTATTATAGTTTCTTTTGATTATTCTATCGTAATTGCATACGATTAATTATATATATGATAAGTCTATATGTTTGGTTTTCATTTCATTTGCACTGCAAAAATCAATTTTATGTGCATTAAATATTTTGTGTTGATGATGAGAAGTTGCTGACTGGATGACTTCGCCTTTCCTGGAATGAGCCAGTGTGATTTCCAGGAAAGAGCCCTTGGTCTTTTGCAACCTCTCATCAGATAGATCTTGCAGTAATTTTTTTTCATTGATTTTAAGTGATCGGGTGTGCTTTTTTATTTGCAGATAAGCAAATAAGCTTCGCTTGTATATTTCTTTCGACAAGTCCCGAAGAAAATTTGCGAGAATTACTTGATTACATAGTGAAAGCGTATGCCAAATGTCAAATGAAACAGAATTGGTAATTACACTCTGGGAGCTAAGACTTTTTTTCATGCTATAAACCTAGAAGTTTTTACCTAACAAAGACGCGAAACTCAAAGCCTATGTAGTTTTACAAATACACTGCTATTTTGCTCAGTCGGAAAGTGTTCTCCTGGCAGCAGATAAAGTAATTGCGAATTTTACTTTGATGAATATTCTGAAGGCTCGAACATCAAACGATGCTACTTCTTTGCATATCTTTTTCACGCAAAACATATCGCTCTATTTTGGAACAACTTCATACTATTTGGACATGATTAATTGGTCTTCAGTAAAAATTTCTTCCACACATATAACTTACTGCAAAATCTTACTGATGATGAGCTAACAATTTAAATGGCCCAAAAAACTCTAGCAGTAATAGACTTTTCTTGCCATAGCCAAGACGTGGAAAAAACGATATTATAAAAGAAATAATTACAAGAGCATGCGTAATTGTGTCTGATAAGAAATCCCGCCACGGGGGATTTCATCAGCCAAAGCAAAGAATAAATTTCCAAAATGGATAAAAAAACAAGCTTTTATATTATCCGATTTCCGGTTTCATTCTTACCGACGTGCTGTTTCGAATTGTTTTTGCATTCGTTGCGGTACTGTTTGCATTTATGTTATCGCTTTTTGCTTGGAGTGGCTTAACAGTATTTCGTTACTGTTGCAACATTTATGCATAAAAACAACAAACTCCAATATTTTAAGAAACAGCCAATTTCGTATTATGACACCCAAGCATTGCGATCCGATACATTCATTACCAAAGACAAGTTTTTTAGACATAGCATTTTTCTGATCAAGATAGAACAAATATATCCAAAAATACAGTCAAAGCATCACTTTTTTACAGCTTTTAAGACCTAAACGAGCTTTCTACGAGAAGTATTTTTCAAGTTATGACATTTTTCACAAAAATGACGTCATTTTCACCTTTGACCATGATGTGGGTGACCTAGGGTTAAAGGAAAAAAGTTCACATTTTTTCTGTGATCATTAGGAATAAAATAGCCACTGTTCTCACTAATCCCGATACTGATTTCTCAAACAAATTTTTTTCGACCCACCCTAATACTTGTAATAACGCAAGTGATATTTTTGTCGGCGTGACATTAGCATTGCGTACATTTTGTTTTACACCAGGCAGCTTGTTTTTATTATCCAACGATAAATAATGAATTTTTTTGAAAAACGTGCGATACTAATAATTGAGAAGCAGCCAAAGATAGCAAAAAATAGAGCAAAAAAGCCTAAAAACAGGAAAAAATTTCACCGCAAATTTTTCACCATATAAGAAGCAAATCTCAAAAAAAATGTCATATTCTCATGTTTTGGACCAAACGCAACATTTCTACGCAATGAAAAAAAAATTGGACCTGGTGGGGATGAATTTTACCCCACAAAATATCCTCCCCCAGAGGTACTTGGACTGCAAAGGGTCAATTCAACTTTTATTCCCGCACACTTAGATATTCACAAGAACAAAAAGTATAAATTGGTAATTTACGGAACTACCAATTTGAAAGTTGAATTGAAGTAGAATGAGAATAATTAGTCACTTTTCGTTTCTGCAATGTAAGTTTTTAGTATGTTTTTGTCAGCGACCTTTTTAGTAAGTTTTGTCAGCGACATGGCCTAGCGGTACCGCGCGCAGGTGACAGATCCTACGTGACGGGTTCGATTCGCGGCTGGAGCCGATCCCATTTGACATATTTAACTTGTGGCTGCTGACTCGAAGAGCGCAAGCTCACTTCGCAGTCTCCCTCAATTACTGTTGAATTTTCAGTTCAATATAATTTGAAAATAACCTCAGTTAGTATATTAAGACCGTAAGCTAATGTTCTTTTGCGTTAAGCATCAATACATTGATTACATCTATTTTTTCATGCATGTGTTCATTTATTATGTTTTTTGCAAGATAGGGCAGTTCAACGAATGAGTATGATTAGTTTTAGATAGGAAAGCTTATCTTGCAGTTAACGCGTGTGCCGCATAATTTGCTGATAGTGTATTCACCACTACGTTAAATTATATTAGTATGGAAGAATGGAATAAAATATGGAAAAAAAATTAGTATGGAATGGAATGGAAAATTTTTAGTATGGAATGGAAGAAATTTTGCAGAATAGAATTATGGAAAAATCGTCTTCCATGCCATTCCATAGCATGCCCTGCCGACAAATCGGTTTGAAAACATTACCGCAAAAATCGTAACAAACGCACCTGAGTCTTTGCCATTTTAAATGAAGATCACAACGTTTCTGCTAAAAAGGTTTATTCGTGTTTCATGATTCAATGTAGCATGGCATTTTTGTTGGCATACGGCACAATAACACGACGACTGCTCAGAATATGATAGAGTGTCGCGAGTCGCTACAAACACTATCAATCGATATAACCTTCAAAATCACAAGTAAAGGTAAAGGTACGGGACAGCAGGTGCAAGCACAGTAGCACACATTGTTTAGGCCATTTTCAATAATCGGCCCACTACAATTTTCAATCACGAATGATTGAACGCTGTTAAGGGACATACATACAACACATACACAAAACGCATCGCACTTCCGCTTGTGCCGAGCGCCTGGCGTGAAAGCTGCGAATACTATTTTTAAAGTCTTTAGTATGACCCGATTGGGAATAAAACCCCAAAAGTGGAAATGGAAATTTAATCAAAGAAATTTACATGACGGAGCGTTTATATTCGATGCAGATTACGAAGAGAATTTTCAGACATTTTTGATTCAATGTTTTTTGAAACATTTAATCGCAACGAAATTTCATCACCGATGCTTTCATGGCTTCGCGGTTACCTTTCCAGTGAAACCACAGATTATTTCGATTAGCTCCCGGAGATCGTCCCCATGCTGCATTCAACTTGGAGTGATAGCAAACACGGAACCACCAACCACCGCCCGGCCCATGAACATCTACAGCGCAATTTCCCCCAGACCTGTATAAAAAATACAAATAAAATATCAATACGCTGCAGGAATGTATAAAATTAAACAAAAATTAGGGTGGATATTTCATGACTGTTTATATGGAATATCAAGTAATAAATGATTTTATCAACCAATTACCGGTAGTGTAAAATTCACCTGCAGTGCTTTTCTATTTTGTACTCGCAAATCTAAATCTATCTTTCATTATCTTTTATTCATAATCATAAGCAATATGATGCAGTTAACTTCGCGTAACACCGGCCAGTTGGCGTAGTGGTAACAATCATTGGTATCGGCGATGTTTTGGATTTTGCACATGGAGTTGGCCGAGTGGTTGATGCGTTTAGCTCCGGAGCTGGCTTCGTGGGTTCGATGCTCAACTAGGTCGTCTTCCATGATGCGCATACTTCACTAACATAAAAACCTAAGCTGCAATTATGCGGCTTGAAAACAAAACAAAAAAAGGCTTTGGATTCTATTTTCGGGCCGGCCGAGTCCAACACAGCGTTGCCGACGGCTCGGCATCGTTGAGAGGATTTCTTCGTAGCTGTGTTGGCCACGCACTAAGCCAGGGAGACGGGCATCGCCACTCATTGCACGCTTTGGCGTAAAACCGTGAGTATAATGGAGATTTGAACTGCGCGTTAATTGTTAATTAACGTTTAAGCCTTATTTCTTGTTGTGTTTTAAGTTAACAAATCACTGTTCTCACAAAGAAACCCTTATTTGATCGGCTAGGATTTGAAACCCAAACCTCCTGCACAATAACGATATGATCTCCACTACTCTAACTGTTCAGGATTGTTAACTGAAAGAAAGCATTCAACAATTATAAGGCTTCAAAGAGATAATAAATGGCAAAAAAGCGCAATTAGATCTTCAAGCTGGCTTGTACAGTATTATCTGCTGCATTGATTACGACTTTTTGTCGCAATCCTGGTTGTTTAGTGCAGAAAGCTTCAACAGATTCTAAAACAATGGTATTAATTTTAAACCTTTGATTTATTACGTTTCCAAATTTTGTCTAACTCGTCATTTATTGACTGTGTTTATCTCAATGTTTACTGCAGCATACACCTAAGCGTGTAACAAGTGGCGAGGCCCATTTCCGCAGCTAAGCACCAAGGCAACACACCTCTGAAATAAAATCGCAGCGGTGACGATCAGTGGGCGACTGTGTTCGATTTGACAGACCGGTAATCGAACCCTAGACCTTCGGCACCGATAAAGATGTCTTGACGACTGCGTTAACCGGCCGTTATGCGATGAACTTGTTTATCAGCATACGTAGGTTTACCTTTTATGTCCTTCGACTTTCGATATGTTTTGCTTATAGTTAATAGCCTGCAAGTACTAACGGACGTAGGATGAGCTTAAAACTATTCCAACTCAAAGCATAGTGCTAACATTTGGAGACAATCCGCGCAATCAAGATGTTTAATCTTGAGCTTATTTTAAACAAAAATTTGATGATTTTAGTTTTGACATCATTTCGAGGTCGCATTTGCCAATTCAACTTTAACACGTGTCATAGAATTCTTACTGAGAGTCGTTATCTCGGTCGGGAGTGGTGAATGGTCTTTCGTCATGATATACAAGAGAATCTCCTGCTGTTCCGTTATATCCCCCAACATGCAAGCGATACAAATCCGATTCATCTTCGATGTAAAAATCACTAAACAAAACAAATTTCAAGTAAATGTTTGTTTTGAGTTTGAAGGACCATGCCCGTGTTTCCACCTGTATTCAGCAAATGCGTGGTCGTCGTCAAAATCCCACAAATCCACGCGAAGTCGACATCCTCGGCCGTTCGTAGCATCGTGAAGTTTATCCAAGCCTGATGCAAACAGAGCAAATTTTGCAATAAAAATTGTGTTGTTCAACCGTTTTATCCTAAGATCAGTGAGTGATAGCCAGTCTATGGTGAGAACATGGGTTCAAATCCCATGGTGAGAACATGGGTCAGTGAGCGACAGCCAGTCTATGGTGAGAACATGGGTTCAAATCCTACCGCGTGAAACACCTTCCCCATGCCATGAAAGTTTACCAACTATATAAAGTGCAAACTTCATCACTTCAGTTTTTACTAACCGAGCCAAAACTCAGTTGAAAAGTTTCCAAAACCATTTTTGTAATCGGTCCAATTTCGTTGGAAATCCACGCTGCCATCGTAACGTTTTTGAAACACCTGTAATACTTTGAGTTTGTGACATTGTAAACGTGTTTTTTTTTTGAAGCAATCATTCAAAGAGAAAGTTTGTGTTTTTCAAAACTTGTTATAATAAAATTTCTCTCTGGAATCCATAATATATATTTTACTCAGTGTATGAAAGTTTGTACTAACAGTAACATCGCCATTGGTGAGGAAGAAGCAACAAGATTTGATTTTCTCATCCAGGTTAAAAGCGTTTAGAAGCTCAGCTGAGCGAAGGCGTTTGTTGAAATGGTATTGCTTTTATTCGATGATTTTCAAGTGATTATTTTGCATATTTAAACGCTTAACTGGTTTACGTGCACCAAATTTTGTGGGTAAGAATTGGTTGGTGGGCTGCTAGGCATCACCATCTTGATGAAATCAGTTTTTGAGCCACAATCAATATACCGTACCATTACTTTTTCCATAATGTTTTGAATTGGTGCAGTGGTTTGGTTGCTAGCTGGCTTAACAAGCATCTTAAAAAAACATCTCAGGTTGAAGAGCACAGAGGGTTGTCGAAGCTTTTCTGATTACTTAGTCCTAATCCATTATCACTCCACAATCCTCACCATCCATCCTCCATCACAGTAAACCGATTCTCCCGACCGAAGCATCTGATAACCAACCACTGATGAACTGGCGCAGTTGGGAGGAAGAAGAAGAAGATCAAGACTGGTTTGCAAATCTGGAAAATATTGAGAACTTGGTCAATTAAATTTGTAGAAACGTAACGAAAATGCAACACACGCATTTTGTTTTGTATTGTTACCCATATTGTTTTGTAGTATATTTGTTTTGTAGTATTGTTACCCAAATTTCAAAGCATGTACTCAAAAGATCATACTGTAGTTGACTCACCATCTATGCGACGAGAAAGATGCTCTTGCAGCTCTTCAACCTGAGCTGTTGACCCCTTTGTCCCCATTTCACCTTTGTCTCCCTTATCTCCTCCAGCACCTTTTGATCCGGAAGGGCCAACTTTGCCGGAAAATCCCCTATCTCCCTTTTCTCCTTTGCTCGTCATGTTACTCCTCAGCACTGACGCGTTGTCACCGTCACAAACGGGTACAGTGATGTAACGACATTGTTGACCAATCACCGAATGCAACGCGATAGACAAAAGGAAATTAGTGATAAGCAAATTCATTTTATGACACTTTGCTCGAACAACAATCTTGAAATGAAACAAAACATTGTTAATTCCGCGGGAGTTCCAAACAAAATCAAAAAAAATATATCGCAGAATCCAGACGGCGGATAGCATCCAGTGGCGTAGTCAGCGAAATATTTAAAGGGGGGCCAAATAACAATAAGCCAAGAAGTTCAAACAAATGGTCTGTTCAGGCCAAGGCGTTAGGCTCACACTGTCTTGCCGTATTTCAATTTTTGCCTCAAGTTATTGGTATTTATTTTGTTTACAAATGAATAGTACTCGTTGCTGCTGCTACAACACTTTCCTGCACTTGCTGCCTACTCTTCTTATGGAAATGATTTTCAATTGAACATTCCTACCTTGTGCTCGCGATATTCGACTGCCTTTTTCAGAGGTGCCTTGGTTAAATTTGAACTAGGGGGGCCCTGGATTATGCAAAAAATCTATTAAAATATACCAGATGCTTATGCACTTTTTTAGTCACGCTCCATTAGGAGTTAGTTATTTTCGTCCACGCCCCACCACCGGTGCCGTATGAAGACTGTTGCTCCTACCCCCCAAAAGTTCCAGATGGAGCCCTTTAATATTTACAAGCATTTTGGCAGTGTCGCGTTTTTTCGACTCAGTTAGGCTACTAATTTTCCTCATTAGCTGCATTGTTTCAAGGGACGTATCTAGGAATTTCCTCAGGATGGGCGCCCCAAACTTTCGTGCTCGCTGTTTCTTTTAGTATGTGGTAAAATCAGAGCAAATTTGATGCAGAATAAAAATCAATGATGGTTCTAGGGGGTAAGGGGAGTCCAGGGGCCTGCTTTCTCGGAAAATTTTTGAAAATTTAATTGTAATTTGCGTCATGTAATCGCAATTATAGCGCTTTTTCAACAACCTTTTGACAAAACTTTCTTTAAAATTTATTGCCTCTAATTTTAAGTTTAATACAAAAATATTGTGGGGCCCCTACAAATGTCCCCCCCCCCCGACCGGGGGGACCGAACTTCGGAGATGCCTCGATACGACACTGCCCACCACGCTACAAAAAACAAGCAGAAAATATAACAATTTATTTGCAATGTCTTAATCGACTTAATGGGAAGGATGCAGCTGTTTTGGGGAAACAAGTTTTGATATTTGACGAAAAAAAGATTTGAAAATATACATTCAATCATTAAGCCACTGCTATGCTCACGCCCCCTCGCAAACCTTTTACGCCTCCCAGTTTAAGAACCTCTGCTTGAAAGTCTAAACGTTCACATGGACTTGGCCAATTTTAGGAGCCCCCTGGGCCCCCCTTACAAAAAGTTTTTAAGAACAAGAGGGGCCAAGCCCTCCCCGCCCCCCCCCCCCCCCCCTCCAAAGCAACTCTGGTCTTTCTGCGATACAGTCTTGCTTTTTCGCTGCACTTACACTTAAATATTTGATCTCATTGCGCTGTTTTGAGGCAATAATGCTTAACAAGCGCTTTTTGTGGAGAAGTTATGTCGAAATTTAAATGGCGCAAAAATTAGTCGTTAATAAAAAAGTGGTAAAAATGGGGAGCTTTTGAAACGAAGTTCACGGTATTTTATAAGAATGTTTTAATTACACTTCAGATTAAGTTTCGTCAAAAAAAAGGGGGGGGGGCAGTACCCCGGTGGCCCCTCTATGGCTACGCCTCTGATAGCATCCGATTTTAGTGGGTTGAGGTTCATATGATTTTGAACAGTATGAGAAAAGTCTTTAAGAAATATCCAAATGGTTAGAGCGTATTTCGTAATCGTTTGTGAGGAGATTGAACTTCAACAACTCAAGAAGATCTTATTCTAATGTGCGCATGATTCATAATTCTCTTTTGCGATACGCTCAAGCTTTTAAAGCGTTACACTGAGTCACTCTTTCTGCGTTGTTATTTTCCTAAAAGTGGTAGCCCTCCTGTGTACCCTACATTAAGATGAGAATACTCTGTTTGGTGTCTTTTATCAAAAGCACGCGAAGTTAACTCGTTAAGTTGACCCGACTCGGAATAAAACTCTTGTCCAACCGCTTCAAAAACTGTGCTCCATTCGATCCACTATCTGGTACAGGTAGGCCTAGGTGCAAATTCAAAACATAACTAGAAAGCCTCACCTCAAAATTTGCAGATTTGTCGTTTTGATTATAAGACAAAGTAAACTTAACATTTTTTGAACATATTGCGACTATGCAGCTGAATCACTTAGAACACAAGATATTTTAATGCAGTTACATGCTTTTACACTGTTTAAAGTTCTTCATGGTGGCTGTGATCCTAGCACAAAAACGGAATTTTTTCATTTTTTTGCTGGACTTTACTCTCACAACATGACTTCCGTGTTCTTAGTGAGTCTGCTAGTTCAGAATATTCAGAAAAGTTGCTATCAATAGTTACGTCATTTTACTCTTCTTTATTGCACAAAGGTCGGAATTGTAAGAATGGTTACTGCTAAAACGCTGCTTTTATTGTTTGTGAGTGGAGCAGGTTTTAAAGAACTTAGTTCAACTTTAATAAAATTTGTAGAAGTAAAATTCCTGATATTAGGAAATAAACTCGGTTACAAATTTCATAACGCTATTAATCATTTTCTCTTTGTTTTACTCCGGTTACAATAATCTGAGTAAGCCTACTGAAATTGCAGATATAGAATGAGCCCATCTTGTGTTTTCACTTGGCTATGATAATGTAGGCTACTATTAAAGTACCATGCTTGGGATTATAATTGCAGCGCAATGATAAAGACTTTTGCAATTACTCAGATTGCTAATTAAATCACATTGATTACACCCTGATTATTCTAACTTGATTTTCATGAGTCAATATCTTGAACGTTCTTGGGTCTTGGGTATTTTGACCCAATCAATGACCCTCTGATTTCTACGCACTTTTTATGTTGATAAAATGTGTTTTTATTGGTGTAAGAGTTTCCAAGCATCTTGATCTTTTGCGAAGAGTGGTGAATGCTTTGGTGAAATCCCAGGCGAAACCAATCGAAATTTTCAATGCATTCGTTACAACGGGTTCTGGAAGCGGGTCGATCTTTAGGGCACCAACGAGTTTTAAGCACAGCAGTAGTTAGGAGCAGTGATGGGCACGATAAACCTTTCTGTGCTCAAGCGATAACGATAATCGATAACTGCAAAAAAGCCCTGAGCAATACCGATAATCGATAAATCTCAATTTCTTAAAGCGATATCGAGAATCGATAAATTATCGCCGATAAATTTTTCCGATAAATGTTGCAATAAATTTTCGATGTGTTGGACGAAGTCTTTTTTTTGTAAGTCGAATTGCAAAAATGTTTTTTCTAGATTTTTCAAAAAAAAAGAGCAGTTCACGGACTCTGCCGTGAAATTAAGCCAAACAGGAAAATAATTTTTAAAAATTACAACAAGTCTTAGTGGACACCGTGTTTTTTCCGTAGCGCCAACTCACTAACTTTGAAGTTCAAACACTGCGTGCATAAAAAATCGTTTATCGCGATAATTTATCGGCGATAACAAAATATATAACAAAAGCGATAACGGTAATCGATAAATCTAAACTATTTTGAGCGATAACGATAATCGATAAAAAGTTATCGCCGATAACTATCGCCGATAAATTTTCGCGATAAATGCCCATCTCTGGTTAGGAGCAATTTTATTCTCTGAAAAGTAGGTCTACTGCAGGGCTACAAAACTACAGTATGTGGTGCACTATCATGATCTAGTTATCCAACAAAATATACCATCTATATTTTCACAAAAAGCACAAGTATGTGTTTATGACACGAAAATTTTTCAATTTAACAGTTTTTAAAAATGTTTCTATCAGCAAAAATTTTCAAAAAAATGACAGGTTAGATATGATAACAACTTATTAAAATACACCTGTACCAATTAATACCACACCACGAAATAAATGTCCGAAAAATATAGTCTCAGCTTTTAAAGCAACAACTAACAACAATTTATACAAGTAGGCTGTTCGGTGTTCATGCACTCAGTACTCTTGCTGGATGTATTGACCTTTTGTTTCAAAGTTTGGCATGCTTCTTCTGGAACTCAACCTGGGTCGGATGAATCCGTCGCGTTTTCTTAGTCCACAAACTCTTTCAGATGCCTCACTTACCAACTTTATGCATCTCTCGATGGCCTGCGCGTGACATGGGTAATTTTCCAACTCAATGATTAGAGTACTAATCTCGTTAACATATTCCATCAAAGGCCGATTCGCAAGACTAAATGTCGAAGGTGTAGGCCTGCAACTAGAAGCAAATGCTTAGGGGGGCGAAAAATATGTTAGGGGGGGGGGCCAAATTACCTATACCGGTATCATGTATTATAGTAACCAATTTTTTGTAGGAGGGGACGAAATTTTTTTCAAGGGGGGCTCCGCCCCCCCGCGCCCCCTTCTGGTTGCGGCCCTGCAGAGGTGGCTCAGTTACATTTTCAATAACTCAATCGATCATTTCTGTATAGGCTAATCTTCACAGGCCAAATGGATTCTCGGTATAGTTGAAACTGCCTAACAGCTAGTCCAGTTGAAAAGGATTGGCGATGGTGGCGTACTTTTAAAATACGGTGAATTCCAAGTTCACGTATGTGCTTTCGATCATCAGTAATCATTGAGGTCAGAAGATTTTCAGGATGGGCAAAAAATGAATTGCGCTGAATCACCGGATCAACGATATTCTTTAGATCGGTGGTTTTCAACCATTTTTATTCAGTGACCCAGTTTACAATTCGACATAACCAAACGAGCCCCTTCCAAAATTATGAGTCATTAAACACATGTAATGCAGTTGCGCATGCATAGCAGCAATAAAAATGACTAACGTAAGTATTGTAATATCACCCTGTTAAAAGAAAGACTCAATAAATTTATACACATCATGGCAGCTGCACTAATGAGATGGCTGGTGTTGCATTTTGGTGACAAGCTGGTCAATGTGTGGCTCGGCAATAGATAGAGCACGTCTCTAATCTACCTCTGCTATTAGTTTATTCCTGGCCTTGTTCTTTATTTCCAGTAATGCTGAGACACCTGCCTTGCACAGCCAGGTTGATGAAAAAGGCATCAAAAGTTGAATCGCTGTGCTTGCCACTCTATGATACGAAGCTACCATGGCTGACCAATATGCAGGCAAAGACATCTCTTTGAAGCCGGGCCAAATTTAGACAATGAGAGCAATGGCGTAGCTAGAAGGGCGGCAATGGGGGCCCCCCTTAATAAGACCTCTGCCCCCCCGTAAAAATTTCCCGATTGTTTTCGAAACAACACTGCAATTACTCTTTTCCAACTCTTACTTGAATGTTTGGTTTTTGTTCTTAAAGCTATCCTTGTTTTCACAGCATGAGTGTCATTTCTAAACCATTTTACATTTCCTTGATTGAAATAGTTGAATTATCAAAAAAATGTTTTACGAAATTTGTTAAACACATCAAGGCTATTGTTTGGAAGAATAGTATCGCGTGATAAGGAAATATTTTTGCAACTTTTGCGGTTATTAGTTGAGCAAAGTTTAAACAATATTTGACTGAACTAAGTTCTGATCGAAGAATAATTTTATTCGATATCCATCTCTTGCAGATTTTCAATGCCAATATATTAATTTTTGAATGGTTGAAATTTTGAAATTAAAAACGGTAATTTTTTCATTAAGTTTGAGTTCGTTATATACCGTAGAACAATTAAAAAGACCACTGCAGCACACTATACAGTGGTTTATAAAAGTAGTGAAACAAATCAGCAACAGCAGGACGAAGTTTTTTATTATTTATTATTATTATTGGCATATTCATCCTCCTATCACGAGAAAGCGACGAAGCGTTGTACGAGCTCGCTTAGGAGTTGCCGGCCATCTTTCTACCACACTAAGATGGGGGGAATTCCGTTAAGTGCCTTTCCCAACGGCACAACAAGTAAACTTGCCGGCTTTCTCCACACTGTCCCTTTAATGCTGAGCGTCAAGCAGGGAAGTTGTGAATACCAATTTTAAAGTCATTGGTTTGACCCGACTCGGAATCGAACCCCAAGTCTACCGATCCAGAAGCAGACGCTCCATACCACTCGGCCATCTGATCGGATCAATAATTTTAAAATATAGTTCACGCTTCGGACGCAAAAGGCTCGATTACTGTGTAAAACTACTCTTAACACCTCTTTTGTCCGATGACCCGCGATTTTTTCATTGTGTTCAGGATGGAGTCGCGGAGACAAAGAATCTCCAACTCATGACATGCAAAAGCGCTTGAGCAGCGGCTGCTGAACAAAATGACGATGATATTTCCGACCCACTTGATTCTGTTTTTAATTGAGATTTCGTTCACAACGCATGATATTTTTTCATAACTAAAAAAGCAATGTCCTTCCTGGCTTACCGGCCTGAATTACCCTGGCCACGTAAAGGATTTGACCAGCGCGGTGACCTAACCACACGAGTGTATACGTACCACAAAAGTAAAACTCTTTAAGATATATTTATACGAAGGGATGAATGATCTTGGCAGTATCATTCGTGCAAAACAAATCAAACAGCGCTGGTTTAGATGTCCACGAATATCTCCACTTGAAAATTGTGTCCAACAAGCAAAGTCAAGCCGTTAATTCTTCGCAATATTCCCACATAAGCAGCATCAACTCAGAATCGGTATCGGAGCCGTAAAGCTACCAACAAATCTGTTGAAAATATTGTTGCTAAAAACGTGAAAAAACTCTTGAATTTTTGCAACTGTAATGAAAAACACAATAAATTTGCTAAAAGTTTTATTTGTGTTTCATGATTCAATATACATTACATTTTTATCGGCTTACTACAAACACTTTTTATCGACATAACTTTCAAAATCACAAGTACCAGTAGCAAAGTGGAAGTGCGAATTTAATCGATTGTTCTAGGAGCTATCGATTCATAGACTCTGTAATCAAAATAAATAAAAACAAAAAATAAAAGAAAATGTATAAATAAACCGGTCCTACTAAACATCGCAATGGACTGAAACACCGCAATGGACGACAAAGGACCTCAAATTGATGTAGGCTACTAAACACCGCAAAGAACCTTAAATTGATCTACTAAACACCGCAAAAAACAACATAGGACTTGGAATCATACCACAACAAAGAACGACAAAGGACTTTAAATTGAGGTTAGGTTAGGTTAGGGTTAGGGTTGGGTTAGGCTAGAGTTAGGATTAGGTATAGTCTTAGGTTAGGACTAGGGTTAGGGTTAGATTAAGGTTAGGGTTTTAGGGTCCTTTGTCGTACTTTGCGGTGTTTAATACATCAATTTGAGGTCCTTCGTCGTCCTTTGCGGTGTTTTAGTCCTTTGCGGTGTTTAGTAGGACCCAAAATAAACTAACTATAAAGGAGATAAATGCGAGGATTTCGAGAGTGCTTGAGAAGTAAAAGTGATATCAAATTCAAAAGTGTTAAATTAATAACTATTTAATAGCAGTTGTTTTAATCGTTTTTTAAATTAAGCTAGGTTTTTTGATTGTTTAATTTCTATAGGTATTTCGTTCTGCTGTATAATTTAAAGCCAACCAATTTAATCGACTGCTTGCAAGTGCTTTTTTCAAATAGAGGAAGGTGCAAGTTGTTTGATTGCCTTGTTTAGCGGGAAGAAATTTATAAAAAAAGCAGCAAATATCGAATTTAAACTTATCCCTAACTTTGAGGATAGCAAATTTTTTGTAAATGTCGTCGATATTGTCAAGAGGATGGCGGTGGAAAATTAGCAGAAGGATTCTGTTGCACAAGCTCTGAATTTCAGTTACTTTTGAAACCTTAGTAGTACACCACGTAGTAATACAGTAATTAAGGTGTGTTGATGCAAGCGCATGGAATAATGATAACAGACAACAGTGTATTTAGACAATCACGAGCTTTATAAATTATTCTCAAGCATAAACAAAGTTTACAGTGGATGAATTCGATATGGGATTTCCAAGTTGAGGTTGTTAGAAAGAATGACGCCAAGGAATCGAGAGTTGTGTACCTCAGAAATCGGAATATTATTAACGGAGATTACATGATCAGGATTTCGGGCCAAACGATGAGGTCGTGGAGTCAATATCATAAATTTTGTTTTGGAAATGTTTAAGGTTAATTTGTTGACATGTATAACAATCGTTGTATCATCAGCTTACAAAATGGTTTCATAATCAATGTCTTGAAATATATCATTTAAATAGATGAAGAACAAAAATGGGCCGAGAGTACAACCTTGCGGCACTCCAAATGAGATAGGCTTAACATCTGAGTATTTGTCATTAATGCGAACTATTTGCTGGCGATTATTGAGATAATTACGAAACCAGTCATTAACGACACCGCCAAAGCCATAGTTTCTAAGCTTAGTAAAATGTTCGTGCACTAACAATTAACAACAATGCAACAAACTTTTTTCTTCAACTCGTTCAGTTTTACTCACTATTGCATTTTCAAAAACTTTGCAGTTGGCAAAACTCTTGGTGCTTGAACAAGTAAGCTATGTGTAGGATAGTTACCGGTACTCCATGATGATGAATCAGTAGAACGTTGCGAGCTTTTTTTTTTCAGCAAATATTTCATGGTAAGTCAGCCATATGTATAAAGGAATATGTCTGGGCAGGGTCTCGTCTAGAGCAAGCCGTCCGCGTCTAAAATAACCCGTTCGCGTATTTATGGGCTATCTATGCAGCAATGAAATTCAAATCCTTATCGAATAAATGATCTTCACACATTGCAAACTCCAAAATGACTAAATTGATACGTCAAACAAACTTTAAATCTTTCTATTTGTCGTTTTCTTTCTTACTGTTCTAATGACTTTGAAACTCGATAAAGTTAAAATGTGTTGCTAATGGTTATGCAAGTTGAAGTTAGCAATAACACATCTAATATCAATAGCAGCGATGCTCCGGTATATCACACTCAGCCTCAGGTGGTGACTTTTTTTGGTAAGCTGCTTAATGAGCACTGACTAACAGATAAGGTATTACCAGTAGGTGTTGGCGAGGAGTGACTTCGTCTGCCTTCATCCAATCTATAAAGTTACTCTTTCAAACTTGTATGCCAATTTTTACGCGCGGCAGTCTCAAAATTTCGGGGCCCCTAAAAACTCCGGGCCCGGTACCAAAGGTGCCCCCAAGACCCGCCCTTTCAACGGTCCTGCTGGTAAAAGAAGGCGTGATGGAAGCGTAAACATCTGAAACAGAGTGGTTGTAGTTTTTTTGAAGTTTTAAACCAATTTTTCCCAAAAATTTCTCGCGCCCCATGCAAAAAAACTTGCCCCTCTTAGCATTTTCTTCTGACTGCGGGCCTGTTTCAAACATGTTGTGAGCAATAGAGATTCAGTCACATCAAAAGCATAAGTAACCTAATGATGAAAAAAGGTTGTAAATCGCTGGTCTAGTAGAGTTCTATTCCTTTTAAACGAGCTACTTTTAAAACAAAAACTTGTCTAAATTGATACTTCAAACTTATTGATCAAAGATAAACACGAATAATAGAGTTTATATTCAACAAAGATCAGTAAATACTTTCGTATTCTATGATACAAGCAGTGTTTCAAAACGTGGTTGAACCAAAGTTTTCAACTGAAAGTAACTTATTGCAATGGTTCTACGTACTAAAATTGGAAATACAGTTGTGTGCAAAAGTTTAAGTCCACACAGATAAAAGTTGAAGTTTTGTAGGAAAATAATAAAACTCACGCTAATGTTATGTCACATTAGCTTTTAATGTTCCATGAGCATTAAATGATACTCGTGAAGCCTAAATGATAAGTTTTTTTGCGCATTTCTGGTTTTAAAAGCAAAATATATTCAGTTTTACTCAAATTTTAGTGCTGGAAAAATGGGTAAAATGAGGGGATTACCAGTTGCAAAAAGGGCAAAAGTGTTGCTTTGAATGAAGAGGGGTACTCAGAAAGACAAATTTCAAAAAAACTGAAATGTAGCAAAACCGCGATCTATCAGGCAATCGTGAAATTTCGAATTTTGGGAGTTTTCAGTATTTGCACAGGTCAGGAAAACCCCAGGTTACCTCCCAAAGAGATGACCACCTGATAAAATGGATGGTAGAGCGTTCATCTACCAGTTTAATCAAGAAAATTGGGTCGACCTTGTAGCACCTGTACCAGTACCTTTGAGCAACAACATCAACCCAATTTTCTTGCTCACATCGAACTGTTTCTACATTCAATATTTGAAGTACCACAGTATGCAACAACAATATTCCATAATTATGCTAGAGCAGTCATGGTTCTCAACTTTTTTTTGTCGCGACGCACTCTCAAGATTTTTTTAATTCTGCGACGCACTGGTGTAAACGTAACATTTTTGTGGCACATAACATTTAACAAAATATTGTGTTTAAAGTTTGGCGCGTTGTAACTGCAAGATTTCTTGTGATAACGACTACTCTGTTACTTTTCCTTGATTTTACGGTCTTCACAGGATATCATACAATAGTGTTCTACTTTACAGTCGTTGCTTGCGATAACGTCATTTAAGTCTTTGGTATCTCTTGACGAAGTAGCGTACCAGTCCTTCAACTACAAACTAAATTCGCGAACCACTTGTTTAATCGCAAGCTATGAGGCCTCTGCTTCCATCGAAATCTTTCAGAGAATCGTCATGATAAGAACAATAAAAGCGTATGGATCTGTAATTACTTAGCATTTTCCATTTTTGTCAAGTGGTGCATGCGCTGCAACACGATCTATAAAACGGAGTTCATTTAAAAAATACAGTAGATGTGTATAAACTCTAGGTTACAAGCTGCGCAACGAAACCACACTTTTATTTATATTCACCGTATAAATATTGTAGTTTTGTGTTTTGTTGCATATTTATTCACCTATCACGAGAAAGCGACCACAGCGCTATAACCAGCTCGGCTTTCTGTTTGTCACACCAAATTGGGAGAACTGCACTAAGTACCTTTACCAACTACGCAACTAGTAAACGTCGGGTTTGTTTCTCACACTGTCACTTTAACCCTTATCAGCACAGCTATTTTAGGTACCCTAATTGCTACATGTGTTGACAAATTGTCAGCAATATGTTTTTTGTATATTTTTTGCAGAAAAGCAGTTAAATGTTGTTTTTAAAGAAATGTTTGACATTTAGGAAGCAGAGAAGCGTTATGTATGCTTGAAATTACAAACTTGAGGCTTTTATAGGCTTGCTACCCTTCAATGAACACGAGCCACACTTCTTGCACAGCAGCAAGCCTAAAATTTTCTTGTCTGCCAGGTCGATTGCGATAGTTATCAAACCGAATGCAAACAAAAAAAAATTTAAGTCGATTCAAAGCTGTAGTTACGCGTTAAATGGTCTGCTGTCAGTAGGATCCCACAAACAAGGTAAGTAGGTGAAGTTATCCCTGTTTAAGCCGGGACGAATAATGGTAGCAATAACAGCTTCAACTTCTTCAACAGAAAATCTTCGTAAATCGAATTTGATAGGAGGCCATGTTGATGCCTTACGTTTTTCGCTTTTCTGTTTGTCTCGCGGACTGTAAAAAAAATAATATCTCGACGGTAAAACAGTTTGAATGTGTCTACTTCACAATCAGAAGCAGCGTTTATTTGAGTTAAAATATTCTTCTGAGCTTTACTTTGAAAAGGATTCACGTAATATGAAGAAATCTTCCTGATCTTCATTTTCCAAGCTTTCAGTGTCAGATATTTGGCCATCATCAATAGAAATTTTGTAATCCTTATCGCTCTCTTCTTCAAATTCCATTATGTCAGAAAGCACTTTTTTACGAGGAGCTTCATCGTTATATAACTTAATAGAGACTCATACGGGCAATCCGATGAAGAGTCATTTGGGAGATCTGATGCTGAATCATAGAAACTTTTCCGTTTGTAATCTCATCATTTGACTCATTTTTAACGTTTTCAGAAATTACACGCAATTTATTTAAAACTTTTTGAAAGGTAAAGTGTCTTTGTTTTTTTCATTTGGCAAATTTCAATCCAATTATAAAACTTGCCAAATCATTTCACTAGCAAAGAATTCTGGAGTATTCCTACAAAAATCCCCCCAAAAATTAGTAACTTAAGTGAAATTCAAGTCATTTCATGCCACGTGTTCCGCGAATAATGTGGCACGCGAACTGATTCATTTTTTTCTCACGAATACATGCGGTAAAACTCCTTCGTCATATTACAACAAAAATGAAAAAGGTCAATCTTGCGACACTATGCGTGACGTCAGCACTGTGCTGGCAAAGCAAAATTGACTTCCAATCATCGTGCTTATGATACACAATTTCATCAAAACAGTAAGTTTGCAGAGCAATAATATTATTAAGTGCTCTTACATTTTGATTGGCCTAGTAAAAATCTTCGATTTACATGGAAAGCTATGCATTTATACAATGTTGACATTTTGTCAACAGATGTGCCGATTGAGATAATATGCAAATATCTTGTTCATGGATAATTATTATGCTTGCTTATCTCTGCTGAGATATGATTCAGGGAAGCCTTCCTTGGCCAGGGAATGCAGTTGAGCTAGTGTGCAAAAGGTGTCAGCATTTCACAATATTATTTTAAAATTGACAAAATGTGAACAGATGTGCCGATATAAGGGTTAATGCTGAGTGTTAAATAGGGAAGGGATGAATACCAATTTTGAAGTCATTGGTTTGACCAGACTCGGGATCAAACTCGAATCTATATCTGCCGAGGCGGACGCTTTCATCACTCGGCCATCTAAGCAAATATTTGATTGAAAATCGTCGCATGATCCTTGGGATTTAAACCCATGGCTTAAGATCACGGCAGCTGAGTAAAAAGCGCTCCAGCCTATAGTTATTGACAAATGTACTGTAAGCTCCAAATGATTATTTATCACTGCTCAAAAGCAAAAAAAAACTCTTCAACACTTGAGACTGTATTGAAAAACACAACATTTCTGCCCAAATGTTTATAGTATTCGTGCTTCATGGTTAAATATACATGGCATTGTTATCGGCACACGACGAGCGATGTCACGACAACTTTTCAGAATATAATAGAGTGTCGCGAGTCGCTACATTGATCACTTTTAATCAACATAACTTTTAAAATTACAAGTACCAAAAGAGGATCGAGAACTTAAACAAAAAAAATTACATGATGTAACGTTTATATTCGATGCAGATTACGAAGAAAATTTCGAGCCATTTTTGATTCAATGTTTTATGAAACACTTTAATCGCAACGAAATTTCATGACAGATGTTTTCATGACGTTGCTGTCATCTTTCCAATGATACCAACGATTATTGCGTCCGGATACCGTAGTCCTCGTAGATAATCCCCATTCTGCATTCAATTTGGAGTAATAGCAATGAACGTACCACCAACCTCCGCTCGGTCCATGAACATCGACAGCACAGTTTTCATTAAAACTGATGATTGGGCTGAAAATACAAACAAAATATTTAAACAGTAGCCTACGTTTGCAGGAATCTGAGACTAATTTAACAATCAAGGCTGATATTTCAGTTGTAAATGTTAATAATCTGTTTGATTGTTGCTTATATTGATGAGTAAGTTGGTACGGTAGCGGAAATTTTACCATCAATAACAGGTACCGGTAATGTAAAATTCACCTGTTGGTACTTTTCCCTATACATATAGGCTTGAAAATTTGTCGTTGATAATCTTCAGCCATGTCGTCGTCGTCGTCGTGTGGTTGGGCATCCTCTTCCGACGGTTTAGATGTTGACGGCATTGATTTTAAGCCAGCGTCGGGTGTCATCATCCAGGACCAACAGACCTTGTATTCCTTTTGGTGCACGATGTAGGGGGCATGTAGAAATGATGTGGTCTGCAGTTTGCTCAGAGGCACCACACTCACAATTCGGTGAAGGAGCAGCACCCCATTTGTACATGGATGAATGGAATCGCCCTACGCCAGTCCGCAAACGATTCAGTTTTACCCAAGATGTTCTGGGCAAACCCATTCCAAGAGGCTTAGGACTGGCCCTGGGAATAAAAGCATGAAACCTTGATGCACTTTTCAAGTACTCCATGTTCCATACATAATCCATCCATTGCGCTGCGCGAATGTCTGATTCCGTCAGACTATCCAGTAGTTTCTGTGCTGCGGGTACAAACGGACGTCTTGATTTGAGCCTTCCCTGGTGCGCATTTTGTTTCCCGACCAGCTGCTCATGTAGAATATGACCAGGGTTAAGGGTGGCGCGGTTAGCCAGGGAGAGTGTCGCTCCTCGACGGCGAAGCTCAGCTGGCTGGATGCCTGCGAGGATTGACTAGTAGTCCTTTGGAGTGGGTCGCAGACATCCAGTGACAATGCGCAAGGCGTCATTTAAAACACTGTCGATTAGCCGAAAGTGAGCACTACGACACCAAACAGGTGCTCAGCTTTGGAGTAAACCAGGGACAAGGCGGCTGTTCGCAATGTTTTGGCTCCTGCACCCCATCCCGAGCCTGCAAGTCGCCTCAACAGTGTAACGCGAGTGGAAAGTTTCTTGCGCAATGCCTCTAGGTGATGACGAAAAGTGAGCGACCTGTCCAGCTTTACACCAAGGTAGGTTGGAGTTGGACAGTATGGCAATAGTTTGCCGTTGTTGAAGATTTTGAGCTCACGTTTCGCCTCTCGGTTGTTTAAATGAAAGGCCGTCGTCACCGTCTTAGTGTGGCTGAGCTTCAGCCTCCAAGTCTGGAGATACGCTGAAAGTGTTGTCATGTCTTGGCCTAGAGTGCCCTCCAAAGTCTTCCAGTCTTTCGAGGTATGCATTAATGCCAGGTCGTCGGCATACGCATACTTCTGGGAAATTGTGGAAGGCAGATCGTATGTGTAGATGTTAAAAAGGAGGGAAGCCAAGACTGATCCCTGTGGGAGACCATTTCGCAAACGTCGTAACCTGCTTCGCTTGCTGTTACCGATGGAAAGGGTGAAACTTCTATTCCGGATAAGTTCCATAATCATTTGGACCATGTGTTTATCAGGAAGGAGTCTCAGCAGCTTGCAGGTGAGGCCACGATGCCAGACAGTGTCATAAGCAGCTGTCAGATCGACAAAAACAGCACCGGCCTTCTTCTTGGTCTCAAATGAGTCCTCGATGTGTTGAGTAAGTAGAACAGTTTGGTCTACTGTGGACCTCCCCTGTCGGAACCCAGCTTGCTCCCGAGGAAGAAGCGGGTCGACAATGGGATCGATACGGGTGTAAGTGAGCCTCTCGAGGATCTTGTAGGGGACACAGAGCAAAGAGATGGGGCGATAGCTCTTGGGGTCCTCTACAGGTTTCATTGGTTTGGGGATCGCGACAACCAACGCTCTTCTCCAGATTTTTGCAATTTTGAGGTGGTGCAAACAGGATGAAAGAAAGCCACACAGCCAGGATTTCAGGGCAGCTCCTGCATGGAGCAAAAGCTCAGGGCAGATAGAGTCTGGGCCTGGAGCTTTTCCTGGTTTCAGATGTTTGAGGGCGGCTGCGAATTCTGAGGGAGTAAAGCTTCCACAGACATTCACTGCACTTGTTGTAGAGGCCCTCCAAAGATCAGACACTTCTTGAGACACAAGCCGGGATGACTTGCGATCAATATCCTCGTATTTGCTGTTATTGACCAGTACTGATGCGATGGCACTGGCTGAAACTGCACAATGCCGAAGGGAGCGTCGTGATCTACCAGTTAAGTTGTTTAATATGCTGCATGCTTTTCGGTTGGAGTGAGAAAAGTCGATGGTTTGGACTGCCTCAGACCATCGTTCCCTGCGTTTTCTGTCAAGCCTGGACAGCAGGGCAGAAGCAGCCCTGCTAGAGTCAGATCCCTCAGGCGATTGCAGAAACATCTGATAGAGGTTCTCACACTCAGCATCCCAACACGGAATGTGGTCGTTTCGTCGACCACATGGGATATACTTTTTCGCTGCTGTGCTGATGGCATTACAGAAGTCCTGGTATACCCGGTCCACATCAGATGTATCAGGTGGCAACAAGCTCTTAACGAGTTGGTTGGTCAGGGCATTGTAATGGCTCCATTTGGCCTTGCGGAAGTTCCATCGCTTATCAGGCATACTCGGAACTGACTGAGTGAGCCTTGGTGGAACAATGAGCGAAGGTCGATGTTGTGACCTAGGAAACTTCTCTAAAATACGCCTGTCAGGTAAGCGACTATCAGGACCAACACTAACAAACGCCAGGTCCGGGTTGGTGCCAGTGTTCCAGCGGCCTGAGTGGAAAGTGGCCATGTCCTTTGGGTCATGGAGAGGGGCAAGACCATTAAGGTTTGCCCAAGCAACAAGGCACTCTCCATCAGCGCTGTTGCTGCTGTAGCCCCAATTCACATGCGGGCAGTTGAAATCACCCGAGTACAGGACAGGGTGTGGAAACACTGGTAGGTCGGTAGTCTGCAATGATGTAGGTGGAGGTTTGTAAACGTTGACAATTTTATAGCCATCAATGTCTACGCATAACCACTCAGTCTCTGATGTAAATGGGGACTGATCTACTAGGGTCCATTTTAGTCGCTCATGGACAAATGTAGCAAGGCCGTGTATCCTGTTTAAACAGGACCCAGCTAGTGCAAAGCCTGGAATCACAAGCTTGTCGGTAGAAGCGCAGTGGGTCTCCTGTAGTAGGATGACGAGTGCCTCAAACTGCACAGCGAGATGGTGAAGGACATTCATCTTGCTTGCAGTGAGGCCTTCAATGTTCAGCTGCAGGATTGCTGGCCTTCGGAATTTGTTGACGATGTGCCCTGAAGCAGGGCAAACATCGCCCCGTCCTGAAGAGGACGTTTGCCAATTAGTAGGCCTTGGCTGAGCATCGGGAAGAGTGGATACCCTTCCGGGTCGGCAGATTTGGTTTCGGTATGTCATTGTAACTTTGCAAGTAAAAAGCTTTGTACAGACTTAATCACAGCCCGGGCTACAAGGAAGCATCTGCCATCCGGGCCATCTTCTACGATTAATATTTGTCAAGACCAATGTGAAAAGTTCTATTGCGTTCTTCTGTGACAAGGGATTTGTAAGGCAATTCAATACTGAAGAAAAGAAACTAACCCAGCTCCTTATCTTCAGCCATGATCAATATATTATGCAGATAAAACTTCGCGTAATACCGGCCGCTTAGCGTAGTGGTTAAGTGCATCGCTATCTGCACCAGAGGTTTGGGGTTCGATTTTAGGGCCGACCAAAACGGACCCAGTGTCGCCAACGCGTCGCCACGGCTGCAACGTTTCTCCGGAGCTTTGTCGCCCATGCGCTAAATTATGGAAATGGGCCCCACCACTCGATGCATTTGAACTTAATACGTGTCATAACAATCTTACCTAGGTTCGTTATTTCGGTCGGGAGTGGTGAATGGTCTGTCATCATAATATTCAAGAGAATCTCCTGCTGTTCCGCTATATCCCCCAACATGTAAGCGATACAAATCCGATTCATCTTCGATGTAAAAATCACTAAACAAAATATGTTTCATGTAAATGATGTTTTTGAAATTGAAAGATCATAAAACTGTTTCCACCCGTATTCAGCAAACGCGTGGTCATCGTCAAAATCCCACAAATCCATGTGAAGTCGACATCCTCGACCGCTCGTTGCATTGTGAAGTTTATCCAAGCCTGATACAAACAGTATAATTTGACAATAAAATCGTGTTCAATGGCATAGCGAGAAATTTTAAGGGGGAGCATAAACTACAAAAACCGTAAAGGAGTCGGGCATATTGCAGTCACTAAGAATCCTTTGTTCTTTTCTACTAAAATCCCAAGTCAAAAACGCTACTGATTGTGTTGTTTAGCAATCTTATTAAGAAACTTCTAAAATCGGTGAATGATAGTCTGTGGCGTGAGCATGGGTTTGAATCCCGCCGCATAAAAATCTTTCTATTGAAGTCAAAGTTTACGAATTATTAAAATATAACTCCACACATTTCAGTTTTTACTAACCAAGCCAAAACTCAGTTTAAAATTTCCGAAACCAATTTTGTAATCGGTCCAATTTTTTTGAAAATCGACGCTTCCATCGCAACGTTTTTGAAACACCTGTAATTTGATTCTGAGTTACTTTGATCGTTAAACCGGATGCTATGCAGTATTACTGGAACGTGAAGTTGTGTCAAGCATCAGTAACATTTTTATTCTGTTTGTTTTCACTCAACAAAACCTCATCATCCATCCTCCATCACAGTACACCGACTCTGCTGATCGAAGCATCTGATAACCAGCCTCTGATGAACTGGCGCAATTGGGAGGAAGAAGAAGAAGATCAAGACTGGTTTGCAAATCTGGAAAATATGGAGAACTTGATTACATGGATTCGCAGAAACGAAACGAAGGCCCAACACACGCGTTAACACGAAGTCAGCGACCTGGCCTATAGTGATACCGCGCGCAGGTGACATATTCAACGTGAGGGGTTTAATTAGCAGCTTGAGCCGATCGCACATGACATATAGCCGATAAGAGTTGGCTGCTGACTCAAAGAGCCCATGTTCACTTTGCAATCTCCTTCAATTACTGTTGAAATTTTTGTTCATTATATTTTGAAAATAATCTCCGTTTCTATTATTATTATTATGCTGACTGCGCCATGCTGTAACCTGGGTCATTGCTTTCCAATTGGGGATGCTACCTCTAAAAAATGTGAATAGATGTAAAATGCAAATGCGTGGCGTAGACAAACACTACGGTACCGTCCATGTAGGCCTACATCATTATCCACGTTTCGAAGCATGTTCTTGAAAAAATCAAAGTTGACTCACCAGCTATGCGACGAGGAAGATGATCCTGCAGCTCTTCAACCTGACCTGTCGTTTCCTTTGTCCCCATTTCACCCTTATCCCTCTTATCTTTTCCAACATTTTTAGATCTGGAAGGGCCAACTTTTCTGGAAATCCTCTATCCCCTTTTTTCGTTAAGTTATTCCTTAGTACTGACGCGTTATCACCGTTATAAACAGGTACAGTGACTTAACGACATTGTTGACCAATCACAAATTGTAACGCAATAGACAAAATTAGTAATATAGTGAAAAGCACATTCATTTTATGACACTTTATTCGGACAACAATCTTGAAAGGAAATAAAACGTTAATTCCGCGTGCGTTTCAATCACAATAAAAAAAAATATATATACATATACTCAATCTCCTGACAGCCACTGTTTCGACCTTTTTTTTTTTGTTATTTCAAGCCACTTAAGTGCGGCTTAGGATTTTTGTGGTAGTGCATCATGGAGATGACCTAGTTGAGCATCGAACCCAGCTTCGGAGCCCAATGCACCAACCACTCGGCCAACTCCATGTGCGATTGTTTCGATCTTACTACGTCTTATCAGAGGAGGAGCTCTTAGTAGTCTGGGGTGAAGATTCTCAAAATCAAATTTAAGGAACTTTAGAAATTTCTTGTTTGTGGTAAACAAAAAACCTCCACCCCTGCCAAAGTGCTCAAATCGCATCAGCGATGAGCTATGCACAATATCACAGAATGCAGAAAACGAGTAACCGGCCGTTAGATCAGTTGCTAAGCGCACGCTATCGGTGCGGGAGGTCTGAGGTTCGATCCCCAGGCCAGTCAAATCTACACAGTGTCGCCAACGGTTCGCCACCGCTGCGTCTTTTTTTCGGAGCTGTGTAGCCCAGGCGCTAAGTTGCGGAGATGGGCTCCGCCACTCGTTACACGCTTCCGCGAGTATAATGAAGATTTGATTTTTTTGATTTGAGAAAACGAGTAGCATCCGATTTTAGTGAGTTGTGTTTTTCGTGATTTTAAACAGTATAAGAGAAAGTCCATAAGAAACATCCGAATGGTTAGAGCCGACATGTGCAACAATGGGTATACAGGCCGCAGTGCGGCCGACGATGTTATTTTGAGCGGCTCGCGAAACAGTTAGCTCACAAAAAAATTTGTAAACAGCGCTGTATAGCAGTGGTTCATCTTTTCTCGTGATTACCGCAGCGCTTTCAGTTTCCGAACATATAGTATCAACTTTTTTCTACTCTGTTCAGTTTCATGTGGTCAAAATCAAAGCAAATTTTTGCGCTCTATGCGAGAAAATGCGGTCAAGTTGTGAAGCAGTTTTCATATCTTCAGCATTTTTTGCCGAAAGCTCAAGTAAGTAGATTTGCAACTGCAGGAAACTTTTTTGATTTTTTTGAGTTAGCACCACGTAGGCAGATAGAGATTTGATGATGTAATCCTGTTTTGATGAATTCACTTCAGGTTAAACTGAATTTAGTCTTTAAATTTCTAACGACTTTGTGATGGATAAAAAACGAAAGCTTGTTGATGAAGGGCGAATCTTTGTTGATGAATAGTTTGTGAAGTATTTTGTTGTACGACTAAATGAATAGGCTGTGATGTGAGGTGCGCCAACTCTGTTTTTAAAAATACAAAAGTTGCTCTTTTCGTAAAAGTAATAATCTTGTCTTGGTTTTAAATATTGGATGCGGCCCGTAACACATTTTGATATTTCTCATTTGGCCCGCCAGTAACAAAAGTTGCACACGCCTGGGTTAGGGCTCATTTCGTAATCTAAGGTGGGGAGTTGGAATTTTAACAATTTAAAAAAATCTTATTTTAATGTGCATAATTCATGATTCACTTTTTGTGATACGCTTAAGCTTGTCACGTGTCACACTGCGTCACTCTTCCTGCATTGTTATTCTCTTCAAAAGTGGTCATCCACCGGTGCACCTTATACACTAACCAGTCGAGAATATTTTGTTTAGTATCTTTTTTCAACAGCACGCAAAGTTAACTTGAAGTTGACCCGACTCGCAATGAAACCCCAGTCTAACGCTTCAAAAACAGTGTTCTTTTCGCTCAACAATCTGAAGGATAAAGATTCAAATTATAACTAAAAAGCCTCACCTCAAAATCTCCATGTTTGGCTATATAGCAGGGTGAAGTTGTTGGCACTGGCCCAGCCAGCCAGGCATTCACCATCTGGATTGTTATTATCATAACCCCAGTCAACATGGTGGCAGTTGAAGTCGCCAGCATAGAGGCAGGGATGGGGGAATGCTGGAAGATCAGATGCTTGCATCCGTGTTGGAGGAGGTTTGTAGACGTTGACTATTTTATAGTTATCAACATCCACGCACACCCACTCGATCTCCGATGTTGGTGGGGACTGGTCGATTTGGATCCACTTCAGACGCTCATGGACAAACGTAGCAAGACCATGCTTCCTGCTCAAGGAAAACCCAGCTAGATGGTAGCTCGGAAGATCTAACCTTTCTACCGAGGTGCAATGGGTTTCCTGTAAGAGAATGACGAGTGCCTCACACTGTAACGCAAGATGATGCAACACGCTCATCTTGCTTGCAGTGAGGCCTTCGATGTTCAGTTGGAGAATGCTGGGCCTTTGGAACTTGTTGACGGTGCGCCGAAGATGCGCATCGCCCCGTCCTGAAAAGGACGTTTGCCACTGCCTAGCTTGAACATCGTTAGGTGTCCCGCCGTTAAGGCAGATTCGGTTTCTGTCAGCCAGATTAAATAGCGTAGACAGAGTAACGCTCCCGGCTACGGGAAAGCATCTGCCATCCGGAGCATCTGAAAAGTAGGTCTTCTCTGAAAAGTAGGTCTACTTCTCTGAAAAGTAGGTCTACTGTATAACAACAATATGAATGAAAGTCCAAGCTATTCCATGAAATGAATGGCAACACTCGCGGCAACACTGTGTAGATTTGACCGGCCCGGGAATCGAACCCCAGATCTCCCGCATCGATAGCGTGCGCTTAGCAACTGAACTAGTTCTTTTGGACTTTTTGGTTTTAATTTGAAACTTTTTGACTTTACGGTATATCATCAAATTTTTGTATCTTTTGAGTCATAAGTTTTAAAAATTGATTTCTCACGTAAAAAGTGTCAATTGTGACGAATGATAATCGGGCGCTGCATGTAAAATTTTAACGTTTTTATTAGTGAGTCTCAGTTCACTTTGAACTGTTTTATTGGCATCTGTGTGAGGAAAATTTGGATTGGATTTTGCACACAAGTTTACAAGTTTTGACTCGCCAATTCGGAACCATTCGCTCTATTTCGGATCGTCTCCCGCATCAAACCGCGAATTTTCTTATTGTGTTCCAAACGCAAAGCTCATACTTCTCACTAGAAGAATAAACGCAATGATTCATTCTTTACCACTGTGCTAACTTTTCCCTGTTTGCAAAAATTGCTGCATTGACAGTAGTTTGACAGCAGCCTTAAAACTGGTAATTAATTTGACAGTAGCCTTAAAATTGGTAATTAAAATAAATAATGTTCAACAAAAATAGCGCTCCCAATTTTTTTTGGGTCGCGTGGATTTAAGACAATTTTTTTTTGGGTCGCACCAAAAAGTATTTGCGTACCCCTGGACTAACCAACCAACTATTGATCACTAGATGCATGCTTTAGTAATAATTGATTTGCTTTCATATAATTACGCATGAGAATCTATCCGTGAAATGCCCAAAAATTTTGAACAATGGTATAAGGTATGCAAAACAAATTGAACAGCGCTGGTTTAGATGTTCTCAATTATCTCCTCTTTAAAATTACGTCCAACAAACAAAATCAAAACCGTTATTTTTTCGCAAGAACCCCATATCGACTGCTTCTGCTCAATGTCGGTGTGTGTGTTGTAAAGCTGCAAATCTGTTGAAATTATCATGACTAAAAATGTGAAAAAACTCTTAAATGTTAGCAACTTAAATGAAAGATACATTAAATCTGCTAAAACGTTTTTTCGTGTTTCATGATTCAATATGCCTACATAACATTTTTATCGGCACAAAACAAGAGATAACTCGACGATTACTCAGAATATAATCGAATGTCGCGAGTCGCTACAAACATTCTTTTAATCGACATAACTTTCAAAATCACAAGTAGCAAAGTGAAATTGAGAATTTAATCAAAGAAATTTACATGGTGGAACGTTTGTATTCAATGTAGATTATAAAGAAAATTTCCAGCTATTGTTCGTTCAATGTTTTTTGAAACATTTTAATCGCAACGAAACTTCATCACAGATGCTTTCATGACATTGCTGAAACCTTTCCAGTGATACCACACAATATTGTGCCCGGATTCCGTGGGTCGACCCCATTCTGCATTCAAACTGGAGTATCGGCAATTACGGAACCACCAACCCCCACTCGGTCCATAAACATTTACAGCGCAATTTCTCGCACTGCAAAGATACAAACAAAATATTAAATGTTTACAGGTATTTGAGATTAAACAAAAATCAAGGTTAATATTTCAGTTGTTATTGTAAATAACATGTTTGATATTCTTTATATTGAATGGTAAATTAGTACGGTCATAAAAATTTGACGTCTGCTTCACCAATGGAGTGTTTCCCACAAACTGACTGCACGAGAGCCAAAATTGTTCCAATTTTTAAAAAACGTAACCGTGAAGATCTCTCCTACTATTGCGCTATATCTCTACTTACCTGTTACTCTAAAATCTTGGAAAACATCGTCTACAATAGATTTATCAGTTTCTTGAATAAACACAAAGTCATACAAAACACTCAATGCGATTTTTAAAGTAAAGTATCAACCAATTATGCTCTCATTAATGTGGTAACAAACATATTTGATAATATCAATAGCAACAAGTACACAGGCTTGATCTTCATTGATTTAGGCAAAGCATTTGATACTGTTCGTTACGATATTCTTCTTGCTAACCTAGCTCTAGCTCATTACGGTATCAGGGGCCAAGCAAATAATTCGATTTGTTCATTCCTAAATAGAAAACAATACGTGTATGATGTATCAATGAAAAAACCTTTCCTCTATTAGCGAACAACTTCGGGTTAAGGTTTGATGCTGGGTAAACGTTCAATTTTGGGCGATGAACATGTTTATTAACATTATTAAGTATGTTTAACGTTAATGCCCATCGACATTTGAAGAACAAACAGAAGCAAGCGGAAAACACTCAAAAATACTGTTCAAATTCAGAGTATAGTGTGTGCATACAGACAAACCGTGCAACTAAGATGTTTAATCTTGAGCTGATTCCAAACCAAAATTTGATGATTTTACTTCTTACGTCCCTTATAATCTTACTGTGAGTCGTTATCTCGGTCGGGAGTGGTGAATGGACTTTCGTCATGATAACCAAGAGAATTTCCTGCTGTTCCGCTATATCCCCCAACATGTAAGCGATACAAATCCGATTCATCTTCGATGTAAAAATCACTAAACAAAACATATTTCAATTAAATAGTGTTTTTGAAATTGAAAGATCGTGAACATGTTTCCACCTGTATTCAGCAAACGCGTGGTCGTCGTCAAAATCCCACAAATCCACGCGAAGTCGACATCCTCGACCACTGGTTGCATTGTGAAGTTTATCCAAGCCTGATGCAAACAGAGCAAACTGTGCAATAAAAAGTGGGTGGCAGTGACGCAGAGAGGAGGTGGAACGTGAGCTATAAAAGCCATTGAAAGAATCCGGAATATTTCAGTCACTTAGCAACATGTTTTTTTTTACTCAAATGCAAAATTAAAAGGGGAGGGTGCTGCAATATGCTCTCTCCTTTTGAAAAACACGCAACTCATTGTGTTGTTCAGCGATCTTATCAAGTAACTTCTAAGATCAGTGAATGACAGTTTGTGGCGTGAACTCGTTTTCGATTCCAACCGCGTAAAAATCTTTCTATTGAAGGCAAAGTTTACCAGCTTATTGTTACATAACTCTCACATTTTAGTTTTTACTAACCAAGCCAAAACTCAGTTGAAAAATTTCCAAAACCATTTTTGTAATCGTTCCAACCTGTTTGGAAATCCACGCTTCCATCGTAACGTTTTTGAAACACCTGTAATGTGACATTTCGTCGTTAAACTGGATGCTGTGAAGCATTACCGCAACGTGAAGTAGTGTCAAGGATCAATAATACTTTCATTCCGTTTGTTTTCACTCCACAAATACTCACCATCCATCCTCCATCACAGTACACCGATTCTCCTGATCGAATCATCTGATAACCAACCTCTGATGAACTGGCGCAATTGGAAGGAAGAAGAAGAAGATCAAGACTGGTTTGCATATCTGTGAAATAATAAAAACTTGGTAAAATGCATTCGTATAAACGTAGCGAAGATACAACACACGCATTTTCTAACACTACGCCATGCTGTTATCCTGGATCATTGTTTTCCGATAGGGGTGCTATCCCTAGAAGGAGTTTTTTTATTTTTCATATTTGCCGAGTGGTTGGTGCATTGGGCTTCGAAGCAAGCTTCGCGAGTTCGATGCTCAACTAGGTCATTTCCATGATGCATGTACTTCACTACCACAAAAACCCTCAGCTGCAATTAAGTGGCTTAAAATCAAAAAAAAAAATTCTAATCAGTAGATTGTTAATCCTGTCCCAAAGCAAAATTAGAGTCGTGAACATGTTATAACATACAGACATCGACCTTTGTAACCTTTTTAAAATTAAACAGGAGATTTTTTAAGCAGTCATAAGCCTGGTAGTACATGTTCGTAAACCAATGACATACCTTGAAAAATTACAAACACGCCAGCCAGTGTAATGAAAGAAGCATGTCGCAAAGACATTGCCGAAAAATCTGAAAGATCTGTGGCAGGCAAGTTTGACATTAGTAGACAAACTCTCGCCCGCCTAATGAAGAAATGTAAAAACTCTCAAATAATAAAAGATTTCAAACCCAATTGCTCTGTCAATATCGTATTTTCAAAAGAGGAGGGAGAATTGCTGAGTGAATGCGCAAAACTTAATTTTGGACTTACAATGATCAGTGACAGAATTTTAGCCGTCAGTTTGCAGTAAATCATCTCATAATCACTTGTTTTAATTGTGACATCAAAAAATAGATTATGATGCACAAACTAGGACCAAGAACTGCGGACCTAAACCCCACTAAAATTGGACATGTGAACTGGGTAAAGATTTGCTGAAGCTCCTTAGCCCCCGCGTACAGGGCCGGCGAGAGAAAATCCGGGCCTCGGAGCAGAGATATGATGCGGGCCCCCTCGGTACCAAAATTTGGTTCTCTAAAAAAGAAAAGTTTTTGACCTTGCCCACACGTAGGCAGTGAGCGAAGAAGAAAATTTTTACTGGGGGGGATGTTTTTGTCCACAATTTTGCTTGAATTCTGAACCCAAATAACAAGACAATGTTGCGAAAATGGTATTTATTGTTCATGGGGCGATGCAGTGGCGTAGCAAGAAATGTTAAATGGAGGAAGGAGCATAATTTCACCATTTTTTTAAACGTATTTTTTTAGCAGAGCCAATTGAAGCAGATTAAAAAACAAAAACTTTAGGGGGGTAAGGAGGCATGGTCCCCCCGGAAATTTTTGAAATATTACGCTGTAGTGGCTATTTTAGTGTTTTTTGAACATTTTTCAAGCAAACTTTGTTTAAATTTTTTGACCCTACTTTTGAGTACTTCACCAAATATGGTGCATTTTGTTGGCAGATTTTCAATTGTGCGTGTCTAAGACGTAAGGCTTATTGTAATCAAAGAGGTCTGAAATTATGGAAAATTTGTATTTATCAAAAACAGAGTTGAAAAGGGTTAGTGAGGTAAATACATACCCCTCATCCCACCCACCCCCCTCGATCCGCCCCTAGCTGTAAGCTACAAAAGCCATCAAAAGAGTCTGGCGTATTTCAGTCACTTGGCTCCAATTGTTCTTTTTTACTAAAAGGCAAAGTCAAAAGGGGAGGGGCCATGGCAAATGCACCCCACCCCCTAAATACGCTTCTGGGGCGATATCATTCAATGACCAAATTAAAACAGTGGTGGAGGGCGTACTGCGTGTTTGCATACTACCAGCATGATGAACAAAAATTATCAAGGGCAAAATTTCGAAAACTTCGTAAACTTGGTTTTAGGCAGGTTTTTGTGTTATAAATGAAGCAAGGAGTGTAGGGGGAGAGCAGTAAGCTACCCCAACGGGGTCCGGGGCGGATCCCCAAAAGGTACAGGCTAGCATTTTCTTCATTCATAGTATCACTCTCAAATATGATATGAAAAAAGTTGGGGAACCGCTGCTTTAACATAGTCTTAGTGCTTTCACTAACGCTTATAAAAAACTGCTGACGTGTTGTAATGTTGATGAACAATAAACTGTTCTGTAATAGGCGCACTGAAAAGGTTGTTCTTGATTAGTTTGCGAAGGAAACCATAATAGTTAGAAGATGTGCTGGAAAGTATCGCCGCAGTCCGTACCCACAAGCAACACGTATAAAAAACATTTAACTTCTTGCGGTATTTATCACTGGGGGAGGGGGGACGTTTTAACATCCCCCCCAGGACAAATTTTATTTTTTTGCTGGGGGACAACTATTTTTACTGGGGGAGAAATGTCCCTCCCCCATCCCCCCTACTTCGCACACTGGACGTAGGTCCTAACATAGCGAAGACGTAATTTCTCCAGCATTTCTTACCGTGTGTTCCTAAAGAAAAATTTTATAAGAGCGGGGCTCCTCAACGGGCCCCTCAAAACATGACGGGCCCCGGTACCTTGTACTCTCCTTACCCCCCCCCTCTCATCAGCCCTGCCCGGGGATTCTCCTGTGATCTTGCACAAAATGTTACCATCAATGCTCAAGCAAAGAGCTTCAGTTAAAAAAACTATAAGGCTTTTTTTGCGGAGAAAACAAGAAAAACGAAAACTTGAAACGTAGGCCTAAGCACAATTACAGCAGAATAGCAATATAAGCTTAATTAAGCGTAATTGAAGGAAATTATTTTCCCAATTTACGTGTCCAGTTTAAGTGTGCCAAAAGTCCATGGACTTTCTGCATCAAAAGTAAATTTTTGAATTCATGATCAAATTGTAACATCAAAATTTTGATGGTGATGTGGAAAACCCGTGTGCTTTTGGTTCACTTGAACTGGACATGTGGACAAGGTTAATGCGTCATACCATCCACCTCATTAACCGTGACAAGTTGCATTAACCTAAATTATAGAAATTGTTGATTGTAGTTCATAACAAGCCCAATCAGCTCAGATGGCCGAGTGGTATAGAGCGTCTGTCTCTTGAGCTGTAGACTCGGCTTTGATTCCGAGTCGGGTCAAACCAATGACTTTAAAATTGGTATTCACAGCTTCCCTGCTTGACGCTCAGCATTAGAGGGACAGTGTGGAGATCAGCATTAGCAAAGTTTACTAGTTGTGCCGTTGGGAAAAGCACTTAGCGGGATTCCCCCATGTTGGTGTGGTAGACAGATGGCTGGCAACTCCTAAGCGAGCTCGTATAGCACATCGATCGCTTTCTCGTGATAGGAGGATAAATATGCAACTTACTAACTAACTAACAATGAGCTAAAGTAGACCCGTGCATTATAAGCAGACATATAAGCAGCTAAAGCAGACCCGTATACATGCGGTAAGTGGCGTATGAAAACATCTGCTGCCACCCTAGGCTTTTACTCATCAAGCAGCCCAAAGTACTTGATTTTTTGATTTCTTCATTTTTATCCTCCTGTCACGAGAAAGCGGCGGAGGCGCTATGCATAGGACGAATCCAGACTCGCTTATAGGAGTTGCCCTTGTTTCAGAGTTTTCCGCTTGACTTTTGTTTCTGACTTCTTCAATCTGCTGCTTCTTAAATTCCACCAAGCAGAGATAATTGCTCCGAAGCATCTTATCCAATAAGGACGTAACAACGAGGCTTGGGTGGGAGTTGAACCATCAACCTTGCGATCATGGCCGTCGTAAAAAGGACGCTCCGAACCACTCGGCCATGCTGCCGACTAACTACAATGAAATTAATAAAAACATAGTGTCATCTTCAAGCAATCTTTCCAATGAAAATGCATACAGGTAATTTTGGACATGTCAATAAATATGGATTCAGCTTGAGAAAGTTCAAGGCTTAAAGTCAAAAACGAACTGAAAAACTTGTAAGGGTCAAGTTAATAATAGCGTAAGTAACCTCGAAAAGAAATGAAGTTGAAAGATTAGAGATAAGTAATGTAATAAAGAGTCCTTACAGTCTGGAATGAGTCCATCCTGGACTGGCTGTGCACAGCAATGCTGACAAAGCTTTTCTTGCGCTGGTATGGACAATGTAGGCCGGAGTAAAAATAGAAAAAAATTTTGTAAATTTGTAAATTTTAATAGCGACAAAATTTTGCAACAAAAATTTGTAATGGCAACAAAAAGTTGCTATTTTACCAAAAAACATCTCACGCAAAAATCAGCTTTCTTGAATAAAGTTTGAAATCCCCGCAAGCCAATTAAAATTTTCAGTTTTTCCAAAAAAGAGCCCGATTCTGACACTTAGTTGTCAAGTTCAAACATTGTTTATCAGATGCGTAATAGTGAATTTAAATTGGGGTTGAGTCTGAGATAATCTCAGGCTGTAAAAAGTAAACTCATTAGGATAACGTGATAAAACGCCGCAGCCCAGTTGAAATTACAGTATTTTAAAAATCAGAAATATCACCAAATTTTGAAGCAATAAAAGTAATAATGAGAAGAACATGTACCGCCATTTAGAATAAGGTTGAGCCTCAAATTCGGCTTCTTACAGTATGTAAATACACATGGCATTTTTACTAAATAGTAATACGTCTACTGTAACACTAACTATTTGTGCCATCCCAAACGTTTAGAAAATGCGATTGAAGGTTTCACGTGAGTGATTGCCATTTCATTTGTCACATCGCGTTTCCCTGCAGGAAAGCGCGAAAAAATGGTTTATTAAGTCAGTGTTTGCTTGAATGGTATCACAGTCGCGCTCAAAAGTTTAAGACCACGTAGATAAAAGTTGAATTTTTGTGGGAAAATGATAAAACTCGAGATAATGCTATGTCACATTAGCTTTTTATGTTCCATGAACATTAAATGATACCTGTGAAGCCAAAATAATATAATTTTTTGAACATTTCTGGCTTTAGAAGCAAAAAACATTCGGTTTTACTCAAATTTTAGTGCTGGAAATATTGGCAAAAAGAGAGGATTATCAGTAACAGAAAGGGCAAAAATTGACACTTTGAATGAAGATGGGCACTCAAGGGTACCCAAGACCTCAAGCACCATCATGAACGGAATAATTCGAAAATTGTTTAGAGGAGGCAAAGGATTCTTTACAGTACCCTCTTCTCACACACATACTTCCTCTTTTTCGAAGTGTTCCGTTCATCACGGTGCTTGAGGTCTTGGGTGCACTCCCCGGGACGATCAAATCGGACTCAGTACTGCCAACGACTAGTTACCGCTGCAGCGTTACTTTGGAGCGGTGTTGTCCTGACGTCAAGCCGTGGAGATAGGCCCCGCTACTCGTTGCACGCTTCGGCGTAATACCGCGAGTATAATAAAGATTTGATTTTTTATTGCAACACAAACAAAAAACTTGCACGAGCTACTATAGATGCTACCTGTAGGTGCCTGTCTTCGCCTCTTAGCACCGACTCAACAAAATTACGAACGCCAAAAGTCATTAAGCCCACGATAGGGCGCTACATGTGCCAGCATTTTTATCCATCTTAAAAAATTGTCGGCAACCTGTCAATCATACTCACACGAGATGGAAAAACCTCGTTAAACGCCGTTTTTGCAAGCAAAACCAAGGCTTCTTTAAAACTACAGTCGTGAAAGCGAAAGCAAAATGGCGGCGATACAAGGCGATCGGCAAAAACGCACGTAATGGCGTTTTGAGCTACTTATTAATGCCTACACAGAAATAGTGCTTACGCAGAAATAAGTAAACCAATCTTCGCGAGTGTTACGCCGAAGCGTGTAACGAGTAGGGGGGCCCATTTCCGCGACATAATATCCGTACAACCTAGAAAGGTCGTAGCGGTAGTGAGCCGAATAATAGGTTGTTTTTATATTACTGTATATTGAACAGAAAATTCAATTGTAATCAAGGGAGACTGCAAAGTGGGCTTGAGCTTTTCGAGTCAGCAGCCACCCGGTACATATGTCAACTGCGATCGGCTTCAGCCGTGAATCGAACCCGTCAGGTAAGATCTGCAACCTGCTTGCGGTGCCGCTAGGATAAGTGGCTAACAAATTGCATCTTTTTTGGTTTGTAAACAGATGACCAGAAAAAGCTGAAATAGCTCAAACGTTGCCTTACTGATAAGAAGATAAGAATGTGACTAAAATAACGGAGGAAGTATAAAAATTAAAATGTCACGGCAAAAGTTTTTTCAGCGCAAAACTGAACTTTATTATTGACAATGAACTTTATTAAAATTGGCATTAGTAACTTACCATCCGCACTCCGAAGATCTCCGGGACACCCTTTATCTCCCTTTTGTCCAGTTTCGCCCGTTCCATTTTCTCCAGGAGCACCCTTGTCTCCTTTTTGTCCTTGGATTGTGGATGAAGTAGCTAGAAACAAAATCATAGGTTTATAAGCATTAATTTGATTAACACTCAAATTTCAAGGTCATTGATTAACACTCAAATTAATGCTGTAAAAAGATAAATCTTTATAATCTGTAAAATCTGTAAAAAGATTTTTAGTCTCTGTAAAAATATCTATAAAAAAAAAGATTTTTAGTAATCTGTAAAAAAATTTTTAGTCAGTCAGTTGCATCTTTATCCTCCTATCACGAGAAAGCAATCAAAGCACTATAACGAGCTCGGGTAGTAGTTACCGACATCCGTTCAGTTTCTTTTCCAACGGCACAACGAGCAAACTTGCCGGCTTGTTCTCCACACTGTCCTTTTGGGATGAGCGTCAAGCAGGAAAGCTGGGAATACCAATTTCAAGGTCATTGGTTAAACCCGACTCGGAATGAAATCAGAGTTTACAGCAGCTGTAGAGGCAAACGCTGTCATGCCACTCGGTCATCTGAGCTGCGCATTGCAAGGCGTTTAGAAGAAACGGCAGCAATCACTTCGACGATGCATGAGTCAGCTGAGTCATGGTTGGGTACCCAAAATAAAATTACGAAGGAGTCAGATTCCAAAATATTTTTTGCATTGCTTGACTTCATTTCTTAAAAATAATCTTCTAATTCTGACAACTAAATATTCCGTGGCATCATAGCATTGCGACTCCGACTCTAATACTAAACATTTCTAAATAGAATTTTTGATTTCGACTTTCCAGAAAAAAATTTGACGTCTATCCAGTATCCAACCAAATCCCTTTACCCCAACTCTCAACTACGGTAAAATTTAGATTAACGAAAATTTACAAATTCGAGTTGAAAAAACTTACTGGTAACTGCAAGATAAAAAACACCAGTTATAAAAAAAAAATTAAGCCAAAATGCAACAAAATGTTACAGCATAGCATATGACGAGAAAGGACAATGCAATACCACCAACCTTCAAAAGTTCATTTATTAATGGTGTTGGCTACAAGAATATATCAACGAACTACTGTACAGTAGTAGTGCCAAACGGCAACATTTCAGAATAATTTTGAAAAGCTCAACGAATAATAAAAAATTTTGAGTAAGCTTTAGATCAGGGGTCGGCAACCTTCTGCACTTAAAGAGCCAACTTCGTCCGTTTGTTACGATACGAAATCCAGCGGGGAGCCGCAAAACTACCGTCAGGTCCAAAAACTTCAGTTATTCCGAAAAGATTCCCAAAGAAAGGTCTTTGTTTACCTCCAAAAGCAACCACAAGTGGGGGTTCAAAAAGCCACATGTGGCTCTGGAGCCGTAGGTTGCCGACCCCTGGTTTAGATCAAACACCAAAACAAGAGTAACAGCACCTTCAAGTTGTGTATTTCTACTTAGCCTACACAAGGTAACAAAAACTCAACCCTTTACCCGCCAACATTTCTACTTACACAAGATAACAAAAACTCAACCCTTTACCCGCCAACGTTCCCATTTATAAGGCTTTTTAATTTACCTAGTAGAAATCGAATCTTGTTCAATATCCTTTTAATTGAAGGATGAACTTGTAAGAATCAAGTGGTAGCAAAAATATTTAAAAAAATTTTCTTTTTATTGTGTGCACGAGTTACGCTAATTTGAAACAAAATGACATTTGGCAACATGCGGACTAATGCGAAATTTTAGGGCATATCCTCTTTATTTTTTTGCCCAAATTCTGCTGTACTGTAAGCATTATGAATATTGCTGACACCCTTAATACTTACTTCTGACAATTTATTTCTCGCTGCTTTTTTGCGCGCTCTTAAGTCGGATGTTTCCAAATTGGGACCGTTGGCGGCTATTGGTACCAAAAAATAAGCGTTTTTTGTGATAGCTAATTTTGCGTAACAAAACTTTAGAAATCATAATGATTGAAAATGCCATTATGCTATAGATGAAATTCAATTGCTTCTCTCTTATTTAATTACTTCTTTTTCCAAACGCAGGATACGTTCTTTTCTCACGATTGCCGGTATATTTTATGGTAATCTGTGGAAAAGCTGTGCTGGTGATTGCTATTTTTTATTGCTACAGTATGTAATTGGCTTTCTAGGAACTACTATTTTATAGCAGTTGCTACAACGATAAAGTAAGGCGAACGTCATCCGATAAAGTTCTAAATACATTTATGCAGCATTTGTACCTATTAACCTACAGCAACTTTTGTTAAGCGGCGAATCCTAACGATGTCGTGGAACCGAACCCCAGATCAACGGGCAAGTCAAAAAGTTTTTTTTTTTGGGAAGAACATTGCACTCTTGGATCACCCTTTCGGGAATTACGGAACCATCTTCCGTAGTGGTCTCCAAAAAAAAGATCTTCACCCTGTCTAAAGTTCTTTTTTTGGTGGGCTAGCTGACGCAATAGACTGACAGATGTAAGGTTGAAGCCTACTATTTTTTTGTAGGCTAAATTGTTAAGATTTTAAAGAGCTTCCACCGAATGCCAAGAATAGCTCTGTCGAACTCCGATAAAAACACACTGTTGTAGAGTTAACCGCAAGAGTTAAGATTCATGAAAGTTGTAGGTGGTAGAGGGTAGAGAGGTTGAGTAAATGAAAGGGATGCATTTCTACGCGAAACAGCTAATCCGTCTGTCGCAGGGCGAGAGAAAAATGAAATATGACAAGGCAAAAGGACAAAAGAGGTTGCGCAATAGTTAAGATATAGCCAACATTAATGTGGAGCCGCACTAATGGGAAGTTACTTGGATGAGAGAGAGGCGGGCTGTTACGGGTAACTGAGAAACAAAATCAAGGAAAAAAGGTGAGGCAAACTAAATAAGGGAAGAGTCTGTACTCCTCTTCCTTTTCCGTGCCTGAAGCTCTAAATCAGCCTAATTATTTATTATTGAGAGATTATTTCCAGTCTTAAGAATTTTTTCTAATCTGAGTTAGTGCCGCTACCTGGTTTACTCAGATTTCAACAAGGAAGCAAAGATTTGAAAAAACAGCAAGAGGAACATAAGACCGTCGTTCAGATTGGACCAGAGTTGCCAACAGGCCAAAGATTTTGAGCTCGACCGGTCCCGAACCCGATTTTTCTAATCCGAACCCGACCCGAGCCCGAATTCCAAATTAGCAGCCAGTCTGAGCCCGATCTAAACCCGAAATCAAAAGCATCACCCTAAATTTTGAAGAAATTTTAATAAAAAATAAAAAAAGTTTTACCCATCTGTAGTCCTCCCAGTTACGAACAGGAATATTTATATCAGGCGTTCCCTTTGCTTTATTCCAGCAATCACGAAAACCTATCACGCACAGAAAATCTCGATTTTGCTCCGGGGTCCGGCCCGATTGAAGGGCGAAAATTTTGCAAAATCCATACCCGAGCCAGGCTCGAACCCGACCCGAAAAGCCCGAGCCTGATATAGACAACTCTGGATGGAAGTGTTGTACGCATTCAATGGAATGACAGTTGTCCAATTGTTGCTGCTGGCAATTATGTCGACTTTTTCCTGTTCAAAAAGCGGAAAGAGTGAAGGTGAAAGATGTACAATCGAGGCATGGTAGGAGTAAATGTATGCGATCGCCTCCTTTCCTCTTACAGGCCCAGGCTACAATCAAAGGAATGGTGGTAGAACTGATGCAGCAACTTACTAAATCTTTTCGTGTTGCTGCATTTCGATTTTGCAACTTTGTAACTCAACCCAAAGTTACTCATCTGCACTTTCACAGGAAATCGTTTGCAGCTAGGTTGAATCCGAAGAGGCAAAAGTGCGTTTAGGAGGTCCCTTCTGCACAACGACATCCATCAGTCAGATTTGATGGAGTAACACTAATTTTGGACGTAAAAAGTTAAAGAAGATGTGTGCTTAGCCCTAAAAGACTGACTGGCTTGCGTAAAGTAGCGTCTACACAAGACATGACAGAAAATGACAGAGTGATACATGAATTTTGTGATGTAGCCTATTTAGGAACTACGTGGCGTCATCAGTGATAGCAGCGTTTTTTGGCAGCAAAAGTTTTCAAATTGCGGCCCAGAGTTGGCGCCAGAGCAGTCGAATTAAGGGGGTAAAGTTTGAAATTAAGCGCAGAAGCCACTGTCTTCAAAAATGTATAACGCCTGTTTTTTTGGGGGCCAAGCATGCTGATTGGGGAGAGCCAGGTCCCTCCTGCCCCCCTAATTGCCCCCTTGCCGCCGCCCCTGTTGCGGCCACAGTGATTTATTTGCTGTTAAAACAAACTTTTCTTGGATATGTGATGCTCTGTTTATATTTTTTCAAACAAACAAAAAAATAGGTATTTTTAGCATACAAAATCCGCCATTTAAGAACATAAAAAATAAACAAGAAAATAACCTTTTTTCACAAAAACCAAACTTGACTTGTTTGTTTTAGCACAAAAACATCCTTCTGAAAAGAAAAAAATCCTAAAAATATATGCACAAGGTCTATATGCGGCGGGTAAAGGATTAAAAAAAAATAATCTGAATAAAAAACACGCAATCAAAATTAAATCGCTAATAGCTGCACCCAAGTATACAACAACCTGACTAATAAACAGACAACCAAACATTGCAAAAACAATGAAAAAGATATCGGAACTAACTTTGTACTCCTGTTTGGGGCATTGAAGCACAAACTGTAACTTGTTGAAACGTATTAGATTCTTCAGTGTAAACAAATGCAAAGTTTATGAAGAGAAGAAAAGTCAGTTTGCACGATGTAAAATAATTGATTTTCATTGCGCTCCGGAGTAAATTACAAAATTCTGATGATGTTAATAATCAATTCCTTTTTAACAAAAAAAAATACTGCAGTTTGATTTGGTTAAGGTCAAATCCTTTATTCCTATAGCTCTAGATAAATCAATGAACTAATGAACCGACGAGTAAATTTGGTTAGACTCTTATCAATTAGAACTACAAAAAATAAATTCACTGCGCAACGTTTACACTTTACAACATCTCTCGCAGCACTTTGATTAATGTTTGCAGCTTTTTAGCAATCTCTGCAAGCTAAAATCGCTTCCCTTTATCCCTGAATTCTAAAGAACAAATTAGGGAGCGCCCAGGTTTCCAAGTTTGGTAGGCTTTTAGTCAAGATAGACTCTTCTGCATTGATTCTGTGACAATGATACGTCACTTAAATCTTCGAAGCGAGAATATCATGCCTTCCCACGATGCACAATTAGAGTTACAGTCAGTAGGCCTACCGGTACATGAAACAACGCAGTTTTGAAAGCAAGGGGATATAAAATATAAAGGGACAAGAATATGTAAAGCATTGCAAAAAATAGCGATGCAAGGAATAGAGCAGCAATTCACGACCGGTTTCGGTCTCATTTTGAGCTCATCAGGTAAATAAGGTAAATATAGCTGGAAAATGGTGCAAAAATGACACCGAAGTAAAGGGATTTGAGAAAAAGTAAAAGGTCAAGAATCACAAGTAATACAGCACACCGCTTCCAGCAAACCGCATTATAGTTTTTCTTTCGGAAAGTTAAACGTGAAAACGGAAGGTTTCATAGAGATGATGGAAAAAGTTGTTAAGTATGGCAGTTGCCAACGTAAGCGAAATAGTGCCCGTCAGTTAATCGGACTATTGTGATTGTCATCGAAATTGGATCAATGGTTTTGTCGTCATCGAATATAACAAACCAAGATTTAAACCAGGACCGAGAAAATTAATCCAGAATGACGGAAAACTATTTTAAATCTTTGAGTAAAACTTAAGCTACCTACCGAGAAAAATCATTGCGCACTTTTCCCTGGAATTTAGGAATGGTGAGAAGGGTTCCCAAATAATTAAAACATCAGAATGTGAACTGCCCAATGACCACTATGGTAGGCTAACTTCGGTTACCCTTGTATTAATCATAAAGAACAAATTAGGTAGCGCCCAGGTTCCCAAGTTTGGTAGGCTTTTAGTCAAAATAGACTCTTGTGCATTTTAGTCAAGATAGACTCTTTTGCAAGATTGACTCATTTGCTGAATTCTAGAAAAGTTTGCCGCAGTTTTTTTATTGCTTGGTAGTAGGCCTATACTTTAGTTCATGTCGCAACACGTTGGCTAAATAGTTATAAAAATGTTGAATTTTGCTGATAATTAATTTGTACCAAATTTGCTGAATCGTTGTTTTGTAACTTTTTTGCAGATCTGTCTACATTGCTAAATTTTTTCTAAATTGTTCATATTTTTCTCATGCGTAATAATTGACAGTTCATCAAAACGCCAATAAGGTTTGGGTTTATCTTAACTATTCTATCATAAATTTTCAGAATTGAAAAAGACTTTGAATTTTCTCGTTTCAGATTTTTACGAAAAACACTGTATCAGTTTTACAGCATAATGATCTACGTCTATTGCTTTCACCACATACAATGAAGTCTTTGATGCACTGTTCACTTCTCGGTCTGGACTTCGTCCGAAAACTAAAAAAGAAGCAAAAATTGCTCATTTACAAAAATACAATATGCAAAAAAGGCTTGGTTCAATTGTAATAAGCAGCTTAAAACCCCAGAGACTACCTAAGACTATTGAAATTAGTTGCACTCTATTTAGTTTTGCAGCTTATGTCAATTGCAGCACGCAAAAATCAAAATGCCGTAACAAATTTCTAACGATAATAACAGCAATATCAAGCCTTCGTGTTAAGTATCAGATGTGACATTGAAATAAAATTTTTTCAGGTGCGGAATTCTGTTTGAAAATATGCACGAAAATTTGTGAAAATTATGAATTTTAAGAACAGGATTGCAAAATATAAAAAGGAAATAAAAGAAGAGATGCCTTATAGGTCGTCGAAAAAAATGCTTCTTCATTCCATCGTGCTCTGCAGTTACCCTGTCCACATGTCCAACTAAAGTGGGCCCAAACGCTCACGAGTTTTTTGCATCATACCAAATATGTCATAATCACCTTAAGACACCAAAAAATTGATTTTAATGCAGAAAGCCCATGAGCTTTAGGCACACTATAATTGGACATGTGGACTGTGGATAGGGTGACTACGTAGCAGCTAAATACCTATCACGATACCGAGAGCAATTTTGCGTAGATGAAAACAAAAGAAACCAAGCTCAGCTTTGAATCGAAATTTAATATCTGTTTGTGAGAATTGGCGCGTAGCTATGTTCAAGTCGATCAAGCAAATTCAGTGCTGGTAAATTTCTATTTTTAGGCTGATTGCAAATTTAAGTGGTCAAAGAATTAACAAATCATAGCGGCTTATTTTTCAGCCAATTAAAAAGAATTTTTTTCAGCCAATTAAAACGTATTTTTCAGCCAATTAAAAAAAACAAACTTAGGGCTACGTGCCTGACCTCGCTCGTAAAGGCAGTTACGTCCGTTAAAGACGAGGTTTTGGCTCTACGTGCAACCCTTTTGCTTTACAAATAATTACAATTTCAACTCCAGGCTTTTGTGTTTCTTCCAATCATCATGTTCAGAAACTCTCAGTCGCAACATGACGAACGTCTGATGAGCATACTTTAATGTCAGTGGTGTGCGTTGACGCCGTCAACTTTCTGTTGACGTTAGCCGATGCGCCATCAATTTTTAAAAAGTCGACGCAGGGCGTTACGCCGTCAAAATTTCAGCTGTTTCAGCGTCAAGCGTCAATTTTTTTTTTTGGATTACAATACTTTTCTTTGATTTTTTGCAAAACAAGCGAGGTGTTCTCTAAAATAAAAGCGCTGAAATTGCGATCAATCGGAAAGAAAGGAGAAAATTGACTTCAGTTCAGGGTGGTTTGCAAGTCTCGTCTACCATTTACACCTTGCAAGTCTTGGAAAATGGTCATGTCTCAATTGAGACTTGAAGAAATTTTGGCTGGTTTTGAAAGAATTTTAAGTTTTAGGTTTATACTTAAGCGACAATAATAAGCACCCGAGGTGTATAAAGTAAAAAGTTGTGCGTGATTTCGCACTTTTGAAAAACATTTGGCCACATTTGTTTAGTGCAGTGGTTCTCAAACTTGTCGGAAGTATCGAACCCAACAGGTGTCATGCAAGCATACATCGAACCCTTAATTATAACCAGGAGCAGATCCAGAAAATTTTAGAGGGGGATGCAGTTTTGAATTAGGCTGAATGTTAAATGAGTGCAAAGACGTTAGACGTCTAAACCGGAAAAGGGCATAAGCTCTTTGAAAATGTTTCACGTCAGGGGCGTATTCAAAATATTCTTAAGGCGGTGGAGGGTGGCATAAAATTTTTACATTTTTTAAGCGTATTTTTTTTCCGGAAAGTTAATTTGAAGCAAATTGAGGAACAAAAATATGGCTGTAGGGGGGTCCGGGGTATGCTTCCCCGGAAAGTTTTCAAAAATTTAGACACTGTAATGGCCATTTTAGAGCTTTTTGAACAATTTTTATGGCAAATTCTGTTTAATTTTTTTGCCTCTAACTCTAAGTCCTTCACCAAATATGATACATTTTGTTCGCACATTTTCGATTTATGCGTGCTTAAGGCGTAAAGATGATTGTTATCAAAGAGGTTTGAAATTACGAAAAAATTGTATTCATCAAAAACAGCGTTGAAAGAGTATGGTGGGGGGATGCATCATTCCACGCAGAGATAGTCATTTATTACAACTGTATGCCTTTTTTCAAAAACTTATTCTGATCTTAGCCGAACCCCAGCTACAGCCTCACCGAATCCCTGGGGTTCGGTCGAACCCAGTTTAAGAACCACTGGTTTAGTGCATGCTGCAACAGCGAAATCTAATTCACCGTACGAAAGCTTTTGTTCTGGCCGTCTGTCTCGTCTAGGCGTCGTAACTTTCAAGTCTCGTCTCACCTCAACTTCAACAGAAAAAGTCTCGTTTTGGGTCTCGAAGCTGTGATCTTTCTCGATAGTTTGGGTTCTCGTTTCAGCTCTGCATCGAACCTGCGAGACCAGCTCCTCATTTCAACGCGCCGACCTCAATTCAATGCGCCGGCTTCAATATAATGCGCCGATCGACATCTCTATTCTGAATTGTAAGCATTTAACACTTCCGCAGGTTTAAATCCGAGACATAATCGCAATTCAATGACTGGAAAGAAAATAACGAAAAGAATAAAAACGTTAGGGCATGTACTGTAGTTATAGCGCGCCTCGCTGCACCGGTATAATGTGATATGTTAGGAAAGCATACGTCCAAGTCAGTTAAAAACTACTTTTCGATGTGTGGTTTAACCGTAGATCTCTTAGCCTATATTATACTGTACAGTCTGGGAACTGCCTGTAAAAGATTGTGTCATCACGTGCTTTATTGTGACTCCTAGTGGACGTATTAAAGTATTAAAAAGTTAAAATGAACTTGACACAGTCCGTAAATTGCTATTGGGGCAAATGAGTACTGGAGGAAATGAGAACTGGGACCAATGGGCACTTACTCTTACAGAAATTGCAGAGATGGGCACCTGGAGAAATGAGCACGAGGGCCAAGATAAACACTTAGGCTAATAAGTAGCCTACCTATTTGCCCAAGTACTTGATTTTTTGATTTCTTCATATTTATCCTCCTGTCACGAGAAAGCGGCGGAGGCGCTATGCATAGGGCGAATCCAGACTCGCTTAGATATTGCTTTTGTTTCCAAATTTTCCGCTTGATTTTTGTTTTTGATTTCTTCAATTTGCTGCTTGTTAGATTCCACCCAGCAGAGATAATTGTCGTGAAGCATCTTATCCAAGGACGCAACAACGAGGCTTGGATGGGAGTTGAACCATCAACCTTGCGATCATGGCCGTCGTAAAAAAGACGCTCCGAACCACTCGGACACGCTGCTGACTAATTTGCCCCAAAATGTCCATTTGCACCGATGCGCATTTCCCTAGAGTTCAATTGCTCCGGTGCCCATTTTCCCAACTGTCCATTCGTCTGAAGTGCCCGATTGCCCTATTGACCAACTGCCTATTTCACCAGAATCAATTTACCCCAAGGTGCCCATTCGCCATAGTGCCCATATGACCAGTGCACAATCGCTCGTTTGCCCCAAGTGCCCATCAACAACACCACTAGAAGCCGCCACGGCGAACATTACAACGCAGAGTGGTCAGCTCATTGGACTGCGACTCTACTTTCCCCGGGTCGATGCTCGGCTAAGTCATCTACCATGATTCACATTCTTCGCTCTAAAAATATACATTATTTTATAATGTTGTCTTCGTTTTTCTTGAAATTAATTTAGCCAACTCCATTTGTCTGTTCTTCTTCTCTTTTGCAACTGCCATCCTTCTTTGCACTGTATTGAATGCCCAAACGCCAGATTGAGTAATTTTGTTGTGTGGTTTTCGATATAGTCCTCCCTGATTGTTATCATTGATGAGGGACATAATCCCGAAACAGGATGGCTCAGGTCTTATATTGTACGATAATACTCACTCTCAAGGGTTTGAGCACTCTTGGGAACCTGTCTTGTGTATTGTAGCATTGTGCGTTGCTCACCAGATGGTTTGAGCTCTATGTGGTACCTAGCGCTGACATCTTTTTTTTACATGATAATCGCGTGATTTTCACTTGCATTGTAAAAAGTTGTTTGTAAGGTATCTCGTTACTGTGTTGAGATTGGCGATGCAGTGTTCTGTTTTGAAATTTTAATCTGTTAATCTTTCTCTATTGAATGTTTCTTTTTTCCATGGTGTTGATTGGTTGGATTTTTTGGACATCTGAGGATAATTTGATTCATTTTCAGCAAACAGCATACTAATTTTGGAAAAGTTTTGTTTTATCGTATTCAATTCATTTGGACGTCGATTTGATTGCATACAAAAAGGACATCAACGGTTATCGTTACCACCTGATATTTTCTATTTCGTACTATTCATCTATTTCTTTTTTTCTTTTTTCACTACGTTTCTGTATCTTTTGCTCAGCTTTCTATTAGCTATATTCACCTTACGAGGTCATAATGAGAGCAAAACCGGTCGTGGATTGGTCATGGAACCGGTCGTGTATTGCCATTTCTATCCGCTGCAACATAATTTTATAATGTTGTGTTTGTTTTTCTTAAAATTAATCTAGCTAACTCCATTTGTATGTTCTTTTTCTCTTTTGCAACTGCCATCCTTCTTTTCACTGTATTGAATGCCCAAACGCCAGATTGAGTAATTTTGTTGTGTGGTTTTCGATACGGTCCTCCCTGATTGTTATCACTGATGAGGGACGTAATCCCAAAAAAGGATGGCTCAGGTCTTATCTTGTATAATATAAAAAAAATATATATATTTGCAGTAAGTTTCGAGACCAGGTAATAAAAGGACTGTAAGGTACCTGCATCAAATAAGGCCCTGCGGGTAATAAGGCCCACTGGCGATATCTTCTACTACAAGCATATTACGATCAACTTTGACACATTTTTTTAAAGCTGTTATGAAGGCTAGTTTGCATGAATAAATTGATTGTTTTATCTGGTAAAACAAGTTAACCACAGAAACATAAAATTTTGGGGGACTAAAAACTCATGTTGTTCTAATTTTACAATGGCTTTGACGATCAATATCTCTAATTTCATGTTTTTTTCTTGCAATTTTTGGATACAATCGGCAAGAGAAATGCTTTTAGTGGAGTGTTCATATACTCTTGTTGATTTCTTTTTTTTTGTGAAGGTGTAATTTCTTTTTTTGTGAAGGTGATTGATGATAATATATTGAAATTTGCATAATGCTGCTGATAAGGCCCTTTTTTTCTTATTGACACGTGCAAAAATATTTAGATGGTGAATCTGTGATAGAAAGATTTGCTGTTTAGCGTATTGCATTTGGCGGTTACCTTTAAAATTTTTAATTAAATTAAAGTTTTTTCTGGAAAATAAACTGTTGTTTCGCCGCATGATGAGGCAAACTTAAATTTGAAAATGCTAGAAACTATAGCCTATTCAGTGACATTTTTGGCTAATTTGCCTGCTTGTAAAGAATCAAAATACGTCATTTAAAACAGGTGGAGTCAGTTGTGCAAGAAAAAAAGATCAAGCTTACGTTTGAGAAACGATTAGGCAACCTACCGGTGGGTATCAGTACAACAGCATAGGCAGAACAAACCTCCCTACACACTAAAGCAGCTGACAGCATTCAAATTTTGGTTTGGTGTGTAGTAGACAGTTTGATAAATGTCCAGTTACTAATTCTGGCAGCATAATCCTTGAACATATTCTTAAATCTGTTAATAAAAGAAAGTGTCTACTTACACTCTAAGGCAGTGGTTCTCAAACTTGTCGGAAGTATCGAACCCAACAGGTGTCATGCAAGCATACATCAAACCCTTAATTATAACCAGGAGCGGATCCAGAAAATTTTAGAGGGGGATGCAGTTTTGAATTAGGTTGAATGTTAAATGAGTGCAAAGACGTTAGACGTCTAAACCGGAAAAGGGCATAAGCTCTTTGAAAATGTTTCACGTCAGGGGCGTATTCAAAATATTCTTAAGGCGGTGGAGGGTGGCATAAAATTTTTACATTTTTTAAGCGTATTTTTTTTCCGGAAAGTTAATTTGAAGCAAATTGAGGAACAAAAATATGGCTGTAGGGGGGTCCGGGGTATGCTTCCCCGGAAAGTTTTCAAAAATTTAGACACTGTAATGGCCATTTTAGAGCTTTTTGAACAATTTTTATGGCAAATTCTGTTTAATTTTTTTGCCTCTAACTCTAAGTCCTTCACCAAATATGATACATTTTGTTCGCACATTTTTGATTTATGCGTGCTTAAGGCGTAAAGATGATTGTTATCAAATAGGTTTGAAATTATGGAAAAATTGTATTCATCAAAAACAGCGTTGAAAGAGTATGGTGGGGGAGTGCATCATTCCACGCAAAGATAGTCATTTACCACAACTGTATGCCTTTTTTCAAAAACTTATTCTGATCTTAGCCGAACCCCTGCTACAGCCTCACCGAACCCCTGGGGTTCGGTCGAACCCAGTTTAAGAACCACTGCTCTAAGGTGTAAATAAGGAGTTTGTTTGTTTGTTTAGTTGGTCAGTTAGAAGAATTGAACACCACCTACTTTAAGGGTTGGGGGTTAAAATTAGAGTGCTGATTGATTAACTGCCTGCACAAACTATTGATATGAAGTTATTGGCTATTTTAAAGATCCATGTAGATGTTTTTGTTTAATTAAATTGTGCTTGCGAGATATGTTTGGATATGTCACTTAATGCAATAATGAAGGAACACATGAAACTTTGATAAATTATTTTTTTGGGTATGGTAGGTTTTATGAAAAGAATTTTGTCGTATTAAGTGTTAAATAGATGCTAAGCGTACCAGTGTATTTTAACGTTGAAATTGGAAATTCGCAGCGACGCACATATGAATCCTGACTCAAAACAGTTAAGGTAATGTTTTTTCTTTTTGAGCGTATTTAGCGTTTTGGGGAGTTGTTTATTTGAATGTTTGTGTATTTAGAAACCGTTTATGAGATAAAACCGGATCAACGAGAAGACTTTCGTGCTTGACTTGAGACCTTATAAGTTCAAAGGAGTGTCTTGTTAATCGAAAGGCAATAAACACGTTTCAACTGGAAAAAGAGAAGGAATAGTTGAGACTAAAGTCGTCAGAGGACGTCCCGTGTTGGGGTCAAGGACTTAAAAGCAGTCCAAGGTTGACCGTAGGCAATATTAAGAACACAGTGGCTTCTTATTCTATTAAAATATATAATGCCAATGTGCTTGTGGAGCATAACTAAACATTTACTGGATCAGTATCAACTGTTTTACGATGGTCCTTATTACCTTCCTATGAAGGTATGAAGTTTCATATAGGAAGCTTCCTACGAAGTTACCTTCCTATGAAAGTAATAAGGCCCGAATTTTTATTTTTTTATTTTGTTAATTATACAAAATTCGTAATAGTGACAAAGCTAAAAATTGGATAAAATGAAGTCTCAGATGCACACATTTGAACGATCAAACAAAATTTGTATAATATTTATCACTTGCGGAGTTACGCGCATTTGAAAGTTAATGGGCCTTAATAGCTTCATGTACCTTCTGGTTTATCGCTGCTATCAAACTTCAAAAAATTAACGCTGACGCTGTCAATTTTAAAATTTTTGACGCTGACGGCGCTAACATTTTGGGCAATTCACGCTGACGCCGTCAATTTTTTTCGTTGACGCGTACATCACTGTTAAATGTTTGTGGCAGTGTTTAGGGTAACCTTAAAAAATGTGACTGTGTGAGTTTTTTAAATCTTACGTAGAATACCTGGTAGACATATTTCTCTGAAGTTTACTGCAGAACCTGAAAATTTCTGTCATTGCAAACATGAGCCAGCATGAGTATTATCACTGGTGTTGCGGCTGTGAGATGAATTTTAGGATCTTTAATCATTGATCCAAATTTTCACCAAATTTGGCTGACGTGACGGCCGAGACCAACCCTTTAAGGAGGTCGCTACAAAAAAAAATCCCTGGTGTCGGGACAGTCTGTTCTGATCATCAAGCATTTGTAAAAATTCAAGATAGTTTAATCTTATCTTTACAAAATGCTTGATAATCAGAACAAGATATACGGACTTATCTTGTATGTGGTCTAATTTACCTGTTTCGCCGTTTTACGACCCTAATCGAGAAACTCTTGCACCGGGAGCAGCAGATTCGTTTTTATACGGATTAGGTGCAGTTGTAATGCAAAAAGCACCTCATTTAAAATTTATCTTTGCTAAGTTTGGGACTTCAAATTGGCTTACAACGGATGTAGGATCTCATTTTCGTTTTCACGTTTAAAAAGTTCCCCTATTGTTAAGGCTTTGTTCATATTTATTAGTTCACCCAGATTTTGACGCAGCAATGGCGAGGTCTGCAACTAGCAGTGTAAACTGTCAAAAATCTTTTAAAAATTTTGGTGATCATTTTCGGCTTTGCTTGCTTATCGCACGTGATCATTGAAAACTGGATATAACCCTGTTGAATTGTTCATGCTTCGAAATTTGCGTAGCCTATACTACTGCACTTGCGTTTCTTGGTTTGCTCCAAGCGAAATGGTCATTTTGGAGCGATTTAAAGCGAAACGAAAAAGTGTCCAGATGCAGAAAAAAATATTTTTGATGAGCCTCACTATATGTTTGTGAATTACCACCGTTGCGTGCTCAGGTGTCATGGCCATGCACAATTGCACAATGCACATGCTATCCAGTGTGGCCATTTTTAGTGATTTTTTACGAAATTAAGTGATTTTTAAAGTCTGTAAGTGATTTCGTGAATTTTGAGCAAATTTTAGTGATTTTTAGTGTTTTTTTTTTATTTTTCTCAATAAAGAAAGATTCTTTTCTGGTTACTACACGTTTTTCTGTTTTTAAACATTTCCACAAGTAGACCAATAAATTGTCGACTCAATGACAACTTGACAAGATCGCATATTGCATGGGATAGGCTAGATATGGGCACAAACTACGGTTACGCAACGACGAAACGGAATAATCGGTTATGCATCGCTCTAGCCAATAGGCCCTGTAGGTTGCAAGCTGATCTGCTGACAGTTAGCAGGTTAGCTGTCACACATCATACTGTAGGCCTAGACCAGTTGTTCTCAAACTGTGCGTCACGACGCCCTGGTGCGTCGTTTTAATTATTAAGGGGCATCGCAACATAATTTGGATTACCCTATCACGATGGGACTAAATTTTAACCACAATTTTGTATAATTTTTTTCAAAAATGAACTGCTTTAAATTGAGTTTTTTACTTCTTTCGGAATATTCTGTTTTCAACTCAACAGTGACTTATGTTTTAGGCTATGCGCTACAACCAGGGTTACCATTTCGTGCTTATATCTAAGATTTGTGCTTATTTTCAAGGGCAGTGTCTTGGAAAACGCGAATGTGCTTATTTCTAAGTTACATGCTCATTTTCGAAATTTTAACGGAAAAAATAGGATTCTTCGGAGTGCGGACGTGCAGACCTTTTTTTGGTCTTCACCGATTTTCAGTGGAAAAACAGGACTCTGTCTATACCTTTTTTTGGTCGTTCACCGGTTTTTAGTGGTTTCACAATAAAGAGCTTTTGACTTTTTGGTAATCTAACTGCAGCGTGCTTATTTTTTTGTGTGGTCAGGTGCTAACCCTGCGTATAACCTATTGTTATACAATGATAATCTTATTGTAAGTGCATTTGATGTGGCTGTATATTTTTTGTTTATTAACCCGCTGGTTAGTATAGCGGTAACGACATCGCTTTGGGTGTGGGAGGTAAGGGTTCAACTTTTAAGCCGGTCAAATCGTACACAGACAGGGTAGCTAACGGATCACCACCGCTGCGACGTGTCTTCATACGCTGTGTTGCACAGGTACTAAGCCGCGCAGATAAGCCCCGCCACTCGTTACACGCTTCGACGTATTATCCTGAGTATAATAAAGATTTGATTTGAATTTTTTGGAAGGCTCTATAGAAAAGCGACGGCCTTGTAATCTGAGAACATTAGCACCAGCTTCGATATCAAATTTTGCTTGTGCGGTTTCTTTGCGCAGCTTGTGACCTTGAGTTTATAAACATGTAGTTTGTAAATGAACTCCGTGTTATAGATCGTGTTCCAGCGCATGCACCGCTTGACAAAAACGAAAAATGCTAAGTAATTGCAGATCCATACGTTTTTTTACTGCTACAAAGTAAAATTGTGTACTTTTCCATACGCAACCACGAAGTAAAATCGTTCTCCATTTCCTCACAACCTCCACACTCACCCTATACACTCTTCCAGGTGTGGAAAAGAGTGGGGAAACCCACGCACTCTTCTACACCTCCCAACACTTTTCTACACTCCCCTCGCACCTCTCTACACTCTCTCACACTTTCCCACACCCTCACATCTTGCTTCACCTCCCCCCTCATTTACATGACACCTTTCCCAACACCTCCCCACATTCACTCCTCGCACTTCCTAACCCCCACACTTGATCCAACACTTCCCCATACTCCCCATACATTATCGTTCACCCCATACCAAAATTTCTCATTTTTCTCATTTATTGCCAAATTAGTCTAACAATAAAGTAGACTAGAAATTCCTTGTAAATTTTATCCACATTTAGCCTAAGTTATGCTATCACCACTTGGGGCAACGTTGCAAGCCGCGATTAAATAAAATTCAAGTGATGCAAAATCACCTCGTGAGAATTATTACTAAAAAGTGTAATCGAAGAACTCGCATGTCTCCAGTGATGGAGTCGAGTACTCAACTTCCGAGTACGAGTACCGCAAAAAATTTCGAGTACGAGTACAAGAACTGATATTGAAAAATGTACTCGAGTACGAGTATCGTAAAAAAGTTCGAGTACAAGTACTTTTACAAATTTAGCAAAAGAACAATTTTTAAGTTGTAACAGCTCAAAGTTTGTCGCAAAAACATAACCAAATACGTTTTTTCAGTGTTTGGGATGTTGAGAAGGCGCATCAATTTATTTACGGGTTTTATTGGCTGTAGTTTGCTATCGAAAGTTCATCTTGTTTGTTAGTTTGTTGCTTCTAGCGAAAGCCAAATGTACTCGAGTACTCGGCGCTTTTTTTTACCGAATACATTGACCTTCGAGTACGAGTACTAACCGAGTACCAGGGGTTGCGAGTACGAGTACCCCAAAAGTGGTACTCGAGTACGAGTGCTACTCGAGTACTCCATCACTGGTCTCCTCTGTACACTCAGTTTTCGATATTGAAACTGAGTAATATATTCAAGCTTTGAAACAACTAAATTTATGCTAATGAGAAAAACTAATCACCTGCGAGAATTATTTCAAGACTTTTTTTTCACCACAGATATCCACAAATTTGCCACCTGACAAGCTGGACGTCACGGTTTTTTTCTGCCTAGATCAAGTTCTAAATTTGCCCAAAATTCAATTAAAGTTTGTGGTGTCAAAGTATGGAACAGTTTACCTTTGCTTCTAAGAGAAAAAGTCAAGTTTGGTAAAAGAACATTCATCAAAGCCCTAAAAAAGTGTTAAATAAATTCGCCCTGTGTCTGTTTTAAATAATAAGTAAACAAATAATTAATCGAGTATTTAAACAAATAAAATAGCAAAAAAAAAAAATATGATACAGAAAGAAAATCCACTCTAAAAATTTTATTTTATTTTTTAATCTTTAGCAAGTGTTTCTTTCTTTTAAACGTGTTTATAAAATCGAACAAAATTACTTGCTTTTCTTAATTTGTGTTTTTTTTTTTTTTTCTTTTCTGTTTTGAAACAGCTTAATTACTGAAGTGAGAAGGTCCAAACTCGATGACCTCGTCAAGCTTTTTTGGAAGCTAGACATATTATGGTCTTTCGCACTCTCTCAATGGAAAAAACGTATACTTGAAAAAATGTTTCGTGTTTTGCGCCGTTTTTTTTTTTTTTTAGCCTATACTTAAGTTGTTGAAATGGTCCTGTGCATGCCTTTTTTCCGAACAAAAATAAACTAACTAACTAACTAACTTTACAAAAAAAATTGAAAACAAAAATGAAGAATGGCAACACAACATATAAGCTCTAATTTTCGTTCCGGACGCTGAGTACAGAGAGTGGTTCCACTCTTGGTGATATGGATACACTGTGCCGATAATAAGTTATTTCAAATTTAGATGAATAAATATCGGTATTAAACTTTTCAAAATCGATTTCAAGATTACTCTAAATGGAAACACTGTTGATCTTATTAGCATATTACCGCAGCACTTTAAATTTTCATTGCACTTTAGCTAAACGTCGCTGCTATTTATTAAACGTCAGCGCTATTTATTAAATGTCGCTGCTGTTTATAAAATATCGCCGCTATTTAATGAATGTTTCGTTATTTGTTAAATATCGCCGCTATTTCATAAATATCGCCGCTATTTATTAAAGGTCGTTACACTTTGGCTGTTGTTGTACTTTTTGAAGCGTTTTCGCTGCAGTTCACTTCTCCCGAGGCGAACGCTCTCACCACTTGGCCATCTGAGCTGTTAAACTAACCAACTAACTATCGGTTACCACATAGTTAATACTTTAGTGATATTTTGTACTTGCGCATTGCAAATCTACAGTAGGCTATCTGTAACGTGCGCAAAGTTTTTGAACAATTGGATACTCCAAAGAAAAAAGACTGAACAGCACTGGTTTAGACGATGACGAATATCTCCGCTTCAAGCCTTACGTCCAGCACAGTCAAACTGCTAATTCTTCGCAAGAATCTCATTTCCCGGCTGCTTCAACTTGAAATCTTACTCAATTAATTCAGTTAAACATTAGCTGAGTTGTACAGCTACCGACATATTAACTTCAATTTATTGTTATAGCTAAAAAACACAAAAAACGCACTCGAGTCTTGCCTACTTGAAACGTAGATCACAACATTTTTGCTAAAACTTTTATTCGTGTTTCATGATTCAACATACCTGGCATTTTTGTTGGTACACGACAAGCAATAACATGGCGATTAGGCCTACTGTGAATATGATAGCGTCGCGAGTCGCTACAAACACTTTTAATCGATAACTTGCAATATCACAAGCAGCAAAGTGGAAATGAAAATTGAATCAAAGAAATTTATATGATGAAACATCTATATTCGATGCAGACTACGAAGAGAATTTAGAGCCATTTTTGATTCAATGTTTTTGAATCATCTTAATCGCAACGAAATTTCATCACAGATGCTTTTATGGCGTCGTTAGCACCTTTCCAAAGATTCCACACATTATTGTGCCAAGCTCTTGTTGATCGTCCCCATTCGGCATTCAACTGGGAGTGATAGCAACTACGGAACCACCAACCACCGCTCGGTCCATGAATGTTTACAGCGCAATTTCCTCTGGAACTGTATAAAAAATACAAAGAAAATATTAATTCGCTGGAGGAATCTATGAGAATAAATAAAAATGAAGGTGGATATTTCATTATTGTTTATATTGAATATTGAATAAGTAATAATTTTATCAATCAATTACCGGTAGAATAAAATTCACCTGCATTAGACTTAGTTTTAAACCTTTGATTTATTATGTCATCAAATTTTGTCTAACTCGTCATTTGATGACTGTAGTTATAATTTACTTGAGTTTTTCGCACTTACGGTAAGGTTAAAAATACAAACTAAAGGTACCGCCATGGGCACAACTAACTAAAGGTACCGCCATGGGCACCTACAAACTAAAGGTACCTTTTTACCTACAAACTAAAGGTACCGCCATGGGCACACGCATGGCTCCGCAATATGCTAACATTTTTATGGCTGACCTCGAAGAGAAAGTTTTGAACCAGACTCACAATCAACCACGTCTATACCTGCGTTACATAGACGACATTTTCATGGTTTGGACGCGTGGTGAAGAATCTCTGAAATTATTTCATGAGAAACTAAACAAGGAAGACCCCAACATCAAACTCACCCTTGAATACTCTCAAAGTCAAGTGCACTTTCTTGATACCACCATCACCATAAAGAACAGCAACATTTCCACCTCTTTATACCGAAAACCTACCCATTCCTACAGCTATATCCACCCCACGAGCTCTCATCCACCACACACATTTCGGTCCGTTGTATACAGCCAAGCACTTCGTTACAAGCGCATTTGCTCGGAAGCTCATTATCGCAACCAGCAGCTCGCTACACTACAAGAAGGTTTTAGACAGCTTGGGTACAAGCGTGACCTTATTGTTTCACAAATCCACAAAGCCGTACAATTACCTAGGGAATCTCTCCTCCAATACCAACCCAGAACTCAATGCAACAGAACTCCCTTAGTCCTTACCTACAACCCACGCCTCCAAGCCGTAGCTCGCATAACCAAACAACTACAACCTCTTTTGGATAATGACCCCTATCTGCACGCTATATTTCCCTCACCTCCTCTCTTGGCATACCGACAACCACCCAACCTTAAACGCATTCTCACTCCAGCAAACTTACGAATACCAATACCACCTATGGTACATTTCCCTGCAATCGCACTCTATGCCTTCTTTGTCCTCATATCAACCCCACTAACACAGTCACCGGCCCCAATGGTGCCCAATACCACATTAAAGGCTCTTTTAATTGCAATAGTGCTAATCTAATTTATGCTATTACTTCTACCCTCTGTCCCAACAGCCTTTACATAGGAGAAACTGGCAATACTTTGAGACAAAGATTAAACGGACATAAAAGCGACATCAGAAAGAAAAAAAACACACCGGTGGCTGACCACTTCAATCTTCCCAACCACAGCCTTCAGGATTTGCAAGTTTGTGTTCTACGACGACTCAGCAACGACAACAGGAGACAAAGAATAATTGCGGAACAACAACTTATAAGAAAATTTGATACAGTTCAAAACGGACTTAATAAAGATTATACATTTATGTCGCACTATATTGCCAATTACTAACCGTAAAACTTTCTCGATCTTTCGCTCTTCCCTCATTTTTTTCTGCTTTTTTACCTTGCCTTTTTCAAAAAAAATTTTTTTCCGCCTTCTTTCTTTCTACCAAGATCTGAGGTCAAATCAAACGTAATCAGAAAAATCTGATTACGTTCCAAATCAAACGTAATCAGATCGTTCCAAATCAAACGTAATCAGATTTCTGATTACGTTTGATTTGGAATCAGAAATCAGAAATGACGTAATCAGAAAAATCTGATTACGTTTGATTTGGCCTTAGATCTTGGTGAGTTAGATTCAAGTTCAATTCATTAATTGAAATTCTATATATTGATTTATAAGCTTGAATCAACTCTCTTAGCCTATAATAACTAGACTGGATAGACTTCGGTATACAAGCCTTCATTGCTTAACCTTCATTATTGATTTTTATTGCTGAATACTAATTTTTATTACACAATATTATCTTTTATTTCATCATAACTGTAATTTTTGTTTACTTATATTTTTCATTTTAAGCATCAGCAGCTTCGTTATTATCACCTGAAGAAGGGGGCATTCGTCCTCGAAAGCTCGTGAAATAAAATATCAGTCGACTGCAGTGCCATATTGCTGTTTATTGTTAAAAATACACTTCAACTATAGTATTTGACTACACAGTCTCAGTTTATTTTTGACGTTTCGTTGGTCCTGACGACCACCATCATCAGAAATGACAAAGTGCTAGCACGAGTATTACACCACACAGCATATTATGATCAATATGAAAAATCTGAAATTTAAGCAAAAATCCAACTATTACGTCACAACCTGGAAAAACAAAACGATGTTGACAGAATAAGAATAGCCTAATTATAGTAATTAAAACATCAGAATGTGGACTGCCCAATGACCACTTTGGTCGGCTAACTTCGGTTACCCTTGTATTAATTATAAAGAACAATGTTCTTTCTAATTATAGTAGCCTACGCATAAATTAACACAGTAGGCTACCGGTATAGAAATATAAGTTAACACAAAAGAACGAATAAGAATCAGAGCAAAGGACGATAAACCCAAGGAAAGGATTCACCATGAGATCGATTTAAGACTTTTGGGCGGGAATTAATAAACCAAGATTCAGCAGTTAGTCGTTTGGAGTAATTGGTTTCGGTCTTCAATACACGTGATTTATTCCACCCGATTAAGTGGTCACTTTCCATTACATGTTTGCAAAGAGCTGAATTTTCGGGTTTTTGCTGTCTAATGGCACTTCGATGCTCTGTCACTATATCATTCAGGTTGCGTTTAGTTTGGCCAACATACACAAATTCACAATCACTGCAAGCGATTTCGTAAAGTGCACAGGTCTTTTCATCGGGAGATATGGTATCCTTGGGTGAGGGAAGGTTTAGGCCAATGGTACAAATGGGTTTCATGGCGACGTTTACACCGATTTCATTCAAACTTCTTCTAATCTTTTTCGTAGTACCTTGGACGTAGGGAAGTGATGTATAACTGATGAAAGGTGATTCAGGCAAAGGTCTGGTTTTTGTAGGGTAAGTATGTTTGTAGGGGTAACCGTTTACTTGAAGGGTGTAGCAAGTATCTTTTCTAGCTTCCTGGCGTTTAATGGAGTCTGAGATGTAGGAAGAAATCCTGTTGTGAAGGCAATGACTGATAGCCAATTTCTGCTGTTAAGGGTGTGTTGTGAATTTGTAATGTTGGTTCTTTGTGAGTCACGTGATGTTGTTTGTTCTTTATCTCGCTTACAGTTAACTCGCACTGCCTGATTACCTTGTTCTCGAATTCGAGCTGTCGTTCACCTAAGGCACAATCGCACGCCAATCTGACTGTGTTGTTTACAAATCTTGCGTCAGTTCGAACAGACCCACAAGTGCAAACGCATGCAGTTGTGAACCTACATCAAGTTGTTCATCTTTTTGTGTTAACAGATTGTAGCTTATCTTTTAGTTAAATAAAGCCTATGTTATGTAATGATATAAAGGCAAATTCACCACAATTTATTTAACTAAATAAAATGGAAAAGCTAATGAAACCCGACAAGCTGAGCTGAGACCCGACCAGCCCAGACGCTGCTAAGCATTGGAAGCATTGGAGACGAACTCTTGAAAATTATTTGGATTCTGCTCTTGGTGCGGAACAGGAAGGTAGAGATGCTGCCAAGCTGCGAGTACTCATAAACTCCGTTGATTTCAGAGTATATGACTACATTGAAAGTTGCAATAGTTATGAAAAGGCTATCACGACATTGGCCAACCTTTACGTTAAAACTCCTAATGCGGTTTTCTCAAGGCATTTGTTGGCTACAGCTAAGCAGAAGCCAGGGCAAACTATACGAGAATTTTTGCAATTTTTGCATTCTTTAAGTAAAGACTGCGATTTCCAGAATGTTACAGCTAAAGAGTATCGACAAGAAATGGTTCGTGATTCGTTTATAAATGGTTCGCTGTCAAGTGCTATCCGACAACGATTGCTAGAAAATCGACTACTGAATTTAGATACAGCCTTTGCCCAAGCGGTCTCATTGGATATGGCTCAGCAACACTCGCAGGTATATGAGAGCAATAGCGGATCGCATTTGTTGGCAACTTCAATTAAAGCAGATTCGGAAACATCTGGCAAAGAAGCCGAACTGACCGCAGCAGTTGCATCCGCACCCGACAAGCGCTGCTTTTTCTGTGGAAAGTTTCCGTGTCACCCAAGAAAAGCATGCAGTGCCCGGAATGCTGTTTGTTACAAATGCGAGAAAAGGGGTCATTTCGCAAAATGTTGCCGAAGTACTTCCGCTGACAAAATTTCTGCTTTTTCTACTCCTAAACTTTGCGTTATTCAACCTGCACCTACGTGTCTATCATACGCTACCATTACATCATTCATAAACGGTCGTAAATTATCAACCCTTATAGACTCTGGGAGTTCGCTTAGTTTTATCAATGAGAAAACTGCACGTTCCCTCGGTCTTACGATAGAACCGCGTGATGAAGTTATCGCGATGGTGTCGTCGAACCTTACAAGTCACATACAAGGAAATTGCGCAGTCGATTTGATGTTGTACAATCAAAAATATTCTCAAGTTAATCTCGAAGTCATGAAGGGTTTATGCACGGATGTCTTGCTTGGGGGAGATTTTCAGGCTCAACACGAAAGAGTGGTTTTTCAACATTACGGCTCGAAAAATGAACTAGTAGTGTCAAGCAATTGTTCCGCCGATCATGTAAGTACAGTATGTGCAGCTAATTTAAAACCTGTCTCGCTTTTTAACAATTTATCATCTAAATGTCGACCTATAGCGACGAAATCGAGACAATTTAATGCTGAAGATCGGGACTTTATTACCGTAGAAATAACCAAAATACAGTCATCTGGCGTAATTCGTCCCAGTCACTCGCCCTGGCGGGCACAGGTGCTTGTTGTAACCAACAAAAAATCGGGAAAGCGAAGAATGTGCATTGATTATTCGCAGACAATTAACTTATTCACCGACTTGGACGCATATCCACTGCCAAGTATAGAAAGTCTCGTAAACAAACTGTCACTGCACAAAGTCTTTTCCACATTTGATCTCAAGAGCGCATACCATCAAATCCCCATTCGAGAAAGTGATAAGATTTACACCGCTTTTGAAGCCTGTGGAAAACTATGGGAGTTTAATCGAATTCCTTTTGGAGTTACCAACGGGGTACCTCAATTTCAACGAGTAATTGATGATATCGTAATGAAAGAAGGGTTAAAAGACACGTATCCCTATCTTGATAACGTAACAATCGGTGGTGCAAGCCGAGAAGAGCACGATAATAACGTTCAAAGGTTCCTCGATGCTATCACACGATATGGAATGGAATTAAATCAATCTAAAACTGTATCATCTGTTTCAGAAATTCGCATTCTCGGATACTGCGTTGGAGGTAACAAAATCAGACCAGATCCTGAAAGACTTCGACCGTTGTTAGAATTCCCCGCACCAACAGATTCAAAATCGCTGAAACGCGCTCTTGGAATGTTTGCATATTACGCAAAACGGATCACCAACTACTCCGACAAAATTGTTCATTTGAAAAACTCGAAGACCTTCCCGCTTACTACCGAAGCATTAAAGGAGTATGAAGCTTTGAAGATGGATATTGCCAAAGCATCACTTCAGGCCATCGACGAAAATTGCCCGTTTGTAGTGGAATGCGACGCTTCGAAAGTGGCAATCTCGGCTACGTTGAACCAAGCAGGATGACCAGTGGCTTTTATGTCTCGGACTCTTCGGGGTAGCGAACGTCACTACCCAGCAATGGAGAAGGAAGCAACAGCTATTATCGAGTCTGTGCGAAAGAGGGAGCACTTGTTAGCCCGACGACATTTTACAATATTGACTGATCCAAAATCGGTGGCATTCATGATGGACAACAGGAGAAGAACGAAGATAAAGAATAACAAGATTCAATGTTGGCGACTTGAGCTCGCATCGTTTTCTTATTCTATTAAGTACAGACCAGGCAAGGATAATGTCGCGGCCGATGCTTTCACTCGCGTGGTATGTGCTTCAACTATAACACATTTAAATTGTACGAGTTGCATAACAATTTATGTCATCCTGGTGTAAGACGTCTATCGCATTATGTACGTTCTAAAAACCTTCCATTTTCGATGGAAGATGTTAAAGAAGTCTGCTCTACATGTAATATTTGCGCAGAATTGAAGCCTCGATTTCACAGGTTAAATCAGGGTACTCTCATAAAAGCTACCAAACCTTTTGAACGCATTTCCTTGGACTTTAAAGGTTCTTTACCCTCTTCTTCCCGCAGTGTGTATTTGCTTGTGATAATCGACGAGTATTCACGATTTCCTTTTTGTTACCCATGCCCAAATATGCATACTGAAACAGTTATTAAGTGTTTGAATGATGTTTTTACGTTGTGTGGTGTACCCGGTTTTGTACATTCAGATAATGCTAGTTATTTTACTTCGCGTGAGCTCAAGAATTACTTGTTTAGTAGAGGCATTGCTACAAGCCATAACTCGATATATCACCCTCAAGGAAATTCTCAGGTCGAGAAATATATGGCGATCAATCCGTCTTGCTTTAAAGTCTTGTGGTTTAGATATTACGAAATGGGAAAGCGTATTGCCTGATGAGTTACATTCGCTTAGGTCTTTGTTGTGTACCGCAACCAATGCTACACCCCACGAATTACTGTTTAACTTCCACAGAAAGTCATGTGTTGGACATTCATTGCCTACCTGGTTAACCGAAACTGGGCCTGTTTACTTACGTAATTTTAATCCTGCTGGTAAAAATGATGATTTGGTTCGCAAGGTCGAACTTACTGAAGCTAATCCATGTTTTGCTCGTGTTAAGTTTTCTAATGGTCGAGAAGCCACGGTGTTGTTAAAAAATCTGGCTCCAATTCCCTCACCTGTAGAGCGTGTTTTAGAGCGTGATTTTTCCGTGAAAGAAATTGTACCTAATGAATCTGTAGTGGACCCCAAAAGTTGTAATGATGTTGCTTTTAATGAGTCAGTGTTGAGCCCCAAAAGTTGTAGTGATATTGGAAACTTAAATGAGTTGGATGACGAGCCTCAACCTAAAGTTCGTAGATCTAATAGGACAAATAAAGGTGCGCCACCTAGTCGTTATGGTGAGCCTGTAACTTTTTACAGGGGAAGTGTGTTGTGAATTTGTAATGTTGGTTCTTTGTGAGTCACGTGATGTTGTTTGTTCTTTATCTCGCTTACAGTTAACTCGCTTTGCCTGATTACCTTGTTCTCGAATTCGAGCTGTCATTCACCTAAGGCACAATCGCACGCCAATCTGACGGTGTTGTTTACAAATCTTGCGTCAGTTCGAACAGACCTACTGTACAGTGCAAGCGCATACAGTTGTGAACCTATATCAAGTTGTTCATCTTTTTGTGTTAACAGATTGTAGCTTATCTTTTAGTTAAATAAAGCCTATGTTATGTAATGATATAAAGGCAAATTCACCACAGGGTGGTGTGAAGAATAGGGTAGGTAACGATCTGTGTGGGTGGGTTTTCTCTTTATTGTGGTAGAGATGGTGTTATTGGAACGGGACACAAGAATATCAAAAAACGGCAAAGAGGAATCAACTTCTTCTTCCTTGGTGAGTTGTATGTGGCTGCAAATTGAATTGAGGTGTTGTTAAAAGTTTTCGTCTGTTTTTCTAAAATCTTTGAAAAATTAATTCAAAAACGTTCAACCAATTTTTTCTCGCTAAACATTCAGTCTTGTCCAAATCACATTATGGCTTTCAGAACAATATATCCACATCCGATGCTATATTGGATGTACTCACTTCCTGGTATGAAAACATTGATAGCCAACTCTACTCAGGGCTGGTCTTACTTGACTTCAAACAAGCTTTTGACACTGTTTGCCGTTCAATTCTAATCGAACGTTGCGGAATTCTTGGTGAAGCGCTTAAGCTATTAGGGGCCTATTTGACTGATAGACAGCAATACGTTGCTTACCAGAACGCCCATCCCAATACAGTATTTAATCATTACGGAGTTTCTCAGGGAAGTACTTTAGGCCCGCTGTTGTTTTTGATATAGATTAACGATCTTCAAAACTCTTTAAATTCACCCCCAATACCGTTTGCTGACGAAACATGCCTTGTAACCCATGGTTCCAATCCAAATGAATTACGCACAATAATAAATCATGAATTAAATCACGTTCTTCGATTGACAACAGCAAATAAAATAATTGTCAATCCACAAAAAATCGTCTATTTTAATAATTCCTTCCAAAATTTCTAGCCCTTCTCCGAACATTGATGTAGCTTTCAACAATAACACCGTGCTTACTAAAGATTCCGTAAAATACTTAGGCATCACCCTTGATTCAAAAATCACCTTTGACAAACATTGCAGCATCTTAGCTTCCAAATTATCAAGGTCTGTAGGAATTTTGTATCAACTTCGACACTTATTACCACCAACAACTCTTCACAACTTGTGTTACTCCAGTGGCGTACGCACGGGGGAGTTTCGGGGGTCAAACCCCCCCCCCATTGCAGATTTTAAAAGAAATGAAAACCTCTATTTTGGGAACGAACCGCGTTTTTTCATACAGAGATAGCCGAAACTGCTCTTATGTTTTTCTGTGCTATCCAACTTGCTTATAAAATCTTGAAAAACTTTCATTGTGATGCAATGATAGGTCTACCGGTAGTCAAACTTTTCTGGTGCGCTGCGCTTGACGTTGACGATTGCAGAAAAAGTGAAACCTTTCTTTCTTGAAACAAACCGACTTTTGTTCGTGCGGACCTTGCCGAAGCTGCTGTCATGTTTTTCCGTTCAGTCCAACTTTCTAATTTAATTTCGAGAAACTTTTATTACCATGCGATGCAACAATACTGGTATTTCAACTTTTCTGATGTGTTTTGCTTGAACTACATTTTTGTTATCGATGCTGCTGTGAAGCAACTGGTAAGCAGGAGCTTCCTTAAATACGGTGCATCTGCTGTAACTATGGCCGCACACAAAATTTAAAAATAATCAAATCTTCACTGTAGGCCTACTCGTTTCATTAACTCGCTGTAGTACCGAAGGGTGGTAGCGAGTAACGAGTCCCGACCCCGTGGCTTAGCGCCTGGGCAACACAGCTCCGAAGAATCGTCGCAGTGGCGGCGAGCCGTTGGTTACATTGTGTCCGATTTGACCTGCCTGGGAATTGAACCTCAGACCTTTTCTATCGATAGCGACATCTTTAAGACTGCGCCTTAACCGGCCGGTTTGTTGAAAAATTATTAAAATATAAAAACTTATATTGACACTGCCCTACCTAAATGCTGAAAATAAAATAAAAATACTGTCAAGGAAGACCAGACCAACGAAAGAATTAAAGAGGCCCAGGGGCGGAACGCGGGGAAGGAGCAAAATCGTTTTTATGCACCGTAACTGTCTAAGGAGCTGGAGTGCTCTGTTTCCCAAACACCCCGATTATGTGCTGGAGAGTATATCATGATATCGACGCTGTGATTTGGGTGAAAAATACTTGGATAATATCGACGCTGTTTTTGACCTTAATCACATGATTAGAGATTCTTCTAGCGCATAATTTACTGTAATTTAAAAATGTTTCGGTAGGGAGGGCAGTTTTTTCTCATGCTTTACTGTCTTCAATTTTCAAGAAAGGGGAAACTGCCCCTTTCATAATGAGTGCATATTAAATGTTTTATCAAGGTTTATATGCGTTGTTTATATCAATGTTGGTTCTTGAAACGGCTTTTCTGGAGGGAAGCAATTACCTGTTTAACCCCCTGGCTACACTCTGCTTGTGACGTTGCGAAAGCTAACCAACTTTAGTCAGTAAAGCTTCAGATGGCCCAAAAATGAGGTCAACTAAAATTTTTTCAGTGAATTTTTAACCACGGATTGACAGCTTGAATTTTTGTGTCATGTTTTCGCTCCTAAATGAAGCGCAAAGAATCAAGCAAAAGTGTGAATGAAATATCTGAATTGTTTTCTTCGTTATGGCATTATAATAGCTGTGACGTCACTGAAACTTACGTCATCACGATGTGACGTCGCTGAAACCCCCCCCCCATTGAAAAATCCTGCGTACGCCAGTGTGTTACTCTATGGTTCATCTTTATTATTGTACGGTATCACAATTTGGGGAAACACCACCGACAAAAATTTGAAACGACTGATTTCTCTTTAAAACAAAGCAATCAAAATAATCACACAGGGCAAACCTTGGCACCACAATACACCACTCTACAACAAATTACAAATATTAAAATCAAAAGATTTATATACACATGAAGTAGCTTAATTGATGCACAAATATTTCTGTAGCAATCTTCCTCAACGGCTTAACTCACAATTTATTCCCGTCAGCGCGATATATTCACGATCAACGCGTCATGCCTCGTCCAATCTGAACCTTTACTTACCAATATACAAGACCCAGAGGCTACAAAAGAATCTGAAATTCATGGGTCCCAAAAATCTGGAATGCCATACCACAAGAACTCAAAGTTCTGCCATTCAATAAATTTAAGATAAACTATAAAAAATATTTACTATCTAAATACTCCTGACCGCCAACTTCTTGATGCAAAGCCGATTTTCGTCTTCTTGTTATCTTTCAATATTGATAGTTTTCCTCTATAATATTGGTCATAGGCTATTAAATTAGTACGAAAAGTTTTGCGAGTAGGCCTACCATGTGAATCAAAAATCAACATACTGTACGTCCAAAAACTCCCTTTAGCTTATTAAGATAGCTGTAGACTCGTTGACCGCAAGGTCTCCTCGCAGCTTCCTGTATTAATTCAATATATCTGTGCTATTATCTCACGAGTTGTAGTACTATAGAATATCTCGCCATTTTTTCATTGAATTGTTGAAATAAGCTGTAACTGTTGCTTATCCAAAATACAGAATGTGTCATCAACATATTTGCATCATAACTTAGGGGGTACGGAAGAAGTTAATATGGCTAATTCTTCGAAATGTTCCATAAAAATATTACTTAACGCTGGAGAAATACATGAACCCATGGGAAGGCCAAATATTTGACGGTAGTTTCTGCAATCGTAAGTGAATATTTCACTCTTTATCTCTTTATCAAAATTCGAATATTCTTTCTTAGAAGTAGTGATGGTGTCGTGCCTAGGTTTTATGGTTTACCCAAAGTTCATAAATCTAATGTCTCCTTCAGACCCATTGTGTCTTTTGTAAATTCACTTAGGTGTCTTTTGTAAATTCTCTACAAATTTTTGTGCAAAAATAATTTTGCCACTTTTGAAAAATACTTATACTGTCAATAATTCTATTGAGTTTGCTAACTTGATTTTCAATCAAATGTAGGCTCTAATGATGTGTTTGTGTCCTTTGATGTTGTCAGTCTTTTAACATCTATTACCACTGATCAAGCTCTCGATTGCGTTTAGCAATTGCTCGCTGATGATGACACCTTGCAAGAACGCAATACCCTCCATATTGCAGATATAAAAATTGGCTTACAGGTTTGTTTTAAAGCTGCCATTTTCACTTACGATTGCAGAAACTACCGTCAAATATTTGGTCTTCCCATTTACATCACTATCTCAAGGTCGTATTTGCTATTTGAACTTTAATACTTGTCATAGAATTCTTACTCAATGTCGTTTTCTCGGTCCGGAGTGGTGAATGGACTTTCGTCATGATATTCTAGAGAATCTCCTGCTGTTCCGTTATATCCCCCAACATGCAAGCGATATAAATCCGATTCATCTTCGATGTAAAAATCACTAAACAAAACATAGGCTGACAAGTCGACTTTTGAGTCAGAAAGATCATGAACATGTTTTCACCTGTATTCAGCAAACGCGTGGTCGTCGTCAAAATCCCACAAATCCACACGAAGTCGACATCCTCGGCCGCTCGTAGCATTGTGAAGTTTATCCAAGCCTGATGCAAACAGAGAAATTGAGCGATAAAAATGTGTTTTTCAGCGGATTTATCCAATAACTCCTAAGATTAATGAATGATGGTTCATGGTGAGGACGTGGATTCGAATCCCACCGCGTGAAACATCTTTTCCATGCCATTAAAAGTTTACCAACTCTATAAAGTGTAACTCTCACACTTCAATTTTTACTAACCAAGCCAAAACTCAGTTGAAAAGTTTCCAAATCCAGTTTTGTAATCGGTCCAATTTCGTTGGAAATCTACGCTTCCATCGTAACGTTTTTGAAACACCTGTAATTTGATTCTGAGTTAAGTTTATTGGTAAAGTGGATACTGTAACCTTACTACAAAGTGAAGCAGCGGTAACATTTTCATTCAGGTTGTTCTCACTCAACAAACTCTCACCATCCATCCTCCATCACAGTAAACCAATTCTCCTGATCGAAGCATCTGATAACCAACCTCTGATGAAATGGCACAATTGGGAGGAAGAAGAAGAAGATCAAGACTGATTTGCATAGCTGCAAAATATTGAGATTAAATGGATTAGTAGAAACGTAACGAAGATGCAACACACGCATTAAGTTAACAACTACAACTGAGGTTATTTTCGAATTATATTGAACTGAAAATTCAGCGGTAACTGAGGGAGAGTGCGAAGTGAGCTTGCGCTCTTCGAGTCAGCAGCCACCCGGTACGTATGTCAAACGCGATCGGCTCCAGTCGCGAATCGCACCAGTCACGTAGGATCAGTCACCTGCTTGCGGTACCGCTGGGCCATGTCGCCGACGTTAGGCCATGCCGCTAACTTCGCCATCCTGTTATCTCGGATAATTGCTTCCTAAATGCGGGTGCTATCCCTGGAAGGTGGGAATAGATATAATATTTAATTGTTTAGCGCTGACAAGAACTATACGGTACCGTCTGTTACTTTATACATCAGTAGTTACCTAAATTTCAAAGCAATGACAATTTCAAGGTTGACTCACCATCTATGCGACGAGAAAGATGCTCTTGCAGTTCTTCAACTTCAGCTGTTGCCCCCTTTGACCCCATTTCACCCTTATCTCCCTTATCTCCTCCAACACCTTTTGATCCGGAAGGGCCAGCTTTGCCGGAAAATCCCCTATCTCCCTTTTCCCCTTTGTTCGTCATGCTATTCCTCAGCGCTGACGCGTTGTCACCGCCACAAACGGGTACAGTGACGTAACGACATTGCTGACCAATCACCGATCGCAACGCAATAGACAAGAGAAAATTAGCGACAAGCAAATTCATTTTATGACACATTGTTAGCAAACAACCTTGAAATAAATAAAACTTTAAAAATGAAACAAATGATCCCAAAATAACAGAATGTCGAGGGCGAAGGATGTAATGTAATGTTTGTTTCGGCGTCAACCAAAACTTGTTAGAAAGAAATGAAATAAAATAAGATTGATGCCACAGAGTCTATGAGAAGCCCAGAAGATGGCTTTTAATCGATTGTTCAAACTATCGATTCAAAGACTCTGTAATCAAAATGAAAAGCAAAAAAATAAATAAATAATTAAACAAATAAAAGAAAACGTTTAAATAAACTAACTATAAAGGAGAAAAATGCGAGGATCCCGAGAGTGCTCCGGAAGTAAAGTGATATCGAATTTATAAGAGTTAAATTAATAACTATTTAATAGCAGTTGTTTTAATTGTTTTTTAAATTGAGCTAGGTTTTTTGATTGCTTAATTTTATTAGGTATTTCGTTCCATAATTTAACGCCAACCAATTTAATTGACTGCTTGCAAGTGCTTTTTTTAAACAGAGGAAGGTGCAGGTTGTTTGATTGCCTTGTTCGGCGGGATTGAACTTCTGAGTTATGCCGAAAAAAGTTAATAAAGCAGTCAGGTAACATGCGGTGAAAAAATTTATAAGCACAGCAGCAAATTTCAAACTTCAGGTTATCTCTAACTTTGAGGATGGCAATTTTTTTGTAAATGTCGTCGATATTGTCTCAAGGATGGCGGAGGAAAATTTGCCGAAGGATTCTGTTGCACAAGCTCTGAATTTCACTTGCTTTTGAAAAATTAGTAGTACACCACGTAGTAGCACAGTAATTAATGTATGTTGATGCAAGCGAATGGAATATAGACAACTTATATTTAGACAATCATTAAGACAATCACGAGCTTTATAAATTGTTCCCAAGCATATACAAAGTTTATAGCGGATGGATTCGATATGGAATTTCTCAGAGGTGGGCATATTTTTTCAATAGACTGAAGCGCAGCGTAAGAAGGTGCAACATTTTTTGAAATTACTGAAACGCAATTGGCGCAATCTGATCTTTTTGAGTGTTAAGCGCAGCGCAACTTTCGCAATTAATATATTAAAATGGTAAAAGTGCAACGTAACTTTCGCAATCAAATTTTTTTGAGCGCTGAAGCGCAGCGCAACTTTCGCGACCAATTGTTAACGAAAGTAAACGCGCAACGCAATTTTTGCAATTATTTTATTGAGCATTGAAGGGCTGCCTCACTCCCGCCACGAAAATTTTTATAAAGCGCAATGCATACGCAATAAGCGATTTTTTTTGTACAGTTTTTTTTTGTTTTGAGTGCTTTTACCGGCACGCTGTGAGCGGCAATGCGAGACCGATTATTATAATTTGGTAAGTGCTGCTGCTTCTTTCTTCATCTTTATCCTCCCATCACGAGAAAGCGGCGGATGCGCTATGCGTAGGATAAATCCAGACTCCCTTAGGAGTTGCCATTGTTTCCAAGTTTTACCGGTTGAATTTTCCTCTGACTTCTTTAATTTGCTGCTTACCAGATTCCACCAAGCAGAGATAATCATCGTGAAGGATCTTATCCAAGGACGCAACAACGAAATTAGGTTGGGAGTTGCACCATTAACCTTGCGATCATGGTCGTTGTAAAAACGACGCTCCAAACCACTGCTCGGTCGATGAACAAAAAACAAAATGGTACGAAAACATTGTTTTAGTGTTGCAACGAAAGCACTTCATTGCAGCTATTTATTTGCAAACACGATAAATTTCAAATCAAACTAATAAAATTAATTTGAAAATCAGGAGCGATCGTCTTTTTAAACATTTGCAGTACAAATTTTTCTCGAATAAATCAACACAAAAAATCTTCCAAAAATTTTAGAGGTAGAAGCTCGGACATTCTGTCCCTAAAAAAGCTGTTTTGATTTTAAGGAGCGTTTACACCGAATACAATACGATTGCTTGCAGGAAAGTAACGGTTAGCGCGAAGGTAAGCTGACAAACAGTAGCCTATAGGGTTATGACATAAAGCTACGTCACTTTACATGTATTCTAGGAAGCAATCGCAAGGTGCTTAGCAGAACAACCGATAAAAAGAAAACCGTTTGGATTTGAACTCTGTGGAAAATCTTGCCGTCAAGTGCTTACGTCAAAAATCGCAGGAAATTTCGTAGGACAAATCCAATAAAATTTGCATTTAACGTCAATTGACCTTCATTTAGTAAACGAACCGAAATACTGGTAGGCGTAGTTGTAAACAATTATTACGTTTTCTAACTTGAGCAACTCTTGCGCTTAGAAAGCACAACCAACTTTTTACAGTTCGCAGCGCAATAAAGCGCAATCTGTTGATTTTTTTTCAATTCGCAATGCAATAAAGCGCAAGCATCGTTTACTTTGTTTGAAACGCAGCGCAAGTTACGCAACGACCAAAAATAATACGTTAAAGCGCTGCGTTAAACCAAAAATAATACTTAAGTTTCGATTTGCGCTTTAAATTGCGGAATGCCCACCTCTGGGATTTCCATGTAAGGTTGTTGGAAAGGATGATGCCAAGGAATCGAAAGTTGTGTACCTCCGAAATCGGAATATTATTAACGCAGATTACTGTACAGGATTACTGACCAAGGTTTCGGGCCAAACGATGAGGTCGTGAAGCCAATATCATAAATTTTGCTTCGGAGATGTTTAAGGTTAATTTGTTGACAAAAAGATTATTATGGATTATATTAAGGGATTCATTAGCAGCACAGAACAAATCAGATAGTGACTTAGCATGTGTAACAACCATTGCATCATCAGCATACAAAATGGTTTCATAATCGATGTCTTGAAATACATCATTAAAGAACAAAAGAGAGCCAAGAGTAGAACTTTGCATCACCCACAATAAAGTTACCATCAATGTTCAAGCAAAATGTTTCAGTTTGAAGTTGAGCTATACCTCGCTCAGATTGCTGAATGCAGATCCTGAGCTGCAAGTTCGATTCATGGCTGGTTCTAGTTGACATACTGGTATTTAGTAAGTGGCTGCTGATTCGAAGAGTGCAAGCTCAAGTCACAGTCTCTCTCGTCGTGTTAGACTTTCTGTTCAATATGTGAAAATAGCTTCGTTTATTTATGAAAAGCCAAGACACGTTTTAGCGCAGAAAACACACAAAAAAAACTTGGGACATGCATAGGTATAAGCATAATTAACACGGCAATACAGGCTCAATTAAGTGCAAGCGTAGTTAACGGAGAACAAACCCAGTCCCGCAGATGTACATTGTCCTGTTTAAGTGGACCAAAAGCCCATGGGCGAAAATAAATTTAAAAATCTCGGGTGGCTCAGTGGTTGAAGAACATCGTTATTGGCGCGGTAGGTCCTGGGTTCGATTTCCGGTGGCCGTTTCGCCGCGACGTTTCTTCGGAGCTATGTTGCTCAGACGCTAAGCCACGGAGATGAGCCCCGCTACTCGTTATTCGCTTCGGCGTACTCCGTTGCTCGTTATACGAGTAAACTTATAATGAAGATTTGATTTTTGTTTCCGCGTGAAACACTTTTTAAATATTTCATCCCAACATATTTGTTGCTGGTACAAACTTTGTGGTACGGGGAATTAATTCCAGATATTTGTATTTATCTTGGTACACCCTTGTTGCATATCAGCTGCTTTATTAAAATACAATACATGAATGTACATAAATTTGCAATTTTAGGAAAGCATTAGTATGACTTCATAGAAGCTCATTTATGACATATATTTCGTCATGAATCAAAAACTTGAGTTCAGCCTTAATACTGCGAGTAGACAGACTATAATGAAGATTTTGACCATGACACTTTCCCAATAACTTCACCATTGCACCCAACGTTTGATGAAAATAATGTTTCTTGTTATGTAACATTGACCACGGTTATGACACGCGTCGATGCGAAACAAGACTGGCCGACAACTAACTTCACGCTGCTTGTTATTTGATTAACATTCAAAATCAAGCCGTGACGATTCATAAAGTCAAAGAACCTTTTCCAAAACCACAAAAAATTGTATACGTCAGAGCTACAGAAAAAGCGGTTTCAAATTTTAGACATTGCAGTGAGATTTTTACCGCAAATTACCGAGAAACACAGTCAAAATTATTAAGTAGGTTGGATGCTGTTTAGCTTGCAAAGCTACAGATTTTGTTCTAATTGTAGCGCAATTTCTGTTTTCGAGTTGAAAAGCTTTTCTAAAAGTTACGTGTTTGTGGGAGAGAGAGTTAAGCACAATGCGCATAACAAATACTACAGTAGTATTTTTCGACAGCCTAAAATCCTATTTGTTGGCAGAGGTGTATAACAAATAACTTATTGGCTAATTAAAATTCAGCAACAGTTTATTTAACAGATTTTCGCTGCGCTTTTTGTCTGGAGCATGGGTTTCCAAGCGGTGGAGAATCATCCGCTTTTGGGTAAATTATGGTTTGATCTGGGGAGAGTTAACCACCATCGGAAGGTCAAAACAAATCTGCATTAAAATTGCGGTATTACGCCGAAGCTTGTAACAAGTGGCGTGGCTCATTTTTGAAGGCAGCTTCGAAGAAACGCCGCAGCGGTGGCAAGCCGTTGGTGACTGTATGTTTGATTTGACCGACCCGGGAATCAAACCAAAGATCTAATGCTCTGATATCCTTAACCGTTACGCTCACTGGCCAGTCAAACCCTGACGATATAAATCTTACTTCAACAATAATAAGAATTTTATTTAATGAATTGAACTTAAATCTAACCTTCCAAGATCTTAGATTGAATTAAACGTAATCAGAAAAATCTGATCACGAGTGGGATTCAAACCCACGCCCACACCGACCAGTGACGTATCAAAATCAATAAATTTATATTGATTTATTAGCTTGAATCACTCTCTCAGCCTTGATAGCTAGACTGGATAGATCGCGGTACAAGCTTTCACTGATCATTTAACAATAATATTAAGAGAGCAGTTATTGATAAGTCGCAGGGAGATGATGTGATCACAGACTAAATTAATTACAACAATTAGGATATTGCCTCTTATTTAATCAAGCATAAACAGTTCAATGTTAATCGACATTGGTAAATTGAGTAGTCAAACCTTAATTCATTTCTTTGTGCATTTAATTTTTTTTTTTTTTTAGTTAATTAGTTGCATATTTATCCTCCTATCACAAGAAAGCGATCAATGCGCTATACGAGCTTGCTTAGGAATTACCAGCCATCTGTCTACCACACCAAGATGGGGGAATCCCGCTAAGTGCCTTTCCCAACGGCACAACAAGTAAACTTGCCGGCTTGTTCTCCACCACTGTCCCTTTAATGCTGAGCCTCAAGCAGGGAAGCTGTGAATACCAATTTTAAAATCATTGATTTGACCCGACTTGGAATCAAACCCAAGTCTGCAGCTCTCGAGATGGACGCTCTCACCACTCGGCCATCTGAGCTGTTAAAACCTAACTAAACCTATTTGATAGTATAATTTTACCACTCGGCCATCAGAGCTGTTAAAACCTAATTAAACCTATTTGAAAATATATTTTTTACGGTTAAGCATAAATATGGTTTTGAATTTAAACCTAGGCCTCCTGTGGTTATGAAAACAACACTCATGGCCTTAAAGTTAAAATGGTTCGTTTCGATTTGGTTTATTTTTAAATATGTTGCTGTGGGTAAAGAGAGTCAGTCACATCAAAAGTGGGTAACGATGAAAAAAGGTTGTGAACCGCCGGTCTAGAATTCTATTCCTTTTGAAGATGCTACTTCTAAAACAAAAACTTGTCTAAGTTGGTACTTTTTCGACCGAAGAAAAACACAAATAATAAAATTTATGTTCAACAGAGATCGGTAAATACTTTCGTATTCTATGCCACAAGCAGTGTTTCAAAACGTGGTCAAACAAAAGTTTACAACTAAAAGTAACTTACTGCAATGATTCTATACCTACTAACACTGAGAATACGTGAGACGTTACAAAATACCGTATATTTGAGTAAAAATAAAAAATTACATGCTGAATTATTTGTATATTTGAAAAAAAAATTTTTTAAATAAAAAAAAGCTGCAAGGGCAGCTTAATGTTTTGAGTTTCGACTATAAAAATCTCGTATAAAATGTGGGCACTATACTCTCACATATTATCATCTCCAATATTATGCATCAACTTGGGGTCAAGCCTCTCAAAGCCAACCCTTGGAAACTCTAAAAAAAAAAGCTTTACAAATTATAACCCACACTCCCCAACTTATGTCTGCCACGCCACGATATTTTTCGCTTCAAATGCTAATACTAAAAACGTGGTAAAATTGCAAACTTCCAAATTACTGAAGTGCATCAGAGTAACAATAAAATTGTGCCTGTGCGTTGCTTCGACCTTGTCCAAGTGAATAATATCCATAAACACAATTCAAGACATGCATAGGGATACATTTCATATGATATTTGAGCAGCCTTATATTCAGTCAGAACACAACTGGGTAAAAAAAACTATTTCTGCTATGGGTTCAAAAATATGGAGTAAAATTCCAAAGAACATTAAACTCCGTAGCAGGGTTGGAAAAATCGATTGTAATCGATACTCGATTGCGATATTCTTTACTTTTTGTTCATCGAATGCGCTGGAGCATTTACTTTTTTGAATGAGTATCGAATATGGCCTTGTCTTCACTTTTGTTTCAGCGCAGTTCGATACTCCATTATTCGATTCATTTTGTCCAGGTTACTTTATCTCACTTTAGTAAATTTAAAACAATCGTCGGTACGTCATTACCTTGTTTTTGCTGATAAATTTTTTTGTACCACAAAAAAAAAGAAAAAAGATTTTTAATAGCAAAGTTGCTTCGCATAATTATGCTACCGTCGTTTGTCTGTAAGTTACCGCATCAATGTGAAGGCATCACATAAAATGCTTGGCGTACACCGCTAAATACTCAGTGTAATATCGATTACAATATTTTTTATTCTTTACTTTTTTAAACTACCATCGAATTCGATTATTTCTTTACTTTTTGGTGAACTACCGAATATCGATTATTTCGTTACTTTTTTGGGTATCGATTCCCAACCCTGCTCTGTAGTACTGGTATACACACATTCAAAAAGTAATATAAAAGGTTTTTATAGTTAATATTAGCAGATTAGTTTAGAGGGGAGTTTACCAATAGTCCAATAGTCACATTGCCAGGTTTCGATCAATACTTGTTTTTGAGTTTGCGGTATGCTTTCCGATTTGCAATCTGTATTTTGGTTTGTTTATGGGTAGTCGGTTTTATATTTTTTGGCTTTTGATTGGGTAAATTATGTTAACGATTTGTATTCATTGAAAAATATTATTACTTTATAAGCTAGCTATTGGTAACCATTGACTTTGGTGACCGAATGGTCTTTTCTTTCTCTCCTGTTGCAACTTCATTGTATATATTCTTGTTTTCGTAAATGGATTCGGTTTATTGCAACGACAAAACGCGATCGATCGGTCGTCAACCTAGCTATACACAGCTAATCCAAGCTATAAACTCATTGTGCCACAGTACCCCGTTTTCGTCTTTGTCTTTTAGTAAAAAGATCAAAATGTTGCTAAGTGACTGAAATATACCAGACTCTTTTGATGGCTTTCGTAGTTTATGGCTCTCCCTCTTTTAAAACTTTTCGTAGCGCCAATAATAATCAATATCTGCATGGCTCCGAGCACAATAAGCCTGGAAAGGAATCGACTCTCGCCCACTTTTCGGTGGGAATGATATGCAGCATCACAAATACACAATGCAGTAACAATTTGCAGATACTCAGCTAGAATGTTACTTTTTTTACGAACAATAAAAAGAAATTGATTTCTTTAATTCACTTAAAATTGTTAAACAGAATTTTTTTTATACAGTATTCCATTCAACGACAGAAGGAACACAATTTTATTTCTGGAGAAATCCGATTCCACGACTGAACGCTGTAAAATTTCATGGAGTTCTTTTCCCTGTTTAAGTTTATGCAATTGAGAAAATAATTTTGGTTTATTTCACTTCTTGTATTATTCTGTAATTATGAGCTTCTGCAATGTGAAAGAGTATCATCAAAAATTTTAGAAAGGGCTGTTACGTGATAACTGTAGGCTACGTAAATTCGCTCAATTTGAATTTATACATGCGGTACCGGTATGTGAATATAAAATAATTTCTTGTTGCCAACATGCTCTTTTTATGTAGTCATTCATTCATTATTTTTAGAACTTTATTTTGAAGAGCTTTTAGAGGTCTAACAGCACTTTTCGTGGCGCTACCCCAACCAATGAATGTGAGAAAAACCGCATAAAACGTGAAAAAAAAATTGTGATACAAAGCTAGAAGATTTGCAATTTCTAATTATTTTCTTATTTTAGTTATTATTCCAACACTTTGAAATAACTTTTTTGTTAATATTTAATACGTCGTTTCCAGCTTAGTCTCTCATGTACTACAACCCCAAGATATTGTGATAAGAAACACCTGTCAATTTTAATTCTTCTTACATTTACTTTGAAATCATCGGACTTAATGGTTCTGATGTCCATAGTTGTCAAGTGGGCTCGGGCTTTTCGGATCGGGTCGGGTTCGAGCCTGGTGCGGGCTTGGATTTTGAAAAATTTTCGGGCATCAATAGGGCCGGACCCCGGAGCAAAATCGAAATTTTCAGTGAGTGATAGGGTTTTCATAATTGCTGCAATAAAGCAAAGAGAACACCTGGTATAAATATTGCAGTTTGTAACTGGGTTGACTGTGGGTGGGTAAAACCCATTTTCTATTTTATAGAAATTTCTTCAAAATTTATTGCGATATTTTGATTTTGGGTTTAAATCGGCTCAGACTGGCTGCCAAAATAGAATTCGGGCTCGAGTCGGGTTCAGCTTGAAAACTTGGGTTCAGGTCAGGTCGGGCTCAACATCTTCAACCCATTGACAACTCTGCTCATGTCTGCAAGGGTTTATGAAAAGGTGTTTCGTTTACGAATAAATCAACGACAGGTTGTTTGCATTTAACCAGTTTTCAACTTTGCTGAACTCCTTGTTTACTGTGGCGTAGAAAAAATAAAGGGTGGGGGGACCAGGCAAACATATCTCTCCACAAAATGTTTGGTGAAGCAAAGTTTTAATGCAAATTTAAGAGTTACAGTAGAGCAAGTAAATTCCTTGCAAAAAGCTGCACTTTTCAACAAATTTTGAATAAATTGAAGCACCCTGCGTTGGAAGGGGGGAGGGACGAAGAAAACCTGCTCCTCCAAAAAAGTCTCAGTTTTTTACTTTTGCTTTAAAGTTATCCTCTTCCAATTTACCAGCCAATTTTCTGATTTTTCCACTGCTTGCGTACACTTTTATTGAGATCATTTAGTTCTTTTCCACTCAACATCAAATTGGTGTCATCCGCACATTGCCGAGTTTCAAATTTTGAGGCATTGACGTGAAGATCATTGACTTAAATTGAAAGCGACAATTGCCCTAAAGAAGACCCCTGTGATACACTAACACTTGTGGAAACAAATTAAGCCCACTGTAAGCTGAAGTGGAATAGTGCATTAAAAGCAGGAAACCTTTAGTACAAGAAACGAAGCTATAATATGTAGGAAAGTTAACCGAAGAGAGAAGAATAAACGGCTGCGACGTGTTATTTGTATGGTGACATTACGCGAATTCGAAATTCCTAAAGATAACGACAGCAAAATGTTTTTAAATCGTTTAAATGCGATGAAAGAAATTTTTCTTGTCTTTTTTAGAAAGGGTTGCAGACAGGGACATAATTCGCGAAAAATTTAGGGGTGGGCAGATTGCAATAGGACGAAGGTTACCAAGATTGCTCTACCGGTATTTATATAAATGTTGTAATAACACTTTAGATCAGGATTTGCAAAAAAGAAGAGCAGTGAGTGCCCCGGACCCCTGATTACGTCACTGGTTACAAAACATGTTGCAAAGTTTAATTTTATTTAATTTTACAACTTCGTTTTGGTCAGAGCGCAAACTGACCAAACAACTTTGAGGGTGGCTGCGGACTCGAAAAGCGCAAGCTCACTTCGCAATCTCTCTCAATTACTGTTGAATTTTCGGTTCAATATAGGCCTAATTTGAAAATAACCTCAGTTATTTATTTAGGCTATTTATTGTTATTTATCTTTTTGGTCAATCGTAATCAGTCAATATGAGGGAACAAAAATTGCTGATAAATCGCCGCAAAAAGGAGAAATATTCTATTCATAAAATAATTTCATGGATTCGCGAACTGAGCAAACAACTTCTGGTGTTAATTTGTTTTTATAGCATGCATGAGTAAACTTTGGCTCCTACTCGGCGTTATTTATTCAATTATCTATGATTTAGATTGGCTTTTATATGCCACAAAAGACTTTGATGATTTAGGTCCGCTTTCAGACGCGAATTCGTTCATAAATTTCATAAGTTAATTCAAGAACATCGTTAGCAGAGCAGGTATGCCAAGTACTGTAGCAAGAGGATACTGTTAGAGTGAAATATGAACAGTTGTAGTAGCTTATGGGATCTTTATCAAGTTTTTTAGCAGAAACAACATAGAGTAGGCCACCGTAGAGCGGGACAGCGCTGTTTCGGGCTATTAGTCCTCATCAACCGCACTCAGGTTAAGTACATTCACCGTTCAGAATGAATGACCTAGCTAGAACCAATCATACCTCCCGATAAATACACTAAAAAGAATTCAACCTTCATAGTACGTCGGCAGCTACGTCACACTTCAGTTAAATCCAATCACTAGCCGAAGATAGAGTAGGCGAAGAGAGCTATCAGGTCTACAAGCAAAAGCGTATGTGGGACACGTCGCTCTCAGTGCAGTAGGTCAAAAGTCATGGACCGGTCAAATAGGACACAATGTCGCCAATGGCTCACATCGCTGGGACGCTTCGTCGGAACTGTACTGCCCAAACGGCAGGCCGCGAAGATGGACCCCGCCCCTCGTCACACGCTTCGGCGTAATACCGCGAGCATAGTGAAGATATTTTTATTTGCTTCCAGGGGAACAATGTGATTTAAATATGATATTCTGAATTTTGTGTTAAAAGTTTTATTAACTATGATTTTTAAAGCGTAATGACGTTAAAATTTAAACGTCTATTGCTTTTGTTTTTAATTTTAAAGTTTTGCAAAGGTAAGATACGAACAAGTTTCTCAAATTCTCATATTGTATATGCATTTTATTTAGTGTCGTATTCATCCTCCGATCACGAGAAAAGATCAAGCGCTATAACGAGCTCGCTTAGGAATTTCTGGCCATCTGTCTACCACATAATAATAGATGGGGGAATCCCGCTAAGTACCTCTCCCAACGGCACAACAAGTAAACTTGCCGGCTTGTCTCCACATTACGCCCTTTAACGCTGAACGTCAATCAGGGAAGCTGTGAATACCAATTTTACAGTCATTAGTCTGACCTGACTCAGAATCAAAGTAGAGTCTACAACTCCAAAAGCGACGCTCTTACCACTCGGCCATTTGAGCTATAGACTAAGAGAATTGGCATCGGAATAGTTTAACACGACATATTATTTTGGTCTCAACGTACTAACCGCTCCAGCACATCGCTGATGCCAAATGTATGGCCAATTTTTCTACTTACAGTATACCCATTTTGGTCGAGCCTTATCATCCTCCTAGCGCTCTACTGTAGCCAGTCAGATCGCTGGAGAGCAAAGTTTGAGCAAAGTGGAAATTCTCTGTGCAACCATTCCGAAATATGCGGGCGGGGCCCATCTCCGCGGTTCAGCGCCTGGGCTACACAGCTCCGAAGGAACGTCACAGCGGTGGCGAGCCGTTGGCGACACCCTGCCAATTTGACAGACCCGGGATTTGAACCCCAGACCTCCTGCACCGACAGCGTGTGCGCTAAGCAACTGAGCTATTTTAAATCGAATGCCAGCTGTTGAAATAACCAAAAAATTAAGCACAATCTACTTATTTGCTCACGGTTTTAAAAGAAAACAACACAGCAAAAATTGAAAAAGTCAATGCTATTAAAAAGAATTACATAATACGTAAAATACGTTTGCGTTTAAATTGTTGGGTTTTAGGCCCTCATGCAAGAAGAATTACGTTCTAGCTAAACGGTAAGGGTTGGTCAATTTCTATGCAACAACTAGCTGGCTAGAAGTTACTATAGCTTACGCAAATGGTCTTTAATCGACGCATACTTAGTGAACTTCCGTAGAATTTCTTGCGTCATTTTGAATTGCAATTTTGTATTTTAGATTGTGAAACCACGAACACAACAGAAAATACCAATTTCAATGTCTCAACTACTGAAGAAATTACCACATCACAGCTGATACTTGAAAATACTACATTACAAACGACTCCAACGAACACTTCAACCTTAGATGTTGCTACGGAAACAACCACCGTTACGAGCGCTTCAACAACAACTGTCATTCCAGAAACAACTATAGCGACCACTTTTCAAGATTCCACCACAGCGTTAACAAATACGCATATAGGCAACGTCACTGATGAGTTACTGACGACCGAAACATCAACCGAATCGCTCCAACTGAAGACATCTTCAATTATTGAAGTATGTAATTGATCTAACTATTGAAAGCCTTAACAGTATAAACAGAAGCCATAAGATGACCACATTTTCCAGACGTTACTCCCGATCAGTTACAGTATTATCTTTTTGCAAGGAAAATACTGAGCTCCTAATGCGCTAAAATATACCTGTAGAGATCCACAATGGACCTATATGAACCCAAATTTTTAAAAAAACGCCTTATTTCCCCATAACGTTTTGATTTAGAAGACCCGACAGAGCCCAATTGGATTCTAATGAAATGCAGTAAAAAACTTTGCTTTTCTTTGATAAATGTGCTTTCGACTACTCCCTCTAGAAAGAAGATCATTGAATTTATGGCGTAGCGGATGTATTTTTGCAAGCTTGTGGCATTTTGATGGTCCTCCATATAAATGCATCAGACTAAGGGGGTGACTTGGCTGTTAAACTTAACAGTCACACGCGATGATATTTGAAGATACTTGTTTATAATCGACCGGTTGGGTAGAGTGGTTAAGGAAAGTTTGGGGTTTGATTTCATGCCCGGTCAAATTGAGCACAGCTCGTTACCACTGCGATGTTTCTTCGCAGCTGCGTTGCCCAGACGCTGAGTCGCGGGGATGACCCCGCTACCCGTTACACACTTCCGCGTAATACCGAGAATATGGTGAAGATTCGTTTTTTGGCCTTGTTTATTTATTTACAGTATTTGTTTATTTAACGATATCGTGTCGTGGAGTTCGTTAAAATATGAAAACAAAAAGTTCTAATTAAACTTAATTTACAGATTTTGAGAAACTCGGAAAAAACCGAAATGCTGCTGATGTCTTTCAACTTAACAATGGATTTCTTTTTTAATAGAGTGGTGAATTATACGCTTGATCTGTCATCCACGAAGAAACAGGTAGGCTAATACATGTAACGAAAACAACTTTTGTTTTTGCAAATATCTTAACGTGAAATTGAGGTAGCCGACTATAATGACATAGTTTGTTTCGCTTGCCCATCATTTACTCAGATATGGCCGAAAAAAGGGTAAGCAGCAAAGTGTTACAGGAAATTGACGCACTTCAGCACAAATCGTACGTTTTAAATAAAATTGTGCCATTTTTGAGATTGGACCCCTTCTAAAAAATGAGTAATGATTAGAAACTGCTTCAAATTTCTGTTAGGTCATTGCTGTTTCTGAGCTGATTCGTACTACGAAAATTTGTGAGGAATGTGAGCCAAATGCATTTTCAAAAAAAGGAAAAAATGGACCATACTAAGCACCTCGCTTAAGACAGAATACAGTGACAGTCAGTTTAAACGCAGTGTTGCAATAAGGGGTCGAAGCGTAGCCTACTATTTCCGTGACAGCCATGAAACGACGGTAGTGGCTCCACTGACATCCGAGTAAATTTGCGGTTACGTCTAAAAGATGCTTTGCGATACTCGTTTGCGCAAAGCGTATTCTTGACAAGCGAATTTAACTGGTCGGTCGACGTCAAATATCGCAACGATGGCGAGCGGTTGGTGACACTGTGCCGATTTGACCAGCCCAGGAATCGAATCTCAGACCTCCAGCACCGTTAGCGTGCGCTAAACAACTGAGCTGACCGGCCAGTCAACGTAGTGATTAAAACACCGCTAACGGCTTCGGAGGTCAAGGGTTGGGTTCCTGGGACGGTCAAGTCGGATGCAGTGTCGCCAACGATTCGTCACCGCAGCTGAGTTGCCAGTCGCTACGTCGTGGAAATGGGTCCGCCACTCGTTGCACACTTCGGCAACAGCGTAATGCGACGGGTGTAACGAAGATTTAGCTTGATATTGTTTCGAAATGTAATTATTTTTATTTTATTTAGTTTCATATTTATCCTCCTATCACGAGAAAGCGATCAATGCGCTATACGAGCTCGCTTAGGAGTTGCCGGCCATCTGTCTACCACACCACGATGGGGGAATCCCGCTAAGTGCCTTTCCCAACAGCACAACAAGTAAACTTGCCGGCTTGTTCTCCACACTGTCCCTTTAATGCTGAACGTCAAGCAGGGAAGCTGTGAATACCAATGTTAAAGTCATTGGTTTAACCCGACTTGGAATCAAACCCGAGTCTACAGCTCAAGAGACAGACGCTCCATACCACTCGGCCATCTGAGCTGTTTATTAAAGGAAAAAAAAAATTAAAGGAAAAAAAGGCTAACTTATACGAAAACTAAACAATGAACATGGTTGATAATTGGAACAAATACAGTTTTGAAGGAAAGCAAAATTTCTATTTGAAGTTTTTCTTAACATGCAGTGACAGGCTTATTGATTCTGGTCAACAGGAAAATCTAAATAAATGCGCCAACCACCTACTGCGTAAGAAATTTTCCGCTGATTCCAAATCCGTAGCCATTTTTTGCTCATCACGTCAGGTGTAAAAGTTAGTTTTTTAACATGGTAAAATTTTCAAACGTGATTGCCACATCACCAAATGTGACATCACAGTTTTTCGTTTGTGAGTTGTCGAACGTCATAACTTTCTCTGATGTGATCTTTTCGACAGCATGCAGAAGATTAACTGTATCAGGTATTAACAGCAAATTTGAATTTTTCCAAACCTCAGGAAATCTACTATCGTTATTAGCCTTGATAGTGCTGTGTTTAGCAACGCTTTAACTGTAATAAAGCTTGAACCACAAACTAGCTCAAACTCTAGTTTTTACGATTGAAGGTGCGTTTACCAATACGCTGCATGCGACTACCATTACAAACTCTAGGCCTGCTGGCCTGCAACTACCTTCGACTAAGGCCATATAAAATTTGCTAGCTAACGTCAAGCAAGCTGATTTTTCTACAATGTCGTAACAGTCCAACGTGCATTGTCTCGCTGCTGACGTCAAGGTTATCTCAAACATTTTTTGATACGGGGCGATGAAGTGATGAAAATCGTACAGGTACAATTCCTTGACTTCGCGTGGTTTTTGTCGCGTTGCCGCATCAAAATTCAACGTCAAAGCGAAATAATCAAAAAATTAAGTACTCGCGTTGCCGCTTGCCACGTATCGGTTTAAACACCTCATTTTTATATCATTTTCCTTTTTCAAAACTGTTACCGAATGGAAGGTTCGTCTGACAAAAATCTCGTTTATGACGAAACAGGTGCTACCAATTCGTGCCGGTTTTGACAGTTCTGCCGTTTTTACTCAAAAGCTAACAACTACAAAATTTGTTACGTTTTAAGAGATAATCGAGGTTTGATGTTTTTTACAATTGCCTAAATTCCTGATTGTCAATTTTTTTATGACGTTATAAGAAATCATCAAAAACCTCTTGTGATTTTATGACGTCATAAAAAAACATGACAATTACGATAGTAGTTTTTACCACCAAAATTTTTTTTGCGTGTAGTTATTACCCCTTAATATTTACAAAACTAAATAAGGCATGAGTTTGATTATTACACAGATGATAAAACATCAATTTTTTATTAGAAAACTCTAAAAAAAAAATTTTGAAAAATTTGTAGTTATTATCCTTTGAGAAAAACGGCAGAGTTGTTTCGAAAGAAATTATTTTATGCTAAACTTAATGTCATGTTTTTGATTGCTTGCGAAATATGTAATAATAAACTTTTATGGACGTTACAAATATTTTCCTTATGTCATAATAATGCGAGGATTGTGATCAAGCAAAAGCCGTTGGTTTTTAAAAAAAACACACTTGACGTGCTGAACAAAATAACATACTTGCAGATTTGAAATCACAAATCAGCGTGATTAACCCTCATACGGTTATTGGGGTCAAATCTGACCAAAAGAAACTATAAACCACTATTAACTTATGTTAGTCTTGGAATTTATGCTAATCGATTTAAGAATTCCTAAATCAAGCTGTTTTTAGGTTTTTTACATTAAATATTTTCTGATTTTATGATTCTTCATAATATTATATGATCTTTCTGCAACACACACTTAAAAGTTAATCGGGGTGAAATCTGATCTCGTTTATGTGACAATCTGACCCCAAAAAAATAAAAACCACAATTAACTCATGTTAGTCGTAAAATTTATGGTTCGTCATATCAAATATTCGCTGAATTTATGGTTTATCACATCATATCAAAAAATTCCTAAATCAATCTCTTTCAAGGTTTATCATATCAAATATTCGCTGATTTTATGCTTTTTTATCATGATATGATATTTCTGCAGCACATACATAAAAGTCAATTGGGGTCAAACTTGACACCATGGAAAATGATTGATGTTTCTCAACCTTAGCTTGATAGCTCAACGTTAGCCCAATAACCAGAATGGGCTCCCGTAGTGGCTTTGTCTTCACCAGCCACTACTTATGTGCTTTCGTCCATTCACCGTCATTACTACCGAGAAACTAGTTGGGGTCTAACTTGACCCCAAACGACTTTATGCGAATGAAAATGTGATTACCGTATGAGAGGTAATTTGGAGCGTCTGTCTCTTAAGCTGTAGACTCGGGTTTGATTCCGAGTCGGGTCAAACCAATGGCTTTAAAAATGGTATTCACAGCTTCCCTGCTTGACGTTCAGCATTAAAGGGACAGTGTGGAGAACAAGCCGGCAAGTATACTTGTTGTGCCGTTGGGAAAGGCACTTAGCGGGATTCCCCCATCTTGGTGTGGTAGACAGATGGTCGGCAACTCCTAAGCGAGCTCGTATAGCGCATTGATCGCTTTCTCGTGATAGAAGGATAAATATGCAACTAAATAAATAAATAGTAATGAGAGGTAATTTGATAAGATTATGGTCAGTGGCGTACGCAGAAAATTTTAAGGGGGGGAGCTAGCCGCGCAATTATTAGAAGACCCATTTTTTGTAAGTGTCAAACGTATCCTTAAATTTTCGACTAGAGTGGTGGGGGATTTGCGTCGTTTTGCCTGTTCTATAATGATTTTAATGCGTTCTGGATCCACTTTTCCACTTTGGTGCTTTATATCTACAGGGGGGTTGACTCCCGGTCCCCGTACCTTGCATACGCCTCTGGGGTCATCTACGCGACTTAGCGACCGGGGAACACAGAAACGCCGCAGCGGTGGCGAGCTGTTGGCGACACTCTGCCGATTTGACTTGCCCGGGAATGAAGCCCCAGACCTTCCGCACCGATAGTCTGTGCGTTTGGCCACTTTAAGTTAACGGCCAGTACCGGCCCAGAAATTGAAGTTGAACCCTGAACCTACCGCGCCGATAGCGATGTCTTTGGTTAACCCCAATTGGCTGGTTTGGTTAACTCAAAATTATGACATCGCCAGCGGGACATCTGCCTGTGTTGCAACCATTCTTTTCCAAGAATACCTCCAGCCAGGGTTGCCAGGTTTTGCAGAGTAAAATATACCAAAATGTTCCAAATTATATACCAAATATATACCAAAATATGTTATCAAAAATATACCAAATATATACCAAAATTTCGAAAAAAAATCATCAGTTTATCTGTAAAAATGAAAAGTAAGGGTTGCATTTTTAAATGACATAATTAATTTTTTGCTCAATCTCCCAACAGAAGTATTTTTACACTGAACATAAATCAGTTGTATTTGCTAAATACAATCAGCTTTCATTACCAGTAATGCAGATTAAATAGACCAAGGAACCGAATCAAAGTTTCTCACGCTAAACAAAAAACAATAGTCACAAATACAACAGTTAATTGAAATTAATCAACACTTCACAGTCCACAATTCTCAGGTAACAAAAAGATGTACTGCACAAAACTCACAGTTTCAAATAAACTAGCCCCCATTACTTGAAATTAATCAACACTTCACAGTCCACAATTCTCGGGTAACAAAAAGATGTACTGCACAAAACTCACAGTTTCAAATAAACTAGCCCCCATTACTTGAAATTTAACACCCGGCTAATGGAGGTTCATTTCATTGAATCAATTCACTGGTCTCCTTCCTATGCCAAACATAAATACCGATACGTTATCCCAGTAGGACTAATACCGGTACCAGTAGTCCAGTACCCCTTAAACATCCCAAATTCTGATCCTAACATTCAACCCAAACCCCAATCATTGCAAATTAGCCTGCTAATCAGTGTTCCCTCTAAGCTGTGCGCGTGCACACGGATTTCAGAGGCTGCGCACATGCATAAATATACCGCGCACAGACATATCATGATGAGGCAATGATCTCGGTTGGCAAGTTAAGGAAAATTGCTCTTGGACCTGCTAAAAGGACGCATTTCTTTGCAAATTATACCGTCTACCGTGAGCGAAAAATATACCAGCAGTAACATAACCAAGAGAAGTTGCACTGTTTGTTTTCAATAGCTGCCATATTGAATTTATTCATGAGTTTTTGCCCAAACGTGAGTCATTTCTAAAAAGTGCGCACTCGTTAAAGTTTCTGCGCACGGACTACAAAAAAGTAGAGGGAACATTGCTGCTGATAATATAATGTGAACACCAAGCCTTAATCCAAATGCCAAACCCTACAACGCTACAACTCAACACTCAAAACTATAAACTAGCCAATCCATTCTTCACAATTCACATATAACATATTGCTTCAGAAAAAGAAAATTATAGAGCTTTTGCCTCATTGGCACATTGTGCAAAAAAATATCGCCACTAGTAGTGTTGCCAATTATGTAAAACTGCATTGCTCAAATCCGTAGAAAGGATTTATTAGGTAATCCGGCAATTAAAGAGCTTTCTAGTAATCTTCAACATATCAGTTATATTAAATTTATGAAATATACCAAACGCAAAAAAAACACTACCAAAAGGCATAAAAATATACCAAATTTAAGGACATATACCAAACCATGATTTCACCTACCAAACGGTCCAAAAAATATACCAGATTTGTGAAATCTGGTATATAAATATACCAGTTGGCAACACTGCCTCCAGCGCTGGAACGTTGAGTTGTCCAGAAATGACAGCCGTTGAGAACAATCGCTTGATGACATCACAACACGATTCCAGCTTTAACAATACCTATTGACTTTGTCCTGGCTTGCATTTTGCGTTAGTCGTTGTTTCAAGCGCAACCCATCAGAAAAGTTTGACTTACGGAATTATTGCATCACAATGAAAGTTTTTCGAGATTAATATACAAGTTGGATTGCACAGAAAAAAATCACAGCAATTGCGGCAAACCAAAGGCAAACTCTGTATAAAAAAAGGCGGATCGTTTCAAAAAGAGAGGTTTCAATTTTTTTAAAATCTTCAATAGGGGGGGGGGAGTGTTCCGTTTATGGGGGAGGGGGGGGCATTGGGCTACAGTGCATTTGATGAACAAAAAGTAAAGAATATCCCAATCGAATATCGATTACAATCGATTTTTCTCAGCCCCGCTTGTGAGTTATGTTGTTAAATATGAATTTAAACAATTCATCGCTCGAAACTTTGTTTGTCCTAATGCAATCGTGTATTTTCAGGCCTTATTAAATTCGAGCGAAGGGCAACTCTTGCTCGAAATTGTGCAAGCGAATGAAGGCAAAGCGTTGGGGGAATATTCTGGCAACCTAACCAGCGAACAGGAGCAAGTTTTCTTTTATGCTTTATTGATCGATATTGAAGAGAATCTTGATGATCAAAGTTATATTGAAGATGTTTTTCAAGCAGTTGTATTCGCTAACACAACTTCATCTTACTCTCTCAACGCATCCAGACTTGCAGTTCAAGTTTGTCTCATTTACACAAGTGCGGGTGGACCAGCAAGTTCGTGCAGTACCACGGCATTACCGATCCACATTACCACGTCCAATCCGATGCCACCAGTAGCACTAATTGTTGGTTGCACCATTGGAGGTGGTGTACTACTGGTTGCGATTGCTTTAATAATTCGGTACATTTGTAAGAAGACACCAGCCTCTAAAGTGACACCATCGGATGACATGACTGAAATTTCACGGCCTGATTCAAAAAACAACTGCTTCTGCGACGAGAGTGATGTATCAACAAGCCGCCATTCTGATTCCGGCCTGTGAAGCAGTGTAGTCACATTTGTGAGACCAGAATGATTATACCTGCTAGTGCTTGGTGGAAACTAACAAGCAACAAAATTAAAGAAGCCAAAAGCACAATTAAACCGGAAAACCCGGAAATTAGAGGCAACTCCTACGCGAGTGTGCAAGATTCATTCTTATGCAGAGCGCCTCTACCGTTTTCTCACGACTGCATCAAATCGGAGACAACCTACTCACAAAGCCACATAGAAGCTCTCTTTTGTTTTACATAAGCTAAGTGGCGTCGCAATTCTCGAGTTCACGCACTTTTTTACCAACGTGGACTACGCATGCAAATATTTTCCTGTTTATTTGTGGGCCTACTCTTCGATTAGGCCCATATTGAACTCGTGTTTTTTTTTTTTGTCGAACTCGAAAAACAATTACCCCTGAACTCACCGGCGCAACTAGACATAAAAAAGGGGGGGGGAAACAATATTTTTCTACTGCATTCTGAGGCTTCAGTCAGGCCTATCAGTTTATGTCAAAAAATAGATGATTTGATTCCATTGTTGCGCTATGAGCACTGAGTGCCTAATTCATAAGTTTTTTTATGCCTCTGCAACAATGGAACTGCTAATGCTCTAGAGTTTATTAAAGTATACTTTTTAATAACTGCACCTGATTTCTCCAGGAAGTAGCCAAAAATCGCCCGAATTTGTTGGCGCTTTTCTGCACGTGTGCAACTGCGCTGATACCACTGAATGCCCAACGCTGCGTTTATAGCAGTAGCAGGAGTAGTGTGTAATGTAAACATGGCTTTCATCGCTGACGCCAACATATTAAAGCAGTGCTCTCAAACTGCAGCTGTCAATCGCACCCCATGAAACGGATTCTCGCGTAGTTTTGAAGTCTTGAGTTAAGATATGCACCATTGATTTTTCACCTGGGCGCTACCGCCCCCTAGTGGGCGCTTTTAACTTTTAGAGGGGGGAAATACTCGGGGGGCGCAATGGGGGACGTTCCATTCAGAAGGTGTAAAGATATTTTGTGTCATGATCAATATATATACACGTGCTTTGTACATCTGTATGGGCCTGCTAGCCCAGAGCTGGAAAAGAAAAGTAGGGGCTTCTGCGGACGTGATGATTTTTTTTTTGCTCTTCATTGCTTTTTAGTGAAAAATAGGACATCTGGGCGTCCGACTAAGGAAACCTCTGAAAAGGGGCGCCAAGGGAAAAAGGTTAAGAACCACTGATCTAGACTGAAGCAGCTTGCGTAGCCGATGATCGCTCGCTTCATCTATGCATTTAACATTTTTTTAAGAACAAAGCGATCTCCTTTCTTATAAAAATTTATCATCTTCAGTTCCTTTTTCAAATCGAATTTTTGAAGAAGGACCTGAGGACTAGGGGGTAGGCCTAATTGAACTTTGTTTTCTCAAGTCACAAAAAATAATTCTTTCAAGTATCTATTGCGTACCGCTTTCTCTTTGGAATAGAAAAAAACAAGTGATTTGCAACCTTTTGTTTTCGGTCAATAAAAATTTTTGTTGACTTCTGACTGTTTATTAGTGCGCTAACACGCATTTTAAGCACAAAGAATGTGACAGCGATTGATCATTTGTTGCGTTGAGTGTCAGCGACATGGTTTAGAGCAGTACCGGACGGAGGTGACAGACCGTATGAGACGGCTTCGATTCGCGGCTGGAGCCGATCGCATTTGACGTATACAGCGGGTGGAGCCGATTATTGTTTGTTTTAACTTTAATGGTAATAACTTTGAATCAAAACTGCATGTTTATTTTTGTGCTCTTTATGGCGCGGAGTAGCACACTACAGTTTTAATGAAATAAGCGAAGCATAACGATTGTTCGGTCACGTAGTTAGACATTGCTATTAGTGCGGGAAGTCTGGGGCTTGATTCCCGAACAGTGTCCCAACAGCTCGCCACCGCAGCTACCTTTACTTTGTAACTGTGTTGCACAGGTGCTAAACCGCAGAGATGACCCGACACTCGTTATACGCTTCCGCGTACACACTAATACCGAGAGTATCAGGAAGTTTTTTTTTAGACACTGGTATATGGAAACCTTGCACCTGCAACGAAGCTTGCTCCGTTGTTGCAGATCTTTGAAAAATGATAATTCGTTTTAAAGAAACCAAAGGATAATATTTTTCCTACAGTTCTTAATATTTGATTTTTTATTTAAATCTGTCATTGGTAGCTATAAATTGCCCAAAGATCAGAGAAATTCGAAGGAGCTCTATTCGAAACCTATGAAAATATATTAGGTGTGATTCGAGATTGCTTAAAAAATATGCGCTTTCGGCACACCGTAACCTTCCGTGACAGGCTTCGTATATTTTCCAACACATAATAGATTAAATGTACCATACCTACCCAAACGAGATTGATAAAGACAAAATTATAACGCTGATTTATTTCAAGATGCATAAATAAAATTACATCGACTTTGAATATATCAACCGAATGTAAAGCAAATTAGTAATACGTTTAGTTGGGGAAACCACACCTGTACTAAGAGAACGAAGATAATCATTAGGGGTGTTCAGAATTTGGACATTTTAAAAAAGTTCAAGTTTTCAAAGCTTATGTGGTGCCTAGGACCTTAAAAACACCTGCTGTGTAAAAAAAATTCGAAAATTTTATCTCTTCCATATCGCTCATGGCGGTTAAAAAAGTGTAACCAAAATTGCTCAAAGGGGATTCCCCTATGACGTCATTATTAAGATAAACTGACATAACTCGAGTTCTGCAGCAGTTAGAAGAACGAGATCAATTGCATTATCTTTCATGACACGCGTACTTTACGATGGGGGTAAAATGATGACGTCATAATATATATTAGCATGATGACGTCATATTACGTATTTTTGAGATTTTTTTGCTGAATTGAACGCAAATGAACGAATACACACATCTTCTAGGCTTAAAATGTTGGTTTACCGTCATGGCGTAATAGAACCAAGCCAATTAAGGTGTTATCAGCTGACTGTTTATGTTACTTAAAAACATCTGCTGGACTCTGGACCTAAGTTATTCATAGCTCTGTAATTCGCTGTGGTCAGCAGCTTTTATAGCCATTACCTTCGAAAGTGTTTTAAGTCGGGAGGCCATTTCAATCTTATTTTTAGATAACAGAGCGATCTGTAATGATAACAGTAGAACTTTACAGTAACCAGAGGATGCTAGTTAATCAGAAAATTTACTGGGGATATTGCAGGCTTGACTTCATGAAAGCATTTTGAGTCAGGTTTAGCTAACGAGCATGATTAGGAAAATAATGATTTGTGGATATTTTTAGATCATCATGGTATTCTATACAAGTACTGTATATACATAATTTCTGACTGTTAAAAGCATTCAATCAGTGAAGAATAATGACAGAACCATCTCGAAAGAAGATTAAAACTCGTTCAGCAACAGATTACTTTTTAATTGGGCGCAGTGCAGAGCATATCAGTGGAAACAAACTACCATTGTTGAGCCAAGTCCTCCAGTATGTGTTGAATTTAAAAGAAACAACCCCCATCAACACCCCAATAAAAAATCATTTGTCAGGCGCTGTTGATAAAGTATTGTTGATATGGTCCAAGGCCGGTATCAAAACAATAACCAGAATCAACGCAATTAAAAGGTTACAAAATGAATATGACACCTGGTTGCAGCTCTGCAAAAATAAAACGCGTCAGTCCGATCCCGGGAGAAAACGTGAGATGTTTGTCTCAACTCTATCAAAGTTGTGGGATATAGGGGCTCATGATGCGATTCAGTATATTCGAAAGAACAACATGTTATCTGCAAAGAAAAAGGAAGAGGACATAGCGTTTTACGAAGACCAACGCAGTGCGCGAAAGAGCGTCATCAGCGGAGAAGACTTATTGCTTCGAAAAAGCGTCAAGAGGCGTCAAGAAAAAAGTGATCGGTTGATTACAAAGCCTACCACTATCGGCCAATCCAGCAGTGATGAAGCAGACATAGAGTTCTTACAACATTCAAGTTCTGCAGCCTCAACTCTCAGCTCCGGTACCGAGTACGAGGAAAGCGAAAAACCTGGTCCAAGTTCAAAAAAATCGTTTGTAACACTCAACGTTCCTAGGAACCTCATTAACAGCATGGAGATTACGGAGGTTTTGGACAGGTTTAAAATTTCTGATAACGCTGCTACAATGCTAATAGCATCTTTTATCAAAGCTAGCCAGGGTAATCTTGATGACTTTTGTCTTTCACGTTCTTCCACCTACCGGGCTCGAATAGCAAGCAGACTGCAAATCTCCACGGAAATCTTCAATCAAATAATTGATGCTCCACAGGATTTTCTGGCTCTTCACTGGGATGGAAAGTTAACAAAAGATTGCTATGGAAATAAATACGAAGCTCTTTCTGTGCTGGTTTCCGGGGTTTCTAAGTATAAACAAGGAAAGCTGCTGGGCGTGCAAAAACTAGAAAGAGCAACCGGAAAAGCCCAAGCAGAAGCAAGTTTCGATCTCTTGGAAGTTTGGAATCTGAAAGATGAAGTTAAAGCGTTGGTTTTTGACACAACAGCCAGCAACACAGGATGTAACCAAGGTGCGGCAAAAACTTTGGAGAAACTTTTGGACCACAAGCTTTTCTACCATGCATGTCGCCATCATATATACGAGCTCATTATTGGAGCTGTATATACTTGCTTGTTTGGTGACTCGACAGCACCAGAAGATCCTCACTTTAACGCTTTTCAAGCATCCTGGCCAAAAATCGAGAAGTCACAAAATTACTGCCTTTTGAACTTTTCTTCAGATTGGCTTCGAGAAAAGGCAAAAGAAGTAATATGTGAGCTACAGCAGATCATCCAACGTGAAAGCAAAACAAAGGAAGTATTCATACGAGGCGATTACAAGCAATGCGCAGAGAACACACTTGCATTACTCGGTGCAGCTCCCTCCAACTTTTTTCACCACAAACCTGGTGCTACTTCCAGTGCTCGATGGATGGGCAAAGTTTTGTATTGCCAAAAAATGTTTTTGTGGGCAGACCAAATGTCTTACGACAGCGACTTTTTAGAAAAACTTCATCGCATAAATGCATTTATTGCTCTTTTCTATGTTCCTGCGTGGCTGAAATGTAGCATTGGGTTGGACGCACCAATCAACGATCTAATATTTTTGCAAAACATGATCCGTTACAAGACTGAGGATCCAGCTGTAGCTGATGCTGCCTTCGCAAAGCTTTCAGCACATCAGTGGTATTTGACAGAAGAAACGGTTGTGTTCTCCTTTTTTAGCCATCATCCTTTGCTAACCAATGAGGTCAAAGAATCTATGGCGCTACGATTGCTCTCAGTATCACCACCAGATGAGTTTCGCCGAGGTATTCCAGTTTTCAAGCGAAATATTGACGAACAATCGAAACTTCACGACTTCATCGGCACAGAGACTTGGTTCATTTTTGATGCACTGAATTTGGAGAAAGATTGGCTTTATGATTCGCCAGAGGTTTGGATTTCCAATGAGTCTTTCAAGAAAGGCCAAAGCTTTGTTGCCAACATTAAAGTTGTCAACGATGCAGCTGAAAGGGGTGTCAAACTACATTCCGACTATGCCGCCATTTTGACAGAGAATGAAGAGCAGCGAGCAAGTATTTTGCAAGTCGTTGAAAAACACCGAAGTCAATTTGCTGACTTTAAAAAATCGACCTTAGCTCATCCATCTACTTGACTTCTAACTCGATATGTGTAATCTTGTACGTGTGTTTTTATAGGTTAAACTTGCGTTTGCACCGGAGCAATGTACGGACGACGGGCACTCTAAAATGTTTCATTTCGTAACCCTTTGCTAGTTGTTACAGTAAGAGGCAAATCTTATTCATAACTCCATTTTCCGCAATTGATATTTTTCCGTTTGAAATATTACTGAATTATATCCATGACCCCAATGTTAGATAGTCTACCAGTGCTTACGAAAATTAGAACTATACTTCTGACTAATGCTAATACAGCTTATCATTATAAAAGCTGATCATATGAATCAATTGATAAGCATATTTTGTATTTGCGCTGAAGTTGCTTTAGCAAAACTCGTGAAATTTGGAATATGACGTCACCATGTTGATATGTATTATGACGTCATCATTTTACCCCCATCGTAAAGTACGCGTGTCATGAAAGATAATGTAATTGATCTCGTTCTTCTAACTGCTGCAGAACTCGAGTTATGTCAGTTTATCTTAATAATGACGTCATAGGGGAATCCCCTTTGAGCAATTTTGGTTACACTTTTTTAACCGCCATGAGCGATATGGAAGAAATAAAATTTTCGAATTTTTTTTACACAGCAGGTGTTTTTAAGGTCCTAGGCACCACATAAGCTTTGAAAACTTGAACTTTTTTAAAATGTCCAGATTCTGAACACCTCTAATAATCATTGATAATAACTTTTCCCAAAATGAACGGAAAATCTACGTACATGCGACTCATATCAGGATCAGCAGCAACAAATTATTCACTTTATTCATTAAATAATAAAATACTCAACATTACATAACTTATTATGTTCCTATTGATTCAAATTACCCCATGCAAATATGCATAATGCTTCAGTAGGTAATCAAAACATTAGTATTCTGTTTTCTTGATGGCCAACTTTTTCTAAGTTCGGAAGACATGCATATTTAATCATAGGTGGAGGTCCACACAGAAGCACCAAGCAGTCAAGACTCGGGGTTGGAAGGTGATCCCGGATCATTTCCTCGCTGATAAATCCACTGGAATATTTCCAATCTACAAAAACACCCAACTAAACTTTGCAAAAAGAGAAATTGATGAACGAAACAAAGCATTATCGCAGACGACACAGTTCACCAACGAGTTACTGCCACCTAATTATACCCTAAAAATGGGGAAATACTGCAAAATATTTGATTAAAAAATCAAATCTTCTATATACTGGAAGTATTAGGCCGATGCGTGTAACGAGAGGCGGGGCCCTTCTCCGTGGCTCAGCGCCCGGGCTACACAGCTTCGAAGAAGTGACAGCGGTGGTGAGTCGCTAAGTTTTTAGACAACTTTAAATTTTTCATAGCAACGAAAAGCGTTGAGCAATTTAATTTTAACACAAACTGCGTTGAATTTTCCAAGTTTCAATTTTATTTTTTACCATTACGAATGGCTAATTGGCAGAAAGTTAGCTGAAAAAGGAAAGTAAGCAAACTAACCTTTCGGTGGCCGATCTAGAGTGTACCAGATGTGAAATCGATCTGGATTCTTAGAAACACATTCTTCTAATTCTTTACGAACCAAAATATCTTGCTCAGTCTGCAATGTCAAAAAAGTCATTAGCCGCACCATACTTTGAAACATTGTTAAAAATAAATCGCTAGAAGTCTTTAGAGCTGAAGAAGAAACAGCATTAAGAACAGCACACGCAAATCTTTTCTCGACAAAATTTTTATCTAGCTTTATGGTACCGGTACATGAAACATAACAATAAAGCGTATAAAGACTAACCTGGTTTGCGAACAGCAACCACAACTTAGTGTCATCAGCAGGGTCTTTCAAACACTGTTCAATTAGCTGCAGCATCGGAGTAATACCTGTTCCGCCAGCAATCATTGCAATCTAAACAACCAAGAATTAAACTTATGCAATACGCGAGAAAAGACACATATACAGGGTGTCTAAAAAGTTTCGCCCGATTTTATATTAATAACAAATATAAGTTTAAATAAATTTTATAGTATAAATGAGAACTACAAGCACAATAAGAACTATTAATAAACAAAGAAACCTGGGAATATTATATAGGATACTTATTTATCTGTTTACAGGTTAAACGTGTGTTAAGGTTATTTTTAATTTTTTGTCGAAACTTTTCGGACACTCTGTGCATAAGAAAATTATTTCAGCAATCTTCGGGTTATCTACACAGCGTTCGTTTTGAACATTTAAGCTTGACAGACCCGACTTTTCATGAGCCAACTGTTGTGGCATTACAGTCTCAATTATCTTGTCCCAGAGCGCCAAAAGCACACGCGCTTTCTGCATCATAATTAACTTTTTGACGTCAAAATTGAAAAAAGTGATTATGGCAACCAAAACCTAATTGTGATGCAGAGTGGCAGTGGGCTTTTGGCCCTTCAAACTGGACATGAGGACAGGGTAAAGGTGGGCTTATGGTCACAAGCAAGTAATGGCAAAACTGCTGGAGTGCTTACAACAAAAATGTGCAATCAGTCCTTCATTTCACATTCAACCATAGCAACACGTTAATTCTAAAAGTAGCAGAAAAAACGCTTAAGAGAAATTTACAAAATCATGCTCAAAATGAAAAATGACATCTTTTTTATCTGACGTCTACCTCAGAAATATACAGCAGTAACTCGTGTACTTGAAGAGACCAGGTTGCGATAAGACTACTACTGAAACCATTGCTACCGCCAAAAATTCATGGCTGTTAACCATATCTGTTGAACAGCACATTGGCTGACAAGTAAGAAGGTTTCATAATTACTGAATTGTAGACAGTACACAACGACAAAAATACCACATAATTTGTAGTAACTAAAACAGTCCTAGTTTGTTTCTAAATGCACACCTCTTTTGCTCGCTTCGACACTGCTACACTTTTTTTATCAGCTTGAGCAGTGAATAATCCAACTCTTACATACTCTATCAATCCGTTGGGGCCTCTTACGTCCACTGTTGAACCAAGAGACAAATTTTCAAGATATTGTGACATTTTACCTCCATCTGGAAATTTGGGATGTGTATTTTTGAAATAAACCTAAACACAAATTTGAAAGAATTATTATTTTGGTCCCAACCACAATAGTGAGAAGGTTGAGTAAAATTGAGTTGAGAACAAGCATGTTTCACCAAATATCGTTATTCCATAATCTAATGCTTGTTTTATCAATGTAGTAATCACCTGACAGGCAGTGATGTACCGATTAATCGAAATCGGTATCGGGAATTGGTATAATCGGTGTTTTTTGGGGTATTGAATCAGTCAAAAATGCCTGTAATTTCCGATTCGATACCGATTCTTTCAAAGCAGATTTGACAATGAAAATGGTAGTAACCACCAACAAACATTCAAAAATAATTTAAAAAATTAGTAACACAAGACTATCTGCAAAATTTATTATAATAGTTGAAGTTTAGTGGTTAAAATTAACAATATTTGCCTACTGGGATTGCAAAACTTGAAGTTGCTTTGGCGTCAGCAGTGTAGTAAGATTATCTGATTGGGATTGGTAGGTTCTGAGTACAGCAACGAATTGAGCATAAGCACAAACGCCTTTGATCGTTTAAGAGTTTTGTGTTTAACTACATGTGTAAGTAAAGGTATTCAATTGAGAATGATTTGACCCATATTTTGGTGTCTGTTGGCTAAGTATAATAAGTATTAACTACGGAGTGTTAAAAAGGTATTCTCATTGAAGGTGGTGCAAGGGCCTACTGTATATTTACTTTGCAGAGAGTTGTTAAACAAGGATTATTTTTTAGTGTTTTAAGTCCGACAATTAGCAATAGTATTTCTATTTTTGCAAAGACTAGCAATCAACCTTCCAGCAGCAAAGAAATAGCACCAGCTTTTTGAACAAAAAAAAAGCAAAAGTATTGCGTGCAAGCTATTTAAAATTGACGAAGATGACCAATCAGTAATTGCATACTATTGTAAATTTAGGATTGGTGACATGCAAAAAAACATTCTAAAAAAGTGATCCCAAATAGCATGTGGTATTTAGGCTAATTTTTTCAGATTGGATGCTTTGGCATATCACCAACCTGAAATTCAAAATTATGGGATTTGCAATAATATTGGTATATTTTATGCTAATTCAAAAAATCAATACAGCAAGTAGAAAGGGTTTGATTTTAAAAATTGTGTTTTATTGACTATACGGTTTTGTGTATGGTAGGCTGAAGTTATAACCATATAAGCAGTATGGCCAAGGAATTTTGGATATTATTTCTAAATAAGATAAAATCTTTGATCCATGTCACACCCTTGTTACATTAGTCTACCTCAGCTATATATTTTTATGACACCTGTCTTTGCATGGTGAATTTTAACAAGCAACAACATTGCGTGACAGTTTTTATAAATTCAGTGTTACGTTAAGTACCAGTATTACATTAGATAGGAATCGGATCAGTATCGGTAATTTTTTTCAGTATCAGTCTCGATATCGGGCAAAATTTTGGTATTGGTACATCACTACTGACAGGTTTCAGAGTTACACATAAAACCAAAAATTTTAACTAGTTTTTTATACGTGGACACGTTTACAATCAAACTAAATAATAATAAACAGTCAAATTCAAAAAAATGAGTCCATTTCATGGAAATAACAGTTACTGTATTTATGGAAGTTTTTTGACAGCAATTACCATAATCACGCTTTGAGTAATGCACAATTGCCATTACTTACACTTCAACAAATGAGACAGAAAACTTTGTCTAAAGGAATGCTTCCAATGCCAAAAAGTCGAAATTCATATCATTATAATGTTTCTCGATGCGATTTGAAATAAATAGCTAGATGCAGTACATTTTACAGTTTACAATTATGGATTAACTGATTAAATCTCATAACAAGATAGAATAGAAATGCACACCTTAATGACCAAATCCATATGTCCTTTGTCATCATCAGATGTAACTGGTGTATAAGGACGAACTACTAGACTTCCATTTATTTTAGCAGAAAGAAAAATATGCTTTCCAACTGGCAATCCTAAGATATGTTTTTCACTGGGAAGCTGGAAGATAAATTTTCTGCAAAAACAAGTAAAACAATTTTAATTCCAAAATTGTGTCTCTTATAACTCAACAAAATTTGCATCAGCAGTCATTTGAATAATTCTACCTACAATTGCTGATTTTCTCAACTTAGTGCTTACAGAGTACGGAACATTAGAACATGATGGCCTGCCTTTCCAACCACTCAACTACGATCAATGCAAACAATGTTTTTTTAATACGAAGAAATTATCATTTAAAATTAGGCAGTGGTTATTTGCACAGGCCCATACAAATAAGCACTTAGATTAATCTATTATCGCTTCACGCTAATCCCGATTCAGAGAGCGAAACGAAGTAATAAAATACAAAAAAATCCTTATTTGTACGGGTTCGTAAGAATAGCCACTTCGTTAAAATTAATCATTGTACAGTGTATGACCAAAACCAAAACATTGCTTTGCAATAAATTATACTGGTACACCAATTCTCAACTATACCAATATATATATACATTTTTTAAATATCAACACAAAAGCTTCTGCATAGATCTGTACAGAGTATATTAACACCGAGAGCAATGAAGTAGTAAAATGCTACTGGTATGTTATCTGTTTAAATTGGTTAATCAAGTAAACACTTGTTATCTTACATTAGTAATTCAAAAACAACACAGGACAGAGTTATACCATACTAGGCCTAGTACTGAGTAGGCTTCCTTGATAGATCTAGTCTATACGGTATACAAACACACACTGTTCCCTCTAAACCCTTAAGTGCAAAATTTGAAAAAAATGAGAATGTTTGGGTAAATTTTTTAAATTATTCTTTAAGCTGGTGAACTGGAATGGTAATTTTTGGCCGAATGTGAATCACTAATAAACTGGAATGGCAATCTGTAGTATAATTTTTGTCCGAATTTAAATCAACATTTCAGTATATTGGCGAAAAACATAAGTTTCATATTGAGATAAAAATTGAAACAAACTTTTAACAACCCTTCAGTTCTTTGGGCCAATTTTTTCTCAAAAATTATAAGGAAGCGTCTATTTCACCGGAAATTCCGGTTATCGAAGTTCGAAAATCGTGGTTTGCAGAACCGGAAACATCCCCTAACGGTTCCCCTACTGTGAGAGTCGCACTACAGGTTATGCAACTACGATTTTTCAAACTTCGGTAACCGGAATTTTCGGTGAAATAGACACTTCGAAGTTATAATTGGGTCAATTCACACAGGCTAAAACCTTAGACAGTTAGAGGGGACAGTGCCGACACATCTCATAATGCTTAGCCTATCCAAGGCTTATCAGCTTACCGTGTGTCATGTGATATAATTTCTTTTTTAATTAGCTTCAACGCATATTTTCTGTCAGGATCCAACAATGTTTTCAACACCTTTGGGCTGCTTTGTTTTTGGATATATATCCCTGCTGCAGTAATAACAACAACAGCTAACCCAACAAAACTGGGATTTTGAAAAAGTGCAAACACATCACTCAAGCCCATGCTCAGATGCTGAACTTGCAACAGATATGGTAATGCAGAATGTAAGGCTAACTACCACATTAAAGCTGGCCTATCATACCGTATTTACACTAGACTAACTAAAGAACTGCTAAGCAGGTACCGTAAAATTACTCTTACTTTTTAACAGCTTAGTCCAATATACAGTAGGGTCTGCTGGGGTAATGGGTACCCAGGGTAAAATGAGTATCGATAGTAGGCTAGGCCTAAAACTTTTTTACTAAAACCACAAAAACTGTTGCAATACGTTAAAGCTGTTTTGCTTAATAATAGGCCTATACTCTTCAGCATAAATAAAAATCCCTGAAAGCAACAGTAACTTATTGCAACAACTTTTGTATTAGTAGCTAAAAAAAATTTACTACTCATTTTACCCCTGCAGATCCTACTGATCAACTTGTAGAGCCTGCATTACCAGTTCCTTCAGGTAATATCTGGACTAGCCTAGTATCGGTCTCCGGGTTCGATTAGCAGTTAGGGTTAGGTTTGGTTAGGGTTGAATTTAGTTAAAGTTAGGTTTGGTTAGGGCTAGATTTGGTTAGAATCAGATTATATATAGGTTAGGTTAAGCTGTTAAGACAGACAGACAGATACCTAGGTTAGCAAAGTGTTTAAAATAGTACCAACACTACTGGCAATAAGAGCCCATGCAATTCTCACAGCTTTGTTGATAACACAAAATAGCTGATAAAATCATGGCTTCCTGCAATTCATTTATTGCTGAGCATCAACAAAAATATATAAAAATTATTATTTATCGCCAAGACAAAAACGGGCATGTAACACTCACACATAAAAAAGCACAAGATTAATTGGAAAACTTTTTGCGACAGGGAGACTGCGAAAGACCTGTGCGGTCATCAAGTCAAGCAGCCACGCTAGATCTACAAAGATTCGTAGATATTAAAAACTGAACTTGAAAATAAATGATAAGCTGTAGGCCTATTACTGTGTGAGTCACACAGTGTGACAAAATGAAAATGAATAACATATACGAACCAAAGATACGCAGAGATGGGCAGTACCAGGTACTTTTGTACCGCGGTCCTTTTTTAGTACCGGTACCGTCGTTACTTTTTAAAATTTGTACCGAAATACCGGTAACGCTGTTCTTTTTTTAGTATATAACGGTACTTTGCTCGGTACTTTCATTGTTTATGGAATGGATACAATAATTCTCAAATCCGCATCTAATAGCTGAACTCATGGCTCTGTGAGTCATGTGCCAAGTGTGAGCCCATGGTGAGCCTCTGCGTGGCGTGATTTGTGCTTCTTGCCAAACGCGTAGTAAGCAGTGACCGGTTAGTGATCAACGGTGCAGAATATTATGGTCCTGCCTTGTCGCTACTGATGTGTGATCACGTTAAATTGTGTTATACCAAGTCCAACCGGTCCAATTGACAATAGCACCGTACCGAGTACCGCGGTACTTTTTTCTAAAAAGTACCGTTACCGACTTTACTTTAGTACCGGTACCGACTGTTCTTTTAAAGCAGCGAGTGCCCAACACTGACGATAGGATGTAGCAAGGTGTTGTTTGTACTGTATTTAGTTTAGAATGCTTTAAAAGAAGAAGATTTACTTTCATGTGGACAAGAGTTTCAAATTTAATTGCATTGAGTGCAAAGATGTCCGGAGTCGCTTTTTTGAGACTCCAACTCCAATCCTGCTCCAAAATTACAAAATCCTACTCCAATCCTGCTCCTGTTTACGCCAAAAATCAAAACTCCAACTCCCGTTTTCACTCCTGTTACTCGGAGTAGTTTTGCAAACTTAACAATCACAACATTATCCAAACTTTAGGCCTATATTAAACTTCATGCTATTGAGATTACTTGTGTTCAGAGACTGCGCGTGAACCAATGCCTCACAGCAAGCGTAACTTTTATCAATGTTCAGTTTACATCACAATAATAACTTTAAAAAATGGTTACTCCAGCTCCAACTCCTACTCCAGTTTTGACGTTAAACTTAACTCCGAGTCCAATTCGGCTCCAAAAAGTTTGCTTAACTCCGGCTCCTGCTCCGGATCCGACTCCGGCTCCTGTACATCTCTGATTGAGTGACGGTAGCTTGTTCTTAGTTTACGCCTTTCAATAACCACCGGTATCGAAACGCATATTTCGCCCTGTTTGTCATTTAATTTAACTGTGAAGGGTCGCGAAAAATTTTAATAAATTAAAAGGGGTCATGAGCGAAAAAGTTTGGGAAGCCCCGGTATAGACGATTGCTGGTACAAAATTTGAAGATGGCTAGTAGTAGAAAATTCATTTTTCCCAAAGCTTTTCATCTGACACTCTTCAGGGGAAATCGTCGAAATGAAGAATGAGTAAACCGAACTGACTTATAAAGCGAAGGAAAGAGTTCTGATTGTTTAGAAATAGAGAGCTCTGACTGGTTGGAAATCGCCTATAGAAATCTTCAGATGGAAGAGCCCTAATTGGCTAAATGTCCAAGGGAGGGAGAAAGTTAAAAAATTTTCAAAGAACAAACGAATTCTTTTTGTGTACAAAGAATAGGTTTGAGAGATTTAATAAAAGTAGCTTCTAGGGCGGAAAGATGAAAGAGACGACCTCGGGCAAGAATTGAAAATTTGTCATTACTGTAGTGAGAAGCACACACAGGGTTATCTAGAAGGTGTTGACCAGAGGCGGACTCATGAAATTGACGGGAATGACAGCTGGCTTTATATCGGCGAGGAAGGCTTTTTCGGCTGGATGAGATGGTGAAGTTAGGGATGTGCTGTTTGATGCGTTCTTGAAGACGTTGAGACGTGCGACCAACGCACCGACTATCACAGTGGCACACGAAACGGTAAACGAGATTGCTGCATTGATGGGAAGGCAACACGTCTTTCTCTGAACGGGTTGATTTCTTACGGACTGAGGTTAATGACGTGAAGTTCCTTAAGAATTCCTAAAGTGCCTATTCCAGCTGAGGTTCACATCTATGTGTGCTCCAAGATATTTTATACAGTCAGTATGTCTAACTTCAGATTCTTTTAAATGTAACGTGATATTTCCTTTCTTATTAATAGCCTACATAAAATATAATTGGTTTTGGTGACATTTAGGGACAGTTGATTATAGTTCAGCTAAGCATTTATTTTATGTAGCTCGAGGTTCAGATTAGATTGCAAACAGTTTACAATTTTATGTGACCACGTCAGCACGCTGTCATCGGCGGACAAGGTATTTTTAAAATTTGAGCAATACCGTAGTATAAATCATTAATACAAATAAAGTACCGGTAGTTATAATATTTAATAGAAGTTATATATATAACAAATAAAGTACCGGTAGTTATAATATTTAATAGAATGTAGCCATAAAACCCGTAATGCGATTTTGCGTTGCCAAGCCCATGACGTCATCAATAACGTTTCGCACTTGTTCAAGTTTTTTTGAATTAATGTTTCAAGTCGCAACTTCATAGCAAAATCAATAAGTCATCATTGAGTAATGACGATTTTTCAAAAATTTTACGGCAACTAGAAAACAATCTTAGTGCCAACTGCCAAGTTTTTAAAAATCTACGCAGGTTCAAAACAAAAAAGTCGACTTTAATACAAAGGTGTAGTCTGGTTATAAGTCATCAAAAAATATTCAAATCTTCAGTATCCCGCGTTATTACGCCGAAGCTTGTAACGAGTGGCGGGGAGCTACGCGGCTTAGCACCTGCATGGGCAACACAGCTCTGAAGAAACGTCGCAGCGGTGGGAAGTGGCTGTGTCCAATTTGACCGGCCTGGCAATCGAACCCCAGACCTACCGCACCACTAGCTGTTCGCTTAACAACTGAGCTCACTGTCCGGTTAAGATTATAATAACTTATAATATATTCTAATAACTTAAAATAGTAGAAAAATTATCCGCGAAGGAAAGAACTACTTTACAGACAAAGAAGTTGCTGGATGTTTGAAATGAAGACCCTGAGAAATATAGGCTACCTTGCATTTCGAGCTGACCTTACAAAAAAGTAATAGTGAATTGCTCTTCACCAAAACGCATTTAATAACACTACCTTAACTGACTACACCGAGCTTCCGAGAAAGCCTTTTGACTTCGGCAAAAACAAGTCACTCACTATAACAAAATAGGCTACTTACCGACACCGCCTGTCTGGGCATTTACGTATGATGCATCTTAAATAAATTATGAAAAACACAAGCTGTAAAGAATAATTACAAAATGAAAAGTCACGGATAGGATTACTCGCCATACAGTACTTCCATCTCGGCATTCTAAAATCACACGATTTACATGTCTATCAACCTGTGCTAAGTTAAGTATGAAAGATTGTTCCATCATGCTATGTTACCTTTGCACTTTAACGATTAATTATTTAACGCTTATGCAACTCGTATTACTCAGCGCGCTAAGTTACGACAATAAAGCTTTTTTCTACCAATTGCTGAAAAACCCAAGTCCATCAAATACAAGTAGTCAAGACTCGAACCTGCTGACGCAATCCCCAATCATTTCAAATTATTGACACATCAAAAGTTCTTGAAGAAAATCGAAAATTGGTTATAGATCAAAAAACCTTCAAATCTTCATTATACTTGCATTATTACACCAAAGCGTGCAAACGAGAGGCGGGCGCATTTCCGCGACTTGGCGCCTGCATGGGCAATACAGCAGCTCCAAAAAAACATCGCACCGGTAGCAAGCTGACGACACGGTGTCCGATTTCACCGGCCCAAGAATCGACACCCTGATCTTCCACATCAATAGTGATGTCTAACTGCGCTGTAATGTCTAACTAAGTCAAAGTACATTGAACATCAAATATGTTCAATGTACTTTGACTTTAAAGTCAATAGTCAACATGCTGTAGTCTACTTTTTCTCTTTTTTATGTATTTTTTAGCCGGCGATTTGCAGCTCAACTTGAAGACTAGTAAGTTTTTTTGCAACTAACCCTGTTCCTGCATCAGTGCAGTTGATTTTACTCTATCTTATTCTGTTTCTTCTTTCTCGTCAGCAACAAAATACACTCACTGACTAACTGACAATGCATGAGACAATTTATTGATCACCAGGGAAAAAATTTCCGCCAACGCTTACGGCACAGAAAGACACCTTTTCACTATGAACGTATTTACCTTCATCACTCTAGAATTAGACCGTATATTAGTGAAATACATGCATTTTGAAAAATGACTTGGTGGAGCATCGAGCTCGCGAAATCAACCAGCTTCGCAGCCTAACTAATGCACCAACCACTAGACTAAACCAACTCCCTTCGCTCGTCGCTATATCTGACTCTTATATATGATTCATATGCGCGTGAATAGGCTACGGCCTTGCAACCATCAGCAATTACCGCGACTCAATTGTTTTCGGTTAATTAAATTCTTTTTAATAATATAGCGACAAAAACCTTTTAGGAGCAATGATTTTGCCAACGAAAGTTTTAATGCACTTTTGTTAAAACATTTTAATAAACAGTTAAAAGACTTCCGTCTCGTAACATTAAAAATAGAAAATTGAGCCTGTTTCAAATAAAGTAATGGAAGTTTTTTCATGAGATTCAACTTGTATAGAAAAACTTGTTATTTGCAATTAATTAGTGAATTTCAACAACACGCATTCTGATGATGGATGTACGGAAGGCACAGTGGTTAAAAACATCGCTAGAGGCGCGGGAGGTCTTGGGTTAGATTCCCAAGCTGTTCAAATCGGACGCAGTGCTGCCTGCGGCTCGCCACTGCTGCAACGTATCCGAGTTGCTCAGGCGCTGAACCGCGAAGAAGAGCCCCGCCACTCGTAACACGCTTCTGCGTAATAAGGCGAGTATAATAAAGATTTGATGTTTGTGGTTTTGTTCAGCACACAAAATACCATTTATGTAATGTTTGAAATTACGGGGTCGAAGTTTAAAAACTTTCTCGGTTCAAAATCCGAAACGCAGAAAAAAAACTTCCCATATTTTATGATCTCGTTAAAATCACAGCGTTAGATTCTCTTCCATCTGTCACTTGGATAACGTATGGGCCGGATATTGCATTTTGTAATTAGACAGTCATTATTAATTGCTTTTTCTAATGATTTAGCTTTCACGTTTTCGATCAAGAAAAGCTTGAAAAGTGGATAGTTTGGGAAATATTAAAAGTGGAAACTTATTTCTCAGTTTTTGAGAAGCACGATTCACATCGTTGTAGAGCATCTTTCTCGGGTTGCAGAAGCGACACTGCTACAACAAGACAGTCAGTAAAAGAAAAAATTTGAGAAAACCATGAAATAAACTTTAATAGCCAGCAATTAGAAATATTTGATCATCAAAAGTTTTGCCAAGTGCAGCACATTCAGATAAATTTTTGAATTTGTTTGCCACGCCTACCGTGATAGTTGGATATCGCTGAGAGGTTGACAACCCTTGGAGGTTTTCACTTTCATTTTAGAGTTATTGCACAGAAAAAAAAAGGATCAAGGTTTATTTCCATCTACCTCTCAACGATCGCTTCCATTGTGAAACAAGCGGTAGAGGTTTTGAATAAATTTTTAAAGTTATTTACTTGATTTGGTTTTTGATATTACTGGATCTGATTTTGTCATTGAGCCTCTCTCTGCGACAGAAGCTACAAGTTGTCAGATATATAAGCACTGAAACAATTTTTGTTTCAGTCGAAACGTTTCGATCAGTTTATATACAATTATCAAATCAAATATTCATTATATTTGTGGTATTATGCTGAAGCGTGTAACTTGTGGCGGGGTCCATGTCTGCGGTTAGCGCCAAGGCAACACAGCTCCGAAGAAACATCGCAGTGGTCAGGGGTGCCGGAACGTCGTAAAGGCAAGGGAGGGGCAGCTTTTTCAAAGGGCACTTTTAATACCAATGCAAGGTTCGTAGCGAGAAATTTAAAAACTGGGGGCTACAATTTCCGCACTTTCTTTCAAGTTTTTTTTTTTTGCAGAACCAATTTAAAGGTGATTAAGAAACAAGAAAGACTCCAGGGGTTTCGGGGGCATGCTCTTTCGGAACATTTTTCAAAATTTACGTGCTGTAGGCCTAATGGCTACTGTTGTGCTTTTTGAATAAATTTTAGCCAAATTTTGTTTAAATTTTTTGACCCTAATTCTGAGTGCTTCGAGAAATATGACGCATTTTTTCGCACATTTTCGATTATGCGTGCTTAAGGCGGAAGGTTTATTGCAAGCGAAGAGGTTCAAAATTATGGAAAAATTGTATAACTTACATCAAAAACATTTTTGAAAATGGCTGGTGGAGCGATGCATACCCCTCATCTTATCCTCTAGCCATAAGCTACAGAAACCATCAAAAGAGTCTGGCATATTCAATCACTTGGCACCATTGATTTTGTTGTTATTTTTTACGACAAGGCAGAATTAAAAGGGGGGGGGGGGGGGCATGGTACAATGACCCCCTCTCCTAAATACGCTCCTGCAAACCGATTAAGTTGTACCTTGTGTCGTACCTTTTTTCTGGTGTACGATTAGCGGACGAATTATATCAGACGAGAATGTGGATTCTTTAATTTCGGCGTTCTTAAACTTTTATACTTACTGTACAGTTACACAATGGTAACACCGTTACAGCTATTGCTCGCCTGCTGGAGCGATGAAAAAGCACGGAGAGTTGCGTTTCCGTGCGACTACCTACTAATACTGAATTTGTCGTACATCGAAAAACTAAAAACCACACCATCAGGCCTACTCGCATTATTTTTTTCACAAATCAAAGTCCAAGTCACCAAAGAAATGACGCGAGTCCAAGTCGTCCAAGGTAAACATTAAGAGTTCTCAAAAACTGGAATCGAGTCCTACTAAAGCTGGAATAACTGCAGAAAATGGAAGCGAAACTGAAACTACTGATATATATAAGTTATGATACCTTCGCTATACAGAGCAGACGTTTTACTTCGTTACTATCCCAAAGAAATGCTTAGGACAGTACTGCCCCTCTTGCCCCCTAGTCAAAAAGGCAGGGGGGCAGCTGCCCCCCTGTTTCGGCACCTCTGGCGGTGGTCGGGAGCCGTTGGTGACACTGCGTCTAATTCGACCGGCCGTGTATCGAACTCAGGCTTCCCTTACCGTTAGCGAAATCTTTTATACCACTACGCCAACAAACCGGTTATATTTCTATGGTGTGATATATTTGCGTTTATAAACTATTACAATTATTTTCAATCTTGCGTAGTCTTGCTGTATCTTTTCATGCGTTCAAAGTTGCAAAACTAAATGCGCCAAGTGTTATTTTTGAAGGCTTTATAGCAGTGGTTGTAAATTTGTCACAAAAATTATGAATTATCGATTTTTCGCTTTTGTTGTAGCATTAATCTTGCCTTTCGCCGCGTCTCAAAGAGGACCGATTCGTAAGTACAGTAACAAATGCTGTAGTTTGAAGCAGGCCTACTGTACATTGAAAACTGTTTTATATGTTTGAAACCCTTTACTTCAACGTGCGAGTCAAACCTTGAAAAAAAAAAGAGTAATGGGTTGAAAATAATAAGGTGATAGTGAGACCGTCTGTGGTTTAACTCAGTGTTCCTTTCACTCCTTTTACGTTGGAACAATATCTTGCTGTTGTTTCTTTGTACTGTAGGCTAGGTTGAAGGTGCTGTTTGTCAGCTTTACAGGCACAGCGTGCAGAACCAGTCGGCAAATTTACTTGTGCCGTTGCGAAAAAGCAATTAACGAGATTTCCCCATCTTAGAGGGTGAACAGATTGCTGGCAACTCTTAAGCGAACTAGTTATCGTGCTGTGGTCGGTTTCTCGTGATAGTAGGGTAGACTAAATACGCAGCAACAGCAATTATATTTCGTTGATTAGATTCGCAAGGTAAAAGAGGACATAATTCGCCAATGCATTGATTTGTTACGCCCCTAAATTTAATGACCTTACCAGACTTTCACCTTTATCAGAATGTGGCGGCAACATGACTACCAATTTTACTTCTGTGGTTTTGACTTCACCTAACTATCCAAGAGCACACCCCCACAATTTGAATTGCTGGTGGAATATTCGATCGACAAATAATGGAAATATCATGTTTGTTATCACCGATCTCAACACAGAACGATGCTGCGATTTTCTTGAGGTTTGCATTGTTTTGTTGTCGTTGGTAGTATTTTAGTTGTTCGATTTTTTTTTTTTGTAAAATATCATTTTTTGTGTGAGGTATAATTAGTTCTTGTATTTCTAGTTCGTACTTTTTTGTCAGAAAATGAATTTCCTATGTCTAGAGTTTATGGAAGCCTACAGAAATATAGTTTTTAACCTCAAAGAGCATAAATAGTAGGTTTAATATTTGGTTTAAAGTTCTGAAGATGAACACGCACACACACAAAATGCTAACGAACAAGAAATACAGCGTTAAACTGTATTTCACGTCTAATTAGCAGGGAATAGGGGTAAAAAAAAAGGTTTTTCGTCGACCATTTTTGCTTCTACATTCCTGCTTATAATAGCTGGTTAATGAAACTTCTATTAGCGCAAAGTTAAAGAAGCATTTCTCAGCTTAACGAAGCAAAATTAATACAAGTGCTATATAGCCTATGTAAAATTTATACTGTAATAGGCGACATCAAATCTTGGGTCATGCTAATTGTGGCGATGAAGTATTTTAAGTTTTTTTTATAGCGCAGTACCGGTATTTACAGTAGTACAACAGTTGTAGGCTTAGTGTCATTTATTTCCGCACCGCCAATTCCACAAAGAAGATGATGAAATGAATAACATAAAAACAGTACAAGAAAAGAGAAGAAGCCACAAACGGATGAACTTTATACCATGCAGAGGTAGGAAAAATAGAGTTGAAAAGAGGTAAGAGTAGACATGGTTGACGCACCCAGTCAAAACAGGTCTTCACTGCATTCTATTCGCAATTCATCTGTCCCAAATGTAATAGAAGTTCCTATAAACGGACTTACAGCTGTACCCGTTTTTTCTAGGTATATGACGGACAAACCCGAGTTGGTCAGTTTCGAGGCCAATCAAGCCAAGACATTCCAATCATCACTTCAGGCACACTTCTCCGTATCCGATTTCGCAGTGATTCAAGTGTGGCCAGAACAGGATTTCGTGCTACCTACAGAGAAGGTACAAAATTACATAGCTGGTTAGAACCAGTGGCGTCGCTGAGACGCTGCCCCTCCCCCCCCGCCCCTATTTTGACGAACCCCAATCTTAAATTCGTTTAAGACATTCTTACCGTAACATTTAGCTACGTCTGCCTTTTAAAAGATTTAGTTTGCCCTTGAATCCTCAATTGTCCTATGGGTGTACGCTTTGGTTAGACCTGGGCAATGCGCATAGCTAAATTTTTATTCGGCTGTTTTATGTTAGCGCCTGATCTTTTGGGGGCCACGCATAGGTGGCAGAAACTGGGGGCCAGAGGGCCTTGCCCCCCACTCACTCACACACTTTTTTTAAATGGTGGCCTTAATTTTACGCATTTATTACTACAATTGCATGAATACCTATGTATGAATGTATTTGAAACTTAATAGGCCTACCATCGAAATCGAAACCCAGAAAAGACCTTAGATCTAGAGATGGTTTCTTTAAAATTTTGTTTGTGAGTAGGAGGAACAGAAACTAGAAGCAAAAACCGTGGGTCTGAAGCCCACATAAGCTAGACATGTTGCATGTGAGCAGGCTAAATATGGGTTGTAGGCGAAGGAAATCTGGTCATTGGTGTTGGGCCCCCCACTTTAAAAATGCTTCCGCCATCGCAGGGGCCGCGGCCCCTAAAACTTTTTAACAGAGCAACAAAACGCACTAATGTGAAATACGGTATAAAAGTCAATCCAGGTAGAGTTTACATTTTTATTTGCATTTGGGTTTTGGGTTTACGATTCCTTTAGGGTTTTACAGACACTAGTTTAAGAGCCCTGATTTGTCACCAATCACCGTATATTTTTGTAGTTAATAATTGTGGCCACCCTGTGAATGCAACCGACGCCATCCAGCATATTAGTACCACGTTTTTTCCAAGTCCTCATCCTCCAAATCTGGATTGTTATTGGCCAATCACTGCCTCGATTCCAGGAGAAAAAGTAGAAGTTACATTTGAAATGGGGCGAATAGATCCATGTTGTGATTATCTGGAGGTAAATTGAAATGATCATAGGCTTAACATAATAATTGTACCAGTACTTTGACGAAAAATAAATGAAACATAACCGATCGGACATTACAGTATTTTTAAAGCATAAAAAAATGAAAGTTCAACAAAGTGCTGTTGAGGAGACTGCGAAATGAGCTTGCACTCTTTGAGTCGGCAGTCACGTGGTGTGCATGTCAAATGCGATCGGCTCCAGTCGTAAATCGAACCCATTATGTGCTAACATCCGTAACCAGCCTGCGATACCGTAGGCTGCGTCATTGTTAAATTTTGTGGTGATGAGCTTACAATAATGCAACCCTTCCATCATTGGCACAAAACAGGCTATAGAGAAATTCTTCAGCTACTCTGTTCTGGTAAATTTTATATCATGAACTTGTCCGTTCGCGCAGTATCTTTCCTTTGGAAATGGCTGTGTTTCAGTTGTGAGTTTGAAAATGACCATTCAAGAAATTCTTGTGAAATTCATTCAAGAAATTCAATGTGACGATTTCTTTTGGAGTACCGTAGTATTCGAAACCTAGTTTAACAGTTTGCGCCTGCTATCAGCTGATTGGTGAGGTAATGCAAATGCGTTTTTTCTATAACTTGCTGTGAACCGAAATAAGTGTTTAGTTACACACGTTGTGACTAGGGATGTGCCTCGAGGAAAATTACTTGGACTCGCCGAGTAACGAGTATTCACGACATTACTCGGCCGAGTCCGAATCCGAGTATCTACGACGTCAAAATATGGACTCAAAATTAGGTGAAGAGCAAAAAAATAAAAAGGTCATCACGTCCGTAGAAGTCCTAATTTCGACCCAAATTCGGATAAAAAGCAAAAAAACGGTCAAAATGATAATGGTTTAATACTCGGACTCGGCCGAGTCCGAGTAATGCCTTATTACTCAGCCGAGTACTCGGACTTGACTCGGCACATCCCTAGTTGTGACTACTCGTGCCGAGATAGTCAACTGACTGTAAAGTAAAATTTTTCTGTTAGCGAACAATATGTTATTTTATGGTTTACGTTCTCATGCGAATTCTTTTCAGAGAACTTGTGTTTTGTAATCAATTAAAGCCTGGTTATTATCAAATAACAGAATGTTTCATAATTAGGCATCACAATGTAATTGATTACAAATTTATATCTGACTGATCTGAAGTTATTCAAATGCTGACTGCTCTGATGGATCGCCTTCTGAAATCTAAAGACTTGACTACTGAACCAACTGATTCTGATGCTTCCAGAGCTTTCAAGTATTGGCTAGCAACATTTCAAAACTTCGTCGACGCTGTTGCTGCAGCTAGCGAAAACAGCTAGCGAAAACGAAAATGATGATGCAAGACAGTTGAATAAACGAAGGCTTCTGGTTAATTTTCGGTCTCCTGCGATATATCCGTATGCCGAAGATATTAACAATTACGACGAAGCTATTCAAACAATCAAAAATCTGTACGTAAAGCCAAAAAATAAGATCTTTTCACCACACGTTTTGGCAACTAGAAAACAACAACCTGGAGAATCTATCGAAGAATTCCTTCAAAGTCTTAAGATACTCTCTAAAGATTGCACCTTGGAGGCAGTGACTGCAGAACAATACAGAGAAGACTTAATCCAAGACGCTTTTACTAATGGACTGTCGTCGTCCGTAATACGACAACGCTTGCTTGAAAAAGATGAGCTTAATCTGCAACAAACCTACGAACTTGCTTCTTCTATCAATAGAGCTCAGCAACAATCATCGGCTTACGCTTCCTTAGCCGCTTTCGTTCCCAAAGAAACGGCTTCAGCTCCATCAGAGGAAGAACTACTACCTTCCTGCTCTGCTGCAGGCAATTCTGCTCAAAAATGCTATTTCTGTGGAGAGGTCTATCATAGTCGTACCAAATGCCCTGCTCGCTCTGCTGAATGCTTTCTATGCGGCAAAAAGGGTCACTTCGCTAAAGTATGCCAGTCCAAAAACTCAAGTTCTAAAGGGCGACGTGTTGCAGCTGCGCTTCCATCTTCTTACCTTGCTATCTTTGCTGGAGCACCCCCCTGCCTCAGCAACTTCGTAGTGAGCCTCAAGATCAAAGATCAAATTTCACAAGCTTTAGTCGATACCGGAGCATCCGAAAGCTTTATTCATGCCGATCTTGTAAAAAAACTGAACCTCAATCCAAGAGGCGAAGCTATACTGAAGTTGCTTTAGCTTCAACCTCAAACTCTGCTAAAACCAATGGATTTATTGAGGTAAATGCTTCCGTTTTAGGCATCGATTATCTTCTTAAACTGAGGGTTATTGACAAACTATGCGCAGACGTCATACTGTGACAGGATTTTCTCAAAATTCATGAATCTGTCACCATTGAAATGGGAGGCACGCAACCCTCCATTACAATACCCAACAAAGAAAGAGAGAAGACAACCTGCAATGTGTATGTGGCTAAGGTAACACCGTCTCGACTATTCCAATTTCTAGATAACAAGATCAAGCCGATCGCTACCAAGTCCAGAAAGTTCGACTCTGAAGATAAAAGGTTTATTGACGAAGAAATTGAAAATCTTTTAAGTAAAGGCATAATTGAACCTTCCAAGTCTCCCTGGCGTGCACAAGTGCTAGTGACCAAGAACGAAAGGCACAAAAGAAGAATGGTCATCGACTACTTTCAAACGATTAATCGGTATACTTACTTGGACGCGTATCCTCTTCCTCGTATCGACTAACAAGCTCATGAACTTGCTCAGTGTAGAATTTTCAGCACCTTAGATCTTAAGTCTGCTTACTATCAAGTTCCTATCGCAGAAGAAGACCGTCCTTACACCGCTTTTGAAGCTGGAGGGAAGTTGTATCAGTGCAATAGACTGCCCTTCGGTTTAAATAATGCAGTTTCGGCCTTTCAAAGAATAATGAATTCACTGATTCAGCGACATAAACTGAAAAGAACATACGTTTATGTGGACAACATCACAGTGGCAGGTGAGACCCAAGGAATTCACGATTTGAACTTGAAAGCATTGTTAAAGGCTGCTTCAGAGGCCAACCTGACGTTCAATGAAAGCAAGTCTACGTTTTCTGTACCCGTTATTGATGTGCTAGGTTACAGAATATCACACGGACAGATAAAACTCGATCCTGAACGCCTGAGACCTTTAGTGGAATTGCCTATTCCAAAAACTACTGCCGAGCTCAAAAGATGCCTAGGTATGTTTGCTTACTACGCTCGCTGAATTAAGGACTACTCATCCAAGATCAAATTACTGATTCCTGAAAATACCTCACTTCCTTTAAGCTCCAAGGCTGTCGAGGTGTTTGAGTCTTTGCGAAAAGATCTTTTGAATGCGTGCTTGGGTAACATCGATGATAAAGAACCATTCACAGTTGAGTGCGACGCGTCCAACTTCGCAATTGCTGCAGTTCTAAATCAAAATGGACGCCCATAGCCTTCATATCTAGGACGTTGTCTCCCGGTGAATGCAACTACTCTACCGTTGAAAAGGAAGCAACTTCTATTATTGAAGCTATACGCAAGTGGGCTCACTATTTGCACGGGTGTACGTTTACACTGGTCACCGACCAACGGTCATTAGCGTTTATGTTCGATCCTGTCAGGAGAAAAGTGAAGAATGCAAAGATTCAATCGTGGAGAGCTGAACTTGGAACATTTTCATATACAATTCAACATAAACCGGGATCAGAAAATGTATCTCCCGATACAATGTCCAGAGTATGCGGTGCACTGCTGCCTGAAAGTTCTCTAAAAGAAATACACAAAGCTCTAGGACACTCAGGAGCTGCAAGACCGTCTCACTTCGTGCGAAGTAAAAATCTAACGTATTCCATGGATGACATTCGCCAAGTATGTTCGCAATGTAAAGACTGCGTAGAACTGAAGCCTAGATTTTTCATAAAGTACAAACAAGTGCTAATCAAGGCATCTCAGCCGTGGGAACGCGTAAGCATGGATTTTAAAGGGCCCCTGCGGTCTACCAAAAATCGGTACTTATTTGTCCTGATCGATGAGTTCAGCAGATTCCCGTTTGCGTTTCCTTGTCGAGATCTAAGCACAAAAACAGTGATATCGTGCATATCGACTCTTTTCAGTTTGTTTGGTTTTCCAGCATACATCCACAGCGACAGAGAAAGTTCATTTATGTCACGAGAAATAAATACATACTTGCACGAAAGAGGAATAGCAACCAGCCACTCCACCCCTTACCACCCAACGGGGAATTCGCAATGTGAGAGGCTTAATCAAACGCTGTGGAAAACTATTCAATTGATGCTGAGAACGCAAAAACTTGATGAGGAACTGTGGGAAACAGTCCTTCCAGAAGCGTTACACTCCATTCGGTCTCTGCTCTGTACCGCTACCAATGCCACACCCCACGAACGCTTTGTTCCATTTACAAGGCGATCAATGTTTGGTCGATCATTACCTTCATGGTTGATAAATCCTGGTGTGACTCTGATAAGAAAACAAAATCGAAACAAAGATGAACCCTTCTGCGAAGAAGTAGAACTTCTTCACGCCAACCCAAGCTATGCTTATGTGAGATTTCCCGATGGCAGAGAGACCACTGTGTCAACCAACGATTTAGCTCCTCAAGGTACATCTCCAAACAAAGAAACTGAATCGACAACACTTACTCCAGCAACTATTGAGCATTCTGAACATGAACAATCTGAACGTGATCCCGTAATAAATGAACGTTTTGATGCTACTGAAACAGTGCCTTCTTCAGAGACTATTGTTAAAGAACCTGTTGCCCTTCGCCGATCTACTCGGCTTCGAAAAGCTGTTGACAGATATGGCGCTGTGCCATATCAGTAAACTATATTTTAATGGTGTAGGCTAAGTACTTTATTTTTAATGTTAGTATGTAATTTTCTTCTACGTCTGCTAGTATTCTGTTTGTGACACAACTTTTGTTTAATTACTCCAAACTAAGTGGGGAGGGTTGAGACGATTTCTTTTGGAGTACCGTAGTATTCGAAACCTAGTTAAACAGTTTGCGCCTGCTATCAGCTAATTGGTGACGTAATGCAAATGCGTTTTTTCTATAACTTGCTGTGAACCGAAATAAGTGTTTAGTTACACACGTTGTGACTACTGGTGCCGAGATAGTCAACTGACTGTAAAGTAAAATTTTTCTGTTAGCGAACAATATGTTACTTTATTGTTTATGTTCTAACGCGAATTCTTTTCAGAGAACTTGTGTTTTGTAATCAATTAAAGTCTGATTATTATCAAATAACAGAATGTTTCATAATTAGGCATCACAATTTAGTTGGTATCCGACACAACAGCCGAAAGATGCGGAAACACGCTGAACTGCATTAGATGTTGTGTAGAAATATGCCCTGTGTATAGGCTTTTAACCAAAAAGGGGCAATGCAACACAAGCTACTGTACAGTTTAAGTCTCGACCTGACCGTCGTCGCACACCAACGCAGTCCTTACTCGTTTCAAAAAATCAATGAGGAAAGAGAGCAAATGTTCTAGCGATTCGCAGGTGGTCCTGGCTGTCGGTATCTCTAGCCGTCCAAAGAAGAATCAACTAGGACTGCGAACATAAACTCGCAGAATTTGATTTTCTTCGCCAAACTCAAACGTGAACTCGAAAAATGAAAATTACTGAAATCGAACTCGATTTTGAAAATAAGTTAATGAGTTTTGACCTTAGCTTAACTCGATAAAAACTGTTTGAACGCAGCTTGAACTTGATAAAAACTACAGAACTTCTGCTCGGCTTAGACTCAGTAGAAATTACTAAACTCGGACTCGAAAAATAAATAAAACGCTGAACTCGAACTCAACTTGCAAACTTTTGATTAATTCAATCGCGATTGAATGTGTTTTGAGTTTGCAGCCCTAGAGTCATGATAGTACATTGTTTTTATTCTTGCTAACAGCTGTAATCACAGAAAATTTTACAATTTGATTTATTGAACACAGATTTTCGATGGATCAACTTCTTTGGGTCAAGTCAAAGGCAACATTTCGGAACGAACATTTTCGTCATCCGGAAATGAACTCAGTATTTATTATCACTCCGAAAGTACAGATATTATGGATGGATTTTATGCTACGGTCAAACAACGTAAGCAGAATTTCTTCGTAAACCACGTCTTTTTTCGGCTTAAGTTGATCTGATGATTAGTTAAAGCGTATATTAGGCTTGAAATTGAGGGAGTTAGTAGATTTTGTATTTTTTTAACAGGAGGCTAAGTATCAAAACTAATTGTCTCTGGTATTTTTTTTAATTCTGGACTCAACATCGCACGAACTCGAGATGATAAGATGCAGTGATAGGCCTACTACAATTTTGCTTTGCATAAGGTGCAGCTGTCATGTTTATAATATTGAGTCGAATTCTGCTGTAGGCTTCCACGGAGCTAAAAAATCTAATCTTCATTGTAATCGTGGAAGTACTAGCCGATAGAGCAATAATGACCAGGTCCATCTTCGCGCCAGGGCAACACAGCTCCGGAGAAACGTCGCGTGTTGGGAAGTCGATGGCAATCTATTGTCTGGCCCGTGAATCAAACCAAAGACCTTTCACGTCGATAGTGATGTAGTTAGCTGCCGGTTTTCAAAAACTGTTGGCTATGGTAATGCTTGTTCTGAAAAGAAACGATGCATTTTTTTTAGATGAGTGTGGAGGAACTTTTATGATCACTGATGACACGAGTCGAACAATTTCTTCTCCAAATTATCCAAATACAACCGGACACAACCTTGATTGCACTTACATTATCGACGCTGAAATTGGATACCAAGTTGAACTGAGTATACAAGTGGACACAGAAAGATGCTGCGATTTCGTACGAGTGAGTATTCCTTGTGAAACTGCGTGCACTGATCGATTTTCTTATTCAAAAATGATAAATCACTACTTTAAAAATTGCCCGTTGAAAACAATGGACTTTATTCGAAGATAGTAACGTGTATTTGGTCATCAAAAATTAAGTTTTGACATTTAGTTTGTATAGAAGTAAAATTGGCTTTTTTTAAGTTATTTATACCCACTTCTCCCAGAAAAAATTTGTGTTTGCTACCAAAACGGAAATTTTTCTGCCGGCCTTTGGTTGAAGCGGGATGTGACAAATGGCTTAACATAAACTAATAGCACTTAACCCTATTATGAGATGCTTGTGATTTTACACTGATTTCATGCGCATACATGTTCAACTTTAAACAAAAAAAGTGTTGGTATTGCATCGACGTCATTTACCAAGCGCAAGTACTGTACTTTAGGTTACGGAAGGAAACACAACCATAGGTCTTCTTCGTGGAAAGATCCCAAAATCTTCTTTAGTCTCAACTGGTCGTAATCTTCAATTAAAATTCCATACGGATGGAAGCATCTCGAGCAAAGGTTTCACGGCAACATTTAAAAGAAGTAAGTTCCTTCATAATTCATTTCAGAATGCTTGCTTCAAATGTCATGACCGAGTGGTAGGCCTGCGCTGTTTTTACTCTCGTCATTTTTTTTTCAAATGTTTAAACGTGTTTTTCGTTGTGTAATGTCTTCCTTCAACCTTTTTTCTTGAATTTGTTGATTTTGTATTTTCAGGAATAAAAAAACATTGAATTGACAAAGCATAATTATTTTCCATTAGACAAGTTCTTTGCCGCATTACAATCAAGTTTTATAACAGCTCAGATGGCCAAGTGGTAAGAACGTCTGCCAATGGAGCTGTAGACTCGGGTTGAATTCCATGTCGGGTCAAACCAATGACTTAAAAATTGATATTTACAGTTTTCCTGCTTGACCCCCAGCATTAAAGGGACAGTGTGAAGAACAAGCTGGAAAATTACCTGTTGTGTCGTTGGGAAAGGCATTTAGCAGGAATGTAACGCAACTAGTTACAATGCAACTAATATAATGCAATGAAAGAAATGCAAATAAATAATAGGCTGCAAATACAAAATACAATATAAGATACCATTACTGTAAATGCTTCAGAAAATAATCTTAATGTTGAAGTTTTTTTATACAACACGATTTTCCGCCGCAAATTTCCCTTAGTAAAATCGAACTGTATACGTTGATTTTTTTAAGTTTTCAAATTTGTTAAGTGATTTGAAAATGTACTTTCGAATTGCCGAAACTACTATTCTAAAATATAGAAATACCCGATTACAATGACTCAGTGGTCTTTAACTCTTTTAGTGGTGCGGAACCCCAATGAAATATTCCAGAGACTCGAGGAACTGTGTGTGTTATAGTTCAACTTACTAATTTACTTGAACCCAACTCTAAATTGTATACTTGCGGATGTGAAACTCCTAGATTTATTCTGGTGGAACAAACAATCAACAAAACCGTTGTGTAGTTTTCATTGTTTTTAGGTTTGCAAAGCTGCAATCAAATAAGCGTTGCTACTGGAAACATAAAGTTACTCTCTTCGCCTGGTTACCCAAGTCTTTACCCCAACAACTATCGATGTGATTGGATCATTCAAGCTCCCACCGGCCAAGAAATCGTTTTACTGGTCGCTGATTTTGTTACCGAAAAATGTTGTGATACGGTAGAAGTAAGTTGTGTGTACTTAAGTCATTTCTTACCATTTTCAGTGGTTTAGACTATACTCGCGGTAATACGCTCAAGCTTGTAAACGAGCGGTGGGGTCCTTCTTCGCGGTTCTGGGCCAAAAAAACTACACAGGTTCAAAAAAAACGCCACAGCGGTGACGACCCTGTGTCTGATTGCGATTTGACCCGCACAGGTGTCGAACCCTGAACTTACCGCATCAATATTAGCTCTTTCGATGTCGCTATCGCTAAGCTAACCAACCGGGTTTTGACTCATGTTGACCATTTCATTGTGGAAAATAAAGAAGTTTGCAGTAAAAAGAAACAATACAAAACTCGATGACCAGAGGTTGACCAGTACTTACACATTTCACAGTTGAAATTCCACGTATCTGTCAAAACTTAATTATTTTAAACAAATGAGTTTGGTATTTTTGGGATTTCCAATTGCGTTGTGTGAAACTTCGAGCTCTTATTTAACTTCCTCTTTTCATTTCATCATTAATCAATATCTTGCTCGATATTTGGCAACTGAGCAACTTATTGACTGTTCAAATTACGCCCACTTGAAAAGCTGAAGTACTGACTGCATCAGGCTTTAGAACAAATCTTTACTTTGTCAGCTGCATGTCAATCAATCAATCAAAACTCGTTCAAAAAGTTATGCAATAAAGTGGACTGATTCTTGATGCGAATTGCAGCTGATGTCGTGACTGGTTTCTGTTACAAAACATCATTTATATCATCAAGCAGATCATACGCTGCTAGAGGAAACACTTTCGTACCAAAACAACACGCTTTAATGGTGCTGACGGTCTTATCTAAAGGAGGGCCCTTAGCTGATCAATTTAAAAATATAATGCAAAATGTCATTTCTGAATTTTTTTTAATGCGTTAAATCAGGATGGGAAGTCTTTTTTGCGCAGTACGTCATCTGGGGAGGGCTTTTAGTACCATAGATTGTGGGGGAGGGCTCTGGGTTTGTACAATTTGCACATTAAAAAGTCATGATCAGACTTGTCTCATGATTTTATAAGTCACACCTCTGAAATGTACAATGGAGGCTCTGTATGACTGCTGTAAACCACCTCAAATCCAAAATTCGAAGCACGATCCAAATTTTGTAAATTCCTAAACAATTTACGTAAAAAATATAGAAAAAAATGCGTTGCATAACCGTTTTTAGTAACCGAGCGCACGTAGTTTCTGTAGTGCATAATTAGAACAGCTTATACCTGATTACATGAGCGCGCAACTGTAGCTGTAAACTAATTCGTATTTTTTTAGATTTTCGATGGGTTCAGCAGCCTTGGCACGTTGAAAGGAAGTATAGCAACTCCCTTTAGTATTGTTTCTTATACAAATACTATGAGAATCCGTTTGGTTACCGATGATTCAGTCGCAAAGAAAGGATTCAGGGCAACCTACACGATAGGTAATGGGCCGTATTCAGTGGTGGGATTCAAATTTTTCATCAGCCGGTTCTATTACAGAAGTTACATATTAAATTATCAGCCAGTTCTGTTTCAACTAATGGTACAAGTATAAGCAGCAATGCTAACCAGTTCGCTGTTCTAGAAAAATTCCCAGAGACGGTTCTATAGAACCGGTGCGAACCGGCTGAATCCCACCACTGGCCGTATTGTTTATTTTGATTTATTTTTTGTTGATCGTACTTTTTTCGATTGTTTTTGGTAATTTTTTTGACAAGGTTTAGTAATTATCCTATGCTGTACTGCAGCACCTATGCCTAAAGAAATTTGCGACACTTTTTCTTGCAATTTGTGAAGCTACCGCAGCCTTCAAAGCATAGGTGGCGGACTTTTTTTTAGGAGGGAGCCCTAATTTACGCGTTTATTTCTACAATATTGCCTCTGCATGAATGTATTTGAAACTTAACAGGCCAACCATCGAAATTAAAACCCAGGAAAGAACTGAAATCCAGAGATGTTTTCCTTAAAATTTTGTTTGTGGGGTGAGGGGAACAAAAACTAGAAGCAAGAACCATGGGTTTGAAGCCCACATAAACTGGATATGCCATATGTGGACAGGCTAAATATGGATTGTAGGCATAGGGCCGGATTTACGTATAGGGTAAACAGGCTAAAACCTTGGGCCTCGGAGAAAGTAGGGGGCCTCATCACAAGCAACAAAGACCTTTCTTTTTCTCTTCACCGATACTTTCAGTAGAAAACAGAACATCTGAGGACGTGTATACCTTTTTTTTGCTTTTCGCTATACCGATATTTTCAGTGAAAATAGGACATCTGAGGACGTGAAGACCCTTTTTTGATATTCCAATCAGTGTGATCAAATAGCCAAGAGCCTCTCATTGTCTAAATCCGGCCCTCAGGAGCGCATTTCGGGGCGGGAGTATTGTGCCATGCTCCTCCTTTTTACTCTGTCTTTTAGTAAACAAGAACAATGCTAATGGTGCCAATTAAGTGACTAAAATATGCCAGGTTCTTTTGATGGTTTCTGTAGCGTATGGCCAGGGGCGAATCCAAAGGGGTGGGATAAGGGATATGCATCCCCCCACCAGCCATTTTCAAAAATGTTTTTGATACGTTTAATTTGTCTAGAATTTCGAACTTTTTCGATAGCTATAAGCCTAATGCCTTAAACACGCATAATTAAAAATGTGCGTGCAAAATGTATCATATTTGGCGAAGCACTCAGAATTAGGGTCAAAAAATTTAAACAAAATTTGCCTGAAAATTATTCAAAAAACACTAAAATAGCCATTACAGCATGTAAATTTTGGAATTTTTTCCGGGGGACCATGCCCCCGGACCCCCTACAGTTTTTCTTGTTTGTTTCTTAAGCAGCTTTAAATTAGTTCTGCCGAAAAAAAAAAATGCTGAAAAAGAATGTGGAAATTATGCCCCCCCCGCCTTTTAAAATTTCTTGCTACGCCACTGCCCGCCCTGGTTTTTGGTGAAAACAATCAGGTCATTGGTTTTGCCCCCCCCCCCCCCCCCCCCTTTAGAAATGTTTCCGCCATCGCTGCTTCAAAGTATCAGCGGGAATCGAAAAATAAAATTAATGTGCTTTATTTATAATGCTAGCTTTTCTCTTCTGTATGATATTAAAGCTTTTTGCACACTATGGCAACATTTGCATATCCTTATTTTCAGTGATTTTTTTCCAGCGAATAACTGTGGAAGATCACAAACTGCATCTGGTATCGGTGGAAGAATTACAACTCCTGGTTATCCCAACGATTATTTCGATAATTTGGACTGTATGTGGGAATTGCGTTCCACTGACAACACTGAAGTATTCTTAAATATTACAGATGGAGAAACCGAAACAGAACATGATTATATTCAGGTGAAAACATGGTGAATTTTTGGTATCGATTTAGTTTGTGGTTAAAAAGATATCGTGTTGAATTTATTTGTTCTGTACTTTTTGTTTTGTTGTGGCTTGTACATTTTTCTACTTACGATTTGTAGCCTATGGTTAGTATCAGGGCTGCGAACTCGATCGAATTTTATTCGAGTTCAGCCTATTTTAGCAAGTCCGAATTCAAGTTCGAGTTCTCTAATTTAATCATTTACTAATTCGAATTCGACAAAAATAAGATTTTTCGAGTTCAAGTTCGTGCAATAGATTCAAGACTATACCTCAGTAATTAGTACCATCGAAATTGTCAGTGTTGTGGTCACAATTAAACAACAAACTATATTTCGTAGTGATCTTTCATTTCTTTTCAATAATTTAATCTTTCTAATGAACTCGAACAGTTTTATTCGAGTTCAAAAAAAATGATTTTTCGAGTTCTGGTTCGGCAAAATGATCGAGTTCTTTCGAGTTCAAGTTTGAGTTTGCAGCCCTGTTAGTTTTATGCTGCAGACCTACTTCATTCAGAAGGTGGAGATCCAATCGTAGGGCTTTATTTTTGCGTTTATGCTAATAGAGATTGTCTTGCTGAAGTGGCTGCTTCATTTGCATAATAATCACTTAGCTGCGAAAGGAAACTTACAACAAAGATTTTCCCACACCGTCCAGTAGGAGTATATTGGTTAAAGGCATCGTTGTTGACGCGGTAGGTCTGGGGTTTGATTCCTGGGCTGGTCGAATCGGACAAAGTGTCGGCAAAGGCTTGCCACCGCAGTGATGTTTCCTCGGAGCTGTGTTGCTCAGGCGCTAAGTCACGGAGATGGGTCCCATCGATCGCTACACGCTTCGGCGCAACAACTCCGATATACTGCAGAGCAAATTGGATTTTTTACATTTTACACAGATTTTGGACGGATTAATTCCCATAGCTCGTCTCTCTGGAGTCTTGAAACCACAAAACTTCACATCTCGAACGACAACCCTACGTGTTTATTTTCATTCCGACAAATCCGCTACGAGAAACGGATTTACTGCAAATTTTGAACCAAGTAAGAAAAACGTAATTGAACGTGTGCTATGGTCATTTGCTTAAAAGCAAATTTTGCGAAGATGAGAGGGGTTTTGAGCAGTTACGTAACCATTAGGGCACCGAGGCGTCGCTCTTCTTCGACGTAGGGAGACCTTTGGTATAGATCGGTCACTAAACGCTGATGAAAACGGGGCTTCTTCAAATCCAGCCCTGCCCCTCTAAATTTGTGGAAGGTTACACCCCTTGTTTTAAAGTTAATTAAAATTTTCGTGAATTATTGTGCTGCGGCTAAATATGATCAAAATCAAAACAATCATTTTTTGGCGCTTTTTCGCATCACTGCTACTTCAAATGGCCACTTGAATTATGGTCGCCCATGGGGTTGGCTCAGTAGTTCATGCAATGGGCTGCGCGTTAGGGGTGTTCAGAATTTGGACATTTTAAAAAAGTTCAAGTTTTCAAAGCTTATGTGGTGCCTAGGACCTTAAAAACACCTGCTGTGTAAAAAAAATTCGAAAATTTTATCTCTTCCATATCGCTCATGGCGGTTAAAAAAGTGTAACCAAAATTGCTCAAAGGGGATTCCCCTATGACGTCATTATTAAGATAAACTGACATAACTCGAGTTCTGCAGCAGTTAGAAGAACGAGATCAATTGCATTATCTTTCATGACACGCGTACTTTACGATGGGGGTAAAATGATGACGTCATAATATATATTAGCATGATGACGTCATATTACGTATTTTTGAGATTTTTTTGCTGAATTGAACGCAAATGAACGAATACACACATCTTCTAGGCTTAAAATGTTGGTTTACCGTCATGGCGTAATAGAACCAAGCCAATTAAGGTGTTATCAGCTGACTGTTTATGTTACTTAAAAACATCTGCTGGACTCTGGACCTAAGTTATTCATAGCTCTGTAATTCGCTGTGGTCAGCAGCTTTTATAGCCATTACCTTCGAAAGTGTTTTAAGTCGGGAGGCCATTTCAATCTTATTTTTAGATAACAGAGCGATCTGTAATGATAACAGTAGAACTTTACAGTAACCAGAGGATGCTAGTTAATCAGAAAATTTACTGGGGATATTGCAGGCTTGACTTCATGAAAGCATTTTGAGTCAGGTTTAGCTAACGAGCATGATTAGGAAAATAATGATTTGTGGATATTTTTAGATCATCATGGTATTCTATACAAGTACTGTATATACATAATTTCTGACTGTTAAAAGCATTCAATCAGTGAAGAATAATGACAGAACCATCTCGAAAGAAGATTAAAACTCGTTCAGCAACAGATTACTTTTTAATTGGGCGCAGTGCAGAGCATATCAGTGGAAACAAACTACCATTGTTGAGCCAAGTCCTCCAGTATGTGTTGAATTTAAAAGAAACAACCCCCATCAACACCCCAATAAAAAATCATTTGTCAGGCGCTGTTGATAAAGTATTGTTGATATGGTCCAAGGCCGGTATCAAAACAATAACCAGAATCAACGCAATTAAAAGGTTACAAAATGAATATGACACCTGGTTGCAGCTCTGCAAAAATAAAACGCGTCAGTCCGATCCCGGGAGAAAACGTGAGATGTTTGTCTCAACTCTATCAAAGTTGTGGGATATAGGGGCTCATGATGCGATTCAGTATATTCGAAAGAACAACATGTTATCTGCAAAGAAAAAGGAAGAGGACATAGCGTTTTACGAAGACCAACGCAGTGCGCGAAAGAGCGTCATCAGCGGAGAAGACTTATTGCTTCGAAAAAGCGTCAAGAGGCGTCAAGAAAAAAGTGATCGGTTGATTACAAAGCCTACCACTATCGGCCAATCCAGCAGTGATGAAGCAGACATAGAGTTCTTACAACATTCAAGTTCTGCAGCCTCAACTCTCAGCTCCGGTACCGAGTACGAGGAAAGCGAAAAACCTGGTCCAAGTTCAAAAAAATCGTTTGTAACACTCAACGTTCCTAGGAACCTCATTAACAGCATGGAGATTACGGAGGTTTTGGACAGGTTTAAAATTTCTGATAACGCTGCTACAATGCTAATAGCATCTTTTATCAAAGCTAGCCAGGGTAATCTTGATGACTTTTGTCTTTCACGTTCTTCCACCTACCGGGCTCGAATAGCAAGCAGACTGCAAATCTCCACGGAAATCTTCAATCAAATAATTGATGCTCCACAGGATTTTCTGGCTCTTCACTGGGATGGAAAGTTAACAAAAGATTGCTATGGAAATAAATACGAAGCTCTTTCTGTGCTGGTTTCCGGGGTTTCTAAGTATAAACAAGGAAAGCTGCTGGGCGTGCAAAAACTAGAAAGAGCAACCGGAAAAGCCCAAGCAGAAGCAAGTTTCGATCTCTTGGAAGTTTGGAATCTGAAAGATGAAGTTAAAGCGTTGGTTTTTGACACAACAGCCAGCAACACAGGATGTAACCAAGGTGCGGCAAAAACTTTGGAGAAACTTTTGGACCACAAGCTTTTCTACCATGCATGTCGCCATCATATATACGAGCTCATTATTGGAGCTGTATATACTTGCTTGTTTGGTGACTCGACAGCACCAGAAGATCCTCACTTTAACGCTTTTCAAGCATCCTGGCCAAAAATCGAGAAGTCACAAAATTACTGCCTTTTGAACTTTTCTTCAGATTGGCTTCGAGAAAAGGCAAAAGAAGTAATATGTGAGCTACAGCAGATCATCCAACGTGAAAGCAAAACAAAGGAAGTATTCATACGAGGCGATTACAAGCAATGCGCAGAGAACACACTTGCATTACTCGGTGCAGCTCCCTCCAACTTTTTTCACCACAAACCTGGTGCTACTTCCAGTGCTCGATGGATGGGCAAAGTTTTGTATTGCCAAAAAATGTTTTTGTGGGCAGACCAAATGTCTTACGACAGCGACTTTTTAGAAAAACTTCATCGCATAAATGCATTTATTGCTCTTTTCTATGTTCCTGCGTGGCTGAAATGTAGCATTGGGTTGGACGCACCAATCAACGATCTAATATTTTTGCAAAACATGATCCGTTACAAGACTGAGGATCCAGCTGTAGCTGATGCTGCCTTCGCAAAGCTTTCAGCACATCAGTGGTATTTGACAGAAGAAACGGTTGTGTTCTCCTTTTTTAGCCATCATCCTTTGCTAACCAATGAGGTCAAAGAATCTATGGCGCTACGATTGCTCTCAGTATCACCACCAGATGAGTTTCGCCGAGGTATTCCAGTTTTCAAGCGAAATATTGACGAACAATCGAAACTTCACGACTTCATCGGCACAGAGACTTGGTTCATTTTTGATGCACTGAATTTGGAGAAAGATTGGCTTTATGATTCGCCAGAGGTTTGGATTTCCAATGAGTCTTTCAAGAAAGGCCAAAGCTTTGTTGCCAACATTAAAGTTGTCAACGATGCAGCTGAAAGGGGTGTCAAACTACATTCCGACTATGCCGCCATTTTGACAGAGAATGAAGAGCAGCGAGCAAGTATTTTGCAAGTCGTTGAAAAACACCGAAGTCAATTTGCTGACTTTAAAAAATCGACCTTAGCTCATCCATCTACTTGACTTCTAACTCGATATGTGTAATCTTGTACGTGTGTTTTTATAGGTTAAACTTGCGTTTGCACCGGAGCAATGTACGGACGACGGGCACTCTAAAATGTTTCATTTCGTAACCCTTTGCTAGTTGTTACAGTAAGAGGCAAATCTTATTCATAACTCCATTTTCCGCAATTGATATTTTTCCGTTTGAAATATTACTGAATTATATCCATGACCCCAATGTTAGATAGTCTACCAGTGCTTACGAAAATTAGAACTATACTTCTGACTAATGCTAATACAGCTTATCATTATAAAAGCTGATCATATGAATCAATTGATAAGCATATTTTGTATTTGCGCTGAAGTTGCTTTAGCAAAACTCGTGAAATTTGGAATATGACGTCACCATGTTGATATGTATTATGACGTCATCATTTTACCCCCATCGTAAAGTACGCGTGTCATGAAAGATAATGTAATTGATCTCGTTCTTCTAACTGCTGCAGAACTCGAGTTATGTCAGTTTATCTTAATAATGACGTCATAGGGGAATCCCCTTTGAGCAATTTTGGTTACACTTTTTTAACCGCCATGAGCGATATGGAAGAAATAAAATTTTCGAATTTTTTTTACACAGCAGGTGTTTTTAAGGTCCTAGGCACCACATAAGCTTTGAAAACTTGAACTTTTTTAAAATGTCCAGATTCTGAACACCTCTACTGCGCGTACATTTCGGTTTCAATGCCCAGCTAAGACATCTTCCATGATGCATATACTGTACTTCACTAACATAATGCCTAAGCTGCAATTACGTGGCTTCAAAAAACAGAAAGAAAAATAAGTTAAATTCTATATTGTCACACATATTTTGCCTAAGCAAAATTTTGTGGAACTTTGACGGTTTTTTAAAATTAGTTTTGTTTGATGTGCCAAGCTCGACAAAACCAAAACGAATTCAGCAAAGTGAGCTAAAAGATTGACATTTTTTTTACCAATTGATTCGGGTAGTGTTAACGACTTGGCTGTGAGTGCGAGAGGTTTGTTTGAGATTTGATTTCCAGGCTGGTTGAATTGAACACAGTTTTGTCTACTACCCGCTATACTGTTTCTTCGTTGTTCGAAGCTGTGTTGTTCTGGCACTGAGCTACGCAGATAGGCCCCGCCACTAGTTACACGCTTCAGTCTAGGGATGTGCCTCAAGGAAAATTACTCGGACTCGCCGAGTAACGAGTATTTACGTCATTACTCGGCCGAGTCCGAATCCGAGTATCTACGACGTCAAAATATGAATTCAAAATTAGGTGAAGAGCAAAAAAAATGGTCATCACGGCCGTAGAAGTCCTAATTTCGACTCAAATTCGTATAAAAAGCAAAAAAAGGTCAAAATGATAACGATTTAATACTCGGACTCGGCCGAGTCCGAGTAATGCCGTATTACTCGGCCGAGTGCTCGGACTCGACTCGGCACATCCCTACTTCATTCTAGGCTAATACCTGCAGCAAGCTATCGTTAAAGTTTGATTTTTTTAAATTTAAAGGTTGCAATTACTATTACAATGTTTCATCTTCCACTCAATTCTTCTCTTCTCCCAACTACCCTGGCCGATCTCCTCACAACTATAAATGCAATTACCATTTGATGGCCCCCAGCCGAAGGCAAAGAATTCAACTGACTGTTGTTGAATTTGAGACCGAAAGTTGCTGTGATAGTGTACAGGTACGAATATGCCAAACTTGGCGTAAGCCTATTAATTATATTGTAAGTTAAAGTAAGTAGCTTACGCAGGGGGGAGAATCTGTGCGCTATAAGTCTCTTCCGACACACGTTAAAATCTTTTATCATTTGGAATCATAAAAAAATGCTGCCGTTTTTTCACAAAATCCAACAACTACAAATTTTTCAAAAACAATTTTTTTGTAGTTTTCTACTTGAAATTCGATGTTTCATTATGTGTCCAAAAATGAAAGTGCTAGCTTAGGCCAGGCGCGGATTAAACAGTTTTTGTCGGGGGGGGCCAGAAAATTTAATATGTTAAGGTCTTTTCAGTGGGCTGATGGAAAAAGTTTATAATTAAAGTACGCTATCTAGCATCCAATAAAACATTGCCGTCGGCCCGTCAACAACTTGCCTTGCAGTAGGCCTATCGTTTTAATTATTAGCGAAAAGCAGGCTAATTATAAACACAGAGTTGTCTATGCGTATTGCGTACTATTAAAATAGCAACAAGAGATTTTCAGCAACCTGGAAGACTACGCGCCAACCTGGCTATTGACATTTAACGAAAGAGAATACCTAAAAGAAGTTGAAGAGACCATTGAAAAAATTGAAGAATATCTACACACAGTAACACAATAAATAAGCTGGATATTGTAGCAAAATTATTGGAAAGTTATAGGAGCAAAAGTCGCCGATTTTTTCTTCGAGCATATTTGTCTATTATCCGGGCTTCGTCAATAGGTACAGTGGGATTGCAAGCAAGTAGGCCAAGAGAACTAAGACGTTCTTGCTCACAAGTAGAACGTAAGTAAGTTTTGAGTCGTTTAAGGGAGCTAAAGGTTCGCTCTGCAGTGGCAGTCGTAACAGGAAGAGTGCCAAATATGCGAAGCATTGTTGAAACAGCGGGGAAAAATCGATCATTTGCAGCAGAAAGAGAATTTTCCAGATCAGATTTCGTATCATCAGTAATAATAACAGAATGTAGAAGGGCCAACCAGCGTTGAATCTCGGCTTCAACAACCTTTTCGGGACGGTTGATATCGCCCCTATAGACTAAAGCAGCTTCACATACGCGATTCAGAGATCCTTCGCTTTGAAAACGCGGCATCAGTTCTTGGAACGCTAGGGCAGGGGGGACATTGTCAGCACCAAATCGTTCATCTAATTGAACCAATATACTATCTAAAAACGGAATGAAACCATTATTACGATAATAATCTTCTGGAGTGGCAGCTGAAACATTTCCCCGATTTCTTTGGTTGACACAACATCGAGGCATGATTACGTCGCTTCCTCCAATTTCCCGCAGTAATTTTTCGGCTTCCACAAAAACATCATGAAACTTCGTATCAGCTGCAGTACGTAAACTTTGTAGTGTTGTCTTGAGGTTGCGAATATGGCTGTAAGATTCCCCTAAATGCTGATTTACTTTCTGCAAACCTTCGCTGACGTACACAGTGTGAACCATCACACTCTCGCAGATCTTCAGTCTGATCACAAATTGAGAAGACAAAACAGCAGATAGCAAAACCGCTGCATCTGATGTCGTTTCCAATGATAGAAATTGTACGACCGCTGGAATCATTTCTATAAATACTATGATTGAATCATGACGCTGAACCCAGCGAGTGGGACATAATCTGACCAATCGACGCCTTTTGATTTCATCCGAGTAAGATTCATTTAAAATGTTTTCCAGCTTTTTAGTTCTGATAGAAGACGATTTCACGTAGTCACATACTTTTGTTAGGATAGAAATCATGTTACGGATCGGAGGAAACTCACATGATTTTGACAGCACCAAATTTAACCTATGACTGAAGCAGTGCACTGGAAAGGCAAGATGGCTTTCTTTCAAAATATTTTGAGCACAACCTCTCAGTTTACCCATCATTGCTGCTGCGCCATCGTATCCTTGACCCCTGCATTTTGAAATATCAAGCCCCAATTTGCTTAAATGGTTTTGCAAGAGCAATGCAAGCCCTTTGCCACTCAAATCAGCAGCATGACAGAAGCCAACAAATTCTTCGACAACTGCGCCACATTCATCAACATATCGAATAATAATGGTAGCTTGTTCTTTGCAACTGATGTCTTGAGTCTCATCCATCAAAACGCTGAAGACAGCATTTTCTTTCACCTTGCTAACAATTTTTTCTTGAATTTCTTGTCCAATAATGCTTAGCAGTTCATTTTGAGTTGTTTTGCTGATTAACATAGGCTTGGATGGTGACCTGTCAAACAATTCAATTAGATCTTTATCGCCAGCTTTCAATCGAAAGCGAAGAAGGCTTCGAAAAACCCCCTCTCCAGGCACATGGTTTGCAACAGCATTGATTGGCCCATCATCGCGATGACCTCGTATTGGAAGCACATTTCTTCCACAAAATAGTAAACTTTGGATGATTGGTACAAGCAGTTTTTTGTTTCGCTCGATTTCGTCTAACCTTTGTTGATTTAATAAGTTAGCAATTCTTTTTTCCGGATATTTCTGTCTTGTCACAAATTCCTCCAGTTTAATCATAGATTCATTATGAAAGGTGCACGCATGATGTTTTTTCAACAATTCTGTAGCCTTTTTATATTTTGCCATAGGCGTTTTTACAAATATTCCCGGGTTTTGGTGGTTACCTCTTCCAACAAATTCAGCCCCGAAAAGTGCGCAGGCAACGCACATACCTCCGGTTTTGCAATGACTATAACGCAACCAAGAATATGTTGTCAACCAGGAATGTTGAAATGATCTTGAGTGATTTCCTTCCTGGATTAATGGGAAAATAGTTGTGCTTGGTTCTTTCCAGTTAATAATTTTTAGTTTGGCGGCAGCAGATAGTTTTGCAACATCGTGGCCAACTATTTCTCCTATATCGAGGCAATTTTCAGCATCAAACGCACTGCAGCTTTTTATTTCTTCAGTGGCGGCGGCTGAGGTGCTTGAATGTGCTGCAGTGCTTGGCTCAGCTTGAGTAACGGAATCAGCAATGGGTACTACCGATTCAGAATCAGTAGCACTCGATTTATCAGTGTCCTTGAGGAAAAAATCAGTAATTTTACGTCGTTTACTCATAGTTATAACTCTGAGATTAGTTTCAAGATCGGTCAGATTTTAAAAGGATTGTAAAAATCTAATCAGCATAAACAAAAAATTGCTATACTTACGTAGTGAATTAGCTTATGCTATCCCTCTTAACGACTTATTTAAACGAGTATAGGCCGCGCGACTATTAGAAACTAAAAATTTCTTTCGGCAAGGTTTTCGTTTCGATTTCGAAACTAAACTGCTAAAGGAGTAGGTCTCCGGTAACTTTAAAAAAAAACAGCCTTTTCATTTCCTCCGCTCAGTTCGTTAGAAAATACGTTTAGTGCACTGATCTTACGAAGATTTTACAGCAAGTTTTTAACTTTGAAGCGTAGTCCATGCCAACACTTCAATTCCATTAGTTTGTTTTTATATCTTGGACTAATTTTCGCCAGAGGAAGGGTGTTCTGCCCTCTATTGGTTAACGCATGCTATAGGTAAAGAAAATAAGGTAGGACCCTAATTGGCAGAAATAAGGCTAGAACACTAAGCTCGTTGATCTAAACACTAGGCTTACAGCATTGTATTACAAGTACTGAGCTGAACTACAATTCCTAGACTTTCAAAGCACAATGGAATATCAGTAGGCTACTTCAATACCTTACAACTAAAATACGCGAACTCTTTATCTAAAATTTCAAATGTTTTTCCGCAGTACAGCTCTTAAGCAATACCTAGCCTACACTGATTCACCGAGTACCGGTAGGCAGTGCAGGCAACCTTTTCATCATGAATTTATTTCTGACTTTCATATGGATTATGACGACACAGGCCTAACAATAGCAGCCTCCCCGTTAATAATAAAGGAAAAAATCACAGAAAACGCTGCTACTCAAACGACCTTTCCTAATCTTAGTCAAAACTATTTCAGATTTTGATGCCAATTAAAACATTATTTTACTAATAAGTAATAAATTATAAAAAATTTGGAAATTTCGGGGGGGGCACGGGCCCCCTGGGCCCCCCCCATAAATCCGCGCATGGCTTAGGCTATACCTAACAACTACACGCAAAAACATTTTTGCTATCATTTCATCAATTTTTTTTTCAAAACCTAACAACTACATTGCATACGTTAAAGCACATTATGACGTCATATAATTATTTGTTTTCTTCCAATTACTGTGAGCTGAAATGAAGCGAATTTGCCCAAGTCCTGAGTGAGACGCCTGCTACGTCATAATCCAATATGTAGTTGTTAGGTTTTGAAAAAAAAACTTTTGCTTTTTAAACCAGTGGTTTTTAACCTGAGCGCTACCGCCCCCTAGTGGGCGGAGTTAACTTTTAGAGGGGCGGAAATACTCAGGGGGCGCCATGGGGGACGTTACGTTCAGAAGGTGTAAAGATATTTTTTGTCTTGATCAATATATTAACGTGCTGCTCTACACACAGGAGCGTATTTAGGGGGGTAGCATTGTGCCATGCCCCCCCTTTTGACTCCGCCTTTTAGTAAAAATGAACAAAATTAATGGTGCTTAGTGACTGAAATATGCCAGATTCTTTTGGTGGTTTCTGTAGCTTATGGCCAGGGACAAATCCGGGGGTAGGATGAAGGGTATGCTTACTATACATCCCCCACCAGCCATTTTCAAAAATGCTTTTGATGAATACAATTTTGCCATAATTTCGAACCTCTTCAATAGCGATAAGCCATACGCCTTAAGCACACAATCGAAAATGTGCCAACAAACTACATCTTATTTGGCGAAGCACTCAAAATTAGAGTCAAAAAATTTAAACAAAATTTGCCCGAAATTTATTCAAAAAGCACTAAAGTGTTCATTACAGCATGTAAAATTTCAAAAATTTTTCGGGGAAGCATGCCCCCTGACCCCCCTAGAGCCGCTTTAAATTAGTTGTGCTGAAAAAAAACACGTTTGAAAAAAATGTGGAAATTATGCCCCCCCCTTTTAAAATTTCTCGCTAGGCCACTGTCTGTACATTTCTATAGGCCAGCTAGCCCAAGGCTGGAAAACTGGAAAAAAATGTAGGGACTTCTGTGGACTTAATGAACCTTTTTTTTGCTCTTCACTGATCTTTAATGGGAAATAGGACATGTCATGTGGGCGGCAGACTAAGGAAACCTCTGAAAAGGGGCGCTGGGGGGGAAAAGGTTGAGAACCGCTGTTTTGAACGAAGAATTTTTTTACGTTTAACAAGTCATTTTTTTCAAAAACTAATCGATAGTATTTTTTTATAAATCAATTTTCAATTATGTCTCTAAAAAGACGCACTCTGCAAAAAAATAGAAAATTTTATGATCAGGATTTTATGCTAGCTTAAAAAAGCATAAAACCTTCATTATCTCGAAAACTTGACAATTGTAGTCGCAAGGTTTTGTGAAAAAACGGCAGAATGGTAACTTATCGTGAAAAAGATCTCATTTAGGCGCCCCTTCTCAGATTATTGTGCGAACGCCTGTGATCATAGGTGTGGTGAAAAATTTCGAAAGAGGAAGCTTAAACCAACAAGACCATCAAAAGAGTCTGGCATATTTCAGTCACTTAGCACTGTTTGTTCTTTTCTACGAGAAGGAAAAGTCCAAACAAAAAGGGGAAAGGCTACCCCCCCCCCCCCATTTCACCAAAGGCCTGCATAAATTCTTTTGCGGTAATTGGGCTAGAAAATTCGTGAGGTATGATTTATTGAAATCTCAAAAAGTTTACGTAAAGTTTGTGTATTTTCCAGATCTTTGACGGTCCGAGCATTTTGAGCACGTTGTCATCCACAGTTGACGCTGGTCGGAATTATTTTTCAACGTCTAACGTAATGAGGGTTCGATACCAAACCGACGGAAGCGTAGCTAGTAAGGGTTTTCGGTTTTCATTTACCCTTGCTAGCTCATAAAGCTTTGTCCTAGCAAAAAACATTCACTTGTCGAAGACTGCAAGGGAATAGCGTAACTGACATTCCGAATCAATAAAATAATTATACGCCAAACAAGAAGCTATATGACTTCATAGTATTGCTAGCTGTTTACACAAATTACGACTTATCTTATCTACATTTCGCAAAATTACACACCGTTTTATCTATTTCATATCGCTGCATGTATAAACGCTTATGTTACACTATTATGCTGTGTGGGCTTACCATTGCTTATTTTGTTATTTTGCGTAGAGTAGTCTTGTGAAAAGTTGCAATAAAGTAAAATTCCAAATCCCAACCTCTGATAGCAGTCATACCCAGAGATGGGCATTTATCGAGATGATTTATGGGCGATAGTTATCAGCGATAATTTATTACCGATATCGCTTTTGTAATAAATTTTGTTATCACCGATAAATTTTCACGATAAACGATTCCATATGCACACAGTGTTCAAACTTCAGAGTTAGTGAGCTGGCACTATGGAAATTATATACGGTGTCCAGTGTTGTTACAATTTAAGAAAAAACTCTCTTTTCTTGAAAAATCTCAAAAAACATTTTCGCAATTTGATTTACAAAAAAAACTTTGTCAAACACGTCAATTCACCGCCACATTTATCGGAAAAATGGATGGGCGATAATTTATTGATATCGCTTTCAGAAATTGAGATTTATCGATTATTGGTATCGCCCAAGGCTTTTTTGAGATTATCGATTATCGTGATCACTTTAGTACATAAAGGTTTATCGTGCCCATCACTGGTCATACTTCAGTTTTGTTGGTGAGTGAAAAAAGCCAGTTCTTTTTGAAGCAACTAATTTTTCTATAACTTCTTACCTTTGGCTTTGTCCGTATACTCTGACTATGGTAACGAGCGTTTTTATTCATAATTGGTATAAGCGCGGACTTGCCCAAGTAGCAGAGGTGTCGGCATACAAATAACATCAACTTCAAAATTTATTTGCATTCTATTTGTCGCAATACAAATAACCCCAACTCCGTAAAAGCAAGAACTAACCAAGCAGTAAACAAAAATAAAAAACAACCACACACACAGAAAAAAAAATAAAGCCTTATTTGTCTTTTAGCTTATTGCTTGCTATCAAAGAATCGACAAGAAGTGCCAGCAAGGGTGTTGGAATGTGAGGGTTGAGGAGGGGTTGAAGCCCCCCTATATTTTTTAGCCCTCCCTCTTTCAAAAGTTTATAACTACAGTGCACCCTATTGCACTTCAACGATGGCTTATGGCGTCACTTGTTATCTGTTTCTTCATTGATAAAACACCATTACACTAACGTAGGCTACTCACTTTGCAACTTTGTGGCAAAGGTGAAAAAATCGCAAAAACTGTTGGATTTCCTGGTAACAAAACTCTTAGAGCTTTATTATGATGTCAGAATTAAATATTCTCCAATTTTAGAAGAATCTTTTGGGCAACAGCGAAACAACAAAATATCAAATTAGAATTAGCTAGCTTATCCAAGGACAGGAATGGGCAATCTTTTTCGGTCCGCGTGCCAAAATCGGCTAAAATCAATGGCCAAATTTTTCCGCGTGCCAACCGACAGTCCGTGTTTCCCCTGAAAATGCCGGAGAAGAGCAAAAAAAAATTCTGCACGTCCTCTGATGTCCTGTTCTTTCTGAAAATGTTAGTGAATAGCAAAAAAAAGAGGTCTTCACGTCTTCTGATGTCCTGTTCTCCCCTGAAAATGTCAGTGAAGAGCAAAGAAAAGAGATCTTCACGTCCTCAGATGTCCTGTTTTCCCCTGAAAATGTCAGTGAAGAGCAAAGAAAAGAGGTCTTCACGTCCTCAGATGTCCTGTTCTCCCCTGAAAATGTCAGTGAAGAGCAAAGAAAAGAGATCTTCTCGTCCTCAGATGTCCTGTTCTCCCCTGAAAATGGTCTGATGTCGTTAAAGAGCAAAAAAAGGGTCTTCACGTGATCAGATGTCCTGTTCTCCCCTGAAAATATCATCTCCACGCCCTCAGTTGTCCTACAAAAAAAAAGGGGGGGGGGCATATGTTGGTCAGTGAGACGTTTGCTGCTGCTTTTCCGTTGACTCGTTTCCGCGGCCTCGCTCGCGTGCCACAGAAACGATCTTGCGCGCCAAGTTCGGCACGCGTGCCAGGAGTTGCCCACCCCTGTTCTAAGAGCCTGGAATTAAGACAAGTATACAATTATCAAAGTTTGTAAGTCACGGGTCTTTTCACTCTTTTGCATACATTTTTGTACGAGTTAGTAATTGTGAGGGCAATTGTACGCGAGCATTGAAGCCGTGGTAAAACCACCAGAAGAAAGAACAGAATATGGTATGTCAACTTACTAAGAAGCAATATTGTCAGGGCCGGATTTACGTATAGACTAAGCAGGTTGAAGCCTAGGGTCTCGGAGAAAATGGGGGGCCTCGGGGAAAATGAGGGGCTTCGTCACGAACAACAAAGACCTTTTTTTTGGTCTTCACCTATTTCTAGTGGTAAAATGGAAATAGCCTAGGACCTCTCATTGTCTAAATCTGGCCCTGAATATTGGAATATTGTTTTAGTCATTAGTAACTTAAGCAGACTTAATCGAAATTTAAGAAGTTCTTTAGTTCAGCTTTTGGCTTCCACGTAGCGAAACTGCATCTCGCAAACTACAAAACTGCTGGAGAAGGAAATCAACTTCTAAGGCTTTTCATTACGTGAAGTTGAGAGAGCGGTGAAAAATGGAAGATCTTCTGGTTTGTGATTTAAGATTACCAGCTTTCTGTTTCGCCATTCCGGACACTTTGATACAAAGATTGATGTTGCAAAACCTAGCCCAGCGAGGGACGCCAAAACAGACGTCTATTTTGGAGCTGTTCCGGCCATTACGGTACGGTAGACAACTATAGGTGGCGGAACCGGAAGGTTTCTGGCCCCCCCTTTTTTTCAGGAAAGGCCCTGGGGGGCCCTAATTTACGCATTTGATTCTACAATATTGCCTCCGTATGAATGAATTTGAAACTTAATAGGCCTACCATCAAAATTAAAACACAGAAAGAGCTTAAATAGAGAGATGTTTTCTTAAAAACTTTGTTTGTGGGGCGGGGGGAACAGAAACTAGAAGCAAGAACCGTGGGTCTGAAGCCCACATAAATTGGACAAGTCACATGTGGACAGGCTAAATATGGATTGTAGGCGTAGTGCCGGATTTAACAATAGGCTAAACAGGCTAAAAGCTAGGGCCTCGGAAAAATGGGGAGCCTCATTACGAGGAATGAAGACTTTTTTTCTTCACTGATACACAAAATGTTTGAAATAACCTTGACATGGAAAAGAGACAATGCCTATTTGATTGTTACGACATCATTGAACAATCAGCTTGCCCGACGCAAGCTAGCAAATTTTATATCCCGTTAACGCAGGCCAGTAGGCTATGATTTGTATTGGTAATCGCATTGCCGCGTGCCGCGTATCGGTAAACGCACCTACAAGGTGAGAAAATCCAAAAATTTTAGAGAAACATGAGTTAACGCGTGTGCCTGTGATATTGTAGGATGTGCGCTGAACACCTTGAACCGTTGGAGTATACGCCCCTGATTGCCTGTAATGCAATTTGTCGTGCATTTAACTATACGATTTAATTTTACGATAACCTAACGTAATTCCAGGGTACAAATGCCAGGGGCGGCATACTATGCTCTTCGTACGAACACGAATATTCGTTGTTCGTGAACCGTTCGTGTTCCGATTTTCTGTTCGTGGATGTTTTTAGAGCCTAAAAAAATGTTTGTGAAGGACAAAATTTTATTCGTGATTTCTAAAATCGGTTTACAACTTCACAAATTTGAAATATTTTTCTTCGTAAAATTTGCTTTAAATTTTTGTTCGTAAATAAAACTTATTTGAAAAATGTCTAAAATCTTCGCAAAAAATAACTTTAAAAAATCTTCGTGTTTTTGCAAACAAAGTTTGTGTATTCGCATTCGGAATTTCCTGAAAAATCAGCCATTTATCTTACGAAAAAACGTCACAGGCTTAAACAAAGGGTATTATGAACAAAATATTGAACACCCCCAACGAAACGAAGAAAAAAGGGCAGCTCTGCCAGAGATACAATCAGTCATGAGCTTCTTCAGAAGCAAAAAAAAATTGCTGTCGTTGTTGGTGAAGTTCGTAACCAACTACAAAGCATTGATAGCACACTCCAAAGACTTTCTCAAACTATGGAGTCGAAATTCCATCGAAGAGATGGCGAAGACGTCCAAGTTTCGGATGGATTTTTCACAAAACTCTTAAAGTCTGCATAAAACGCAGTTTCTTTTTTAGCGTAAAGTGTTTTCGTTAAATAAAATTTGCAAATTCCTGGGTTCCTGGTGTAATAACTTACTCAATTGAGAATTTTAGCTTCGTGAAACATGCACATAGGCCAAATAACATTCGCAATTAAAACCTACAACGCGTAAAAATCAAAACCTTTACGTACGTACGACAATCACACTTACCCAAATGTATTGACGTAAGAATAGGTTCGCAAGGTCAATCCACATCGTCCAATGTTATAAAATGTTGCGAAGGTTACCGCAGCATTTCGATGATGCGCTTTTGCTGACGAACGCCATCTGCGTTACTGGCATCGGTACTTGAAAGCGAGTTTTCTTCTAAATTATCTGGTTGATTGTTGCATTGCGTTGCTTTGGGAAGAGGAGTGCCGTTTCTACGACAATTATTGTGCAAAACGCAGCAAGTTAAAGCAATTTTGCACACTTTTTCGAACCCATAACAAACTTTGCGATTAAAAATTCGTCATTTCATTTTTAGGACACCGAAGCAACGCTCAATTACACATCTCGTTTTTCTGTGATATACATTAAATTTTCTTTTCTCAACAGTTGCGGGATTCCTAAAGGCGTAATTAAGCATTTCTTCAGCGGATATCCACAGTCACCCAAAAGCCAACAGTCTCCAAACTCGTCGTTTTCAAATCTGTCATAGACAGTAGAGAATTGCAATATAAAAAAATCATGATGTGACCCAGGCCATCTTGTTACAACATCCTGAAAAATGAGATTTGAATCGCAGATAGCTAGCATATTTATTGAATGATATTGCTTTCGGTTTATGTATGCATATTGCATATTCGTCAATGGAGGGTGCGATCATTGGGATGTGCGGTTCATCAATGGCACCAAGTACCATCGGCACTACTGAGATTTGGTGGAAATCACTAACTGCGCGTGAGACTTCTGTTTCATTTCTGGGCATGTATATGTACTGAGACGCTTTACTCACAATGGAATTTACAAAAGCTGATAAAACACGGCTAACAGTTGGTTGGGTAACATGCATAATGCCCTTACTGCAATTTTGAAAGCTTCCAGATGCTAGAGTCTTTAAGCAAATTAAAACCTTGTCTAGCAGTTTAATGAAGGTTAAGCAATGAAGGCTTGTATACTTAAGTCTATCCAGTCCAGCTATTATAGGCTAAGAGAGTGATTCAAGCTTATAAATCAATATATAGGCTGGCTTCCTATAGTGGGATGATGAATTAATCTTAACATATATACGAGAAATTCGGCTGCTCTGGCAGCAGATTACGATGGCCGAGTGGTTAAGGCCGTGTCTCCGGTTGAGCCTCGCCGCACCCATTGGGCTGGTAATTGTTCACCAGTCGGTGCGGGCGTGGGTTCGATTCCCACATATCATTACACTTTTCTGATTACGTTTGATTTGGCCTTACATCTTGGTGAGTTAGATTCAAGTTCAATTCATTAATTGAAATCCTATATATTGTCTAGCAGTGTTAGACCTACGGAACGCCGCTCGGGTGCTGCAACCATGCTTCTCATGTTACTTTTCTTGATCTTCTATTCTCCCCTAGCATGTTACAACGTTTATCGTTTTGTTGCTTCTTCCCTTTTCTCGTGCTGTCCAATTATACTGCATGTTATTTATGCATATTATTCTTGTGTTAACGGTACGGAAATAAAAGACACTAACTAACTAACTCCCCATCGGCTGCATATCCCCTTGCACAACATCACAGAGATTATAAATCTCTTGTTTTGTCATGCAAAATTCTTGCAAGACTTCTTGTTCAGTTTTTCTTTCGAAAATGTCGCGCTCGCCACTCTCATATCTTCTTTCATTTTCAATAAAAAAACTCACCAATGACATATTGATACTAATCAAAAAAAATCAAATCTTCATTATACTCGCCGTATTACGCCGAAGCGTGTGACGAGTTGCGGGGCCCATCTCCGCGGCTTAGCGCCTGGGCTACACAGCTCCGAAGAAAAGTCGCAACGGTGGCGAGTAGTTGGCGACACTGTGCCGATTTGACCGGCCCGGGAATCAAACCTCAGACCTCCCGCACCGATAGCGTGCGCTTTGCAACTGAGCTAACTGCCGGTTCTATATTGATACTAGTCAAATGTATATACTGTACTAGTCAAAGATATTGATACTAGTCAAATGTATATACTGTAGGCTACTTTTTTATTTGCTAGATACTTCAATTTCAATTCAAGTGATCTATTATAAAATGAGTTTTTCAATTTTAACTCGACTAAAAAAATATCTTCGTGAAATTCACGAATGATTTTGCAAAATTTACGAAGATTTTGCAAAATTTACAAAATTTACGATTTTGCTAAAATTTACGAAGATTTCCGGCAAATTTTAAAAATACTCGGATCAACAAAAAATCTTCGTACTAACAAAATTTTATTCGCACGAACAAAAATAATATTCGGCCGAACAAAAAAATATTCGTACGAATAAAAAAAAATCTTCGGCCGAAAACTTTTTCTTCGTACAAAGATTCTAATTTTCGTTTTTTTACAAAATCTTCGCCCGAATATAAATCTGTACGTACGAATATTCGGGAATTTTATTCGTTCCGAAAAGCATAGTATACGAAATTCACTAACTACGAATATTCGTGTTCGTACGAAGAGCATAATATGCCGTCCCAGAATCACCGGCGTCAAAAGCAATTTCAAAAAATATTTCTGACCTTAACTGTTTCATAAATATTAATGAATAACGTTTGTTTTACAAAATAAAATCGCTTTTATTTCTACAAAACAGACAACGCAAAACAGCGGTTTTACTATAGTTTAACATACGAACTGGAGTTGATGGCAACTTTTTGCTAAAACCATTTCGTTACGCTTGATTGAGCATTAGTGTGCAAAAGGCGATAGGCGGAAAAGAGCCAAGAGGTTTACTGAATCAGTGTTTCTCAATCGGTCCGCGGACAGGCAGCGGTCCGTGTCTGCTTTTCTGCTGGTCCGCTAAATAAATGCCAATATACTACAATTAGTTCCAAATTGGACTTTTTATTATAACCCACGACCGGTTCCAAATTGGGCTTTTTATTATAGCTCAGTTGCTTAGCGCACACGCTATCGGTGCGGGAGGTCTGGGGTTCAAATCCCGGGTCGGTCAAATCGGCACAGTGTCGCCAACGGTTCGCCACCGCTGCGACATTCCTTTGGAGCTGTATAGCCAGTGCCGGTGCTGGGTCAACTGAGGCCCCCAAAAAACTTTACGTGGGGCCCCCTTTATCCGCAAGCAAAAAGGATGGTAAAGGTGGTTTCACACAGAATGTGATTTTCATCCGATTTTGCATTCCATGCATATTCGTGCAATTTTGGATGAACGAACCTGACGGATATGATTACGGATATCTTTACACCAAATGCAATTGCGTCCGATTATGCATCTACGTACCCTAGTTGGAAATCTACGCACGTATTTTGATTCATTTTCGTATGTTATGTACGTAAATTGCATCGTATTCTGTGTATAGTCTCCTTAAAGCAATTACTGGTCGATGAAGAAACTGAGTCCTCTTAATGCAAACAAATTTCTGCGCAATTGATTCTTAACAGTAATCCACAAAACAAAGAAACGGTTAACTTCGGCGCTAATATTGTTCCGCCAAGTAGGCTACCGGTACCTCAAGTTCTACAAAGGATTGCACATTGCAGTTATCAGCGGCAGTTGCACCAACTTCACGCTTAGCTGATGCATAGTGGTAAAGTTGGCATTTTTAGACCTTATCTTGTTGGATTTCTTAATCTTAACCCTATTAAGACCGGGCTTTTTTTGAGACCTAAGCTGCCTTTGTCATTGTTATTCAACTTCATGTGCTATAGCAGGCGTGAACCTACAGCCCGCAAAGATTTTGAATGTGGCCCGCGACATACTTTGTTTAGTGTACAATTCACCGATAGATTCTGATTAGAAAAGGTTACTTTTTCTTAAAAAATTATTTACGTTTCTGCAACATGCTGCATTTGTGGCTTAAAAACCGCGCAAAAATCTTTAATTTCACGGTAAAGAATAACTCACAATGAATGGCTTATAAATTTTCGACGTAAAGTTGCTTAATTTCAAAGGGAAATTTAGAAATGAAAAGTTAATGTGGCCCGCTTAAAATATTATGCAACCGATTATGGCTCGTTGTGCTTTACCGGTTCTCCACCCTTGCGCTATAAGCCAGTTTGTTACTAAGTTGTAGCGGCAGGCACCAAAACTCATAAAAACTTATTTAAGTTGGCTTCTAAAACTACAGTAGCTGACGTATAACCAAGGATTTCATCGATCTGGAACCCAAAATAATGACAACTGGAAAAATTAAACTGCATGGGTATTATTGAGCTAAAGATGCAACACCTTCCATCTAACCTAGACAGCCTGAAGTGCTAACAATGCTTCATGCCTATCACTGCCTTGCTTCTTTGTGTTCCAAATAAGACTGTGTTGCTTTTATCACGGCACCATGATGGCGCAATAAAGCTTTGACGGTAAGACAAAAAATATGGCAAGACAAACAATAACACAAAGCTTGGTTTATGAAATCCAAATAAGACAAAATAAGTACGGAAGCCAAAAGTGAGGGCATTTCTTAAAAATAAGAACAACAATATTTTTTCAAAATGTACACTCTCAAAATAAGGACAAATCTTTGAGATAAGGACGGTATGGAATCTCTGCGTATAACTGGTGCGTGAAGAATACTCATTTTTATTAAATTGTAATTCGTAAAAACACTCCCTGATTTCACATAGCAAACATTTACCGGACTACCGGCGAATGTTTTGCTTAAATTCGTTATACCACTTGAACTACTGGCTGTTTTTGTGCGCTATTAAGCGTCACAATAATAAATTAAAACTAATAACAAATGGCGCAGCACAGTGCTACCGCAGTTTCCCACTTAATGCACCCCCCCAGTTAATGTACCATGGGTATATTAACTGGAAACAGGCGCCTATTAATGTGCCATGGAACATTAATAGGCGCCAAAGTTTTGGTACCGGTCTGACATAACATGGGAAAAAGCAGGAAAAAAGTATCCAAGAAAATCATTAATCCATTTGGCAAAAGCCGGTACTCAGAAGAACAATTGAAGTTTAAAATAGGCTTATCTTAAAGTTGTATAATGTCATAAATTTGAACTTTTAGCGATCCGTAAGATGAACCAAGTTTGATCCACTTTGCTTGCGGAGTCGCACACCCCTAACACTTTTGTGCAAAAACCATGGTTAACCTACAATCTTCTAAACACCTACCATGTACGACCTCATTCGAAGCAGCAAGGCGCATGAAATAAGCAGTTAATATTGTTGCTATAACCTGTATTTCGTAAAATGTGTATTTTTGGAAGAAGAAAATTATGCTTTCGTTTATTCAACAGATAAAAAAAACCGTTTACATTCCGTACAAGTGATTTTGTCCACTAGCCTACACTTTAAACAAGAGCGGCGCAATAGGAGTCCAATATTCTTCAACCTTCTCGTCAGCACCTTTCTACACACACGCACACTAACAAATTAGCCTAATGTTGCGTCGTAGCACGTACTAAAATCATTTCGAAGTAAAAAAAAACACCACGGTGTTCAGGGCGGGGTGCCTGATCAGGCCTAAGCCCCCGCGGTCGGGAGGTTCGGTGGGCGGTTTCACCGGCCTTGTGTGTAGCCCAGGCGCTAAGTGGCGGAGTTGGGTCCCGCCACTCGTTACACCTTACACGCTTCGGCGTAATATCGCGAGCATAATGAAGATTTGATTTTGATTATAACTCACTAGGCTGCGCGCACCATCTTTTTTCCGTCGGCCAACAGACATGCACTAGGCTATACCGGAATGCACGGCTAATTCATTTCGTTTAGCTTTTCTTATAAAAAAAACGTTGAAAGCGAGATGAAGCTTGCGCATAACCACTCATTTACGACAAGTGGTTGTAGTAATATATAAAATCTAAGACCAAATTCACCAGTATGATTACCGGAAGTTGATAGTAAAACGGAAACAAACAGCCAAATATTTTTTTTTTCTTTCAAAAACACCATTAACGAAAATCAAGTGGGTGGTTTTGGGACTTGGTTTTAACATGACGTTTTTGTTTGGTTTTTAAGGTCCACCGGTCCACAAAATTCATTGCGAAATTTTGCAGGTCCGCTGTCCGCAACCTAAAAAGATTGAGAACTACTGAACTAAATCAATACCGGTAGAAAGCCATCAGGACTGAAAATTTTGCCCGCTTTATCAAAGACAGAAAATTGATTCCCTTATACAAGTTATATCGATTGATTATATGATGTATGCAATTATCCGTTAGCCTTCATGCGAGGTTTAGGGGTTGCCAGCAACTTCGCCACATGGTTACTTCGCCACAGAAACTTTGTCTCGTGGTAACTTACTAACTTCGCCGCACTTTGAGAAGGTGAGGGGAGCTGTGGCGATAGGTGTAGGAAGGTGTAATGGAGTGTGGGGGGAGATGTGGGAAGAGGTATGAGAGGAGATGTAGGAGAGTGTGTTGGGGTGGGGGGGAGGTAAGGGCAGATGTAGGGAAAGGTGAGGGAGGAGATGTGGGGAAGTGTGTTGGGGCCCAACACACTTCCCTACACCTCTCCATTCCTCTCCCCACATCCCTCCCCCACACGCCAACACACTTCCCCACTCACCCCATACACTTTCCCACACCCCTACCCATACTTTTCCACTCCCCACACATCTTTCCTTACTTCCCCCAACACACCTCCCCAGCTCCCCCAACACCCCTCATACCTCTTCCCGCAGCTTCCCTCTACACACTTCCCCACTTACCCTATGCTCTCTACCACACCTCTCCCCACATCTTCCCCCACGGTTTCGATTATGTGGCAAAATTGCCATGTGACGATGTTACCTTTGAAGAAATATCACCAATATTCGGAGCATAAAATATAATACCCGAAAATGATTGAATCGACTCTGCAATAAAGAACATAAATAAATAACTGAACTAACGAAACTACGCTGCCACACAATAACTAATAAAGCAGGTTACTCTTAACCACTGAGCTCAACTGAGCACGCAGTGCGATAACAGAATATAACGGTAGGGCAGCGATAGTGATGTCATAAGTACGACACAAAGATGGTACAAACTCTAGGCATAATCCTACAACCTTAATGAGTTTAACTGGAAAAGCCCGATAAAATTTTTATGACAACCGGGAATTCAAAGTCTTGTTTCGGTCTAGGCTTTGAAATTTTCGATGTACAAAAGTACGGCGAAGTTACCATTTGGTGAAGTTACCATGTGGCGAAGTTACTGGCAACCGGTTTTGGCTACCGGTAGGCCTGCTGTATTTTACTTTGATTCATTTTTTCATTTTTATCCTACTGTCACGAGAAAGCGACGAGGTGCTCATGCGCTTGTTTACAAAGGACGAATCCAGACCACACTCCCGTAGGCCTTTGCAGCTTAGGAGTTGCCTTTGTTTCTGAGTTTTCCGTTTAAGTTTTTGCTTTTGACTTCTTTGGTTTGCTGCTTGTCAAATTCCACCAAGCAGAGATAATCATGGTAAAGAGTCTTACCCAAGGATGCAACAACTAATAATTACCTGGCTCTTCAGTTTGAACAACAAAGTGTTGGGCAATTCCATCCTGCCCACACTGCCACAGCTTTAAGGTAAATGAGTCCGGTACCACTACCATCTACTGTAACAATGTATCGTAATATCAATAAGATGTGGCTTAAAAACGAAGAGTTTTAAACTGGACAGATTTTTCTTATTATAGCACCCTAAGCTGTAATGTTTCATTCTGAGACTTATACCGGCACTGGATTTGATGTAGTGGCGTAGCCAGGGGGGGGAAGGGCACCGGGGCACTGCCCCCCTTCCTTTTTGACGAAGCTTAAACCGCAGTGTAATCAAAACATTCTTATAAAATACCGTAAACTTTATTTCAAAAGCTACCTCATCTTTACCCCTTTTTCATTCACGACTAATTTTTGCGCCGTTTGAATTTCGAGATAACTTCTCTACAAAAAGCGCTAGTTATAAGCATGATTACATCATAACCAGTGTTCCCTCTAGAGCAGTGGTTCTCAAACTGGGGTCCGCGGTCCTTTTGGGGTCCGCGAGACAAATTTTCTGGGACCGCGAAGCACCTTCCAAAAAAATTAAAACGACGATCCTGAAGAAAAAATTTTGTGTAAAATTAAGTTTTCAGGCAACTTTTCTTCCAATCAACTTAACAAACACAATTTGTCATGAAACCTTACAGGCTACATAGGCATTTATGATATCACAAGAAGCAATTTGATGTCACATTAGTGCAATGGCTCCTTTAGCGTGAAGTCTGCGAATGATGGAGAACGTGCAGTAGCAAAAAGGATCAAACGGGATACGTTTCGACTATTAAATAAAGTCTCTTCAGTGGTGCTTAAAACTTCAAATCCGTGAAGTAAATCCATCAACATACAATGCATTCTACCTAGCACCTTTAAAGGTTGCTTCTATATCAAACTCAAGTTTTTGGCCCCAAGTGGGTTGCCATAGGGGCTTATAGTGATGTGGGTTAGTTTGGCTACCGGGAACTTAGTTGTGGATTAGTGGTTATATTTTCTTTCATTGGGTATCGTTGTTTGGGGCCAAAAACTTGAGTTTGATATAGAAGCAACCTTTAAAGGTGCTAGGTAGAATGCATTGTATGTTGATGGATTTACTTCACGGATTTGAAGTTTTAAGCACCATTGAAGAGACTTTAAAAAGGATCAAGTTTTTTTGCGGATGGCTTAAAAGTAAAAACCTGGTGGGTGGCAGCAGCAGTATTGGTTTCAGAGAAGGATACTGCAATGTGTGATTTTAGTCTAACTCTAGTAAATTGTTCATTTTCCTTGAATAAGTTTGCAAAGAAGCAAGTGCCCTCGTCACATTGATACAATAAAAAATCAACGTGTTGTTTTGTGTTTATTTGTGTTAATTTTTCAAGGGGACCGTGAGCCATTAAAAAAATTGCTAGGGGACCGTTGCGTAATTTTTTTTAAAAAGTTTGAGAACCACTGCTCTAGAGTGAGAATTTTGTGAAAAATGCGAAATTTTTGGGCAAATTTTACTGATTTTAAACCACAAATTAATATTGTAAAATGCAAAACTGAAAAACTTGATCAAAAAACTTGAATATTTTAATGCAAGACTGTACCGATAGCTTGTATCTTGGAAAAGCAAATTTACTGCAAAACATTTGTAAAAGGGGTCCTCAAAGTAGTGAAATCTTTGGGCAAATATTTCAATGAATTTATCATTTGGGCAAATTCGCACCAGTCAAAATCCTAAAGGGAACACTGATCATAACAGCGCAATGGGATCAAATATTTAAGTGTAAGTACAGAGAAAAAGCAAGATTGTATCGCAAGAAAAACGCAATCGAATACTGGAGCAAAAGGAAAGAATGTTCAATTAAAAATTATTTTAAGAAGAATAGGGACTTTTTCGTTGTGTTTGTTGTTCTATGGGTGTCTTGTTCGTGCATAGACCTACCATACGGTGACAAAATTGCTGGATTTTCTTATATAATGCCGTGCAGAAGGCAGTTTGATAGGTGTTAGGGTAGCGATTAGCGAACAAGGATTGCCTGCATACGTCTACAGTAAATAATTAGCTCCATATTCATCCGTAAACAGTGACGTCGAGCCATTGGGGAAAGAGGTCCCGCGCCAACCCCAATTTTCTGAGATGTGTCGTTTTTTGTAATTTAAAAAGTGGAAAATTAAAATATAAAAAATTTAGCCAGTGTCATTTCGTTTTAATCCTTCAAACTACTTCCCCCCCCCCCCCCCCCCCTTTCTTATCCTATAAATTCCATTTTTTGTTTTTTAACTGTTGCTTCAATCAATCACTTCGACTCAAGAGTAAGGTTAGTTTCTTTGTGTGTAGTTGAAATTTAAGAAACATTTTGCACGGTTGTTAAAGAAAATAGCCTATAGACAGGGTTACCATTTCGTGCTTATTTTGTAAAATTTGTGCTTATTTTCAAGGGCAATGTCTTAAAAAACGTGAATGTGCTTACTTCTAAGCAACATGCTTATTTTTGAGTCTTGTGCTTATTTTTGATTTTTTAGTGGAAAAAATAGGATACTGCGGACGTGAAGATCTTTTTTTTGGTCTTCACCAATTTTTAGTGGAAAAACAGGACTTTGTTGACTTGAAGACCTTTTTTTTAGTCTTCACTGGTTTTTAGTGGATTCACAATAAAGAGCTATTGACTTTTTGGTAACCTAACTGCAGCGTGCTTATTTTTTGGTGTGGTCCGATGGTAACTCTGCCTATAGAACACACCTACGCTCGTGATCCCATCAAATGCGTCTAAACTAATAATGATTGCAGCCTCCTTTCAATTATTTTAGCCCAGCTTCTGCTTTTAGACATGGACTACTAAAACATTTTTGTATTGTGTGACACTATAATAGTGACTGCACTCATCACTGCAGGACACCGGTATGTCCCCTTTCGATGAGTTAGTGTGTTAAAACGAGTGTTTTTATGTGAAAACCGTAAAAATCCGTTGGCGGCTGGGCACTCCGCCCCCAGACCCTCCTTGCCTATATAGCGGCTGGGTCTTCGCCTCCCCAGCAACGTCCTCCCCCTTTGTTACATGGTGGGGCCACACTGATTGCGCATAATGTCTATGATTAAGGAGCGGTTTGAGGTATGAAAATAAATTTTGATTTGTAATCCAATAATTGGGGCATCTCGACATATTTCGGTATCGTTTCTTAACTTTTTTTTTCGTGATGTTGACGGTACTCAATGCTAAATGCGGCTTTTACAAAGTTTGTGAACTTGTGATCTACAAGTGTCTGTTTAAATTGTTACACGGGCCCCTACAAATTTTTTGGCTGCACGACGCCTCTGTCCCTAAACAAAATAAATACGAATAACCAGAGGTGGGCATTCCGCAATTTGAAGCGCAAAGCGCTAGTTGCGCAACTTCCGCACGTGCGGAAGTTGCGAAGCGCTTTAACAAATTATTTCTAGCCATTGCGCAAGTTGCGCTGCGCTTCAAGGAAAATAAATCCTTCTTGCGCTTTATTGCGTTGCGAACTGAAAAAATATGTAATAGTGTGCGCATTATTGCGCTGCGAACTGAAAAGAATCCGGTTGCTTGCGCTTTGTTGCGTTGCGCGCTGTCGGAAGTTGAAATACTGCGTTGCGCTTTGTCGGATTAATTAAAGCGCAATGTGCTGGAGTAAGCAGCTTTTTGTAACTGTTTTTGATAGAATAGCAGTTTGTTTCTAGGTCAATTTATAGTAGCAGAAATTTTCAGCTCATCAGAAATGTGATACACTAAAGTCTTTTGCTTTTTAAAATAATTGCAAGTGCTTAAAGAGATCATTGAGTGTTGAATAAATTGTATTTACTTGTTGTTGTGGAGAACTTTGCCGCATATGCAAATTATGATTTACCGCGATGAGGTGCTTTTAATGGCACGCAACAATGCAACGTGGCGCAGTGGTTTGGAGCGTCGTTTTTACGACGACCATGATCGCAAGATTGATGGTTCAACTCCCAACCTAGTTCCGTTGTTGCGTCCTTGGATAAGATGCTTCACGTTGATTATCTCTGCTTGGTAAAATCTGGCAAGTGGCAAATTAAATAAGTCAGAAGCAAAATTCAACCGGAAAACTCGGAAACAAAGGCAACTCTTAAGCGAGTCTGGATTCGTCCTAAGCAGCGCCTCCTTTGCTTTCTCGTGATAAAAGGATGAAGATGAAGAAAGCAATCATCAGCAACGCATCTTTTTTCGCTTCTGATTTAATTTTCTTTGCATTAAAATCGTTGTCGCGTTGTAGCCAACTGCCTGCTGTTAAAAGCACCCATAAAAATAACTCCAGAAAAAATTGCATTGCTTATACATCTACTCGTTGCGCTTTATTAAATTTTTCATTGCAAAAGTTGCGTTGCGCTTTTTCTTTTGTATAAACCTCATTGCGGAAGTTGCGTTGCGCTTTAATGCAAAAAAATTATTGATTGCGGAAGTTGCGTTGCGCTTCAGTCAATTTAAAAGTTAGGTTGCGCTAGTTGCGTGGCGTTTCATGACTTAACAGAACTTTTGCGCTTTGTTGCGCTGCGCTTCAACCAATTTTAAAAAAATGCCCACCTCTGCGAATAACTTGAGGCAAAAATCGAAATACGGGAAGACAGCGTGAGCCTAACGCTTTGGCCTGAACAGGCCATGGTTTTGAAGTTCTTGTTCTATTGTAATTTGCCCCCCCCCCCCCAAATATTCCGTTGGCTACGTCCCTGATGTGATGTCTGCAAATATCCTCTGATCTATTAGACTGTTGTACTGGTAGGCCTACAGATTTTGTTCGTGAATTACCAGTAATTTCTCGGTAGGCCTATACGACAACTGACCGCCGCAAACTGACTGCGAGTCAACTGACCCCCGTCAACTGACCGCCACGATAACTGACCGCCATGCAAACTGACCGCCGCGACAACTGACCGCCAAAAGCGCCTAATTTATTAACAAGAACTTTCGCCTCGTGGAACTACAACAAATTCTGAATGAACATAAACCGTCCCTAGCTGGACCTAGGCCCAACCGAACCAAACCGTAGCCGAACCTATCCCTGACCACATCTAATCCCAACCGAATCTTACTCAGCCAACCGAACCTAACTCTAACCTACCGAACCTTACCCTAACCAAACCTAACCCTAACAGAACCTAACCGAGCCTAACCCTAACCGAACCTAACCCTGACCGAACCTCAGAGGTGTACACAAACCGGAGTACCGGAGCCGACTCCGGCAGGAGTGTCAATGTTTCAGCCGGATCCGGAGTCATAAGTTTCCAATTGTTGCAGGAGCTGGAGCAGGATCCGGAGTGAAAAATTACCTCAATTCTTGTGATATTTGTTCAAAATTTGCCATAAATTGGTTCTGATAATTTGCTTGTTTTGAGCGATTTAATTCTACCAACATATCGTTATTGATAGATAATTAGTTAATTACAGTCCATATTTTGCATCTTGCAGAGCAGCCATAGTATACCGGTACCTAAAAACAGGCAAGTTTAGTAAAACAAGTTCTTCTGATGTTAGCAGCATAATGCAATCACTTGGCAAATAAACTGATTAACCGAATTAAATATTTAGTTGCGGGTAGTACCAGACGATAGACCACACACAGCAGGCCTAATCTAACCGACTAATTATGACTGTTGTATGGTTTGGGTAAGGGTACTAGTACTAGGTGTAGTCAGCTAAGCGGTGTGGAATTATTTGTGTAGACTACTGCAGTTTAGTGTTTTAATGCAGACTACAAACAGACAAAGTAGTCTTGCAGTAAGCTTTTGTGGATTGCAGATAGGCTGACTTAGTCCAGCAGCTACTGAACCAACATTTCTTCACTTTACATAGGCCAGAAGTTCTAAATTCAAGTTTTGCACAACCCACAAGTTTGCCAGAAAATTCAAAAGGTTACTGGGTAATTGTATAAAATTTTTTGTTGCTGCTAGGGTTACGTTAGATTGCTTTGTTTGTATAGCCAATAGTTTTAGAAATGACCATGTTTTGCTAATGATTGGAAAAGTAATTGCCACTATTTTGTTAGTTTGATTTTTATGTACTGAACCATCATGAAGTGACATGGCTAAGCGGAATTGGTGTTGGGCTTTGAAACCAAACATCACGGGCTCAAGTCACAACTTGGCCAACCACACTTCACTCATGATTGTGTGGCTGTTGACTTGAAGAGCGCAAGCTCAACCTAGTCTTTCTTGTCGATCTGTTCTTTCAACTTGAGTTTTTTATTGGGCTTTAACTCCTTAGTTATTACCAGTAATATTTTTATTATATACCTCACTATTTTGAAGTAATTGGGTTAGTGCAGAATTTTGAGTTGAGTGATTAGTTAGGTTTGAAGGTTAATTTAAGGGTAGCAACCCGAAGTCAAGTATGTCATTTAAGAAGCAATATTGAAACACGACTGTTGAAGACAACACATTATACAATATACATAAATCAGTGAAAATCTGTATGAGCCACTGATTTCAGGACCAATGTATAAATCATACAATATACATTGGTCCTGAAATCAGTGGCTCATACAGATTTTCACTACTAAGTGCTCACTTAGTTAATTTCTTTTGCATAGATCTTTAAATTTGCTTTACTTGTTATCTACCTGTTGAAAGTTTAAAATTGCTCTGAGTTTTTAATTTAAATTATATAATTTAATTACTAAAGTTTGAATTTAAAATGTTTGTAATCCCACTTTTGCAGTGCTAGAAGTTGAGCTTGCTAGTTATATATTACAATTAGGCAGTGGGCACCTCTACAGACAGAGCTTAGGATCAGTGTACAAAAGCTGCTTCATTTTGAACTGCAGTATTTGGTTCTTCAAAATAACTACCGGTACATTACAATTTTAAATTGCTTTTCAACTTTCATGTAGCTATTGGTACGCATCAATGTTGAATTGAATTCATTTGTACAGTTTCACATGTTCAAAATGAAAATTTAAGTCGTGATATTCAGCAGTGTGTTTATATGAAAATATAACTTGAGTATCTCTGAAGTGCCTGACTTTCAGAAGGGCATTAGCATTAGCAATTCATCTTTTTCTGCTTCTTCCCAAGTACTTAGAAATGCTACAAACCACTAAGCAGTTGCAGCGCTGCGGTAAAATAGCCTTCTGAATTATTTGTCCATTTTCCTTCCTAAACAGACACTTCTGCGTAAAAACAGGAGTCGAACAAGAGCAGGAGTATAAAAAGTAGTCATTGACCAGGAGCAGGATCAGGAGTTTGGTTGGTCAAAACAGGAGTAGGAGTCCCAAAAAAGGCGACTCCATACACCTCTGCCAAACCTAACCCTGACCCTAACCGAACCTAACCCTAACCGAACCTAGCCCTGATCGAACCTAACCCTAACCGAACCTAACCCTGACCGAACCTATTTTCTGCTGTGAGCCTGTTTTCGAGCCTAGTCAAATTATTCAGCGCACGAAGCGCATTTTTGCTACAATACAGCGCACAAAGATGTTATTGGCGGTCAGTTTGCATGGCGGATGGTGGTTAGTTGTTCGTGTTCGTAATTTCTTACCGGTAACTTTAGTTGTCAAGTATATATACCATAACTTTTCATGTACTCGTACTGTGTCTTTAATCTTTATTTCAGGATTATTTTTGCTGTAACTACACTAACCATAATTTTCTTCGTTTTACTTGAACTTAGTTACCGGTACAGTACTTCACCCTAAAAGGTTGATGATGGTTATAGCCTAATAATGGCAGAGGCTAAGGTTACGTGACCGTTACATTTGTCTCTTTAGTGTATTTTATTATCCCTAAAGCGTGGTGAACTGTGAAGTACCAGTAATAAAATAAGCCAAAGAGGCAAATGCTACAGTCACAGAACTTTAGCCACTTCGTATAACGGCAATAGTTGCTTATGTTGTATTGCTGTGTCTGAAATGTTGAAGACCATAACTGATCATTATTCTCCAATTTTCTAAATTTCTTGATTTTTAATTTGAAATCCTTGTTAGAACATTTTCATCATTGGTAAACCTGTTTCATTTTACAGTACCCTGTACCAGTACTTGCGTATACTTTTACTTTTTCGCTGTTACACTGACGTGCTTGATTGGCTATTAATATTACCGTATTTAAGGCATCAGCGGCAGCAAGTTATACTGTAGACATTGAAAAGATTTGAAACAGAGATGGAAGGATAGAGCAGTTGGGATTATACCAACTGACCAAAGCAAAACCCAGAGATTGTGATTGTGTGCAAAACTTATATCATTGTTTTGTTGACCAATTCAACTTATTACTGGTATGCAGCTACAATGGTAATTTTCTGCTGGACCTTTGCTTCCACCACACAGCCACAGTGTACATATAATTCTTACTGTGGGCCCACTCAACAAGAAAAGAGGTTAGATCTAGCATCAGCCCCCAGGTTCGATTAGGGTTAGGTTAGGTTCGGTTAGGGTTAAATTTAGTTGGGGTTAGGTTTGGTTAGGGCTAGATTTGGTTAGGGTCAGGTTATAGGTTAGGTTAAGGTCATAAATTAGATTAAGGTTTGCAGACAGAAAAAGCTTGAGGCTTATTCTAGATGAGACCCAAACAAAGCATTGTCATGTACCTTTATCGGTACCTATGTCCACAAAGTTGCTGATAATATTTTATTTTTTCAAGAAGTTCAACTATACTGTTGCGGTAGTCAGGTAGTGATGCCGCTTCCAAATTTTGCTGTTTTTGAAATTTGCGAGGAGGCACTTTGCAGATTGTTTCAGTACAAGGAAGAAATGAAAAAAAAAGTGACAAGCAGTTCATAGTGTATAAAAATAACGACATTGCTTGCCATTATCTTTTTCATTTCTAAGTGTAATGGGCACCACAATATGATTAGATGAACTCTGATTTTTGTTTTTTACACTGGACACAGAGAGTGGTTCCACTATTAGTAATAATGGATACACTGTGCTTCCTAATTATAAAATCTGATATTTTTTTCTGTTGTGAAGATTCTTTTACTGTTTTTGTGGAAATATCTGCTACTGGCTCTGGGCTAAGTGGATAAGTTCAATTATGATACCATTTTCTATGATCCCAGTGAAAATTGAAGTACCAGTACCTAAGACTTTTGACTGTATTTGTTTGTTTATGTTTGGTTTGCATTTATCTTTCCACCACAAGAAAGCAATCAAAGTGCTACAACAATTTGCTTTGGGAGTTGTCGGCCACCTATCTCCCACTCCAAAATGGGGGAAATCTCACTGATTACCTATTCCCAATGGCACATCAAATAAATTTGCCAGCATGTTCTCCTTTGTCCACTTTGTTGCTTTAATGCTGAGAGTCAAACAGGGAAGCTGTGAATACCATTCTTAAAGTTATGGATGTGACTCAACTTTTGAAAAAAAGCCGAGGCATACGCTTTTGCCACTCGGCCATGTGAGCTGTATTTGTAAAAAAATCAAATCTTCATTATGCTTGCGCTATTGTGCCGAAGTGTGTAACGAGTGGCGGGGCCCAACTTTGTGGCTTAACACCTTGGCAACACAGGTCTGAAGAAGCGTCGCAGCATTGGCGACACTGTCAATTTGACCGACCGAGGAATCAAACCCCAGACCTTCAGCACCGATAGAGTACGCATATCAGCTGAGATGTGCTATAAAATTAATCAAACTTTTGATTACTTGTTGAATTGTTTTGTAGGGATTATATTATATAGTCTTAAGTGTGTAGAATGTCATAAACATCATAATATATGCGAATGGCTTCTCGAGGAAAACATGAGTCGGAACAGCTGCGAAAAAATTTATTGGATCAAATTGATCGACTAGTACAGCAATTGGCTGATTTAGAAGAATCTAAGTAGGTGCCAATATGTGGATGCACTGTATTGTAAACTGCTGTAGACCCAATCTCCTCAACATCAAAAATTTTGTCCAATTTTTTTTAAAGTAACTCGTGCTTTTTTGATATGGTCATATCCAGAGCACCGGCTTGGTTTCCGTAATCAAAATGCTGCTGCACCGGAGTGTTTACTTTGTTTCTATATATGATGTCACTGTCACATAGGATCGGTTTCCATTATCAAAACGCTGCTGCACCAGACTGCTTTCTATAAAAGGTTTGCCGGTGCTCTAAACACTTCCTTTTGATATAAGCTGTCATAATAAATAAAATTATCATTTGTTTTTTTAAGTGTTTGATGATGCTTTAGAAGGTGTTAAGTCAAAATCTAGTTCATTAGAGCTAGCATATCACAATAATCGTACTTGACCCATTCTATGATTAATGATCATGCTGTTGACCACTGTTCCATTAAGGTGTAAAATTTAAGAAAATAAATTGTGGGCTAATTTTTGTTAACTTACCAACTGTGATTTTTGGCCAAATTTTTATCACAGTGTTCAATATTTCGGTGTAAAAAAAAAGTTTCATTCTTTAAACCCTCTAAATCATTGAGCAGATTTTTTATTAAAATTTATATTTGAGAAAATTTGCTCTTGCTGAACATGTAGAGGAAACAGTGCTGGTGACACCCATTTGGCAATGCTGCCAGCTATTCTATCGTTTTAATTGTAAATCAACAATTTGCTTGTCTTCTAATGTTGAGCTGTCGGTTTATAGGATTTCTGCATTTCATTAGTTTTTTCTTTATGTCAATCACTATTTTGCAAGTACGTCATCAGTGATTACATTTAAGACGTATTGAGTGAGGAGTCTCAGGACCCCACAAAAAATAGAAATACCTGAACAGGTAATGGAAAATTCGGCCATAGAACCTTATTCGTTTCTATTGGAATATTCTGCAGTGAGTTCATTTCACTTCACACTTTTCAAAACTTTAACTATTAGTTCAGCAAGTTTTCACAATCTTGTTTTTCTTAATTTTCAGATTCTTTCAGTTTTTTATTACCTCGCTAACACTGCTGATGATGACAGTTGAATCTATGTTGTCGAAACGTTGAGATTTACTGTGTTTTTTTTTTCCTTCATGAAACCTTTTTTATTTTAGGTTTAGGTCTATTAATCCAACCAGCTATTTACATGCTTTTGGCTTTATAATTTTTTAAAAGTCCAAATTCTTGTAAATTTTATAAAATAATTTATGTAGTTTTCACATTTTGCTCTCTTTAATTTCTGAGCGATTTTTAACACTCACATTAAACGCTTAGAGATGATTTAGAAGATGAGTATGAAGAAATGAAAGAGGAAACTATTGAACAGTTAAAAGAGGTTAAAGCATCACTGGATAAGATGGAAAAAGGTGACGTGTCGCTTGTTGATGATATGAATGCAATGCAGTTGGTAAGCATGGTTTTTAAAAGTTAGTAGCAATTGAATCTTAATGTTTATGGCTGATATTTTTTGTTTCACGTTCATCACTGAAATCTATTATTTTTTGTTTTAATTGCATCTTTATCCTATCACAAGAAAACGATCAGTGCGGTGTGCGAGCTTGCTTTGCAGTTGCCGGCCACTTGTATACCATCGTAAAATAGGAGAATACCGCTGAGTGACTTTTCCAACCGCATATAGCAAAATTGCTGGTTTGTTCTCCCCACAGTCCCGTGAATGCTGAGCGTCCAGCAAGGAAGAACTAAATACCAATTTTAGGTCAAAATCAATTTTTGCTATTTTCTTAGTCCACTTTTTAAAAAACATCTTATTATGTTGAATCATTTGATCACTTTGAAAAAAGAGCTACTGTATATATAAGAGTGGTGATGCTAGTTCAAGTTTGTGTTGATTCTCATGAATATTCAGCTAATTCAGTGATTACCGTCATTACTTGAGACTAGTGGTGCTGTAAATAACCATCGTTGGCAGGAAGACTGCAAACAGACCTGAAGGTCATTGAGTCGAGCATAAAATAACTAAGGTTATTTTCAAATTATATTGAACTGAAAATTCAACAGTAATTGAGGAAGACTGCGAAGTGAGCTTGCACTCTTCGTGTCAGCAGCCACCCGTTATATATGTCAAATGCGATCGGCTCCAGCCGTGAATCGAACCCGTCACGCAGGATCTGTCACCTGCGCGCGGTACCGCTGGGCCATGTCGCTGACGAGCAGCCACCCCTTATTAAATTTTCTGAAGTATTTATCAAGCCTTTTTTTTATACTTATTCAGTCCACTTATTAGGGAATCTTAAAACTTCACTTGTATATATGTGTACATTGCGTTTTACCGTAATTTGAAAAGTTATTGAAAAAAAATTTGTGGCTTATTTCCTCTCTTAAAAGTGCTGGTGGAATGCTAACAATATTAAGCAAGCCACGTAAATGTACGAAATACAATAAATGTGGGACGAAAATAGTCAAGAAGGAAAACTGAAGCCGCAATAATTCTTAAAACAGGTCATTTCGAAAACATAGGTTCAGCTGTCATTATCAGCAGTGTAATCATTGCGGTACAAAATTTAAATCTTTCAAATTTGTGCTGCCTTGCTTACACTGCTGATGATGACAGCTGAATACATGTTTTCGAGACCTCCAGTTTGAAAAATTATTTTGGCTCTATTTTTCCTCTATTAGGTAAAATGTTTTATTTCTTTTTTTTTTTTTTTTGTATCTTCAGTTAATTATTTATTTTGAGAGGCTTTACAAGCTGCGATATCTCAAGCCTTCAAAACTCCCGAAGTAATTCGATTATTCGCTAAAAAAGAGCCAGGCCAGTTGCGAACACGACTTGCTTCCATTGAAAGAGATTTTAAAGTGGGAAAACTACCTGAAGATTCATATATTCAGGAGAAGTTAGAAATTCTAATCGCCGTCAAGAAGCTTGGTGAAGAGGTGAATAATATTGATCATTGAGTTTTCCGCCAGTTGGCGTAGTGGTTACAGATATCGTTATCGGTGCGGGAGGTTTGGGGTTCGATTTCCGGGGCGGTTAAATAAATACAGAGTCACCAACCGTTCACTGTCGCTTCCTCGGAGCTGTGTTGCCCAAGGGCTGGAAGATTTTCGGACTAATGGGTCCCGGACAGAAAAAATGGGTACCAGGACAAATGGGCTCCAGGACAAATGGGTCTCGGACAAATGGGCACCAGGACAGGGGGTCAGGGTTAGGGTTAGTTCAGGGAAATAATTGTCCGTAACCCATTTGTCCTAGAATCGGGCTGGTAGGCGTTGATGGGCTCCACCATTCGTTATACGCATACGAGTATAATGAAGATTATTTTGATGTTTTGTTTTCGTCGTTGAAATTTGTCTGCTTAGACGTGGAAGCTTTGATTTATTCTTTCAGCTACTGAACCTTTAAATTTTGTCCTACGCCCTGTACAAGCTCCTTGCTAATGAACTAGTTTCCTTTCACTTAAGTAGTTCTTGACCCTTCTAAGCCCTTGGATATTCTTACTTTCATAAAAATGTAGGTTTCTTCATGCATATCATGAATATGTTTACTTAGAATATTAACTTGATTAGTTCAGGCTTACAAACGTAACCGAACTGCTTTTTTGTGCTTTTGTGAAGCTTTGCCATTCATTCATTGTCATTTTATTCCCGCGATTTGTAAAAAACAAATGCGAAAAAAAGGAACGCGTACGTTGTAGCATGCAGCCGCGGCTGCCACCAACATTCATCCCTGCTACAGTACCGAAAGAGAGGCTTTGCACGCTGCAGTAAATGTGGGCCATAACTGATATCCTAACATATTGTTTTCAATAACAGAACAAGTCACTCGAGTGGTAAGAGCGTCAGCCTCTTGAGCTTTAGACTTTGGTTGATTCCGAGTCGGGTCAAACTAATGACTTAAATTTGTAATAACAGCTTCCCTACTTGACGTTTAGCATTAAAGGGACAGTGTGGAAGAACAAGCGGGCAAGTTTACTTGTTGCGTCATTGGGAAAGGCACTAAGCGGCATTCCCCCATCTTGGTGTGGTAGACAGGTAGCTGGCAATTCCTGAGCGAGCTCGTATTGCGCTAGGATCGCTTTCTCGTAATAAAGGGATAAATGACAATTAAATATAAAGTACAAGACTGTTTGGCATGACTGACTCGACATTGAAACAGGATTTTGGGGTTGCGGGTTGGTTTAGCTTTGAGATTAGTTTTCGGGTTTGGGTCAGGTTTGGGTTTTTAACGCGAAGACGGTCACGCTCAATAGTCGCTCACTCCGAGATAACCTTTTCCATGCTGCTATTTCAGCTTACCCCTGGCGAGCATGCGTTTGTGTCTCAGCATGGAAAAATGTCGCTTCAAAATTTCACGGAAGTGGATTTCGAGAAGTCATCAGCCGATGACGTATTGGCCACTGCGGGAAGCAACATTAAACGAACTCTCAAGCAATAACCTCATGATTTTGCGATATTGTTTTTTTCACAAGTGCATTGTTTGTTAATTGTAGGTAGTGTCTAGAGCACCGGACTGGTTTCCATCATTAAAGAGCTACAACACCGGACTGTTTGTTTCTTTACGTGACGTTGACATCACGCTAGTATGACGTCAACGGTAGTAATTTAGTTTATGTAATTTTGTGGTTAGTGCGTACCAAAAACAATTTCAAAAGAAAAAGCCCGCCGCTGCTCTAGACACTTCTTAAAAGTATTATTTTCTGCATTTGATCTCAAAGACGCTACTGTTTTCTTTTTTTGATTACATTTAACCTATTGATATTTCTGATTGGTTTGTAGAAAGTGCTCGCAGTGCGCTTGCAGGATGTATCATTGTATCAGGCTGCAGTCTTGGTTATCGCAGTAGTTGAAAACAGTGCTATTGGTGCGGAAGGTCTGGGGTTCGATTCCCTGGCCGGTCAAATCTGACCCAGTGTCCACCGTTGCGATCTTTCTCCAGAGCTGTGTTGCCCAGGCGTTTCGCTGGTGAGATAGGCCCGCCATTCGTTACACGCTTCAGCGTAACACGCATAGGTGGCGGAACCGAGGGGGCTCTGGCCCCCCCCCCACTTTTGTGTCAGGGGGGGCCCTGGGTGGGCCCTAATTTACGCGTTTATTTCTACAATCTTGCCGCTGCATGAATGTATTTGAAACTTAATAGGCCTACTATCGAAATTTAAACCCAGAGATGTCTTTAAAATTTTGTTTGTGGGGTTGGGTAACAGCAACTAGAAGCAAGAACCGTGGGTCTGAAGCCCACATAAATTGAACATGTCACATGTGGACAAGCTAAAAATGGGTTGTAGGCATAGGGCCGGATTTACGTATAGGTTAAGCAGGCTGAAACCCAGGGCCTCGTAGAAAATGGGGGTTTCATCTCGAACAATCAAGACCTTTTTTTGTTCTCTTCACCGATACTTTCATGGGAAAACAGAACATCTGAATACGTGCATACCTTATTTTTGCTCTTCACCATACCGATATTATTTTCAGTGAAAACAGGACATCTGAGGACGTGAAGACCTTCTTATGCTCTTCTAATCAGTGTGATCAAATAGCTTAGGGCCTCTCATTGCCTAAATCCGGTCCACATGAGCGCATTTAGGGGCGGGGCCATTGTGCCATGCCCCCCCCCCCCCCTTTTGACTCTGCCTTTTAGTGAAAAAAAAACAATACTAATGGTGCCAAGTGACTAAAATTAGCCAGATTCTTTTGGCGGTTTCAGTAGCGTATGGCCAGGGGCGAATCCAGAGGGGTAGGATAAAGGATATGCATCCTCCCACCAGCCATTTTTAAAAATGTTTTTGATGCATACAATTTTTCTGTAATTTCGAACCCCTTCGATAGCTATAAGCCTTACGCCTTAAGCACGCATAATTAAAACTGTGCGAACAAAATGCATCATATTTGGCGAAGCATTCAGAATTAGGGTCAAAAAATTTAAACACAATTTGCCTGAAAATTATTCAAAATGCACTAAAATATCCATTACAGCATGTAAATTTTGAAAACTTTTCCGGGGGACCATGCCCCCGGACTCCCCCAGAATTTACCTGGTTTCTAAATCAGCATCAAATTAGTTCTGCCGAAAAAAAGACGCTGGAAAAAATGTGGAAATTATGCCCCCCCATCTTTTAAAATTTCTCGCTACGCCACTGCCGTCCTTAGTTGTAGACGAAGAAAATCTGGTCATTGGTTTTGGGCCCCCCAATTTAGAAATGCTTCCGCCATCGCTGGTAATACGGTGCGCATAAAAAAGAGTTGGTTTCGAACAGCTCTGATGGCCGAGTGGTATAGAGCGTCCGTTTCTTGAGCTGCAGACTCGGGTTTGATTCCGAGTCTGGTCAAACCTATGACTTTAAAATTGGTATTCACAGCTTCCCTGCTTGACGCTCAGCATTGAAGGGACTATGGAAAACAAGCCGGCAAGTTTACTTGTTGTGCCGTTGGGAAAAGCACTTAGCGGAATTCCCTCGTCTTGGTGAGGTAGACAGATGCTGGCAATTCCTAAGCGAGCTCGTATAGCACACTGATCGCTTTCTCGTGATAGGAGAATAAATATGCAATCAAATTAATAAAAAAAAATTTTACTGTGAAGGTGCGCAAAGCTCACTCTGACTGAGACGTATTAAAATGTATTGTATTATTAGAGATCAGTGGCGTACGCAGGGGGGGGGCTCCTATGCGCGCGCCCCCCCCTTTGGAAAAATCAGAAACTGAACTAATTTATGAAGATCATTTGTCAAGAGCATCATATTTGCAACCATCAAATAAAACTCCAAAAGTAGGCTATGCAACAGGGTAAATTTCCCCATCCAGAGGAAATTTTGTATTTGCAAGGGGAAATTCTATTTTAGGGTTTGTGTACGAATTACGAATATTTTAAGCTTCTTATACCGCAGTTGCGTCCAATCCTTTGTTTATTAATTTTTTGCGAAAAACTATTAATGCAGTCGTTCATATCCAAGATCATTCACTAGTCACTAGATTTAGGCTACGTTTACATGAGACTTCATTTCGCCCGAAACGAAAAAAACACATTTCGGTAAGGTCTGCAAACAATGGATGACTTGTGTTCACACGAGCGCACCGAAATGAAATCTTTTTTTTTCCGATTTTCATTTCTGTCTTCAGGACAGAAATGAAAATTCGTTTCGGGGGTGTGTAAAGCGTGTGAACGCAAGCGACATGGAAGTAATCCGAAAGGAAAGTATGTCAGCAATATAAAGACTATTACTAGTTATCATGATGCAGTAATGTGTGTAGGCTAGTAAGAAGGAGGTGACGTAGGCTATCTACATTATGCTGTGGCGTAACTATTAGGCAAGTTCATAGTCTAGTGTAAGCTATTAAAAGCTTATTGGGATTGCGCTTAACACCTAGCTGTTCATCACTTTTGCTGGCTGCTTGAGGGTAGACTACAAGTACACTGTCTGTAGTAGTTTATTGGTAAGGGTTTAGGGAAACCTTGGTTAGAGCGTGTGCAAATGAAGCGCTATAGATTTTCAACGTCAGGTGTTTAGTGACTAGTACTGTCACCTTGAGTTGATAGTCAGGCAACAGGTTAATTCACTCTCGTTAAGCAACTGGTTACCAGTATGTTATGAAATGATAAACTCAGCAAGCATATTCATGATTTCTTCTTCTTGCTTGCGAAGTTTTAAAAACAATTTCACCATTAATTGCGCGTGCAATTGATGCAAAGCCAAATAAGCTAACATCATGCACGGTACAAGCGCTAGCAATTCTACGTCTAATCAAAACTGAAAATGATGACATCATAATCAAAACTGAAATGATGACATCATGGAAGCAGACCGCAGTATTTATAGTTCCGTTGCTTTCGGGGTGAAATGAAACACAAGGAAAAATCCCGCGCAAACCGGTTCAAACCAGTATTTTCATTTCGCCTTGTTTTCATTCCGGGCCTCATGTAAACGTAGCCTTAGTCAAACACAGATTTTGCGCTTTTTGTGTAACAAAAATTATTTTTAATGGCAATATAACATTTGCTATTCTTCTTAAAAAACTTATTTTAATCAAATTAGCAAGAAATAAATTGCCAGATTTAACTTAGCGCTTGACCTTTAAAATGAAGAGAACAATCACTGATTTTTTTTGTCTGCAACCTAAAAAAAAGACAGCCCAACCCGCTCAGTCTTCGACAGCTGCCCAACCCGCTCAATCTTCGACAGTTGCAACGCAGCAACCAACAACATCAACCAGTGCTGCACCAGTGGAACCAACCCATATTGAGAATGACAGCCCGAGTTATGACGTTGGTGCTGTCGAGTGGTCGAAGATGTCTGACATGGAAAAAGTGTGCTTTCTTACGAAGCCGTGGTGTCCGCCTACAGGTTTTCAATGGCCATACACCGAACGCAAAGACCGGGGCAATATTAGACAAAGATATCTTGGTCCTCAACATTTTGCCGGAAAATACGACATGTTTTCGTACTCCTTGTCCAAAAAGGGGATTTTTTGCCGTCCCTGCGCCATTTTTGCGCCCGACGAAGTTGGAGGAGTGAGGCTTAACCGCATGGTGAAAACCCCATTACAAAAATATGACCATTTGACTGGAAGTAATGGGTATTTGACAGAGCATCTCTCAAAGAAGTTTCATGAAGATAGCTTGTCGAAGGCGAATGCTTTTGTAGCCCTTGTTCAAAGCAATGCAGGAGATGTTGAACAACAAGCAAATATAGGAGCTGCAAAGAAACGTGAAAAGAACCGAAGGGCACTTGAACGCATCGTTTCTTCAATCGAGTTTTTGGGGCGATTGGGCCTTGCTTTGCGAGGACATCGTGACTCTGGTGACTTACTGATGCCTCAATCAAATTCATCAGAGATAGATTACACGCAAGGAAATTTTCGAGCAACTTTGCAATTCATGGCATCTTGCAACGATAAAGTTATTTACGAGCATATTAGCACCGCTGGGAGAAATTCCACCTACATCTCACCCAGGATACAAAACGATCTTTTAGAAGCTATTGGTGTATTTTTTCAAAAGCGTATTGTCCACGAAGTTAAAGAAGCACGATTTTTTTCCCTGCTTGCTGATGAAACGACGGACGTATCGATTAAAGAGCAATTGACTATTTGTCTTAGATACGTGAGAGATGACAGTATCTGCGAGCGCTTTTTTGCATTTCGGGAAGCTACCGATTTGACTGGAGGAGGGCTAGCGGCACAGCTTTTAGCAACATTGACGGATGCCGGTATACCTGTTAGCGGCATGGTAGGTCAGGGTTACGATGGAGCTGCAGCCATGTCTGGCCACAAAAGTGGCGTACAAAAGCACATCCGTGAAAGATGTCCCGCAGCAATGTACGTGCATTGCATATCACATTGCTTGAATCTTTGCTTGATGAAGGCAGGTCAGGTGACCGGCATAAAAAAAGCAGTTACCCTGATGCATGAAATTGCCGTATTCTACCAGGATTCGAACAAGCGGACCAAAAATCTTCAAGAAGCCATCGAACAGAAATGTAAGGAGTCCGGAAGAAGTCGTCTAAAGAATCACTGCGCTACTCGATGGGTTGAAAAACAAGAGGCAGTGCGTGTCTTCAAACAACTTTTGCCAGCTCTTTGGATGTCTTTAGATGACATTGCGTCATGGCCTGGTAATGCAAGCGGTAAAGCATCGTTGTTTACTTCATCTCTAAACGGTGAATTTGCTGTGGCTCTTCACATTCTCACGTCAGTTTTGGAAGTCACCAAACCCCTTTCTGTACGATTACAAGAAGTGGCTCAAGATATTCACCACGCATGCGAGAGTGTTCGTGACTGCATTACCACATTACAACAAATGCGCACTGACGAGACGTTCAAGAAGATTTTCGAAGCAGCAGAGGAGCAGCACGGAGAAAGAATAGAGATGTCAAGAATAAACGCTCGTCAAACCAACCGTGAAAACCATCCGGCTCAAAACGCTGAGGAATACTATCGACGATCGATGTACTTTCCGTACTTAGACGTCTGTTTGGAGCAACTGCGCGAAAGATTTACCTCGCAGTCTGTGATTGCATATGCCCTAAGTAGCTTGCTGCCTTCGTTCGTTAGTGAAGCCGATGCGAGAAGCCTCAGAGCCTCCGTTCAGGCGTACGATTGTTTTATTGAAGGAGGGAGTGATGGCTTCGAGGCTGAATTAATGCGGTGGCAAGCTTACTGGGCACTTCAACCTGCCGAACAACGTTCAGGGAAGGTCCTTGATGCTCTCAAAGTAGCAAGAAAATTAAAGGTGTATCCCATAATAGAAACTCTGCTTCACATCTTCGCAACACTGCCTGTCACAACCGCATCTGGTGAACGATCATTCAGTGCCCTCAAACTGATCAAGACCTATTTGCGGTCAAGAATGAAGGAAGATCGTCTCTACTCCTTGGCGCATTTATATATAAACAGAGACATTAATCTCGACCATGACCAAGTCATCGATCAATTTGCGAAAAGCAATCGACGGTTAAATTTAAAATAACTTGGTTTCTTTTCTTGATTGAGTGACTTCGTTCTTATGATGGCTATCTCCTTTCTGAAACTGCTATCGATTCGTCTTAGGCTTGTATTCTTTTCTTTTTGCGGTACAAATTAGTTTTCTATTTTATTTTCGTTTTTGCAGCACCGACCTAGCTTAACAAATTCCAGACAAACCTGGTTTCAGAACGCCTTAAAAACATGTACATGAGAGCGTAATTTTATACTATTTTCAGGGACAAGTCTTCCAAATCTTGAGTAGGATAAGAGTAGGTTTGACACTAATTCAAAAAATAGGAATTCCTAATTATCGCGTCGCTCGCGCCCCCCCCTTAAAAAAATTCTGCGTACGCCACTGTTAGAGATATTTGTTTCTGTTGCGACCAGCCGTTAGCTAAGTTGCTTTGCGCCCACGCTATCATTGCGGGAAATCTAGGGTTCCAATAGGCCTAACGGTTCCGTCAAATCGGCAAAGTGTCGCCACCGCTGCGACGTTCCTTCATGAAGAAATGTCACGAATTTTCGAAGCATAAATATAATAATCGAAAATGATTGAATCGACTCTGCAACAAAAAGCATAAATGAATAACTGAACTAACGAAACTACGCTGTCACACAATAACTAATAAAGCAGGTTACGCCAAACCGCTGAGCTCAACTGAATACACAGTAGCCTAACAGAACATAACAAGATAGCAACAATAGTGATGTCATAATTATGACACAAACGTGGTACAAACTCTAGACGTAATCCTACACTTCGGAGCTGTGTAGCCCAGACGCTAAGCCGCGGAGATGGGCCCTGCAACCAGTGGCGTACGCACGGGGGGGGGGGGGGGATTCGGGGGTCACCCCCCATTGACGGTTAAAAAAATGAAAACCTCTCTTCTTGAAACGATCCGCTATTTTTCATACAGAAATTGCTATCAATGATCATGTTTTTCTGTGCTATCCAACTTGCTTATGTTATATAATCTTGAAAAACTTTCATTGTGATGCAAAAATACCGGTAATCAAACTTTTCTGGTGCGTTGCGCTTGACGGTGACGATTGCAGAAAAAATGAATTTTTTTTAGACGAACCGACTTTTCTTTGTGCGGAGCTTGCCGAAATTGCTGACATGTTATTTCTGTCATGTTCAACTTTCTAATTTAATTTCGAGAAACTTTTATTATGATGCGATGCAACAATACCGGTATTCCAACTTTTCCGATGGGTATTGCCTGAACTGCATTTTTGTCATTGATGCTGTTGCGAAGCAATTAGTAAGTTTCCTTAAATACGGTGTATCTGCAACAGTGGCGTAGCCAGCCCAAAATTTCGGGGGGGGCATACCTCCATAGGCTTTTCCAGTGGCGCACCCGGGATTCGGCAAAGGGGGTGTCCTAACCGGGGATGTGGGGGCGAAGCCCCCAGCCGCCGGAGGCTAAAAGGGTCTGGGGGCAGAGCCCCCAGCCAGGGCCGGATTAAGGCGGGGGCTGATGGGGCTGCAGCCCCAGGCCCACTGAAAAAATAGGCCCCTCGACTGCAACGTAGGTTTAAGAACAACTCAGTGATTTTTTCATCAATCAACTGTTTTACAGTATTTTAAAGTCGAATACGAACTACCAACCTTTTATTGAATGGCCTAATCTATGCAGTTTAGGACAGCCCTAGGAGAGTGATTCAAGATTGTATCAATGCCAAAAGAATATACTCTTGAATTTAAATCACAAGATGTGCGGCAATTAAACGAAATCAAAAAAGGCTGATTAGTGATTACTACGGCGATTCACGGTCAACAAAGTCAATTTTTTTTTGGATGTAGAAAATAACTCTAAAAATGTGGAAACAAAATTCCACGATCGTAGGATCAGTGTTTATGAAGTTATAAAGTCATAAATGTCAATTTTTTGTTTTTTTGGTCAATTTTTTTTATTAGGTCAATTTTTGCTTTCTTGCTTTTTTTGCGCGATTGTACTTTATAGCCTACTTAAAAAGAGATGACTTAGATAATTTAGAGATGGAGGTTCGTAACTGTTGGTGGTACCACGGAGGTGCATGCTGTCGCCTGACTGTTACTGGTATTACAGTTTTACACATGCTTAATTTATTCATGTAATGTTTGATGTGATTTGATTGATTTCGATTGTAAAGATCCGTTCAGACGGCTTTGCAAGATTGCAATCTTAGCAAAATCGGATTATGATGAAATAAGCTTTTCGATGTGCTTTCATTTCTTACATATTTTTGCCGCTACGTGCAGGTAGTCAAAAACATTAGAATTGAAAAGACAATGCATTACCGGTAGTTATTCGAACGTACTTTGATGTTACGCAGATTGCAATACAGCGACTAGCAAAACACTTGAATTATATGTGCGTACATTATTTATAATCTAAGCACTAACTGAAGTGACTTTGGTGTTTTTTTTTCTTGTGGACTGGTTCTTTCATTTCATTGTTTCGTTTGGTCAATAAAGTCAATTTTTTGATAAAATAAGGTCAATTTTTTGAGATTTTTTGGTCAATAAAAAATCGCCCTAGTGATTACCAAAACGAGTTTGTGAAATTCGGTCCTACTTCGACTTGCGAGATTCGGACCAGTGCAGCGTCACCAACCCAAGGGCTGACTGGCTGAGGCATTCATTCGAGCAGGAAACAGGGTCCAGAAGCTACCGGTAGCTTTGAAGTTATTCCAGCCCCCTCCTAACCAATCGAATCTCCCTATGTTGTGAGTCAAAATTGCAGAAACCGAAAAAATGCCAAAAAATATGCATGAAAACATTCTTCTACAGTATAACGTACAACGATTTTGACGGTTTTCGAAACAGAATTCAGAATGAATAAATAAAATGGTTATTAATATAAATGTTTATTGCTGCGTAAATTTTGCAGCAAATCACAGTCAAATACTATCAATAGCCTAGCATCGGTTACAGCGTGTTATGTAACGTTTTATCCTGTGGCTTAACAACTCACATGGCCGAGTGGTAAGAGCGTCCGCCTCTGGAGCAGTAGACTTGGGTTTCATTCCGAGTTGGGTCAAACCAATGACTTTAAAATTGGTATTCACAGCTTCCCTGCTTGACGTTCAGCATCAAAAGGACAGTGTGGAGAACAAGCCGGCAAATTTACTTGTTGTGCCGTTGGGAAGAGCACTTAGCCGAATTCTACTACCTTGGTGTGGCAGACAGGTGGCCGGCAACTCCTAAGCGAGTTCATTATAGCGCATTGATTGCTTTCTCGTGATAGGAGGATAAATATACAACTAATACAATACGATACAAACTAAAAGGAAATCAATCCGAATCTTCATCAACTCAAGATTGCGCTGAAGCGTGATACATGTGGCGGAGGGGGTCCATCCCCGTAGCATATAGCGTCTGCTGAGCGACACAGCTCCAAAGAAATGTCGCCGTTTTAGCGAGTCATTGAGATTTATGATTATTTTGTAATACCGGTAATTCATTGACAGCAAGGTAAATTAAAGATAGTTTCACACGAAATGCCGTCCGGTATATCGTACGGGTACGCAAAAAAAGACGTTAGGATGCGAAATAAATGGTATGAAGGAGGTTAAAGTAAACTTTGCATGGCGTGGGGGAAACTAATCGTAAAATTATTTACAAAACATCAAGTAGAAAGCATCTTTGCAAAAATTGGGGCTCTGTAGCATGACATCTTCTAAAGCTTTGTACATGCAAAATAGGGCGTTCTGTTTTAATTTTGAAAATATGGCTTTTGAATGTGTTTAATACTGGTATGTAGGCTACATATTTCAGCAGGTCTTCGACTGACGGGGACAAAATAGGCCCCTGACTATTAGATAGCCCTAGGCCTCAGAAACCCTTAATCCGGCCCTGCCCCCAGCCGCCACGGATTTTTAGGGTTTTTGCAAGAAAAATACTCATTTTAACGTAGTTTTTTTTGTCGAAAAGTGGTCTTAACTCGCCCCTGCTTGCATTCTTAGTAGATGTATGGACGCCCGAGTGGTCTTAATCCGCCCCTGCTTGCGTTGTTAAAAGATTTACGTTATGGTATTAGTATCTTTGTTTGTAGGGTAGTGGTCACTGACAATATTTCGAGGCCCCCCCTGGCTACGCCCCTGATCTGCAGTAATTTATATGGCTGCACACAAATTTTTTTTTAAATCAAATCTTCACTGTACTCGTTTCATTTACTTGCTGCTACTGCAGCGTGTTAGCGAGTGGCGGGGCCCGACCTCGCCGCTTAACACCTGGACAACGCAACTCCGAAGGAACGTCGCAGCGGTGGCGAGCCGCTGGCTACACCGTGTGCGATTTGACCGGCCTGGGAATTGAACCTCAGACCTTCCGTATCTATAGCGACATCTTTAACATTGCGCTATAACCGGCCGGTTTGTTGAAAAATTATTATAATATAAAAATCTAAATTGACCCTGCCGTAAGCGCTAAAAATAAAAAAAAAATACTGCCAACAGTGCCAAGACCAGACCAACGAAAGATTTAAAGAGGCCCAGGGGCGAAACGGGGGGTGGCAAAATCGTTTTTGCGCACCGTTACTGTCTCAGGAGCTGGAGTGCTCCGTTTCCCAGACACCTCGATTATGTGCTTGAGAGTATCTGATGATATCGACGCTGTGATTTGGGTCAAACTTGCTTGGATAATACCGACCCTGTTTTTAATTGTAATCGCATGATCAGAGATTCCTTTCGCGCGTAAGTTACGGTACTGTAGTTTGAAAATGCTTCGGTAGGGAGGGCAGTTTGTTTCTCATGATTCACTGTCTTCACTTTTCAAGACAGGGGAAACTGCCCCTTTCATAATGAGTGCATATTTAATGTTTATATCAAGGGGTATATGCGTTGTTTATATCAAAGCTGATTCTTGAAAAAAGTTTTTTTTGGAGAGAAAAAATAACTTGTTTTGCCCTTCTGGCTACACCCTGTTTGTGACGTTGCGAAAGCTAGCCTGCAGTCACTCAGTCAGTTAACCTTCCTATGGCCGAAAAATGAAGTCAATTAAAATTTTTCAGTAAGTTTTTAACCACGGATTGATAGCTTGAGTTTCTGTGAAACCTTTTTACTCCTTAAATGAAGAGCAAAGAATCAAGCAAAAAGAGTGAATGAAATATCTGGATTGTTTCCTTCGTTATGGCATTAATTGTTGTATCTTTACGCCATCACGATGTGACGTCACTGACTCCCCTCATTGAAAAATCCTGCGTACGCCACTGCCCGCAACTCATTACACGCTTCGGCGTAATACCGCGAGTGTAATAAAGGTTTGTTTTCGTTGTTACGTGATAATGCTGCTGCTATAATGTAACAGTAAGACAAATCAAAAAGTTCTCAAAAGAGATAAGGAAATCTCATTCGATGCGATGGCATTTTTGCGAAAGAATGAACAGGTAGTAGGTAACAAGCTTGAGCATGAGGTTCGCTGTGCATACGGTAGGCCTACCTAATAGGTAAGCAAAGAGCGATGTAAAACTTATTAAATGTTGATTCAATTGCGGTAGTCTTATATCTTTTTGATGTAGCATGACCTTTCGCAGACTTCGCTGTTTTGGTGCAGTTGGCAATATCGCGTCATTCGACCTTATGCTGTCGTCACACTCGCTTAGTCTTGTGACCATTTAATTCTAACAACACCGTATAGATTCTGTATTGCACTGATGAGTAGTGTACACGAAAAAGAAATACGACAACATTAGGCCTAATGGTAGTGTACTGAGATGGTAATAAAATTTTGACGCTTTCTAAAAATAAAATTTTTCAGATAAAGCTTGAACTTAAAACACTGTAGCCTGCGTTAATTAGTCGCTTTACGACACGGTTAACGCATTTTGAGTTTGATAAAATATTTATAACTTAGCCTATATGTCACCATAACGACCATCACAAAAAAATTAACATTTGCATCCGAATATTAAATTGCATTTCTGATAAATTTTAAACAAGGGGGTAGCTTGCTTGGGTAGCGATACCGCAGTTGTTGTTCTTGTTTCTAGACATCAGGATGTAACCTTCTTCTCGGCCCCAAGTTTTGCCCCAGCTGAAAAAATACATAAAATATGCAGCAAATTTGGTTGAAAAAAGTTTTGTTGTCAGCAATCAAATTTTACTTGCAGAAACCTAAGCAGTGTTTTGACTAGAACTGCCAGCGTATCAGCAAAACTCAAAGAAGTTCGTTTTTTTTTCGCGAAAATTTCATGGCGGTAGGTAAGTGGTAGCTCAATGGGCTTCATTCCAAAAAGTGCTCAATATTTATTCTATTCGATACAAGATTTAGCTTACTGTGTATAGGCCTAATACCGTATAGCCTAAGCTGCGCTTTTCCATCTCAAAAACAAGCATTTTTTTTAACAACACAAAAGCTTTTCAATCTGAATGATCGAGCATTATGAAGAGTTAGGTGTAGTGGTAGTTTTTTATAGCGTCCAACAGCCACATGAGGCGATATTGAGTCAATAAGTTGGACAAATGCTGCAAATTTTGTGTAGCATTTTTGGCGTGATTGACTACGACTCTACCAGTTACAGCAATGGTTTTCAACTTTTCTGGTGGAGCGGAACCCCAATGAAACATTTTAGAGACTCGATGAACTCCTGCACATTAATTAAACTTTTTTTTGCTTAAACCCAGCTCATCTCACCTGTTTTTGACCAGCCAGTAATCTTTTCCATCTTGAGTGCCATAGCCGACAGCGAGAACTCCATGGTCCAGTTTTGTCTCACTGCATCTGGGTTCATAGTACACTCCTGCAAACCATGGTTGGTTTTATTCCAATGCAAGTCGTCGGTTATCAGCACAAAAAACGTTGGGCAGTAATACCTTCCAACCAGTGACGTAGCCACGATGGAGGGTTTGGGAGTTACAACACCACCCTATTGAGCCCCAAATGACGTCATACTTACTTCTTTTTCTGATATTTATTTCGAAGTGCTCGATGCTTTGTCATTGATAATCTGATTTTGTAATTGTCGTAATAACAAGAATTACGTAGCGTTGTTTCCTGAATTTTGTTCTTTGCTGTTATGACTGAAGCAATGACGCAATTTTATTAGCAGGGCAGTGCCGCTCCTGTGCATGCAACTACCCTCAGACCTTCCGTAGGGAAAAGGCTAAGCGATTTCAAGCAAAAATGATCTACGTACTGTAGCTCAAAAAAGAACTAAATCGCTAGCATTTGAAAATCGTTTTTCCAGTTTCACCAGAAAGCATTCCCTTGGCTTCCTGACAACAATCGTGCCTTATCTGCCTGAGGTATTTTTGGTTTAATGCATCTCTCTTAAATTTGAGGTTATCTTTTGTTATTACAACCTTCAACCAGGGGCAGACCCAGGAGGGGATGTGGGATATGCTGCGATAGGCCTATGCATCCTCCCGCCAGCCATTTTCAACAATGTTTTGGATAAAATTTTTCCGTAATTTCGAACTTCTTCATAACAATATGCCTTAGTCGCTTTAAGCACGCATAATTGAAGCTGTGCGAACAAAATGCATCATTGGTGAAACACAAAAATTTAGGGGCCAAAAATATGACAAGGTTTCCTTAAAAATTGTTCATAAAGCACTAAAATGGCCATTAGCTCAGTTGCTAAGTGCACGCTATCGGTGCGGGAGGTCTGGGGTTCGATTCCCAGGCCTGTTTTAATCTCTGAGTTTGGGACGGTACAGTTTTCATCAGTTTGCAAGAATGAGCCACAACATCACCGAAAAAAGAACACAAATGTATAAGATGAAATGCAAGCTAATTTACCTTTTCTAAATCTACCGAAGGCACGAAAGAAAAAAGAAGAAAACAAACTTTTTGAAACTTGAAATGTTTTTTACATAAAGCTTGAGTTTATTCGCGAACAAATGCTACTTACCGCTTTCGTACAACTGGAAGGACTGGTGCCCGGCATCAATGGCTACAGAAATGGGACCCACTTTGGCTACAGCCACTTTAAGTGCCATTTCATTTTCTCGAGGAATGTCGACACAGCCTTTCAATGTAGCTCCAACGCTCTTCATTGTGAAGTGGCATTTTCCGTTCTGTGTTAAACAATACAAAATTAGGCCTATCAACAAATTGCTGCAACTTCTCACGTTGACAGGCTATGCATATAGATACCTGCATCATTGTAGCAACCAATAGTCGTAAATCTAACACGGCACATCGAAAGAGAAGCAACTAAGATCATTTTTACTATTTTTGAATCCAAAACCGGCTCTAATCAAAGTTACCCAATTAAAATTTTGCGAGTGATCATCAAATTTTTTATCAAGAACCTATATTGCCAACCACGCATAATTTAGTTTTCAAAACCACAATTTGAAAGCTACGCAGCAGGAGAGGGAGCCATAACTTTTGTACGGGAGGGGCGGGTTAGGTACCCAAAAAATGTCTTACTCGATGTTTTGCATGCTTAGGAGTATCGAAAGTATCAATACACCTCTAAATATATCTTAAATTTAGGGGAAGGTCCGAGTCTCTTGGCCCCTCACCAAGATTTGCCAATAGTTAGGCCGCAACGTGAACTTACCATTGCAGTGTAAGGGTAGGACATTTCGGTGTCAATACCCCCATTGTCCCGAATATAGTGAAAAGCATTGTCCATGAGACCTCCAGAGCAGCCCATGTTGCCATCAACTCCGCTGCAATCAATCAAGTTCTGTTCACTGAGGGATACCAGCTCTCCAGTCTTTTTGAAATGTTGACCTTCGAGTGAGCCGGTCTACAAAAAAAATTAATGTTTTTTGTAGAAATAGCTAGAGGTTACATTTTACCGAATTTTTAGAGCAACATATTGAAACTGGCTTGATAATAACAACGTAGATAAAAGCTAAAATGATTTAAATTTGAGATTTTTTGTAAATCTTTTCCAGTTTTATGGTAGGCTTATGCCATATCGGGATTATTTCCAACGGTGAAAAAACATAGCAAAATTACTCGACTATATGCACAACCTAGGTGTAATTTCTCATCAAGGGTGACCCCGAAATTTTTTGAAGGAGTACGCGCGAAGAAGCTTTCTAATAAAAAGCACCATTCGATAAGAATCTGCGCGATAACGCTTTTTCACGTGTTTCGGTGGAAGCCTGGGCGGTACGCGGGGACAGGTCTGAAGCCATCTGGCGCGCAACAACTATATCATATTTTTGCTACTTCAGAAAATGATTGAACCTTTTACTTCACGGGCAAGGCCTTTTAAGGGTCAAAGAGTCACCTGCCCTGCGCAGCACGTTGTAGGGTACTGCGGGTTGTCATACTTATTCAATAATTTACACCGTGGTATGTTGTTTAATTTGATGGTTTAATTGACAATACAAACATCTCACTCTTACTTGGGTTTTGATTTAGTTCATTTTTATGTACAGTGTAACAACCTCTATAGGCTAATTTGTCCATCTCCCCAAAATTTTGAAGTTAGGCATAAGGGGCATCATTACCAGAAACTTGTCCAGGACAGTAGAAGAGTCTAGCATGTCCCAGTTGTCCCTGTTTACCGGTATTTGTAACTTACGGTACTGAAAGCCCAGCAAGAGCCACATTTTTCTTGGTTCTTCACAGGAGTCACGTAGCCTTTTGTTCTCCAATCAACCATTGTTGGCAAGTCGCCGACCACATCGAATGAAACATTTTTTTGACAAATATCGGTCATTTCGCCTTGAAATTCAGCCAAGTACAAAGCTTTAAATTCTTCCGCAGTCTATAACAGCAGTTTATTTAGTTTGTAAAGTCAACTACTTTGAACCCTCACTTTTGGGGGATTTTAATTGTTACTTTTTGTCAAATTGGGAGCCGCCTCGTTAAACGACCCCTGGCGAGAACAATTTATTACAATACGATTTCTGCAAGTTCAAGTATCGAGTTTAGCGAGAAAGATTTTTTAATTTTCGGTGCATTTGAAACTAGCACCGTTATATCAAGGAGAGCTATCTACACTGAAAATGCAAGCCAAGATTATTTTGCTTTGTGCCAACATTTATTGCTTAATTATCTTCGATGGGGCAAAATATTCGAAGTTTCAAATCAAAGATAGTAAAAGAGAATAAGCATTGCATCAACGCCAACAAGTTTAGAATGGACGAATGGGTTGAGGACTGCGTAAGCGCTTGAAATAGTGTGAAATATCAACAGCACAGCGCGTGCAAAAATTTTGGGTTCGATATTTGGTCGAGTTATTACCGGCTTAAAACTGTTATGATTAGCTCTACCCGTAAAGACGATAAATTGAACACAAAAAACAAATTTATCCCAAAGCTACAAGACTTAAAAGTTACTCAAAAACGTCAAAAAACTAGCCAATATTTTGTTTATTATCAAACTTTTACTGTAGATCATTGACTTCATACCATGTCTGCGAATTGGTTCATCCCCATTTTAAATGTGTGCCGTCCATTGTCGTATTCGTAATTGTGTCTCATGACATCACGCAAGTTGCTCTGCCAAATCATGTGGCGTTTCCCCTCCTCCTCATCAACGTAAACCTTGCCTGAAATGAATCAAATCAGATCAGCTAACCGCAGGGACGGATTGCAATTTTTGTTAAATGGGGAAGAGGGAATTATTTGCATTACATTTTAAAAACCGGTTGGAGTTGTGGTTAGTCTAATGACATCCCATCGGTGCGGGAAGTCTGGGATTCGATTCCGGGCCGATCAAATTGGACACAGTGTCGCCAACAGCTTGCCACTGCTGCAACATTTTTTTTTTTTGAGCTGTGTTGCCCAGGCGCGAAGCCAAGGTGTTTTTGCCCCTGACCTTAAGTGAAACTCTTCGGCGTAATACCGCGAGTATAATAAAGATTTAATTTTAGGAACGTCATAATCTATGGCCAATTGGACGTCTCAACTAACAATATGCGACTTGTTTGAAAACAGCACTTATGCGGCTGTTTGCAGCTTCAAACGTTTCATGGGGAAAGGCCATTGCCCTCTTCAGGCTCCTCCCCTGCCAACCGCAACACTACAAATTAATGACTTCTAACTCTCTAAATGTCTGAACTATACCTCACCTTTTCATTAGGTCATAAAATGGTTGCACTTGAGTTACTGCAAAGTCTAAATAATGTTTTCCGGTCAACTTACCGTTCTGGGATTTCCATTCCTCCCAATCGTTGGGCCAGGTTGATCTGGGCAAAGCATGAGCAATCCCCAAAAGAGCAAGAACCAAAATAACTTTCATTTTGTTTTTTAAAATAACGTTTTCAAAATACAGCTTTAAATAAAATGAGAAATTAATTCTAAAATTTTGTAAATTAATTATGGAACAGGCTGTATGAGACCAGTTGGTGTGTTGCTAAAGACACCGCTGGCGGTGCGTATATCTCGGTTCAATTCCCTGGCCGATTGAGCCGGTCACAGTGTCGCCAATGGCTCGCCACCGCTGCGAGGTTTCTTTGGAGCTGTGGTGCCCAAGTGCTGAGCAGCGGCGATGAGCCCAGTCACTTATTACACACTTCGACATTATACTGCGAGTTAACTGCAATGAAGATATGATTTTTCTTATATGAATTAATTCATTGCATTCCAAATTGTATTCGTCCAATTACACCAAACTCTACAAAAACATAATGGCAGATTATGGCACTTCATAAAAATTTGGGACGACAATTTTGATAGTGTCGGTAAGGTGTCACTTCGCACAGATTTTACAAAAATCATAATAAAGACTAATATTTCATGCAATAATTATAAGCATGGTAATAATTATGATATATGGCTTGCTCCTCTGATGAGATCTAATAAAGCTAGCAAAACTGGCAGTTGAAGGTTGAGTAATAGCGAATAATAAAATTGTAAGATTTTATGCTTGAAATTATACCTAATAAAGGCTATTTTTTATGATGGCAAAAAGCATTAATTTGCTATTTTTAAATCTTCAAACACCTACAGAGTTAACCTATTATTGAACCAAATTGTATTTATTTTTTACCTATTTGCGTACATTTTGTCCTTCTTTCTAAACCGCATTTAAATTTTCTCCTAACGCATATCTCCTCATGATTTCAAAAGAGCTGGTAATAAAAAGAAAGCGGAAGCAATCCACCTTTTTGATATTTACATCCTTCGTTTCGGAAAGTGAAAGCTTTGAACTACTTCCTTGCACTCTCGGTCTAAGTAATATTTACAGTTTATGCTATTGCAGTGTTTTTTTATGGATGACTGGAGGAACCATTCAGCAATTTTGAAAGACCACCAACTGAATTTATAACATAAACCACAGCTTTCTACGCTATCGTCGAAGCAGATTTTGAGAAACCGCTGGACAACTTTGAGAGACCATTTTGCTTCCTCAAAACTTCTTAAAAATTACAGTGCTACAGAGTTTTTAAGTAGGATTTTTTTGACAAACGGTAAAATTGGGGGTCATGCCCATGCCCAAGGAGAGATGCAGCGGTGAACATTAACCCATCATAAATAATTTTTGTTCCCCCAAAATATTCTCGGTCCGGCATACAGCCTTTGTTGTTATTCACACGCTGCAGAACTCTCATCATCGACGGGTGCTTGTCCCGAAGTGACCTGCAATTGGTGGGGGATTTACAAGGGGGACGTTGTGCCATGCCCAAGGATTTAGTTGACGTTGTTGAAGGATATGCCCAAGGATTTAGTTGAGGGGGACGTTGTGCCATGCCCATTTAGTTGAATTGGTTTTTGACTTTGCTTTTTGGCAATAAAAGAACAAATTTTGCACAAAGACTGAAATATGCCAGTCTATTTTCACAGCTTTTGTAGCTTATGTCCCCCTTCTTTTAAACAATTCTCGCTACGATTCTGCCTGCAGGACCTTTACTATTTTTTTAGACACCACCCTACTGCGATCGTATTTCCTGCATGAATTGTCATGTGTTAGACTTTTTTTTTTGAGAAAACTCCCAGTCACTGCGAATGTGCCTGTTAGGAGATGGTCAGCAATTTCATTAAATCATCAATAACACAGCCAAGGAACAGCTTTAAATCCTTGGGCCACGTTTCGGCTTACTGCTGGTGTCATTGTCCACGCTATGGTGCAAAAAAGGAGAAAAATTAATTACTCTGCCTTGAAGCAAGAACTTATTCTAGAACTGCCAGCTTTCTTTTCAACTTGAACAACTACAACTGATTTAATTCTAACTTGAATGTTCTCATATACCCGACTAAAAAGCTGTAAATGACAATGCATAATAATGTAAAACAAAGAAAACTTCACGTGATAGGAAAATAAAATATTAACTCCTCAAATCACGAGGCACTTTTTTAATGATTAACATTTAATGCTTGTTCACTATTTTTTTTTATTGAAGCCCCAAGGAACAATTAAACTTTACGGTCGGTGCCCGTGATTTAAACATTGACACAATGTTCACACCGTTGGTGCAACATAGTTAAATAAACAAATAAATTGAATCCTGTCCTGCAAACTATTTGCAACGTCAACAAAATAATCGACACAAGCAAAGCGAGAGTAAACAAAATTCACTTTTCTTTTTTTATTAACGTTGAGTTATTGTAACTGAACGCGACCTTACAATTTATTTACTTTGTTTTAAACAAATATTTGACATCATGTGCCTTGTACTGGACATTGACCGCTGATGTTCTGCACAACTCCAACTTTTTGCAGGAAACCTTGCCATAAAAATAATTGAATTGTTTGCGAAAAAAAATCGCAACAGTTTTCATCAATTACTCAAAAAAATTAGAACACAATTTTTTAGTTGCTATAGTTGAATATTACATAGTTTCCACATTGGCTAGAGTCGGCATTGAAGTTTTCAACCGCAAAGGTAGACACGTTACATTTTAAAAGTACAGCTGTACCGGTACTCGTTACTGACTCTAAAAAGTACCGCGGTATCGGTACTGATTTCAAAAAGCACCGACTCGGTACTTTTGTGATATTTGTTTCACATATCTGTGCGAAAATTAGAGAGCCATGGTCATTTATAGGTTTCAAAATTGCTCTACTTTCGAATTTCAAAACGCGTTCCAACGTTTATGATAGAGTTTTTGACACGCTGATCATAAGTTTCGCATTATTTTTTTATTATAACGTCATCTTGAGGGGACAACAGCGATATTCGCGTTTTTGCGCTTACTTAATATGTGTCTCGTATTTAGGTGCGCTAGGAACTTGCAACTTCTGTCAAACGACGCAGAATATACGATTTCCTATGTGCATTCTTTATATTTAAAAATCGTATTGGCTTCAGAAAAAAGTTAGGGCGAAAAACACAATGAACGCAATTTCACTCGATGTCAAATATTTCATTATAAAAAGATTGATAGAAAAGAAACAGCATTGAAACTCATTTTCAAACAGCTGCTGTTTTTGAAAGCAAAAACTCAGTTGAAAGCAAAAAGTTGTTGTTTTTTTTTTTTTTTTTGAAAGCAAAAAGTTAGTAAAAACTGTTTTTGAAAAAAAAGAACTCAGTTGTTTACTTTCAGAAACAGCAACATCTTTTCCGATAGAAAAGACACTTTCTACGGATGCGCTACAAGACAGAGCTGAATTGGTTTTGATAAAAAGCTCATTCACGATATTGTGTAAAAAGGAAGAGCAGGTGACGTATCTCTGCGGAACGATATCCATGAAGTGTTCAACAATTTTAGTTTCGTTCTGCCTTCGCTCTTTTGGTCGTTGAAAAAGAAAGTCAAAAATATCATCCTGTTGCTTGATCCATGCGCGGGCGGATTTATGGGGGGAGGGCAGGGGCCCGGGCCTCCCCCGAAATTTCCAAAATTTTTTATAAATTTACTCAAACTTCCTTTTGATACTAATTATGACATTTGCTAACAAGCAAAAATTTACAAAAATATTTTGGAAATTTTTTTATAAATTTTTGCTTGTTAGCAAATGTCATAATTAGTATCAAAAGCTTTAAACTAAACTTCAGGAAAGGTCGTTTGAGTAGCAGCGTTTTCTGTCATCAAAGTCCTTTCTTATTAACGGCTAGGCTGCTATTGTTAGGCCTACTTGTTAAGGCCTACATCATAATCCATACGAAAGTCAAAAATAAATTAATGATGAAAAGGTTGCTTGGACTGCCTATTCGGTGAATCAGTATTGCGGAAATGCATAATACAGATAAAGAGTTCGCTTATTTTAGTTGTAAGGTCAAGGCCAGCACCAAGGGGGGCCTGGCCCCCCCAATCTACATGCTTGGCCCCCTCAAGTAACAAGCTTACTCTTTTGAAGACAGTGACTGTTAGGCTTAATTTCAAACTTTGCCTCCCCCCTAAGTCGACTGCTCTGCCGCCGGCTCTGTGTAAGGTATTGAAGTAGCCTACTGAGATATGCCATTGTGCTTTGGAAATCTACAAACTGTAGTTCAGCTCAGTAGCGTCCTCGTAACACGATACTATAAGCCGCGTGTTTGAGCCGACAAGCCCTATTTCTGCCATTTAAGATCCTATCTTATTTTCTTTAACTAGCGTGCGTTAACCAAAAGAGGGCAGTTACCCCCCTTCCTCGGGCGAAAATTAGTCCATATATAAAAACAAACTAATAAAATCGAACTGTTGACATGGACTACACGTGCTGTCAACAGCCAACACCAACAGTCAACACCCACCACCCCCTTGACGATTGCAGAAACCTTCTATTTTTAAAACAAACCGACTTTTCCTAGTGCGGAGCTTGCCGTAATTGCTATCATGTATTTCTGTTTTGTTCAACTTTGTAATTTAATCCTCGAGAAACTTTCATTGCGATTTGCGATGCGATGCAACAACACCGGAAGTCCAACTTTTGTTATGTGTTTTGCTTGAACTGCATTTTTGTCATTGATGCTACTGTGAAGCTCTTAATAAGTAGGAGTTTTCCTAAATGCGGTGTATCTGCAGTAACTATGGCTGCACACAAACATTTTTTATAAAATTGAATCAAATCTTCATTATACTCGCTTCATTACACTCGCTGTAGTACCAAGGCGCGGTAACGAGTGGTGGGGCCCGACCCCGCGGCTTATAGCCCCTGGGCAACTCAGGTCCGAAGAAACGGTGCAGCGGTGACGAGCCGTTGGCTATAGTGCGTCCGATTCGACCGGCCTGGGAATTGAACCCCAAATCTTCCGCACCAATAGCGACATCTTTAACACTACACTATAACCGGCCGGTTTGTTGAAAAATTATTAAAATATAAAAAACTAAATTGACCCTGCCGTAAGTGCTAAAAATAAAATAAAAATACTGCCAAGGAAGACCAGACTAACAAAAGATTTGAAGAGGCCCAGGGGCGGAACGAGGGGAGGGGCAAGCAAAATTGTTTTTACGCACCCTAACTGTCTCATGAGCTGAAGTGCTCCGTTTTTCAAACATCCCGATTATGTGTTTAAAAGTATGTGATGCTGTCGACGCTGTGATATGGGTGAAAAATGCTTAGACAATATCGACCCTGTTTTTGACCATCATCGTATGATCAAGGATTCTTCTCTCGCGCAATTCATTTTAGCTTAAAAATGTTTTGGTAGGGAGGGCAGTGTTTTCTCATGCTCCACTATCTTCACGTTTCAAGATAGTTATAGGAGAAAATGCCCCCTTCAAAATGAGCGCATATTAAATATTTATATCAAGGTTTTTATGCGTTGTTTACATCAATGTTGCTTCTTGAAAAAAAATTTTGGAGGGAAGCAATTAACTGTTTTACCCCCATGACTACACCCTGTTTGTGACGTTGCGAAAGCTGGCTTACTTTAGTCGGTTAACCTTCCTATGGCACAAAATTTAAGAAAATTAAAATTTTTTCAGTAAATTTTTGGCCATTGCTTAACAGCTTGAGTTTCTGTGGAACCTTTTCTCATTCCTGTCTTTTCTCCCCTTAAATGAAGCGCAAAGCATCAAGCAAAAGTGTGAATGAAATACATCTTGATTGTTTTCTTAGTCAAGGCATTATATAGCTTAATCATGGTCAACTACAATTGCGTAATAACTTAAATTAAAAACATTACAATCCGATGCTCTTTAATACCTCTGAACTACCCCAATTGTCGTATCTTTGCGCCATCACAATGTGACGTCACTAAAACTCCCTCCATTGAATAATCCTGCGAACGCCACAGCTCGATAGCGTACTTTAATCATAGACTTTTTCCTTCAGCTCCCTAAAAAGGCCTTAACATATTAAATTTTCTGGCCTCCCGAAACAAACGGTTTAATCCGCACGTGGCTACATCTCTTCCCTTTCTTCGCTGCTGCTTGCGACCTTGGCACATTCTTTTTGAAGCATAAATTCCACCATGGAATTCGATTTTGTTTTTATAGCCTTATGCAAGCCCGCAGTAACAAAGAGATCATCTCGTTCGATACCGAAATAAAAGATAAACGAAAATGGTGAAAATAAAACATCTCTTCCAGTAGTTTGATAGGAAAGCACATTATCTCACTCTTTCTACTTGCAATGCAAGTCTGATATTGATACGACTGAACGGTCAGAGCAGCAGTTCTTAACCATTTTTGGTAGGTTTCCCAACATAGACTTTTATTATGATCGAATTTCCCACCCGATTATTTTAGTTAATGTTAACATGAGACATTTTATAGATAGCCAATAGGTTTTGAAAGACTAGCAAAACACCCAAACAAACTGCAATATTGCTGTATTACATTGAAATACATCAAAGCAACAACAGTGTGAATGTTGAGTTGTCGACTTTAAAGTGACTTTTGAATTTGCTTAATCACCTAATCCTTTACCACATTACCCATAATTTAATGAATTTCAAATTTTAGCATGGCATAATATAAAAGAGTCACCCAGAAGCTTTTTGTCTAACATTCTTCAGAAAAAAGCTATAGCAAATGGAGCTCACTGGTAGGCAGGTTGATTATTTCTTTTGAACAACGAGCACAAGGCTCAATGTTTTTTTCCCTTTTCGGACTTATACTTACACTTAGCTCCATTCGCTTTCCCTCAATCGTAGGCACTTTGATTCATTCGTTTGATCAACGACGATGGGGACCACTTTTTCTCTTTTCTCACGTAACATTTAGCTCCCATGTACATGGGCTACTTGCAGTACCGGTATGTAATTACCACCTGTACTTTGACCTGCGCTGTAGGTTGTCATTTTATGACTCATGGGTTACTAACTGTTTCAAAAAAAAGAAAAAGCAATGCGTTTGTTGACAATTGTTACAAATCAATGTCCAGGACAGTAATGTAGATTAGGTTTTTTAATAAAAATTACATTTTTGCCTCTAATTTTTTTGTCTGTGGAGAAATTTGCCAACTGTTTATTAATTCGGATGGAAAGACATTTCGCACTGCTTTAACAAAATTTTCCACTAGTGGGAAACAGGGCCGGTGAGAGGGGGGCAGGGGGTACAAAGTACCGGGGCCAGGCCTCTTTTGAAGGTCCCGGCCGCACTCCCAGGGCCTAAACAATTTAAAAGTTTTGTAAGACCCACTTGGCCTAGGGATTTTTTTTGCGAAAGCATGGCCACGTTGGTATCAGCAGGCGCGTCCCCAGAGCAAAGGGGAGGGGCGGTTGATCTCTTGCCCTCTCCCAAAAAAACATGTTGTGAACGGAAATGAATTAGGCTTAGGATCTCTTAATTGCCTCCCTCCCCCCCCCCCCCCCCAATCATAACTAGCGCTGCCGGCAACGCCTTTGGTTAGCGTGGAAGTTGGTATTTTTACGGAAGGGATTAAGCCTATTGTTCTATACAAAGCTGCTGTGACATCACAAGTAAAATTTTTCCTCCCATCGAGCTCGTTATAACTGGTACCAGGGCAATATTTTGTCATTAAAGTCATATTTTTTTGGAAGGCTGTTTCTCATAAAACACTAAAAATTCAATCGAAACTTTCGTGCGATGTTTAGATAACGAGGATGAAAAGTCACATAAAACTCTTGATTTAGAAAATATTTGAAAACATAATTTGGAAATAATTAGATCGTAAAAATATTACTTGACTCATGACTTTACCGGTATTTCAACAACAACGTAACTAACAGCCTGTTTGTAGGGGCAAGGAACGTAGAGTGTCTGACGTGATGCATTTTTCGACATCGAAAGGGAAGTTTTAATGCATACGCACCAATCAGATTCGATTAAAATAGAAAGTGGTGTTGTGGAGACAAAAATTGAGTAGTGACAGAGGCGTAACCAAGGGGGGCAACTGCCCCCCCTGTAAAATGTCTTGCCCCTCCCCCTCTGTCTCCCTTGTAAAATTGTTCATAAAAGTTATATTTTTCGCGTTTTTTTCAAAGCTTACCAGATCAATCAAGTTACGGAAGAAAAAGTTTTTGATTTCCTCTGCGTAACAGTGTGAAACTATGCGAGCGCGGGTTTCCCGCTGTAAAAGTGATAAAAATAGTGGTAATCGCCACTGCCGCGCTGCGGGGAGTTGTCAACGTTGTTTTGTTGTGGATTTCTCTAATTACCGCTGCATCTTGAAGTTTTGTTTGTCGTTTTTTGTAATGAACCGCGAAAACTTTAAGCAGGCTTTCTTTCATCAGTTAATATGCTTTCTTTCCGTCTTCAATTTTGTCGTGACTTTAAATTTTCACGTGATCCATCATGTTATCATGTCTTTTGATAAAAAGCAAGACTGCGAACTCGAACTTGAACTCGAAAAAATATTTTTTCTGAAATCGAACTTGAACTCGCATAAAACTGTTCGAGTTCATTAGAAAGATATCAAAATTGTTGAAAAGAAATAAAAGATCACTACGAAATATAGTTCGTTGTTCAAGTAGTCACAATCCGTGTAAATTGAAGTTATGATTTTACCAAAAGAAAAGCTGCATGCAAGGGCGTATTCTCCAGAGGTTCAAGGTATTCAGCGCACACCCTGCGATATCTCAGGCGCACACGTTAATTACATTTAATTAAAATATTTGGATTTTCTCGTCTTTAATCTTTGTAATATCAGCGCAATCTGAGTTCTTTTTGCTTCGATGAACGACAAATTGCTTTTTTTCAACGCTGACCGATGACGCAACATTCTCTTGTATGGTAGGTTCAACAGATATCGTTGAACACAAGCGAGTCAGACCTTTTTCATTGTATTCTGAATCATATTATATTATATTATACAGTATAGCGGAGAGTGACTTTTTCTTTTTCCACATGATATAAATGCAAAAAATGTCCTATTTGAAAGTTGAACCCAGACTCAACGTCACAATACATGCTCAATCACGCCAACAGCAAATTGCTTTTTTCATCGCAGAAGAATGATGCAATGGCTCTCTCTTAGGGCAGGTTCAACAGGTATCGTTCAACACAAGCAAGCCAGACCTTTTCCATTGTATTCTACATCGTATTGGGATGCGGTTTCGAGTAATTGCTTGTGATTTTTGAAAGTGTGGCGGTCAATAACATTTTAAAGTTGTTGGTCAAATTCAAGTTGTAGGTTAAATTAGTGGAATGGAAGTAAGTGTTGACAGTATGATTGAAAAGCCGTTTTGTAGCAGAAATTACGACGAAAAATTGGAAACAGCAAAAGCTAAAAAGCCGACACCGAAATTAAATATATTAAGTAGCAAATTAGGCTGCTTGATGTTGGTTTGCTGATTTGCATTTAATTTTGAGCACTTCCACACATTTGTTTAATAAATGGCTGCATGCGGCAGCAAATATTGTAAAGGAGCACACCTCTAAAAAATGCTCACCGTACGCCACTGGAGCTGCATGTCGTTTATTTGTTTATGCCATTGCGACCTATGAAGTCCAGGGCTGCGAACTCGAACTTGAACTCGCCGAACTCGGTCATTTTTGCCGAACTCGAACTTCAACTCGAAAAATAAAATTCTTAGAACTCGAACTTGAACTCGGACTTGCAAATATCTCTCGAACTTGAACCCGGTTAAAAATCGATCGAGTTCGCAGCCCTGATAAAAAGTCATAGTTGGTCTGAAATTGCCTTACTTTTCTTTCAATACAATTCTACAATCATTACAACAACAATTATTACAACAATAGCAGATTCAGTCAGAACGGTATTAATGACTGTAATCCAAGCCAGCGCGTTATATTATGACGTCATTACTTATGATGTCATTAAACTGTTGCCTCCCCTAGAACAAAGCTTGCCCCCTTGTTGCCCCCTCCCCCTGTAAAGTGAACCTGGTTACGCCACTGAGTAGTGATAAGGCAAAAGTTGACGCGCTCTCCAAACGCTACGGTGTCCGTAGCGTTTGCAGCACGATCATTTAGCACCCTTGCTCGCATAAAGAACGTCCTTAGATCAACCATCAGCCAGGAGCGGCAGTCCAGCTTGGGATTATTAGCTGTTGAAGCATCTGAAGCAAGAAAACTAAGTTCGTTTTTGTTTTGTTTTTTGTAGTCGCATATTTATCCTCCTATCACCAGAAAGCAATCAAAGCGCTATACGAGCTCGCTTAGGAGTTGCCGGCCACCTGTCTACCACACCAAGATGGGGAATCCCGCTAAGTGCCCTTCCCAGCGGCACAACTAGTAAATTAGCCGGCTTGTTCTCCACACTGTCCCTTTAATGCTGAGCGTCAAGCAGGGAAGCTGTGAATACCAATTTTAAAGTCATTGGTTTGACCCGACTCGGAATCAAACCCGAGTCTATAACTCCAGAGGCTGACGCTCTTACCACTCGGCCATTTGAGCAGTGTAATAGAAGTTTAATTTGATTTCATTATTAAACATTTTGCCATACTTAAAGCTCGAAAAGTTTACATTGAAATGTATTTGCCTGCTGGCTGAGAATTAAAAACAGCGTTCTTAAAATTCTACTACTGACTTCATACTCACTATATGCAGTATAACGGCCATCCATAGTTTAAGCCATCTCACTTTCATGGGGTTTTAGTCATTACCGCTCGCAGGAGGAGGAGCACGGTGCCACGCCTCCCCCCCTTAGCCCTGTAGTGAGGTGCTAAAACCTAACTTTCAGTCTATAATTTCTCAAACTAATAATGGTAGCAGCCTCCTTTCACTTATTTTATAGCCAAGCTTCTGCTTCTAGACGCAAGCTGCGAAAATATATTTGCATTGTCTATAGTGACTGCATGCTCTTTTTCGTTAAAAAAGGGTGCTAAAATGAGTGCTTTTTTATGTGAAAACCGCAAAAATTCGTTGGCGGCTGGAGGCTCTGCCCCTACACCCCATAGTCTGCGGCGGCTGGGGGCTTTGCCCCTACACCCCGCTTGTGCACCTCCTCCTTTCCAAATCTTGGGTGCGCCACTGGTTTTAGTATAATACCCTACTCAAGTGGTCCGATGTATTAACGCATGTCGATTTTGTTGTGTTGCCATACTTTGAAGTTGTACACACGCCTCACCCATTAAGTTGCTGTTATTAAACAAAAGAATGATCTTAGAGGCACATAAAACAGACTTACAGGCACGTAAAACTGTCGTATGAAGGATACAATCGAAAGAATATTTTAAATGCCATATTTCGAACGCGTATTACCAGGATTACGAGAGGAGGTAACGGCCCGTAGTTAAAGTCACTTCAAAACACTTAACCTGATAATTTCGAAAAAAGGTCGACTGGACGCAGGGGGCCTAAAGAATATCTCTGCCCCGGGGCCCGAAATTTCTCTCAACGGCCCTGGTGGGAAATTTTCCACCGGTTAAGAACCACTGAGTTAGAGCAGAGTTAAACCATTGGTTAATTAGTTAATTATTGTGATGTTAAGACTTATAGGCTTTGTGACGTCTACGAACAAGCAAGATGATTTCGCCCAAGATTTGTTCCGAAGTTAACATCCTTTTTAATCCACATCGCTTCAACCGTTCGGAGCGTCTTCTGTTGCGTGCATGTTGGCCTAGGGATTTACATAACAATATATTCTGCGTGGCCGGCTGACGGCAGCTTTTTCTGCAGTCTACTCCGTATGACGGAGTAAAACGCTTTAGTGTGACGGATTAAAAAAAAGTACCACGTTACCGGTACAAATTTTAAACAGTACCGACGGTACCGGTACAAAAAAAGTACCGCGGTACTGTGCTCCTCTGTTCAACTGTTGCAAAGCGGCCCATACCTAACCAGAACTTTTAGTATTTGCCAATCGCTTAATCACTCTTTGTGGCAGGGGGACATCGCTAACCCCCTTAAAACGACTATAAGAGCAAGCATCTGTAAACTTGTGATTGCATAACTTTGTGAGTTGAAATGTTCGATGCTCAATTGCTATGACCGCAAGTTATCCGTGCCTCTCCATCCTAAACTTTGATTGCATGTTTGAATTGTGCATTTCGTAATACCAAATAAAATAAAAAATCAAACCTTCATTATTCTCCCGGTATTAAGCCAAAACGTGTAAGGAGCAAGGTTGGAAACCTGGCTATTTAGCGTTAGGGTGTCAGTTTCAGTTTGAATGTGGTGAAAAACAGATGCCAGGTATCAGTTTTGGTTTGGTTTCACGGATGATAAAAAAATAGGTTTAAGTTTTGGTTTCGGTTTTGCTTCAGCATGGCTTTGGTTTTTGGGTTTCAGTTTCGGCTTAAGTTTCATCCAAGAAAATTGTGTTACTTTAAATACAGATTTTAAGTGTTCTATTTTTCGGCGTTTTTGCTTTATTACAATGATAAGTAGCAGCTCAGATGGCCGAGCACGGAGAGCAACTGCTTCAGAAGTTGTCGACTTGGGTTTAATTCCGAGTCCGGTGAAACCAAAGGCTCAAAAATTAGTATTCACAGCTTCTGATTTAACAACAGATTTAAAGCGTAAAATTATAAAAACTCACTACAGAATGTTTCCCTCTAGTGGGTTTATCAGGTAATATGCTCCGCTCTGACTGCTTCATCGAGCACTTTTGCCATCTGAAGACTCTCAAGCCTTGACTATTCACAGCTTCTATATATGACACTCAGCATTAAACGAACTGTACTGTTAATGATGGTGATGACAATTTTTAAAACATAAAACCGAAGAAAATTTTGTAGAGGTTCAGTTTCAGTTTTGGCGTTTCAAGAAAAAACGGTCTTGGTTCAAGTTTAGGTTTTCAAAAATTTGACCTAACAAGTGTCAGTTACAGTTTCGATTTAGGTTTGGGTTTCCACATTTGGTAACGAGTGACGGCGCCCATCTCCGCGGCGGAGCCTCTGGGCAACACAGAAACGTCGCAGCGGTGGCAAGCCGTTGGCGATACTGTGTTCCATTTGACCGGCCTGAAAAGTGAACCCAGGACCTCCTGCGTCGATAGCGATGTTTTAGCCACTACACAATCGGCCAGCCGGTGCTTGGTGTATCGGTTAAGAGCGTCCGCTTGGTAGACGGGAGACTGAGGTTTTATCCCGGTCGCAGCTTTCACGCCAGGCGCTAGGCACAAGCGGAAGTGTGAAGGGGTTTGTGTATGTGTTGTTCGTCATGTATGTCCCTTAACAGCGTTCAATCATTCGTGATTGATAATTGTAATGGGCCGCCAATTGAGAACGGCCTAAACAATGTGTGCTTGCACCCGCTGTCTCGTACCTTTACCTTTACACAATCGGTCCTCTTTATATTCGTGATGGCGTGTTCAAATTGTCTGTTTGCTTTTTTATCCTTCTGACACGAAAAAACGATAGAAGCGCCATAAACTAGCTTAATTAGGAGTTACTACCGGCATGTTTACGTACAGTAATGTGCCTCAATGTGTTTGAACCGGGCTTTTCTCGTACTAATTTCATACGGTCGTTTCCCTGTTAGCGACAAACTTGCGGTGACTGCTGACTGCAGCTAAGAACTTGCTAGTTAGGCGAAGTCAAACAGTAGTTCTGGGTTTGGTTATCGTCTTCCGTCTTGATTTTGCTACCAAGATAAAATTGCCAACAGAGCTCTGTGGCAAATGAAATCCTCGCAGAAATTCAACATAAATCATTAATTGATTGATTTCTTCATTTTTGTTCTCTGTCATGAGAAAGCTTCGCAGGCGCTCATACAGAGGACGAATCCAGACTCGCTTAGGAGTTGCTTTTGTTTCTGAGTTTTCCGCTTGAGTTATTTGCTTCTGATTCCTTTAATTTGCCGCTTATTAGATTTTAACTAGCAGGAATGATCATCTAAACATTTTATCAAAAGACGAAACAACAAGGCTAGGGTGGGAGTTGCACCAGCAACCTCACAGTCATTGCCGTGGTAAAAACGACGCTCCGAACCACTCGTCTACACTTCCGACAAATATTGCACCATCGGCCTAGTCTTTCATTTTAAAATGCAAAAACCCCGTTAAGTGCTTTATCCCACGCAGTGAAACAAGTAAACCTGTTCGCTTGTTCTCCACGTTTATTTCTGTTGTGCTGATCCGTCAATAGTCTATAACAAGAAAGCTGTGAATTCCGATTTTACCATCAATGGTCAAACGAGAGTTGAAATCCGAACCGAAACTCTTCGCCAGCGAACTCTACTCGGCCATCTTAAAGGTTTTAATTTGAAGGCGATTATTTAACGAGGGGCAACTGAGTGAAATAAAAATAACAAAATTGAACCACAAAACTCGTACAGGTGGCAGTAGCCACTTCTAGATAAGTGTCAATTTGTTCAACGACTTCAACCACTGACTATTGTCGCTTTGCCGCATAGCCTAAGAAAAACTATAAAAAATGCTGTACTAGTAATGAATGTATCGTGCTCGTCGAATCCGGAAATCGAAATTGGATATCGCGCAACACTTTCCACATGGTATGGGCTTGGTCAAATTCACAAATTTCGGGTTCGGTTCTCTTGGACGATTCCCACGTGACAGGAAATTGACCAAAGGATTACGGAAGATAAATAAAATTGAAATGCTGGCGAATTGACGAAAAAAAAAGCGAAGAGACCGTGGATGCTACAGTTACCCGGACTACGATTGCATTGTTTAGCACGAATTGGATAGACAAATAAACAAACAAACAGTTTTACGCAATCGATAATGTCGGCGGGATTACTCCATCGCGTATCGCGAAATGGCGCTGAATGGCGTTTTAAACAATAGCTGGTTGAAGGGGACCAAATCTTCCTGATATGGGCCCCATTCACCGGCCACAGTTCAACGCAGTGTTGCCATTTCATTTTGCGTAGGCTATTATTAATTGTTGTGATTTTTTGCGCTTTTTAATTTTATTCTCAAAATATAAGCTGCTTATTCAATTACCAAGCAGATAATGCTATTTGGCCAGCTACAATAAAGTTGATTAATTTATCGTTTTAATCCAGTCCAGAGTTGATTTTTTTCCACAAGCAAAGATTTCATTTGAACCAGAATCGCGTTGAATGCAACGCTCTAAAGAAAGCTAAAGTCACAAAGGATTATTTGTGCGCTCCAAACTGTTCGAGGCCGAACCGTCGCAATTACCGTATCAACACACATACTTCTTTACATTCCATAGATGCGACAATTTGCCGCCACCTTTATCACCACTCAGGCTTATTTAGGCAGCAGCTGTCTTCGGTAAAAACTATGTTAATGCAAAGAAGTAAGTTCATTGAAACGGTCACATCACTCTGTATTTCGTCATATAACGAGCGATAAATCTTCTTTATACTCGCAGTATTGCGTTGGAGCGTGTAACGAATGGCGGGGCCTATCTCCTCGGTATGGTACCTGGACAACACAGCACCTCCGAAGAAACATCGTTGCGGTGGCGAGCCGTTGGCGCTACTGTGACCGACTTGATCAGCCCGGAAATCGAACTCAGACCCCCCGCACCGATAGCGATATCTTTAACTACTGGGTCAAGCGAGCGCTATATGAGCAAAAAAAGAGCGGGAAGCGAGCCGACATCGGTGAGGGGATAATTCCAAATTTTTTTCTCTGCTAGAAGGTTAAGAATCCTACAGAATGCCGCGAATTAAGTGCTTTTGAATCACAATGTCAGTTTATCTGCTCTTCAAAATGGGCTGAAAATGTAACGTAAATTTTTAGAAGTTACAATTACTCAGCTCAATTATACTCGAAGCGATGCAAGTTTAATAATGCGTACATAAAATGCCGATATAATAATTCTTTCATAAACTTTTCAATAAATGATATTAAATTATGAAATAAGTTCATCTAGATGCAAGATAGACACTTCTGAAAGGAATTCACTAATTTTTTACATGAAGAGCGGTGCTTGAAGACGACTGTTGCAAGGTACATTAATCGACTAGAAATAATGGGACGACATGAGTGGCAAATGTAATGTGTTGCATTGCATTTGGTCGCATATTTATCCTCCTATCACGAGAAAGCGATTAAAGTGCTATAACGAGCTTGCTTAGGAGTTGCCGGTCATCTGTCTACCACTCAAAGATGGGGAAATCCCTCTTTTCCCAACGGCACAACAAGTAAACTTGCCGACTTGTTCTTCACACTGTCCCTTTGACGCGGTGTCAAGAGGAAAGCTGTGAAAACCAATTATAAGGTGGTTGGTTTTTTCCGACTTGGAATGAAACCCGAATGCACAGCTCCAGAAGTGGACGCTCTTGATACTTGGCCATCGGTGCTGTTATCGGCCAGTCTGCCATCGTGCAGCAAAAAAAACAAAAGTATTAAACTCATGTTTTGATTCAAAGTTTATTGCCTTAAACCACTCAACCAAGTATTTTATGAAATCACGTGAAGCTTCGATTTTATTTTATTGAAGCAGATTTATCCTGGAAGATGACGTAGTGAAGCATCGAAACCGCGAAACTAAGTCAAAAATGGAGCCATAAGTCTCTTTTCTCGGCAATTGTTACTTTTTTTCATTTATTTGCCCAAGCAATTTTTTTAAGTAGCATAATCGGAACTTGTATGTTTATTTTAGTGAAGCATATACGTGATGGATCATGACCTAGTTCAGCATCGAACCCGCAAAACCAGTTCCGGAGTCCAATGCATCAACCACTCGGCAAACGCAAATATTTACACTCTGCAAAGTTATGATCGCCTACGTCGTCTTTAGAACCGCGATATCAATTAAAAAAAAATTGTTTTTGCTTAGGCTGTGTGCAACTATTCAATTAAAACATGAATTTTGGCAAGTTTATTACGACTAGACCAAATGTTTGGAGTTTGATGTTAACGAGATCTTCTATGATGCATCTAATGCATTCATACCAGCAGTTTAGTGTTAAAAATCCGTTAGCGGCTGGGGCCTCCGCCCCCAGACCCCCCTTGCCTATAGCGGCTGGGGCTTTGCCCCCAAACCCCTAGCAATGTCCTCCCCCTTTGTTACATCGTGGGGCCACACTGATTGCGCATAATGTCCATAATTAAGGAGCGGTTTGAGGTATGAAAATAAATTTTAATTTGTTATCCAATAATTGGGGCATCACGACATACTTCGGTATCTTTTCCTAACTTTCTTTTTTCGTGATGTCACCGGTACTCAATGCTAAATGCGGCTTTTACAAAGTTTGTGAACTTGTGATCAGTATCTGTTTAAATTGTTACACGGGCCCCTACAAATTTTTTGGCTGCACGACGCCTCTGTCCCTAAACAAAATAAATACGAATAACTTGAGGCAAAAATCGAAATACGGGAAGACAGCGTGAGCCTAACGCTTTGGCCTGAACAGGCCATGGTTTTGAAGTTCTTGGTCTATTGTAATTTGCCCCCTCCCCCCTAAATGTTCCGCTGGCTACGCCCCTGGTTGGAGGCAAAAATAATAATAATAGTTTACTCTAGGCTGCAAAAGCAACTTCTAGTTCTTGCAATTTTGTACTATTTAGCATACGCCGATGATGATAACAGCTGGACGTGTATTGTCAATACGTCCAGTTTCGGGTCTTATTTTTCCCATTCATGCAAAGGTTGGGTTGTGCCAGAAATAAAAATGCAGTAGGCTTTCGATGAACTATAAAAGCACCGACAGCAACTTAAGTAGCAAGAAACTCTTGACAGCGTGGTCGAGTGGTGCGGAGCATCGTTTGAACGACGACTACGATCGCAAGATTTATGGTTAAACTTCCACCCTAGCCTCGTTGTTGCGTCCTTAGATAAGATGCTTCACAATAATTAATCTCTGCTTTGTGGAATCAACAAGCAGCAAATTAAAGAAGTTTGAAGCAAAACTCTACCGGAAAACTCCAAAACCAAAGCAACTCCAAAGCGAGTCTGGATTCGTCCCACGTATAGCACCTCCGTCGCTTTCTCATGACAGGAGGATAAAAATGAAAAGATAACATCATCATCAGATTTAAGCTGATGACAAATCGAAAATAATCTAATTTCTAAATTTTGCGTAACTGTTTTATGACTTTGCAGCTGAAATATAGCTTACTACTTAAAAGCTTTACAATATTTAGTTCCAAAGTTATTGATAAAAATATGCTCAACATAAGCTTCTGGTTTCTGTCCAAAGTATAACTGGCATCTATCTTGCTCTTCCCATTCTAACTTATTAGTGCTTCTAATCTGAAAGTTATATAGGGCAACATTGTGTCTGTGGATCATCAGCTGACGTATTCGTCATTGCAGCTGCTGGTTGCAACTCATTATCGCTAATAAAGCGGCGGCATTTGTCGCTCAGCTGTTCGCGCGCGCGCGCCTAAATTAAGCTAATATGACATCATCATGCATTAGAAACTACATACACAAGAGCTGACGTCATATTTTCAAACCGTTTCATATTTGGAATACTTGAAGATGGCTTCACAACGCAGGAAATGATCGTATTGGGCGTTACCCTTAACTTCAAAATTGATGCTTGGTCACATCTGCAATGCATTTGTCGATAAACCGAAGTGGCGCAAACGATTGACGATTCCTTCAAAAAACTATCAAAGAAAAATAAATCAAGTAAAATCTTCATTACACTCTCAGTATTACGCCGAAGCGTGTAAGGCGAGGGGGGCCCACCAGCGAGGCTTATTAGCGCCTTGGCAGCATAATGCCGAAGATACGTCGCAGCGGTGGCGGGCAGTGACCTGCCCGTAAATCGATCCCATTACCTCCACCGCTGATGGCGATGACTTTAACCACTACTTACGTCAGCCAGCCGGTACAACCAAACAACTATCTTCAACTTGGCAGCATGCTCAGTCGTATACTTTAGCCTACTGCAAGAACACTTACACACACACTCACACACATATACAGATATTTGTTCGAGAGTTCACGCGTCTCTCTTTTTTATGTAGTTTTTGGAGTACCCATAGCCATGCATTAATTTTTAAATCAGTTTTGAGTTTTATACAGTGGCGTATCCAAAAAGGTCTGACTCCCTCCCTATAAAGCGTTTATAGCATTAACAGCTGTAAGCGTTGCTGCTTGAGTAACATTATAAGCAGCAGCTCTGACAGGGAAAACTGGAGCAAAGGTAATATCAGAGTACAAACGATTCTAGCGACTTACGCAAGGAATGGTAGGCTAACCTTTTTAATAGAAGATGTTTTTTAAAATTCTTACTTTTAAAACTCTTGTCTCTTTGTCCCGGGGCTCACGCTTACTTTCAAAACTCCTGATCATCTCCGCTGCACTTTTGACAAAATAAAAGTACAGAAAATCAGCCTCCAACCCCTGTAATGATAATTCTGGGTTTGCCCTTGGTTTACCACGGCAACGGAGGCAGGTTATAGCACCGTACGTACGTGTAGCAATGTTATCTTCAGTTTGATATTGAAGAAAACGAATCACTTTATTTAAACGTCAATTAAATTAATAATGATAATCAACCGAAAGGTTGGTTTTTCGTTTTTTCGTTCACGATTTTTTGATCTTTCCAGATACTGATGGCGTGCTGTGTGAAACGATTCATTCCATTTAAAACACTCATTTAAATCAGTTTATAAAACTCTAATGATTGCCTTTGAAGTTAAACTTATTATTCTAATTGTAAGTAGGGACAATTATCGCTTGGTGTAGTCTTCCACGCAAGCAGAAGTTGACAATTTTTAGAAATGAAACAAATCTGCACGTTTTTTTCTTTAATCAATTCGGTTTGCAGAGTACTTTCAAAATATATCGAGTGGTGAGAGCATCCACCTCTGGAGCTGCAGACTCGACTCGGATTTGATTGGGAGTCGGGTCAAACCAAAGACTTTAAAATTGGTATTCGCAGTTTCCCTGCTTAACGCCCAGCAATAAAGGGACTGTGCTTGTTATGGAGTTGGGAAAGGCACTTAGCGGGATTACCCCATCATAGAATGGTGGACAGATGGCTGAAAATTTCTAAGCAAGCTCGTTATAGCGCTTTGATCGCTTTTTCGTGATGGGAGGATGAATATGCAACTACATTTATATTGTCGCGCCAATTCATTAATTTGATTTTACTGAAGAAATAAAAATTGCAGTGGGAGCTTAGAAGGTTACTTTCTGGTAAAAGCGGTATCACACTGAAAAAATAAAGTGAGTTTTGGTCGGAGCAAACGTTGCATCAAAGCCGTTGCATAACAAACTATAATAGAAGAAAATTTTGTAGCATCAGTATTGCCTTTTATTTCTGTACCGTCAACACGGCAAACAACACCATAAGATGAAGGAAATATAAGAACGGTACAAGAGAAGAGGCAAGAAAACGATAAACGTTTCGGCATGCAGGTAGGAGAATGGGTGTTACAAGAAAACAAGAGTAACCTATGGTTGCAATCAGTGGTGTAAAGCAACAATTGCTTTTATTTGAGTAGATTACTTGAGTAGTTTTTTTCTGTAACGAGTACTATTTTTTTGGCTACTTTTACGTTTACGTAAGTATTTGTAGTATAAAGTAACACTACTTGGGTAGTTTTTATTTTAGAAAAGTACAAAGTAGTCCCTGAGTAACTAGTCTCACTTGAAATCCCTCGTTGCACCTAAAATCTTCCGTTGCTAAGTTGCGTCGCATGCAATGTTACTGTTTGTCTGTAATTACTGTAGAACTGTAACCGCAAGTTGCACAAAAATCTTAAGATGTTCGCGATAATATATTCATTCCATAAACTTGCAGTCCTAGCAGCAAAACTATCGCATTTTTCTTTCAACGTTAATTATGGAAAAAAGCAAATTGCAAAGTTAAAATTGAAATGTTAACAGAAATAGGAACTTGTTTGAATTAAGCAGTTAAGCTGCATCTTCTAACAGGCGGATATATCATGAGCACAAGAACCGCTAGGGATGCTAGTGAGTTATTAGTAGCTCAACCTCAAACAACCTCAACCTCAAACAACCTCAACCCCAACCTCAAACTCTAACTCCGAACCACGTCTTAATTCACACAAGCCCCCAGAAATAAACAGGTTTCCGCTTCTGAGATGCTTATCTATTCATATGTTTATCCTTCTTTGCGATAGAGGCGCTATAACGAGCTCGCTTAGGAGTTTCGAGCCGCTTGTCTGCCCCTCCGAGATGGGGAAATCTCGCTAAGTGTTGTTCCGAAAGGCACAATAAATGAACTTGCCGGCTTGTTTTTCACAATGTCGCCTTGGATGCTAAACGTCATGCACGGAAGTTATTAATACCAATTTTAAAGTCATTGGTTTAACCCTACTCTGAATCGAACCCCGAGTCTACCGTTCCAGAAGCAGACGCTCTATCCACTCGGCCACCTGGGCGGTAATAATTTCTTTTGGTTTACCATTTTGCCACCTTCACAGCAAGTCATCATCGGCAAGTGTGCAGTTGACGCTTTAACGTTTGAGAACGCTATACTTTTACTTGAGTTGTTTTTAAATGACTACTTTTGTACTTTTACTTAAGTGCTCTTTTTGGTCAATGCTTTCTACTTTACTTCAAGTAGTTTTGCCGTCAGTAACAATACTTTTACTTAAGTACAGTTTCAAAATACTTTTTACACCACTGGTTGCAGCACCCCGAGCTGCTGACAGCTTGGCATCTGTTTTTTAAATTATTTCCCGCGCTGCTATTTGAAGCAAAGTTATCTCTGAACTAAACGCTTCGTAGCACTTACACTAAGCGATAGTAAAGATACGGAAATCACATTTCGTTTCAGGTCAAATTAAAATTAATGGTTGGATACTGACATTAACAATATACCTTGCACTGTATAATTACGCGTAGTCATTGCTTTTTGCATTAAATATTAATTCGCGGTTAAGGAAGAATTGTGCGTTGCGCAAATTATGTTCATTTGCTAAGCCATTAAATGCAATATTGCAGACTCAAAACCTCAAAAAAACAAATCAAAACTTCATTACGCTTGCGTTATTTCGCCGAAGCGTTGAAATGAAATGTTGTGTGGTTTTATGGCGTTTGATAACTACTATGGTCCTTAAGCGCCAGGACTAAATTTTGTCAAGAATTCACTGACGTATTTTATTCTCTGTTCATTTCATTCTCCGCGCTACACTTAATTGCTGAGCGTTTAGCAAGTGTAACAGCAGATACCAGTTTTAAAGTCTTTGGTTTGACCCGACTGAGAATAGAACCCAGCCTACCAGCTTCCAAGGCGAACGCTCTTAACCACTAGGCCATGGCGCTAGTCTTGTAGCCAGTGGCGGGGCCTATCTACGCCGCTTCTTCGCGTCTGAGGAACACAGCGCTGCTCGGAAGAAACATCGCAGCCGTGGCGAGCCGTTGGCGACACTACGTCCTAATTGACCGTCCCGGAAATCGAAGCCTAAACCTAGCGCACTGGTATCAACGTCTTGAACCACAACGCCATCACGCAAAAATTTTAATCTTCGCTCGATAAATTGATCAAGATTTGCGAAGAATGTAGCAAATTTCGATCAGGATTTTTCTTATTCCCTATAACCAACAATTTTTTTGTAAAAAAATTTTGCATAATGAAATAAATGAAAAATAGGCTACATTCTATGTTTACTACTTTCATATTTCTTAAATTCTTTTCTGCATAACTTCATTACTAACTATTTTTGTGTTAATTATTTGTTTAAAACTATAAGAAACACGGAATATTTTCAATATTTATATAAAATTTTGGTTCTCGAATATGCCCTCAGGGAGGTGATTTAGTAGCGGCATGATCAAATAAATTCGAAGTCAAGTACTTTGGAGGTGCGAAAATCCCACCTTTTTGTAACTGGGTCGTTTTAAATTGGTTTAATTTTGTTATTTATTGAACGGGATAATTACCAGCCTTGCCCTTTGCCCTCGACCCTTTTCAAAATCAGCAAATATAGTTTTTGCCCAAAGCACTCTTCGTTTCCAAAGATCAAAGATTTGTCGAAAATTCAAGCGCAAAGCATTAATTTATTAATTGATCACTTTTCTGACGTATTTTTGGCTGAATTCGTTTCATGTTTTTAGCACACAAATTTTACTGAAGTTATTGAAACCTCTTGGTATGAAATGAGCCGAATTATTAGTCAAGGGAAACAGATTGTTGTGAGTTTTTAGACTTTTTATGCAATTCTAATTTGTTAGTATGAACCACATAAAATTATGAAGATATTAACAACCTTTACGCACTGCAGTTGTATCGCATGAGAAGTAGTTTGTTAAATTTTGTAATGTTTTTCTGGAATTGAATGAGAAATGTTTTTTAGCAACTATAGACTTTCGAGACAGTGGATGCTACACGTTTTTACCCTGTCCAGGTACCGGTTTAAACGAGCCCAACGCCCAGAGGACTTAAACTGGACGTGTGGACAGTATAATAGTGTGGGCTATAATCAACTCCGGGCCCGTTACAAATGACAATCAAGAATGACCAAACGCCGTTGGTGGACAAAAATAGACATGTAAGACAAACAACGCACATACACTTAACCCTTTGCACTTTCCGCTTTTGCCGAGCGCCTGCCGCCGAAGCTGCAAATACTATAGTCAGGGGATACGTCGTGGCAGTGGCGAGCCGTTGGCGACCCTCTGTTCAATTTGACCGGCCTGGGAATTGAACCAAAGACTTCCCGCATTGATAGCAATGTTTTTAACTACAACGACAACCAGCAGCTGGCTTTGCTCTTATTTATATACGGTAAACCCAAAGGAGAGTTAGAGTAAGCTTGACAATCACATTTTTGTGCGAAGTGGTCTTCATGTTTCATTCATTAGAAGTTTCTGAGTTTCTTTTTGCAGACGTGAAACGACAAACGGAATAAGCTACTCAAAGCAAACAGCAATGTCACTAGAGATGAAGGGAAGTTTTATGCTTGATACAGTAGAAATGTACAACATACAAAATTATAGCAGAAAGTTTACACCTGCGTAAGTTTAGCATCGACTTAAGTTATCTCTATCTTGAAGTGACTACTTAAGTTTGAGTATTAATAAAGTTTCACGCAAACCAAATTTAGCGTCTAGGTAACAAAAACATCTCTTTGCGTTTTTAGAAGAACACTAGTTACTTAAAGCATAAATAATATTATTAGCATTTTTTTTATTTAGCTACATATTTATCCTCCTATCCCGAGAAAGCGATCAATGCGCTTTAATGTGCTCGCTTAGGAGTTGCCGGCCATCTGTCTACCACCGCAAGGTGGTAGAATCCCGTTAGGTGCCTTTCCCAACGGCACAAGTAAAACTTGCCGGCTTGTTCTCTCACTATCCCTTCAATGCTGAGCATCAAGCAGAGAAGCAGCTGTGAATACCAATTTTAAAATCATTGCTTTGGCCCGACTCGGAATCATACCCGAGTGTACAACTCCAAAGGCAGACGTTCAATAAAAGCAGTCGCAATAAAACCAACTAACTCTGTATAAAAGTTTAAAAACGCCATACAAAATGTAACATTTCATTTTCTACTTCTTGGGAGGTCTAGGCACTGTAGCAACTTGAGATTTTTCAGTATTTTTGTGACTATAATGAACAAATTTGAGTTAAAGCTTTTTGCCAAACGCATCCTAATATAGACAATTGTACATCATGAGCGACATGGCCTATAGCAGCACCAAGAGCAGGTCACAGATTCTACGTGACGAATTCGATTCACGGTTGGAGCCGATCGCATTCGACTTGGTGGCTGCCAACTCGAAGAGCGTTCGCTCATTGCGCCTTCTCTATATCAATCTGTTTAATTTTCAGTTCAATATGATTAGGAATGTGCTTATGAGGTGGCAGCTGACGTGGTGTCTCTTTACACTCTTTAGTCTTTTCGCTGTCTCCTTGCCAAGTGGCCGTATTTATTATTTTTTCGGTTTTCATTGAACTAATTTTCACTTGGTCAGTAAAGCATTGTAGTTGTTGTTCATTAATGTTGATCGACTAATATATGGGGATAGTTTAATATCATGTGACAATAAAGAAGAGTTTTATATTTGGATTTTACAAGTTTTGGAAGAAGTAAGTGGAGCTGAATTATTCTTACAGCTGTGATGCTGGTACTCTGGAAGGTTTAGTACTTGACAGTTTTTTCTGGCGCCACCTAATATTTCTCAAAACTTTCCAGGTTTACTTTTTTCGTATTTAGCAAAAATCGACCTCTTACATTGCCGGTCAAGACATCGATCTGCGCCGTAGGTCATGGGATCGGTTTCCGTGCCGGTGAAATCGGACACAGTGTCGCCAACGGCTTGCCACAGCGAAGACGTTTTGTCGCAGATGTGTTGCCCGGGCGTTAAGCCTCGAATATGGGCCCCACCACTGGTTACACGAGTACAATGGAGATTTGATTCAACTTCTTTTTTGATATTCAGAAAAACCCGGTATATGAAACAAAAGTGTCTAACTTCTTTCTACTTAAAGCCCACGAGCAAATTAATTTTGTTTCATGGCAGATCAAGTTTCGTGCTCGATTCTTCCGTATTGTGACTTCGAAAACAACTCAATCTTGACTCTTCGAGGTTTAAGCAGCCCTGAGACATTCACATGGGCTCACAGGTCTCACAATGGCCAGATATTGCTTTATTTTGCTCGTTCAGTTTGCTGGTTGTAACCATAGGTGGCGGAAGCTGGGGGGCAAGGGGCCCAGGCCCTCCCGCTTTTTTTCATGAGGGGCCCCGGGGGGGGGGTCCCTAATTTACGCGTTTATTTTTACAATAATAATACCTCTGCATGTATTTGAAACTTAATGGCCTACCATCAAAATTGAAACCCAGGAAAGAGCTTAAATCCAGACATGTTTTTTGTAAAATTTTGTTTGTGGGGTGGGGGGAACAGAAAAAGTGTAATCTTTTTATAGCAAAAAAATTAACTTGCGGCTTGTAAATGTCAATTTGAACATCTTAACATATAAAAGGCAAACCAGCAATTAATAGCATCTAAGCCAGGGGTTATTAACTTCTTAACCGCGGCCCTTGACCCCCCAAAGGGACCACAGAGCACAGAGTGTTCTCTTGGGAGCCACCATGGTAGGAATCATTAATGAATTATCACGAACCGGCAGAGGTGTAAAAAGTAGATAGAAACAGTAGTCAGGTAAAAGTGCTGTTACTGACAAGCAAATACAGTGCAAGTCGAGTAGAAAGTACTAAACGATTGCATTACGCAAGTAGAAGTGCAAAGTAAACAGGTTATGAAACTACTCAAGTAGCCTACCAAAGTAGAATTTTTTTTGCAAACCTTTTTTTTTTTTCTTAAACAAACACTTCAAACGGGGGGGGGAGAGTAAAATAAAATTTTTAATGGAAAATAATGCATAATCATCTTATAATGTCCTTGCCATTGTCAACAGTCTACACAAGAGCCGGATTAAGCAATGCAGGGGCGTGCCCAGAAATTAGAAAAGGGGGGCCCACTTTAAAGCCAAGCCAGCAGGGCCGGATATAGTGATGAGCAAGAAATAGAAAAACAGGTCATAACGCCCGTGCAGATGTACAATTGTCCGCTCAAAGATAAGTGAAGAGCAAAGAAAAAAAAAGGCCATCACGCCAGCAGATGTCCGATTTTCCGCCCAAAGTCAAGTGAAGAGCAAAAAAAACGTCATCACGCCCGTAGCTTGTCCTTTGTACGAATATCACCTTTACTTAATGCATTTGTCTGTGGAGGGAGGGGGGCGCGGACCTAGCGCCCCCCTCCTGGGTGCGCCCCTGCTATGGGCAAACTGGGCAGTTGCCCTGGGCCCCGTACTGATGGAAGCCCGAGCATTTACTAATTTCTAGCTGCTTGATTGTACCCGAAAATTTTGGGAAGTTTCAGGTCAAACTAGGCTACGGCCTGCGGACGTGATGACCTCTTTTTGCTCTTCACCTGTTTTTGTGCGGAAAATCGGACATTTGCGGACGTGATGACCTTTTTTTGCTTTTCACTTGTACCTGCCCCGGGATCTCTTAGTCCACCCCTGGTCGACACAGCGCCCATGCTCACCTTTCACCACGGTTTGTAGGATTGTAGCTTACATTTTGTTCAACCATGCCAATTCAAAAAAGATCAAACAAGCCTACAAACTACTTTCAAGATAAAAAGTAGGCTAAGGAAGTAGCGTTAACTTACATTACGTTAATCGAGTGAAAGTAGAAAGTATCCCAAAATGTAATTACTTAAAAAGTGCTTGTTACTGACAAATTCTACTTGAGTAGTCTATTTAGAGCTACTTTCGTTACTCTACACCTCTGCAAACCGGGACTTTTAAACTGACACACTATAGGGGTCACGGTCTTTTAATGGTACAGTCAAGGGGTCATCACGGCTCAGAAAAGATTCAGAATCACTGGTCTAAGCTTTAAGTACCGGTATGGAAAAATTTTTTCACAGTAGGCCTACGATTTGAGACGAGGCGTGGTACAGTAGTTGGCGTAAGTGTCGTTTATAGTAAACAATAGCAACTAACCTTCAAAATCAATGAAATAAGCAGATGCCATAAAATAAAAGCGGCGGACTGTGCAAAATATCTTTAGCCTATGTAGTTTTTAAATATTTTTGAATGTATTTAAATTTTTTAATTCACTTTGTTTTACTGTGCAGTGCTAACCCCAGCAATTCCTTGCCAACAAAATTGCTTTTTCTAGTCAGAGAAAGCAATTAAAACGTTTTGATTCTAGTTTCACGTGTGGCGATGCGATTTATGAAGTTCTGCTATTTCTCTACGCATCACCTTACCGGTTTAGGAAATAACATTAATTGGAGTTGAATTGTTGATCATCCCAACTTTATCTTTTCCTATGCTCCAAAAAAGCTTAGTGTTCTCGTTGTTTCCGTGACCATATATGAGTATGCGTGACATACTGTGAAACCTTATTTGAACGCCACACGGCCACAGCGCTCTATCAGAGGTGAAGTTCAGCTAGACCAGGGTTTCCCAAACTTTTTGTGACACGTACCCATTTTTGCGAATCAGGTTCACCGCGGACCCCTCTCTTGAGTTGCATTACTGTTTCCTCTATACTGCCGTAGAAGCATAATGCAACAAAAAAATAATTTAGCTCTACCAACAGAATACAACGTTAAGGCTGTTAAATCTTGCATCTTATATCTGAACAAGCTTGTATCGGCGTCTCTCTAGTTGAGCTTATCATCTCTGTTCTACAATTTCTGCTTTTCGAAAAACGGCCACAACGAGCTTCGAGACCCAATAGCTTCGAGTTTTTTACCTTCCGGTACGAGTAGGGTTACCATACGTCTTCCTTTTAGAATTTAGAGGACATGTCCTCCTTTTCGGAAGTACGAACAGTGAAAACATATCATATCATTCTTCCACGAAAAATTTTGGAAAGTTGCAATGCAAACAGCGGCCTGCTGACACAATGACTTTTTTTGGAGAATGGGGGTCTTTACTTGCTTTTGGGCAAAAAAATGGACATCTGCGGACATGATGACCTTTTTTTTTTGGTCTTCACTTGCTTTTGGGCAGAAAAATGAACCCCTGCAGACATGATGACCCTCAAAAAAGCTGTCCTCCTTTTGCGTAGTGAAAATATTGGTAACCCTAGGGACAAGGGTAGTTCGTAGTTGCTTTATTGAGGCAGTGCTTCATCAGTTCCAAGCCGATTGTGTGAGAATTTGTAATTTTTTGCCTGAACAATGCGATGCTTCGATTACTGTTTGTTTGTTTTACTTTACCCACTTTACTCCCAGAATCAATGCGGCGATTTTTCAAACGATCAGATTTTCGCCAAAAGAGGTGAATTGATTTTCCTGCTAGTTTGCCATGACAAGACTCAAAAGTGCAGCTTCAACTCGCTTGGTTTCATACTTTTCTGATTAGGAACTTTACAACACATCATACGCTGTGGCTTTTCAACAAAATCTTCAATAAATCATACGCTAAAACCAAAGTTCAGAAAAGTAGCCTTACTACTGCAGCTAAACTCGCCTATTTATGACTGGACTAGAATTTGTTTTCGAAGCAAAAGAATTTATAAGATACCCAATAACTTCGAGTTTATACTGTAGTTATTACGAATGCTGCGCTCCATTTTTTTAAGATGTCACGCTCTTCGCTTCGTATTTGTAGTTAGCTTTTCTCATTGGTCTAGTATTTAGATCAAAGTCTGGCATTGTTTGTTAGAGATTACGCATATCAACTCTTCAATAATTTCTGCACGACGTCATTGCATCCCATTACCGATATTCTTTGATGAAGCCACTTTGAACATCTTTTAATAAAGCCTTAGTATGAGATTAGCAATCTCTGCAGCAAACAATTGGGTCTGTGCGTGTACCGCAGAAATCATTTAGAAGTTTTATTTTTTTATATTTTTGCAGCATTGTCACGGCCCCCCTGTGCGGTCGTCGCGGACCCCAGTTTGGGAAACTCTGAGTTAGACGATATGGTGCTATATTTCTTGACTAGCTGGTCAGAATTTTGGGAAGATAAATATTTAATTAATGAAAAGAAAAAAACTCAAAACAGAGTTAACGTTTCACCTTTACAGAAAAAAGAAAACATCTACCGTAACACAGTTACTAGTAAGTCATCGAAAATTTAATTCGGAAAATCACGTGACACGTCCCTGTGTAGCCGTCCTCGTCATTTTCAACACCTTCTCCTGTAGTGGCATTACAGGCGCTCTATTTTTCAATTCTTTTCCCATAGTGGCGCTCAAATAGAGGTTCTACGGACGGTTATGGTAGGCCTATTTACAGGAGCTGTTGGGGTTGCTAAAATAATAAATTGAGCAACACAATTACTTTGCCCACATGTCCAATTTATGTGGGCTTTAGACCCACGGTAATTCTTGCTCTAGTTTCTGCATCACAATTATTATTTTTGATGTCATGATGCAGAAAGAAACTAGAAGCAAGAACCGTGGGTCCGAAGCCCACATAAGTGGGGCATGTCATATGTGGACAGGCTAAATATGGGTTGAAGGCGAAGGAAATCTGGTCATTGCTTTCGCCCCCCCCACCCCCGTCCCACTTTTAAAATGCTTCCGCCATCGCTGGTTGTAACTGCTCCGTCCAGAATAGTAAACGGCCCGACTATAGCTCACGCCTTAACCGGAAGGAGTTTTAAAAGCCTAATAAAACTGGTCCAATAACCGATCAGATGGCCGAGTGGTATAGAGTGTCTGCTTCTGGATCGGTATACCGATCAGATGGCCGAGTGGTATAGAGCGTCTGCTTCTGGATCGGTAGACTTGGGGTTCGATTCCGAGTCGGATCAAACCAATGACTTTAAAATTGGTATTCACAGTTTCCCTGCTTGGCGTTCAGCATTTAAGGGACAGTGCGGAGAAAGCCGGCAAGTTTACTTGTTGTGCCGTTGGGAGAGGCACTTAACGGGATTCCCCCATCTTAGTGTGGTAGACAGATGGCTAACAACTCCTAAGCGAGCTCGTACACCGCTTCGTCGCTTTCTCGTGATAGGAGGACAAATATGCCAACAACAAAACAAAAATAAAAAAAATTAGTTTGATCTGAAATTCTTCAATGTTTAACTCTTATTTCTTCAAATTCACTTTGAAGTTATAACAGCCGAGAATACAGCGACGCGGAATAAGAGACAATAGGGAATTAAGGCACACTTCGGTTAGCGTAGTCGTTAAACACGTCGCTATCGGTGCAGAAGGTCGGAGGTTCAATTACCTGGCAAGTCAAATCGGAACTAGTATCGCCAACGACTTGCCACCGCCACGACGTTTCTTCGGAGCTGTGTTACCCATCGCCTAGCCGCGGAGATTTCATTTTGAAAAGTGGGTTCGTTGATGAAATTAAAAACAGCTAGCATCAGAATGAGACGCTGAAAAAATGTTGCTCGCTTATCTGTAAATTTCGAACTGCAATAGGCCCAAGCAGGAATTTTTTTCTCGAACTTGGGCTTTATTCCGGCCCGAACCACAATGCCCGTTTCGACTTACAAATCTGACTTGGCTAAGTCTCAAAAAGGTATAAAAACAGCATCTTTTTACTACGCTTAGCATCAGGGCTCGTGTAGATAATGAAATAGAAAACTCAAACCAGTCTAGTTACTTATGCTATAATCATTTTTTTTATGAAAAGAAACAAAAAAACAACTCCGTATTTTATCCAAGCGCAGTTGAGATTTTCCAACTTTTAAGTTAAATTCAGAGGCGTAACTAGGATCAGCTGAGAACCTGGGCATTGCCCAACACGGAGTTGCAAATGAAGAGCAAGAAAGAAGGTCATCACGTCCGCAGATGTCCACTTTTCCCCCCAAAATCAAGTGAAGAGCAAAAAAAAGCTGCGGCCTCAGCCCCCCCACCTGGATACTTCCCTGCACGCTTGGAAAAAGACCCCGCGCATTTGCTCCCCTGAAAAGGCCTAGTTACGCCTCTGGTTAAATTACATACTTTCGGTGACTTCTTGTATTTACTGTTTCCCCCTTGTGCTGTTATTACCACTGTAAAACAATTCATTTAAACAGAGGCTTGGAACACCTAACTTTGGGCTATGATAGGCGGAAGGTGATTCCATTCCCAGTTGGCTGACAGAGTAGATTACGAATGTCATCTGACTGGCCTTGTATGGAGTGCGGCAGAAATGGTTGCTTTTTCTCGTTCGCGTTTTTTAATACCCAGTGCTCGAGTTGTAAAACACTGGTGGGGGGATGGTGCTAGCTTTTCGCGCTGACGTGAAGGAGGGATGGTCATTATTTACAGGAGAATGGTTTGCGCCAAAATGTTTTATGGCGGGATGGTGTTGTTTTTTGGGGGTATGGCATCCACCCTCTAATCAATCATGCGAAATACGGCATTGCCGCTAATATATCAATTAAAAATAAGCTTAGGCAGGAAGTTCACGAGCAAACAATCTTTTTTTGTTGAAAGTGATCATGTTGAGTAACATCGGTAACACCCTAATCCAACTAATTTTAAAAAAATTTTTCAGGAGGAACCATGAAAAACTTCTGCAAGATGTAGCAGCACAGTCATGTTTCCATTGGATATTTTTAATTCTTTTCGCCGTAATTCTCAAACCATTGTGAAAATAAGGGTTGAACTTCTATTATCTTCATACGACAAATCCACACTCGCTTATAGGAGTAGGCCTAGTAGCTTTTGGTTCCGAAATTTCTGGTGAAGTTTTGCTTCTGACTTCTTTAATTCGCTGTTTTTTAGATTCCACCGAGTAGGAATAATTGTCGTGAAGCATCTTATCGAAGGACGAACAACGAAGCTTGGAGGGGTGTTTAACCATCAACCTTGCGATCATGGCTGTCGTAAAAACGACACCGCAAACCACTCGGCCACGCTGCAAGACGTCGGTTACGAAGATAGGACAAAGGATGCTGGATCTCAGAGCAAGTTGACAGAGACTGTGACTAGTTACTAGCACAGCTGCCAACCTGGATTGTTTCGGTGGTGTTAGTGGCCGGTGCCAGTGTGCCATAGGCTACAATATCTATACCGCACCACGGCTGCCACAATATTAAATAAGTCATAAAAATTTTGATAGTCCTACCATTCTTACAAAATTTTTGTCTTTCGCTATGCTGCGTTTCAGGTTCAAATTAATTTCGCTAAATATTTGCATTAGGCTATAAAGTCCTTCTAGAGCCTTAAAACTATATGTAGTTAGGCCTACCTAAGGGTACTGCTCCGCCATTATTGTTGTGATGATAAGACATAACCAATTAAACGTACTTTGTCTACTGCACCGTACTTTTTTAAGTTACTCAATTTCTATCTTAATTTTTATGAGCTGCGCAGTACGAAGACCTTGGGAAACCCTGGCTTAATTTTTCGGGAAACCCAAAGATTTTCATCACATCCGAATTTGAAGGTAGCAACATATCTCTTTTTAGAGGTTTTTTTAGAGAAAAAACAACTTTTTTGTCTCCCCTGACAGAAACATCAGTAGCCCTCCCCTAATCCGTCCCTGTCGCCAACAATCGATTGGAGACATGTTCAAGTTAATTGGTATCGCAGGTTTTCCAGCTTTTTCCTCGCATTTTTTTTTTTTTTGTTTACCGTTTGTCTTTACGAAACCGCTCTAATTAACTTAAGCGTCTTATGATGAGCTAAAGTCACCACTACGAAGAGCAGTACTGCAGTAGGCTAATCGAACTGAATACTTCACACCACATTAAAACAACATTCACTTTATGATAAATTAAGTAAAAAAATTTCATTGAAATCAACACAATTCAATGAAAAACAAAAATTTTGCGCACGCAGCGGTAACCATCGTAAAATATCACTTAAATATTAATCTATTTATTGAACTATCGAATTTTTTTGAAAAGGGCGGAACTGACCTATTTACTTGTCCATAACGTCATGTCTTTTCGAAAATGCTAATTGTTATCATAAGTTTCATCAGCAAAGAACAACATCACCCACAGGTAGCGCAATGAGACATAATCGCTAACAGCTCGCCACCACCACAGCTGTATTGTTGCATTGGCGCTCAGCAGCGCTTGGGTGCCGCCAATCGTTACACGCTACACGGCGTAATAGCGCGAGTTTAATGACGATTAGATTTTTTTATAATTAACATTCACAGTCATAAACAATGAAATAGATGGCATTCTGGATCCACAGGACTGCAAATTATCAAAGTCGCATAGCACGGTAAAAAACATTGTATTAGCCAGATGAGATGCGAAAAGCACTGAGAACTAATCGAGTTAAAAAGGAATTATAAAAATACAAAATATGTGTGCAATGACAAACTTTTGGCTCGCAAGAAACAAAACGATGCACACGCTAAAACTTGAAACCATGGTTAAGAAATATCTCGCCCACAAAACACAGGTTGATCGTCTGACGATTTTGCATGTGCGAATCTTAAATATATCCAGCACGTTAAAACTCAATGCATTTGTGAAATAAAAAAAAAAAAAAGTGATCGAACGAAACATTATGAAAATTTATTAATTTGCTGGTACTCAAAAACGTAACAGTTTTGTAGAAGTTAAAGCAATTTAAAGCTTAAGGCGGAAAAATAAAGCCGCAAGTAATTCTTAAACTGGACGCTTGACAAGATAGATTGAGCTGTTATCGTAAGCCTAATAGAGTTTTATACTGTCTTGCATATGGTGCTGATGATGACAGCTCAATCTACGAGCTATATTGTCGAAACGTACCGTTTTAAAAACTTCTGTGGCTTTTTTGCTCTTTTCCAAAAATCAAATCGTCATTATACTCGCCGTATTACGCCGAAGCGTGTAACGAGTGGCGGGGCCTATCTCCGCGACTTAGCGCCTGGGCTACACAGCTCCGAAGAAACGTCGCAACAGTGGCGAGCCGCTGGCGACACTGTGCCGATTTGACTGGCCCGGGAATCGAACTCAAGACCTCGCGCACCAATAGCGTGCACTTAGCAACGCAGTCAACCGGCCGGTCGTGGCTTTTTTCTTTCCTAAGCTATTTTTGTCAAATCAAACCAGTGAGCTCTCGACTTTTGCACTTTCGTAAGCCAAATTATGAGATGAAACCACCACCTTTAACATAATCCGACGTTAGCGTGAACGGTTTTTGAAGAGTTGACAATAAAAAAAATAGCAATGCAAAAAGTCTTACAGAAAAGTATGAAGAAACGCCAAGATCGCAAAATTTAACATAAAATATGCTGCGCTTAACCTATACAAAAAAAATTAATGTTTTTGAAGTGCAAAAAGTTTGCACAAGAAATTACATTTATATAATTGCATAAATTTGTATGCTGATTACCAACCCAAAAATGCCTTGAAAAGTTTGGCATTTCAGAAAACTTTCACGATGGAATAGGTTTGGCAATTTCACCGCAAGATATTAAATGCTAAAAGCTTATTCCTAGAATTACGTTATGATTTGTTATTCGATATTTAGTGAAGTAAACCAGATTAGTAGAAATTTGTCGAATACGATTGATACGATAGATCATACAGGTTTTTCTTTCTCCAATTTGGCAAGATCGGTTTCTTGAATTGATTTCTTTCGTTTACGTGAACTGCACGAACCGCGGTGATAAACACACTGAGAAATAGCTGAAATCATTAAATATGAGTGTTTTAAACAACAATTTTAACACAGAGTAAAGCGGGTTTGCATCCAACTGGACTATTTAAAATTTCCCAGCGATAACATCGCAATTTGAAACTTTTTAAACGCAAAAATGTGAACAAAAAGACCATTGTAAGAACACAGTTAAGGAATAGTTAAAAGCACAAACCTTGGCAACTTCAGGTCATGACCAGCGACCTATTAAGACACAATTACCCTGCCCAAATGTCCTGCACAAATGGTACCAAAACTTTGTCTGCTTTCTGCATCATATTCAATTTTTGATGCCACAATTTAAAATTATTATATTGAAAACTCAATTGTAATGCAGAAACTGGTGGACATTTGGAACCACTTCTGCAGAGTGGCCGGTTGCGATAGTGGGTAAAGACATCGCTATCGGTGCAAAAGGTCTGGTGTTCGTTTCCCGGGTCGGTCAAATCGGGCACAGTGTCACCAATGGCTCGCCACCGTTGCGACGTTTCTTCGGGGCTGTATTGTCCAGGCGCTAAGCCGTGGAGATAGGCCCTGCCACTCGTTACATGCTTCGACGTAGTACCGCGAGTATAATGAAGATTTGATTTTCTGACTTAAATAATGGAACTTACCATACGTGATTACTGCCAGGCTTAAAATAGTGATTTGAAAATAGATCTTCTGATAAACGCAAAATTGTGTACTAATGGCAAACTGCACAAATGTTCCAATATTTACTAAAACATTCCATAAATTAAAAGCAATCTCTCTTTGCGCTGAAAAGTATTCTTCGTACATCACTGAAACAAGAAGATGATCAGAGAAAAACACGTAAAGCTCAAGCACAGGAATAATGGCAAATGACCTAGTTGAGCATTGAACCCGATAAGCCAGCTTCGGAGGTCATTGCGACAATCACTCGAACAACCCCATGAGCTGTGCTGTGTTATCTCCGCAGCGTAACTAATTAGCAACTACCAATGACTGTAGACGTTATACTCCGAGCAGTGCTGAGTTGATTTAATTCACACTAACAACAAACGTTATTCCACGTCAAAAAAACACAATAAGCGTATTTTTTATCTAACAAAATAAAATACTATGCTTTTAACCTATTGCATCACGGTTGCATCACATTTTCAGTAAAGTAAACAATGTTAGTGCAATGGTTTTAGCGAATAAAAATACGAAAACTGGGTTTGCAGTTACCAACTGGACCTCTCAATCTAAGCATGATACCATTTGAATTGGGTTTATTTACAACTTCAATTTACGGGAACTTTTGGAAGTGTTAATTTAATACTCAAAGCAGTTAGTTTGTTTCATACACTGAGTTTGAACTCAATGACATCGGTAAAAAATTTTCCATTGCGAGGACGATCGTGACTTTTGCAAGGGTGGGGCAAAATTAGGAAAAACCCTTAATTTCTATGCTTAAAATCCCTCGGCTTGAACTTTTGAGCGTCAATATCTGAAATTGCGCGATGTTGCAAATAACGAATCACTTACCAAGTTGTAAGAATCACTTTACTTAGCAAAAATAATGGCTGGGTATCAAAGCCGTCTATAAATTAACACAGCTAACATGCGCCAGACACTAAACTATCAATCAAAACACAGGAAGTCAGAAGTTTTGCTAGCACAGTTTCTATGATTAATGTTTTGCAAATGTAGTTAGCAAAAAAATAATATTCCTAAAACGTTTCTTTGTCGGCAAAATGCGCAAACTGGCATAACCTTTGTACAAGTGTCGATTGCATGCTTTTGCAAACAACAGTGCAATGGCTAACTAAAACGCATTTGCATATTTAACTGCGTAAACAAATAACTTTACATCAAACAATAAAAGCAAAATGCAAAAACAAGTCAAATTTAAATCAATGAAAGGTTAAGTCGTTTTTTTTTGTCGATCAAAAATACCATACACTGCCAGCAGCAGCGTACGCTGAAATTTTGCAAAAAAGGAAACGGCGCGTAAAGCGACATTTCCAACTACGGCATGATTATTCAATGAAACTGCATTTTAACATGCTTCTGAAAAGGTCTTGTAGGGGGGGGGGCAGGGGGTACAGGCGCCCTTTTTGCGCACGCTACTGTCATTGACTTGAACAGAAATTAATACGTACCGTTTATCAAAGTTTGCCAAACTCCATCTGTGACTCCAAATGAAAAAAATAACAAATATACCAGCCACACATTACCATCAGTAATAATCCACAATAGACTAAAAACATAATTACTAATGTCCAACACAAAAGCGAGGGCGTACGGTCCGTTGCGCCCGTATTTTCCAGCAACTTTTCCAGCAATAAACGAAAACATTGCATCGCCGGCACCAAACAACATCGAGCCAACAGCAACCTGAAACACACACAAATATGTAGCTACATAAAAGCATAGTGCAAAATACGTACTTCAAAACTTCATCCGATTGTCGGTTCAATGCAGTTGCCAGACGCAAACTTACTCGCACGGCTGCCAACTCGCAAACATTGCTAATCAAGTTCACTAAAAATTTGGCATGGTCATTTTTTTAGCATAAAAAGCATTGCAGCTTTGCAAAAAATATACGTCTAAAGATGCACTGCAGTAGAAATTTACCCCGTCCACATATCCAATTTTCGTGAGTTTTAGGCCCCCGGTTCTAGTTTCTGCATCATAATCAAGTTTTTAATGTCACAGTTAAAAAAGTGATTATGACATCAAAAAATTGATTACGACGCAGAAACTAGAACCAAGAGCTGCAAGTCCAAAGTCCGCTAAAATTGGTCATGTGGACAGGGTAATTGTAATCGTACAGAAAATTCAACAGATCGTGGCAGGCTGAGAAGTGAACCCGCGCTCTTCCAGTCGGCAACCATCGATATATATATCAAGCGCGATCAGCTCCCGCCTTGAATCGAACCCATGACACAGGATCTGTAACCTGCGCACGGTACCCTAGTCGCCATTTTCAACCTTTCGCAACGCAAATCTAGGAATCATTCGCAATAAAATCGACCAGCTTCAAGGTTTCAGCGCAAACATTGTTAGTTTTGTTATTTATGAGTTGGGACTCGTAAATTTGAAACTATGTTTGCGCGAAACCGCAAATAACATAGAGCGACCCTGCGCTGCACACAACAAATGCACTTGTAAATTTACAAAGTTTGCTCAACGAGAAATTGTCGATTGGACATTGGACAATCGCTAATCAAACATATTGAAACAAACTTAAGATGGAAAAATAAAGTTACATAAAGTCACAGTAATGTACTAATTCTCAAAACTAGACGCTTCGACAACATAGATTCAGCTGTCATTATCAGCAGTGTATGCAAGGCAGTATAAAACTAAAAAACTAAAATTTACAATTCTGGGTTTTGTACTTCCTTGCTTACACTGCTGATCATGACGGCTGAGCCTATGTTGTCGAAATGTCCAGTTTTCACAATTACTGTGGCTTTATCATTTCTCTTTAAGCTATTTTCGTCTACATTTATTGTATTGCGAAGTATAATAAAAAAAATTTTTCGATGACTTCGTACTGGTAAACCAATAAAGCATGCAATAACTAAATGCAGTAAATTGATGTCGCAGAACGTTTTTCGAGGCCACTCTCTCCGCCCATTTGCCTAGCTAAGCAATAGCGAGATGCGCATTATTTTCGTCAAAAAATAAACGTTAAACGTCAAACCTTTGCACCATATTTTCAAATCAATAAATATTTGAATCAAGGATCAACTGCAACAACGCCAAAAGTCAACTAATGTTAATGACTGACCGCCAATCAAAATTATTAAGATCAAACGACAAGTTGAAGATGTAAAAATAGACTTACCTTGTCCAGTCCGAGAATACAAGAAGCATATGATCGTGTTACTTCTCCAAGAAAATAACCGATAGTCAAACCATTATAAAGTGGTAACAATACAACTAGGAGATGTTTAGGTTCGAAGAAAAGTTTGGTTGTCAAACGTAGAGTTGATTTAAAATGCGCGAAGCCACTGATCTAAACAATTAATCTCCAATAGTTAATTATACAACCCGCCGATTAGCGTAGTGCTCAAAGACATCACTACCGTTGCGGAAGGTCATGGCTTCGATTCACGCGGCGGTCAAATCGGACACAGTGTCTCAAACGACTAGCAACCGCAGCACCTTTTCTTCGGAGTTATATTGCCCAATGCCCACGCGCCAAGTCGCGAAAATGGGTCCGGCCACCCGTTGCGGCGCAGTGCCGAGAGTGTAATAAGGATTTGATTTTTTTCGAGTCAGTAACAATACTTCAAGCACTACACAGTTCTTTTGCGTTTTTTAACTTTCGCTTTGCGAGACATTTTCGGAGACGGCACTGCCAACCACCCGTGAGATACTTAAATTCCGTTAAATGCCTTTCACAACGGCACAACTACTGAACCAGCCGGTTGCTTTCTCTGTCCCCTTATTGCCAAGCGTCAAGCGAGTTCTAAGCTAGCTGTCAACATCGAATTTTTGAGTTTTTGGTTATACTAAAATCTAAATTGAGCCCAGAGTTCACCGAACCAGAGGCATATACAGTAACTACTCACCTATTTCTGATCGGCAACTGCTGATATATGAAAGCAACACTAGCAGTTGGGTTAGGTTGGAAAGGCCTTATCATGATTTTAGACGATACTTTACTATTTCCGTAATGAAAGATGGATATTACGGCAGACTAAAGCGACTGTACCAGTGCATCATCGAAAACGTACTACATGCATCATTAATGCACGAAACAAATACACGGTTATAATTGACCTTTGCGTCAATAGATCTTACCTTTTTGTTGCTATTGTCTGTCGAAATTTCACAAAGCTTTGAATCAGCTGTTAATTGCTGATTAAGTTCAACAATTACCACATTTTCTTCTGTATCACATTGAGAACTTTTATCACTTTCATTTACTATTTCGTTTGAATCAAACTTTGGTTTGTCATCGGGTAAAAATATGAAGTGTAATAACATCGCTATTAACGCAAATAAGGAGAAGACAGCAATGACAACATAACGAGTGGCAACATAAGCAGGAGTATACTGTTCTAAGTTTGCAGAGGTTATATTCCCATCCTGGCAATCGTTGGCACCGCATACAGAATAACTGACGTTATGAGTGAAGTTTAAACGATTTGATAAATGTCTATCAATGTATAAAATTAAAAATCCAGCAGCATTTCCAAATATCTAAAATATGAAATACATTTGAAAGTAATCAAAAACGAAAACAATTGTAAATTAATCAAGCAAAATTTTGTTTATACTGTATTACCACATAATTATAACGTAATTTCCAAACTATATTGTAAAATATAAATTGCTCCTATTACAGCCTGCCCCTTGATATATACATATATATTTATTTGAGAAGTGCATAACTCACACTGATTATTTTGAAGTAGCATATGTAATCGTACGAAAGTGTTTAAAAATTGATTCGACGGACAGGAGACAACTAAAGAAAATGAAAAAAACTGTGTTTACATAATGTGTATAGCAAATAATGCACGTACACAAGGAAACATGAAAAAAACAATTACAACATGACCTTCGTTCAGAGAAGCGCTTTTCAAGAAACTTAACAACGAAAAACTTCTTACCAAAATGTCAGTAAGGTTGCCAAGTCTGCACCCTTTCAGCTGGTATATATTTTGCAAAGAGCAAAATTTCATACCTTAACTTTTCAACGTTGACCCGCAGCAAAAACAACAAGCTAATACTTACTACACTTGCTTGCACGCCAGCAAAAAGATATCCAATGTAATGATTACGATAGGTTTCTATATTTTTTGACCCAGTTTTGGCGTGACACGAAGCATGTCGTGAAGCAATGATAGGATACGCCGTCCACACTCCAGCCTCACCAATGCCGTAAAAGACTCCACCAATTATCAAATTGTAAGCTGCAAATGACGAAACATGCCTATGGCATTAATAGTGATGGCAAATCAAAATTACATGACATAAATACAGAAGAAAGCCGAAACGATGGTATTCATCCCTAATTCCATGACTTTTGGCTTTGCCTTGTACATTTTTTCTCTCAAGCGAAGCTTATTTCACAATGTTGCAAAATAGGTAAAAAATTATTTCCATGATAATGCTACATTACACTTAAAAAAAAAAAGTGCTTCAGTATAACTACCACGCATTGAGCTACTATACCTTGTGATTTGATTAATGCAAAAAACGCAATGAATTTTCAATTAAGTGCAAATCCAAGTACCCTAGCAATTTGTTAATCCGAGTTCAGGTTCCTAAATGTGTCATTTCCGAGCTCAAGTCAAGTTCACCAAAATGCCACATAAAAAGTTTAAGGCAATCAAAGACGTCAAGATTATGACTTTTAAAGATTTAATTACCATCTAGTTTCTTGCTTTAATAATACCTTCACAGCAAGAAATCCAAAAATAGTATATTTATAAATTAATGAACTTGGTTATTTTCTGCAAATATTTTTCCGGCCTCAGAAATTTATTATTTGAGTTCAGTAAATATTAAATTGAATTCTTAAAGTTTCAAGCACGGGATTTGAGCAATGTTGCTACAACTAAAAAGCTTCTTTCTAGTAAAAACTGCAGCCAGCATAATCATCATTACCTTTTGTCCAAGTAACCACTTTCCGCCAGCACTGAGTTAGCAGGGCTTTCTGATTCACAATTAATTTTTAGTGTATCAATAATTAATATAAGCAAATAACGACATGAAAAATAATGCCTTTACTTCACAAGTGGTAGATATTTTTATACCTACGTCCTCTTCACACTAAACCGATTATTTTTTATTCTTATAGTAGCCTTCGAACATTTCCTATCTTCAATGTATAACTAACGAAGTACAGTATAATGTCAAAAACAAACAATTTTGATCATGCATATAATCACAGCATTCCTGTTTTTTTTTTTTTTCCTTTCAGGTTCTACTTTCAAATCTGCCTCATGTTGGAAAAACTTTCTTCATAAAATACAACCTTTAATGGTTAAAAAATGATGCAGTTGATGGTCATTAAGCATAAGCTGAGGCTCAATAAACAAAAGTTATGAAATTGAAATTTTGATCAACTTATTGCAGCAATGTCACACATTAACTGAAATTTCTTTAAAAAAATAGAAAGTAGCTGATAAAACATATGCAAACAATTTGAAACAAACTTCAAAAAGTGCACAATGCACAACAATAAATACCGTAATGATCGTAATAACCGAAGCAAGTACTTCCAAGTCATGTAAATAATCAACTATCAGGCCTATATCTGCAAAAATTTACTATACGCTTAAGAAATGAAAAAAAATTACTGATGCATCTTTAAAACCAAGCAAGAAAAGCCAAGAGAAGTATATAGGATATCAATTTCAAGTCATACTTACAAGAATAAACATTGCTAACAACAAAAAGTAGATAAGCAAGTTCTGAAATGAAAACAACCCATCGACATCCCAGTCTATTAATGAACACAGGAACAAGAAATGCTGATATAATAGTAGATCCAAAAGCTACAGCAAGTGAACTTGTACCTGAAATAAACACATATAAATTACCACTGACACCATCCACTCTATTTAAGCATAACACGCACACGTGTACCATATTTTCTCCAATAGAAGCAGCCCTTGAATACAAGGCACCTCAAATAGAAACCGTATAAACTGATTAAAACACAAAAACAAAAACTGCCCCAACATAGAAGCCGCAATGGACAAAATCATTTCCTTACTGATACAAGAAAACATAGCATACAAATCTAACGGCACACAACAAAAACAACTCAAAGATTGTTTATTTTATTTCAACTACAGTATCAATGACTATTTTCATCACTGTCAATATTACTGATATCATTCAACATTTAAGCAAATGCTATTTTTGTCGCTACCTAGTAATTAACACTTTCTTCATTGGGTTTTGCTGAGTACTTTGCGCAGACGCGATAGTTGCACTAACGACAGGGTAGCACGTGATGACCTACTGTATGTTTGAGCGTTTCACGATAGAATCAATAGAATTTCAGCTGATCTAGTGTGTCCATTTTCCTGTCACTTATGGTAGGTTAACTTGAATGCTCAATCGACACCAATTTGAAGCCGAAGACATTCACTTTGAAAAATTGAAGACCCCTTGAAGAAAAGCCACCATCGAATAAAAGCCGCACAAAATGTTTAAAAATAGTAGCTGCGGCTTTTATTCCAAAATATACAGCATATAGCAAATTCTCACTGAAAAATTGGCATGGCACAGCCCGTGCATATGCACATAACATGCATACAGCAGATCAGACGTTGGGGCTTTCTTTTGGTGAAAAATTTTCGACAGCATACTTGAATAAACACAGTATATTATATAATACTCAAAAATGTAGTTGGTATAATGACATAAACTTACACAATAGAACAACTTCATTCTTACAGTAATTGGCTATGATCTCATTCATCAACGGAATTCAAAAAATATTTTATAACATAATGACTATATCCACATCACTGCTCCCTCTAAAAAGCGAAATTTGAGAAAAATGAAAAATTTTGGGCAAAATTTTCCAATTTTTCTTTAAGCTTGCTGACTGGAAAAATGATTCTTGTCAGAATTTCAAGTGAAGTGTTCAGTAGTTTGGTGCAAAACAGAAGTTACCGTATATACTCTGGAACTCAACTTTGAGGCAAAAACTGCATCAAACCTTGTTTAAACCCCCTAAATCCTGGGGCAAATGTTTTAAAATATATATTTGGACGAATTTGCACTAGCTAAAAACTTAGAGGGAACAGTGATCTACATCATACATAGCAATACTTTACAACTCATATTGATTAAATGAAGACTGAGGGCATGATATTTTAAACTGCAAAGGACATAAGACAGAAAAGACAATGTCTATAGGGATAATTTACAATTTTACCATAAATTCTCCACTGACATCAGCACCCTCATAACACCTTTTTATCGTAAAACTTTACCAATGAAATTATAATTTAAAATTGCTCACATGGCTCAGTGGATAAAGCATCTGCCTCCAGAGATGTAAACACAGGTTTGATAAGAAGTCATGTCGCACCAATGACTTTAAAAAACAAGTACTGGTGCTCACAGCTTCCCTATTTGACGTTCAGCATTACAGAGACAGTGTGGAAAAGAAACCAGCAAGTTTGCTTGTTGTGCCGTTGGGAAAGGCACTTTGCAAGATTTTCCCATCTTGAGTGATAGACAGGCTGACAGGTGGCCAACACATCCTAAGCAAGCTCATTATAGCGCTTTGATCACTTTCTTGTGAGAGGAGGATAAATATGCAACTAAATACCCGGCACAAAATACAAATAACAAGATACATCAAGTCATCAACACAAGTTCTTTTAAAACAAATATAATAGTTGGCAAAAAATATGAACTTACGAAGATTCTGTTATTCTTACCATTGCACCTTAACTTGAGTTTTTTCTTCAGTGTAAAGCTGTTTTTACTTGACCACTACTGTAAATACTTTTCTTTCTTTTAACCCTACTTGTGGCTACTATCGGCAGATGGGTATGCTGTCTAGACTACTTGACAGCTTGATACCAGTACTGTGTACTATGGCATTGACCCATGCTAGACTAGCAATACTTTAATTAAACCTTTTTTCTTTCTACATGCGTGTTAAAATACTAATGTTTTGTTATTATACTTCTTTCTATTTTTACGCTTTCTAAATTGATTCGAAACAATTGAACCAGCGGCAAATTATTCAAATGTTGAACCGGTAGCCTACTTGTCCAGCAACTAGACACAGCGCATTGTATAGGCTAGCTACACAGTGTATAACTAAATGTAAACTTCTGCAATGTCAGCCTAGAACAAAGCACTAGATTACAAATACTTACCAAGACCATCTTCAACATTTAAGCTTGATACCAAAACAAGTGTTCCAGTAACACCAGAAAACAGCAAAAAGACCCCAAAATTAAACAGTAAAAACTGTCTATTTACAGGCATTTAAAATCAGAAGTTTTCTTCGGCTATTTTGCTGTGCTAGTAGGCTAGTACGATATGCCACCTTTTTAATGTCTTAAATTTTGAATCAACCCTCCACGCACACTGTAGTCTGTACATTGGCTAAACAATTCAATTAACACGAGTAGAGGGTATTTCCCAAAGCACTTCACATCAACACAGGAAATATCGGTATAGTTCAGCCAGCTTTTTCAGCAGCTGCAGATGTGGTTTCAGAATCTGCAGATAGCCCTCTGCTGCGCTCTCGTGCATTTAAATAATTGAACGTCAGTGACGTTCTTCATAGTTGCGTAAAAACATGTTTACCGATACGCGGCAAGAGACAACGCGACTATCTAATTTTTTTCTTTATTTCATTTTGACAGTGAACTTTGGTGCAGCAAAGCGACAAAAATTACACGATATTAAGCACTAGCGTAGCCAGGATTTTGATTTTGCAATGGCAGGGGTTTTGAGAATGACGTCACATTTGACCATACGTTTTATACAGGAGCGGATCCAGCGATGGCGGAAGCATTTCTAAAGTGGGGGGGGGGCCAAAACCAACGGTCAAATTTTTTTTTCGCCTACAACCAGGGCCGGCAGTGGCGTAGCGAGAAATTTTATAAAAGGGGGAGGGGGCATAATTTCCACATTTTTTTTAAGCGTTTTTTTTTTCAGCAGAACTAATTTGAAGCTGATTCTGGCTTTTCGAAAGGATTCTGTCTGATCTTCTGCCTTTTTTTGTGTCTTCTGAGAGCTAAATAAGCAGCTGCCATTGCTTTTCTGAACAAAAACATGCTTTGCGAGAGCCTCACGTTCCTCTGTAGTTAACGAGGCGAAAAAGTCTGTTTAACGAATAAAGAGGAAAGTTGCGATCGCGTTACGAAGATAACGCCAACATTCCGAGCGTGTTGCGTCACAGCCGAGCTCGTTCAACGTAACGAGTAAAGCTGCGATTCCGCCCCTGATCGAGCGTAGCTTACGCCAAATTAGAGCGCTTGCGGATTGCGCTGGATATTTACCAGCGATTAGGCATCGACTTCACTGCAGGTTGAGCGTTCGAAAATTGTGGTTGGTATGAATATAGTTAGTCAGTTAGTTGCATATTTATCCTCCTATCACGAGAAAGCAATCAATGCGCTATACGAGCTCGCTTAGGAGTTGCCGGCCATCTGTCTACCACACTAAGATGGGGGAACCCCGCTAAGTGCCTTTCCCAACGGCACAACAAGTAAACTTGCCGGCTTGTTCTCCACACTGTCCCTTTAATGCTGAGCGTCAAGCAGGGAAGCTGTGAATACCAATTTTTAATGACCCGACTCGGAATCAAACCCGAGTCTACAGCTCAAGAGACAGACGCTCCATACCACGTACTCGACCACCTGAGCTGTTTGGATTGGCAATACGGAAAGCAAAGAGGGCCCACGACCCCCTAAATTTTTAGTTCTATGCCTGCAATATTGGTGACCTACTCTATTCTTTTCATACGTGCAAAAAAGCGAAATAAATATTTTACCAATTCGCGACCCCCCCAAAAAGTTTCTGGATACGCCCTTGAAAATGTTCATGTTCGAGTTCTAAAGATCCTACAGGCTACAACAAATTGCAAAACATCTGTGTAATTTTGGCATATATTTTTACAGAGTCAACTTTTCTTGTTTGGTTTGCCAGTTGCAATAATTTTGCTTAAACAGCGGACGTGACGGCAACTTACTGGAACTACAGGTAAGCGAGTGATGTTACAAACTGGTGTTACTGGATCTATGCCACGAAAATAACTACATTAATAGTGAACAAACTACAGAGCAGTTGATATGCACATTATGATCGCGGCTATTAACGTTTTTAAGAGTGGACGAAACATACAAAAATGAAGATACAATTCAAAAGAATACAAGAAATTTTTCTGGTTTATTGTCGTGCAGAAACTCTTGTCATGGTGTGGCCCTTCAAGGTGATTGTTTCTTTCAATTTTCCACCCCCAACTTCCACAACTAGCCGATATTCTGGGCCAGCTGCAACCAGTTTACCTCCTTCCAAATTTACGGTGACCTGAAAAATTGAATGGGTTGTTGAGAAGAAAAAATAGTCGTGGAATCGCAACCAAATTTCCATTATAGGCCTACTCGCGATATTATGCCGAAGCGTGTTACGAAAACAAATGACGGGGCCTGTCTCAGCGGCTTTGCGCCTATAGGTAACACAGCTCCAAAAAAATATTGTAGCTGCTGCTGGCGAGCCGTCGGCACCACAACGATTTGACCTAGCGGGGATCGAATTCAAGACCTCCCGCACTAATAGGTTGTTTTTTACTACTTCCTTCATCAGCGGGTAGCCTATTATTGCAAAATGATGTGTTTGAAACCGATACATACGCGATGAATAAAATTTAACATCCGAGTCGGCTTATAATAACCAACCACTTTGCTTTTTTACTTACCTTCGCTTTTTCTCCTTTTATGGTATCTATTTCGGTTTCTTCCCCAAGTTTGAACGAATTTGATGACGATCTCTTTGGTCGCTTACGTGCGATCGTAATAACGTCACCATTCTTGGAAATTTCGGTCACAACTTTTGCGTTTCGCCCTTGTTCGATATAATCAGCGGGAACGCCTGTATCAAAGAAAAGAACAAAAATTATTGAATCAATTTTTACTGGTGAGAAAAACTTGGATAATTGCCAAATAAACATCTTAAAAATTTACACTTACCAAACCATTGTCAAAATTTTGTTTTTTTAAATAATTATTGCTTTTAAAAATCGCTAGGACAGGTTGTAATTATCGATCAAATAAAAATTTGCAGGGTCAGTTTTCATTCAATGTCTCAAATTAAACAACTTTTTTAATTTTTAGCAGATCTGCAAATAAGTCACTGTATTTTTTGTTACTTGTATCAAGCAAAATTGCTCGTTTATTGGTCCAGTAATAGATAATCTTAATTGTTTAAGAAAATTCTGCGCTGAGATGAGATTTTAATGACGATAGAACTTCAAGTAATTTTATATAACAGCTATCATCAATTCCAAGTAAGTCTGCTTCGGTACAGAACCCTATTACAAGTCAAATTGAGTAAATGCTCTCAGTTTTGTCCTGCCTTGCTTACGCTGCTGATGATGACAACTGAATCTATGCTGTCGAAACCTTCAATTTTAAGAATTATTGCGAAGTCGTAGTTTTCTGAGTTGCAGTAATAATTATATATGGGTAGCACTCACATAATATTATTGCACCGACTGGTTGCTGTAGCGGCTCAAGACATCGTTGTGGTGCGGTAGATCTGCGGTTCGATTACCGGGTCAGTAAAAATGCACACTGTAGCTTACGGCTCGCCACTGCTGCGACTTGTCAGTGTTGCCCAGACGTTAAGCCGCGGAGACGGGACCCGCCCCTCGTTACACGCTACAGCGTATTAGGCTACCACTAGTAAAGTGAAGATTTGATTTTTCTGACAGCAGCACTTTTTGATTATTCAAGTTCAGTAATTTTTGCAAGCAGTTTCATGACTTACCGATTCCTGCCATGAAACCGTCATAATTGTCACGTGACTCGACTTGAAAAGTTCCAATAAATGCGTCGACCATTTTGATTGGCGGAAATTACGAAGTTGCGAATTAGCAATGAACTATACAGCTGCAAAAACAAACCAACATACAGTAAATCCGTAGAAAATACAGCAGAGCTCAATCGTTTGGACATCTGGTTACAAATCTATTTCAAGTGCAATCTCAATCTAAAACAGAAAAATGATAAACCGGCCAGTTGGAGTAAGGTAGTGGTTCAAGACATCGCTGCTGATTTAAAATAAAAACCTTTACTATTTTCCAGATAAAAAGTTTGACCAGTAAGGAACTCCTAAATGTCATCAACACTCGCTTTTCGACTACATTGGGCGAAAAAGATTTGCTGGATTGCGTTGTCTGCACGAACCATATTTTTTGCCAGCGACGTGGCCGAGCAGAACCGCGCGCAGATTACAAATCTTTCGCGATGGGTTCGATTCACAGCTGAAGCCGAGCGCCTAAATTCCTCTTGCCTGACTGGCTGCTGACTCGAAAAGCACAATCTCTCTTCGCAGTCTCGCTTCTCAGTTCGTAGTAAACCATTTAGAAGTTCATGTTCAAACGCTGTGAAAATTTTTGCTCAATATTTTCAAAAAACAGCCGGCTAGTTAGATCGGTTGTTAACCACGCCAGCTCGCCACCGCTGCGACGTTTCTTCGTAGCTGTGTTGCCCAGGTACTAAGCAGAGGAGATGGACCCCGTCACTCACTACACGTTACATTTTTCGTCGTAATACCGCGAGTATGCCTCAAAAGAAGATTTGATCCGATTTTTTTCATTACTCTTTCAAAAATTAAGTAGGCCTATTTTTAATGTATTTTTGAACTCTAAAAACATGCTTCTTTGGAAAAACAAAGCTATGAATTTATTTTAATTTCCAAAAACGATATAGGCTCATGCTAGGCAAAAACTTGTGCCGCAGAGCATTTTCTTATTCGTTCAATTTGCTTTTAATCGAATGTGATTACGCCTCTTCGCAATATTCTTGAAAGGCAACTGCAAGTCACATTGTTATCAGTCACCACTCAGCAATTGACAAAGCTTTCTACCAAAAGCTGCTTGGGCTTTTTAAAGTCTGCGAGAGGGAAAATCCTTTATATATCGCGGTATTGACAGACCGATGGTTATATTAGTATGTTGACTTACTTGTCTCAGCTGATATTTTATTTGTAAACAAATAATATCCGAGTCTACGATAAGAGCTACACCAAACGATGGATTTTGAGTCGACATAGTTATCAGAGTAATAACCGTTTTCTGTCTACCCATGCTGGTTCTATTTTTATATTTAATGAGAGCTTTATCTTGAAGGTTGTACCGGTATATTATAGTACTGGCTAAAACTTGTCTTTAATGGAGTTTTATAATGTTAAAAGCACGTGTAAGCGCTTTAATCTAATCTTGGACAAGTTTTTAAAAACTATGTCAACGGCTTTTCGAACGCTTACAGTAACTACCTCTCTTGCTGCTGTTGTTTGTGACAGTGCAGCAGAATCATAGCGATTAGGCCTACCGAGTTGTTTCAGGCAACCTCCCCGAACGCAAGAATATTGCTTCATCTATATACCCTGCTGATGCTTCTAACCGATGCTGAATGATGGTTAAGAGCAAGACCGTAGTTCTGCTGGATTCGTAACGAAAAAACTGCAAATTTTTATAACTTTTGATTTGACCCGACACGAAATCAAACCCAAGAATCTAACACTTTAAAGGTAAACTTGCAATTATAGCCGTCGTAAAAAAGATGCTTTAGTCGAAGCGATTGCGCGTACCGGTAATATAACTTTTTTTGTGTGACAGAAGGATCGGCTGCATAAAAGCACCACAACCGAAAACAAAATTTAATTTTTTGGTTGCCTACTGGAATAATTCCGCGAGTATGATGGAGATTTAATATTTTTTTTGCTTGTTGACATTTTAAAAATGCAATTGCTTCATTATCACAGTGTGCAGTTTTGGGGAGAGACGCAACCAGAGGAAAATTTAAAGCAGGCAGCGCCGTGTTTAAACTATGAAGGGTCCTTTTTTTTATTCGCTCTAAGTGATGATTCTTTAGAGGCGTGTTTACCGATATGTGAGAGGAGACAAGGCGACTACTTCATTTTTTTGTTTATTTCATTTTGACGTTGAACTTATTGCCACAACGCGACAAAAACCATGCGAAATCAACGAATTGTACCTGAACAACTTTATCGCTTCATCGCCCTGTATCAAAAAATGTTTAAGGTAAAGTTGACGACGGTAGTGAGGCAATGCACGTTGGATTGTTACGACATCATTGAACAATTTATATCGCCTTAACACTATATAGCAAATTTTATATGCTTTAATAATCGCAGGCCAACATAGTTTATAATGGTAGTCGCTTTGTCGTATGTCGCGTATCGGTAACGCACCTTCAAAAAAAAGTCTTCTCGCGTCAAAAAGGGGAACCAGTGCCTCGGTGGCAAATCGGTCGTAGTGTCGTCAACGGCTCGCCCGCGCCGCGATGTTTCTTCGGAGATGTGTGGTCCAGGCGCTAAGCCGCGGAGATGGATCCCGCCACTCGTTACACGATTCGGTGTAATACCGCGAGTATAATGAAGGTTTCATTTAAATTTTTTATTTGATTTGAATAATGGCGGAGTCGAAGGAAGTAGGAAATATTTTACTCCAAGCGCTGCTGTGATCCGCTAACTTCATTTTTGCGTTTAGTGTAAAAAACAAATCGGGAAAACAGAATAGAGTCAGCCGTTAAGGCAGGTGAAGTGGTGACATCATAGCGTAACAATGTCAACGGCCGATACGAAATGTTACCCGAACTGATCTAACTGTATCTCCGTGTAATGCCGGTAATATTCATGTAGCTTTTAGTCGTCATACTGTGTTCATATCGCTTGAACATCAAAACGAAATGATAAGAGGCAATATCGCCAACGTAATATTTGAAGAGTTGTAGTCTATTTATTTGATATTTATTTTAGAGTGGAAAAATACGAAGAATTTTACGAGTAATTTTCTTTCGTTTTACGTTTCGGGGGGAAAATAAAATCGAACTCGGAAAAGTTTTAGTGAAAAAGCTTCTTCTCATTGTGATACTGTAAATTCAGAATGATGCGATATTGTTTTTGTGTTTCATTGCTTTGCTGCAATTTTTTGGTCCTCAATTTCCTTTTGCCTTTTTTGAAATTTGCAATTGCTGGAAATAGCTTTGGCTTGGCTGCGAACGCTTCTTTAATGCACAAGTACAAAATATACCTTGCATTATTCGCCATAAGCTTTCGCAATTTGCCATTGTTGTGCATTTTCCCAGAATCGTGGTTCACAGCAGCAACATGGCCTAGCAATAACGTTTGCTGACAACAAATTCTACTTGATGGGTTCGATTCCTAGCTGGAGCGGATCTTATCAACTTGAATAAAGAATGGCAGCTTAAAAAATAAGTAGGCAGTCCTTCTCGATGCGCTTGTAGTCTTAGTTCATGTTTTAAAAACGGTTTTAAACTTTATTTTCTGGTAAGTAGAAACAAACATAGGGAGGAATTAGAAATAAACGCTTTATTTATCAAAGGCCTAAAATCTTTTTGAAAGATTGCAAAAGTTCTTGAATGCACAAGATATAGAATCAAGATCTCTAGCGACTGCTAACGTTGAACTATAATTCATTAAGCAAACATGAGTCGCGATATCGATCTATTCTACATCAAGCTGCTGTCGGTCGAAAAAAGAGTGCTATGGAGTTGCACAAGGAGTTGTGGTTCGCTCGTCGGGCTTTGAAACTGGTTTCGCGGGTTCAATTTTCGATTAGGACAGTTTGCATAATGTACCTACTTCACTAATATACCAACCTAACCTGTTGTGTGGTGACAGAAAATTACATAAAAATAAAAAAAGTGCTGTGTGGTGGCTCTAAAAGTTAGCACAACGGTAAGCTCATTTTGCTTCGTAGTCAGCTTTGCAGGTTTGATGCTCAATGGGGTTGCCTTTCCCGATGCATATTCTGCTTATGTACTTCACTAACAGAAAACCTACGCTGCTGCGATTGCATGTGGTTAAAAAAATACTCTTTATTGCATTAGCGCACATTGGTCTCTGAGGTTAACTTTCATGAGCTTGATTCTTAACCAACGTTTTCTCATCATGATCTATTTGTTTAAAACTTTCAATACTAAAAGAAGTGAAAAATAGCGCTTGCTTAATTGTCGGCGATGTTTTTTTTTTTTCTGAAAATTAGTTTAACTTTTTTGGGAAACAAATTTTATTCGCAAAAACATTGTACTTGCGGCATTACGCCGAAAGGTGCGAAGAGTGACGGGGCCCATCTTCGCGGCTTAGCGCCTGAGCGACACAGCTCCGAAGAAACGTCGCAGCGGTGACGAGCCGTTGGTGGCTGTGTCCAACTTGACCGGCCCGGGATCCAAACCCTAGTCCTGCCTTGCCGATGGTGGTGTCGTGGCCCCTACGCTAATTGGCCCATTACAGTAATGTTAGTTGTATCAAATATATGCACAATAATAGCATTATTGCTATAATTGTCTTGCAAAATTTGTTGGAAAATTTGGAAGCAAGATCCTTGCAAAAATAATCATATTTTTGCAGCTTTGCATTCTATCTAGCAACATCGGCTGATCCTTTGACTGCCAAATCGAGAAAACGCGATTTCGACGCGAGGATGCAATAACATTCATCGTCAACGCGATAAACGCGCAATGATTACAAAATAATTGCCGCAAATGAGCTTTGCTGCTTTGCATTTAAAGCATTACGAATGTATTTTTGTCGTTTTTGCGCTCACACGCTCACACGGGTTCAGATATTATTAGGGAGGGAGGGGCCTAAAAAAGTGTTGACCACGCAGCTTTTGTGCACCTAATAGTATGTAAGTTATTCGCTAAAACGAGTTAGTAAGCCTACAACTAAAAATTTCCGAAGTGCTTAGGAATTAATATCTAAAATCATAGCTAAAATTAAGAGGTGGGGGTTATGTCTTTTAGCCCTTACGGAGCAGCCTATGATGTATTCAAAGATTTTTGCAACGATAAAATGCAAATTGCAAAATATGCAAAAATTACATAAGTGTTCTTGATACCAAAACACTGGCTTAAGACGGAATACCTTATAAATGCAAGAAATTGAGTTTTGCTTTCGTTAATCACTGCGATGGCACGCACATCAGTCGTAATATACTGTAACACAAACATAAAGTTGAAAATGCTTTGCAGCGTTAGTGTTTGTGTAATAACCTCTGTACCAGTAGACTTCTTGCACCGAACTATAAGCTCTACTGTTGGCATGACAAGGTATTAATAGTTCTGCAGCAGACAAATAACATACGCAGAAACACATACTGCTATAGATGTTTTGCATTTGGCATCAAAATTTCCCGATTATTTGAATTTGTTTGAGGAACTAAACAGATCATGTCCCCTATAATTTGTTTTCACTGAAAGCCATTGTTTAGTTTACGATAAACAACTGCCCTAAGCCAGCATGCAAAGCACTTCCGTATTGAATTTTGAAAGAATTACCGGTAAGCAAAAAATTTGAGTTCAGGCTGATAACAGAAAACGGTGGTCGCAGCGGTTCAAGACATCGCAGTCGTTGCAGTGGTCGGTGGGTCGATTCCCGGGCAGGTCAAATCGAGCACAGTGTTGCCAACGGCTCGCCACCGCTGCAGCTATTCTTCAAAGCTGTGTTGTCCAGGCGCTAAGGATGGACCCCGTCACTCGTCACACGCTTCGGCGAAATGCCGCGAGTAGAATGAAGACTTCATTTTTTTTTCGTTTACTGATCTTGGTACGCTGTGTGCGATTGTGCGTTATGTGTGATGCAATTCTGGAATTCTGAGTTTGTTTGTTTTTTTTTGTTTTTTTTTCTTTCATTCTTCGATATTTATTGTGTGCTATCAAGTCGCCGAATCTTTTTATTTTATGCAATGACGGTGCCTGTGAGCCATTCATTGGGGACTTAGTTAAACGTGTTTAACTGTTTATACTGCAAATTTGGCTCCAGGTTTTATGAATATAAGAAATTTTTTTGTTGCGGTCAAAGGAGATATTTTACAAACATATTTACCCGGTCTTTGAAACATGTTTTTATTATTTACGACAATTTTACGTCGCTCGTACGTGTCGTTAGAGCAATTTTACTGATTAACCTGCCGCCTAGACGCCTAAAGTTGGCTATTTGAGATGAAAAGCCTCCGTAATGAGAAGAAAGAAAACTTAATTTAAGAAAATAACCTGAGCCAGTAGACCACCTAGAACTAAAACAAACTATGATTTCCTTTTTTGGACTTTCATTCAGGTAAATTTCATTGCAACGAGTTCGTTTGTCAAGAAGTTCTAGCGATCAGGATAATATACAAAGCGTATTAAATATTGTTTTCTCCAAAGCGTATTACATTTGTGTAAAAAAAGTTATAATTTTTAAAAGTGTTTACATATTGTTAATTTGTTTTTTGTTTTTTTTTCAAAGTATCTTTTCTTCAATTTTATTTTTCAGATAATGTTTAGTTATATTATACATCTTTTTTTATATGGCGATTAAGAGACTTGCATAGGTTTAGAGTCTTAGCGCTGACCATAGGCGTAGCCAGGAGGGGGGGGCACGGGGGCCATGCCCCCCCAATCCATCCTGGACAAAAACAAGGATCTTGACAGAGTCGGCGCCAAGGGGGGCCATGGGGGTCACGTCCCCCAATCGACATGCTTGGCCCCCCCAATATAAAAGTTAATCTTTTTGAAAACAGCGGCTTTTGTGCTTAATTTCAAACTTTGGCCCCCGTAAGTCGACTACTCTGCTGCCGGCTCTGGATCTTGGTAATTAGGATAAATACTTGCCGTTGCGTGTTGTTTTCTTGCTGGGATTTTAATAAGTGGGCTTACATCGGAGAAACACAATACAACTTTGCTTTTCGCGTTGGCCAGAGTTATGATGGCGCAGCCGCAATGACCAGCGAACAGTCAGGCGTCACTTCAATTGTTTAAAACGAATCTTCTTTGACATATTATTTTCACTGTGCTATGCATTGCTTAAATTTGAGCGCTTCAGCAGCTGTAAAAGTTTCAGCAATGCAAAATGCTGAAAACGTTGCACGAAAAGTGGTTAAAATGTAGACCAGTGCCAAGAAAACAGCGTGGTTGAAATCCTACATCGAAGATGTCTCTAGCGCAGGAGAAAAAACGTTATCTTGTCGGCTTATGTGAAACCCGGTTTGCAGAACGCCATGTATCGATTCTGGTGAAGCACTCAAAATTAGGAACAAAAACTTGCAATAAAATTTGCCCGAAAACTGTTCAAAATGCACTAAAATGGCCTTTACAGACGTGAATTTTCAGGCTTGTCCATGGGAATGGGATTCCCATGGGATGGGATGGGACAGCACGAATTGCATTTCCCATGGGACCCATGGGACACTAGCCATGTGACAGCGTCTTGATAATGTCATACCTAACTTTAGGTTTCATACTTATTTGCTTTAAAAAATTCTTTCTAGTCCACTTTTTTCTTTATAAAAGATTTTCCCTTAGCATTGTTGTTACAAGGTAGTGGTGCTTTGCACCATAGTTGCCAGATGGTGTACTTGGACACCAATTACTGGAAAAATGGTGTAATCTTAAAGTTCCGTGTTTTTACTGAAAATTTCCAATTAATGTTAGAAATGAGAAGAGAAAAATTGTTAGATCGTGTAAATTTTCATAAATTTAATAAAATTTATTGAATTGTATTTTGATGGGAATCCCATGGGATGGGATGGGATGGGACAGGCATAAATTGTTATGGGATGGGATGGGACAGAAAAATATGTCCCATGGACAAGCCTGTGAATTTTCAAAAAATTTTCGGGTAGCATGCCCTCGGACCCTCTGGGGCTTTTTTTGTTCCTCAACTTGCTTCAAATTAATTCTGCCGGAAAAAACTACGCTTGACAAGATGTTGAAATTTGGAGCCTTTTTCTTCAAAAAACTTCTGATTACGACAAAATGCATCACATTTGGTGAAGGACTTCGAATGAGGGGCAAAAGTTTGATCAAAATTTGTTCAAAAGCACTAAAAAGGCCATTGCACTAAGTAAAATCTCAAAAAATTTCCGGGAGAGTATGCCCCCGGACCCCCAAGAGCCGTTTTTTTCTCAATTTGCTTCAAATTTGCTCTGGCGGAAAAACATACGCTCATAAAAGGTGTCACAATTTGGTGCCCTCCCTAAAAAAGCTTTGAATACGCCTCTGACATGAAGAATTGACGCCCTATTTCAAGTCTAAACGTCTGGCGTCTTTGTATCTAGTCAACAGTTAACACTCAACCTAATTCAAATCTACATCCCCCCACTAAAATTTTCTGGATCCGTTCCTGCTGTTGGTCAGATTTGTTAACTTTAGCCTGCGCCAATTGAAAATCCTGGCTACGCCTATGGCGTTGACCCGACTCAGAATCAAACAAAAAGCTGTTGTAGCACCGCTCTCGTCCCAATACTCTTTGCAGTTTAATCAAACTTGCAACTTTTTTATCTAAACTTAAGCGCAGTGGTTATAAACACATTGCTATCGGAGCGGGAGACATATTTCGTAATGGTCACCTAGAAAATTTTCACTTTGCTTTTCTCGCCACTCGAGGTCAATGAAACAGAACTTCTCGGTTCATTGTTGATTACTCGCAGCATTCTCGCGCAAATGCTCTAGCCAATCACTTCGCTGGAGAGCAAAGTAGAAATTTTCTCCGAGATATGCGTGCGGGAGTTTCTGGATTTGTTTCCCTCGCCGGTCAAATCGAATACGATGTTGTCAACGGCTCGCTGACGCTGCGACGTTTCATCAGATCTGTGTTGCCCAGGCGCTAAGTCGCGAAGATGGGCTCCACCACTTGTTACATGCTTCGGCGTCATACTGCGACTATGATCAAGATTTTGCATGATTTTTTGGGAATAAAAGATGCAGCCTAATTGAGTTCCACATCTCAACATATTTATGCTTCTGTGGCAGGAATAAATTTAGTTTTAAGTAAACGTGGTTTGACCGTTGCACCAAACAGAGAGCTCAATGGCACACGCCAGAGCATAAACAGAAAATCGGTCACCAAATGAAATTAAAATTGAAAAACCCCAACAGGCTGTTTCGTCGTGAGGCTCTTCAGGGGGGACGCTAAAAACTAAACGGTAAAATCTTATTCAAATAAAATCCTTAACATATGAAACGTGAACAAATAAGATTCTATTTGAATAAGATTTTACCATTTATAGTTTTTAGCGTCCCCCCTGAAGAGCCTCACGGCGAAACAGCCTGTTGGGGGTTTTTAATTTCATTTGGTGACCGATTTTCTGTTTAATTTTAAGTATATTTTAAGTAATCTGTATCTAAAAAAAAAAAACTTTGTTGCGTTTAAAAAGTTGTAGCAAAAAAGTTGCGAAAACATTTCACTTTTTCCAAAATGTTTACGTTGATTTCAAGTCAAAATTGCTTGAGTCAATTTTTTCAGCATCTTCAGCAAATATACAAAACGCTTTTTGGAGATTGAAATCATAGTTTGTAGTAAACTACGATCGTAACAATTAGTAAACAATTTATCGATATTGTCAAAAACTGGTTTCTGCATGGGGCAATGATGCCTTAACCAGTCAGAAGGTCATGCACATTAATAAACTTCATGGTGCCAAATAGATGCAAAATGTTACAGATTTTTGGAAATTTATGTATTAATTTTTGCACTTTGAAACTAAACTGACAAGAGATGTCGTTCTGTTTACTGCAGTGATATTCAAAGCTCAATGAATGATTTATGAAGATGAAATTCAACAAAATATTCGATGTCTGCGCACCGTACCATTTGTCGTTTGCATGTCTGAGTATGTGAAAATGCTTTTTCTGTAAATAGATAATATCTTTGCGGCAATTTCGGTACACGTTTCGAATCTTTATGTCAAATTAAAACTCACAAATATTGAAGAAGTTTGGTGGGTGTAAACATTAAAAGTCTTTGTTTGGCAAAATCATTCATGCATACTTCAACGGCTGCGTACAAGAATACCAACCAAACCACTTGTAAAGTGAATTTTAGGCTATTTGTTGGCTTTTGTTTCAACTATTGTAAAACCAGCAGGACACATTCGACTAATGCACTGCGGACAGGTATTTTTGTATTAAATATTTGCCTTTAGTTGCATATTCATCCTCCTATCATCAGAAAGCGATCATAGCGCCATAACGAGCTCGCTTAGGCGTTGCCGGCCGCCGGTCTAACACTACAAGATGGTGGTAATCCCGTTAAGTGTCTTTCCCAACGATACAAAAGTAAACATGCTGGTTTGCTCTCCACATTATCTCTTCAATGCTGAGTGTTAAGCAGGGAAGCTGTAAATACCACTTGGGTCCGATTTGACCTCGCAAGAAATTACGTTTCAGACCACTTACACTGATAACGATATCGTTACCACGACGCCACCCTACCGGCCTGGTGCAAGTTCACCTTGTTGCTAGGAGAATCACGTACATTCAGCCAAAGTTTTTACGCGGGGTTTGTCAGCTTTGCTTGTTCGACGCTGAAACTCTCAAATATTTCAAGTGACAAATTACAATTTTGACTGTGCATCAAAATTTAGTATCAAATATGAGAGCATTCCCATGGTCAGGACGTTTGTTCTTCACAGCAATATGGTGTTTTTTGTATAAAAGTGCTTATTTTGTTTTGGTGAAAATTTTCAGTTTTAAAACCTGTTTTATTGATCCAAAAGCTGCGAGAAATATTTTATCTATTGATTCACTGAAACAGGTGTTACCGTCGAAAACTTCACTCACAAAAACAAGTTTCGTATCAGGCTGGGAAAACTGCACGTGGACGTATTTTGCTTCTCTGATCTGCAACACAGATTTCGTGCGTGCGACGGTTGATTTATGATATGAATTGCAGCTAGCCTTGCGCGGCTTTATGCTATCGAAAATTACTGTTTTTCGAAATGTAACGCTTTGTAAGAGTAAACGATTTCGGGCACAGTGCCGTAAACGACTCACCACCGCTGCGATGTAGCTTCGGAGCTGCGTTGTCTAGGCGCTAACCCAGGGAAATGGGCCCTGCTACTCGTTAGCCTACACGCTTTTACGTAATAGTATCATGAAGATTTGATTTGAATTTTTTTGATAAAATTTTCCCACATACCGGTATGTGAAGTTTTTCCAATAGTCTGTATTTTCGCGAATAGGCCGTTTCACCAAACCAGACTCACTAGTATAAGCCAGAGCAGAAAGCAATAGCACACATCAACGAAAAAAGCTAAAATATAAAAAATCTGTTCCGTCGCAAAGCTCCTCAGCGGAAAAAAAACGTCGTAAAATCTAAAAGACACTTCTTTAAATGAAATACATTATCATGTAACTGTTTTCACTTATTTACGAAACTAAAAAAATTTTTTAAATGACGAACATATGAAAACTGATCAAAGTTTGTTATTACTTGCTTGTTGTGTAGGTAAAAATAACAGGTGGTGGTCAAAGTTTTGCAGTTAAATGAATACTTCAGTTCATTGTTTCTGCTTCTATCTTTTATTATGCTGAATCATTCGTTCATCCTTCTCACGTTTTAGCAAACAATTGTCAGGAACAACAAGAGTCACAATAAAACTTTTTCGTAAAAATATTTTCTATCATTTTCACTTGAGCAAGATGAATAAACAACCGGATATGACATCATCGTACAGGAAGGAAGCCAAAAAATCAAAATCAAATCATCATTATCTTCGCGATTTACGCCGAAACGTGCTACGAGTGACGGGGTCCATCTCCACAGCTTAACCCCAGGGCAACACAGCTCTGAAAAAACATCGCTGCGTTGGCGATTGGTTGGCGACACTGCGACCGGTTTGACCGGCCCAAAAATCGAACCCCAGTCCTCCAGCACCGACAGCAATGGCTTCAACCACTGCCCAGACCGTCCGGATGAACGCGGCCATAATGCAGCGAATTGAAGCAACTTCTATTTTCTTCGGGAGATAAATACAGAAAATTTATCACTTTCTTGTCATTTTTTAGTTGCAATTTATATATATTACGAGAAAGCAGCCGTATCGCTATGACGTGCTAGTTTAAGAACCTGTTCGCGATCTGTCTGCCACATGAAGGTCTTGGGTTGGATTCTCTGGTCGGTCAAAGCGGGCTCAGTGTCGTCAGCGGCTCGCCTCCGCTGCGATCTTTCTTCGGAGCTGTGTCACCCAGGCGCTAAGCCGCGGAGATGAGCCCCCTCGCTTGTGACACGCTTCGGCGTAATACTGCGAGATTTGATTTTTTTATTTGATATCTGACTATACTTTTTTAGAATTGTGCAAAATTTAACAGTATTGTTTATGAGTATTTATTGCATCATAACAAAGTTATATAACGCAATTTGATATTGAATCGATTTCATTTCGAGTCACATAGCTGTGATGACCGGAGATAAAAACGATTAAAACTAGGTGGCTTCGATAAAGTCGTTAAAGTATGCCCGAATATTTGCTATGTCTTTTCTTCTATCTTATCTTTAGATATGGACGCATTTTTTTGATAGGCCTATTCTTCTTGTTTATAAATGATTAAAAATATTCAACATTTTTCAAGATATTACCGGTAAAAACTTTTTTTACCTTCTTGAAAGTTACAAGGCTAGGAAATGCAATCCCGTATCGGCCTCCAAAAATTTTACTCTACTCCCAAAATGCGACTATACCAATTATACACCTGGCCGACCAAATTTAAAATCGGTAAGACAAAACATGCGGTTTATAAAAGTTTGGCTCGCAAAAAACAAAAAAGAAACAAGAAATAAAATTGGTGTAAAAAGTAAGTTTATGAAGGTTAACATATGCTGCCTCCAGTGTGCGAAGTAGGAAATTTTTACTGGGAGGGATGTTTTTGTCTATACAGTAATTTTGCCTGAATCCTGAACCCAAATAACAAGACAATACTGCGAAAATGATATTTATTGTTCATGCATGGGGGCGATGCAGTGGCGTAGCAACAAATTTTAAAAGTGGGGGGAGCATAACTTCACCATTTTTTCAAGCGTAGTTTTTTTCAGCAGAGCTAATTGAAGTAAATTGAAAAACAAAAAAACTTTAGGGGATCTGGGGTGTGCTCCCCCGGTAAATTTTTGAAATATTACGTGCTGAAATGGCTATGTTAGTGTTTTTTGAACACTTTTCAGGCAAACATTGTTTAAATTTTTTGACCCTAATTCTGAGTAGCCTACTTCACCAATTATGATGCATTTTGTCGCACATTTTCAATTATGCGTGCTAAAGGCGTAAGGCTTATTGTTATCAAAAAGTTTCGAAATCATGAAAAATTTGTAATTATCAAAAACATAGTTGAAAAAGGCTGGTGAGGTGAATAGATGTCCTCATCCCATTCCCACCCCCTTAAATTTGCCCCCATAGCCATAAACTACAAAAGCCATCAAAAGAGTCCGGCATATTTCAGTCACTTGGCACCATTTCTCTTTTTTACTAAAAGGCAAAGTCAAAAGGGAAGGGGCCATGGCACAATGTCCCTCCTAAATACGCCTCTATGGCGATGTTATTGGTCAATGACCAAACCAAAACAGTGGTGGAGGACGCACAGCGTGTTTCCATACCACCAGCATGATGAACAAAATTATCAACGGTAGAATTTCGAAAACTTTATTAGCTTTGTTTTAGGCAGGTTTTTGTTTTATAAATGAAGCAAGGGGTTTGGGGGGAGAGCAGTAAGCTACCCCAGCGGGGTCCGGGGCGGAGCCTCAGAAGGTATAGCATTTTCTTAATTCGTACACTCAATCTCAAATATGATATGAAAAAAGTTGGGGAACCGCTGCTTTCATTAACGCTTATAAAAAACTGCTGACGTGTTGTAATGTTGATGAACAATAAACTGTTCTGTTCTGTAATAGGCTCACTGAAAAGGTTGTTCTTGATTGGTTTGCGAAGGAAACCATAATGGCTTCTAGATATGCTGGAAAGTATCGCCGCAGTCCGCACCCACAAGCAACACGTATAAAAACATTTAACTTCTTATCACTGGGGGGGACGTTTTGGCATCCCCCCAGGACAAAATTTCTTCCTTTGCTGTGGGGACGACTATTTTTATTTTTACTAGAGGAAACATGTCCCCCCCATCCCCCCCTACTTCGCACACTGGCGGCCGCAACACGCTATAAAGCTTATACAAATAAGCTAGCACTTTTCGATTCTTGCTCATCTTTAATGAGTAGGCTACTGTTAACTGCTTGCTCGCAATAAGAATGAAAAGAGAAACATTTATTAAACGAACCAATTCTGCGACTAGTTTCGCCGTTTGAACGCTTTTACAGCGGCTTGATGCAAATTTAGCTTTGCAACCCAAGCCCGTGCTACTGCTGCTATTTGGTTCAAACCCATAAGTCTACCCAATGAGAAGTCAAGATGCGGAATTAGTCGTGAAATTGGTTAGGCCTATTTACAGCGTTAATTTAGTCACCCTTTTAAAGCCTACCACATTGTATCTCTTTATATGCTCATATAAGACTTACTAGGGCTCTAGTCATTTCATAATAGAAATGATTAGCAATCGGTATAACAGCTCCTATATGAGTATTGGGTAGTCGGTAGTCTACATATACTCATTAAAACAAACCCCATTGTACTCCGTGCAGTACATTAAACCAGTAAAAACCCAATGAGAAAGCAACTCAAATGACCGAGTGGTAAGAGTGTCCGCCTCTGTAGCTGCAGACTCGGGTTTGATTCGGAGTCAATGACGTTAAAATTTATATTCACAGCTTCCCTGCTTGACTCTCAGCTTACAGGGACAGTGTGGAGAACAAGCCAGCAAGTTTACTGGTTGGGAAAGGCGTTTAACCCGATTTCCCATCTTAGAGTGTTGGACAGGTAGCTGGCAACTCCTAAGCGAGACCGTTATAGTGCTCTGATGGCTTTCTCGTAATAGATGGAAAAATATCCAACTGAATACACTAGAATTTTAAGAAACCACAAGCTATTCAGCATTACACTCATTCCAGAAATTGTTATATTCAAATAAGATAAAACAATTTTCTAAAAGATTGGTCTATTTTAGGTACGGTAAATACAAAAATGTTTTTGCAAAATGCTACATAGATAAGGTAAAATTTTGTAAAATTGCATGATCATTTGCTGCATCATGCATGTAAAACGTCGCAAAAATAAAATGATATAATCTTATATTTGGAGATATGAATCATTTGCTTTTGAAACAGGAGAAAATTCTTGAAAAAATTCAGAAATTTGATTAATATATTCTGTCAAATTTGCCCTGATAAATCTTTGCTGGTTTCGAACACTCAGAAAAAATTTCACATCCAATTTGTCACCATCAGAAATGAACTTGAATGGGCGTAATTTTGAAAAACTCAAGAATGGAATCAAAAGTTTCACAGCTACGGGCAAGCTGAGTTAATTTTGATGGATTGGTTATTCGGCTAAAAATATTTACCACATTTACTTTAGATGGTGATGATTTACCCTCATTTTATTGGTAAAAACTCCCTAATAAAATGGAAAACCCCTCATTATAAATGACAAATCTGCAAAGTAAAACGACACATAAAACCTTTTTTGTACATATGCATGATTTAAAACAAATGAAGCCAAACATGAGCGATCTTGCCACATTATGAAACTTTTAACAGCTCAGATGGCCGAGTGGAAAGAGCCTCTGCCTCAAGGTGTAGCTTGGGCCACGGCGATGTCTCCACTATGCCTACCGACCGGCGCGAGTAGTTGCAATGAAATGCATATTGCAATGCCTAAAGGAGCAGAAATTTCAGCAATATAAAGCAAAATACTGGAAGCAGACCACCGGTATTTAGAAACATTTATTTGAGGTTTAAGGTTTTAATTTTAGACTAATTTACGCGCAGTAATTATTTTTCCTTGAAACAACTTAAAATCAAGATCTATCACTTGCGGTTTCAATTGTATTTTAATGGAGGTATTTGGCTGACGTAAAACTCACAAATTCTTTTATAGTCATGTCCGAAAACCGTGGGTAGGTAAACTGATATCAGACTACGATGGGTGACTACTTAGCCCTCTAAAGTTTGATTGACACAAATCTCCTTATTCATAATCTCCTTAAAAACACAAACACGCGACCTTTCGTAAAATAAATAATTTGTCACCTAATCTTTGCTTGTGATAAAACTGAAATCTAAAAAATTGGGGGTGTGTACCCAAAAACTTAAATGCACAAGATAAAATGTAAACTGAGCAAAAAAAAGTTCTACAGTTTGAGAAAAGCCTGCTTTTTAAGCAAACCAAAAGTGAAATTAGTAATTTTTTGTTCGCAATTTTTGTTATTAAGAAGTGATTTCAACGCAAAAATATCAGTTGCTATTGGATGAAATCGAAGGTTTTACTAAAGTTTTGAGGAGAAAAAATAAAACCACAGTAATTCAATTTTTAAAACTGGACGTTTTGACAACATAGACTCATGCTGTCATAATGAGCAGAGTAAGCAAGGCGGTACAATAGTGAGCAAGGCGGTACAATAGTAAGCAAGGCGGTACAATAGTAAGCAAGGCGGCACAATAGTAAGCAAGGCGGTACAATAGCACTTGCTTACACTGCTGATGATGACAACTGAATCTGTCGTCGAAACATCCACTTTTAAATAAGTTTTATTTTGTCGTTCGCAAAAGTTTATAGACAAAACTAATTGTGCTACAGCTAAACCATTTATGCCTTGGCCATGAGCGTTAAAGAAAGCAAAAAAAGAATTTGCTGGCTGGTCAAGTGTCGTGTGCAAAAAGACTTCTCTTCATCTTTGCCGGCAGCGTAGTGTAGTGGTTGGGAGCGTCGCTTTTACGACTGCCATGATCGCAAGGTTGATGGTTCAACTCCCACCAAAGCCTTGCTGTTGCGTCCATAAATAAGGTGCTTCACGATAATTATCTCTGCTTGGTGAAATCTAACAAGTAGCAAATTGAAGAAGTCAGAAACAAAAGTCAAGCGGAAAACTCGGAAACAAAGGGAACTCCTAAGCGAGTCTGGATTCGTCCTATGTATAGCGCCTACGTCGCTTTCTCGTGGCAGGAGGATAAAAATGAAGAAATCAATCAAATTATTGGATGCACTTTAAAACGTCGATACAGTTCAGATTTCACGAAAAAATGTGCTGCATTGTTGAAAGTTTCTTTATGTGCCATTTTCTGCGTACACCCTTGCGTTGGTGGATTTTAAATGACTATCACTAAGCATGATTGCGGCCGCTTTGCGTAGTGGTTTAAGACATCGCTATTGACGCGGTAGCTCTGTAATTCGATAAATGGGTCCGTCAAATTTGACATAGTGCCCTCAATGGCTCGCCATCGCTCGAATGTTTCTTCAAAGCTGTGTTGCCCTGACGCTAAGTCGGGAAGCAGATCCCCGCCTCTCCTATTTGCAAAGTTAAGCTTTGCCTTGTTTCCTATAGTATTTTAAACAATTAAGATGACCAAGCGCTAAACTGATAAAAATTTTTAAAATTATTGCGTTTCCAAGTTTCTATGTGACACAATATTAGCGGCAATTGAAGACATCGTTCAGCTGTCAATCATTTTTCGGTATGTCGTGTTTTTTGATTTATTAATCGTTGTGACGTCATACAATTGTTTGATAACAATATTTGGGAAAATCAACTTTGGCTGATCCCTTCAAGAATGATGGTTTTCATTCAAAAGTAAAAATAAAAAACATAGAAACCATAATAAACCTGCAGAAAACTTGCAGACATTAAATAACGCAAAAATAGCCTATTAGGTAAAAAACTTGCAATTGTAACGTATGTTGTTATTTTTTAAATTTCTACATCAAATTTGATTGGTCCATCTCAAAAACATGACCAGATAAAAAGATCACTGCTAATCAACATATTTTAAATATTAGGTTTACATAACGCCTGCCCAATCCCATTATGACGTCTCCCATGCAATAAACAAAGCATTGTCCACTTACGTAAAAGGCTGAAAAATGACGGGGTTGCCACATCTTTTTAATCTACAATAATAAACAGATGATTGGATCATCAAAAAAATTGTCGCATAGATTATGAGCAATTAAATTATTTTCTGACGAAAACTCCATTCATCAGATTGCTTTCTTCTTACCACCGCCCGGTTGACGAAGTAGGTAAAGTCATCGCTATAGGCGCGGGAGGTTTGGGGTTCGATTTTCGGGCCGATAAGTCGAACACGGAGTCGCCACCGTCGCGATATTTCTTCGGAGTTGTGTTGGTCAGGTGTTAAGCCGCAGAGATGGGCCCCCGCGTTGTAGTCTCTTCGTAGACCTGATTTCGCCGCCAACGAAAATTTGCGATTTTCACATAAAAAAAACACTCTTTTTAACACACTTCTATATCGAAAAAAGGCATGCAGTGAGAACAGTCACCATTAGCGTAGCCTTGATTATACGTTGCTTACAGGAGTGGATCCAGAACGTTTTGGTTGGGTGCATGTAATTTTGAATTAGGTTGAATATTAACTAAATGCAAAGACGTTTGAACTCGGAAACGGGCGTAACAAGCCTTTTGAAAATGTTTCATGTCAGTGGCGTATTCAGAAATTTTTGAGGGAAGGGGCATCTCGTCACATTTTTCAAGCGTATTTTTTCCGGAAGAGTTATTTTTAAGCATCTTAAGTGCCAAAAACGATTCTAGGGGGGTCCGGGGGCATGCTCCCCTGGAAAATTTTTAAAAATTTGCATACTGCAATGGCCATTTTAGTGCTTTTTGAACAATTTTTAAGGAAAGTTCGTCACATTTTTGGCCCCTAACTTTGAGTGTTTCACCAATGATGCATTTTGTTTGCACATTTTTGATTATTTATGTCGTCATATGAGGCTAAATGGGGAGGAGAGTTGTAACCCCCCCCTCCCCTGTGGCTAAGCCACTGGCAGTCACTATAGACAATGCAAAAACGTTTTCGGAGTTTATGTCTAAAAGCAGAAGCTTGGCTAAAATAAGTGAAAGGAGGCTGCAAACGTTATTAGTTTGAGAAATCATAGACTGAATGGCACCGTGCCCCCCCCCCTGCGTGCGCCCTTGTCACTTGCGTAGTACTGCCTAGTGCCTATACTGCATTCGCACGCTGAGTGTGAGCGCTTCAAATGATGCAAATAAGAAGAAGAAAACAGTGCGCAATTGTGACATAATACACATTAAAATCAAATCTTTTTAAAACTCGCGGGAATACACCAAAGCGTAAACGAGATGGCGGGGCCCATTTCCGTAACTTTGCGCCTGGGCACTGGGCCACACAGTAAGATGATTTACAATCAGCAAATAAGCGATATAGCCAAGTAATAGTTGGTCAAAATAATTAAGAAAAGTAATTACACAAAATTTATCCAAAATGCCGCCCTCCTCCCCGCTTGCTACGCCACTGGGCTATACTGACGATTTCAATCGTTAGTTAAGGTATCGAGACAAAATATTATCATATGACACGATTTCAGAATTGAATTCAAACCAGCTCACCGATCTACATTGTTCATGCACTGTGAGCAAGAAATAGTTGAACCGACAAAATGTAACAAAGAATCTTAGTACAACCCAATAGCAGAGTCGGCTAAACTTTCTGTGTTTGTTGCTGTGTTGCATCGGAGCTTAGAAAATGGGTAACCCGGACTTGGACCTGTGGAAGACTAGTAGGTTACTCGGTGATGGCTTTACTCTTTACAAGAGGGATCCTGCTCCTCAGCAAGGCACAAGCATAGAAGTGTAGTGCAAAATATCATTTCAGTATTTGTGGAACGATAAAGCCAGCGATAGCGGAAGCATTTCTAAAGTGGGAGGCCAAAAAGCAATGACCAGATTTCCTTCGCATACAACCCATATTTAGCCTGTCCATGTGTGACATGTCCAATTTATGAGGGCTTCAAACCCACGGTTCTAGCTTCTAGTTTCTGCATCACAATTAAATTTTGGGTATCATAATCACTTTTTTAAATTATCGCATCAAAAATTTAATTGTGATGTAGAAACTAGAACCAAAAACCATGGGCCTAAAGCCCAGATAAATTGGACATGTGGACAGGGTGATTGCGTTGCTGAAGTTTATTGTTTTAGCAACCCCAACAGCTACTGTAAATACCATAACCGTCCGTAAAGCCTCTATTTGAGCGCCACTACAGGGAAGGATTGAAAAATAGAGAGACACCCTTTAATTAAATATCACCTGCAATGCCACTACATAGGGGAAGGTGTTGAAAATGACGAGGACGGCTACCCAGGAACTTGTCACCTGATTTTCCGCAGTGAATTTTTGCTTGCTTAGGCTATTAGTAACTGTGTTACGGCAGATGTTTTTTTTTTCTTTTAAGGTAAAATGTTAGCTCTGTTATAAGTTTTTTTTTTTTTATTAATTAAAACTTATTTTCTCAAAATTCTGACCATCTAGTCAAAAAATATAGCACCATCTTCTAACTGAACATCACCTCTGATAGAATGCCACAATGGGAGAAGAGAAAGGTTGAAAAATAAAGCGTCGTGGCCGTGTGGCGCTCAAACAGAGGTTTCACGGTATGTCACGCATACTCACGGTCACGGAAACAACGAGAGCAGTAAGCTTTTTTGGAGCATGCGAAAAGATAAAGTTGGGATGATCAATAACTTAAGTCCAATTAATGTTATTTCCTACACCGATAAGGTGATGTGTAGAGAAATAGCAGAACTTCATAAATCGCAACGCCACACGTAAAATTAAAATGGAAACGTTTTAATTGCTTTCTCTGACTAGAAAAAGCAATTTTGTTGGCAAAGAAATTGCTGGGGTTAGCACTGCACCGTAAAACTAAGTGAATTAACAGCTTAGATGGCCTAGTGGTAAGAGCGTCCACCTCGGGAGCTGCAGACTTGGGTTTGATTCCAATTCGGGTCAAACCAATCACTTTGAAATTGGTATACACAGCTTCCCTGCTTAACGCTCAGCATTAAAAAGATAGAGTGAAGAACAAGCCGGCAAGTTGACTTGTTGTGCCGTTGGAAAAGGCATTTAGCGAGATTCCCCCATCTTGGTGTGGTAGACAGGTGAGTGGCAACTCCTCAGCGAGCTCGTTTAGCGCATTGATCATTTTCTCGTGATATAGGAGGATAAATATGCAACTAAATGCTAAAAATACTAAACTAAATTTAAATACATTCAAAAGAATTTAAAAACTAGGCTCTGGATACGTTGCACAATCCGCCGCTTTTATTTTATGACAGCTGCTTATTTTATTGATTTTGAAGGTTAGTGGTTAACGTCAAAATTAAGTCTGAAAAAAGCAAAGCTCCCACCTCCCTGAGAATTAGCTCCGCCTCTCGCATTATGAAAATTGCACTGCAACTACAGTAGGCTACATTTCTTTTGAGTGACAGTTTGCAAAGTCAGTGCAGATAGTAGGGTATGCAATACATTGGTGGAGGGGCCTAGTTTTAAGTTTAGTAGCTATTGCGACTCTTACGACAACTACTGTACCTCGCCTCGTCTCAAAACGTACTGTAAAATGCTTTTTCCATACTGAAAGTTTAAATCAGTGATTCTCAATCTTTTTTGAGCCATGGCCCCTTGACTGTATCTCTAAATGGCCGTGGCCCCTACAGTGTGTAAGTTTAAAAGTCCCAGTCTGCTATAATTCATTAATGATTCCTACTATCGTGGCTGCCTAGAGAACACTCTGTGCTTTGTGGCCCCTTTGGAGGGCCAAGGGCCACGGTTGAGAAATTAAAAACCCCTGACTTAGATGCTACCAATTGCTGGTTTGCCTTTTAAATATGTTAAGATTGACATTTACAAGCCGCAAGTTAATTTTTTTTGCTCTAAGAAAATTACACTTTTTCTGTTCCTTCCACCCCATAGACAAAAATTTAAAGAAAACATCTCTGGATTTAAGCTCTTTTCTGGTTTTCAATTTCCAAGGTAGGCCTATTAAGTTTCAAATACATTCATGCACAGGTACTAGGCTATTGTAAAAATAAAGGCCTTAATTAGAGCCCCCCAGGGCCCCTCCTGCAAAGAAAGTGGAGGGCCAGGGGACCCCGCCCCCCCCCCCGTTTCCGCCACCTATGGATAAAGCATGTGGAAGGGAGGCCTCAGGGGCACCTCCGCAAAGAGCTTGTATGGGGTGGGGGGTTCATCCTTTAAAAACAAGGTCATTAAAGGGCAAAAAAGGACTTAAAAGGTCTTTCTGTGAAAAATCAACGGTCGAAAAAGGGCGCCCTGCGAAGAAGCCGCAATGCAAAGATGAGAATGTAAAATGCATGTCATAAGTTGGGCTAGAAATATGTTTTTTTGCGAAACTTCTTCCTTTTGTCCTATTTGTTCGGGGCATTGGAGCCTGTGCTTTTGCTCAGTTTTTTTTTTTTTTTTCTTTCATCCCAAAGGCTCCTAGTTGCTCCTGGGACTTTTACCTGTAAAGTGTGAGAATTGTAATGAAATGAAATCTTTGTAATCGTGTTAACTAAGAAAGATCAAAAATTTTGCAGATAAAACCAAAAAATTTGAGACAATTGTTGAAAATTGTAGAAGCAATGAAGCGTGACCAATCTCTCCACTCATAGATCTTTTTAAAATGACGTACAGATTTGCTTTGATAGAGAAACAACGCGAAACTTTCCAATATAATTCTGACAATCAATCAATCAACATTGCTCTCAAAACAATGACGTGTCAACTGACGCGAAACTCTGAAACTTTTTTAAACACTGATGACAGAAGCTGGGTAGTTTAGAAACTAATACAGCAACAGCATACTAGCTCTTTTTAACAATTGCGGCGTCGCTAAAATGTGAAGTAAATTAAACGTTATAACCGACCTGTTTTCCTAATCGTAAAGACATGGATATCGGCACAATAGGGGATCGATTTCCGGGTCGGATGATTCAGATACAGCGTCGCCAACGGCTCGCCACTGCTGTAACGTTTCTTCGGAGCTGTGTTGCCCAGACGCTAAGTCGCGGAGATGGGCCCTGCCAGTGCCCATTGGTAACACGCTTCGGCGTGTGCCGCGAGTATAACGAAGATTTGATTTGTGAAGTTTTAAGTTCTTTGATTAATCGAGAGAAAACCTGTTTGCAGTTTTGAACGAAATCATTTGCTGCTCCACTATTCAATTAACAGCAAAAAAGGTTTAAACCTCATTAACATTTTGCTTAGGGAAGGCTATTCAGTGTGATGTGTTCAACTGTGCGGCCTAGAGGGAATACTCATCAATTGATCTTTCTTCACGGGGTCGATCCACGTGTAAAGCCGGATGTGTGTGAAACAGAAACTTTGGTTGACTAGAAAAACGCAAGCTCACATCGCAATCTCCCTCAATCAATGACTGTCGAATATTTTGCTCAGTCAAATCAAAATCAAATTTTTATTATATTCGCGGTATTACGCCGAATTGTGTAATGTCTAATGAGTAGAGGGATCCATCTCCACGACTTAGCGTCTGGGCAACACATCTCCGAAGAAACGTAGCAGCGATGGCGATTGGTTGGCGATGCAGCGTCCGATTTGACCGGCTTGGGATTTGAATTCCAGACCTTCCGTACCGCGTGCAATGCCTTAGTAACCACGACGCCATTCTGCTCAATCTGCTTCAAAACCTCAGTTACCCTTCCAAGAGCTTTTTAAAGGCCAGTCTTTTCACACTTTTTAAAACTGGGTGAAAGAATTCCTGCAGCTTTTCATTTTTATGCTTGCAGTAGAGAGCTTATAGCTTACAGTATTAAGATGCTACGGCCATAATCACGACGCTTACTATACTCTAGGTAAATAGTTATGGGCATTAAAACTTTTGCAGGTGTATTGCTGTGCCAAAACAAAAGCAAACACAGATGAAAAAAATTCAGTGTATGATTGGACCATGTTCTATAAGCTTCTACTTCTGTGATTCATGCGAGAAAGTGCCACAGATATATTTTTTATAATGCAATGAAATTTCTTATCGAGTAGCTCATCTGTCCGACAATATTTCGTTTGACCTCAAACATCGAAAAATTTCTACTCGTCTATAATTAAGTTTCTATTTTAGTTTTATGATATTTTCAAATTTCGATAGTCAGTAGGTTATTGGTGATTCATTAAGTGTTTAAAATTAATGTTCCACGTTGCATCTGCCTTGTTTACTTCCAAAATATCACTGAAGGTGAGCAACAACGCACAGACGTAGAACAAAATTAACTAAAAATATCTTCAACCAGTGGTGTAAAGTAACGAAATACTCTTACTTGAGTAGATTACTTGAGTAGTTTTTTTCGGTAACGAGTACTTTTTTGAGTAGCTTTTTTGGGCTACTTTTACGTTTACTTCAGTACTTTTAGTATGAAATAACACTACTTGAGTAGTTTATATTTTAGAAAAGTACAAAGTTGTCCTTGAGTTAATAGTCTCACTTGAAATCCCTCGTTCCACCTAAAATCTTGCTTTGCAAAGTTGCGTCGCATCCAATGTCACTGTTATACCTGTAATTACTGCACGACCGTAACCGCATGACCGCAAGTTACAGAAAATCCTTAATATGTTCTTAAAAATATATTCATTCCAATTCCATAAACCTGCAGGTCTAGCAGCAAAACTACTGACTATCGAATTTCTCTTTCAACCTTGATTATGAAAAAAAGCAAATTGCAAAGCTACGATTGAAGTGATACGGTACCAGAATTAAGCAAGTTTCCGCTTCTGATTTAATGCTTATTTATTCATAAGTTTATCCTTCTTTGCGATAATGGCGCTATAACGAGCTCGCTTAGGAGTTTCGAGCCACCTGTCTGCCACTCCGAGATGGGGAAATCTCGCTAAGCGTGGTTCCGAAAGGCACAACAAATGAACTTGCCGGCTTGTTTTTCACGCTGTCGCCTTTGATGCTAAGCGTAATGCTGGAAAGCCACAAATACCTACTTTTACACCTGCGATGCCCGAGTGGTAAGAGTGTCCGCCTCGGGAGCTGTAGATATGGATTTGATTTCGAGTCGGGTCAAACCAATGACTTTAAAATTGGTATTCACAACTTTCCTGTTTGACGTTCAGCATTAACGGGACAGTGCGGAGAACAAGCCGGCAAGTTTACTTGTTGTGCCGTTGGGAAGAGCACTTAGCGAGATTCCGCCATCTTGGTGTGGTAGACAGGTGGCCGGCTACTTCCAAGCGAGTTCGTTATAGCTCTTTGATCGCTTTCTCGTGATAGGAGGATAAATATGCCACTAATGCAAATAAATACAATTTTAAGTCATTGGTGTAACCCCACTCTGAATCGAACCCCGAGTCTACCGTTTCAGAAGCAGACGCTTTATCCACTCGGCCATGTGAGCGGTAATAATTTCTTTTGGTTTACCATTTTGCCATCTTCAACGCAAGTCATCATCAGCAAGTGAGCAGTTGAAACTTTAACGATTAAGAACGCTATACTTTTACTTGAGTAGTTTTTAAATGACTACTTTTTTGCTTTTACTTAAGTGCTTTTTTTAGTCAATACTTTCTACTTTACTTTGAGTAGTTTTGTTGTGAGTAACAATACTTTTACTTAAGTACAGTTTCAAAATACTTTTTACGCCACTGTCTTCAACAGAGAAAGCCCGAAACCGACTGGTTAGCTCACATGTTAAGACAATGCTGTTGGCGCGGGAGGTCAGGGGTTCGAAACCCGGGTCGATCAAATCAAACACAGTGTCGCCAACGAGTCGCCACCGTTACGACCTTTCCTCGGAGCTGTGTTGCCCAGGCGCTAAGCGGCGGAGATGGATCCTGCCACTCGTTACACGATTCGACGTAATAATGCGAGTATAATGGAGATGTGATTTTGAGAAAGTACGACTTTGCAGAAACTTTGTGCATTTTTCGTGCGTTTTTGTGGGTCTAAAAGCTTGAACTATGATGTATACAAAATATTTATATAAAAGTAAATATTTGGGAGGGGATGTGAGCCTTCATAATCCTCACCCCATCCCCTTGTTCCAGCAATAGTTAAATAGACAGCAGAGTTTGCGTAACGAATTGAGTGATGATGCCAAATTCGCTTTTTGGAAATTTCAAAATCAAAAAATGCGTCAAGCCAGAAAAAAATAAAGCATTTTGCAAAATGATTACAGTAGATTCAGCACGTAAATAAATTCTAAAAATTTGACTCATTTTTATTATGAGGTAGTGGCAAAACTTTCAAATCATCTGCAATGAGCCAGAAAAAAATACGCCAATTTTTTTATTTACGTTTGATCTAAAATTGAACGCTTTGGGCAACAATCTTCCACTTCTATGGCACAAAAAAACGTACAAATCTTTCACGTTTTGTGAAGACAAAAAGTAAAAATTTGCTGACTCAATATCCTTGAAGTTTTTATCCAAATATAGTTCGAAAGAAACGAAAAAAACGTACACAAATTACTTACAAAAAATATCACAAAAATTTTACTGTTACAATAATTTGCCGCATGGCAAGCGTATATATAGTAATATAAAAGATACATTTTTGAAACAGTAATTGCAAAAATTTTTGGATCAGCTAGTTTTTGCTTCAATTTATAAATTTCTGCGTCCATATTTTACAAAAAAAATTTCGTTGAAAAAAGAAAAAACTGGTTGTATAAAAAGCGTTGGACCGAATTCGACACATCGAAATAGAGAAGAAACGTCTGTCGAAGTTTCAAAAAGAAAGCAGAGAAATTTTATGAACAAATATCAATATTTTTTGCAGCGAAATTGCACAGTGTATGCTTACGTGATGGTTTTTATAAATCGCTAAAAGGTGACTTGCAGAAATTGAAGAAGTTGAAAAATGCAAGCATTTTTGGGTCACATAGAATTGTAGTTAGTTAAACCTTAGCCAGATTTAAACTGGATCAGAAGCCGACCCAAGCCAGAAACAGATTATTTTGTTGCAATGTTGAAAGGATTGGAAGATTAGTGAAATATGCAAAATCAAAGTGACTTTTTGTGAGTTCTTCAAAGTAAACATATTAACCTTTTACCCACTAAATGCTAGTCCAAGTAATTTGAGCGCGTAACGTTGTGTTTTTTTAAACAGACATAGAAAGCATTTTTAAGCATCAAACTTACGATTTTGCTTAGTTTTTTCATTCATAAAGCGTTTTTGCAATCTTTGAGACGCCAAAAAGTCTTTACGAAAAAGAGCAAAAAACTAAATATTCATTTCAATTTTTCAGATATTTTTTATTTAAAAATATATGGTCAGCTGAAAGACAAAAATGGTCTTCATGCGTTTGGATTTTTTTCAAATTTTTATTATATTTGAATTTTTATTATTCTACGAGATGCAGTGTCAACCAAATTCTGGTAAGTAAGCGCGTTTTTGTAGATAATGTTTGTAAAATATTAAAGTTGATCATAAAATTTCCATGTTACAAAAATTCTTAAAATATCAAAACCTCAAAATTCAAGGTAATAGCAAATCTTTAAATGTTAATCTTTTTTAATTAAATACTAATTAGGTATAAACTTTAATTACTGTTTATAGCTTCAATAAATGTTAGTATTGACATAAACATCAACGAAGTATTTCATTGCATTATTTCGCATTGCTGTATTAAATTTTTTTTTACGACAACATTCGACTAAAATTTTTGCATTTCTGTTTGCACAATAAAAAAATGTTTAATAGAAATAAATTTTACATTAAAAAGTAGCTAAAAAAGAAAAAAATTTGTGCACGCCAAAGTTTTTTCACTGTTCCAATACATATTTTCTGTTTTTTTTTTTATCTTTATTTGACGAATTTGTTTATCTTTTAGTGCGTTCAGTGCGGAGAGTTCCAACACGAAGCGAAATCATATGCAGAGCATTGATGCAACAAAAAACAATCAGTAGAGAGAGTTTTAAAAGATATCGATGTAAGTTGTTTGTTTACATTATTGGTTTTGTTCTCATGATCATAAATTGCTTGACACAAATGCTTAATGTTTTCACGTTACAAATTATGCACTTAATAAGTTTCGTTATTTGAGCTTAAATAAACTGTGGGCCTAGCAATTTTATTGAAATACGGTACTTTGATGGTAACTATTGGCGTGAAACAGACTTTCATTCTTGAATTACGTTTAAAAAATTCTTAAGTGTTAAAGTGTTTATACTGTGAGCAATTGCAAACACCTGCAATACATACACCAAATTAAAAGAAATCAAATCTTCATTATACCCGTGGTAGTGCGGCGAAGCGTGTAAGGAGTGGTGGGGTCCATCTCCACGACTAAGTGCCTGAGCAGCGCAGCTCTGCAGAAATGTTGCAGTGGTGACAAGCCGCTGGCCGTACAGTATCTGATTACACGGCCCAGGAATCGAACCCACGACCTGCCGCATCGATTAGCAGTGTTTTACACACAACGCTAGTTGTTACTACGAGATACAAAAATTTTGCAAAATTATAACGAAAAAAATATTTTCAGGCGATCATTATCGTCGCACGACATCGGTGATGCGAAATATGCGAACTCGGGAATATGAAGTTTTAAAGTCCGGGAAAACGCGCCGAAAGTCACCGATAACACGCAGCAACTATTCAAGAATATCAAACAGAACAAAATTTCTAAAACAATTATTCAAGCGATATCGAGCAAGAAAAGTTTATTATTCAAGAAGAAACAAACAAAAAAACTGAAAATTTAATCGTTTTTTTTTTTTTCTTGCTCTATCTTGTCGAACGCATTTGCACATTATTATGTTTGTGTTATTTATATATATATATATATATTTTTTTTTTTCAGTTCTCTTTTTCGTCACTGTTTCTTTTATTATTTTTGTTTTTGTTGTTTTTGCGCCAGATGAATCAAAAAATAATTTTGCAAACCATAATAACAAAAAAATATCCGAAACATTAAATGACAAACACAACTATTTTAAGACGATTTTATTGATTTCTTGCGTTTTATGGACAAACTTGTTATATGTTTTATTATTTCGAATAGGAATGGTCTCACTTTTCAGCTTTTATATCGCAGTTTTTTGTTTTTGTTAGTGTTTTCACAAGTTTATTTTTCAATTTAAGTTAACAACATCTGATTATAAGATTGAAATCAAAAATTGTATTTTTTGTGTTAGATTTTTATTTTATCTGGTTTGTTTTTATTCTTACTTGCTTTATTATGACCTTGTTCGATGAGAAATTTTTTGCATTCACCGTTCTATCAATCCTGCTGCTCAAAAGAAGTAAATATAAAGACTACATTTTTGTGCGAAGAAACAAAATAGGTTGCTTCAGTTAATAAAATCAATTTACATCACAATCACGGTATTTCGTCGAAATGTGTCACGAGTGGTGTGGCCGATCTCCGCGGTTTAGCGTCTGGGCAACACAGCTTCGAAGAAGCACCGCAGCGATGGCGAGCAGTTGGCGATACTGTGATCGATTAAATCGGCCGCGAAACATAATCATGACCTCCCCCACCATTACGTCTTTAACCACCAGACCAACCTGCCCAATCTAAAGGTTTGTAATTAACGCGTAAATATGAAAACTAAGCTAAACACACCCACGTCGGTAGCTAATTAACGTTCGTAAATTTAGGTGCAGCAGCAGAGTCAATTAAGACATGTTGTTAAAAAATTTCAGATTTAACTTGGTTATGAACTTGAAAACATTTTGAATGCAACAAAAATTGCAAGAAAAACAGAAATTAAAACATCATGCCTGTCAGAATATAGGCATTTTTGTTGGTATGCTTTTGTAAGATTTTCAAGTATTTTTGAAATTGGTAAAATATTTGGTGAAATGTAAGATGCTCAGAGAGTAAATCAATATTTATTGAAGAAGCGCCGGGTCAGTAACACCATTTCGTTACAATATAAACAAAAGCTTGAGCTTAAAACGTTGTGACACATAAGAAGATAAAAGAAAATTTCGACAGTTTTTTTAACGCGGAAATCATCAGCGGCTGCTAAGCTGCTAAAAATCCATTAGAGTTTTTTTTTCTTAAAACTATCGCGCTCTGTATTCTAGTACCGTCGAGCGGGGCTATTATGAACTGAGGAGCTATTATGAACACTTTCGAGAAAAAAGATAGTTTCTAATTTTGTGGAGAAGTTTTTTGTTCTTTGGAATTATTTTGCAGGTTTTGTTTAAGTATAAAACGCATAGAACACAAGCGATCGTAAAGTATATTTTTCGGAGTGTTTGTTGAGCTATCTTTTTCGCCTTGAAAACTTGGTCTGAAAACCCTTAAAAACACATCAGCGTTAACTTTGGTGTATCAAGAAGATAAGTTTGATTTCATGATAAAAAAAAGTATTTTATATAGTGACACCATTGCTGGTGATGACGTTGCAAGTTGATTTACTTTGGTGTGGTTACACTTTGAAAAATAAATTTGCGAAAATTTTCAAACACCTAGATTTGGAGGTGGCTAGGGGTTATTGTGAACACTGTTATTATCTGTTTTAAAGAGCTGAATTAAATGTAATAGTTTCATTATAATGGACCGGCCATTAGCTCAGTTGCTTATTGCACGCTATCGGTTCGGGAGGTCTAGGGTTCGATTCCCGGGCCGGTCAAATTGGCACAGTGTTGCCAACGGCTCGCCATCATTGCGACGTTTCTTCGGAGCTGTGCTGCCCACGCGCTAAGCCGCGGAGATGGGGCCCGTCACTCGTAACACGCTTCGGCGTAACACCGCGAGTATAATGAAGATTTGATTTTTGATGTTTTGAAATGCATTAGGTCAAACTGCAAAATTTGGGATTGAACACTGTTCACAGAAACCCCATAGTACTTGATCCGGCAAAATTATTCTTTATTGTCTAGCTGTAATGGAAAAATGCCAGTTGCAGAAGATTAATCGAAAAACGCCAGTTGTAAAGACACAGCTACATTTCTCTCTAAAAACATTTTCTGCATTATGCAGCAAAAGTTACTGAAGTTGAGCCTACCTGCTGGTAATATCAAAAAAACACCAATGCTATCGCTCTGTTAATCATTTACATGATCAGAATAACCCCAATGGCGGTGCTATTTTGAACAAAAGCACGAAATCAACGCTTGAGAGCTTACATTTTTTTGCTGTTCATAATAGCCCCGGCAGTGGGGTTATTATGAACAACCAGAAAATAGCGGACTAGACTATGAAAAAATGCTTGCAGCAAACCAAAACTTCTTCTGGCATTTCAACAAGATGCAGCTCATAATATTATCACGAACTCGTGAGAAAATGACTTATTTTGCAGTTCGTAGAAACTTTTTTTCGAAAAAAATGTTCAGAATAGCCCCACTTGACGGTAAACCATATCACTGTTATGATAGCAAAGATTAACCCCTCTCTTTTGTTATTATGCTGACAAGGTGACAGTAAAGCGTTTTTAAACTGTTGCAATAATATTAAAAAGTTGTTGTCGATGACCACCTCGAAACCAAAGTAGCCCATAGTTTATTTTTTCTGGAATACACAAAATAATGAAGATTATCGAAAGCACACTCACCAAGGGCTACAGATTTAGGCCAATTTCGTTTATTGATTTTCTTACGGAATGATTGGCAGTAGCGTCTTAAACTTTTACACTGCACAGAATGCAAGCAAGTTTTTGCTTTTGCAAATGAAGCCGAATTGAGAAGCCTGTCGGGCGATTGAATGGATCGATTGTTGCATAGGATCGTCGCGTAGTAGACTCAATGTTCAATTCCGGGCACATCAAGTAAAAAAACCGAAACTGATATTCATAATTTCATGCAGAACCGGATTACAGACCTGGGTTCCCGTGATAGGGGACTTCCTACAACCTTTAAAAAAATAAGACAAGGTCTACTGGTTAGCCTACGTGAAAACCAAAAAGGCATGGGACCCTTCAAGGTCTTAATGCTGGTGTAGTAGCAGAGTGAAGAACAAGTCCAAAAAATCACTTGTTGTGTGGTAGACAATGACTTTCTACGAATATCCTCCATCTTAGAGCGATAGACACTATAGGCAGATGGTCGATCGGCTCAACGGCAACTCCTCTTTGCTCACCCTGGAAATTGATGCTTTTTTGCCGAAAGAAAAGTTAAGCATAAAAATGCAAATAAACAAAATGTAGGATCGGTTTGCGTATACTGATCAAAGGCATTGCTATCTGCGCGGGAGGGCAAGGGTTCAATTATTGGGCTGGTCAAATCAGACGTGGTGTCGCGACCGCTGCGACGTTTCTTCACAACTGAGTTGCCCGGGCGCTGACTCGGGGAGGAGATGCGCCCGACACTCGTTTCGCGTTTCGGCGTGACGCAATGCCCCTGCTATGATGAAGATTTGATTTTTAGTGTCATTATTGAACTGCAAGCTTCTCACGACGAATACACAAATTCAAATTTGAACAAGGCAACACATACTTCTTTGCATTATCCTAGCTGAACGTCCAGCAAGATATGAATGTGATTGCAAGCTTAGTTTCCGGTATGAACCGATTGAGAGTCAAAAACACTGCGCCAAAAATCCCTTCCTGCGTAAGACCGGTGGCCAGCAGCTTCTAAGCGAGCTTGTTATGGCTCCTCTGCAGCTTTCTCGTGACAGAAGGATAAAAATACGAATGATACCTACTGATTCTCTTGCAATTAGAAAGGCTTTAAAGTTCTAGGTTGAAATTTGAATTAAATATTACGCGTTTTTAATCGTTCTGTTATTTGATTAAAATTTAATGATGTTTGCAATGGTTCTTGTTGCCGCAATTGTGAGAGTTGAAGACTTCTAGTTTTCTTCCTACCTTTTCATTGGTGTATGGTCAATAACGCTAGGCTATCAGTCATGTTCTAAGTGAATTAAATTAAAACATTAATTATCAAATCAAATCTTCCTCATACTCGCCATATTACGCCGAAGCGCGTGTTACGAGTGGCGGGGTTCATCTCCACGGTTTAACGCCTGGACAACATAGCTTCGAAGAACGTCGCAGCGGTGGCGAGCCGTTGGCAACACTCTGCCCAATTTGACCTGCACGGGAATCGCACCCAAGACTTCCCGCGCTCATTGCGATGTCTCCACTATGCCACCCGGTCGCAATGCTAGCTAATATTAATTCTACCTGGACTGATTTCATTTCGATAAGTCATAGTAGGGTATTGGTTAGACCATGCCGTTGGCCTAGTTCTGCAATATGTAGGATAATCTTGTGAGTAATAACTTGAGGTTTGTTGCAAAAGCAGAACAAAATGCGGTTTTGTCAAGAGAAAAAATTGCTGAAAGTTTTACGCAGGTGCCACAAATCACGCAATCACAGATCACCGAAAAAGCCTCGAGGTTTAAAATATTTATGGAGGCTTTATTTTTTACTTTTCCTTTATAAAATTTTCAGCCAAACCGGATTCTCAGCATCATGTCTGGTTCAACATAAAAGAAACTTCGAAAAAATGATTAATAAGTTTTGCGTAGTACGGTTTCGAGCAGAGCTTACCGATTTAAAACGTAAATAAATTTACCGGCAAAATCAACAAAACTGCATCAAAAAACAATCTATCTTACTAAACACGTGTTTCACTTGACATGAATTTTTAATAAAAAGCTACAGAGCGTTTTCCGTGGTTTTACAAAATACAAGTTTTTTCGGTTGTCTTTACTGCGTATATGCTGCCCAAAAACGAGAAACTCTCGTTAAAGGGTGTGGCACCATAGACTACGGTGGCACCATGCGTTTGCTCATTCTGAGACCTACGGTAATTTTTTTTGGTTGTCGCTGATCTTCGTTGATCTCGTTTTCACCAGAGGTTCCAACTTCCAATGTCTGCAACTGGCCGGTTAGCTCAATTGGTTCACCGCTGTTAATGCCGATCAGATGGCCGAGTGGTATAGAGCGTCTGCTTCTGGATCGGTAGACTTGGGGTTCGATTCCGAGTCGGGTCAAACCAATGACTTTAAAATTGGTATTCACAGCTTCCCTGTTTGACGTTCAACATTGAAGGGACAGTGTGGAAAAAGCCGGCAAGTTTACTTGTTGTGCCGTGGGGAAAGGCACTTAGCGGGATTCCCCCATCTCAGTGGGGTAGACAGATGGCCGGCAACTCCTAAGCGAGCTCGTACAGCGCTTCGTCGCTTTCTCGTGATAGGAGGATAAATATGCCAATATAAATAAAAAAAATAATAATAATGATGCGGTAGGTCTGCGGTTTCATTCCCTGGCTGGTCAAATCGGACGCAGTGACGCCAACGGTCGCCACCGCTACGAGGCCTTTTTGGAGCTGCGTTGCCCAGGCGCTAAATCGCGGAAATTAATTTACACATAGGCCCCGCCACTTGCTTTGGTGAGTGCGAGTATCGCAAAGATTTGATTTTTGCAACTACTGTAGGGGAGATCCGGGACCAATGGGATGGGACACAAACAACATTAAGTGACGTAACTCCTAATTTAAGCAAAGATCGGGGTCTTTCCGATTAATTTTATACGCGTTTACATTTAATTTAGCGTTGGGACTTTAAAAAAGATGAATATTTAATTTCTTTCACTATTTTTTTTTTTAATTGAAAATGAGAGCTTAGGTGTCCCATTGGTTTCTTGCATAAGGAAGCAATGGGACAAGGGGGTGACACCAATGGGACAGAACTTTAACAACACCAAATTGAGCTTAGTAACACAAAAAGTTGAATTTTGGGTTTTATGCATAACGAAAAGATTCAATAAGTAACGAAACGATGAATGTCGCTGCAGCACACGTGCATTCGTCAAAACTTTATAAGTCAAGCAATTCAAGGTTTATTTGAAATTTATAAATTCCTGGTAGTCTTTTGGTGGCGGCAATAGTCATTGTAAAGGTATTGCCAAAACCGTTGCCCATTGCTGCCATTAAAAGATCACGTTACCTATTGCCGCCACCAAAAGACTGTCCCAATGATCACTTAAAAAAATGTCCCAAAGGTCACTGACCACCATTTTTAAAAAAGAATTTCTGTATCTCACTTGACTTCCTCAGAACTTGACCTAAACTGTTACAACAGAAAATGCATATCATTAGCTTTTTTTCGGCGTGCAAGTCAGAAATTTATGCCTTCATCTTGATGCTGAAATTACAATTTGCATTCGTACACTTAAGTTTACTATAGGCCTACTGGTGAGAAATTTGATTTGTTAATGCTATTTTTTTTACGAGCCACCAACCAGCATGTCTCAAAGGTTAGGAAGAAAGTTACATCATTAGGGTTGCAATCTCAAAAGTTTGATTACTTATTTTCACTACTATTCGAGTAGCCTAAATGCAATGTCCCATTCATAAATGTAGGCTATCCCAAAGATCACGGATCTCCCCTACTTAAGTTATTTATCGATTTCAAAAAATTCTTTGAAAAATTTTTTTTGGCAAAAACATTCTAATAACAAAACGTTTGAACAACAAGTTTTACATATACGTAAAGAGAGAAGCAACGCGTAAAGAAATGTTTGTAAACATAATAGATCTCGCACGCATACGTGCAGTTATGTTTTAATCACAAACTAAAATTGGTGAAATGATGATGTCTTCACAGGCAAGCAAAAATTTAAAGCATTTTTTGTTTTGGAAAAGTTTTTAGAACAATAATAAAGTTTCAGGCTACAAATCTTTTCATTGTTGCCAGAATACTTAGTTTTTTGTCTGCCTCTGTACACTCTAGTTTGATTCCTAGTTGAATCAAACTATTAACTGCAAAAAAGTTATTCACAGCTTCCGTGCATGACACTCAGCATTGAAGAGATAGCGTAGAGAACAAGCCGGCAAGTTTACTTGTTGTGCCGCTGGGAAACGCACTTAACGAGATTCCCCCATCTCGGAGTGGATGACCGGCAACTCTTTAAGAGAGCTCGTTATAACGAGAAAGCGCTTTGGTTGCTTTCTCGTGATAGATTTAAGAGGATAAACATGCACCTAAATACCACTAGTCCTATATCTGAAACCGAAACTGCACAAAAGTTGGGTACGTCATTTTCAGGTGATCTGCAAGTTATGGTCTATTCCCACAGCGTTTCATTACTTTTTCGTTAATATCAAAACAAGGCACTTTTGTGACGTATTGAGCTTTAAAAGTACAGCTCGTCAAATCGGATTAACGTTAATTTATTTTTTGCGTAAAAATTTTTTGATTTTTGTTTTCGTCCATCAATGACCAAAACACATTAACTATGCAGTTTTACTAATGTAATGTGCTCTGCAACTGACCTGGAAGTTCAATTAATTTTTTTACCGCATTAGACTTTATTGAAAATGCAGGTTTAGCATTTGGGCAGTGAAGGTTAGATACTGGAAAGTTTACGCATTATCAAAAATCTTTTTGTGCAAAGGGCAAATCTCCGACAACTGAAGCTTTCTGTTTATTAAAAACGAAGTAGCAAACGTAAAACAATATTTTTGCACGAAAACTCATCAGCAGCGCAAGATGACATCAGAGCGAAGAGCCCCGGCTGCTTGTACAATACATGCGATGTATCCTCATTCACAATGACCTTGCAAATTTGAAAATGACGACATTACAAACGGTCCGGCTGGCGTAGTGGTTCAAGACACCCCCATCTGTGCGGTTGGTCTGGGGTTACATTTCCGACCCAGTAAAATCGATCGCCAACGGCTCGCCACCGCTGCGACGTTTCTTCGTAGCTGTGTTGCTCAGGCGCTAAGCCGCGGAGATGGACCTGTCACTTCGGCGTGCGCGAGTATAATGAAGAATTGATTCAGTACATTTTCTGGATATGTGGCGCACGGTGTGAATATTAGATGATTTTGAACAAGGTTGCTCAGTCAAACTTATAACCATAAATGAATACTAAATATTAGGTCTAGTTATCGCTAGAAAATGCGTCATGTAATCAAAGCTAATACAGATCTGTAACAGCAGAACCTTCACAACAGCAACTAATTTAACAGGACGAGTTGCGCCGTTACTGAACTTATGCCCCAACGAAATCAATATTCGCAGAGAACAATAAAGCCACAATTCTTGAAACTGACCTTTCGATAACACAAATTCAGTTGCCTTCATCAGTAGGATATGCAATTTCAAAAATTAATATGGCTTCATTTTTTCTTAAGCTATTTTCGTCCCATATATAGGGTTTCAACGAATTTTCGCTTTTTAAAATGAACTGCAAGTTGAACAGTAAAAAAACTTGAAAAAATCGATCGTAGCACTACTAGAGGCAAATACCCTGTACGCTACTGCCCGGTTTTAGATGTTTCAAAAGCTCACGGATTTTTTATGTAACAAATAAATTAATGACATCATACGGTAATCACTTTTTCAAATTATGACACCGAAAAATTGATTATGATGCAGAAAACCCGGAGACTTTCAAAACTACTCAAACTGGACATGTGGGAAGAGCAACGTGAAACAACTGACACAGAATCGTTCCAGACCATTTCTACATCTTACAGTAATGCAAAAAAAAACGCGAAGGGGATACCGGCACTGTTTCTTTTTATTTAAAAATTTGTGAAATACCAACGTTCTCGTTCCTAAACGTCAGTATACTTTCATTATCATTTATACTAATAGTATCAAAAGCACCAAAACTCAAACTCTAGATTTCGTTCGCACTAAAAGCTAATTCGTCAGCCTTGATAATTTCAACAAGTCGGCCAACATGGCAGTATTATACTAGCTAAAAATTATTCAGTAAAAATAATTAAAACAAAATTTTTATACCGGTAAATAATTTGTAACCGACTTTTTTGCTTTTAACAAAACGAATTTGAAGTTTGTAAGCAATGAACAGCTTGATATTTTACTGACAAGAAAATAGCACAATCACCAAAACATTAATGCACCAACATCAAAGTTGATAAAATTGTCTGGAGTAAAAAGTTGTGCATCTCAAAACAATGACGCAGTGACAAGTTGCTATAGCAAAATCTTCGGTACAATTTGCCAGCTCAAACAAAATCTTCCACAGCTACGTAAATCCAACCACGAAAGCGCAAAGATAAAGTTTTTCACGACTCAAACCATCCTGCAATGTAAAATCTCACACTATCAAACTGAATATTCAATAGGAATTGAGGGCGACAGTGAAGTGAGCTCGCGCTCTTCGAATCAGCAGCCACCCGGTAGAGACTATATTAAGAATCGAAATAAAAAATTAAACCTCCATTATACTGACGGTATTACCCAGAAGCCTGCGACGAGTGTCGAGACCCATCTGCGCGACTTAAGACCTGGGTAACATAGCTCCGAAAGGTCGCAACGGTGGCAGGCCGTTGACGTACAACTCGACTGACCCGGGAATCGAACCCCAGACTTCCCGCAATGCTGGTAATGTCTTTAACCCAACCGATCAGTTTGGTATATGTAAAATGCGATCGGCTCCAGCCTTGAATCGAACCCGGCACGTAGGATCTGTAACCAGTAAGCACTGCGCGGTACAAGTAGGCCATGCCTTTGATAGTTTATTGTTTACTAAAGGCAGGCTAACAAAGCAGGGTAGGTTCGGTGAGAATGTTAATTGAACGGAGAAAGATGAAAGTGCCAGCCCGAGCATTAAATATTTTGTCAGTAGCAAAGCACACAAACACTCATGTAATAATAATTGCGTGTTACTCGCGGTAAATTTAACCACATCAAAAATTCTGTGATACGAGCTAGCGAATATAATGACATTTTTTTATTTAAAAAGGGCGCCGAAGCAGCAAACAGAAAAAACAAGATTTTCAAATTCTAACTTGCCAGACGTTCCCGAAAAATTATTTTTAAGTGTTGACTTTTGCAGAAACAGCAACGGGCAGGCTGGCCTAATGGTTGAAGACATAAGCTTATCTTTGATTTAAGACATCGCGAGCCATTGGCGAATCTGCTTTCACCGGCCAGAGAATTGAACCCACGACCTCCTGCGCCGATAGCGATGTCTTTAACAACTAAGCTAATCCGCCGGGCTATGACTAATATAGAAGCGAAAACCAAACCGTTTGCAGCGGCGGAACTAACGAGAAAGCTATGGGAATTGAAAATCTAACTCCCTAATGCTTGAGCTCGTTGGTTTGTACAAATATAAAAGCGGAAAACAATCCAAATATTAGTCTATATATGCAAATATCACTGAAAATAGAATATTAGTAGCTATGCTGGTTATATTTCATTACAAAAACCAATTTTACAAACTGACCAACTCACTTGAGCTAAAAATAAGCGGAAAGAATTTTGTCCATTTCTCCAAACGACATTAGTCATGAAGTGAGAGTAGATTTCGTTCTAAAAAATAAATCGAAACTCAAATTATAGCAGGTTATGTAAGTGACGACACGCTTTACGAATTTCAGCGTCATCCTTGTCGCCGTCGATGCGGGAGGCCATGAGCTCAATTACCGGTTCGGTCAAATCGGACACAATGTCGCAATCGACTCGCCACCGCTGCGACGTTCTTTCGGAGTTGTGTTACCTGGACTCTAAGCCGCAGAGATGGGTTCCGCCACTTGTTACTAGCTTCGGCGTGACTCGCGAGAATCATGAAGACTGCTTATTTTTCGAGAATAATGTATCTCAAGACGAAAACGTTCAGCCTCAATGATGAAGTATTTCACGCACTTCTCATGATAACAGCTACGTTATTTCAGTACTATCAACAAAAAATCTTTCAGAAAGGAGATTCTTGCTCCGTCGTTTGAACTACTGCGTAGCAAATGACCCTACACTAGTTATTTTTGATTTGAATCAAAAACATTGCACACGTTTAACTAACTACAATCAGGCCTTTGGCAAATACGCCAAACATAGCTTTGATGTGATGATTTAGCTACATTTGATCTCAAGCATCATCTACAAGTATTATACCTTGCAGTTGAAATTATAAATAATTTTTGCCGAAAAATGGAAACAATTTCAAAAAAACGAAGGCGTTTAAGACATAACTAAGCAAATCCAAAGTCATTTACTAGAAAAAAATAAAAAAATGCATTTAAATTTAATGCGATGATTCTATCTTAAAAATCATTTGTAATGCATATTTCACTTGATAAAGGTAGTATTCTTATGCCGCTTTAATGCAGAAATATAAACCGGAAACAAAAGCAAACATATCGGGCGAATGGAGCAGTGGCTAAAGACATCGTTATAGAGGTATTAGAAGGTCCAGGTGCGATACCCGGGCCAGCCAAATGGGGCACAGTAAGCCAATTTACATGAGCGGGTTTGATTATGCGGGTTGCACGCTTCAGTTTCAGTTTAGATTTTTTTGCTTAATCCGCTATTATTTTAACGCGCTTTTTAACAAGTTAAACCAACCTGTTACAAGCGAGTAATTTCCAACCCGCAATGCTTACGCAAGCAGAATGACGTAAGTTTTTGTTTGCCGTAAGCGGGTTGAATTTACCGGGTTAACCCGCTAAAATTGTGCATGTAAATTGGTTTCGTGTCGCCAACGCTGCGACGTTTCTTCGGAGCTGTGTAAACCAGGCGCTAAGCGGCGGAGATGGACCTCGCAACTCATAACAGCGTAATAATAATATGAGCACAATTAAGATTGTTAATCTTTAGCACAGTGGTTCTTAAACTGGGTTCGACCGAACCCCAGGGGTTCGGTGAGGCTGTAGCAGGGGTTCGGCTAAGATCAGAATAAGTTTTTGCAAAAAGGCATACAGTTGTAGTAAATGACTATCTCTGCGTGGAATGATGAACCCCCCCACCATATTCTTTCAACGCTGTTTTTGATGAATACAATTTTTTCCATAATTTAAAACCTATTTGATAACAATCATTTTTACGCCTTAAGCACGCATAAATCGAAAATGTGCGAACAAAATGTGTCATATTTGGTGAAGGATTTAGAGTTAGAGGCAAAACAATTACACAGAATTTGCCATAAAAATTGTTCAAAAAGCGCTAAAATGGCCATTACAGTGTCTAAATTTTTGAAAACTTTCCGGGGAAGCATACCCCCGGACCCCCCTAGAGCCATATTTTTGTTCCTCAATTTGCTCAAATTAACTTTCCGGAAAAAAATACGCTTAAAAAATGTAAAAATTTTATGCCACCCTCCACCGCCTTAAGAATATTCTGAATACGCCCTTGACGTGAAACATTTTCAAAGAGCTTATGCCCTTTTCCGGTTTAGACGTCTAACGTCTTTGCACTCATTTAACATTCAACCTAATTCAAAACTGCATCCCCCCTCTAAAATTTTCTGGATCCGCTCCTGGTTATAATTAAGGGTTCGATGTATGCTTGCATGACACCTGTTGGGTTCGATACTTCGACAAGTTTGAGAACCACTGCTTTAGCATATCAAAAAAAGTCTTTATTATACTCGCGTTATTACGACGTAGCGAGTAAAGAGTAGCGGTGCCATCTCCACGACTTAGCGCCTTGGCAAAACAGCTTCGAAGAAACGTCGCAGCGGAAGTGAGCCGTTGGCGACGCTGTGTCTGAATCGGCAGGTCCGGAATCCGAACCCCTGGCTCCCGCACATACAGCGATGGGCTTAACACACCAATTTAATAAATCAAGCATGTAACACAACCGCGCCACGTAACACAATGTAACACAATAGCTGAAAATCGGTTAATTGTGATTTTTGTTGTGCTACTTTATACTCCATGGTCGCTGCAAACCGTTTTTCAATTGTCTACCACCACCTGTGTCATGCACAAATACTGTTTGACTGAAATATTATGTTTCATAAATTATTTTACGCATGGAGTCACGTGATAAATAATTTGTTTAAATAACGGTCAATTAGATTCTATGAAATGGGAGAAGACGCATGCAAACACATTAAGCTTAACGTTTATCGAAAGCCAATTTACACAATTTATGCCAAAATATGCATAACATACCATATAAGACCACCTTTAACTCTTGAACGCTCAATGGTAACCTTGTCACAAAACATTTTCAACTTTTTCGCCGAAATCTATAACATTGGTTCCACAACTTCGGCAATAAATACGCAAATTACTCCGAATTATCATTTTTATAAAAACGTGAAGCACACCATGAACAACAAGGCATTTATGCAAGGTTGGAAACAGCTGCATCGCAAAAAACAATCTCGTATTGAGACAAACATGCTCAACTCCGAGCAACAAAATAATTCCGAGTATGATGAACTTGGGACGGAAATAACTTTACAGAAGGAAAATTAAGGCACAGCAATTCTTAGCTCTGAAAGTTTAAGATCATAGATTCAGTGCATAACATGAAGAGTAATTACAATTGTAAACTCTAGTTCATAGTTTTTTTATACAGCTGATGATGACAGCTAAATTTGCCGAAACGTTTTGTTTCAAGAATTAGTGCGATTATATTTTTCAAGCAGGAACACTTTTGCAAGAATCTATTTCCCATGCAAAAAGTTTATTTTTCAATTCCGCGTGCTCTACAAAGTCAAGACAAAGTGGAGCTCCGTAACAAGGTGAAACTCTATGCAAACAAAAAAATTACACCAACCCAGCCTGGGAATCGTACTTACAGCAGAAAATCGTTGATTGCAAATCTTGCTGTAACTAGCCCTGACCTATGCTAGCTACTAACAAGTTTTCCATTATTTACATATCATACCTATTTATCCTCCTATCACGAGAAAGCGATTAAAGCGTTGTAACGACTTGCTTCGGAGTTGCCGGTGATCTACTGCACCAAAATGGAAAATTTCGCCAAGTTCCTTTCCCGGCGGTACAAAATGCAAACTTACCAGATTGTTCTCCGCATGAAGCCTTAAAGGTTGAGGATTAAGCAGGAAGCTGTGAACGCTAATTTTTAAGTCACTGGTTTGACCCGACTCAGAATAAAACCAGAGTCTCCAGCTCCAGAGGCGGACGCTCAACTTCTGCCACCTCAGCTGTTAAATTGCAATACATAGCAAATTATTGAGCGCGCTCGTGGTGTGGCTGCTAAAATGTGAGTTAAAACCAAGCAAAGGTTGTACTTACACAAGCATTGCACCGACACAATTCTCATAAACAATCTGCTAGTGATATTTTAAGCGTACGTAGCAAACGAAATATGATCCCAGTTGCAAAGAGCCTCCGCTATGCACAGACATTGCGCAAATTGGCGGTGTTAGCGTGAATATATGTGAGATATATAGCTAATGGTGTAGATAAGTAAGTTCAAGTGAAATTGATACAAAACACTGACCTCAAGACCGACAGAGAAAGATGTTCTCAAAAGTCAAATACAATTGAAACCAACAAACAATTGTCCACTTTTGAAGGAAAAATAACGAGTCACGATGCTCGATGTCACGTTTTTCCAAATTTTTAAACACATTTTTACACCACCTCAGTAATAAACTCATATAAGGGTAAGTTTAGATCAAATTACCCAAGAGTGAACGCTTCTTCGCTAAGCTGAAGCAATTTTAAATGTGAAAATTTACGCATCGGTATCCTAATGGGTCAAAGTGTGGATTTTTTTACTTACACCACAGATTACGGACACTCTAACTACGGTCTTCGGTATTGAGCGTTACTGCAACAAAGCACTGGCTGGTTAATTAGCAAAATTGTCTGGCAGAACAACCAGCCAGCAAGCGCAGTAGCGTCGCCAACAGTTCGCCACTGCTGGAACGTTTCTTCAGAGCTGTTTTGCCAATGCGCCAAGTCGCGGCCACTCGTTTCCGCCTAACAACGCGTGTATAACGAAGATTTAATTTTGATACCTAATAAAACAATATAAGCGATCCAAACGCATCCTTACGTAGTGCTAGGCGGGTTGCCAGCAATTTAGTTTTGATAGCAAAAATACCACAAAATATGCAAGATCAACAAATTAAGATATTCGTACAATGCGTCAACTAATTGCAAAGACTCGTATTTTGATATAAACAAATTCGTAAGAAAATGGCGAGCCAATACATATGCACCTGACCTTATTCCAACTTTAACCAGAGCTGGAAAAGCTATGTGAGGTAAAAACGGCTGGAAATTATCACAAATTTGATATGAAAATCATCAAAATTGATATTTGAGGCTATGACCCGCTTCTTTGAACATCGCAGTTATTAACTGACTCATCCAGAGACAGCTTAAAAGCGCAAAATTCCACGCTAAATTCTTGTTGGTCACTAAATAACTGCGCAGGTGGCCGCCGCAAAACAAAAGGGTTTACAGCAGATTAGGCTCGGCGCTGAATTAATGGATTCTTACTTACGACAGAACCGACCATAAAGTTTGGATTAGTCTAATGAACAGGCTTTAAGAATGTTGGCAATGATGACGTACTTTAAATGATTAAACCGACCGGAAAGTAACAGCCTAAATTCACCTAGAGCGGATGACAAAACCAGCGGGAGTGACCCCGAACAGAAGAAGCACAATAAGTACAGAGTAATTTTAAGGTAGACCGGTCGGAGGCGTAGCGGATAAAGACATTGGCACCAAAGTCAAAGCGGATAAAGTGTCGCCAACGGCCCGCCACCGCTGCGTTGTTTTTTCGGAGCTGTGTTGTCCAGGCGCTAAACCGAGATGGGCCCGCCACTCGTTACACGCTTCGGCGTAATTGCGCGAATATAATTTGATTAATTTGATTTTTTAATTCTGTACGACTAAAACAAAAAAAAAAGGCAAAAACAAAGATTGTTTTTACATGACATTACAACTTATTACACAGACGAACGCAAACCTTAGCTAACCAAATTCAACAAACTCCACAAAACTTTGCAAGCATTAACAAGAAATGCAGATTTGCCGAACAATTTTAGAGAAATTTTTGCCATCAACGTGAACAAGTCTGATCTATATCCCAGCACAACAAAATATCTGCCTGACAAAAATGATTGAATCAAAATTTTAAAGGATTTAACCTGAAACTGAAGCCAGCAGACCTCTACTGACCCAGGAAAGCCCGAAAGGGCACTAACAAATTTGTCAAAGGTTTTGAAAGTAGGCGTGGGCAAAGGTTACGCGAAAAGAGAAATATGCACATTGCTACGTCACAGAAACGCAAAACTGCAACTGTTTCAAACACTCTATTCTCTAGCGTGCTTTCCCCAATCTACCAACACAATTCGCACAATAATGCGGTAAACATTGCTTCAATCAATAGTGAAATACATAAGTACGGCACACTTAATTTGTCCTGCTAGTACAACCGCGCTGTTAGTGTCCAAATTTTGTTTGAAAAAGATAATTCTTTTTTATAAAAATTTTTGAAATTTTTTGACCTTATTATTTATATCGATAACAAGACGATAATAAGACCAATAAGTGATGTATTAAATCAATCATACAGCAATTCACATAACATTTTACCTAGCAGACACTTACATTTTTTGCGTCTAAATTAACAGCTTGATTTTTCAGCAAAAGTAAAATTCAGCAACTAAAAAAATTGAAAAAAAAAAATTCCGAAAATGATTTCACAAAATTCACGTAACCCGAAACCAAAGTTCAGCTCTGTTCACAAGTGCTAAAAGACAAAGAAAATTATCCTAAATACATCAAACTTGAGCAAGATATACAAAAAATTAAATAAGAGCCAGTAATGGCCCGCACTGCGTGCAAAACAGCTGCAAAGACGAGTTTTTATTGCCTTAAATAAGCTGAAATTTAATCGAGTTTCAAATTTTTGAACTTCAGTCAAGTTTACGCAAGCCAAATTTTTAATAATATTTCATTTACATAAGGAAATATTACACTTGACCAAAAATTTTACCAAACATACGCATCATTAGCCACGTTCACGAAAATTCTTTCCGTTTTCAAATTATAAAACAGCTTCAAAACTCAAAAGTTGAAACACAAAAAAGGAATATTGAAATTTATGCTGTTTATGAGTCACAATTACATGGTCAACAAAATGTCAAAACCCACCGCATCATTGCGTTTGCACCCGAATATCTGACGCAAAACAGCGTTTTTTATCCATTAAACGCATACCGGTAACGAAACTGAATGGATGACAAGTTCCGATGGCTAAGTGGTAAGAACATCCTTTGGAGCTGCTGACTTGGCTTTGATTTCGAGTTGGGTCACACCAATGACTTTAAAATTGGTATTTAAAGCTTCCCTGCTTGACGCTCAGCATTAAAGGGAAAGTGTGTGGAGAGCAACCCGATAAGATTACTTGCTGCAAAAGGCACTTAGCGGAATTCCCCCAATTCAGAATGGTGGACAGGTGGGCAACAACTCCTAAGCGAGCTCGTTATAACGCTGCGACCAATTTCTCGGGAGAGAGGAAACATGCAACTAGATACAATATACAAGCTGCTGCAAACTTGCTACCTCTTCCTCGATTCGTTCACAGTAGTTAAAACAACTTTTCGAAAAGCTCCTCTGGGCAACCCAGCTACGAAGAGACGTTGTAGCGATGGCGAGCTGTTGGCGACATTGTGTCCGATTTGACCGGCCAGGGAATCGAACCAAAGGCCCCCTACGTCCATAACAAGTCTATAACCATAACAGTTTGAACTTGAACTTCTCCAACAGGCCCGGGAGTAAGAAACTAGTTAGACACAAAGCTAATCAATTTATAAAAATTGAAAAACCACATATATGAATATTCACAACAGGCGGAGGCTATGAGCGTGTCAACTGCAACCTTTAAATACGAAGTCAGTGTTTGTAATAGATGCAAAAACATTATTTCTGCTAGAAATAACACCATCTTATCACTGTTGTTCAAATGTTCATATCACAATTTATCTTGTTTATGATCACTCGGCTCATGAAGAGATGCGCATCACGTGACTTCGGTGCCTATCTCCGCCACGCGACGAACGCGACAATAATTACAATGAAAGCAGGGTTGTCGCAGTGGCTGAGCATGTCGCTACTGATGCGGGAGGTCTGGGGTTTGATACCCGAGACGGATAATAGGACACAGTGTCTCCAACAACTTCGCCACTGCTGCGATGTTTCTTCGGTGCTGTGTTTTCCAGATGGGGCCCGTCACTCGTTACGCGCTTCGGCGTAATACCGCGAGTATGATGAAGATTTGTTTTTGATGGTTTACAATGTCGACGGATTTCCCAGAAGCAGAAAATTGAAAAGGTAAGAGGCGAAGTTTAAGTTCTACTGGTAAACGAGGAAAAAAAACGCAAAATCAGGTGAATCCATTTAGGCGCTTTGCTACTTCCTCGTTAAAAGAAAATCAATACAAAAAAATCAATCAAAAAATGACAACATAGCGCGAAAAAAAATGTGTGGCATCGAAATACTGGAATTACCACGAAACCGCAAGCAGCAATTGAAAAAAGACAAGCATGAAACCAGCGGCTTCAGGGCGGCTATAAATACATTTCCCTGCATAGTGCAAACTAGGTGCTTTCCTGCCAACACAAATTCTTTGCATATGAATCATAACAACGTAAATAACGTAATTAAGGAGGCAATGATCCAGAAAACATGGTTTACGTATACGAAAATTTTAACGCAACCGGATACTCCCTTTCACCAAACTGAAATCAACCAAAGTAAATAAAATCGAGTTATCGAAGCTTCAGTTTACTTTATACAACAATGACGTAACTACCAAAATAGCTGTATCATTAAAAAGAAATTAACTTCTGAAGAAAAGAAATAAGTGAAACAGAAACAAAATGAATTTTTCAAGAAACATTGCGTTCAGGTCATCAAGACAAAATATCGGTCCAACGAAATAATCAGTGTTACAACCCACAGATCTAAAAACCTCATTTCAAATTCAATCGAATCAAAAATCAAACATGTAGTGTCACGCCGAAGCGTGTAACGAAGGGCGAGGCCCATCTCCGCGGCTGAACAACACAGCTGCAAACAAACGTGGCAGCGGTGGCGAGCCCTTGGTGACACATATCCTGGCCAATGTCCAGTTTAAGTGGCACAATTAATCGTTCGATGTCATAATCACTTGTTTTAATTATGACATTAAAAAATTGATTATGGTGCAAAAGGCGGAGGGTCTTTAGTACTTAAACTGAACGACAGTGATTGCGTCCGATCTAACCAGCGCGGCAAAAGAACCTCCAGCGCCGATTTTGATATTTTCCACTACTACACCAACCGACCGGTATGCAGAACATTCCTCTACATTATGTTTGGGTCGATCGAACCAACAAAGGCGTTGTTTGTGGAGATGAACAGACAAATCGCATAAAGTTTTCGAAAATGAAACAAATCAATTATGTAGAGATAGAAGAGACGAATTAGAAGTTGTCGAGTTACTAGTTGAACTTTAAAATATTCGGTTTCTTGTTGAATATTTTATGCAGAATAAACACACATAGTACTTGTTGTGACCTCAAAAATTGAAACCTAATCCTTCAAAGTGACACTTTCCTCTCAACTCAAACCGTCCAGGAATACGCGATAAGCCGCTTAACATTGCATATTATTGCTCAGTTTTGTAACTAACGTGAGCCAATTCGAGATCAAGGTTTCGACTAACAGCAAAAACTAAATTCAAGGCTGTGCTGCCGATAGCCTATCATTTGTAGTAGCACGTATGCCTTACAGTAGCTTCGCCGAATAAACAATACAAATCAAGATTATATATTAATGTTATTCCGGCTGTTTTACTCAAGCGAAAAAATCATAATAATTGAGGTTATTTTCAAATTATATTGAACTAAAAACTCAACATTAATTGACGTAGACTGCGAAGTGAGCATGCGCTCATCCAGTCAGCAGCCACCCGGTATAATAGGTCAAACGCGATCGGCTCCAGTTTTAGTTTTAATATTTGTGGAAACGTCCAGTTTTAAGGATTATTGCGGCTTCATTTTCCTTTAAGCGATTTTCGTTCTTATTTTTTTTTGTATTATACAGCAGTTTACGACATTACTTACTTCTTTTGAAGGCATTATTGGTTCCATTACAGAGTTATTAACAGTGACAGCATTAACATGGCATGGTCCTCTCATGCGACATTTTACTGATAACCCGGCTCCTATCATTCCGTGGACCGCAAACAATATCAAGCCCTGATCTGGAACACACGGAAACGCAAATAATAATTTACCAAAATAGCAAATAAATCCATGAGTTTATTTTCATATTACAGTCAACTGCAATTGAAACTCAGATTTACCAGCTCAGATGGACGAGTGGTAAGAGCGTCTACCTCTGGAACTGCAAACTCTGGTTTGATTCCGAGTCGGGTCAAACCTATGGCTTTAAAATTCATTTTCTCAGCTTCCCCGCTTGACGCTCAGCATCAAAGGAATGTGCGGAGAACAACCCGGCAAGCTTACGTGTTGTGCCATTGGAAAAGACACTTAGCGGGATTACCCCATCTTAGCGTGGTAGACAGACGGCCGGCAACTCCTAAGCCAGCAGTTCCTAACCTTTTTCGGTCTGTTTCCCAACGTAGAGTTTCATTATGATCGAATTTACCACCCGACTATTTTAGTCAATGTTAACATGAGGCATGTTATAGATTGGCAATGGGTTTCGAAAAACTAACAGAGCACCCAAACTACAATTACTGCATTACATTGAAATACATCAGAGCAAAACCAGTGTGAATATTGGGTTGTCGACTTTCATATGACTTTTGAATTTGCTTGTTGTTCACCAACAAGTCGATGCACCCTGTTTTCACTCCATATTTGTGCAAAATCACCCACAATTTATTGCATTTAAAATTTTAGCGTAGCATAATATAGAAGAGTCACCCTGAAGCTTTTTGTCTTACACTCCTCAGAAGAAAACGTTAGCAAATGGAGCTAACTGTTAAGCAGATTGATTATTTCTTTTGACCAACGACCTCATGGTTCATTGTTTTTTTTTTTCTTTTCGGAATTAAGTATACAGTTAGCTCCATTCGCTTTCCCTCAATTATAGGCACGTTAATTCATTCTTTTGATTAACGACCATGTGGACTTTTTTTTTTCTTTCGCACTTCACAGTTAGCTCCCATGTATACAAGGGTACTTGCAATGCCGGTGTGTAGTTGATTTTTCTTCTTCATTTAAATCCTCCTGTCGCGAGAAAGCGACAGAGGTACTATGCATAGGACGAATCCAGACTCGCTTAGGAGTTGCCCTTGTTTCCGAGTTTATGATAGAAAACAATGTCCAGGGCAGTGGGTTAAGTTTTTGATTAAAAATTACATTTTTGTATTAAGTTTTTTTGTCTTAGGAAGAAATTTGCCAATTGTTTATTAATTCGGATGAAAAGACGTTTCCCACTGCTTTTTTCACACTAGTGGGATATTTCCAACCGTTTTAGAACCACAGTCCTAAGCGATCTTGTATAGCGCTTTGATCGCATTCACGTGATAGGAAAATAAACATGCGAAAAAAAAAACTTACTTTGAGGCATATCTTGAAAATTACAGTGATATGTAAAATATATCAGAGCATGTTCACGAACATTGAAGGTTTTGACGCCGAACAGAGAAGGACCGATCACTTTCAAGCTCAATTGATGGAGAGTTTGTTTCACACAAGTAGTTACAGCTAACTCCACACTGAAAATTATAAGCTACGTATAACAATTATAATTAAACATCTTCTGTAAGACAGCCTACCGGAGAAATTAAAGACACTGCTAGCGATGCGGGAGGTCCGGGGTTCGATTCCCGGGCCGATCAAATTGGACACAGTGTTTTGTATAACAATTATAATTATAACAATTACATATAACAATAACAATTACAATTAATTATAAATAAGTAACAATTATAACTAACTAACAATTACAATTAATTATAACAATTAATTAAGTATAACAATTACAATTATACGTATAACAATTATAATTAAACATCTTCTGTAAGACAGCCTACCGGAGAAATTAAAGACACTGCTAGCGATGCGGGAGGTCCGGGGTTCGATTCCCGGGCCGATCAAATTGGACACAGTGTTTTGTATAACAATTATAATTATAACAATTACATATAACAATAACAATTACAATTAATTATAAATAAGTAACAATTATAACTAACTAACAATTACAATTAATTATAACAATTAATTAAGTATAACAATTACAATTATACGTATAACAATTATAATTAAACATCTTCTGTAAGACAGCCTACCGGAGAAATTAAAGACATTGCTAGCGATGCGGGAGGTCCGGGGTTCGATTCCCGGGCCGATCAAATTGGACACAGTGTTTTGTATAACAATTATAATTATAACAATTACATATAACAATAACAATTACAATTAATTATAAATAAGTAACAATTATAACTAACTAACAATTACAATTAATTATAACAATTAATTAAGTATAACAATTACAATTATACGTATAACAATTATAATTAAACATCTTCTGTAAGACAGCCTACCGGAGAAATTAAAGACACTGCTAGCGATGCGGGAGGTCCGGGGTTCGATTCCCGGGACGATCAAATTGGACACAGTGTTGTCAGCGTCGCCACCGCTGCGACGTTTCACCAGAGCTGTGACGTCCAGGCGCTAAGCCGCGAAACTGGGCTCCGCCACTCGCTACAACAGCGCGAGTATACCGGAGGTTTAATTCTTGATTTAACGTGATTTCGCTAATCAAATCCTCAAACCAATTTTAGAAAGGTGCGTAACATTTAATAGTTATCATCGATTTACACAATGCAAGCAACCAGGTTTTAACTCGCAATTGTACCGCACATTGACGCTAGCGTGACGACAAACTGGTCAAAATATGTGAGAAATTTTAAGGCAGTTTTTAAAAATTCAGAAATTCTGCAGTATTATATCGTATTCAAATACAAAAAAACGGGTTTCTGCGTAAATCTGAAAATCCACCGTCCAAGATTGCATTATTATGTAAACTACTAACTTTTGCTTGTGTTTCTTAGAAAGAGCAACCACTGGAGCGGCCGTGCGGCCTTCAAAATTGATCGCGGAGACACCATGCGGCGACTTAATACATGGATCAGCGCCCGCTTGAAGGAGACAATGAGCAATTGTCATGTGACCACCTTTGACAGCCTAAAATAAAAGATTACCTAAAAAAATGCACACAAACTCTGAGAAGAGCAATGACGCGACACTATAACACAACCACTATGTTTCATTCAAAGCTAATAAGAGTATTTACATAAAATAACATAACTCAAATCATAGTAAGATGAAAATACAAGATAGAGTGAGACTGCGAAGTGAGCTTGCGCTCTTCCAGTCAGCAGCCACCCGGTCTATATGTCAAATGCGATCGACTCTAGGCGCAAATCGAACCCGTCACATAGGATCTGTAGCTTGCGAGCTGTACCGCCAGACCAAGTCACTATTTTCAACCTTTTGTAACGCAGATCTCGACGAAATCCCTTGGAAGTAAAATCAACAAAGTCCAACGCTTGTGAACGTCACGAATCGAACCCGCCACGTAGAACCTGCAATTTGCGCAGTTTCTCTCTGCCATGTATTTGAATTGGAGAACCCAACAAATTTGCAAAGCTAAAAAAAAAATCGCTCAAAACAATGTGGCAACCCTTTTTTCGTGCAGTGATGTTTTATCCAATCGTTATGAAACAGCTTATGATTTGCAGCAGCTATTACTAAGACCGAAAAGCAAATAAGTAAAGCATTCGCATCGGTCGAAAACAATTCTGTTTCTTGCTAATATTTTAAGCTTAAACCGTAAAATGCAAAAATGAAGAAGCGAAAGCGCCAAATCCGGTCAAGGTTCAACAAGTTTTGCGTCCAAAAAAATCAGGAAAGATCATAATCTACCAACTTTCATCAGCGCAGTTTCTCCTGAACTAGTTTGGAAGTTGACGAATGCACCATACATGAGCAGTATTTGTACAGTGATCGAATGACCTTTCTCTGCTGCGTACATCAGTGCTGTCTGATTCGATTTCGTACGAGCGTTAACACGAGCACCATGATGAAGCAGTACCTACAAATATAAAACCAGAGATCGGTTTGCATGTCGGAACTGATAGCGAAAAAAGAACATACTAAGTCAAACTAAATCTTCATTATATTCGCGGTATTACGTCCAAGCGTGTAACGAGTGGCGGGGCCTATCTCAGCCGCTCAGCGCCTGAGCAACGCAGCTTTGAAGAACAACCCTAGTGGTCGCGAGCGTTTGGCGACCCTACGTCCGATTCGACCACACCAAGAATGAAACCCAAGTTCTCCCACGATAATAGCCATGCCATTTAATCACAATGCTTACTCGCTGGTAAAGAAATAATCTAGCATTTTTAGTGCTAGCTACCCACCTTGACAATTTCACTGTAACCAGCAGCTGACGCAATCATCAATTGCGTCATCCACATAGCGTCCTGTCAACATGACGTCATTAATTTCATAATACAATTTCTAACTTTACCCAAAATATTCATCAGTGTAATTGGTTAACGCGTGTCACGAGTTGGCGGAGGTAAGCACACAGGTAGTTCAATCATAAACGTCATACAAAAAAATAACGAACCATTATGAAACTGTGACTGAGATTTGAGTTTGATCTGGAATCGAGCTAGAGCTTCTCAATCGCAAAAAATCAATACGACAGTTCATTTCCTGCTTGTCCGAAAATATTAAGCACACCGTAACAGTGCAACTGTATGTTTATTTGAATAACTATCTTCCTATTACGAGAAAGCGATCAAAGCGTCATAACGAGCTCCCTTAGGAGTTGATAGCCACCTACCTACAACACCAAGATGGGGGAATCCCGCTAAGTGCCTTTCCCAAAGGCACCACAAGTAAACTTGCCCGCTTATTCTACACGCTGACACTTTAAGGATAAGTGTTAAGCAGGGAAGTTGAGAATACCCCTGTTAAAGACATTGGTTTGACTAAACTCGGAATCAAACCACAGTCAACAGCTCTAGAGATAGACACTGTTGCCACTCCGACATCTAAGTTTATCATGGGCTTAATAACATTTCAACATTATTGCTGACAATACTAACTTGATGTTCCAAATTGTACATTCTTCCCTTCGATTTGAGAACTTCAAAAACCATCTCATAATTATTTGATCGAATAAATTGACGAAAATCAGCGTTCGAGATTTCGCGGCCCAACCTGCAAGGGGGTTCCCCAGCTTCGTGATGTTGCTCTATTTCTTTCAAAGTTACCTGAAGTGTCAAACCATTGCACTACCATCCGCTATGCAATATATTGAATGAACATCAAATATAAACAATCAAAAATGCTCATCATGCTCGCGCTGTAGCGCCGAAGCGTGTAACGAGTGGTGAGTCCATTTCTGCGGCTTAGCGCCTGGGCAACACAGCTCCGAAGAAACGCCGCAGTGGTGGCAAGGACACTGTGCCAGATTTGAAAGCGGCAACTGAGCCCCAGACCTCCCGGCCCGATAGCAATCTCTTCAACAGCTGCGGCAAGCGGGCGATCGAGTAGTGGCTCGTTCGCAATGGGATTGCTTCAACTAATTTTTTGACTATAAACAACAACACGAACTAATTTTTTGACTATAAACAACAACACGATACGTTACTATCTAGTACCAAAGGTCAGTTGTACCAAAAGACAAAACAAATGGCAGCGCACATCGCACAAAATGCCGCATCTCACCTCATCTAAACTGAAGTTAACTTTGACTTTTAAATATTCAGACATATCCACATTATCATTGACAACTTCTGAACTAATATGTTCTTTGGAATCTAAACACAAGATTAAAAACACTTGTAATAAAGCCACACAAAAACCTTAAAACTGGACGTTTGGACAAGATAGATTCAGCTGTCATCATCAGCAAAGTAAAACAGTGCAAAACTGACAAAAAAAAAAAAACAGCAGTTCCCTTAGCTATTTTCGTGCCATATTTACTGTGTTACGAAGACAAAAACTATTCAAAATGGTTTCAAAAAATCGCAAACTAAAAAACTTACTAGAACTGCACAAGAGACGAAAAATAACGAAAGCATATCAAAAATAGAGTTACTGCATACATTGCTATAATCATCAAACTTAATTCAAATGACGCTTCCCTAAAAACCTACGGTGGTCGATATGTTGCATTTGTAAGATGGTTTTTATTCAATAGTCGGTCTAATAATTAGTCATTTCACCAAGGAATTTTAGATATGTAAAAAACTTCATTTAAAGCATAAAACTTGATCTACCTTCTTTTTCCGGGCTAGCAGAATGTTGTCTTGTTGCAGCGAAATTCGATGTTTCGAATTCTTTTTGCATCGCTTCAAATACAGAGAAGCTATCCGTCTCGCGAGGCAAAGGACTTTCAACTGTTTTTCCTTTGCTTGAAGTTTTTGATGTCACAACAGGAGACTTCGCAGAGGCATTGGAGGACACAGAAGTAAGTTTACTTGGTTTTGAGAACTTTTTGTCCGATATTTTTTCTAATGTTGGCAGAAAAGTGCTTTGTTTTTCTTTTATTTTCGGTTTTTCCTGGGTTGTTTTTTTTAACGCATCAGGTTTGGAATGACGCAGCTCTTTTGACTGACCATTTGATGAATTATCTTTGGTGGACGATTTTGTGTCCTTCAAAGATCTTTCTCTAGTGTCCGACTTGGGTTTATCAACTCGCTCTTTTTCTGGTGGGGGTGGAACCGATATTTTGTCCGGGCTGAAATATACACAGTTATGTTGACAGCTAGGCCAAATTGTTCATAGGCAAAATATATGATGTGGTTTCACAGCTTCAATGGCCGAGTGGTAATAGACTCGGGTTTGATTCCGATTCGGGTCAAACCAATGACTGTTAAGTAAAATTGATATCCACAGCTCCCTGCTTGACGCTCAGCATGAAAAGGATAGTGTGGAGAACAAGCCGGCAAATTTACTGGCTGCGCAGATGGGGGAAACACTTAATGGGATAACCTTACGTTGGTGTGGTGGACACATGACCGGCAATTCCTAATAACTGAGCCGTTATAGCGCTTTGAAAACACAAAAATATCAAATCTACCCTTTTCTTGTTCCTTTCTTTTTCGTTCTCTTTGGTTCAATCGTTGGTAAAGAATAATCAAGTTGCTGGAGAACATTAGAGAACGAATTCACCTGCATAATGTACACATCAAATCAGTCAACACAATTGCAAGACACAACTATAATCCTAAATCAAAATCAGATCCTCGCTATACTCGTGGTATTATGCGAAGCGTGGAACGAGCGAGGGGCTCATCTACAACACAGCTCCAAAATAAAAAAAAATAAAAAACGGCCCTGCAATGGCGAGACCGTTGGCGAGAGTGTGTGTGATTTGACCGTCCGCGAATCGAACCCATGATCTACCGCGCCGATAACGATGTCTTAAACCACCACAACTTCTTTCCACCGCTACGATTGTTGAACAAAATAAAATAATCTGATTTTTTTGCCAGTGCAGTGGAGTTACTTGAAGCCTTGATGGTTAAAAAACCTTAAGTACCGTTACTAATGTAAATGCTTAAAGGGGAACTGAAGAGCAAAATTGTTTTTTTCAGAAATGGCGTTGAAAATTACACTGGGTTCTATACTGACTGCAGAAATTTTCAATCATTCTTAATTAACCAGAAATTAAACGTTAAACTTGTGATCATGACGTCATGGAGGTCTGTACGTTCCGCACTACTACACGCACGCAACTACGCAAACCTTACCGCTGTCTGTAATCCACGCGTTTTTCAATGACGTCACAGATCTCCATGACGTCATGATCACAAGTTTAACATTAAATTTCTAGTCAATTAAGAATGATTGAAAATTTCTGCAGTCAGTATAGAACTCAGTGTAATTTTTAACGCCATTTCTGAAAAAACAGTTTTGCTCTTCAGTTCCCCTTTAAACTAGTGGATGTGCAAAAGTCAACCGTGCAATAGCTAAGAGTAGTAGTAGTATTCTTTATTTGCCTGCACAGGTGACAACGAAAATAGAGCACAACATTCAATATGAAAAAAAAAAAAATTCAAAACATTGTGCGAAGGCTAGGAAGCATCGAGCAACCGTTAGGTTTTCCAGTCAGATGCTTCCTAACATGCGCAGCACGAAAAACATGAAGATTTACATGATACGATGTAGGGCATAGAGGCTTTCAATTAAATGATACTATGAAATACGCAATAACAACAAACGATAATGAAAACGACAAAAAAATACAAAAACCAAAAGAGTTCAGGGGGAAAAGGCAAGGCGAAAGACATTTGGGTTGCTAGGTCGGTGTGTGGTTATCAGATCAAGTCAGAAAAACAGTTAACAATTATAGTTATCTAGTAGTTTCAATTTCAATTTCTTTTTGAAGGAAACACAGGGCATGCTCTTAATTGTGGGATCTATGGTGCTCCAAATTTTCGTGCCTCTAAATGCTAGAAGATTTTTAGCGAAAGATTTGTTAACACGAGGCAGAAAATAAACGTTTTTATCGAGTTGTCTAGTATCGAGAGAGTGTATGGATCTCAATTTTGTAAAAGAATTGTTCAGAACTGGTGGAAGATCATTGTGATGTAATAGATACATAATTTTGGCTAATTCTAATTTGTAGATATCATCTAGAACTAAGAAATTTAGATGCTGATATAACTCGGTTATGGGGGTGTTGTAATCTTTTTTACCAATAATTCTCAAGATTGTATTGAATCTAACTCGAAGTTGTTTCAGTTTTACTTCAGAGGCTGTACCCCAGGCGCTAATTCCATAATGTATTCGTGAATAAACTAAACTATAATAGAGCATACTCAGGGCTTCCTTAGAAGCAAATGGTCGTAGCTTATAAAATAATCCAGAATAACGCGCCAGTTGCAAGGACAAATGACTGATGTGCGACGACCAAGTGAGGTCGTCATCAAGTAATACGCCCAGATATTTAAGTTTATTCACTCTAGAAATAGTATAGTCATTTATATGCAGGTTAAATTCACAATCTACTTTGGTTCTTGGTTGCTTATTGATGATCATGTAGTTTGTTTTTACATAATTTAGGTTGTTTTTACTAAGACATAATCTGCCACTACTATCTAAACGAAATGCGAACAGCTGGTTCCCGCCAGTGTGAACATTTTAACCTAGCAATAATACCGCAACATATAACACAATATTTTGCTTCTTCATCAAACCAGGTATAATATATCGTTAATCGAAAAATAAACAAACTTACGTCATCGGCAATGGATAGCTTTTTTTCTGTACTTTTATCCTTGTCAATGGATGGCGCTACAGAACTAGCATTAGAAGGTGGTGAATCTGAAAAACAACAGAATTCCCAATTTGGAATATATCTTCGTCGTGTCAGGACCGTGAACTCGCAAGCATTTTCAAACGAGTTCAAGTTCGAGTACACCAAACTCTTGTAAGCACAGTTTGAGTTCTTTATTCCAAGTTTTTTGAGTTCAAATTCGAGTTGAGTAATTTGTTCCGACCTCACGCTAAGTTCAAATCTTTATTGTCCTTTTGACTACTTTCAAGCAATTTTTGCCCAGCTTAGGATAAGTGCAAATTCAATCAACACTTTTGAGTTCCAGTTCAAGTTCAAAAATTTTGATTTTCAAATTTGAGTTCGGCAAAAAAAGAGCGAGTTCGATCCACAGCCCTGGTATTAACACCTATCTTACGAAATTTTTCAATGAAATCAATAATCCCCTCGATATTACATGCATTAACATGTTCATTTCCTATAGGCAATAGACTCCATAAGCTTTCCACTCCAAAACCATCAAAGTTTCCACGACATTATTGCTTTTTGCGTAAAACGTCCACATGTAAGTTTTAGGCAGTGTCTAGAGCACAGGCGGGCTTTTTTTTTTTGAAATTGCTATTTGTGCACACCAAACCCAAACTGACATTAAATTTAGATCTCTAACCCTATCCCAATCTTCCAACCCCTAACTGCACTCGAATACCCCTAGTTTTTCCGTTCTAGGTTACTGTTGATGGCGTCATGCTAGCGTAACACCAACGCCATGTAAGAAACAAACAAGCACTCTGGGGCAGCAGCGTTATCGAAAACCCGTCCGCAGCGTTGTAACAGAAACCGGTCCGGTTTTTACACACTACCTAAGGAATATGCAAGGAATTGAATTCAGTATTGGGTTACGCCGCTGTTATTTGGCAGCAGTGATTGCAAAACTGCCTTATCAACGCTTTTTCTTCAGTTTCTACAATATATAATAATAACTTTGGTAGAAAGAAAATCTTCAATACCCAAATGGTAGCAACAGATGAAGGACATACTCTGATGAAGGGCAATTGATTTGTCCCAAAACGTTTAGCTGATTATATTTTCGGTATGTTATTTTGTAAATAATGTAAATAAATAAATAATGTTAAATGTTCTGCAATTATTAGCTATTGCTACCGCTAGTATATATAATAATAACAATAATAACACATTTGTCAGCGGCATGACCTAACGGTACCGCGCGCAGGTTGCATATTCTACATGACGGGTTCGATTCGCGGCTGGAGCCGATCGCATAGGACATATTTACCGGGTGGCTACGGACTCGAAGAGCGCAAGCTCACTTCGCACTCTCCCTCAATTACTGTTGAAATTTCGGTTTAATGTAATTTGAAAATACCCTCAGTTATTTATTTGTATTGCGCTCTTTTTAGGAAGAAACTCAGATCAAAAACGCGTAACAAAAAACAGCAAAAACCAAAGCAGTGGAAAACAGTAGGATTAAAAAAGTAAAAACACATGAACATCAAAAAATCAAATCTCATTGTATTCGCGCTATTACGCAGAAGCGCGTGACGAGTGAAGTGCCCACAGCTTAGCGACTGGGCAACACAGCTCCCGCAGAAACGTCGCAGCGGTAGCGAGCCGTTGGTGACAGTGCAGCTGATTTGACCGGCCTGGCGATCGATCCCATGACATCATGTACCGATTAACAGAGCATATTGAACTAACCTGACTTTAGTGATATTTCTTCATTACTTTTGGAAGTTTTCTCTTTTATTTTTTCTTTGTTGTTTGCACCAATTTTTTTCTGATTTTTTCCTTGTTCAGTTTTGCGTTTCGAATTTTCAGCGTCTTCAATTTCTTTAGTAGTTGATGACGTCGCAACATTTTCTTTTGAAATCTTTCGCAAATGAATAAAAAAGTTAAACGAAACGTTGATATCACAAATTAGAACCACAGAAATCTATAAACATCGTTTATTAAACAATAATACTGCAGCACACATTCAAACAAATTTTTTAAAAAATCGAAACGTAGAGGTGGTTATAGACATCGTTATCGGTGCAGCAGGTCATGGTTTCGATATCTGGACCTGTGAAACCGGATGCAGTGTCGCCAACGGCTCGCCACCGCCGCAAAGTTTCTTCGAAGCTGTGTGGCCCAGACGCCAAGCATCGAAGACGAGCCCTGCAATTCGTTACATGCTCAGGCGTAATACAGCGAGTTTCATGAATATTTTGAATGAAAAACCGAAATTGCAAATTCACTATCTCGATCAGAAACCATATTATCTTATGCACAAATACGATGCATCTTCGAACCTTATCGGACAAGCTTGGAGTTCTTGTAAGCAAAATTTACCAAGCTTTAATTAAATGCAATGACAAACATCTAATCGGCTGCTATTAACACCGCAACTCGACTTTACAGAGAAGTTGAAGTACAAAATTTTTTTTTTACTAAAGGTATTAAAAAATGCGACGAATTCAAAAATGGCAATAAAAGTTTTTAAATGCTATTAGTTAATGAAAAATTGGCGTTAAAAATTTATTATGATGACATAAAAGTGTATATTTTACGCATTGACGCGTGCAAAAGTTGCAGCTGCAATATTCGACCTTTGGTCCGACAGAGATTTCGGTTGACGAACATTGTAGCTGTAACTTTTGCACGTGTCGATGCGTAAAATGTAATGTACACTCATAATGTCATCGTTTCATAACTTGGAACGCCGATTTTTTCTTAACTAAAAGCATTTAAGAACTGTTAATGCCATTTTTGAATTCGCCGTATTTTTTAATACCTTTAGTGGAAAAAATAATTTTGTTCTTCAATTCCCTTTAATCATTCAAAAAAGTTGTCAGCATCGCTGAGGCCAAAACCTTAACCGAAAACCCATAAAAAAATTTGTAAACTAATTGTGTCTACTGTGAAGTAAATGAATTTGTCGCGTCATGGAAGTGCATTAGTAGTAACAGTCTGTATTTCCGCCCCGTCAACAGGACACAGGATGTAACAAGATAAAAAGGAATTATAACAAGGGTGCAACAAATGGGAAGAGGCGACAAAAACGTCAGTTAAGGAGCGTCTCGGTAACAGCACTTCAATTCGTGACTTGGCACACACCTAGAAAGTGCAGTATGAAACTTACCGGCGTTTTTTCTGTTTCCATTTTCTTGGCGCTGTTCTTATCTTTTTTTTCTTTTTTCAATTTTTGTTTTTCGAGTAGTTGATCATCCAAATACTTCAAAACCTAGATTACATTCTAGATGACGCCTCCAACTAACTTAATGCAATCAAAAAAAGCAGAAATATAGACCAAAACAACTTTACTTTATGCACTTGGGCGTTTAAAAAATCAAATTTTCGTCATGCCCGCGGTATCATGCTGAAGCGTGTAACGAGGGGCGAGGCCCATCTCCGGGGGTTAGCGCCTGGGCAACACAGCTACGAGGAAACATCGCAGCGGTGGCGAGTCGTTGGCGACATTGCGTCCGACTTGACCGGCCTGGGAATTGCTAGAACAGCTGCGCTAAAGGGCCGGTCGCTTGAACGATACTCATCGTTTATTCAAACATATCCGAATCGACAGGCCCAGACTTGTTTACGCAAGAACGAACCTAACACTGAGGTCTCTGGTAATCAAAGGAATCGTACTTGTGTCCCTACGTGCAAACTAGACCAATATTGTTAAAATGCACATTCGGTTTGACAACCACAACTGCTTTCTCATTAGTTCTGATACAAAACAATCATCATGTGCCGTAGAAAAATAACATACGAGCTTGTTCTGGTCTACATTGCACACATGTATACAATGTACAGTACATGCACGTTCATCATTGGCAAAAGCCCTCTTTACTAATTCTTTTTTGGCACAATCGCTTTTTAATAATTACGGCATGAAAATCGGCCAGTTAGCACAGCGTAGCAGCCCCGCGAGGTTGCGACTCGCTACACGCTAAGGCGTAATACCACCCGTATAATGAAGATCAGATTTTTCTTCTTATTTTCATAGTTGAAAATTGTGAAGAGTCGACAGATTGATAGACCGACAACACCGTCCATGAGAACACAGAAGAAAATATCTCACCGGGCTAGTAACTGTGGAACTATCGTCTTTTTCATCTCCACTCCACCCGTGAAATTGAGAGTCGTCGTCGTTGCCGGGTGAACTCTACACCACAAAATAATGCAAAATAAACACACAAATCATTGATAAGAGGAACTTAGTTCCAAAGCGGCATTGAGCAAGTGTTGGCACGCCACAAGCGAATTCGTACTAGATCCCATTCCATAACGGCACATTTTTATATTGGATCGTTTTGCTGTCTCTTTTGGCTAGGTCGCCATGACTTACCCCATTTGGCAAATCGCTGTTTTTAAGAAATTCGAAAAACGATCAGGGCAAACTCGCTGTTTCAAATTAAAGCGCTCAGAATTATGAAATTTTAATCCAGACTTCATACCAGCCGGTAGGGACAGTTGTTAAAAATCGCCATGGGCACGAAAAGTTAGGGGTTCAATTCCTTGCCCAGTCCAATGGGACACAGAACGGCCATCGGCCCGCCACCGCGACGGCAATTCTTCGGAGCTGTGTTGTCCAGGCACTACGCCGCGAAAATGAGCCCCGTCACCCGTTACACGCCGCCGCGCAATACCGCGAATATCACAAAAATTTGACTTTTTAAAACTTGAAATGGCTCACCGGAATATCGATCGAAGAGTTTGCTTGAATTTCAGTAACCGCCTCATTTTTATCCTGCGCTTCTTTTTCTACAATTTTTTTCTTCGGACCACGTTTCTTGAGAGTTGATACTGAGAAAATTATCAAAAAAACAACGAAAAAGTTTTAGACAAAAAAATAAACTCTAGATGTGCCAATAGGGGTTAAAACGAATGAAAGTGGCTTTCAGTAATCAGTAGTTGCTAATTTCGCCGGAGAAAAAGTTTTATCATTATAACCTGCTGAAGGCGAAGAACAAAGGCTTCTAATTGACATATTTCTGGCTCCAAGCTCGAACCGACGACAAAGTTAGTTCTTTCGGCAAATAATCCATAACAATAAGTTGAGCAAAACACATGTGTCTGCTCGTAGCGACAACATATCATAGTCCCACCAAACAATCAGCACCTGAACTCAATAAATTTGTCATGCGAGATCGCTAAACACACCGAAATACCTACTGTAGGTTCAACAAGGCCCAGCAGCACCGCGCGGAGGTGACAGATTCCACATGACGAGATCGATTCACGGATAGAGCCGATCGCGTTCGGCACCTCGAAGAGCTCCAGCTCAGTTCACACTTACCCTATCCACATGCCCAATTTATGTGGGCTTGCTGTATCACAATTAAATTTTTAATGTCATAATATAAAAAAGTGATTATGATATCAAGCCCACATAAATTGGGCATGTGGAGAGGGTAACTCTCCCCCATTAATTATTAGCTATTGTTGAATTTTCAACTTAACCTAAGTTATTATTTATATAATGTTATTACAACTAAGTGAAAGTAAAGTGATCTACTACTTGGCCTAACCGACTAGGCGACCGTCAACCCTCGCTCTAAAGGAAACGCTAACCCTGAACTCGAAACCTAACTCGCCCCGAACCCTAAAACCAATTTGGTCACGCAGAAAAATCTAGCCTCGAAATCGCTACAGGTGCAGGAGGTTTGGGGTTCGATTTCTGGGTCGGTCAAATCGGACACAGCATCACCAACGGCTCGCCACCGTTGCGACGCTTCTTCAGAGCAATGTTACCAAAGAGCCAAGTCGCAAAGATGGACCCCGCCACCCGTTACACGCTTCCTCGTGACATCGCCAGCATAATGAAGTTTTTTTAAAGAAACTTACCAGCAGGCAGAGCTGTAGCGTCGCCATGTTGTAATTCCTCAGGGTGACTGTCTCTTCTTCGTTTAACTTTTGAATACAGATCCTCAGCAAACACATTTACTTTGCCCATCTCAAGATCTGCCCAAAACGGATCTTTAATGTGCGGAGATTCATCTGCTGACATATCACTACCCGATGATGACGTTGAAACTTTGCGTCTTGATCTGCCTAAAATATCGTAAATTCAAATTAATTCGCTAAAAAAAGAGATGTTAAAACTGGCGCACGAACAGATACGTTTTTTGTAGCAGTAGAAGTCTTACCATGAAAATCAAATCCTCAGTATACTCGCTGCATTACGTTTAAGTGCGTAACAAGTGGCGGGGCCAAACTCCGTGGCTAGGCGCATGAGCAACACAACTCCGAAGAATCATCGCGAAAACACAATCAGTACATACACAGCAAAAAAGAAGCAAAAATATAAAAAATAGAAACTGCAGGACGTAAAAGACCAAACATGATCAACACGGTAGGCATTGAAAAGTACGGCAACAGCGCTGACTTAATTCGCATAAGTAGCGATCACGACTAGTGTCATCAGCATCAGCAACAACGAGTCGCATCTCGTGCGTGATAGTGAAGAGAAAAAAATGTCCACAGGACAACAATCGCTCCGTCAATCATTCTGTCGGGGCAAAATGTCCAGCATGAAAGCTGCACAAACTATTGAACAAGACGAAGAACTAAAAACATTAAAGATTTGCTATATATACTCTGTATTTTTCTCACTTGCTTGTTGACCCCTGCCACGCCCCCTTCCTCTTCCCCGACCACGCCCACGACCTTTTCTTTTTGAAGATTCTTTATTTCTACGTTTAGATGGAGCTGATTTTTCCTTTTCCCTTTCCTCTTCCATGCTACTGCCCTCAGATGACTCTAAACAAAAACAAACTTGAAAATAAATACACATGGACTTACTATAATTTTTAGAATACAAACAGGGTCCTCTCTAAAAATACCAAAAAATCTGTTCATGCAGCGGTGGCTCAGAAATTAGCTGCAAGAATGAAGAATTGCTCTCAAAATAGGTCTTTTTGCAGTGCTGACCCCAAACTTAGCTGCAAAAGTGTTCTCAAAAAAGCTTTTCACGTTCAGGAGTGAAATTTTAAGACACTTTCCTAACTGGAACGGGATGTCGATACAGGTGTATTTCCCGGCACAATTCCGCCAAACCGGGACGTATGGTAGGACTAAGGTAATACAAAATTTCAGCCTTCATTAAAATCATGGAATGTGAATTACCGGTACTTCAACACGTTTTTAAGCAAATGCGTCGTCATCCACAACATCAATTCCACAAACAAGAGTAATGCAAGACTTAAGAATACTAATCACCAACTCAGCTAAAATTAAATCTTCATTATACTTGCAGTAATACACCGAAGAGTGTAATAAGCAGCGGGACTATTCTCCTTGGCTTAGCGCCTGGGCAACACAGCTTCGAAGAAACGTCCCCATTATCCTTGTGGTGGCGAGCCGTTGGCGACTGTCCCCGATTTGACCAGCCCGGGAATCAAACCCGACACTTCCTGCACCGATAGCGATGTATTTGATTACTATCCTAGCCGGCCGCTCACCAACTCAAGTAACACCTCCATAAATGTGGATGCAAATTTGCACTTCTGCACTTACAATAATATTTCAACAACAGAGGCTTTTCTGCGCTGGTTCAAACTACACACTTTATTCAAATTAATAGTCATTTGTAGTCTCTTGAACAAAATTATTTATGTTTTAAGCACTGGCAACGAGATGAAGACAGTTACATTCAGCAAATGTCTAAACGCCATTACTACAGATCATTATTCCCAAAAATAAAAAAATCAAACAATTTTGTTAACATATTTAAGAAACAATCTAATCACCACCAGCATTGTCTCTTTGCGCAATCGCTGCATTTTTTTCTTTTTCTTCTACATCCTCAATATATGCCTGAAAATACGCAAATTTTATTTTGATAATTTCTTTGTGCTGTTCCTTTGATAATATTTTTTCAATATCAACTCTCTTTGAATTGTCTTTAGTACACACCAGTTCTTACAGCTCTAATTTTTAAACACTGTACCAGCAAAAAAAGCATTTACTAAACTACATTCCACTAAACGTCAAAAACCTAATCATAGTTATTTTATCAGTATACTAACTATTGGTACATATAACAGCTATTGAGAAAAATATACTGGCAGGTTAGTATGTTATGGTGTGCTATTACAGGCATAGTAACAAACTTGTACGTACATTTAATAAATCTTCACAGCTGAGTAAATTTTCTTTTGGCTCCCATGTTTGCGCTTCTGGTCCTTCATACCCTTTCCATGTTACACTGCATGAAAAAATAAAATCAAAATGACTATTACCTACCTGCACTGTTCCATTAAAAGTGTAACATTTGAGAAAAGTGATAAAATTCTGGAAAATTTTTTGTGAAATTGCCAACTGGAATAATGATTCTGGCCAAACTTGAGTCAAAGTGAATATCAAAAATGAAAACATCATGCTATAATAAACTCATATTCCTCTTAACCCCAACCCTCAATCCCTCGACATCACCCGGCGTTAGAAAAACGTGAAAGGAGATAAGTAAAAGACGATTAATCATACGCTCACTGGCGCCAACTTGCGGGAAGATGCTTGCAGCATGGTGAGAAACCTTCCCGTAAAAATCTCTTTCATATTTAAGAATGATACCTTGTTCATGAAGTATTAAAATCAAAAATCTGCTGTCTGTGTTAAATAAAATTAATCTGCAATCTGAAGGAGTGTTTTACATTCTTACTAGCGTTTCAACATCAGAAAGCGTACCGTTCAAACATGTACTCACGCAAGAAAACTACAACTCAAGATGACAAACTGTTTGAACTTTTTTATGTGTGTGTAAAATGATTTTCTTAATTTTGTGAAGTGAGGAGCGTATTTCACCAGTGTATTAATATTAAATTTGAGACCATTTTGGAAAGATATTCCATTCCATTTCAAGAAATCATTTCCCGAATGTCACGTAATATTAAGTTGCTTTTGTTTATTGCTGTTGCTTGTCAGTTTTAACTGTTTAATGCAAAGTAAAATATTAAAAGTAAACATTTGTACTATCCTACGAATAGTCAGTATTTATAATGAATGAAATTTGAGAAAATAAGTTTTGTGCAAAAGTTAACCAAATTCAGGGAAATGTTGAACTTGAGCACTAAATTTTTGTAAAAATAACATTTTCGCAAAAATAGTCATTTTCTAGTACCTGTACACAAAAATGTTCTCTTAGAAGTAATGTAAACTTGTACTTTCCGGTCATTTTGAGCCATTGATCCACTTTCTAGCACTAGTGGTTGCTGAGATATCGACATTTTGATAAAACGGCCGATTTAGGAAACTTCAAAGGGGATGTGCCTGCACCCCCTAAGTGGCACCGACAAAAAATTGAGTTAAAATGTGTTTTGGGGGTCAACTGCCAATTTTGGTACACTTGACTTTCTGATTTGAAAAAAAAACTTTTTTTCACTCCACCCTAATAGACACTTCCTTAAAAGTATGGTTTGTATACTTGATAGGACTTGTTCAATCTTTTTTGAATTGGCGTGGTCGAACAAAATGTAGGCTACAATCCTACAAAGTGTGGTGACAAATGAGCATGGGTGCTGTGTCGACTGTTGACACTGGCAAGGACGGACCATTACATTAGAGTGATTAATTATTATTTTTCATCAAAAATTTTATGTTTTTCTCACCCCACGTTTGAAGTGTTCCTTTAAAGAACAATAGGTTTGCAAAAAAAATCCACCTGGGCTGTTGGGTACCATACTTAAGTAGTTCTAAAACCTCTTTACTTTGCACTTCTATGGTACATGCGTAATAAAATCGTTTAGTACGGTATATATACTTTTTACTCGACTTGCACTACATTTGCTTGCCAGTAACAATACTTTTACTTGACTACTGTTTCTAACTACCAGTACTTTTTACACCTATGATGTTAGTAGGGAAGTGTAGTACCAACACAGAGTATACTGATATGAAATCAATAACTTACCAATAATATGTGACACCATCACAAATAACATGGTTTGTAATTTGTTCAACTTCATAAATATCATCAGATTCACTGCCGGTATTATCACTCATTTTACAATCTTAAGACTTGAAAATTAATAGCCTACATAAGTGTGACACCAGCCACCTGTCCAATCTAATAGTAAAAGCCAAAGCCTGGATCAAACATCTGGGAGACTGCTAACCACACTATCGGTACCTGAGTAATGATAATAATAATAACAATAATGACATAAATATCCTGCCTTAACACTTGAGTTGGTGCAAGCACTCTAGCAAGATTATCTAGGCGAACAATAATATTATAATTCACTGTGACAAAAACATGGATGAAAACAAGAGGATAACAATGTAAAATAATGCACTAAAGCAAAGTCATGCACTAATATTTAATATCAAAACAGTGAAGCGAATTAGACAGGTCTAACAACTTGCGTTACAGTAGGCTGTAGGTATATACATTGCAAAAAGCATATGACAATAGAAAATGATAATACAACATGCAACCTTTTCACAGGTCTATCAATTAGAAGCACAACAGCAATAATATTACACTAACACAACATAGTTCAAAACTTCAAAGGACATCAATTACTTTTAAATGCCAATGTAAAGTAATGCGTTTTTAGTATCTTCTTGAAAACAGTTGGGGCCACCCATGGTATGTGGGTATAACTACCGGTTTCTCTAATTATGGAATAGTATGGAATACCGGTAGTATGGTATAGTATGGAATAGTAAGGAATAGTATGCCATACTATTCCATAAATAGAGAACATTCTAATTATGGAATAGTATGGAATAGTATGGTATAGTATGGAATAGTATGGAATAGTACTATGGAATAGTATGGTATAGTATGGAATAGTATGGAATAGCATGGAATAGTATGGTATAGTATGGAATAGTATGGAATAGTAAGTAAGGCACTGTGGTATGGTATAGCAGAAATGGGTGACAGGACGTTTGGGGCACTAGAGTAAAGGGGCCCATATAAAGAGTCAAATTGAGGGTGAATGGCCCTCAGGGTTAAATGTGCCTCAGGCCTAAATTAGGGCAAAAGGAGTCAAAGGTCCTCAGGATAGGATGGTTGAAGCAATAAATAGGATGTTAATTTAGGCCTAGGAATAGGATGTTAATTTAGATACACACCAGCAACCTACCCACTACCAGCAGTCTAGACTACCTGACCGATAAAATCTCATAGCAGCCTTGATCCAGGCTATGGGTAAAGGCTAAGGGCCATTCACCCTCAATTTGACTCTTTATATGGGCCCCTTTACTCTAGTGCCCCAAACGTCCTATCACCCATTTCTGCTATACCATACCACAGTGCCTTACTTACTATTCCATACTATGCCATATTATTCCATACTATACCATACTATTCCATACTATTCCATACTATACCATACTATTCCATACTATTCCATACTATACCATACTATTCCATACTATTCCATAAATAGAGACACCCGTATACTACGATCGTATTCAGTGTTTCCTCTAGGATTTTGACTAGTGCGAATTTGTCCACATGATAAATTCATTGAAATTTTTGCCCATAGATTTCACTACTTTGAGAACCTATTTTACAAATTTTTATATTGCGTGACACGTTGCATAACACAACCCTCGTAAAATAATATGATTCATACTTTTTTTTAACAAATATCCCAAAATTGTAAAACAAAGCCTCATCTATCTTTGCAAAAAATATCTTTGTCCTGCAACAAGTCGGTCATTCCATGCTCTTCGTTATATACCGATTTTCGTTATTCGTTAAGTCATTCCGAATTCGTAAACTTGACTTTACGAATTCGGTAAGTGGAGGTATTCTATGCTCGGTTCGTTATAAATAACGAATTCTTTGAATAACGAAAATTAGCCTCACGCTCCCAAAACATTTATAACGTAATAAAGTGAGTGGGATCACAGTTTATATTAGGTTAAAAGGCTATTTAGTGTCACCATCATTGTAAGCAGAAGGAAAATCTGCAATCAGGCAGACGGAGTGGTTAATAAAAACAAAATGAATGAGAATAGCAGCAGAAGACGATGGAGCGGAAGCGAAACTAACTTACTAGTGGACTTGGTTAAGAAGCACTACGATTTTTTAACGTCCGCATGCAATCCGAAAAAAAGTAGAAATATGGTTGAGAACAAGTGGGCAGAAATCACCGAAGCTGTAAATGCCCTTGGTGGTGGTACGGCCAAGCTGACGTCTGAACAAATTCAAAAAAAATGGTCAGATTTGAAATCCACTAGTAAAAAAGCGGTCTGTAAGTACAAAGCTGAAATGAGTAAAACAGGTGGAGGAGTAAGCAAGGGTAGAGAGCCGACCGAGCTGCAATTCAAAATAGCAAGTTTTATTGGAAAATCATACACTGAAGGAATCCCTGGTACAGAAATATGCGACACTACGCTTCAATCTGAAACTTCGGTGGTACTTTATGAAGATGTAAGCGAAGCTGAGGTTTCTCACACTGATTCTTCTGTTTCAAATGCAGAGCTGCAAAATGATGAACCAGTTTATAAGGCAAAGCGACCGAAGCTTTCTAAACGGGATGCGCAAAATGAAGAAATACTTCAAGCAGAAAAGCGTATAGTAGAAGCTGTGATTGACATGAAAAAAGAAATGGAAAAAACTAATGTCTTAATTGCTGATGCTGTAGTCGAACTAAAACGGAGCAACAATATTCAAGAACGGCTGGTCACTGCTTTATTAAACCGCAGTGATAATCAAGGCCCTCATAATGCAAGCGAAGTGTCGTACATCCGATTGCTAAATCTAGACTAATGTTAAAACATCAGCATCAGCGACAAAACGAAGTGCGGTAGCTGCCTCCCGACCTAAATGTCCTTGTTACGCCACTGGACTCTGCAGGATATCGTAGGCTACACTGTTTTCGTGTTTGAAAAAGTATTACCGCTATTAAAACTTGACGAAAACGATACAGCTGAGTGTTTATTTATTATAAGCTTGATTGTAAAAAGCAGACTGGACAGCAACTAAACGCTTAAACTCAAAAAAAAAACAAAAAAAAAAACAGAATAACTCAACCAATACCGCAATGCAGCAGTTGCATCTATGGATATAAACTCCACATGAATAACCTCAGTTCCTCTTGTATTAAGTCAGAATTAAGACGAAGATGTATAATTGTTTGCTTCACCAATTAAATTTATTAATCGCTGTCGTTGCCGAATTCCGGTAGTTGTTAAAGCACTGTTGTTCGACCTCTCATTTTCCACATTAAGAGAGGGGACAATATCATTAGTATCATTATCTGATGCATCATCGCGTCGGCAAATGTTATGCAACATGGTGCAGGTAAGAATTATTTTTGCTACTCTATGTGGTGCATAACACAAGCTTCCACCAGTGTGGTCTAAAATTCTCCACCGACTTTTAAGTATCCCAAATGCTCTTTCGATTAACGATCGAGTTTTTTTATGCGCATAGTTATAGTTATGCTCACGAGGTGTGGTGGGATTCGTTAGTGGCGTCATGAGCCAACTTTTAAGAGAATAGCCGCTGTCGCCGAGAAGCCAGCCTTCTCCAAAACGTCCTCTTTCAAATTTGTTGTGAATTGCAGATGCTTCCATAATGAAAGAGTCGTGATGGGAGCCAGGCCATTTAGCTACAACGTCCTGAAACACCATATTCGAATCACATGTAGTTTGGATATTCAGTGAATGAAATTTCTTGCGATTTACATATGCGAATTCATCAACATAAGGCGCAATAATAGGAATGTGAGTGCCATCCACGCAGCCTAGCACACCCGGAAAACCAGCAACGGCATAAAAGTCTGCTTTCACTTTATCTTCTTCCATTCTATTCCTTGGCATGTAAACAAAATCTTTAGCTTTATTGGCCATAGTGTCGGTAAATAGTGAAAGTGTTTTACTGACAGTTGGTTGCGAAACTTCCAAAAAATCTTTCGAGCAGTTTTGAAAACTTCCCGAAGCTAATGTTTTTAGACTTACAAGCACTTTTTCTTCTACCGTTAAGTCTTGTCGACGGCTTCCCCTAGTGAACATGTTGTCCTGTACCAATTCACATACGCCCTTAACCTGCTGCTTATTCATTCGGAACTCACCAATAAACTCATCTTCTGTATATTCTAATAATGGTGACTGCCTTTGGTCATTTGCACTTCTGCTGCACCCACTACAGTACTTCTAGAATTCATGAACAAGTATCGGCAAGCCATCTTTCTATATTCAAAGTTAAAGTTATGCTGACGACTACTAAGCAAAACTGAGTCTGCTATGAGCAACAGGCTTTTATCATCAGTTAACGCAAGGCTTCAAGCATTCGTTATCAATAACGAATTTTGACGTCATTTATCAAGCATTTTTTGCTAACGATTCGTTATTTCCGAGCATGGAATACCAAAAATATCGAATTCGGTAAATAACGAAAAAAATTGACATTCGTTATTTACCGAAGAGCATGGAATGACCCCCCTGAGGTGTTTTTTTCTCTCATAACGCAAAAGTCTCCACGCAGCCGTCATGCAGCAATGCGGCATTTCTTATTGCCGCAAACCGCGTCATGCAAATCATAGCGCTTGGTACAGGGTATGAAATGCGCAGCCCTTGTTGGTTTGATGCTTAGCTGAGAAAGCGGACGTTTGTCCGCTTTCAATGCTTTGCAGAGCAAGCAGATTTTCGTCCACTTTCGATGCTTTGCTGAGCAAGCAAATTTTTGTCCACATTCGCTACTGTACCGGTACTTAGCTGAGCAAGCGCATTTCTGTCAATTAAGTTCAGAAGGCCAAAGTAAAAAAAAATGCATGTTTATGTCGGTGCAGGTTGTTTATTATTTAGGAAGTGGCTAAAGTTACGTGACCGTAACATTTGCCTTCTCACTAAATTTTATTACTTTGTCACGCTCTTGTACAATCGAGGAAGCGTGAAGGGATAATAAAATAAACCAAAGAGACAAATGTTACGGTCACGTAACCTTAGCTTCTGCCTATTATTTAAGCTTGTAACACAATTGGAATTTATGACAGCATAGTATATACTTCTAAAGTTGAGCTGTATGAGCTCACAGTATCAGCGATCAAGCTCAATCTGTAGCGAAGAAAAGCAAGATTGTTACCGCATGTAGCTTCTTTTTTTGATTACCAGAAGTTATAGTACCAGTGCTTCTAGCTCTACAGGCTATCTGCTGTCTGTGATTGTTTGTACTCTATTACTTTTGTAAAATACGCTCCTGATAATTCCTTTTATATTGGTCGTCATAATATTCGTAATGTGTCATTTGTGAAAGATTTGGGTATATTTATCGGCACGGATTTGAAATTTTCGTATCACATTAATTGCATTTCACGCAGTGCTTCGCTTTGCGCTTATCAAATTTTGCGTTCTTTCTCCACCAAAAATGTATGGATTTTGCTTAAAGCTTTTACCAGTATGTGTTATGTGCAACCTAAGCTTGAATACTGTACTTGTGTATGGAATCCTTATTTCAAAAAAGACATCTTACTTCTTGAATCGGTTCAAAAAAAATTTACTCGTGTTTTTTGCGTACGTTGTAACATTCCATTTGCTTCCTATCTTGATCGTCTTTACATTCTTGGTATCAAATTTCTTGAATATCGCAGAGTTGAATTTGATCTTATTTTAATGTACAAATTTTGCTATCATTTGTCTGACTTACAGTTTGATGATTACTTTGTTTTTCGAGATACAGGTTACAATTTAAGGCATCACAGTCTCTCTGTCCAAACTCTACAACAGTGTAAACACAACCAGTGCCAACATTTCTTTTTCAATCATATCATTAACATTTGGAACCGCCTCCCTGATGACGTTGTTATTGCACCTAGTTTGTCTTCTTTTAAGCGCCGTCTCAAGAACTTTGCAGTTTGATTTGCATGCTATTAGTACTATCCTTTTTTAACTGCCAGTGTTTTTTTACTTTGTGTTTTTAATGTTCTTTGTTTTATTTTTCATTGTTCTGTGTTTTTTTGTTTTTGCTTATAGTTTCGCTTTCCCTCACATATCAGTGTGACTGGGTGTGAACCCAGTCACCATTGTGTTGTATGTCAAAATAAATAAATAGATAAATAAAAATCTCTCTTAACCAAGTGTTTTCCTATTCATCTGAAAAACTGAGCAGCTGAAGGAAACACTAAATGAGCCTGCTCAGAAAAATACCGCCAGGCCTGTTTTTCACGTGTGCTTGTGCTCAGTGCTATGGCAGGGTGTGCGCCAGTGTTCCCCCTAGGATTTTGACCAGTGCGAATTTGCCCAAATGAAAAATTCATTGAAATTCTTGCCGAAGATTTGACTACTTTGAGGATCCCTTTTACAAATTTTTTGCATTAAATTTGCTTTTCCAACAGACAAGCCACACTGCACAGTCTTGCATAAAAATATTCAAGTTTTTTGTTTAAGTTTTTCAGTTTTAATTTTTGGTTCAAAATCAGTAAAATTTGCGTGAAAATTTTTCATTTTTTTCAAATTTCTCACTCTAGAGGGAACACTGGTGTGCGCTGAACACCTTGAACCTCTGGAGAATTTGCTCCAGATTAACATATGCATAACTGCATTATCTAAACTTTGTTGGGCTTATACCGGTAACACATTTAAAGCATAACACCACTTTGCATGCCTGAAGGCTCATGGTATATTAGGGAATTTAAGTGCAATTACAAGTCGCGTAATTGCACTATCTGAACTTGGTTGGGTTCTTATCGTATTTAATACCGGTACTACTTTGTTTGCGTGGGGGCTCATAGTAGATTTGGGAATTTACACCGTTAAGTGCATTTAACAGTCACATAACTGCATTATCTGAACTTGGATGGGCTCGTAATGCATTTAAAACAAAATACCACTTTGCATAAAACCCTATACAGCTATAGCTGTATAGTCTACCTGTCTACTGTGTATTGGTAGCAATTTGGGACATGTGGACGCCAGCCAAGAAAACTAAGAAAAACTAGGCGAGCTTAGAACCAAGAAGCACGAGCATACTATACTACCCACAAAAATTGGACATGTGGGCAAGATAATGATGTATCGGCATTAGAATCCTATACAAAACAGAAGTCCTGAATGCTAAGATAGCAAACAGTTAAACAGTAAAATGGATGAACCAGTACATCACTTACAACTTACAAAGTCTATCAATACTGCAGCCTATCTAGGCCACTATATGCGAAATGACTGTGATCAGTGATTAGCGGGGTCTAATACCAAAGTCCAGCACACAAGTAGTCTGGTACCGTACCGGTACACACCTGCATTAAGCTACTAACCAACTTCATTCTTGTAGATGCACAACAAAAAGACAATAGAAGCTGTATCAACGCTCGCTCGCTTCAGCTACATTAGTTGGTATCACAAACTAAAAATCTCGCAACAATCAATCAGTTATATACGAACCGGAATGCCGAGAAGACACCGCCCGGCCGCCAGAAGCGCTTCGCATATGAACGATCGTTCTTTTGACGTTTGGCTTTATTGGTGACCCCGACGTGATCAAACTGCAAAAAGAAAAGAGAAGTGTTTAATGAATCTGCTAAAGCCTGAAACTGCTGACAAACGGTAGGCCCGCCAATTGAAGTTTTATAGCCTAAGAAGTAAAGGATTAACTGTGAACCTTCGAGCATGTTGCATTACGTGTAAGCAATCTTTGGCTTAACAGCATCGATGCTATTTTTAATTTTTGGCGGTCTAATTGCTTTTAAGTCTGTGTTTGCTAAGTCTCGCCTTAGTGATAGGCCAACCGGCAGTCCCTTATTTGATCAAAATTCCGACCCACGTGCAGGGCATCGCTGCTCGGCATCAACGCCACTGCAAGCAGTGGCCGGTCAGGACGTTTCTGCTATAGAGTCCCCAACTCCCAGAACGAGAAAGCGCTTGGAACTTTCCACGAATTCATCCACCGAGAACTCGCAGTTGCCTTCAAATTTAAGTCAGCACTCAGTACACCTTCCCGATTTTTGGCCTATGAATGTGGTCGGATATTTTAAAACCATCGAATTGTTATTCAACGACAACGGGGTGACTTCTGAGCACAGTAAATATGCATTCCTCGTAACTGCATTAAGCAAGAATAAAAATGCGTTTTCAAAAATTACGGATATTTTACAACGGTTAGACGATCAAGTTCCGTACTCGCAGTTAAAAACCGCTCTTCTTGATCGCTACTCAAGTGAACAGAGTGAATCGCCTCACTCCCTGCTTTATCAGTGCGAACGAGGCAAAGATACTGTCGTCGAATTTTTATTGCGCTTAAAGACGCGTCTAGGACGCCATTACGACTCCTGTCTCATTAATGATTTAATTCGGCATCGCGTGTTAGAATCCGTCGACCCGCATATTCGACTAGGGCTATACCACTATGAATCCGGCAGTGTTGACGATCTGGCCCGCCACGCTGATCGCTTGCTTGATCGTTGTCGTCGTGACCGTTCGGAACCGCATTTCCGCACTAACATCGCCGATAATCAGCGCCAAAACAACGATCAGCGGTTAATTAATGAGATGCTCGAAACACAATTAGATTCATTGCGGCGTGACGTATCCAATCTTGTGTCTAACTCTCCAAGCACTCCTCACCAGCCCACAGGTAGACAAGGGGAGGGATTCGCATTGCACAACCGTTTTATGTTCGACAATAGGGCCCCAGGCGAAAACCCCACTACACCCCAGGCTCCGGTATGTCACTACCACGCCAGATTTGGTAATAGGGCACACAACTGCACCGGTCCTCCCTGTCTTTTCAGCGCTACCTCACGCAACCTTATGCCCTCTAGACCTCATAATTCGCAACTTAACAACATGTCTCAGTTTTCCTTTGACGATCCACTTTTCTTTAAAGTGGACAAGATATCAGGGGTTACGTTGGTGACAACCCGATGTGATCTGGACAACGCAACCTACGCACGACGCAATCTTCAGCCGTACCCTCTTTCCGTCTTCACGGTAACGACGATGCCCTGCAACCAACGCCTCTCAACACTTCAAACAGACATCTCTCTTTCTCACTGTCTTCAACGGAGTTAACAGGCCTGCAGCATCAAACTTCACTCACAGCGGAAGGGGGAAGCACTGTAGCAACGCTCGCTCGCTTCAGCTACATTAGTTGGTAGCCTACCACAAACTAAAAATCTCGCAACAATCAATCACTTATATACCAACCGGAATGCCGAGGAGATAACGCCCGGGCGCCAGACGATCGTTCTTTTGACGTTTGGCTACAAAGCTTCTAATTCACCGAAAAACGGTTACACAACCACGATTTTCAAAGTTCGATAACCGGAAATTTTGCCATATCTGGGCAAAACTTTCGGTTGCCGATTTTCGAGTTTCGCAGTAGCGGAACCGTTTTTCCAGTCATTTAAATCCTTCACCAAAAAGCAGTTCATCAGCTGCACTCAGATATAAAAGGTGCGCTCATCCTTCAGAATGCTTGACCTTGATCAGCCAATCACCCCTTCGGATTTATATACCTCAAAACAAATTTAACCTTTGTGGTACCGGTACGTAACAAGCACCACACCTACGCTGCCACGCCAATCAATATCCCCATGTGGCCAAGGCACAACAATAAACCACCACTATTAATCTCGCAGAAAATAGAAAAGAAAAAAAAAAAAAAAAAAAAAAGCAAAAAAACGTGCCGTGTGCAAACTGGTGCAAATAATGAACCAATGCATCAACCAAAACCCGCTCACAATTACACCAGCAATAACAGCACAAAAACATTCGCATACAGCATTAAAAACTCTTTCGTGTAAATATTGTCAAATCGATGCCAAAATAAAAAAATACCATCATAATAACTTTGAACTTGGACCAAAATGACGCTTGTAAGACTTCAATTTTTTTTAAATTTCGTAAAAGCGATCTCACATTATCCAATATTGCAACCTATTCCGCAATGGGATTTTTTATACCTAATATGCATCGTGTAGAACATTAAATTCCCTTTCGAATGAATATTGTCAAATCGATGCCAAATCATAACAACTACCATCAGAAGAACTTTGAACTTGGACCAAAATGGCGCTTGTTTGATTCTTGCATTCTTTTGGAAATTCGTAAAAGCGGGTATCACATTATCGAATATTGCAACCTATTCCGCAATGGGATTTTTTATTGTTTATTATACATCGCGTAGAGCATTAAATTCCCTTTCGAATGAATATTGTCAAGTCGATGCCAAATCATAACAACTGCCATCAGAATAACTTTGAGCTTGGACCAAAATGAAGCTTGTTCACATTTCGCGTTTTTTCGAAACTTCCTAAAAGCGGGTAGGCCTATCACATTATTCAATATTGCAATATATTCCACAATGGGATTTTTCATATATTAATATGCATCGCGTAGAGCATTAAATTCCCTTTCAATTGAATATTGTCAAGTTGATGCCAAATCATAACAACTGCCATCAGAATAACTTTGAGCTTGGATCAAAATGAAGCTTGTTCACATTTCGCGTTTTTTCAAAATTTCGTTAAAGCGAGTCTCACAATATTTATTATTGCAAGTTATTCCGCAATGAGATTTTTTGTATATTAATATGCATCGCGTAGAACATTAAATTCCCTTTCAATTGAATATTGTCAAGTTGATGCCAAATCATAACAATTACTATAAGAATGACTTTGAACTTGGACCAAAATCACGCTTATTTGAATCTTGCGTTTTTTCGAAATTTCGTTAAAGCGGGTATCACATTATCCAATATCGCAACCTATTCCGCAATGGGATTTTTTATATATTAATATGCATCGCATAAAATATTAAATTTCCTTTCAAATAAATATTGTCAAGTCGATGCCAAATCATAACAACTGCCATCAGAATAACTTTGAACTTGGACCAAATTGACGCTTATTCACATTTCGCATTTTTTCGAAATTTCGTTAAAGCGGGTCACACATTATCCAATATTGCAACCTATTCCGCAATGGGATTTGTTATTTTACGAAATTTTTAATGCTCTATGCGATGCATATTAATGTATAAAAAATCTCATCGCTGAATAAGTTGCAATATTTGATAATGTGATACCCGCTGTTACAAAATTTCGAAAAAACGCAAGAATCAAACAAGCGTCATTTTGGTCCAAGCTCAAAGTTATTCTGATGGCAGTTGTTATGATTTGGCATCAACTTGACAATATTCATTCGAAAGGGAATTTAATGCTCTACGCGATGCATATTAATATATGAAAAATCCCATTGCGGAATATATTGCAATATTGGATAATGTGATAGGCCTACCCGCTTTTAGGAAGTTTCGAAAAAACGCGAAATGTGAACAAGCTTCATTTTGGTCCAAGCTCAAAGTTATTCTGATGGTAGTTGATATAATTTGGCATCGACTTGACAATATTCATTCGAAAGGGAATTTAATGCTCTACGCGAAGCATAATAAACAATAAAAAATCCCATTGCGGAATAGGTTGCAATATTCGATAATGTGATACTCGCTTTTACGAAATTTTAACAAAAGGCAAGAATCAAACAAGCGTCATTTTGGTCCAAGTTCAAAGTTATTCTGATGGTAGTTGTTATGATTTGGCATCGATTTGACAATATTCATTCGAAAGGGAATTTAATGTTCTACGCGATGCATTTTAGTATATACAAATCCCATCGCGGAATAGGTTGCAATATTGGATAATGTGATACCCGTTTTTACGAAATTTTAAAAAAATTGAAGTCTTACAAGCGTCATTTTGGTCCAAGTTCAAAGTTATTATGATGGTATTTTTTTATTTTGGCATCGATTTGACAATATTTACACGAAAGAGTTTTTAATGCTGTATGCGATGCATGAAGGCCACAAAAAATTTTATAACGGAAGGCTTGCTTTATTCGATGAAGTTTGACACGCTGTTAGAATGTTTTTGTGCTGTTATTGCTAGTGTAATTGTGAGCGGGTTTTGGTTGATGCATATTGGTTGATGTTTTGCACACGGTACGTTTTCTTGCTTTTTTTTTATTTTATTTTCTATTTTCTGCCAGAATTATTGTGGTAATAAAACAAAGGAAGTTTCTATTTTACTGAAAACAGTTACGCAACCACAATTTTCAAAGTTCGGTAACCGGAAATTTCGCCATATTTGGGCATAACTATATAGTTCCTAGCTTAAAAGTATTTCAACATTTGTGGTATACGTAACAAGTACGGCATCACGCCAGTCAAATTCCCCAAGTGGCCAAAGTACAACATTAAAACAAAACTGCAAAAGTTGTCCTTCCTGGCAAAATATGGGAACCGAAAATAATACTCCAGTAGCCTAAATTCCCCAACTCCCCACCGACTCAACCCCATCGACTCCAACCCCTAACCTCCATCGTTTTCTAACTACCAGCTATACTCAATGGTTCCCCTACTTCCATTATCAAACTACCGGTACCATTACCGTGCTTTCGGTTCTCCCACACGGTTCCCCTACTTTCATTGTCAAACCACCTTAACCGTGCTTTCAATGAATGACTTTAAAGAAACCATATGCGGTTCCCCTGCTTTGATTTTCAAAGTAGAGTTTCCGGTATTTTCAGTGCGAAAGGCATGGTTCGGTAGCCGGAGAACGGTTCCCGAAGTATAAAAATCAAATCAGGGGAGCGGAATTCCGGTGAAATAGACACTTACAAATATAATTGACTACTAGACCGACTAAATTTGCTAGATCGCATCCTACATCACAATGCACAAGAAAATCCAAACCACGATGTCCAAACCATGAAAGTCTTATTTTAAGCATATTTTCTCTTTAAATTGCAGAGGTTCGCAGTACAATATACAAAGCTCTTTAACATTTAACCAGTCCACATGTCCAATTTTAATGGATTTTATGGTCCACGGTTCTTGGTGCAAGCCTCTGCCTCACAACCAATTTCTTGATGTCATAGTTAAAAAAAATGATTATGACCGGTGTTGAAAAACCATTAAGCAATAGTGAAAAAACGCCAATTTATAAAATTATAAATGAAACTGCACTTAACAACCGTTTCAACCAAAATTGGCAGATTTTGAGAGACCGCTGGACAATTTTGAGGGACTATTTCAGTCGGCAGCGTGGCCGAGTGATTCGGAGCGTCGTTTTTACGACGGCCATGATCGCAAGGTTGATGGTTCAACTCCCACCCAAGCCTTGTTGTTGCGTTCTTGGATAAGATGCTTCACGACAATTATATCTCTGCTTGGTGGTATCTGACAAGCAGCAAATTAATGAAGTCAGAAGTAAAATTCAAGCGGAAAACTCGTAAACAAAGGCAACTCCTAAGCGAGTCTGGATTCGTCCTACGCATAGCGTCTCCGTCGCTTCCTTGTGACTGGAGGATAAAAAATAATATGAAGACATCATTCTCAAAACGTCTTACAGAGAACATTTGATGATGATGTAAAAACTAGAACCAAAAATCAGTAGGCCTACGGCCCTAACTCACGTAAATGGACATGTGGACAGAGATGGGCATTTATCGCGATAATTTATCGGCGATAATTTTTTACCGATTATCGTTATCGCTCAAAATAGTTTGAATTTATCGATTACCGATATCGCTTTTGTAATATGTTTTGTTATCGCCGATAAATTATCGCGATAAACGATTCTTTATGCACACAGTGTTCAACGTTAGGGAGTTAGCGCTTTGGCAAAATTCACGGTGTCGATAAAGTCTTGTTGCATTATAAAAAATCTCTTTTGTTGTGTTTAATCCCATGGCAGAGTCCGTGAACTGCTCTCTTTTCTTCAAAATTCTAGAAAAACACTTTTGTGATTTGACTTACAAGAAAAAAAACTTTCTCAAACACATTGAAAGTTTACCGCAACATTTATCGGAAAAATTTATCGGCGATAATTTACCGATTATAAAACGTTTTCGTCCACCGCGTACGTCAAAAACCGCGTGAAATTTCGCTCGACAACAAATCGGATAAAAATTGTATTTGATGTAAACAGACCATAAGTCTTTTTACGTACGAAAAATCTTATCGTATTCTGTGCAAACACATCTTTAGGTTTAGCTTACTCTACACTGATTTGCGAAACGAAAAAAAGTCCAAGGTTGAGCTTTTCTTGCGCTGCGAACTGTAAATACCGGTACTTAAACATGAACGCAAGTTGTTCATGTTAGTAAAAGCAATAATTGTTGTAATATAATTACATTAGCGGTTCATTTACTAAATACTGATATTACTGGAACCGGTTATTCCGGAACTAGAACCACTATTCCGCAATTTGAAACACAAAGCTCCGTAGCTTCCTACGATATTCGTTTACCACCAACCTGCGCTGCGATGTAGTCAAGTAACTGGTGCTTTGGGTTTACTGCGTTGCGAAGTAAAAAAAATGCGACAGCTGGAGCTTCATTCCACTGCGAACCGAAAATAGTCAGTTGCGTTTCTTCAGCGCAAGTTGCACAAGTTATTGCGAACGCAGTATAAAATATCTGTTCATTTATCGGATAATACTGGCTCGGTTGTAATGAGGTCAAAACGTTCGAGCTTGGGCTCAAAAAATTTTGCAACATTCATACCAGAACTGACGCGAAACAACTGTACTGCCAATTATTGTTGACAAGATCACTCATCGTCAAAAAAATTGTAATCAATTAATTGCTGAAATTCATGGTATTTGCAGAACACTAATCACGGTGAAGAGTTTATATTAGTAGCAACACTGTAATAGGCCTACTCCACAATCTCTTTTTTTTTACCATTTTTAAACCAGGGCTGGGCAAACTACGCAGGCTGCCCGCGGCCCGCGGGACCATTTTATGCGGCCTGCAGGCACTTACAGAAATACAACTCCTATACCCACTACCCAGGGTTGGGAATTGATACCCAAAAAAGTAAAGAAATAATCGGTATTCGATGGTTCACCAAAAAGTAAAGAAATAATCGATTTCGATGGTAGTTTAAAAAAGTAAAGAATAAAGAATATTGTAATCGATATTCGATATTACACTGAGCACTTAGCGGTGTACGCCAAGCATTTTTTGTGAAATTCTCACATTCATGCGGTAACTTACAGACAAACGACGGACATAGTATATGCGAAGCAACTTTTGGCACAAAAAAAAACAAGGTAATGACATAACGACGATTATTTTACATATTAAATTTACTTAAGTGAGACAAAGTAACCTGGACAAAAAGAATCGAATATGGAATTACGAATTGCGCCAAAAAACCTGGACAAAAAGAATTGAATATGGAACGAAACAAAGCAACCCGTCCTGGACAAAAAGAATCAAATATGGAATATCGAATATTCAATACTTAATCAAAAAAGTAAAGGCTCCGGTGCATTCGATGAACAAAAAGTAAAGAATATCGCAGTCGAATATTGATTACAATCGATTTTTCCCTACGATGCTCCTACCGTGAATCAAGCTGAAGACCTTTTTTTGCTCATCACTGATTTTTAAGGGAAAGTAGAACACCTCAGGACGTGTTGACCTTTTTTTTCAATCAGAACGGTCCTCGGCTTCAAATTTTTTTCAAATGTGGCCTTTCGGGTGAAAAGTTTGCCCACCCCTGTTTTGGACCATTGATCATTTTATAACTTGTTTTCGTTCGTAGTTTGATAACTAATAGAAATATTACATTCTTACTACCAGCGATGGCGATCTACGATCCAAGGACTAGAATCGGCCCGCCAGATAGAGGTACAGCAGAATCTCGTCTTTCATTCCGTAACTTCTAATAATTGTGTCAATTTGGATGTTGTAGTAAGTTTGGTATGATTCTACACTTGAATTTATCAACCTGATCTGGCTCGTCAAAATAACCACTTGATCTATCACAAAACAGCCCACCAATGCAGTCCCCTGAAAGTCAACGTAAGTTATAGCCAGAAATGGTTCATTTACAAAAAAATTCTATAAGCAATGTTTTGGTGTAATAAAGCTGTTCGAAAATGTAAACTAAAATAATCACAAAGTGGATAGTCAGAAGTACCGGTAGCAAAAGCATAAATTTAGAGGAAAAAAGCTTTTTGTAAGATGCTCCGTTTACATAATTTCAGTGCATGTATACAGTAAATAGTCATTACGCATTGCCCTAGATCGTACAATATTACGTTTAGCGATGGCTGTGCAGTTTGGCAACCAACGATTTGTCACAACAATTACCCGTTTCTCAGGAATGAATCATATCTGCAATGTAATGCTTCCAACCGGAAATCTGGTTATCGCAAGAAGCAATATTCTGAAGACGGCGTCGTTCGAGCTGTTTGTTGTTATCGCACTAAAGTTACCCCAGCTAAATGCATTTACTTTAAACCACATATTGTAGCAAAAAACGTAAAAAGATTTGAGTTATTTTGGTAACTAGGGTCGTAGCCTGCAGAAAATTTAAGGGAAGAAAGCAAGTTGCAATATGTCAAGCATTACGTACGCGGTAGTCGGTAGGCCTATTCAGCCTCTCATTGTCGATATCCGGCCCTAATTACTGTATACTACAGTAATTTATAAAATTCTTTGAACCAACCCTAGCAATGAATTTGACACTGATGATGTAGGTCAATTGTTAAGCACGGCGCTATCGGTGCGGGAGGTCCGGAGCTCGATTTTCGGGCTGGTCAAATCGGACACAGTGTCGCCAAAGGCTCGTCACCGCTGCGACGTTTTTTCGGACCTGTGTTGCTCAGGCGCTAAGCCGCAAAGACGGGCCCCGTCTCTCATTTCACGCTTCGTCATATATAATAACGCGAGTAGGCTACAACGGCCCAAGTTTCGCAATGTCATCAAAAAAATGAATTTTGATTTTTTTTTTTTTTTTATGACATTGCGCAACTTGGGCCGATTTTGGCGTTAAGAAATTTTTTGCAATTCATCACTCTTCAGTTGTACTGTAGCAATGCAGTAGTATCCTTGTCCAAAGAAATGAAATAATTGAGATCACTCGCTATTCCCTTTACAATTGTCGAAAGCTTGGTTTGGCACTCGGTAGAGCCTCACCAAAGCTTTAAAAAAGGTATTTGCAGAGCTGGCAGTGACTCTCAAACGCTCAGCAGCAATTTTTACGCTATGACTAGCACTAACAGATTGTTTCTATCCTCCTGTTACGAGAAAGTGACGGAAAAGTCATTGGTTTGATCTGATTCGGAATCAAACCATGCAGGGTCTAACAATTCAGAAGCAGGTCAAGTCGCGGAAATGGGCACTCAAAATCTTGCTACGAATAAGCGCTTGAAAGGGGAGCGGAAAATATTTACTTTAAGCAGTTGTGACAGCAAATAACATTTATAACGAATCCTGTAAACTAAATATTTATAAAAATGCTGCTGGTATTTGGAATATTTGTGTTGCTATCGTCACCGATAAGTGCTAACATCATGAGTGGTTCAGGAGATATTATTTCTGGCAGTGGTAAGTATAATTTATGAAAATTTTGATCTAAGGGTATTATGTATATTTATGATTATCCTAAACTACACAGTATAGTAAGGTTGATATTTTTAAAACAGTTACTAACGTAAACGAGAATGAGACGCTTAAACTGGTGCAAATTTCTAAACCTGAAGGCCCAAAAAGACTAGCGTCAGTTAATCATAAAATTTTAACCCGGGATCATGAGCGTAAACTATAGAGGCAGGGGGTTCTCGCGCCCTCCCGAAAATTAAAGAATTTTTACGAGATTGTTTGCAGGAAATTCAGCTCCATCACCCGAAGATGCAATTCAATGCAATTCAGGAGAAATCAACATCACGTAAGTTTCCTGAACAGGTTTTCACAAGAATAATATAATAGAAAAAGCAAAATTACGAAGAAAATTGTAACATAATTTCAAATTTGAACGATTAGCGTGTGGTGTCGTAGAGAAAGGCATTTTACGGGTTTACGCCCGGCTTAAAAGGGAAGACAGATGGCCGGCATTTTTCAGTACCGACAGCTGTTAATGGAGTGTCGGTAGCTTTCTCGCGTAAAGAAGGACAAAATGTACCCGAGGAAGCACAATTTGCAATGTTGCACAACAGCATAATGCTGCACTACAAACTAACTTTAAAAAGCTATAGAGATGTAAGTGTTAGGCGTTAGGGTATCGTGAAATAAAGAAAATAATTGCGCAAGCGCCCATAATGGGCTTGTTATGCCTTGTTCGTTACTTACTGCAGTTTAAAAGTGTTTGATATCGATTTGTGTGTCCCAGCTCAGATGAGCAAAACAAAATAGTGCGAGGATATAAACAGACAACGCGATCATAACATGAGCTGAAGCATAATTTAAATCGTTTTAGGGTGCTTTTTTTGCATTTTTACCTCACCCAAATCCGAAGTGGCACGAATTTCAAAGCAAAGATTTGTCATTGGTTTTGAGTTTTTTAAAGCAAATATTTGTTTTAATTCTAAAGTGAGAATGATTATCTTGATAAAGCTATGTGGTTTTGTTATTCATGGCCCACTGCTGCTAATTTGCCTTTAAAAACTATTTTGCCTAACGTAGAAGTTGATGCTTTTTTCAATTTCCAGGCCGGCCACTTGTCAATGGCTATTTTTATTGCATAACATGCTTGCCCACTCAACCAGCTTTGGATAAAGACGATAAGATCCAAACGCAAATCAAGTTGTTGTTGCTCTGACTTAAAATAACAAAATTTACATGCAGATCTAAACAAGGATTTCATTACCACTATACGCAACCATGCTAAGTCAATCTTGACTTGCATGTTCCAACGCCTCCCTGTTTTGTTGCATGCGCTCTTTTCTACGCCTTCATCAATTTTTGTGTGAAATTTGTGTGCTTGTACTATCGTTACTTTTCAGCTGCAGAGATAATGGTCGTGAAGCATCTTATCCAAGAACTCAACAACAAAGCTTATGCGAGAGTTGAATCAGTCACCGTCTTTAACGATGGTCGTCGTGGAAACAACGCTCCACCCACTGCGTCACGCTTACTTTGGTTGGGTGTTGCATCAATTCATCGTTATGACTATAGGGCAGGGATGGCGAACCACTGACCCGCGGGTCACACCGTGACCCACTTGCAGATTTCAGTGACCCACTTTTAGTTTCAAAACTTTTAGTAAAATGTTCACAAACATTTAAGTAAGTAGTGACGAAAGAGGTAACTTTCTTCCTCTGGCGTTTACGACTTTTGGTTTTCCTTTTACACTCATCATTTGCCGGAACTTTTGTATCGTAAAGACCAAATTTTGCCTATTCCCGACAAGTCTCTCATCAATATCATTAAGTCCGAGATTCCTTTTTTCATTTTTCAAATTAAGGTTTCGTATATAACCCAATAAGTAGAAAGGGTTCGCCGCTCCTGCTATAGGGCAACCAAAAGTCGCTTACGAACCGTCCACAAACCAAGTTTCAGAGCGATATTTCACAAAGCTTTCAATGTATTGTTTCAAATCGTTGTTTCCTGTGAGGCAAAAGAAGCCAAAAATCAGCGTTTGCGCAAAAATATTTTTACGAAACTTTCTTCCTTTTTTTCGTGTTTCTGTGAAATCATTTATTCATTCATTTTTGACCAGAGACGTGCAAGGGAGCAAAACATATAAGCGTTTTCTAAACCTGGGAGGCGTGCACTAATCTAAAGGGACGCGCAAATGTTATTCATAATGATTTAAAAATACTTATGTATATGTAGGGGAGCGTCATGATTAATATTTTGTGAGGGAGGCGAAGCAACACAAAGTTTGAAAACCACTGCTCTAATGTGTATGCTTACGGGCGATATTGCAAAGCTCGCAATCTTCAAACATGCTAGAATAATGCTACAGAAAAATATTTTTAATGAAAGACTTCAGTAGGCCTACGTCCACAAAATCTCAACACACCATGAAGAACAGGTTTCCCAACTGGGAATGCTTGCTCCCCTTGGGGGCGCGAGGAAGCATTCCAGGGGGTTTAAAACGGCTTGTATATTTTTGTCTTAGTATTAAAAATTCTTTTATTTTTGGTTGCTCAAAGTCAATTTTTTAGCGCTGTTACGCTCTAGTAATATGTAATTCGCTAACGTCCAAGAGGCGTAAAATTCTTTGCCTCTTTGTGGATGACTACAATCAAGATTTGAAGACAAAATGCGTCTGATTCAGCAAAAGAGTAGTGACTGGTTTAACTATCTTATACCTTGCATTAGCGAGTAGCGACACTTTCAAACAGGCTAAAAACTCTAAAATTGACAGCTCAGCTGGGGAAGCTTACAGCGTTCTCCTATAGACCCCCAGCTGAACACCTGCTGGGTTTTTGACACAAAGTCATTACAGAAAATTTTTTAAAGTCCGTAACACACATGAATTCATCTCAGCCCCAACCATTACGAAGATTTGGATTGCGCGGCTGATCACAGTCGCATATTTTGTGAGAGGTGCAAGGACATACCAAAAATTTTAAAGGGGCGCGGATATGAAAATGGTTAAGAACCGCTCTACTATAAAATAATACAAAACAAAAGAAAAAGAAAGTTCCTAAAATGCTTAAATGTGAACACTTATGTTTAAATATATGAAGTTACCGTACTCACGAGAGTCGACAGACAATGAATAATTACCAGAACCTGACTTTCACGTCAAAAAATCATCCGTACTCCAAATAAAAACTCAGTCTGTGATTCAGCTTCATTGCAACTTTTTACTGATCAAAAGTTGCCATCCCCCCTTTGTAAATTCTAAATACGCCACTGTCCACATCATGTCCAGCTTAAGTGGTTCCAAAGACCAAGGGCTTTCTGCATCATAATCAATTTTTATATGTTAAAATTAAAACAAGTATAAGACACCAAAAAATGCTTAGGATGCAGAAAGTCCGTAAGCGTTTAGAACCACAAGACATGTGGACAGGGTAAAAATTTACCTCAGACAAGGACGAATAAGTACGTTTTCCGTGTTTTAAAAGGTTTATTTTAGATTTGTATGTGTTTACTATTTTTTTACAGAGCCTTCTGCAAAGAACCGTTTTTTAGCGGCAACACCAGCAGAAACCTTTTTACAGATGACCTACAGTAGGAACGAACTTGGAGTTTCACGAAAAGAGAAAAAGTTTTTTTTCTTGCTTAAAAGCATCATGTGAAAACCTAGTTCGTAAACTGAACATATAGCCTGTAGAAGCTTAGAAAATTTATTTAATTCTATATAGGATTGGTCTTACCAGAACAAGCGTGAAAACGGTGAGCACATTGTCCAACTTTGAAAAAAATAGTCTCCAATTTAAAAATTACCAAAACTCGGCTCCGGCGTAGCGGCTTTACGTGATCCCCGGTCTCTGTAATTGAACAGAATACAGCCTGCTGTTCAGTCCCCTGAATTCATACAGTCTATTTGATTTTTTTGTTCATACAGTCTATTTGATTTTTTTGTTAGAATTACTAACTCTTTTTTGGATGAGCTTGACATCGGCACCACTGTGGAACAAATGATACTCGTAGCGGATGACGATGAACCTTTTACTGCAACTGCGGAGTGCACGGGCGAACAAGTCGATGATGGATTTCGCATTATTCTTGGTTCAAATGCGCCTGACTGCGCATATGAAGTTACGGTACGTTTGATAACTGCAGCAGCCTCTTTTCATTTTTGAATCAGTCGAAGACAGTTCCAAAAAGGTATAAACGGCATAATTTTTTTGCAAATATTTTTGTTACACATCCAACAACATATCTAGTCGGGTCAAATCAATAATTCTATCGTTGGTATTCACTGCTTGACGCTCAGCATCACATTTCAGAAACAGCGTGGAGAACAAGCTAGCAATTTTACTTGTTGAGCCGCTGGGTAAAACACTTCGAAGGATTCCCCCATCTTATCTTGGAGTGGTAGACCGATGGCCGGCAACTCCTAATCGAGCTCGTTACAGCGCTTTGATCGCTTTCTTGTAGGATCGATTCGCAACTAAGCAAAAAAATTGCTTAAATTATTATTTCAAGACCTGTGAACGACCAGCACCCTACTCATCTAATTGCGAGTAAAAAATTTAAATAAATACAAACTAGCTTAAGGTAGAAGCTCTTTGCATAAACTTTAGTGAAACCCATATTGGGTGCAGGCTGCAAGACCTTACACTGCATCCTGGCTACTTATTTAAGTGGAGAGTTAAGCATCAAACAGAACACTTATCGTGCTATTTTGCGCATCTTGAATTAATAAATATTTGCGTATTAATAAATAATTAATTCATCGAAGTAATAAGTAATAATAATAAATAATTAATTAGTCGAAATAGGCTATTAATAAAATAATTAATTTGTGCAACCAAATTTTACAGCCGGTTGACATAGTGATTAAAGACGTCAATGTTGCCGCGAGGTTTGAAGTTCGATCCCCGAGCGAGTCGCGGAACGTTTCTTCGGAGCTGCATGGGTTGTCCAGGCGCTAAGTCACGGAGCAGGGCACCGCCACTCGCTACACTCTTCGACGTAATACCGCGAGTATAACGAAGATTTGATTTGGTTTTGATGGACCCAATTTTAAATGGTTAACAATGAATGCGTTTTTCTGCGTTTTAGATGCATCTTTAGTCGACTTATTGGTAGAAATTTGTAAATTTAGTAATGGTAGGCCTACTGTACATCTCTGAACTCTTTCAAACCGGAATATCTAGGCGTAAATTTTTGCTGAACTTCATTTCATCTTTCTAAAGAAGCCCGAAGAAGCCTGACTGTTAAGTTTTAAACAAGCAATCAAAATCAAAAAGATCAAATCTTCATCATGCTTTCGTCGTATTACGCCGAAGCGTGTAACGAAAGGCGGCCGGGGGGGGGGGGGGGGTTACGTCCGCGATTTAGCCTGTGGGCAGCACAGAAACGTCGCAGCGGTGGCGAGCCGTTGGCTCCAGTGTCCGATTTGACCTACCCGGAAATCGAAGCCAAAACCTCCCTTGCCAATAACCGTTATGCAACCGGCCGATGAAATGTTCGACTGAATTCTCATTTCTTCAAAAAAGATTGCAGTTTTACTACAGCTCTTGACCGAGACAGCTTCATAGCAACGCAGTCAACATCGCATAACTTTGGGCTGAGGAAAGGTGGTTGCTTAATGGTAACCTGCAGTTGCAAAGCCTAAATTAGGCGCAGTGGCGTACGCAGGATTTTTGGATTTTTCAATGGGGGGTCCGTGACGTCACATTGTGATGACGTAAAAATACTACGTAATACTACGTTATCACGATGTGACGTCACTGGCAGTGTCAATTTAGATTTTTAACGTTTATAATAATTTTTCATCGAACCGGACGGTTATAGCGTAGTGTTAAAGATGTCGCTGTCGATGCGGAAGATCGGGGTTCAATTCCTAGGCCGGTCAAATCAGACACAGTGCTACGACGTTTCTTCAGACCTGTGTTGCCCAAGCACTAAGACTCGGGGTCAGACCCCGCCACTCGTTACCACGCTTCGGTACTACAGCGAGTTTAATAAAACGAGTACAGTGAAGATTTGATTTGATTAAAAAAAAGAAACTGTATGCAGCTATAGCTACTGCAGAGACACCGTATTTAAGAAAACTCCTACTTACCAACTGCTTCACAGCAGCAGCATCAATGACAAAAATGCAGTTTAAGCAAAACACGTCAGAAAAGCTGACTACTTATATGTTGTTGCATATCGCATCGTAATGAAAGTTTCTCGAGATTAAATTAGAAAGTTGGACCAAACGGAAAAAACATGATAGCAATTTCGGCAAGCTCTGTGCGAAGAAAAGTCGGTTTGTTTTAAAATTAAGAAAGGTTTCATTTTTTCTGTAATCGTCAACGGGGGGGGGGGGGGGGGGTGACTCCCGGCCTCCTTTCTTGCATACGCCACTAGGGGGCATCTCCGCAACTTAGCTGCTGGGGAACACAGAAACGTCGCAGCGGTGGTGAGCTGTTGGCGACACTGGGCCGATTTGACCGGCCCAGAAATCAAGCCTCATACCTTCCACACCGATAGTCTGTGCGTTTGACCACTAAGCTAACGACCGGTACCGGCCCAGAAATTGAGTCCAAAACCTCCCGCGTCGATAGCGATGTCTTTGGTTTTTCGTTTTTTTTTTTTTTATTCGCCAGGTATACAAAATGCAACACACACATTAAATAATACACCATGACTGGGAGACAGCGAAATGACGATACAGCCTTCTAGTCAATTGCCACCCTAGGATGCAAGCATGCAATTTGTTTTGACTATAGCATGAGAAATTGATAAAAAAAACAAAACAAAAATAATAATATTAACAATCAGTACAAAAATGCACACTCAAATTACGCCAAAGTGTCAATTGCGATTTGTATTTGAACGGTGATTCAGAATTACCGTTTCATTTTTTTTTTTTTTTTTTTTGTTATGCAAACCACTCATCATGCGTCATATTTAATAATTAAATGCTTTTTAAAATTTTTCTTAAATTTGGGAAAACTAATTACGGTATTTTTTAGTTCATTTGCAACATCAGACCATATAAGAGGACCACGAACTGACAGTGACCTTCGAGCAAATTTAGTACTAGTTTATATTATATACTAATTATCTTGCACACTTTTTTTGGTTTCATAAGAATGAATTTTCGAGATCGGCCAATAATTAATCAACTCAAGGCCTGAGCGTTGATTCGTGCTGAATTTGTTCATATGTTTCGCAACTTCACAAGCATATATGTCTTCCCACTGTATAATTTGTAGTTGGCTAAACAAGGGACTCGAAGGTGCACGATATTCACTCCCGGCAATCAATCGAATAATATGCTTTTGTAAAATTTTAAGAGGTTTTAAATTACAACTTGATGCACTTCCCCACGTATTTATGCAACACGAAAGATGCGAATGTATCAGGGAGTAATAAACTGACTTAAACGTACAAGTAATGACATAGTTCCTCAACCTAGCAATCGCCCATGTTCCAGAACTAATGTTTTTGCTAACTTGTTTAATGTGATGCTTCCAGTCTAGGTTATTATCTATTAATACACCATTCTTTTTTAGATATAACATGATTATCTATCTTGACTTCAAATTTAAGGTGTTTATCTATTTTCTTTTTGGTAACAGTCATGTACTCAGTCTTTGCAAAATTGATAGATCACTTTTATTTCTCATCCAATTTATCACGTTTGTTAACTCAAGTTTGTATCATCTGCAAATAGTTTTACATTAAATTTAGTTGCTAAATTTATTATGTCTTTGGTTAACCCCAACTGGCTGGTTTGGTTAACTCAAAGTTATGACATCGCAAGCGGAACATCCGCCTACGTTGCAACCATTTTCTTCCAAGAATACCTCCTGCGCTGGAACGTTGGGTTGTCCACTGCATGCCCAGCCTGGATAGCCGTTGAGAACAATCGCTTCATGACATTACAACACGACTCCGGCTATACCCATTAACTTTGACTTGGCTTGCAGTTTGCGTTAGTCCTTGGTTCAAGCGCAACCCTCCAGAAAAGTTGACTACCGGAGTTATTGCATCACAATGAAAGTTTCTCGAGATTAATAAGCAAGTTGGATAGCACAGAAAAACATGACAGCAACTTCGGCAAACTCTGTATGAAAAAAGACGGATCGTTGCAAAAAGAGAGGTTTTTATTTTTTTTTTAAATCGTCCATGTTTTTTTTTGACCCCCAACCCCCCGTGCGTACACCAAGGATTAGGCGTAAAATGTTTTTGACAGAGAATTCGAACCTAATACAGGCAAACAAATGACGTGAAGCCATATACTTTAATAAACGCTAATTTACTCTATGTTTTAGGTCATAAATAACTTCATTATCTTGAACTTTCGTGTCGGTTTCATCTTGACTAATCCTGGCCTGATATCCAGAATTAGCAGATACAATTTTAAGCTTCAGTGCATCTATATTCCGCTTGCGTTCAATGAAGGATTCGGACCACTATCGCCGATCCACAAGTTAGTACAGCATGCTGTTTTAAAACTCTTTGATTTCGTCAACAAAACCTGGAACGCAGTAGGTCAATGTCCTGTAGAACTATAGCTTGTTAGTTCCTACCAAGTGCAAACTCAAGCTTGAACTCGTTCGTGAATTCGATGTTGAAAACAAGTTAGCTTTGAGTTTTGCAGTTAGCCAAAACTCGATGAAAACTGCTTGAACTTACTGTAGCATAACTCGATAAAAATTACTGAACTAGAACTCGAAAAATTGAAAATGAATGACTCAAACCCGGACATATTTGTAGTGAACTCGAACTTCAACTTGATTGATAATAATTCAAAGATTTTGCAGCTCTTCTCGTAACCCTTTCGGTATTTCTAAGTGGAATGAAATTATAGTCATTTGGTTTCATTAAAATAAAAATGCAATATCAACAGCTTTAAAGCATAGGATATTTGCCAAAACGAAAAATAGTTTTGTGCTACGATCGAATGGAATGGTGTTGTGCCTAAATTTCTTAAATTATTTCTAACAATTTGGTGTGTAGTTGTGATTTTTGTACGCAGCTGACCCACCATTTGTTTAGAACCATTCATGTACTTCTCTGTGTGTTCGGTTTATACGTGCCTCATGAAGCAATGTGATTTGCAGTTTGCTCCGGGGTGTGAACGTGCAAAAGCAAACTGAGATTATGCTGTATTTCAAATTATATTGAACTGAAATTTCAACAGAAACTGAGGGAGACTGCTAAAAATGCTCGCGCTCTTCGAGTCAGCAGCCACCGATATGTGGGTCTAACTCAGTGGTTTTTAACCTGGGGTCCGCAGACCCCAAAGTGGTCCGCGGATAACTTTAAGGGGGCCGCGAGAGCTAAGGGGTTTACAAAGGGTCCGCTAAAGTATTGAAAGTTTCATTAGAAATAGTGCAGTTTATTGAAGTACCGGCGTTTATTAATCATTATTATTGTATTTTAAAAAATAATCTTTTCCTGAACGATATTAGAATATGAAATAGCTGCTGGTAGTTTTAGAGCCCACGCAATTTCTTCCGACCTTTATTTGGTAAGGCTAAAGCATTATAACTCTGCAAACTCACACATAGAAAAGCACCGCTCAATTTGCAACAGTTGGGGCTGAAACTTACTTAGGAATGGTGTTGTTATGTTAAATTCTGGATGGAGAAACGACAGACAACTTGGAACCATTGCCTGCAATGATACAATTTTGCCTTTCACAAAGACATACTTATCTGAAACTGCTCTCAGTGCTTCAACACACGTTAAGAATGAAAGCGAAAAATTGTTTGTTACTTCATAATGATTTGCGCCTTGCATTCACAAATTTTGATTCAGATATCAAGTCATTGAGCAAAAATTTGCAGAGCTTAGGTTAGGCGTCGGCAACCTGCGGCCCGAAACCAGCCATGTAAAATTTTTCGGCACGTGGCCCGTGAATTTTTCAGCAAGTGTGGTCATTGTAGATAGCATCAGTTATCAAGTGCAGTAATGTTTTAAACAAAGTCAGGCTGATGCTGTAAAAACGCTGCTTGACACTGATCATATCAAAAAAATTTCGCCCTCCCCCCCCAGCAAAAATTTCTGCGGACGCCCATGATTGCCATACAACGAAAATCGATATAACTACGATGTTACACGGACTTTGCAATACAGCATATACTCCACTTTTTCAACTTATATGTAAATTTCTGGTGCTAATAATAATGTGAGTAAAATAAACCAGTAGTGACATGAAACAACCTAAATGTGATTTTAAAAGGTTAAGTAGTGAATGGGATCTTTTGCAGAAAGCCCCCGCCAGTAATGCAAAAATGTTTAATTTAAGAAAAAACACCCTCGTTACGCTGGAAGTACTACAGAGAGGCTGAGATGTTTTTTGGCAAGGGGTTTCTACAAAACATCCAACATGTGCGCCTTCTATCTTCATGCTCAGTTATGTGGGTACCATGCGCGGATTTATGGGGGGGGGGGGGCAGGAGGCCGGGCCTTCCGAAATTTCCAAAGTTTTATAAATTTTTACTTGTTAGTAAATGTCATAATTAGTATCAAAATCTGAACTACTTTAAACTAAGATTCAGGAAGGTCGCTTGAGTAGCAGCGTTTTCTGTGATCAAGGTCCTTTCTTATCAACGACAAGGCTGCTATTGTTAGCCTACTTATCACGCTTACATGATAATCCACATGAAAGTCTGAAATAATAATTACATGATAAAAAGGTTGCTTGGACTAGGCTACCTACTCGATGACGCAGTTGTGCGGAAAAGCATAATAATACAGATAGTTTGTTTATTTTAGTTTTAAGTTCAGGACCGGCGCCAAGGGGGGTCTAGCCCCCTCCAATTGATAGGCTTGCCCCCCCGATCAACAAGCTTACTCTTTTGAACACAGTGGCGTTGTGCTAAATTTCAAACTTTGCCCCCCCCCCCCCGTCTAATAAACGCTTGGCCCCACCAAGTCGACTGCTCTGCCGCCGGCTCTGTATAAGATATTGAAGTAGCCTGCTGATATGCCATTATGCTTTGGAAACCTGGGAACTGTAGTTCAGCCCAGTAACCTAATCGTAATACGATACTGTAAGCCGAGTGTTTAGAGCCGACAAGCCGTATTTCTGCCAATTAAAGTCCTACCTTGTTTTCTTTAACTAGCATGCGTTAACCAAAAGAGGGCAGTTACCCCTTTCCTAGGGTGAAAATTAGCCAAAGATGAACTTTTGGCATGGATTACACTTGCTGTCAATACCAACACCAACAGTCATCGCCCACTCCATTGACGATTGCAGAAAGAAGAAACCTTTCTTTTTTGAAACGAACCGGCTTTTCTTCGCGTGCAGCTTGTCGCAATTGCTATCATGTTTTTTCTGTTTCGTCCAATTTTCTAATCTAATCTCGAGAAACTTCGATGCGATGGAACAATACCGGTAGTCCCACTTTTCTGATGTGTTTTGCATGAACTGCATTTTTGTCATTGATGCTTCGGTGAAGCACTTAATAAGTAGGAGTTTCCTTAAATGCAGTGCATCTGCAGTAACAGCTCAGAGAGCCGAGTGGTATAGAGCGTCCGTCCCTTGAGCTGTAGACTCGGGTTTGATTCCAAGTCGGGTCAAACCAATGACTTTAAAATTGGTATTCATAGCTTCCCTGCTTGACGCTCAGCATTAAAGGGACAGAGTGGAGAACAAGCCGACAAGTTTACTTGTTGTGCCGTTGGGAAAGGCACTTAGCGGGATTCCCCCATCTTGGTGTGGTAGACAGATGGCTGGCAACTCCTAAGCGAGCTCGCATAGCGCATAAATCGCTTTCTGGTGATAGGAGGATAAATATACAACTAACTAACTAACTAAACTAAACTATGGTTGCACACAAATTTAAAAAAAATTGAATCAAATCTTCATTATACTCGTTTCATTACACTCGCTGTAGTACTGAAGCGCGGTAACGAGTGACGGGGTCCGACCCTGCGGCTTGGCGCCTGGGCAACGCGGCTCCAAAGAAACGTCGCAGCGGTGACGAGCCGTTGGCTATAGTGTGTCCGATTTGACCGGCGTGGGGAGAGGAACCCCAAACTTTCTGCATCGATAGCGACATCTTTAAGACTGCGCTATAACCGGGCGGTTCGTTGAAAAATTATTAAAATATGAAAAACTAAATTGACCCAGCCGTAAGTGCTAACAATAAAATAAAAATAGGCTACTGCCAAAGAAGACCAAACCCACAAAAGATTTAAAGAGGCCCAGGAGCGGAACGGGGGCAGGCAAAATTGGTTTTACGTATCGTAACTGCTGTCTCATGAACTGCTGAAGTGCTCCGTTTTTCATGCATCCCGATTATTTGTTTAGAAGTATCTGATGATATCGACGCTGTTTTTGACCTTAATCGCATGATCAGAAATTCTTCTCTCGTGCGATTCATTTTAGCTTAAAAATGTTTCGGTAGGGAGGGCAGTGTTCTCTCATGCTCCACTATCTTCACTTTTCACGAGGAGTTATGGGAGACACAGCCCCCTTCAAAATGAGCGCATATTAAGTATTTATATCAAAGTTTATAATATTTATGCGTAGTATTTATATCAATGTTGGTTCTTGAAAAAAAATTTTGGAGGGAAGGAGTTAACTGTTTTACTCCCCTGGCTACACCCTGTTTGTGACATTGCGAAAGCTGGCCTACTTTAGTCAGTTAACTTTCCAATGGCCCAAAAATGAGGTAGTCTAAACCAAAATTTTTTCAGTAAAGTTTTAACCTCGGCTTAACAGCTCGAGTTTTTGTGAAACCTTTCTCCCCTTAACTGAAGCGCAAAGCATCAAGCAAAAGTGTAAATGAAATAAATTATCTTGGTTGTTTCCTTAGTTAAGGCATTATACGGCCTAATCATGGTTAACTGCCATTGCGTAATCAAAATAATTTAATTAGAATCGAAACATTACAATCCGATGCACTTTAATACCTCTGAACTACCGTAATTGTAGTATCCTTACGTCATCACGATATGACGTCACTCAAATTACTTCCATCGAACAATCCTGCGTGCGCCACTACTAGATGGCGTACTTTAATCATAGAATTTTTCCTTCAGCTCCCTAAAAAAGCCTTAACATATTAAATTTTTTGGGCCTCCCCCGACAAAAACTTTTTGATCTGCGCCTGGTGGGTACCAAACTCGTGTCAGACCTTTGCAATAAAAAAGTTATAAGCGCATCAACAGCGCTCAGCACCAAGTTCTATTCTAAAATAGCTAGACACCAACAATCTGCAGATTAAGAAGGTTAGTGGCGCAATTATTTGCAGGCTATCAATGTTAGCTGGTTAATGGAGTTTCTGAGATGATTAGTATTTACGAGTAAATAAACAATATTGGTCCTCAAAGCCGGCGCCAGAGCAGTTGACTTGGGGGGGTCAAGCGTTTATAAGAGGGGGCCAAAGTTTGAAATTGAGCACAAAAGCCGCTTTCTTCAAAAGAGAAAGCTTGTTAATTTGGGGGGCCAAGCATGTCGATTGGGGGGGCCTGGCCCCCCCTTGGCGCCGGCTCTGGGTCTTTTATAACTAAAAAGCAATGTCCTTCCTGGCCTACTGGACGAGAAGAGATGTATATTCGAAGGGATGAGTGATTGTGGCAAGATTATTCGTTTTGAAAGATGGATGTATCTTACCTGAGGGAGGCTGATGAGGGCTAATAGCCCGAAACAGCGCTGTCTCGCTCTACGATAGGTCCATTATCAAAATACAAAATGGCCAATGCCAAAAATTGAGCTGTTTTTGCGGAAGCAGCGAATCGTGTTTAGCACGCTTGGAGATTTTTACCTGAAAAAATAAGTGCAGCCCATCATATTCTCAATGGTTGGTTTTTGGCGAGCAGAAACAAAAAAGGCGTCCTCGATAAAGGTAGACTTTGATTTTTACTCAAATTACTTTCAATAACAATTCTAAAATCGTGTCCATATGTGTTGATTTGTGTGGGTCCGCAACAACAAATTGCTTAATTTAGGGGTCCGCGACTTGAAAAAGGTTGAAAACCACTGGTCTAACTGATGGGATAAGCTCCAACCGTGAATCGAACCGGTCACATAGGATCTGTATCTTGCGCGACGTACCACTAACCCATGTGAATCAGAATTGTTTCTATTCCTCTTGTGTAGAGAGAATCGTCTCATAGCTGAAGATGAAGAGGCAAGCTTTGATGTGGAGATGTTCAGAATAAATCGTTATTATGATCCGATATCGCTGTCAAAGATTGCGGTGATACCACGTCCAGTGTTTGTAGAAGCCATTTTGACTACCGGTACAAATGAATCAGAAAAAGGCCTTATACTACAGGTATGAGTGTTCTGTAAGTCATCTATCTAGCACAATTTTATAAACATAAATTTAAGGGTGAAGACACTTAGTTTCTGGCTTTAAAATAACAAAACGAGCAGGCAAGACTATACTTTGTTGCAAGCAGTTGCTCAAAAGAGCATTTTAAAGTGAGCTGCCATCCAAACATATTGGTACTGAATTTTACGAGACGAAGCCTCTCGGTACAGCTACGCAGCGATCGCTTTTGATAAGATAGTTGCTAACTCGGAAAGAGCAAGCTCACCTCGAGGTCTAGGTCTACTGCAATTCCATAATTATGAATTTTCTGATCAAAATGATTAATTTGGAAATACTCTGCCACATTACATTGATTGATTGGTTGAAAATACACTCTGTTACTTAATGCTTTTGGTTATTTCCAGTATGTTTGCAACGAGTAAGATGAAGCAACGCCAAAACTAAAAAAGTCAAATCTTTATTGCACTCGCCACATTACGGCGAAGCGTGTAACGAGTGACTGGGCCTGTTGCAGCGCCCGGGCAACATTGCTGCGAAGAAATATCGCGATGGTGGCAAGCTTTGGCAACTCTTCGTCCGATTCGACCGAACTGGTAGTTGAACCCGAGACTTCCACACCGTTAATGATAGTTGTTCTTGAATTCGATTAAATATAACCCAAATTTCATTCCACTATTCACCGCTCACTAGACTAACGATACTGAATGCTGAGAATAGGCGTAGCTGTGCCATTTTCAAAGTTGCTGATATGATTTGTCCAAGTATCAATCTCGAGTTTTGGATCGTGTAAAATTGGCCCATCATCTAAAGAAACTGACCGGTCAATGTAAGCTAAGTTGGATGGCGGGAAAAATCATAGCCTAACAAAATTGATATTTTTAATATTACAGGCTACTAGCTGTTACGCCACTCCGAGTGCTGATCGTGATGATCCAGCAAAAATGATGATAATTGAGAACAAGTAAGTTTGCAGTTTGCTCTAATATAGTGTTTCATCTCATCAGCCGATTAGCGTCGGGGTTAAAGTTTCCGCTGAAAGTGCGAGAGATCTGGGATTCGATTAACCTGGCCGGTCAAATTGGACTCAGCGTCGCCAACGGCTCGCCTCCTCTTTCTTTGAGGCTGTGTTGCCCAGACGCTACGTTGAGGAGGTTAGTCCCGTTACTCGTTGCACGCTTCGGCGTATTATAATACCGCGAGTATAATGAAAATTTAGTAACATTTTTCAATGAGAAAAAATGCGTTGTCGTTTTTTCATAACGATTTTAAACAAACGTTTGTTTCTCGTTATTGTTGGGCGTTGTCACTTGTGCGCATCTCGTCTCTATGAATCACCAAAACTGCAAGTAACTTCGTTTGTGACACTAAAATTTAAGATAGCTGGAAAAAGTGACCGCATTATCGAAAATTTTCTGACACTCAAAAATGAAAAAAAACTTGTTTATAGTCGTTGTGTCACGCCGACGCGTGTAACGAGTGGCGAGCCCATCTTCGCGGTTCAGCGTCTGGGTAGCACCAATGCGAAGAAACGTCAGAGCTGGGCACTCGGTACTTTAAAAATAACGACGATATCGGTACCGATACTTTGCTAAAAAAGCACCGTCGGTACCGATAACGGTACATTTTTCAAAAAGTAACGACGATATCGTTACTCGGTACCAATTTTCGGTACTTATAAAACGAAAATTTTTTTCTTAAAAATTGATTCTGCTTTTGGTTTTCGTCATGCAAAGCAACGAATTTAAAGCCTTATCAAGCTTTTTGTCGCATCTGGTGCTTGTGTGAGGTCTGAGTTGTAGTCTCACGCGAATCTTGATACTGCAAGCGAACACATCGGTTTTATCAACAAGGTGACAGCGGCACGCTTACTAACACAAGCATTCTCATGTATGGCAACATGTATAATAATCTGTTGGTCTCATCCATTAGTTATGAGGCTATAAAGGAGCATCATCATCAGAAACTCGCCGTGGAGAGCAGAAACTTTTGTCACACCCCTGCTTATCTGGTTGCGTTGCTACATTCGAACAATACTAAGGACATGAAAGAGCTTATGGCCTATATACGAAAAAAATGTTGCAAAGGTTCTTGCTATGTGAATTTCATCATTGTGTTGAAGAGGATTGTTTTCATTTTCAATGACACTTTCAGTAGAGGTTGGTGTATCAGTAGTAGCATACTCAGAACTTTTAGATGAACCAAAATCTACATTTTTCTCAGAATTTCCAGGTCTATAATTTTACTTTGATTCAATGACACAGAACTTAATTTTTTCCATGTAGTCTAGACCAGTGGTATTCAACCTTTCTCACGCAATCGCCCCTTTTTGAAAAGTGTGGGTCCAAATTGCCCCCACAAAGCATTGATGAGCAAAATTAAAAAGTCTACACATCCGCAGATCTACTATTTTTCCACTGAAAATTGATGAAGAGCAAAATAAAAGATCTGCATGCGGCCCGCAGTTTGCCCAGCTTTGGCGTTGAGGAATTTTTTTTATGATTTTTATAAAATTTCGTTATTTGCAACACATTTGTAAAAGTTTTTGAAAGATCATTAAATAGGTATGTTGCTAATAACTCAATTTCTACAAATTCACCACAGTTTAGAAACATCTATAAAACCTGACAGTCTGTTTCACCTTATCTTATTCAAATAGAATAGATTTTATTTGAATAAGATATCTCTGATAATCCCTTTTGGGTGAAACAGACTGTCGGGTTTGAGATAGATGTTATTGAACTGTGGTGTGTGAATTTGTATATTTGCTCTAACTGAACTCAGTTATCCAGCACTTTTTGAAATACGGATTCGCATCGTTATTGAATTTATTTCTATTCAAAAATGAATTGTTAACAATGTTGGTAAAAGAATTCGTCTATAAAGGCACCTCTAGGGGATTTAAAAAACTGCCGTTTCAGGCGAATTGACGTCATAGGCTCAGGCAGGGGAAGGCTACGGTGCCATACCACCCTTTGGCCCTGTAATAAGGCGCTAAAACCGCAAAAATTCGTTGGCGACTGAAATTGCGTTCAACCTTAGAAAATGTTTCAAATTGAAAGCATTTGTTCTAAAAACGCATACGGACCGGTAACAAACTTCGCACGGGGTCGCAGCCGGAAGGTTGCCGACCACTGATCTACAACAACGGGGCTTCGCGGAGCTTTTCGAAGATGCTTTTCGCGGAAAAACCCGGAAAGTTTTCCGCTTTTGCTTTCTTAAATTTACTCAAAAAAAGGTACCGAAATATTGAGTAAAACGGTCTAAAAAGTAACGACGGTACCAAAAACGGTACATTTTTTAAAAAGTTTCGACGGTACCAATAACGGTACTAAAAAGCACCGCGTTAGAGTACCGCGGTACAGCCCAACTCTGAGAACTAATGCACTAGTAGCGACGTCATTAACAACTGCACTAACCGTGCGGTTTCAGGAATACTACCAAAAGATAATTTATTTGTTATCAACAACCGGACAGCGGTTGCAATCATTAGAAAGCAGTCCAAGGTTATCAAGTGCTCGTTTTGATCAGTTCTGTTAGAAAATTTCTGGGGCTTATTTGATTAATACTTAAATAATACCCACCTGAGTAAAATTGCAAACGTTCTGATGCACGGTTAACTTTATTTTTGTATTCAGCAGCGCATTAGCTATTTATCCTCCTATCACGAGAAAGCGATCATAGCTAACCCTAACAAGCTCGCTTAAGAGTGGCCGGCCACCTGTCTACCATTTTAAGATGGGGATATCCAGCTAAGTGTCTTTCCCGACGGCACAGCAAGTAAGTTGTTGGATTGCTCTCTACACTGTCCCTTTTTGAGCTGATCGTCAAGCAGACTCGGAACCAAGCGCTAGTCTACAGCTCCAGAGGCAGACGTTCTATCCACTAGGCCATCTGAGCCGTATTCTGAATCTTGCTATCAATTTCAGTTGTGCTACTACTGATCCTGTTATGAACGGGTTTAATAAAGTGTTGGTGAATTTTGAAAACACGACTGTTCGTTTTCAATTCAACGCTTTTTATTGGTCTCACATTGGAGTGATAGACTCGCGAATTTATGTACATTGCTGCTTCGAAGTTTGTGATCCACAAGTCTCTGAAAATTGTGATGACGATGTGAGTATAGTATTGCAATTTCAGGTGTTTTCGCTTATTTTTGTGTACGCCACATCACCGAAATTTTGTTAACGTGAAGTTACTGTTTGATCTTATGTAGTGGCCTAGGCTTGGGGGGGGGGGGGCATCGGGGCACTGTCCCCATGTCTGACGTATGAAAACCTTTCTTTTAGAGATTGCTTACTAAGGGTGAATGAAAGCGGGGTCTCCCCCTTTGTAAATCCATTCCTGCCCGGCTGCCCCCCTCTAAATGTTTTGCTGGCAACACCACTGACCTTACGGCTGAGTGAATGGAAGGTTTATGTCCAGAAGCGGTAGACGAGGGTTCAATTCCCAAACATCAATCAAACATAAAGATTTGACAAATTAAGATAGTAAAAATACGGGAAAGTTTTAAGCAAGCAAGATTGTGAATGCCATTTTTTGATAAAATCCGTCGAAAATTCCAATCACAAAATAATGATCGAATGCTGTTTGTGAACACACTAGACCAGTGGTTCTGAAACTGGGTTCGACCGAACCCCAGGGGTTCGGTGAGGCTGTAGCAGGGGTTCGGCTAAGATCAGAATAAGTTTTTGCAAAAAGGCATACAGTTGTAGTAAATGACTATCTCTGCGTGGAATGATGCATCCCCCCACCATACTCTTTCAACGCTGTTTTTGATGAATACAATTTTTCCTTAATTTCAAACCTATTTGATAACAATCATCTTTACGCCTTAAGCACGCATAAATCAAAAATGTGCGAACAAAATGTATCATATTTGGTGAAGGACTTAGAGTTAGAGGCAAAAAAATTAAACAGAATTTGCCATAAAAATTGTTGAAAAAGCGCTAAAATGGCCATTACAGTGTCTAAATTTTTGAAAACTTTCCGGGGAAGCAAACCCCCGGACCCCCCTAGAGCCATATTTTTGTTCCTCAATTTGCTTCAAATTAACTTTCCGGAAAAAAATACGCTTAAAAAATGTAAAAATTTTATGCCACCCTCCACCGCCTTAAGAATATTCTGAATACGCCCCTGACGTGAAACATTTTCAAAGAGCTTATGCCCTTTTCCGGTTTAGACGTCTAACGTCTTCGCACTCATTTAACATTCAACCTAATTCAAAACTGCATCCCCCCTCTAAAATTTTCTGGATCCGCTCCTGGTTATAATTAAGGGTTCGATGTATGCTTGCATGACACCTGTTGGGTTCGATACTTTCGACAAGTTTGAGAACCACTGCACTAGACAAACTACACACAACAACTCCTTGCACTTTCAGCTTGTGACAATCGCCTGGCGGTAAAAGCAAATAGGCTTACTATTTTTAAAGTGTTTGAGCTTGGACCCGAACGGGAATAAAAACCAGTCTTCTGGCTTACAGAGCGAACGTTCTAAATCGATACGCTTAGCGCTGGTGAATGAAAACAGCTTGCAAGACTTTTTTAACAAAAATGGGCTGAATCTAAGAGCTTAAAATTAAGTGATTACGCTCTTCGGCGTAATTTCGCTTGTAGAATAAAAATTTGATTATTATTTTTTTTTTTGATTTTGATCTCCAGTTGTCCATTTGTCCACCTATATACAAAGCAAATCTATATGAAGTATAAGCCAGACATTGATTGAAGTCTATTAATTTATTCCTTTCTGCTTCGTTTACTACAGTATTTTATCCTTAGTTTTGCAACGAAACGCCTCGAGGAAAACGCTCCATCTCGTCGCACAAGCAAGATCAAGTGTATACTACGCTTGGGCCTATAACTCTCCAAGATGCTGCCAAACATGTTAGTTTGAGTGGGGATCAGCCAACCTATGAAAAACATGCATCCAAACCTGAAGCTGATAAATCTCAAGAAATTGTCCCTGCCCGATATTATGAACCTAAAGACGTATGTGACAAGGTAAATTACCAATTCCATTCCTGGGTTTGCTTTCTATAATAGTAGTATAGGTATTTGTTATTTGATTGATATTGGATTTCTAAAAATGTTGTTTGGTTATACAGGTCTTACTGCATGCAATTGTATGAATTTTTTCATCACTAAAATCAGCAACTTTGTTGCTACGAAAAGGACTAAAAAACTCTCTACAAAAATGTGTTTTGCACAGATTTGCTGTCTAAAAACTCGCACAAAAGAGGAAAGAGTCAGGATTGGTAATCGATACCCAAAAAAGTGAAGAAATAATCGATATCAGATAGTTCACCAAAAAATAAAGAAATAATTAATTTCGATGGTAGTTTAAAAAAGTAAAGAATAAAAGAATATTGTGATCGATATTCGATATTACACTGAGCACTTAGCGGTGTACGCCAAGCATTTTTTGTGATGTCCTCACTTTCATGCGCTAATTTACAGACCAACGACGGACATAGCTACGCAATATAAAATTTTGCATCATTTTTTTGGTTAATTTTGGTTAAATTACGTGCAATATCATATATTGTTGCAATTTATGTATATTGCTGCAATATGTGTTAAATTGTTGCAATTTATCTATATTGCAAAAAAACCTTTAAATGGGCTTTTAATTGCCATGGTGATATGCTAACGAAAACAGTCAGTGTTGCCCTTTCCCTTTTTCCATGAACTCATGTAGTGTACTGGCCTGAGGCGCTGTTGTACTGACTGTGCAGTGTGCGCTTATGCTGTATGGCTGAAACATGTCAGATTACAGCAACTTCTGTGATCTGTCCACAGAAAGCAGGTAGGCTACATCCTGACATCAGCAGATCAGCACACCGATACACCAGTAGCCTAGCCAGTTACATACGGTAAACTGTAAAATTAAAAATGTCAAACTAGTCTACCGATATTTTGTAACTGAACGAACCCTAACTAAATTTAACCCTAATTGAACCTAATTCTAATCTAACCCAACTGGATCTGGGAGCTGATACTAGTTGTTACCCCTATACCGGTAGTCTAGTCTAGTCTAGATGCTGGTATTCCAAAGGATACCGGTACCAGTAGCTTAACAGTAGTAGCTTAAATGATTCATTTAACCAGTAGCTTAAATGTTTCAGCCAAACCAATAAGCGCACACTGCACAGTCAGTACAACAGCGCCTCAGGCCAGTACACTACATGAGTTCATGGAAAAAGGGAAAGGGCAACACTGACTGTTTTAGTTAGCATATCACCGTGGCAATTAAAAGCCCATTTAAAGGTTTTTTTGCAATTTGCAACAATTTACACAAATTGCAGCTATATACATAAATTGCAACAATTTAACACATATTGCAGCAATATACTGTACATAAATTGCAACAATATATGATATTGCACGTAATTTAACCAAAATTAACCAAAAAAATGATGCAAAATTTTATATTGCGTAGCTTTACACACGACACCCCATAGAAGCAACTTTGCTATTAAAAATATTTTTTTGTTTTTTTTGGCACAAAAAAAAATTTATCAGCAAAAACAAGGTAATGACATACCGACGATTATATTAAATTTACTAAAGTGAGATAAAGTAACCTGGACAAAAAGAATCGAGTTTGGAATATCGAATTGCGCCGAAAAAAAAGTAAAGACATTAAGGTGATATTCGATACTCATTCAAAAAAGTAAAGGCTCCAGTGTATTCGATGAACAAAAAGTAAAGAATATTGCAATCGAATATCGATTACAATCGATTTTTCCCAACCCTGGAAAGAGCCATACATCAAATACTGCAGTAATGGGATTCAGAGAGTTTGCATGACTCTGTTCTTGAAATGTAATGATAAGTAAACCCGTTTTTGTTATAGAGACGATAGACCAAAGCTACAAACTTAAAATATGAAAACTCTGAACTCCAGCTCGAAAAAATTAAGTTGAGTTTTCGAACTTTGCCTAAACTGGATAAAAAATGCGTGAATTAGAATGAACTCGAAAAAAATTATTGAGCTTGAACTTCAACAAAAAATATAAGAGATGAAGAACTCGAACGAACTCGGACATGCAAATATACAGTGACCTTGAACTTCGTTAAAATATTTCAAGCACGCAGCCCTACATTAGGTTAGTCGTTCCTCAAATGAGGCAACCTGTTGCTAATAAGTTTGACCCAGAAGAGAATCTCTTCTAGTTTTGATTCTTATCCTTGCGTAGATCTACGTCTGCAGTTTTTCTTCCTACCGGTAATATTCTGAAAAAATAAAATACTAGTAAAGCTGCGGCGTTGTTTTCAGCTTCGCCTTGGCTGCTCGTTCGATTGTGGATTGATAGATGCTTCCGTAGAACGCTGCGTTTGCCCTCCTGGATATGGACTTAGAAATGACGAAAAAACTTGCTTTCAGCATCAACCAGGTAGCTTGTGGCTTTGAAAATATCATTTGCTCAGTGCTATTTTTGAAGAGAGGTTTGATGATGATAAATTTTTCTATTTATTCCCTTGTCACGAAAAAGAGACGGAGACGCTCTTCGTAGGACGAATCCAGACTCGCTTAGGAAATGCCTTTCTTTTCAAGTTTTCCGGTTGAGTTTTGCTTTTGCCTTCTTCTGCTGCTTGGTGAATTCAACCTACAGCAGAGATAATTATTGTAAAGCATGTTATCCAAGAACGCAACAATGAGGCTAGGGTGGGAGTTGAAGCATCAACCTTGCGGTCATGGCCGTAAAAGCAACACTCCGAACCATTCCACGGCTTTGTTGATAATAAAAAATATCAGGTTAAATGGCTTTGTGTGACCTAAGATGTTTATTGTTGATTTTTGTTTTTTTGTCGTGAGAAAAGCGACGAAAGCCTTACGGAAAAAAATGTTAGATTCACTTGGAGAAGCTTTTGTTTACCGCACGTATCGGATGATTGAATCATAGTAAAGCAAAACTGGCAGGGCCTTATCAAAACTTTGTAGGGGCTCGGGGCTAAATTTTCAGAGGCCTCATGTTTTTTTCAGATCTGATTTTCACATGAACAACAGGCCTTTTTTAGAGGATGCAATTTACTAGGGGGCGTTATCATGAGAGTCCCCTGAGCTATATCCCTCATGGCTCCCTTTCTTAATCTGGGCCTGATAACAGGCAACAATAGCTCGAAAGAAAACTTAACCAATAACTTTGCGATAATACTGTAAATGTGGGACTTAAAGATATGGATGAAAGCAGTTAGAACTGTAAAATCTAGTTCTTTCAGCCTAATACTGCCTTACTCACAGTGCTAATGATGACAGCTGAATCTATGTTGAGGAAACGTCCAGTATTACAAATTACTTTGGCTGTATTTTTCCTCCTTTGCGATAACGGTTGTAATAAAAGTCAAAAACATTGTTCTATTGGTGTAAGTCACGATGCGGAGTCTTGCAAATAACTCGAGCTTCCGAGAGTCCAACACTTCGATTCGTATTTCGAAGCAAGTTTTCGGCATTTTTGGTTCAATAAATCAAGTTTTCAAGATAGCCGCAGCTAACTAAGATTTTCACGAAAATAAAGACGTTTTTATTTTTGATTAAGGTTATTGCAGGAGAGACAATGAATAATCAGTCAATGGAACTTAAAACCGTCGTTTTTACATGCCGATAGCAGTCTAGGCCGACCGGTAATATAAGAAGTGGATTCTAATAAAAATAACTTAATAAACTTCAAAATCTTTCGGAAGCATAGTAAGGGGGGCACAGTGCATCTCTCCCTTTTTGACGTTTTTAGAGATTGTTCGCTAATGGCGAATAAAAACAGAGCATTTGATTGTCTAAATCCGGTCCTGCCCCCTCCCCCTCCCCATCCTTCCATTTTTCGCTGGCTCCGCCCTGGTGTCTCTGTTGCTGCTCTTCTTTTTGGTAACAGACTACAAAACAAAGAGCAAACAAAAACAACAGTAGTAATCAATCTAAATTAAAATTGTTTGATAGTTTAATAATTTTAACCAATTGTTTTGTACGTACCAGTGATGGAGTCGAGTACTCAACCTTCGAGTACGACTACTTGCCTTGCGAATCTTCGAGTACGAGTACCTCGTACATATTTCGCAGTTAAACTTTCCACTTTAAAATCAGTTGCAGGCATTTGCTGCGTAAATTGGAACCACTTTTCTTGAAATTGTTCATTTAAATTCTTATTACCTCTTTAAACACTGGTTTTAAGCTCTTTATAGTCGACATTAACTTTTACGGAACTTTTGAGCAGGTTTAGACGAAAGTTTTTGTTATGAGTATTATAAGTACGATAGAAATCAAAGTACTCGTGTACTTGACTGATTTTTAGACCGAGTCCGAGTACTTTTAGGTTCGAGTGCGAGTACTTTTTGAGATTAAAAGTTTCAAGTACCAGTACTCAGAAAAGCTGTACTCGAGTACGAGTAGGCCTACAGTACTCGAGTACAGCTTTTCGTACGAGTAGGCCTACAGTACTCGAGTACTCCATCACTGGTACGTACTCAGGTGTAACACATAGAATGGTATTTAGAATTACTGCTAATGTTGTTTCAGCTGCAATGGAAAAGTTAATGGATACTTACAACGACAATTATCTCCTTCCTGTTTCAGCTGTGGTCGTTGCATTGATGTGTTGTCTCATCATACTTACTAGCAAGCTCTCCTTGAAATAATGAATTCCGCACATAAATGAAACAGCTGCGAAAATGCAACATTTTTCAAATACCATGTCATTATTTAATTTTGTATTCAGCATTATTTTTGCGTTAAAATTGTATTTGGCTATGATGGCAAATCGAAACAATGGAAGCGTCGATGCGGTCGAGTAAAAAAAATCGTATTACATGTAGAGTTGTTTGTACGCATGCGCGTGCAAAAGTGACTGAAAGTGATTTTCATTTAATTTAGAGTGGCGCAAAATTTTATCCAATTTTTGACGTAAGCAGTAGATGGAAATATCTTTCACAGTTTGAGCCCATACGATTTTGCTTTTATCGGTTATCTTACGAAACAACTTACGATTGTTTTCTAGTATGCCTTGCAAAGTGACGTAGCCACCGTTACGCAACGTGAGTTTACATCTGTATGAAAAACGGTTGAAGTAATAAATGCTATAGCCTACAATCTATGGTCAGACATACCGGTACCTACAAAGGTTGCAATTCGGCTATAGAAAGGGGCCATGTAGCCTATCTACGCATTTCGCCGCATAGTCGTCTGTAGTCGGTAGACTTGTAGAGGTTGCACGATAGTGGGAGCAGAGATATCCCAAATTAATATTTGAAAACTCTAATGCGACGCAAATCCAAGTCCAAATTCTAAGTTTTAAGGTCTGTTTATACTAGAGTTGGGCAAACTACAGCCCGTCAGACTAATTTATGCGGCCCGCCGGCACTTGCAGAATGTGTGGATTACGTTGCGCTTTATCACCGAGCTTTAAACAGTTTTTTTATTGCAATAAGCATGACCAACGCATTAGCACCCACTTCTACTCGTTCTTGCGGTCAACAAATCAGTCGCAAAAAAGTGTGCCGCATGTTTTCAACTGCCTACCTACTCTTGTTCGTTGCCATAGGTGGGCACAAATCGCTGTTCCGCTAATTAGCGAAGCAAATTTTTTCATTAGCGGATTAGCTGTTCAGCTAACGTTCAAAAATGTTAGCGTACTGGTTATCGAAGCTAATTTTTTCAGCCAATCCACTAATCCGCTAGAATAAGAATAGTTGCTCCGGCGGTTTTAATGAAAAGCCTTGAAGTTGCCATATTTTATCGCATTTGGTGCCAGAGGCATATCTTCTTCTAGCTATAGGCGCTTAGATAGATGAAGCAATAACAACTCCGACAATGATATTTTAATGCTGAGCTCGCGCAATCATTGTTTCAACATACAGGAGCTAAGAGTGATAGACCGGCAGCTGAGAGGGCTTAGCATACTTTTTCTAATAACCAATAACAGGGGCGTGCCCAGAAATTTGAAAGAAAGGGGGGGGGGCGCAATTTCCTGTTAACACGTTTCCACTGAAAATATCGGTGAAGACCAAAAAAAAAAAAAATCTTCACGTCTTCCGACGTCCAATTTACCCCCCAAAATCAAGTAAAGACCAAAAAAAAAAGGTCAACGCGTCCTCAGATGTCGTGTTTCCACTGTTTCGCTGACTGCAGATATATTTCAGGGGGGGGGGGGCGCGACCTCAGCGGCCCTCTCCTGGATACGCCCCTGAATAACCAAGTATATTGAGACCTACTACTGAGTACTACATCAAAAGCCATCGACGAAAAATGATTACTACCGAGTCAGAGTGGATGCGTTTGGACGTAATCATGGGGGCCCAAAGACACCAAAAAAAAAAAACAACAAAAAAAACGCTAGCATATGCCTTTTCTAGGTAACCTACCCCATGAAACCTAGTGGAAACTAAGCTTTCGTTTGTGCGATTTTTAGTCAAAATTTTTTCGCTATGACGTCATATTTCAAACTTCGGGGCTTTTGACGTTGTAAAAGGTTTTCACGGATGGTTTTTGACGAAGCAGGTCGCACTATAATTGGTTATTGGTAGGCCTACCTAGAAAAGGTATGCTAACCCTTCTCAGCTGCCGGTTTATCAACCTTGCATTTCGCAAAGGCGCGATGGTCAGACATGGTCATTGGTCACACCGACGCTTATTTTAGTAGGCCTACTGTGCTTATTTCTCTGCTCTACGTATTTCGGCAATGTGCTTATTTCAGTACTGTGCTAATTTCACAGCCGAGTTTATTTCAATGCTGTAAGTTCTTTCAGCGTGTGCCCAAAACTTTGTCAATACCGTGCTATTTAATAAACTTTTCGAAGTTGGGTTGATACGATATTGTTTAGATTTGGCTGATCAACTGAAAAACGCGATATTAAAATTATTGCTACAAGTTACGAAGTTGATTTTTCGTTGTTTCTGTCTCAAATGATACTCTTACGGTTAATTAACGGACTAGCGTTAGCTTCCGCTAACAAAAAATTCGTGTTATCGGATTAGCGTTAGCGAAGCTAATTTTTTGATTATCGGACTAACTGTTACCGGAGCTAATTTTTGCGTTAGCTGTGCCCACCTAAGTTCGTTGCTTTTCACGAGTTTGTTTTTCTCTTCACGTTCAATGCGCAAAAGAACGCGTCCGTCGCGCATAAATTGCAACCAGAGCTGGAACGAGGACATACCCTACTGAGACCGAGACGAGACATTATAGCTTCGAGACCCGAGACGAGACTTTTTCTGTTGAAGTCGAGACGAGATTTTACGAGACCCGAGGCGAGACCCAAGACTTTATAAGCTAAAACTTCTGGCCAAATGCTTTTCAAAAGTGAAAAATCACGCCAAATTTTTTACTTCGATTACAAAGACCTGAAAGCTGTTTCAAAGCCAAAATATCTTCATTTTTTTCAAATGCGGCTCTCCACACGAAACGTTTGCCCACCTCTGGTCTACATTAAATCCGACTTTAATCCGAGCCAGGTATACACACCTTTTGAGGTTCAACTCTTTTTGTACCGTGTTATCATTTGAGCGAAAATTCCTGCGTTGCGCTTACCTACATTTTACGCTTTGCGTTTATATTGCTAGTAACTGACGTCCTTTTCAAATTTTGGTTGTGCTGTATCCAACTCCCAGCAGGTAGCAATGAAAACAGACAAAGAAATTGGAGAGTGCATACATAATGCGTTTAGCTTACAGCAAATTGCAGCAACGCACCGGTAACAATACTCTGACATACCCAGGATTCTTCTGCAATCAGAATTATAATGCCATTGCGTGGCATCAGTGGCGTACGCTGGGGGGGGGTTTCGGGGGTCAAAACCCCCCCCATTGACGATTGGAAAAAATAAAAATCGTTCTTTTCGTACCGATTAGCCTTTTTTCATACAGAGATTGTGTTTTTATGTGCTGTGTCAAATTGCCTATATAATCTCGAGAAACTTTCATTGTGATGCAATAATACCGGTAGTTAAACTTTTCTGGTGTGTAGCGCTTGAACCAATGGCTGGCTCAAAATGCAAGCCTGGACAAGGTCAATGGGCACTAAAACTGGAGTCGTGTTGTGATGTCATAAACACATTGTTCTCAACGGCTATAACTGGACAAGACAACGTTTCAGCGCAGAAGGCATTCTTGGAAGAGAACGGTTGCAACGCATGCAGACATTCCGCTTGTGATGTCATCATTTTGAGCCAAACCGGCCAGTTGGCGTAGTGGTTAAACACATCGCTATCGGCGCAGGAGGTTTTGGGTTCGATTTTTGGGTCGGCACCGGCCGTTAGCTCAGTTGTTAAGCGCACAGGTTATCGGTGCGGAAGGTCTGGGGTTCGATTCCCGGGATGGTCAAATCGGCACAGAGTCGCCAAGGGCTCGCCACCGCTGCGACGTTTCTGTGTTACCCAAGCGTAAAGGGATGGGCCCCAGTGACGTTCGCAGGGGTCGGGAGTCAGCACTCCCCTTCCCTTTGACAATTGCAGATAAAATGAAACCTTTTTTAAAACGAACCGACTTTTCTTCATGCGGAGCTTGCCGAAATTGCTATCATGTTTTCATCTCAAACAACACCATCCCCCACAAAACATTTTAGCGTAAACCATTCCCTTACAAGTACAATGATCATCCCTCCTTACGTCTGCGTGAAAAGTTATAGGCCTACCATCCCCCCGTAAGTGTTTTTACAACTCGAGCGCTGATTACGATGCAATGCCACAATACCGGTACCCGGTAGTCCAACTTTTCTGTTGTATTTTGCTTGAAGTGCATTTTTGTCATTGATGTTACTGTGAAACAATTAAGAAGTAGGAGTTTTCTTAAATGCGGTGTATCTGCAGTAACTATGGCTGCACACAAATTTTTTTTTTTTAATTAAATAAAATCTTGATTATACTCGTTTCATTAAATTCGTTGTTATACCGAAACGTGGTAGCGAGTGGCAGGGCCCGACCCCGCGGCTTAGCGCCTGGGCAACGCAGCTCCAAAGAAACGTCGCAGCAATGGCGAGCCGTTGGCTACACTGTGTCCGATTTGACCGGTCTGGGAATTGAGTTCCAAGCCTTCCGCATCGATAGCAAAATCTTTTACCACTACGCTATGATCGCCCGGTTTTTTGAGAAATTTTATTAAAATATAAAAAAACTAAATTGACACTGCTCTAAGTGCCAAAAGTAAGATAAAAATACTGCCAAAGACCACCATAGACCAACGAAAGATTTGAAGAGGCCTAGAGGCAGAACAAGGGGAGAGACAACATTGTTTTTTCGTACCGTAAGCTGACTATCTCAGGAGCTAGAGTTCTTCGTTTCCCATGGACACCCCGATTATGTGTTTGAAAGCATCTGATATCGACGCTGTGATTTGGCAGAAAAATGCTTAAATAATATCGACGCTGTTTTTGACTTTCATCGGATGATTAGGGATTCCTCTCGCGCATAATTTATTTTAGTTTAAAAACGTTTTGGTGGGGAGGGCAGTTGTTTCTTATGCTCCAATATCTTCACTTTTCAAACTTCAAGCGAGAAACTGCTTCCTTCATAATGAGTGTACCGTATATTGACTGTTTATAACAAGGTTTAGCCTATATGCGTTGTTTATATTAATGTTGGTTCCTCAAAAAAATTTTTTTGGAGAGAAGGAATTGCTTGTTTTACCCCCTAGGTGCACCCTGTTTGTGACGTTGCGACAGCTAGCAAGTCTACTTTAGTCAATTAACCTTCCTATGGCCCAAAAATGATTTCAACTAAAATTTTTTTCAGAAAAATTTTAACAACGGCTTGAGAGCTTGAGTTTCTGTGAAACCTTTTCTCTCCTTAACTGAAACGCAAAGCATTAAGCAAAAGTGTGAATGAAATCTCTTTGTTGTATCCTTAGTTATGGCATTATATAGCTTAATCATGGTTAACTGCAATTTAGGCTGGAACTATTACAATACGATGCACTTTAATACCTCTAAACTACTGTAATTGTAATGTAGTATCTTTACGTCATTACAATGTGACGTCACTGAAACCCCCCCCATTGAAAAATCCTGCGTACGCCACTGCGTGGCATCTCACTTGATAGTAACAGTTTTTGTGACAGTGACGTCCTATTGTGTCAAATAATTGTTTGCTATAAAATGGCAATTAATTGTTTTCATCAAAAATAAGCAATTAATTGTTTGCTTATACGTACATTAGCAATTAAATTGAAAACCTTAAAGCCTAATGGCGGTATGGTTCTGGGGTGTCCCTTGCGGGTGAGCGAAATCAAGATAATTTTCAAAATGTTTACTCCAGCCAATTAAGCAACTAGTAGATAATCTTTTTGGCCTCGACTTTTTGGTGCAGGGCTTCTAGCAGGGGCGTATTCTCCAGAGGTTCAAGGTGTTCAGCGTACACCCTGCGATATCACAGGCACACACGTTAATTACATTTAACTAAAATATTTGGATTTTCTCGTCTTTAATCTTTGTAATATCAGCGCAATCTGAGTTCTTTTTGCTTTGACGAACGACAAATTGCTTGTTTTCAACGCTGACCGATGACGCAACATTCTCTTGTGTGGTAGGTTCAACAGATATCGTTGAACACAAGCGAGCCAGATCTTCTTCATTGTATTCTGAATCATATTATATAGCGGAGAGTGACTTTTTCTCTTTCCACACGATATAAATGCAAAAAATGTCCTATTTGAAAGTTGAACCCAGACGCAACGTTACAATACATGCTCAATCACGCCACAGTAAACCCGCTCCCGCTGTTAACTCTGTTAACGATAACACTGGTTGCTCCCGCTGTTAACGATAACACTGGTCTGCGTTTAATTTTTTTCCCCTGAGGTTGAAAGTTTTTCAGCTGTTTTTATACCGTTCTTTGACGTAGAATTCAAATATGCGATCAGTTTTTTTCAATCAGGTCAAGTTTTCTTGCTATGAGAATTTTAATTTTTTAAAAAATTTTTGGTAAAACAGCTATTAAGTATACTATTTGTGTATTCCAAATTACATCACTTTCTCGGAAACATTTGATATATGGTCAAAGTATGAACGCATGTGAACAAAAGATTCAAACGCAAACAATAGGGCGTTTGACAGCTTTCCTTCTATGCTGTGGAACAGGGGTATCTCTTGCAAGACACCTGCGATAGTCGGCAGTGCGGGGCAGTGGTTCGGAGCGTCGTTTTTACGACGACCATGATCGCAAGGTTCAACTCCCAACCTACTCTCGTTGTTGCGTCCTTGGATAAGATTCTTCACGATGATTATCTCTGCTTGGTGGAGTCTGGCAAGCAGCAAATTAAAGACGTCAGAACGAAACTCAATCGGAAAACTTGGAAACAAAAGCAACTCCAAGCGAGTCTGGATTCGTCCTACGCATAGCGCCTCTGCCGCTTTCTTGTGATAGGAGGATAAAGATGAAGAAATCAAAATCAATATCTCAATGGCCTTGACATTGCTGTTCCATCACGCAAATGCCATGGCGAAAACGTTCACCTTCTTCTTCACTGTAATTACCGCAGTTATGTGGAAAGTAATTCAAAGGGTAATTCAGGAAATGCGCCTTAGTAAACATTTTTGCACTCAAAACCTGGAAGCTGTGCATTAACCATATCTTCATAGTTTTATTAGGCTTTTTCCGAAGAAATTCGGTTGATACATTTTTGAAGGATACCCATGCTTTTTTTTTCTGCTTCAGATAAAACTTCATCAAAACTACAATTTCGCATTAATTCACGAATTTGAGGTCCGTTAAACGCACCTGCTCCTAGTTTAGCATCACTTTCAGCTGTAAATTTACACTGGAGAAATTTGAACGATGGGTTGTCTTTACTTAAGGCTTTGACCAAATGTTTCGTTACATTAAGTTTAATGTATAAAAGATGAAGTACGATGTTTTGCGGATCAACCAGCAAGCTTGATTTTGCATTGCATGTACCAGGCGTTAAAAAGCCTCTAGCTGGCCATTCTTTCTGGAAATGAGGTCAGTCATCAGCTCTGAAACCCCAAAGACATTAACTGCAAGGATATTCTTTATTTAACCTCTTTGAAGACGAAGGAGTATGGATATCATTTTCAAATCACTACAAATCTTCCGTAGGTGAAGACTGCAGCACAGATCATCCGGTAGATATTTCATGTTTAACTAGGACTCTGCTCATCTATTGGGAACTCGACTTCATGAAAGCAATTTAATAGTTTCACAAAATATATTTTATTGGTACCAGAATCGACAAGAAGAGTTCAGAAAATACTTTGGAAAGGATGAGAATTGCGCAGCACTGGCATGTGTACTGGGCTTGTAAATGCTTTGGGCATGGAAGATGAGGCAGAAGAATCGAGGTTGTTTTTGGATTCTTTTGTCAGAAGTATGAAAGCAGTTCTTCTACACATTGCCAATTACGTGGTTCGGTTGCCATTGCTCATTCAGTTGTTCTTTAAGAGCCAAAACGCAAGCTTCTTCACCTTTGCATCACCTTCTCAAGTTTTCCTCACAGTCATGTTTTGGAACAACTGTGAGGCGCAAGCGTCTTATCCTGATAACCAAATTTTATTCCACTACAAGCATGGTAATATTTTTCCACAAAGGGTGTAATACGTAATCGTACTTGCTTGACGGTCAGGGAGTGTAATATTTCCGCGAGTGAGACAAAATCGGTCAGGGTCATTTCTACGTTTCCCCATTATGGATGAAGTCTAAAGGTGCGATCACACTAAGTGAGACGCTGAGACTTTTGAGACAATGTGCAGGTTTGATAAATTCTAGTTTATGAAACTAGGTATTATGAACTAGAATTTTTCATTTAATGATTTTTGTTGATCAGTATAGGGGATCCCAAATAAATTGGAGATCTCTTGCTGAATCATACTGTACATCCATTCCTTAATGTGCAGATTTATTATGACATCACATCTGCACAAAATCATTGAGAGGTGATGTCATAATAAGATAAACCTGCACAATGTCTCAAAGGTCTCAGCGTCTCAGTCAGGGTGATCGCATCTTGATTCTTGAACCAGTAAATTTGCTTATCTCAATATTAAACTACATACACTTTTTCAATAGGCTACGTTGTCAGTACATTTACTATGCTGCATGAAAAAGCGGATTTGCAAAAAAACTAGACCTGATACAGCAAAACCACTTGCATTTTTGAAATCAGCAGCAAAAACCACATCAGAAACGTCTAACGGTTTATAAACCTCAAAAATTTCGCAGACCAGTGTAATTGTTTACTAAAGAGTAGGCTATCGATCAAAGCACGTAAAAACAATTTAAAGATAAAAATTTTTATGATATAGTTTATTATAACTGTTCCATGTTCTCATTCCACTCTGATTTAAAATGGTAACCTACTCGATCTGCTTTAATTACGACGTACCAATTCTTTGGCACGAGAAAACCTTTCAATCTAGGGAGACGTAAAGATATTGCTTAGGAAAGACGACTGACATTTTTCTTGCTGCCGAGTGAATAACTAAAAAAATTGCTTCCCTACTTTCTCTAAATTCCTTGCTTAGTGGAAGGAGACAACCTCGAATAAAATTGCTGTCAAGGGTATTTTGATGTTCAGTACATTAATGCACGTGATTTGGGACAAGTTTCAGCCTTGCCATCGCTCACTTGAAGAATATCACGCGACGTATATCGTGACGTCATGGGGGTATAAAATCGTTGCTGCGGGGGGAATTATCCTCCGGATAAAATTGCGATATATTTCAATGTTCATTGCACTAACTCACGCAATTTGAAATAAGTATACGCTTTGCCATCGTTCACGTTAAGAATATCTAGTGACGTCATAGGGTACAAAATCGTTGCTGTGGGGAGGTTATTTCTAAATAAAATTGCTATATGAATATTTCGATGTTCAGTACATTAACATGCGTGATTCGGCACAACTTTTAGCCTTAATAGCCATCGTTCACTTAAAGAATATCACGTGACGTAAACTTACGTAAACACGTGACGTAGGGAAGTGCGTTGGGTGTCGGGGAGAAGTGAAGGGAGATGTGGGGGGAAGTATGGGGAACCCCCACATACTTCCTCACAATCTTTCCCACATCTCACTTTCCCCCAAACCTCAACACATTTTTTCACATCTCCCTCTTCACTTCCCCACACCTCTTCCCAAATCTCACCTCCCCCCACACCTCAACGCACTTTCTTACACCCATCCCCACACTTCCTACACCTCCCCTCACCTTCCCTTACACCCCAACACACCTCCCTCCACACTTCCCACACCTCTAACTTCTCCCCACATCTCACCCTCCACACCTCCCCCAGACTTTTCCATCCCGCTCCCCAACATCGGATTGACTAAAAATATTATCGAACCGAACCGGAGTTTTATAAACCGGTTTTAAGCTATTTTTGTCGAACCTTAACCAAAACCGAATCGTATTTTTCAAAATCGCAAAGAGCGAACCGGATGAGAGAAATGAGAACATGTTTTATTCGGCAGGTAGAAAATATAGCACACAGTAACACATCACACGTTAAAAATGCGCTACATAATCTAAAGCCGTGAAATGCAGCGCAAGAGCAAAGCTCACCGAGGCAACTGCCACCACAAACCTTGAAATCACAATGTGCTATCTTCAAAAATTATCAACGAAAACGAAAAAAACAAGAGCAAAATGCAAATTCATTGAGCAAAATGAGATTACTTATACGCTGAAGCAAACTATTCACAAAAATATATACAAAATACACTCCCAAGTTTGGGTTGAACAGAAAGCAATTGTCCAGGGGTTAAATTAAACGTACTGGTAACGCGAAATGGTTTAATATTTTATTTATTTATTTTTTTTTTTAATCATACTTGTTAATTAGAATCTGTTTACATTCTTTCTTAAATCGATAAAATGTGTAAGATTTGATTGTAAGGGGAATCTGATTCCACATTTTGACTCCAAGAAATTTTATGGATTTCTTTCCACTGTTTTTTCTTTCGGAATTAAGATAGTAATTTTGATTAGATTTACTTCTAGTATTATAGTGATGAGCTTGTTCGATGGGCAAAAAATAAGGGTCAAATATTTCGGGAAGAGATTGTGTGTGGTACAAGTACATAAATTTGCTTAATTCGAAGTTATAAATATCAGCAATTTTTAAAATGTTTAAGCTTTTATGTAAAGCATTAATAGTAACGCGATCTTTCCATGTGGATTTGTTAATTATTCGCAGAACTTTGTTTTGAAGAATTTGAATAGGTTTAATTTCAGTTTCTGAAACGCTGCCCCAACCAAGAATTCCGTATAAAATATGTGAATAGAAAAAAGTGTAATATAAAGCTATAATTAGATTTTGTTTGTTTAGGTAATTTTTCATTTTCGCTGTTATGCCAACTTTGCGATAGTTTCTTACGTAAATTAGATATGTGTGGTTTCCAACTTAAATCTTCGTCCAAGAGTATTCCTAAATATATAATTGAGTAACATCTGTCGATTTTGACTCCTTTGATTTTGACATCAAAATCGAAGGATTCAACGCATTTATTTTTGAACGGTTTTATAAGCAAATACTTTGTCTTAGTGTAGGGGAAAGTGCGGACCCATGATCATGTTGGTCCCATGAACCACCCCCTCCAGCTTTCCGTAGAAAAGTGTTTTAGATTTTTTATCAACTTGTTTTGGCAACACTAGGTTGGTTACGCATGATCAGCAACGATAAGTGAGAAGTAAACACGTTTGGAGGAGTTGCGTTGGTTGGTTTGTTTTTGCTACAACAAAATAACTTTTAGGGGTATAAATTTGTCGATCTTTGAGCATAAAGTAACATTGGTAAATTCTTGTGCATTTAGCAGTAGTAGGCTAATTAGTCATATTAGGGTGAATATCTAAGCACTGAGATCAAATTTTTCTGTAACCATATTGAAGAGAATGAAATTTCATACAGACAGGTTGCAGTGTGAAGCCATGAGCCACCACAAGTGTCGACCTTTGAGCCATGGCTCATGAGTCCTTGCAAGATAAATATTTTCGTCTGCGTCTTCAGCACCTGTTACACCTAGGCCTTCAACAAGTTTAGTGAATCGTGTGACACCAGACATCATTTTTTTGCAGCCAAATAGGTCTACATCTTGGCTAATGTTCATCACTAAAAGATCAAGCTGGATATTTTTTAATTTTTTTTTTTAGTCCAAATTTGATCGTAGAATCACTAATGTGTTTTTATTTTTTTACAGTATTTTTGACTAAATTCGTGCAAACAGCGAGTAAACGACGTTTTATGCTTCATCTTTACTGTGGTTTATGGGAACGAGTGTAGTTGCTCAAGGGTTCTTATTTTTTTTTCTGTGTGGACCCTTGAGCCACATCCATTTGAGGATCAATATCAGCCAACGTGTTAAAGTTATCACTTCAACCAACACATGGTATCATCGGAGTGCAAAAGAGCATAATCCTTTAAAATTCCAACTTTATAGCTCGTTCAAAACGCAACGTAGAAACGATTGTACAAAAAGTGGCTCAAGGGTCCTCACTTTCCCCTAATTTAATGAATTTAAGGAACTGAACCGAATAATTTGAGTAGGCCTACTTGAGAACCTTAACCGAATCCGAACCGATTGAAAAAAGCGGTTCGCTCCGTGACATCACACGCGTCACTTTGAAGCTGGTTTGAATTCAAAATAATGGTCATTTATGTAAGTAATCTATGCATGGTGAAAAAGTCTTTTACCGTTAATTGGCTTTTAGGGATGTGCCTTAAGGAAAATTACTCGGACTCGCCGAGTAACGAGTATTCACGACGTTACTCGGCCGAGTATCTATTCTGCGACGTCAAGATATGGACTCAAAGTCAGGTGAAGAGCAAAAAAGAGGTCATTACGTCCGTAAAAGTCCTAATTTCGACTCAAAATCGGGTGCGGAGCAAAAAAAAGGTCAAAATGATAATGCTTTAATGCTCGGTCGAGTATCAATTATAATACTCGGACTCGGCCGAGTATTGCCATAATACTCAGCCGAAGACTCGGCTTATCCTTACTGGCCTACTGCAAGTTTAAATTATGCATTACATTGGCCTGTCAATACAAAGAAAAATTGCGTTGTACGTTTCATTTTTTAAATTGTGTTACTAGAACTATACCATTTTTTACTGTGAACCTGAACCGGAATTTTATAAACCGGTTTTGAAATATTTTTGCTGGAGCGAACCCAAACCGAACCGTTTCAATTTATTTAAACCTTAACCGGAACTGAACCGAAATTTGAAACCGCTGTTGAACCCAAACCGAACCTGAACCGTAAAATTTAAACGGTTCGACTCCCTGCTAAAAAGTATCCCCGATATAAAACCAGAAACACCCGGGAGTCCGGTTAGCATTGTCGAAGTATGGTCTATGCAGTGGTGGGATTCAGCCGGTTCGCACCGGTTCTGTAGAATCGTGTCACGAAATTTTATTTGATCAGCGAGCAGGCCACCATTGCCGTTTAAACTTGTACCATTAGTTGAAAATCGTTAAATGCAGCTCCAACAGAACCGGGTGAAAAAAAACTTGATTCTTGATTTCTTCATCTTTATCCTCCTATCACGAGAAAGCGACGGAGGCGCTATGCGTAGGACGAATCCAGACTCGCTTAGGAGTTACCTTTGTTTCCAAGTTTTCCGGTTGAATTTTCTTCTGACTTCTTTAATTTGCTGCTTGCCAGATTCCACCAAGCAGAGATAATCATCGTGAAGCATCTTATCCAAGGACGCAACAACGAGAGTAGGTTGGGAGTGGAACCATTAACCTTGCGATCATGGTCGTCGTAAAAACGACGCTCCGAACCACTACGCCACGCTGCCAACTTTTGTGACAGAACCGGCTTATAAAAAATTTGAATCCATTACTGGGTCTAGGGTGTGACGAAAGTTCCACGTGACGAGAGTTCACGAGACGAAAGTTCCGTGTGACAAAAGTTTCGTGACAAAAGTTCCAAATGACGAAAGTTGTGGTAACCAACTTCTGTAAGTAGGCCTATCGTAACAAATTCTTTAAAAAAATAAACTGGTTCTAGTCTAGAAGAGTCAATTTCTGTAAGTAAACAACCTTCTATAAAAAAAAAAAATATTAGTTACATATAAAAAATCCCAATTAGCTAAGTATTAAAGGGTTGCCAGAGAATTCGCCACATGGAAGATTCGCCATAGAAGATTCGCCACACAACGGTGATAGGTTGGGGTCGGGGGGATTGGGTCAGGGGGGTTGGGGTTAGGGGAGTTGAGGTCGGGGGTGTTGGGTCGGGGGGTTGGGGTAAGGAGGTTTGGGGTCGGGGGGGTTGGGAACCCCCCAACCTCAATCTCCCGACCCAACCCCCCGACCTCAACGCCCTACCCCAACCTATCACCGTTGTGCGGCGAATCTTCCACATCGGCACTGTTGCAAACGTTTGTCCGACGCTTACGCTCAAATTCTCGGTCACATTCGTTGTGTGGCGACTGGCGAATCTTCCAAGAAAAATCCTTGATCAGTGGATATGCTTCTAATTAAACTTGCCTTCCTTAAGGCGCGTTTACACACAGATCGCATTTTTTGAGCCGCAGCGCAGCGAAACTGAAATCGCCAGATTGACTGCTTATCGCTGATGGCAACTTTTTGGTAAAACCGCTTCGTTACGCTTGATTGAACGTTAATAGCCGGGCTCATACATTTCAATCTGCATTCTGCATTAGCGCGTAGTTGAAATCGCAAATCGCTCCTAGAGCGATTTCTGCGTAGCGCAGATCGAATCGCACGTGCGCACACGCACACGCACAACTTTGCACAAAGTTGCGCGTAGTAGAAATCGCGATCTGAACATAATAAAACAAACAAACTTCCCGATCACAACTACGCACGTGTAAACGCACCTTTACTCTATTGATCTGCAATCACCTAAAAATTAGCGGTCTTACTAAACACCGCAAGGAGCTACAAGGTACTGAAGTTTTCAGTACAAGTACCTTGCTACAAGGTACTGAAGTTTTCAGTACAAGTACCTTGTAGCTTCAAGATACTTTTATACAAGAAACAACAAGATACTTTTATACGAAGTACAAAGTAGCTGAAAACACTACACTGTACAAGGAACTACAAGGTATAGGTATATACTTTTAAACCTACAAAATGCTTGAAAACACTACAAGGTACTTTTAAACCAACTACAAGGCAGTTGAAAACTGGACAAGGAACTACAAGGTACTTTAAAACCAAGTACAAAGTAGCTGAAAACACTATTGTTGTCGGGGGGGTTGTAGTTGGTTTAAAATTACCTTAAAAGTCTTGTAGTTGGTTTACAAGTATCTTGTACCGGTAGTTCCTTGTGCTGTTTTGATTTAAAAGCACCTTGTAGTTGGTTTAAAAGTACCTTGTAGTGTTTTCAACTACTTTGTACCGGTAGTTGGTTTAAAAGTACCGTCAACCGGGGTGACTTTGTTCACCGGGGTGACTTTGTTCACGCGGGGTGACTTTGTTCAGTTTTACTTTAAGCTATATATCAACCTTCCTAACGGTAATCTAACTCACATTCAAGCCAATTAAATTCGTTTGGTCTAATTTTGGAAATAATTTTAAACGGATCAAATGCGGAATAGAGCCAAAAAAAATCAAAATGCGGAATGGAGCCAAAAACTGATTAAATCACGGTAATAAGTTATTAAAGATAAATTTTATTTTCAGACATTTTTGTGGATATTAACTCTGGTAAATTAATATATAGAAAACACATGATATAGCCTAATAATGCCACGAGTTCACGAAAGAAAAGCAGGTTCAAGAAATTACTTAACTGGTTATAGTGAAGACACTCTTTCCAGAGCTTTAGACGAAATCAATTCTGGCAAGGTTTCAATTCGAAAAGCCTCCCGTGAATACAAGATTCCTTTTGGAACCTTGCGCCACAAAGTTAAGGGATTGCACCAAAAGTCTCATGGAGGACAGAAGAGATTGAGTGACGATTGTGAGCGTCTCCTCCTAAGCGCACTAGACTCTCTTGCCGATTGGAAAGTACCCCTCGGTGAACTGGATATTCGGTGTTTGGTCAAATCGTATTTGGATGAAAGAGGAATCACTGATTCTAGATTTCAAAACAACCTCCCAGGTCCAGATTGGCTGAAAAACTTTGTGAGGAGGCATAATCTCACTCAACGACTGGCGGATAATGTTAAAGGCAGCCGAGCCGAGATTACACAGGAGCTGGTCAATGGCTATTTTGACAACCTTGAAACATCGGTGGAAGGGGTTACCCCTGAAAACATCTACAATTATGATGAGACGAACGTCACTGATAACCCCAAGGCAAAAACTGTCATTGTCCGCAGGGGCCGTCGACGTGTGGAAAGGAAAATAGAGCACTCAAAACAAACAATAAGTTTAATGTTTTGTGGAAGCGCGACTGGACAGTATTTGCCTCCCATGGTGGTTTACCGCGCGGCCAACTTATATTCGTCATGGACCCAAAATGGTCCAAGGGGGGCCATATATGATAGTACACCGAGCGGATGGTTTGATTCAAGAACCTTCGAATTTTGGTTTGAAAATTTATTTTTGCCAAATGTTTCAAGCAACCCAGGCCCAAAAGTAATTATCGGCGACAATTTGCCGTCGCATTTTTCTCCCAATGTCATCCAAGCCGCCGGCGATCACAATATTCGCTTCATAACAATGCCTCCTAACGCCACACATCTTTGTCAGCCTCTTGATGTGGCGGTTTTCCAACCTGTTAAGCGAACGTGGAGAAAACTTCTCGAACAATGGAGGAAGGAAAGCAGGCGCAAAGGCTCCATCCCGAAATCCGTATTTCCCTCATTGTTGAAAAAATTGTGGGACACCCTTGCGCCACAAAATCTTATTTCGGGCTTTCGGGCTTCTGGGATCTGCCCCATAAACCGACAAGAAGTTCTCAAGCGCCTTCCTGACGCGGGACAAGATCCAGGTGGCGCCGGAACTAATCAAGCATTGAATGACTCCGTGATGGAAATGCTGCGGTCTCATTGCGGTCTCAATCAAACTACAGAAAGACGAGCTCCACGTCGACGAGGCAAGAAGGTAGTGCCAGGAAGAGCGATTACTCCTGAAGATGTCCAAACTGACCACAGTACAAGTAGTAGGCCTACTACTTCGGCCATCGCATCGGCTGAGGAAAAGTGGGTGTGTCATGATTGCAAACAATTGTGGGAAGAAGAAGGTGACGATCGCTGGATTGTGTGCGACAAATGCAATAAACAATATCATCTTCAATGTTCTGGGATAACGTATCACCGCAGAGATTATTACGTATTGGACATTGAAGATATGACGTTTCACTGTGTTGAATGTAGCCCTTCGTCTGATTAACTACGGTACCTGGGTGTTTTTGTGCCTTATTGACGATTCGACGCATTGAAAGATTGTTTTTTACGTTTTGTTTTTTTCGTTAAGTGTTTTTTGTATGCATCGTGTTTTAGAATTCATGTTTCGTTCATTGCTGTTTGCGCGTGTTTTAAGCAGTGACATAGTTAGACAGTCAGTTAGCCAGTGAAGCGGTCATATTTTATCGGTACGGTACCAGTATTTTTGAAAGCCAACACAACAAATTGAAACAATTTTTAATTTTTAGTTATTTTTCCTTATTCAAATAGAAATTTACCGATAAGCTTCATGAAAAACAATAACTTAGAAGTAAAAAATACATCAAGCACTGAAGTATAAACAAAATAAGAAAAACACATAGGCCTACAGTCTTGAAGCCTTTTGCTAATACCGGCAGTTGAAGCAACCTGAAGCGCAGTTCATTTCTTCACCAGTAATTTTCCCTTCAATAAACGCATTTTGCCACAAAATAATAGGTGGTGTTTTACCACCTGTATTACTGGATTTACTGCTAGCCTTAAAGCCAGTTTAAGACCAAGTTGTGGTTTCCAAGGTGTTATCAAGTAGCCTAAGTGTTTTTGTCTCCCAGAGTCCCTTAAGACCGTAGCTTCACCTTCTTACCCAAGCTTTCCCCCAATGCACCTAAAAACAAAAGAATTTACTGAAATTGACTCCGTTGATCCATTCTTTACCATCATAATATCCTTGTTACTCCGTTAAACTTTTTTAAAAACGTAAAATATGAACAAAGTCGCCCCATGGCCATGTCAACTTTGTTCACGCACAGATTTTAATGGGTGAACAAAGTCACCCCAACGACGGGGTGACTTTGTTCACCTACTTACAGCGGTATAGCGCGCATATGCCAGCAGATAGGAAAGCAAACATTGTGGAATTGAATAGGTGAGACCTCAAATGTTATGTTCAGGCAGATATCTGAGTTTCATCAGTTGTAGGTCGAAAGCTGTAAAACAGAAAGTGTCCATTTTGAACAAAGTCACCCCAGTTGACGGTACCTTGTACTTGTAGTTCCTTGTAGTGTTTTCAGCTAGCCTACTTTGTACTTGGTTTAAAAGTACCTTGTAGTTCCTTGTCTTGTTTTTAACTAGGCTACCTTGTAGTTGGTTTAAAAGTTCCTTGTAGTGTTTTCAAGCATTTTGTAGGTTAAAAAATACCTTGTAGTTCCTTGCAGTGATTTCAACTACCTTGTAGTTGGTTTAAAAGTACCTTGTAGTGTTTTCAGCTACTTTGTACTTGGTTTAAAAGTACCTTGTAGTTTTTTGTCCTGTTTCCAATTACCTTGTATCGATAGTTGGTTTAAAAGTACCTTGTAGTTCCTTGCAGTGTTTGCAAGCATTTTGTAGGTTTAAATGTGCCTTGTAGTTCCTTGTAGTGTTTTCAACTACCTTGTAGTTGGTTTAAAAGTATCTTGTAGTTCCTTGTAGTGTTTTCAGCTACTTTGTACTTGGTTTAAAAGTACCTTGTAGTTCCTTGCGGTGTTTAGTAGGACCCTAAATTTGCAATATTTACACAATCAGTAGGCTACTGCTACCATATAGGCCTATGTTGGTCATGATGCTGACAGAACAATCGGTAGGCGCGAGCAGTAGTCCACTGGTCTGTAGTAAATAGGTGTGCTGCATTAAATGGAGTCGAATTTGGTTTGAAATTTCCAAACGTATAATCAGATGTGATATTACTGGTACTTGGTACCAGTATTTACCCAATTTCTTAGTATTGGTATTGCCCCATTTGCTGTTTGGCTGCTTATGCTGACTGTCACTGTTCCCTGTTAGGTGCGAAAAGTGAGAAACTTTGAGCAAAATTTTCAAATTTTTTTGAGTTTTCCAATTGTAATGGTGGTTTTGGCCAAATTTGAATCAAAGTGTTCAATATTTGATATTTGGCCAATAATTGGCCAAAGTAGTGTTCAATATTTGGCCAAATTTGAATCAAAGTGTTCAAAAAAATTTGAAATTTTTGGTGCAAAACAATTTTTCCATACTCTGGAAACTCAACTTTGAGACAAAAATTGAGTTAAACTTTCTTTACACCCCCAAAATTTTTGGGAAAATTTTTTATTGAAATTTATACAGTATATTTGGGCGAATTTGCACTGGCTAAAAACTTGGAGGGAACAGTGCTGACTGTTTATCGTTAATAGCCTATCGGTGCATGTCTGTGACTGAGTGAGTGTGATGCTGATTTTTTCTGCTGTTGCAAGAGTGTAGGTTAATTTATCTTGGTGATGATTTTATTGTGGTGACTGGTGGTTGTTTTTGGTTTAGACTCTGTGTAGTTGCTCATTTTTTCTGCTGGAAGGTAAATGTTGGTCTAAATTTGAAACGAAAAAGCTTTCACTTTTGTATGGATCCTTTGGAAAACTTTAACAAGCCCAGTTGGCTTGATGATGTCACAGAGGATGTTGGAAAGTTCATTCGTTCCTTCATGCTTAATGGAGCTGATAAAGTTGTTTTGCTCACATCTGGAGGTACTGCAGTGCCATTTGAGCAAAACACAATTCGTTATTTGGACAACTTCAGCAGTGGATGTCGAGGGGCTTCATCAGCAGAACAGTTTTTAAAAAAAGGATATTTTGTCATATTTTTGCACAGGAAAGGTAGTCTATGCCCTTTTCAGAGGTTTCTTCCAGACTCTTACGCTTTGTTGAGCTCATTAACCACTGAATTTGCTGAATCAGACATGGTCAAAATTAGTTTTTTAGTGGAAAATAATGTGAAAATTATATCAGCTATAAATGACATGAATGCTTACAAACATAAGTTAAAGCTCGTTTCATATTTTACGGTTGATGAATATATTTTCTTGTTAAAAAATATCAGTTGTTTATTGAAGCCTTATGGTCCTAGAGTGGTTTTATATTTAGCAGCTGCTGTATCCGATTATTATATACCATATTCATCTTTGCCTGAACATAAAATCCAGTCTAAAAAGGAAGATCTTGTTGTATGTCTAAAGCCAACCCCCAAGGTTGTGAAACATTTAATGCATGATTGGGTACATGGAGCTTATGTGGTGACATTTAAACTAGAAACTGATGAAAAGATTTTGATCCAGAAATCTCACAATTCTTTACAGTCTCACGGCAATCACGTTGTTATAGCAAATATGCTGGAGTCTCGCAAACGTAAGGTTATTGTAATAACTGATGAAGGTGAGCAATTGATTGAACTACAACCCCAAGATAGCAGCAATGGGGTTGAAGTAGAAGAACCTTTAATAAATCGGTTATCTGACATGCATGAGCAATTCCTTAAAAACGCTACAAACTAGCTACTATTTGCTATAACAATTTCTACTGCAAAGAAACTCCTTATATAAAACTTTGTGATTGGTTAATTTTAAATGCAACTGCAGCAATTAAAATCCATTTTGTTAAGAGATTATTTTATGTTCTTGCCATCTCTCATATATTTCGTAAGAGCGCAGCTAATTATTTGTATCTACTCTGACTTGATCAATTTCTTTATTTTTATCCTCCTGTGACAAGAAAATGATGGAGGTGCTCTTACGGTACACGACAACTGACCGTCACAAACTGACCGCCTCAAAGTGACTGCCAAAAACACCTAATTTATTAGCAAGAACTGTAGTCAAGAGGAACTACAACCAATCCTAATCTAACCCTGACCGAACATAACCCGTCCCTAACCCTAACCACACCAATTATATCTCTAACTGAACCTTACTCAACTAACTAAACCTAACCCTAACCAGGGCTGCAAACTTAAACTTTGCCAACTTGAGCTCGAAAAAAATTTTTTTTTTAAATTGAACTCGAAGAAAACAGTTCCGAGTTCATTAGAAAGATATTTAAATTGTTAAAAAGAAGTAAAAGATCACTACAAAATATAGCTTGTTGTTCACTTGTGACCACAACCATGGGTGCAAATCTAGGGGGGATGTATCCCCCCTATAATTCGATTGCATCCCCCCCAATATTTTCATGCCCCACGTCAGCAAACTAGATAACTTTTTTTTGGTCTTCACTGCATTTTGGGCAAGAAATTGGTCATCTGGGAAGTGATGACCTTTTTTTGGTCTTCACTTCATTGCACTTCACTGTGGTGGGCAAAAATTTGGGCAACCGTGCGGGGGTGTCAAATTTGCTAAATCACCCCCCCCCCCCCCCATCTCGAAAAATGACAAAAAATGGTCAGTTTTGCGAAATCATCCCCCCCCTATGCTCAACATAAATTTGCACCCCTGACCACAACACTGATAATTTCGATGGTACTAAACTGCTGAGGTATAGTCTTGAACCTACTGCACGAGCGAAATATTTTTATCTTTTTAATTGCATATATCAGCACCGGCGGTGAAAAAGTTGTCTTGATTTTGGATATTCATCTGCTTAAACTCGAAAAAGCTTATTTTTGTCGAACTTGAACTGGTAAATAATTAAATTAGAGAACTAGAACTTGAACTCGGACTTGCTAACATAGGTTGGACTCGAATAAAATTCGATCGAGTTCGCAGCCCTGACCTGACCCGAACCCTAAGTAAACCCCCTGGCGGTCAGTTTGCGGCGATCAGTTGTCCGTGTTCGCGCTCATGATAAGACGAGTCCGCACTCGATTAGAAGTTGTCTTTGTTTCTGATTTTTTTGGTTGAGTTTTGCCTGTAGTTAGATTCTATCAAGCAGAGATAATTAATGCTTATCTAAGACTATTACTGTTGCAGCTTATTGTTCATTCTACGCAGTATTTGCATAGTCACGAAAACGTTTTGTGCCTGAAACTGTTCATTTCATTTTTGCTTTATTATTGATACCACTGGACAAAATGTATCTTGTTTGCGAAGTACTGTAGCCTACGTAAATTAAGTGAATGGTTAAAGTGTTAATTCGATTAATTTGGCAGCATTTATTAATAAAATTCTAACGGTCCGTTTCACGTTTACGCGATCATCTGGGAGCCTTATTCAAATAGAAAAGTGTTATAAATTTTCAATGTCATCATTAAAACTAATGTATCGTGTGTTTTTGCTGCATTGTTTGCTGTCTGAAGGTAATTTCATTGCTCTGTATCTCTGATGAACGTATTATTGCATTTAAAATGAAATCTGTTTGTTGGATTTGGGTCAAGTTATGATAGTTATTTGCCAAAATATTTGTGTTGGAAATTATAATCTGTTCCATGCTTTTTGTCCTAGTTGAATTAGTTTGGTGGAAAACTCAACAATGCGTTAGTTATCCTGTTAGACCTGAGCGCCTCGGCCTTTTTATTTGCAAAAAAACTACTACCAGCTTTGAAAATGTAACGAAACCCCGTTCTAGAATATCAATAATATTAAAAGAAAAGCATTAATTTTATTCGCTTAATTGCGGAAAAATATAGTGTCTGTCCATGCATGAGAAATACCATTGGTGTGTACATAGGCCCTATCAAGTAAAAAAAGACTCCTGTTACTGGTATTTCTTCAGGGAACCCCAGTAAATGCTTTGTGAGAGGATATGGTTCCGTGAGTCCCCTGTTGAATAGCGCTGTGTTACGTTATACTGCACTATCAACATTACGATTTGTCACTATAAATATCGTACCCAGAGAATCAGCCTGCAGGGTTGATTTGTCATTACTAGGGCGATTCACGGTTAATAAAGTCAATTTTTTTGGAAGTAGAAAATAACTCTAACAATGTGGAAACAAAATTTCACGGTCGTAGGATCAGTATTGATGAAGTTTTAAAATCAATAAATGTCAATTTTTTGTTTTTTAAATCAATTTTTTTTTTTATTAGGTCAATTTTTGCTTTTTTTGCCCGATTCTGCTTAATACTCAAAAAGAGATAGCTAACTCAGATAATTGAGAGATGGAAGTTCGTAACTGTTGGTGGTACCAGGGAGGTGTATGTTGTCGCCAGACTGGTATCAGTATTACAGTTTTACACATGCTAAATTTATTAATATAATGTTTGATGTAATTTCATTGATTCGATTGTGAAGATCCGTTCAGGCAGCTTTGCAAGATTGCAATTTTGGCAAAATTCGTGTATGATAAAATAAGCTTTTCGTCGTGTTTTCATTTGTTGCATATTTTTGTCGCTACGTATCGGTAGTCAAAAACATTACAATTGAAAAGACAATGCATTGGTTATTCGAACATACTTTGATGTTACAGAGATTGCAATACAGCAAATAACAAAACACTTGAATACGACTCTGGATTCTGCGCAATTACGCAGAGCAGTTAAACTTTCTGCCAGAAAACGTGCGGCATTGTTAGTGCGTACATTATAATCTAAGCACTAACTGAAGTGACTTTGGTGGTTTTTTTCTTATAGACTGGTTCTTACAATTCATTGTTTCGTTAGATCAATTAAGTCAATTTTTTGATGAAATAAAGTCAATTTTTGGAGATTTTTAGGTCAATAAAAAATCACCCTAGTCATTACCAATGATTTTTATTTATTATGCTGTGTATTTTTTATATTCGAGCAACTCTGCTAAGACATGTTCTTTTGACAAAGTCTGTTAACTCTTACCTCAATAAACAGTTAATACGATTTTGAATCTTGATAAGGAAGCTACCTGTAGTCAAATGTTAGAAATTTAGGATAGTTTTGTTAGACATCTTACATGATGGCTGCAGCAATGCAGCATCTTAGAAAATTAGCTTTTTGACTGAAAAATACCTGGCTGACGCATGCATAATGTCAATGAGAAGGCGTGTTTAGAAGTAAAGATAGGCCTACCACTAAAAATGTGTGAGCAACTTTTTTCCACTTTCCGACAAAACATTTCTTAAGGCGCGTTTACCGGTACGCGATAACGCGACTAAAATTATAATGTAGGCTAAGCAAATGTAGAGGGTTTTCGCGAAATCGATGAACAGTAAAATAGAACAAACAAGGTGCGAAAAATTTTTGTAGCGTATCAAGTTGTCGCGTATCGGTAAACGCACCATTAAAGTGCAGTTGAGGTAAGGGAGTGCTAAAAAGCATGACACGCGACAAAAAAACCAACATGAATGTACCTTGTGCTACTGTGTACGCAACGTGACCGTCCAAATGTCGCTGTTGGAAACCGAAAGATAATGTAAAAATTATCCGATTGTTGGCTTCGGGGCTGATTGGGACCACTGTGCACTTAGAAATGTCATATGGGCATGATCTTGATCTTCAAAATCTATTACTAAGAACTGTAGGCACTGAGCTGTTATATCTTTACCTAGGCCGTTTCATATTATCATGCATTAAATGGAATGGCAACTAAGGAGACCACTCCGCCAACTCCAATTTCTCCAGAAATATCTTCGTTCAAAATTAATACAAAAAGTCCATGTGTCTATGGTCAGGGGCGGATCCAGAAAGTTTTGGTGTGGGGGATGTAATTTTTGAATTAGGTTGAATGTTAACTAAATACAAAGAAGTTTAGACCCGGAAACGGGCGTAAATTTCGTGTCAGGGGCATATTCAAAAATTTTTTTAGGGAGGGGGCACCAAATTTCGTCACTTTTTCAAGCGTAGTTTTTTCCCGGCAGAGTTGATTTTAAGCAACTTAAGTAATAAAAACGACTCTAGGCATGCTCCCGCGGAAATTTTTTGAAAATTTGCATACTGTAATGGCCATTTTAGCGCTTTTTGAACAAATATCAGTCAAAGCTTGTTCATATTTTTGCCCCCAACTTTGAGTGTTTCACCAAATATGATGCATTTTGTACGCACAGTTTCGATTATGCGTGCTTAAGGCGACTCAGGCATAACGTTATGAAGAGGTTCGAAATTATGGAAAAACTTTATTTATCCAAAGCATGGTTGAAAATGGCTGGTGGGGGAGATGATTCTTCCACATCCCCCTTCCCTGGATCCGCCACTGTCCATGGTGTAGCTCATTGGAATAAGAAGTTCGTCTTTGAGTGCAAAGATCTTCAGGTCGAAACGCGCAAAGGCTGTTTTAACTCCCATCTGTTTATCTCAAGAACAGCGGTGCCGTAGCGTAAATACTAAGTTACTGTATGCGTTGCAGCCAGGGATGCGGAAGCGGTGGAAGCGGTGATATTTTAATGGAAGCGGAAAGCGCGAAAAATATGCCGCTTCCACATCATTCAAAAAAGCATACTGTAAATAGATTATTAAATATATTTCATTCAATTTATTAGACATTATTTTACAATGCTAAATTCGCATGGATGCCAGATCTCACTATAGGCCATTACTCTTCGCTTGATTTGCAGATAGTAGGCCTACTAACGTACGTAGAATCGCTTTTTCTTTCAGCTTTCTCTAAGTTTCAAGATAAAGCAACTAATCTATCAATAGCGCTAAAAACAATAGTGTACTCTTTTCCAAGTATACTATGATCATATCACGAAATGGATGGAGTGCTGTCAGAAGCGTATTTGGGGGGGGGGCATTGTGCCACCTGTGCATTGTGCCCCCCAGGTGCAATGGGCCACCAGCGCAATGTGGGCTTGCGCCCGCTGTTCCGTACCTTTACCTTTAATCTTTCGTTTAAAAACTAAAGGTAAAACTCTGAATTCTTATGTTTTTAGCTGCCTCAAACGTTTGATCAAGCCATGTAATTGCATTAGTTATTGTTAACTTGTAAACCAATTTCTATTTAGTACGCTATATGATAAGTGATCTTGATCTTAAGATCACGATCTTGATTTTCAAGATCACCTCGTTTCGGTGATCTGATCCTGATCTTCAATTAGGCGTTAAGCAAATTTAGAGATTTTAGTAAATTGATTTTAATTTGATGCGAGATTGTTTTTAAATTAAGCACGAAAAAAGTAGCACATAAATTATCAGCCATGCCATGTCTCAACCAAAGTCCGTATAAGTTGCGCGACGAGTAGCTGGATGTGCGACAGTCTGTTTTGAACAAAACCGCTACAGCGTTTTTGAAAATCACGTGATGCGTGAGAAAAGTACGTATGATCACAAGCTGACTATAAGTAACAACATTGTACGATGTAGCGGCAACAGCGGCGTGGTGTAGGGGTTGGAATGCTGGAGTGGCATTCGGTGGCACATTTTCGATGCTACTCTGGAGGTTAATTTTTTTCTCAACGTAGTTGGTTTATTTTCTGTGGGCTAACAGAAAAACTTTTTTTTTTTATTTGGGATGGGGAAGAGTGGGGATAATAAAATGAACAAAAAATTTTCTTTTAGCCTACCAGTCAGCTCAAAAACTGTCACCAGTAAGCACAAAAACGCTGCAGTCAGCACAAAATCGCTGTAGCGGTTTTGTTCAAAACAGACTGTCGCATATCTTGCCGCACGTAGTTGCGCGGACAGGAATGGAGCAAAAAATGTGTCCAAAAAGACAATCGCCTGCCTAACTTTTACCATGTAAAAACGTTTGAAAGTACGTGTTACAAAAAAAGTCATAACTTTAGTAATCCTCGTTTGATTTTAAAAGTTTCAACTGCATCGTAAAGCTCTTGATTTTAGCTATCGTTTAAAACAAATTTCAAGAAAATTGATGGTGTTTTAAGCACTCTACATGGTTAATAATTTGGACATACTTAGTAATATTTAAAGCAATTTTTACGCTAGCAGCATTTCTTGTCAAAAATGTCAGCGCTCCAGCCGCGGGGTGCCGTAGCATTTGGTACGTCTGCCATGTGGTTAATCAAGAAAGCCGTATTTAGGGGGAGATATGGGTCCAGCAATCATCAAAAATGTAGTATGCAAGCACTGTAGTAGCAAAATGTAACATTTTGTCCCTCGAGTCATCGTCGCAATAGTACGTCTTATAGGCCTAATAATATTTAGCGCTCCTGGCATAAGTTGCCGCGACATTTCGTACATTTGCCGTGTAATTACAGTACAATTAAATCCAGCTACAGCCGTATTGGAGTATGCAAGAAACGAACCCATAAAAGGCTGAAGCATTTGTGTACTACTCACACAAATATATTACGGTAGACTAAAGCATGGAGACTGATTTTTTCAAGAAACGTCATACCGCAACAGTGACCTGCAGGTCAAAATATTACATTCTACTACTATGCTACGTTTTGACGATTGCAAGGCTTTGACTGTCTTAGTTCAAAATTATAAAAATATTTAGGGGGGTTTGAACCTCCTTCATCCCACCCTAAAAACGGCTTTGAGGACAAGCTTTGAAGTTTCGCCCCCCCCCCCCCCCCCCAAACAAAATTTTGGCTGGCAACGCCACTGTTACCATTACTTAAAATATCAGCATAGTAACACCGTAGGCACGCGCCAGATTTTAAACATTAACTTGAGTCAAAAAAGAGTAAAGACGCAAGCACATTAGCCAATTTATAATTTCTTGTTTTTTTCGCTCCTATCAAGAGTATGTTAACATCCCCAACGTCCATCGCAAATACTTCAAACCTGCCCTCAGTGTCTTTAAATTTGCTTCGTAGGCTACGTCTCGCCTTTCCGTAAAGAAAAGATATTGCTAGGAATTTCAAGAACGGTTTGGTATATTTTGAGGTTGAGCGTTTAAAGTGAATCCCTGTGTGGCTCCCCGCGGGGTTTTGCAAGTTGCAACATCCAGCAACTGACTATTATTTACCAAAGCTTGCGTAACTACGAAGTTTTACGGACTTTGGTATTTACCATTCAAAAAATCAAACACTTCGTTTAGTTTTTTTTCCAACAGCACTACTAGACTTTAAATATACTTAATCTCCGTCTCATCATTTTACAGCTGAACATTAATGACCAAAGCTCAAAATATTTCAGTCATTGGTTAGACCAGGCTCAGGATCAAACCCATTCTTGTTCTTAAATCCTGATTTATCAACAAATAGCCTAGTAAGCGCGGAAGCCCGCTCAAACATACCGCATTAGTTGTTACCAGTACGTGATTAATAGTGTGTCTGACTCTGAACACTACATGCATCAGTACCTGACTACCTATTTATTAAACTTAAAATGTTGGTTTGATCTATCCTTGCTTTGTAGTGGTCCTATGAATCCCTACGCTTTACTAGCACAAGGTTTCAAAAAACAAACTGGCTTGGTTTCTGCGTTTGTGCCGGAAATGCTGACCATTGGTACGGTATCAATAAAAAGTAAAAGTACTGCTCCTCCTTACCCTAGATTTTCTTAAGTTTTCAATCGAATGCTGACAAGCTATAATTGTCAATAACTGACTTGAGGTTATTATAAGATATTTAAAACCAACAGCCTCGACTCAGAGTATCTATGTATTACTAACAGTCGAACCACACTCTGTGCTGAGTGGAAGGAAAATCACACGAGGATCCTCATTGTGGGGCACCTTCACATTCAGTTACCATTTTTTATTTACATTGTAAAAATTTTTTGAATGATTATTTTCTCCATGTTTATCACATTTTTTTACTAAAAAACGAAAGTAATTCGCTACAATCATTTTTTCTTCCATTTAATTTATGAGATAAGTGTATTACTTTCGTATTTCTTTTTTAAAAATAACAGTAGGATAATTAGCAGCACGTTTTTTAGGGCTGTGACCAGTAGTGTGTCCGCCCCGGGTTTCCCCGAACCCGAAAACCCGGGTTTTGGAGTAATATTTGAAACCCGAAACCCGGGTATTTTTTGGTGCGAAACCCGGGTTTTATTACGCATCAATTATCAACAAAGAGATGCAGTTGTTTGAGGCTACGAAACAGAGACCGGAGAATTTAGAGAAAATTTATCGTAGGCCTACTCTCCTCACAATTACGTAGACCAACTTCTGTAGAAGCAGAGCGGACGTTATCTGCTATGGGACTTTTTGCTACCAAGATTAGAAACAGGCTAAATGATGACACTTTGAACGTCTTGATTGTGATACGCCAATTTTATAAAAAATAAAAAATATCAATCCATTTCGTAATTATATTTTTTAATATTAGGTTTTTTTAAACCAGTCACGCTAAGTAATAGTTTGAATACGTTTCATGATTGTTTTTAATGCGTTAAACAAAGTAAAAGCACAACTTCATTGCATTTTTTTGTTACGTATTTAAGTAAAAAGCATCAATTTTTTGAAGCAAATGAAACCCGGAAAAACCCGGGTTTTGAAAGTGCAAAACCCGCAAAACCCGGTAAACCCGGGTTTTGAAATACAGACCAGAATCGGACATATTAGTGACCAGTGGCTGCTCTTAACTTCCATCACATTTAGCATTTTTGTGACATACCGGTACGTAGCACTGCTTTTTCGTTGAGTAGTATCCACCGTAAGAACGGCCTATTTGCTAATCTAAAATATAAGTAAACTGTGGGCTTGACATACAGCTACTCACTGGCTGGGTTTGCAGCGCCTTTGGATTCGTTGACATGCTAAAGCCTCGGTACGTCGACAACGCTCTGACCCAAATAGATGACTAAAACCGATCCCTGGTAAGGCCAACAATTATATTGTCAATTTACATCCCCCCAAATATCGAAAAATGATCAATTTTGCTAAATCATCTCCCCCCTCCCGATGCTAAACATAGATTTGCACCTCTGATTGAGAGAGCTGAGTTCTGCCACCCTTTCTTATTCATTCTTATCACAAAAGTGTTTCATAAAAACTGTTTTCCTCGCTCCTATGACTTTACAAGTAGCGAGTTAAAATCTAATTCAAATTTATCCTGAGCTTGAACCCAGCTTTTACTTTGAGTTGCCTACGTTAAGAGTGTCATTAAAAAAAGAAATATAAATGAGCCTACTATGACCATTCGAGAATTTGCTGAATTATTGTTTGCGGCATACAAATTCGCAGCATCTGGCTTTCCCAATGTATTCACTACGTTATCTTTGTGACATTGCCTGTTCAAACAGCTCTGCAGCAGAGAGATCCTTCAGCAAGTTGAAGTAAATAAAGAATTACTTGAGAAGCCAAATGAGCCAAGAAAGACTCTATAAGAAAAAGGAAGTCAACCCTGACAATTCAACATTCATCACACGCATACTCAGCATGTAATTCACGTAAAAATTAAAATAAAATAAAAATAAAATGAAAATGACACAATTCTCACCGAGACCTCTCCTCGTGACAGCTGTTTCGCTCAATGGAGCTCATCAGACGAGTCACGAGGCCGCGGTGAGGGAAACAAAATTTAACGAGCGCCACGTACAGTAAATTCAATTCCAAACTCAATTTTAGAATATGCGACACAAAATATTAAAAGTTCTGTCCAAAGAGATGCTACCATCAGGATCATAAGCCAAATAAACCTGGATAAAGGGGAGCGTCGGACTCAACGAGAGGGTCTCAACGAGGGACTCAACGAGAGACTTCTTTGAATTGTTCTTTGAAAGACTCTATGACAGTGGTTCTCAAACTTGTCGGAAGTATCGAACCCAACAGGTGTCATGCAAGCATACATCGAACCCTTAATTATAACCAGGAGCGGATCCAGAAAATTTTAGAGGGGGATGCAGTTTTGAATTAGGCTGAATGTTAAATGAGTGCAAAGACGTTAGACGTCTAAACCGGAAAAAAGCATAAGCTCTTTGAAAATATTTCACGTCAGGGGCGTATTCAGAATATTTTTAAGGCGGTGGAGGGTGGCATAAAATTTTTACATTTTTTTAGCGTATTTTTTTCCGGAAAGTTAATTTGAAGCAAATTGAGGAACAAAAATATGGCTCTAGGGGGGTCCGGGGGTATGCTTCCCCAGAAAGTTTTCAAAAATTTAGACACTGTAATGGCCATTTTAGAGCTTTTTGAACAATTTTTATGGCAAATTCTGTGTAATTGTTTTGCCTCTAACTCTAAGTCCTTCACCAAATATGATACATTTTGTTCGCACATTTTCGATTTATGCGTGCTTAAGGCGTAAAGATGATTGTTATCAAATAGGTTTGAAATTATGGAAAAATTGTATTCATCAAAAACAGCGTTGAAAGAATATGGTGGGGGGATGCATCATTCCACGCAGAGATAGTCATTTACTATAACTGTATGCCTTTTTGCAAAAACTTATTCTGATCTTAGCCGAACCCCTGCTACAGCCTCACCGAACCCCTGGGGTTCGGTCGAACCCAGTTTAAGAACCACTGCTCTATGATCTTGCAGTATGGTACTGAACATCAAATCAGGTGAACCACAGAACTGTTGCTAAAAGCTTTGCTAATGCCAAAGTTTGAAAAATGTCTTTTTTTGTCTTAATAGGCCTGTAGGTCGTTGCAGAACCTTTGAGTAATTTTACAAGTTCCTGTTGCAAACATATTTAAAATTGATTGCAAATGAAATGGAAACTCTTTTAATATAAGCATGTCATTTAAGTATGCATAAAAAACACAAAGGTTTTTTATAAACACTTTACATTGTCAAAACTGAAAATAGCACGGCTGTGTGCGAGACTCCTTTTTCCGCGAAGCCCTATGCTGTAGCTTGGTGAGCTTAATGGTAAATACGGCACTGATGATGACACACTTCGCTTTTTTATTTTCGTCAAATAAATGTGCTAATATCCTGAATATACTTAAGCATCGGCAAAATATATGTCAAGTTTGGAAGTGAGCAAATTGTCTTGTGTCACTCAAAGCTCAGCTTTAAATCCTAGGTTTTGCAAACGCTACTTTTTACTTAACCCTATTCAGCCTGGGCTTTTTTGAAGCGTCAGAAGTTTGGGGCGGGACGATCAGTACACGCTCTTTTTGATCGCTTATATCTCCAGACATACTGGTGCTAAAGCAATGGCGGAAGTTCGTAACGATGAAGCATTTTAAGGCGATTTGTCGGGTATACTTTCTTTAACAAACGATGCATTAATTTATGTGCAAATGACGTTTTTCTAGGACCCGCATTTTTTGTCGTTTTTGCTTCAAATGCGAGAGAAAATCTCGAGAGAGTTGACGGTTTCGCTCGGTTGAGCAGAACATTCGATGCAAAATGTTTGCGGTTGGAAAGAATCGGAAGATTAATGAGCTTTTCGGATGTGAAAACAACCACATACTCGCAACTTTTTTATGATTTGAACAGTGTTCTAACTTCAAAGTTTTCAACTGTCAGCGAGTTAAGTTCGATTTTCTCGATGTTACAACATTGCTAATTCTAAGGCCTTATATTATTAGCCACGAAAGAACGAAAATCAAGCATTGTCGTATACGAGCAGGAAAACTTTTAGTTTCATGAAAAAGTTTTAAATTTTTGATTAGCAAAATTTTTTAATTGGCCTACAGTGCTGAAAATACTGCAAGCGACCAGTCATAAGCATTAAAATCGGAGTTTGAAAATAATTTCTTTTCAGAATGACAAGCAGTTTAGACTGCAACTTATTTTGCGAACAACAGCGTTATTCAAATTTGTACATTATTTGTTGACAACCCATCATACTATCTAAAAACAAATACAAAAATTTTAAAAGTCGGCAGTATTTCAGGCTGATAACAGCGCTTCTTTCCGCATCCTTTGTCTTATAGGCAAAAGTTTCATGAATATGTTGACACCGGGAAGCTGGAGTACTGGGTAGTGGTAGCAACATTACTGTCGGTGAGGGAGATATGCAGTTCAATTCCCGAGCCGGTGAAGTCGGACACACTACTACAACGTTTCTTCGGAATACGAAGCCGTTGTTGGCCAGGTGCCGCGGAGATGAGCCCAGGCAATCGCTGCTCGCTTTAGCAGGGGCGTAACTAGGATAGCTGAGACCCTGGGCATTGCTCAACAGGGGCGTGCCCAGGAATTTGAATGAGAGCGTTCGCAATTTAAAGCCATGCCAACAGAGCCGGATATATTTTCACTGCGTACAAGGAGGACAGGTTATTTGCAGGTTATCACATCCATTTTCCGCCCAAAATCAAGTGAAAAGCAGAAAAAAAAAATCAATACGTCCGCAGATGCCTACTTTTTCGCCTTCAGTCAAGTAAAGAGCAAAAAAAGTCGCGGCTCCAGTCCCCCCCCCCCTGGATACGCCCTTGAACACCTGAATAAAAGACCATGGGCATTTGCTCCCCCAAAAAGGCCTAGTTACGCCATTGCGCTTTAGCCTAATATTGCGACCACGAGTATACAGTATAGAGCGACAGTATGGCAACAGCGAGTATAATCAAGATTTGATTTTGATTTTAAATTTGTTAATAATTTTCATTGAGCAATAGTTTCTTTCCTAAGCAATATTTTTTCCTTTTACAATGAAAAAGTGACACATGGCGTGTCTGCGAAATTACGTCACACAATCATGCTCGGAAATGGATGTTACCTTATCTGCAGTCTGCATTCACGCTAAAATGTCACTTTCTGACTTTAGTTATGATTTCTATTTTCAATTTTTTTTTATTTAGTTTAAGACAAAAAACAAAAGCCGCAAAGTTTTTGCATTTTTTGTTCCTTTACGCATAAAAATTCTGATTATATTTAATCAAGCGTGATGTATAATTGCTCAAAAACTCGTTTTTGCACACTGTTTTGACCACTGTGCAGGTCAAGGCAAGCCTGAACACGTTCATAAAAAATTTGATTTTTCAAGGCAGCAAGTTGAAAACCACCTGGCCGACAGTGCGATAATTACAGCTTTGATTATAAAAATTGTCTGATGCGACGTGTACTGAATAATAAAGTTAACAAAGTTTTACGATCAAAATCTCTTTGACCAATATAACCACTTTTCATAAATTGCAAAATTTATTTTTATCCTCAAAGCAATTGTTTTTTTTTTTCTAACAAGCGGCAAAAAAGCAAACAACTCCGAAAAAAAATACAGGTAAGCAGAAATAAATAGCAACGTAAAATATCATATCATTAGACTTTGCAAAAATTGGATACCTGCAAACGTAAGCTAATACTGCATCAACAGTTTCTCAGAATTTCATCATGGTAATAAGTTTGTCGCTACATTAGGAACTGTTACAAATCTACGAGCAAAAAAATGATATAGGCCTAATTTATTCCGCGCCAGTAGCATAAAACTGGACAGACTGTTTTTGTTTCGAGAGCATCAGCGAGCTACCTTACAAAAGATATACAGAATACAAATAGTGAGTGAGGTCATAGGCTATTGCTTACTGCACAGCAACACAAAAATCAACAGGAAAAGTAGGCACCAGCGTAATTATACTAAACAAACAAACAACTGAGGTTATTTTCAAATTATATTGAACTGAAAATTCAACAGTAATTGAGGGAGACTGCGAAATGAGCTTGCGCTCTTCGAGTCAGCAGCCACCCGTTATACATGTCAAATGCAATCGGCTCCAGCCGCGAATCGAACCCGTCACGCAGGATCTGTCACCTGCGCGCGGTACCGCTAGGCCATGTCGCTGTACTAGTAATCTCTTAGTGGCAGTTAACGCAAAATTGAAAACGGTGACGTTTACACACAGTTTTGCCACAACTTTGACATTGGCCACTCTGTTTGGTCAATTTGTCTTTTGGGTTTTTCATACCCGGGCCTCTTATTTCAGTTTTACAGATTCAACAACGACGAGGTTTCACCGAATCGGGCCGAAATGGCGTAAGGGAAGTTGTTTCATTTATGCTGAAGTCTTGCTCCCCCAAAACAAATTTAATTTTCTTTACGATATCGTTAGTCAAACCATTTCTCGATCGCTTTTCAATATAGGGTCGAACAAGCGCAAGAACTAAGTCAAGACCAAAATTAAACAATTTTAGCTGTGAATCGACAAGTATCCAAAAGATAAGAAAAAGCGACAATAGTCCATTTTCGAGATTTTGGTTCACAGAAATAAAAACTCATTCTTTGGTCCACAATGTTAGTTTCTCCTTTCGTAAAATCATAAAGTTTGTACAGAGCCGGTTTTGGCTTTATGTCTTAAAAATTCCTAAGATTGGATGCACTGTTAACAACATCAAAACATCCCGTTTACCACTGGATTTGGTACTAACGACATAAGAATTTACAATGAATCTTTTTTCAGGTTCATTCCAATAAATTTTGCAGGAATATAAATTTTATTTACCGTGTTAGCTAGAACGAGAAATTTCAAGAAATCATTTGTACAAACGCAAAGCAAGGTTTTAACCGGTGGGAGAAAAAAATTGATAACTTCCTTTTCGTGTTTCGTAAACAAAATTTTAAAATGGTGACTTTCATTTAATTCCAAGAAAACAAAAAAATTAGTGTTGTGAAAGCCAAACAATTGAGCTGAATAATTTTGTCATGGAGCAATGATGTAAAAAAACAATAAATTTTGTTTAAGCTGACACTCAAAGAAAAAATTTGAGAAACAATTTTTTAGTTCAAAATACATGCAAGAAACATAATTATTTATACTTTACATCAAAACCATCGTAAATTTAAAAATCTGACATACTTTTTCCAAGATTTCTTGACAATCTTATCACATGCTAGTGCTACTTTGTAAACCACAGCAGTATAAAAGGATTTTTTTAGTCATTGGTTATAAACGTTTTGAAACGGCTCAATAGTGTCAAAACTAACTAGTCTTATTAAAACATTTTTGGTGACAATTTTGTACAACAAGCTAAAGCATGATGGGGTCATATTTTTCCACTATCTTGGGCTCGTTAGTCGGGGCATAGTTGGGCAATAGTTTGACGGTAATAGAAAATAAAGCCTATGCGTGGGGTCCCAGAAACATTTTACGCGATAGCATCATTGTTTCGGAAATTCTGATTATTCGGAAGAATGAGGTTGAAATCTTACGTTATTTGTTGTGACTTTCAAATAAAATTTTGCGTGCTTGTTGCTGGTGAAGTAGCCTATATTTCATTCACAAGGGTCCTACTAAACACCGCAAAAAAACTACAAGATACTACAAGGAACTACAAGGTACTTTTAAGGAAGTGGCTAAAGTTACGTGACCGTAACATTTGCCTCTTTAGTTTATATTATTACTTCGTCACGCTCTGCGTACAATCAGGGAAGCGTGAAGGGATAATAAAATAAACCAAAGAGACAAATGTTACGGTCACGTAACCTTAGCCTCTGCCTACTTTTAAACCTTCAAAATGCTTACAAGGAACTACAAGGTACTTTTATAGCTATTACAAGGTAGTTGAAAGCACCACAAGGAACTACGAGGTACTTTCAAACCAACTACAAGGTAGTTGAAAACACCACAAGGAACTACAAAATACTTTTATAGCTACTATAAGGTAGTTGAAAACACTACAAGGAACTACAAGGTACTTTTAAACCAAGTACAATGTAGCTGAAAACACTACAAGGTACTTTTCAACCAACTACAAGGTAGTTGAAAACACTACAAGGAACTACAAGGTACTTTTATAGCTACTACAAGGTAGTTGAAAACAGCGCAAGAAACTACAAGGTACTTATAAACCAAGTACAAGGTAGTTGAAAACAGCACAAGAAACTACAAGGTACTTGCAAGTCAACTGCAAGACTTTTAAGGTACTTTCAAACCAACTACAACCCCCCGACCCAAAACCCTCAATTCCACCCCCGACTCCACCCCCCCCAACTCCAACCTCCCGACCCCCTAACTCCAACCCCCCCGACCCCAACCCCCCCAACCGCAACCTCCCGACCCCAACCCTCCCAACCGCAACCCCCCGACTCCAACCCCTCCGACCTCAACCCCCCGATTCCACCTCCCGACCCCACCCCCTCCGACTCCAACACCCCGACCCCAACGCCCCCGACTCCAACCCCCCCGACCCCCACCCCCCCCCCAATCCCCGACTCCAACCCCCTCGACCCCAACTCCCCCGACTCCATTCCTCCAACTCCACCCCCCCCCCGACCCCAACTCCCCCGACTCCAACCCCACCCCCCAACCTCCGACCCCAGCTCTCCCACTCCCCGCCCCACCCCAACTCCAACACCCCCGACCCCAACCCCCCGACTCCAACCCTTCGACCCCACCTCCATCCCCCGACTCCAACCCTTGGGATGTTCCTAACGCCCTTGTCGTTAGTCTATAAGTTCCTTGCGGTGTTTTTAACTACCTTGAGGTTGGTTTAAAAGTACCTTGTAGTGTTTTCAAGTACTTTGTAGTTGGTTTAAAAGCACCTTGCAGCTCTTAGCGGTGTTTCCAATTACCTTGTGGTTGGTTTAAAAGTTCCTTGTAGTGTTTTCAAGCGTTTTGTAGATTTAAAAGTACCTTGTAGTCTTTTCAGCTGCTTTGTACTTCGTTTGAAAGTATCTTGTAGTTCCTTGTAGTTCTTAGCACTGTTTTCAGTACCTTGTAGTTCCTTGCGGTGTTCAGTAGGACCAGCATTGAGCTAATGAACCTTATAGAAGCGTGGTCACGCAAAGCAAAACTTTTTCTTTTGATTTTGCCTTTTTTTAACGCTTACGTCACTATGAACAAACTTGATCAAGTTTTGCAATAATACCGCAAAGCTGTAGTATCTATTGAAAAAAAATATTGTTGAAACTGTACTAAAGCGGTTTTTAGGAAAAGTCATGAAATCTGAAAGAGACGCTGCAAGCAGTTTTAGCACACTACCGGTAAGCTTTCAAAAATTTAGCGTGCATTTGCATTGTGCATTCCCCTTCCCCTGGCATAATAGGGTTAAGTAGCCTCAAATTGCAGGTACTTTTTACTTTTACTTGGTTACTTTTTTCATCCCCTACTTTCTACTCTACTTCAAGTATTTATTTATTTATTTGTTTTACCACAACGCACAAGAAAGCACAGGTAGGAAACAGCGAAAAGACCATTATTCGGTCATCTAGGTCAACTGCACCTTTTTGCCATATCTTACTCCGACGTTAATTAGTAAAAAGTAAACGCAAACACACATACAAAGTAATAATAAAGGGTTGAGCAGGTTGTCAGTGACGGCATAACTTTACGACAATCAGAAAGGGGGTTTAGCTTGGGATTCAAAGCTAATATACAGCAGTGTTTAAAAAATAGGGTAAAAAATAATAGGCCTAGCTAAAATACCAACATCCTACAATACTTCAGAAAACACAAATTACAACTTCAGAAAACATAAATGACAACCTCAGAAAACAATATATACACAAAGCACAAGAAAACAAAAACTTTGGTTTTGGAGAAGGTAAAAATACTTTTAAAGGGATACAGATATCAACTATCTAGTTACAATATCAATTTAAGTGGTGACATTTGTATAAAACTGATAATCTGCTGAAGGCAAGATAAAATACTGTGGAGAAGGTGGTTTCATACATATTTGGAGACGGCAGAAGATTTAACGTATTTTTTGAAAGAAGAAAAGAAGCAGTGCTTAAATTCTTCGGGAATGTTTTTCTATAATTTCAGGCCAATGTGTTGAAGAGATTTTTTGCCAGTTTCCGAAGCGATAAAAGGTTGAAAAAATTCAAGTTACTTTTTGTCTAGTGTTATAATAATGTATTAGGCCTACATCAAGTTTCATGAAATAATTGTTGAAAGAGGGTGGTAGCAGACGGTTATTGTATTTAAACATAAATTTAGCGAACTCTATTTTAATCATGTCAGTAAGCATAAGCGTATTAAACTTAGAGTAAAGAAAGTTTATCGGTTTTTCTTTCGCACAAAAAAGACTTGCTCTCATGAACTTGTTTTGGAGAATTATCAATTTTTGTAAGTGAGAAGAGGCGGCTCTATCCCAGTTTAATAAGGAAAATTGAAGATGAGAGTGAAAAAGACCGCAATAGACTAACTTGAGTGAGGATAGGGGAACGTAGTGTCTTAGTTCGTCAACCATGCCGCAAGCTCTGGAAAGTTTTTTTGATAGTTTATCAATATGTATTTTCCATGACAGACGATCGTCAAAAATACTCCAAGATACTTGACATAGTCGGATTTTATAATGACATTGCCGCTAATACTAATGTTAAATTCGTTTGTGTCAATTTTCTTTTTGTTACCCGAGATAATCAAGTAGCAGCTTTTATTGTAATTGATAATTAATTTGTTGCTGGTAACCCAATTTTCAATTTTATCAATTTCCTCCTTCACTTGTTGCTGAAGTATGTTGAAATCATGATGTGCTAAATGCAAAGTTGTATCATCGGCAAAAAGCGTCGTTTCGAATTTAGACACGTTGGGAAGGTCATTTACGTATAAAAGAAAGAGTAAAAGCCCCAAAACTGAACCCTGAGGAACCCCATATTTAACTGGACGTAGTGAAGATAATTTGCATTAATTTTTGTACAAATTTGGCGCCCAGAAAGATATGATGATAATAGATTGAACATTTTACCACGAAAACCGTAATGATAAAGTTTTTTGAGCAAAATTTCATGACTTACAGAATCAAACGCTTTTCTCAAGTCGAGAAAAATGGAACATGTTATTAATTTTTTGTTTAAGTTGTTTAATAATTTGTTATAGAAAGTGGTGACAGCTAATTCGGTGGAGTTGTTTTCTGTAAGGCCAAATTGCGAAGGAGTGAGGATGCAGTTTTTAGTGATAAATTTAGTCATTTTGCGTTTAAGAATTTTTTCAAATAATTTAGAAAATACTGATAGCAGAGAGATTGGTCGAAATTCATCAAGTGAAGTTGGAGATGTTTTTTTCGGAATAGGAATGACACTAGCTACTTTGAAATCATTTGGAAAGGTTTCTACAGTAATTCAATGCATCTATTGAATAATCTAGCAAGAAGTGGAGCTAAAACACACTTCGAAAGCTTTACAAATTTGGGAGAAATTTGGTCAAGGCCTGGAGCAGTGTAGGGTTTTAGTTTGTCTATACAATCTTTCACGTCTTCTAATAATATTTCTTCAAGCATAAAAGATTGGACACAGGACGAGTGGTGGATTTTAAAGGAAGAACCTTTGGAAAAAGGTAGATTTTTGGACATAAGTGAACCGATGTTTGCAAAGTATTCGCATAATTTTTCGCGAAATTTAGGGGAGCTCGTTTTAACACGCTCGCCCTCAATCACTATTGAATGTGGCAATTTAGATTTGTTTGAAGAATTTTTAAAGTCAATGATTTCATTAATTGTCGATCATGTTTTTGAGGAACTTTTGCAGTTGCTAAGTAAATTTTGATAGTAATGTTGATTAGAAACATTTTTAATTTGAGTTAATTTGTTCAAATATTTCTTATAGTGCTCTTTTTCAGAATTAGTGGAATTTTTTTTGAGAACCTTTTTTAAAAGATTATTTTTCGTCTTAATCGATGCGAGAATACCAGGGGTTATCCATGGCTTCTTTTGTAGACGTTTTTCTTTTCTAGTCAAAACGGTTAATGGGGCGTGTTTGTCTAACACAGAATTAAATGTAAAAGTAAAATTTGAGACGCCTTGGCTAATGTTTGATTTGTTTAAATCAGTTTTATTAATAGATGAAAATGCCAAGGCTAAATCAAGAAGATAATCTTCAATTTTGAAATTTTTCATAGAACGTTTAAACATAGTTTCATAGAGGTACGAACATTTAGTGTTTTTAGCAGTAAAAAATGTTGGTAGATGATCGGAAATCTCAAATACGCAAACACCACTTGCGGTATCTTTTTTAAGAATATTTGAATAGATATGGTCAAGCAGGGAAGATTTGCAGTTGTCAGCAAATCTAGTGGGGACATTAATCCTTGAACTGCAACCGATAGAAGTTAAATCATTAACATAAGATCCTACCGATGGGTTATCCTTATCTAGAATATTAATATTAAAGTCACCAGAAACTACATAATTTACTTTTTTGTTTTCTGGATCCTTTAATTGATTATAGAATTTGTTATGAAATGAAGGCAAATCAAGTAGTTTCCGCCATCAGTAACACTACTTTTACTTACATAGATTTCTGGACTACTTTTTACACCACTGACTACTGGTTTGATACGTGTTATTATTTATTGATATGGCAGTAAACCTACTCTACATAGGCCTATACAAAACCAATTGGTAAAGTCATTGCGGATTTTTCGGATTTGTAATGTACCATAAAAAAATGGAAACTCTTCTACTGTACGAAAATTTTGTGCTTGAAAACCAGCTTTCTTTTGGGTTAATGGTGTGAGATTAGGTACGTGAGATATATCTGTTTCAATCATAATTGTTATCGTTGGTTTGTTAAGATGCTAGCAGTTTTAGCGAGGCTCTATTTGGTGCGAGCTAGATTGAAGTTCTATTACTGTGTGAAAGTTTTTTTCAAATTGCTTTAATTCGCTAATCTTGATGGCTAGTCTAAGTACTGGCATATTTACCGCTCTTAACCCTGTCACCATAAGCCCCGTTGCAATTATGATTCCTGGTCTTCTTGCCCCTCTTTTATATCAGACCTTAATTTAACTAGTTTCGACATTAAGCATTGATTAGTCTTAGGTTAGGCCATAATGCTATGGATGGGGTTATTATTTTTTTTACTATAAAATTTTTAAACTTGGTTGGGGTCTCATTTAGAATAAGCCCCCACACTTTTTCTGTCTGCCAACCTTAACCTAACATATAGCCTCACCTTAACTAAATCTAGCCCTAACCAAACCTAACCCTACGGTAACTAAATTAAACCCTAATATAATCAAACCTGGGGGCTGATACTAGATCTAACCCCTTGGTTGTTGGTCATGTCCGGTAAGTGTCAAAACTTGTTTGGAATAAGGCGTGGTTAGGATTAGGCCCTAACCTCTACTGATAAGTCACTAGCGGCCCTTGTGCTCTTAATATATCCGCCTGTTATACGTACTGGTAGCCTACATAAGACAGTAAGATGTGACTTAATTCAAACGGTTCTCATTTAGAGTACCGGTATGTCGTCTGCATGTTTCATCGCTTTACGTGGACGGGTTTTCTTAAATGCAGACGGTTTACTCTAGACAAGACCCATTCAAACAAGCTCCCAAGTGTGTTTAGCTTGTTACCGGTATATATAAGTGCCACAGTTGAATTAATATATTGGCTTTCAAATTGTACCGATGTAGCATAGTCTATGTGTTAACTTGATCTACTAATGTAGATCTAGTACCGGTAAAGTACTGTACCAAAAGTTAAGGTAGTTTCTGGGGGTCTCATTTAGAGTAAGCTGTACGCATCTGGAATAACCCATCCACATAAGGCGATGAAAGACGTGTACGGCTTACTCTAGATGAGACCCGTTTCTGGTATGGCTGGTGTAGGCTGTTTCACAGTTTCATGCATTTTTTTTCATGCTAGGCCTAAATGGGTACTGGTACTGGTCAGCTGGTACCTGAGCATCACTGTTCCCTCCAAGATTTTAGTCCGTGCAAATTTGCCCAAATATAAATTTCAATAAAGAAATTGCCCAAAGATTTTTGGGGTTTAAAGAAAGTTTGAATAAATTTTTGCCTCAAAGTTGAGTTTGTTCTACACCAAAATATTGAACACCTTAATTCAAATTTGGCCAAAAACCACCATTACAGTTAGTAGACTTTAAAAAACAATGGGAAAATATTGCCCGAAATTTCTAACTTTTCTCAGATTGCTAAGTCTATGCTTTGCTTATCATTTGATTGACTGTTATTTTTGGCAATGTTTATTTTGTCATGAATGGCAAAATACTGATTGGTTAGCATCTATACCTGTATAAGCATGACTGTTGATTGGCTTGTGTCTGTACACATGACTGGTTTTAATAAAATTAGCCAATCAGGGTGTTGTCGTTAACGGCAAAATAGACACTTTTTTTGGCCACTACGATACTGTGTGGGCTTTTAGTTGAGGCAGTGTCTAGAGCACTGGCCTGGTTTCCATAATCAAAATGCTGCTGCACTGCACTGCTTTGTTTTGATATATGACATTGCTGTCACACTTGATTGGTTTCCATTATCAAAGCCCTGCTGCACCATACCACTTGTTTGTTTCTATAAAACTGTGAAAAGTTTGCTGATGCTCTAGACACTTCCCAACTGCTAACTTTAAAGTTTGAGTTAAAATATAGGTTTAATAATGTAAAATATGAAATAAACAAAATAGCCTACTGAATATGTTTAAGCCAGACCTATATCAGTCTTTTAAGTATCCTGAAATCGAGTCAGTTTGTATGTAGTCTAAACTGCCGCCAGCTGTCTGGACTATTTGCTCTAGATTTGAATGAATGTTCTTTGTTGCAGCATTTGTCTGTTTATGCCATTTCCAGTTTCACAATTCTGCAAACAATTTGGGGGAGATGTTCTACACTGTACTGCATATCGGTAGTACCAGTGTAACTGCTATTATCGCTAGAAGTTAAACCCAGCATTCAATTCGTTTTTGCCATACTACACTAGACTATAAGCCATAAGCCTACTTTGATTTTTTGATGGTTTATAGTATATTTTTTTTTGCAGCATCATGTTCACAGCAGGGGCAAAAATCATCAAGGCCAATAACAAACGGCCTGATGAATTCGAAACGTCAATATCTCAAGCGATTTTAGAGTTGGAAAGCAGCAGTGACTTGAAGACACATTTGCGAGAGCTTTACATCACAGCTGCGCGAGTATGTAATGCATGGTTGTTAAATTAACACAAGCTAAATAGCTTGCCAAAAAACAAATCTTTATTATACTCCCAGTACTACATTATAACGTGTGCCAAGTGGTAGGGCCCATCTCCGCTGCTTAGCACCTGGGCAACACAGCTTCAAAGAAACGTTGCACAGTGTCGAGCTGTTGGCTACACTCATCTCATTTAATCAACCTGGTAGTTGAACCCCACACCTTCCACACTAATAGCGATGTCTTTTCACAACACCCACCAGCTGCTTATTTATGCTAAATATTAAAAAACTCTTAGGAGATGAGAAAAATCCTAAAATGTTTGATTTTTAGGAAATTGATGTTGGAAATGGACGTAAGGCAATCATTATTTTTGTTCCTGTTCCACAACTTCGCCAATTTCAGAAAATTCAAGTTCGACTTGTTAGAGAACTGGAGAAGAAATTTAGTGGCAAGCATGTTATATTTATCGCTCAGCGTAGAATTTTGCCCAAGCCTAAAAAAGGCAAGAAGAGGCTGAAGCAAAAGCAAAATCAGAAGAGACCATACAGGTTTGGGGAGATTTTGACTATTTTTAATGACAATTTCTTTGAATAGTTTAGAACACAGGTTGAGAAATAGCTTATGTTGCTTAGATTTGACTAGTTGTAATTAATCAATGTCTTTCTGATGTGTGGGTACACACGTAACTTATAGGCTTTAAAGACTGCTCGTGGATATCTTAACTGCACGCAGACACACATGTGCATCAGATTTTGTGTCAAACAGAGATAGTTATAGAAATTACTGGATAATATTTTGCACAGATAATTTTTCATTCGTACGAACTGTGAGCAATTAAAGGGAACGTTGGTTGTAATCTTGTACTATTCTTAGCGTTTCTGCTGATAATTTCAATTGAATTATTTTAATATTTTTGTAAAAAGTTTGACAGTTGCTTTTTCACATGTGTGCCTGGTTGAAAATCGTTATTATACTTATCGACTCTCATTGTTGAATAGTTTGTGGTTAACCTAATCTATTTTTGAATGCTGTATGTTCGAACCGGTAAACATAAACTTCAATTCTATTTCTATGATATGTCATTGATTTGGACTCGCTTAGTGCCTTTTTCTAGGTGTGCATTAGGGCAAAAAGTTTTGATGAGTTAATATTTACTTTCTCCTTTTTCTGGATCCGCTTATGCTTGGGGAGGGTTGTGAGGGCAGTTGCTTGTATTTGAGTCTCAAAGCATCTTTATCCTTCGCGATAAAGGTTAATGTATGCTTTGGTAGAATGCCAAGGCGAGACCATTTAGGATCTTACATGGAGTTTTGCTATCGAGTGCTTGGACCCAATGTGTGTTGAGCAAAACCGTTTTTTTTTTTTTTTTCTGGGACATTTACATCATATGTCTATACCAGCGCAGTTGCGACCTTTCTGGTCGCAGAAGCAGTGATTTGATGTTTCTAGATTCACAAATGTATGCACTTTTTACCTTGTCCGACAAGATTACATCGCTAATTCTTCGCAAGAATCCCATTTCAACATGAGTTGATAGGATATTATGGTTTTATATAAATATGATTATTTATTATTTGCACCATCCATTTTTTTGTTTTGTGTTCTGTGTTTATAGTTTATAAAACCTTTTCAAGGCAACTTTTGTGTTTTGACTGCTTAATATCAAGGACGTTTTTTGATTTGATTTTGTATTTATGCATTTTTTGTATAAAAATGTCGAATTTTTTCAAGTTGTTTTCGGCTGGGCTGGTTTTTGTAGTTAGATAACGAACTTCAATTTCAAAAGCGCTGATTAGTGGTAGATATTCTTTGCTCTGACTTTGTTGCGGTTGCTGTCATATGTTTTAAAATCCCCAGAAGTAATATTTCACAGTGTGTGAAAATTGCTTTCTCACTACAGGGGCGTACCCGAAATTTGAAAGGGAGGGGGGGCGCAATTTCAAGCCGTCCGTTTTCCGCCCAAAGTCAAGTGAAGAGCGAAAAAAAGGTCAACACGTCCGCAGATGTACAATTTTCCGGCCCAAAGTCAAGGGAAGAGCAAAAAAGTCATCACGCCCTTAGATTGTCCTTTATACGCATATCACCTTTACACCACGAAAGTTTTGTGCATTTGTCTGCGAAGGGCCCCTGGATACGCCCCTGCACTAGTTTCACTAGAAAAATAATGTTTACGTGTAAAGTTGGTACTAGGAGAAGTTTTCTTTAACACAGAAGCTGTCGTGTAGGTAGACGATTCTGCTCTACTTTTGGTGTACGAAAGGCTCGTCGTTGGAGCAACTGTCTAGTCGTAACCTCTTTTTACTAGTGATAGTTTTTATTTATTACAGTCGAACACTTACTGCTGTTCATAACAACATGCTAGAAGATTTGGTGTTTCCAGCTGAAATTGTCGGAAAAAGGACGAGATTTCGACGTGACTCTACCGCCATTTTGAAAGTCCATCTTGATAAGGCTCAACAGAACAACGTAGAACATAAAGTAAAGCGGCTGATTTGTTTTTTCGTTGCTACGTGGCAATATGGTACTGCGATGCTAATTCTGCTCTAGCTCCCGACAAAAGAACTTAATAGACATTTCCTTTGCTTCATGACAGAGCATTTCAGCTCTATAAAAAGTTCGAGTTGCAAATTTCTTACCTCAAGTTTGTGCATTGCCTATTTTATATGAATCGTAGGCCTACACTAAATAGTTCGTCGAATTATTGCCGTTTCATAGTCCAAAACATTGCTTTAATTAGCATAACTCGTAGCTTATCAGCTGTCGGTGCGTGCAATTTAGCCGATCAGATGGCCGAGTGGTATAGAGCGTCTGCTTTTGGATCGGTAGACATGGGGTTCGATTCCGAGTCGGGTCAAACCAATGACTTACAAATTGGTATTCACGGCTTCCCTGCTTGACTTTCAGCATTTAAGGGACAGTGTGGAGAGAGCCGGCAAGTTTACCTGTTATGCCGTTGGGAAAAACACTTAAAGGAATTCCCCCATCTTAGTGATAGGCAGACGGCTGGTAACTCCTAAGCGAGCTTGTACAACGCTTGATCGCTTTCTCGTGATAGGAAGATAAGTATGCCTATAATAATAGGGTAGGGCAAACCCAGACTCGCTGAGGAGTTGCCTTTGTTTCAGAGTTTTTCGCTGGAGTTTTGCTTCTGGCTTCTTTGATTTGCTGCTTGTTAGATTCCACCGAGCAAAGATAAGTGTCGTGAAGCATCTTATCCAAGGACGCAACAACGAGGCTTGGGTGGAAGTTGAACTATCAACCTTGCAATGATGGCCGTCGTAAAACGATGTTTCGAACCACTCGGCCACACTGCCGACTGCCAATGTGGCTGCTTAAACAGGAAGTTGTTTTAACACCAGTCGCTGAAATCTTTAAGTCTCAATCTGCGTGTATTATTTTTCAGACGGAAACTTACTCTGCGGTTTACAAGAAACTGACAGGTCGCAATGTGCAGTTTGAATTTCCGATCACGTTATAAATGAGCTGAATAAACGACGTTCATATACATTGGCCTTGCTTTGTTTGAGAGATGCAGGAAAATCAAATCTTTAGTATACTTGCGGTATTACGCAGAAGCGTGTGACGAGTGGCGGGACCCATCTTTGTGCCTGGGCAACGCAGCTCCGAAGAAACGTCGCAGCGGTAGCGAGCCGTCGGCGACACTGCGTCAGATTTGACCGGTCCGGAAATCGAAGCCTAGACCTCCGCGCTAACAGCGATGTCTTCAACCAACGCCAACTGGTGGGCGTAACCCTTTTATATCTCAGTGCTCGTTTGGTAATATGATACAACTTGGTTTAAAATAAATATTAAAGAAGCTGGCAACTCTCAAGCGAGCTTGTTAATAGTGCTATGATCGCTTTCTCGTGACTGCAGAAGTTGCAACAATCAACTTGAAATAACTTTTATTGGTCGGAAGACGAGGAGAAAGTTGGAGATGGCCCAGCTGTGTCATGCGAGTCCAATGGTATTTGGTTTTCAAGAAGTGGCTGGACAGCTGATATTTGGTACAAGCTGACCGGAAGGTCACCAGGGTGAAAAGATGATGGAGATGAAGGTGGAGAATCCGTGGATTTCTCTTCATTAAACACGGATAAGCCTTTCTTGCATCTCTCCTGAAATAAAATTTCGACCCTGAATCAAGAAGCAATGCCAAAATCAAAATAATTCCATCATCGTTATACCTGTTGCATTACGCCGAAGCGTGATACAGTCGCGGGGCCCATCTCAGCTTAGCGCGTGGACAGCACAGCTCCAAAGGGATGTCCTGGCAGTGGCGAGCCGTTGGCGACTGTACCTGGTTTGACCGGCTTCGGAGTCGAACCAACGACCTTCCGCGCCGAACTCTGCGTCTTCAACCACTGCACCAACCGATCGAAACAATGCGCTCAAAAAAATGGACACCCTGCTCTCGCAATCAAATGAATAAATCAATGTAAACGACTGACGGCGCGACTCAGCGGCTGAGCAACACCCAGTGATGGGCACAGTAAACCTTTTTGTACTAAAGCGATAACAATAATCGAAAATTTCAAAATAGCTCTGGGCCATACCGATAATCGATAAATCTCAATTTCTTAAAGCTCTATCGGTAATCGATAAATTTTTCCGATAAATGTTGCGATAGCCGAAATTTTCAATGTGTTTGACGAAGTTTTTTTTTTTTTTTTTGTAAGTAAAATTGCAAAAATGTTTTTTCTAGATTGTTCAAGAAAAGAGAGCAGTTCACGAACTCTGCCGTAGCATCCAACAAAAAGAGAGTGTTACGAAATCGCCCTTACGTCCGTGGCTGGTGTTATCGCGGGTAGAATCTAGCTTCGTCACACAAAAAAAATTGTTGCTCAGGGAGAACTCCAAAGCCTTCACCAGCTTTCGCTCAAATCAAATAAACCACTTCTTGAAAGTAAAATATAACTGAATTTAAAGCATAAAGTAAGGATTACTAGCAAAAATTTACCGAGGTTGACTCCAAAATATAACTTCCAATAAAATCAAACTGTAACGGAAACTCAACTTAAAAACAACGTCTTTTCACCAACTAATACAAATCAAGAATGAAACAGTGAACGAAGTGCTTATAGTGTAAATCAGTCTCAATGCTTTTTTAATTCCCAACAAATCGGTGTTCATGTACAATTTGTGACTTGAAGCTCAAGGTTTTAAACGCAAACGAATTTGGGAAATTACACCGCGTCGCAGTGTATTCGGCGTCTTCGATGAGAACTTAAAAAAACTAAATGCCAGTGTAGAGTGAAGTCGAGTAATACAAAAGTGCCAGATTGAAACCCACTGAAGCCTGACTTAATGTGAAATTTATAGCAACGCCGTGCTGGAACAGAGAGGTTTTGTGAAATTAGCACAAGACTTTATGCACACCGTGTATTTTCCAATGCACCAACTCCCTAAGTTTACACTGTGTGCATAAACAATCGTTTATCGCAATAATTTATCGGCGATAACAAAATATACTACTAAGGCGATATCGGTAATCGATAAATCAAAACTATTTTAAGCGATAACGATAATCGGTAAAAAATTATCGCCGATAAATTATCTCGATAAATGCCCATCTCTGGCAACACCGCTCCAAAGAAACGCTAAAGCGGTGCTGAGCCGTTTATGAAATTCTGTTCCGATAATTGAACCCACAATTTTCTGCGCCAATAACAATGTCTTTAAACACTACGCCTATCGGCCGAATGATTTTGAATTTTTGATGATTTCACATTTTGTTTTTCAAAAAAGGTTCCCTTTAGGTGTCGCTGACGAGTTGTTTTTAAAAAAACCTACAAAATTAATTAGATTTAGCGTTTTACTGCGGCGGACTCACAAATTCAACTCCGTACAACACCTATGCCGGCACTTCATTTCATTTTGCTGCCTCAATTGCAATAAAAAAACGAAGCCTACACCCTGCATTTCACCAGAAAAAACAGATTTTTGAAAAAAATCAACCCAATAAAACTTGATTCCCTCAAGCTCATTGTTTTTTATTGGCAATATTACGCAAATTTTAACCGTGAAAATCAGCCTTGGATTGCATGCATATTGGTGTTCTATAAAGGTTTGTTTACGCTAATAAAATGCCTTCTTAATTCGATTTGTTTTCGAACAAAATTTCATTAGATTTTTGACGTAAGCACTTGACGGAAATATCCTCCACACAATTCAAACCCAAACAACTTTGCTTTCTATCGATTGTTTGGCTACCTTACGATTTTTTTCTAAAATGCCGCGCAAAGTGACGTAGCTTTCCGTCGTAACCTACGTCACTTTACGTGCGAAAAATCGCATCGTATTCCGTGGGCACACACCTTAGGCCTAACGCGCACAACTACCAATCCACGAATACCTAGCAAGAGTTACTTGCAAGCTCACCCAACAGCCTTTCTTATTTCACTTTAATTCGTTAATTCGAATCAGTGATTCCATAACATAAACCTGGGGCGATATACTGCTCAACTTTTGTGCACTTAACGCAATGCGTTAACTTAATAAACAAACAACGTTAACGCATTGCGTTAAGTGCAACAAAAGTTGAGCAGTATACTGCCCCTGGTCACTTAAAAATTAGCTGAAAGTCCAACACAATCGTGGATTCGTCGCAAAGAAACGATAGTAACTTCTACCACAACGCGAATGTTTTTTTAATGCGCTTGAATTGAGAATTGAATCCATCCTTTCAGAAGGTGCAGCGACCTTGACAGACAGACACTCAGTTCATTTGCGCGAACAACAACAACCATAATAATGAATAACTAGCACTGTTAGCCTAATAAGAGCAGATTTAAAAAAATATTCCCCCATCTTGGTGTGGTAGACGGATGGCTGGCAACTCCTAAGCGAGCTCGTATAGCGCTTTGATCGCTTTCTCGTCACAGGAGGATAAATATGCAACTAACGAACTAACTAATTAACTAACTAAATGCAGTTTTTTAGTTCATGCTTCAACGTATATCGTTTAGTCCCTGTCACCTATTTCTCGACCATTTCTTTTATTTCTTTTTTTTTTATGTGTTAGTCCGGTCGTTTGATGAAACAAAATACTGTGTCGCTAAATTCAAAACAAATGCTGACGATACAAGCAGCTTTCAGACAACTGCCAGAGTTAAATATGAGTTACAGTTTCGACTATTAGATAAAGTCTCTTCAGTGGTGCTTAAAACTTCAAATCCATGAAGTAAATCCATCAACATACAATGCATTCTACCTAGCACCTTTAAAGGTTGCTTCTATATCAAACTCAAGTTTTTGGCCCCAAACAACGATACCCAATGAAAGAAAATAAACCACTAATCCACAACTAAGTTCCCGGTAGCCTAACTAGCCCACATCACTATAAGCCCCTATGGCAACCCACTAATTTGCAGCTGCAGACGCGTTTCGACCTTATTATGGTCTCATCAGTGCAGCATAGCAACCTCCCACCTTCCTAAAAAAAAAAAAAAAAAAAATTCTAACCTTCAAAAGAACTACACACTCCTAATCTAAGCCTCTCCTCGTTCTGCTCAAGGTAGAACATTTGAAATAAATTGCTAGTAAACTTATATCTGTTGCTAGTAAACTTATATTGTTGCTAGTAAACTTATATCTGTTCCTCCAAACCATTCACATAGTGCTCTCTCATTGGCGTACGCAAGGGGTCAGAGCTGTTTTAAGACATTGGGGGACTAGAAGGGTAATTTTACTAGGGCACCTCATGCTTTTACGGACATTTGTTCAGAGAACGGGATTTACCGGAGGCCTCGGGACTATACCCCCCGCCCTTAATCTGGCCTTGCAGGGAGCTTCTACGTTTGATTTCTCCTCAGGCTTCTTTTGTTACACGTTAAAAGTAATTATCGCTTAGATTCTATTGAAAAAACGTGTCTTTTTCAAATTTTTTGCGCCCCCCTCTCTCATAAAAGTTTTGTGTACGCCCTCGAATTCTCCTACAAACAACGCAAAGACTTTGGAGGATTTTTTTAACCGTCGGAAGCTGACCATTTTTCAGTGCAAAGTTGGCCATTATTTTTCGTTTTTAAGTTACACGCCCCAAACAGCAGATTAGTGCACTTGCAGAAAAACATCATCAGGCTAATGTTTAGTGAAAATTCTTGCTATCAATTATTCATGATTTGAAAGCAATCACAGCGCTCACACCAGCTTTGTCAAGTATGTCAAGCTTCCATAAATGACCCAAAATAAAAGACGAAATGTGAACATTATAAACAGTTTGTGAAGCGGTTAAAATAAACTGCTACAAGACAATGCTGGGTAGACGTTGTCTTTGATTTCTAGTTGATGAAAATCCTACATACACAACTAAACCCAAAGACGTACCGGCAAAAAACCTCGAGTGTTTGAACAAAAACCTTAAAAACGGAGCTATTCACAAGGAACAGTACATGGTTCACCAGCACTGCAAAAGACCAACCCGCAAAATAAGTAACTCACCGAACCCTGTAAGGGACCTAACTAAATCCAAACTTAGCCAGCCAGACAGGGGGCAGAGATGGAACCGGTTCGGATTTTCTCGACCTAACCGGTGTTTTTTCTTATCGAAGGTTTATGTGCAGTGTTCAATAGGCCTAAACCTAATGAGAAACTGTGGTTTACACTAACTTTGTCACTAAATGCATTGAGCGCGTAGAATTTTATCTAATAAAAACAGTATTTGAACGAAAGCAAACTTCACCTGTTGATTTGTTTCGCTTGGATAAATACGAAGCTGGCATTGTTCGACTTTATTTGATTTGACTTTGACATTTACCTGTGTTACTCGCTGTATATCGATTCCATTGAATGGTTAGCATAAATCCACTGGTGGTAAAACCAGTATTTCATAAAGAGGCCCTCAATTTCTTTTTTAAACCGCTTTAAAATCTTTTTTTTGTTAAACCATTTTAACAAACGCCACAATCAGCCCGAGCAGTTACGTCACCACCCGACCGGCTCGCGCACATGGAAAGAAGCTAAATCCCATCGGCTACGATAGAGGGGTACGGTAATGGAATGTAAAAGCATCACAATCCTGCTAAAAAAAAAGAGAACGTCAACTACGCTGACAAGTATGCAAGTCTCACTGTTGAAAACAAACAACAAACCTTTGTTTTCAGAATGTGTGATTTGTTGATGCCGTTTTTCATAACGCTGTTTTGTTTAAAAATTACATATCGGTATGTATATTTCGGTTGGTGTTGATGTATATTTTAGTTGCAACAAAGGAAAATTTGACCGTTTTTTCGACCGGCTTGACCGGCCGGTCGAAGAATCTTGACCTGACCTATGACCCGACCGGTTTCCATTTCTGCCAGAGGGGCCCCGGGGCACTGCCCACCTATTTTTATTTTTGACACATGAAGACTTTTTTTAGAGATTGATCTATAAGGGCGAACGAAAACGGAACTTCTCATTGTTAAATACGGCCCTGCCACCCTAAGAATTTTTCATGAAGAAGACTAAGGTGCGTTTACCGATAAGCGGCATGCGGAATGCGACTACCACTACAAACTATACTGGACAGCGGCTACCTGCGATTAATGCCATATAAAATTTGCTAGCCTGCGCTGCGCCAAGCAAGCTGATTGTTCAATGATGTCGTAACAATCAAACGTGCAATGTCTCATTCCCGTCGTCAAGGTTATCTCAAAACATTTTTTCATACCGGGCGATGAAATGATAAAAATTGTTTAGGTACAATTCCTTCATATCGCGTGTTTTTTTCCGCGTTGTCGCACCAAAGCTCAACGTCAAAATGAGATAAACAAAAAAACTAGGTAGTCGCGTCGTCGCTTGTCGCGTAACGGTAAACACGCCTTCAGAAAGCAATATGGCTCACCTCCAGTAAAAATATTCACGTCTAATGCGACCTATAAAAGCGATCAATATCTCACTGATCGAAAGCTGCTGCTATGTCGTGGAATATAGGATGACGTCATCATAATCAATATTTCGCAGAAATAACACTCGTTACAGCTGCTTTCCACGGTTCAACAACATTTTGTAAACAAAAGTGATTCTTCGTTCAGTTTACAAATATTTTTAAAAACTAATAGAGGTATCAATTCCAAAGCAGATAGATTAATTTAATCTTTCATCACGTCAACAATTTACTATCTGCCACTATCATGATTCATTTTTCCACACCAGGCAAATTCCACTAATTTTTAATCTGGCAACATTACAACGTTACCTCATATTTGACACATCGTCCCCGCGAGCCATATGCTTTGTGAATTAATGACTATGAGGAAGTTGTTTTTGCCAGGCGACAGCGAGGCAATATGTCCATTCTAGGCTACTGAAGCATAATTTTATTAACAATTTTTAGAAAGATAAAGTGATTGCACCAATGTTGGTAGATGTTGCTGTACAGTGTTTTATTTTAAGGCACTCCTATAATGTGCAGAGTACAGGATATATGCAAATAATACAACGCATCGATCCCTCAAACTTTATTATGCTTGCGGTATCACGCCGTATCGTATAACGGGTGGCGGCGGGGTCCATCTCCACGGCTTAGCGCCTGGAAAACACAGCTTCGAGGAAACATGTCGAAAACTTTTGTGTAAGTTTATTTGCAAAGCCTGAACTTAACTAGGTGCAGCGACCATGCTTTTTTTAGTTTTTAAATTCATTGTTGGGTTATATATTGCATGCTTTAACGGTTAACGTTTTGTCGCTGTTACCTTTTTTTTGGCCTTATCTTGTGATATGCGTTGTTTTTGCCTACTTTGATGGTCGTTGAATAAAACATATTACCACTGCTATCTTGATTGGCATTCGTTCGTTTCTCTTAAATTACAACCACAAAATTTTTCCTAGAAAAATTTTAACATTTTCTTGATACCTTTTCCGTCTTAGCGATGATCAGCACTGAGGGAAGCGGTCAATTGCGCAGGCCCGTCGCCAAAGGTGAGCAACAAAGAGAAATGCTGCATTGCACCACCAAAAATAGATGTTGGCCACTCCAAAATATTTTCAACCCAACTTACAGCCTTCTTACATTTACAAGCTGCAAAATGCCCACCAGGACAAGTGCTTAACCCGGATAACCACTTTAACAGCTGAAACGGCCAAGTGGTGAGAGCATCCTTCTTTGGAGCTGTTGACGCGGGTTTGATTCCGACTCGGGTCAAACCAATGACTTTAAAATTGGTATTTACAGCTTCCCTGCTTGACGCTCAGCATCAAAGGGACAGTGTGAGGAACAAGCCGGCGAACATCCTTGTTGTGTCGTAGTGCCGTGGCCCGTTGGAAAAGAGACTTAGCGGTATTCCACTTCCTAGAGTGATAGACCGATGGTCGGCAACTCCTAAGCAACTTCGTCAGAGCGCTTTGATCGCTTTCTCGTGATAGGAGGACAATTATGCAACTATAAAGCACAAGTAGTACTATCCGACAATTGTTAGATTAATTATTGGCACATCAGTGCGCAAAACCTTTTTTTCGAAAGCGCTAGCCGCGGAGATGACCCCGCAACTCGTTAAACTCTTCGACACAAAACCGTGAAAGGATTTGATTTTTTTCCGCTCGGCGAGCACAATTTTTTCTCATCATAATCGCATAACACTCGAGGTAAACAAACGTTACACATTAAATAAACTTACTTGAAAATGTTGATGTTCTAACATTTCTTGTTCTTGTTTCATTATTTCGAACTTGATGTACGTCAGACTCACAGCCAAGGTCACTCCACCCACGCACAGCAGCGCTGCACCAATGATCGCAATCTAATGTAAATCACTCGGTAATCTATTTTTATTGTGTACGAGTGGTACTGGTTAGTAGCAAGACTGTGGCTGACGAGGCCGGATTTAGACAATCAGAAAACAATGAGAGCCATTGTCTATTTTTTTTTATTCGGGTCTTCTATCCCATTTCTCAAACAAGGTCAAAATTGAACGTCGAGGCCCTAGGCTTCAGCCTGCCAACCCTATGGTTAAATCCGACCCTGGTGGCTAACCATGTTTTCGTACTGGGAGTTGTGGTAGCCAGTATCAACGGTTTAAAAATTCACTGCATTTCTGAGAATTTTTTTAACGGGGGTCTAAATAACGGAATAAATAATTATTTTGCATTTTTTTGCGAGGAAAATGTCGAAGTCAATCATACACCTTAGCACGCATTGCAAAAAATTTCAAAATAACGAGGGCTTTTGCCCTTCTAGAGACGAACCTTACAATCCCAACACTACAATTCAGTAGGTTTATTTAAATGAAATTACGCTTTTAAAAGTTCAACTAGTTTTTTGTCGACGCTACATTTTTGATTCTTCTTTGAAGTAAAATAATTAGTTTTCAAAATAATTTTGGGAAAAAAAAACAGGAAAAAGCACAGTTAAAACATGACATAGCATCGTGTAATTATACTACAAACCATGGCGTACTATACATACACTACAGGCCATTTCATCGCGCACGACCAATCAAAAACTTTGGCGGTGTGTGGTTTGCCATTGTTCTATGGACTTGCAATAAATGCGAGTTGTTGTTCACAATTGTGTGATTGCAAGCACACAATGCATCTTAAGGTGTGTTTACCGATCCGCGACAGGCGGCAACGCGACACGCGATTACAATTTCATAGTTGTTTATCGAGCTGCGATAACGTGATTGACTTACAAATTTTCCATTTTGTATTTTTTTCATTTTCCACTACAAAGTCACGTGATCGGTTTTTATTGGCTGGAATATTGCGACAACGCGTCAAGAATCGAACAGGTAAATATTTTTTAATCGCGTGGTTTTTGCCGCGATGTCGCAGCAGGTTTTCGCGTAATCGGTAAACAGTGAAACAAAACAAACAAAGTGCGAAAAATTTTTGTCGCGTGTCGCGTTGCCGCCTATCGCGGAACGGTAAAAACACCTTTACCAGAGATTAAAGGATAGCCTAGCGTAGTTGCACAGGCTTTCTTGAGTTTCAAAAAATTGCGACTAAGGTGTAAGGTTATTGGTTAGTACCCGCACGGGTACCAAAACTATGCTTACGATGGAACTAGCCTAGGCTATTCTTCGTTACGCTGAAACAATATTTAGGCGCTAGAAGGAAGTGATTGATACTCATGGGCGTCAGCTGAGCCTACTGTATGTTCTTGAACAGAAGCCGCCTTTGAACAGAAACCGCACGAATTGATTAAAAAACAATAGAAGCCGCAACGGGCGTAACCGTTTCTTTACTAATACAACAAAACCAAAGCAAACTCATGCATAGTATGTTTCATTTCAACTACAGTATCAATGGTCATTTTCATCATCATCAATAGTACCGGTACCGATATTTTTCAAACAAATGCTCTTTTGTTTCTACCTAATTATTCACACTTTCTCCGTCTGGATTTGCTGAGCGCTTTTCACAGACGCGACAAGAATAGCAGCCGTTGTATTGACGGTAGGGTACCACGTGATGGCCTACTATTGAGTGTTTCACGAAAGAGACAATAGAATTGCAGCTGATTTAGTGTTTGCGTTTTTCTGTCACTGATATATTAATTTAAATGGTCTCTGGACATCATTTCGAAGACGAAAACGTTCATACAAAAAACTGAAGCCCAGCTTCAAGCTCAGCTCGAACAGAAATCGCACAATATGTTTAAAAATACAAAATAGTAGTCGCGGCTTTTATTCAAGAAAATACGGTATTTCAGGAGGGTCAATCGCATCTTTACAATATTTTTCTCTTGTCATCACTTTTCTGAGTCATAAATATTTGAAAATCAAAAATTCGTGGAGAGGGGGCGAGTTTTCCTTGTGATCCTGCTAAGCGGATGCCTATAGTGATACAGCAGATTTTACTAACTAAGCCATTGGAGAAAAGCACATCTCGTGGTATTTCAACAGTTACAGTATAATGCAGGCTCATGCATGCGTCCTCAAAGAAATATTTATTTGCTGATAATAATGGCTACTCCAAAGAAAAACTATTCAGATGGCCAGTTGAGGAAAATAAAAGGAAGCGATGGTTGAGCGTTATTCCCAGTGATACTACTCCAAACACGACAGATACGATAGTTTGTGAGAGGCATTGGCCGAATGGTTTTATGAAATTGAGATGCAATATGGTAAATACTAAATAGAGACCACTGAACCTTCCTTCACTTTTTTCTAGTGTTAAACCAAGTTTGCTTTCAACATCTGTTTCTACCCCTAAAGTCTAGTAGACAAACCAGTTGACCTTTGGCTGAAGTGCGGGATAAATTGGCTGATGAGCAAGATGTTTTTAACCAAACGGACAGATTTTGCAGTTTTAAGAGTTATCAAAGTAAGGAAGAACTGGCTGACCAAAATATCGGAAAAATCTTTTAAGTACATTCCTTCCATCCCTTCACCTGTTATACTTCGCGCCTTCCGCCATCTCTTTGTTACCAAGCACGCTGGCAGTATGTAGAATGGGACTATTACTGGTGAAGGATCTGCTTTATCGAAAATCCTAACGACACAAAGCTATCGCCCCTAGCGTATGTTAAAAGGTAGCTATAACGCAAGCAAAACAAAAATAAATATTCTTTTTCGATGGCACGCACCTAAATTGATTTCAACATTAAATGCATAAGTTAAATTTTTTGAGCATTTTTCGAAATTTTAACGGATTTAATCAATTTTTAGTAAATATTTATGACGTAATCATGACGTCATCATTCCAGAGCGACAGTGTGACATCACGTTACAATCGCTATGCAAAGACATTTGGTTGATTTTTGTTACACAATGCGTTTAATGATCGCAAACCCTTAAATACTTTTCGCTTCTAGTTTTGCCTCCAGCTCGCACGTTGGTTTGGCCTGATATATATAGCACGCCATGAAACAAACACAAAGCTTTGTAGATTATAAGATTAACTGATGAATATAAAACCAATCTTGCATGTTCCTTCTTTATTCATGCTCAAAAAGTGAAAACATATTAAAATAGACGTAATCTAGCCTTGGTTCTTTTCTTCTTAGGACTTAAATTATTTATAAACAGCACTTACTGCGTCAAGAAACGGCTTGTTCATAGCTCCAAAAACAAACATGCTAAGACCAACAGACGCAGTAGTAAATCCGACAAAGGGTAATACAAAGCATACGAACCATTGGCAGCTGTAAAAATTAATCTTTGCATATTCTTATTTTTTTATTTAGTTGCATATTTATCCTCCCATCACGAGAAAGCGGTCAATGCGCTATACGAGCTCGCTTAGGAGTTGCCGGCCATCAGTCTGTCTATCACACCAACATGGGGGAATCCCGCTAAGTGCCTTTCCCAACGGCACAAGTAAACTTGCCGGCTTGTTCTCCAAGCTGTCCCTTCAATGCTGAGCGTCAAGCAGGGAAGCTGTGAATACCAATTTTAAAGTCATTGGTTTGACCCGAGTCGGAATCAAATCCGAGTCTACAGCTCAAGAGACAGACGCTCCATACCACTCGGCCATCTGAGCTGTTTAAAAATAACCCTTCGGCAGTGTTATAGGCGTCTTTGATCACTCCACCAACCTCTGCTGTCGATTTTTAAATAGCGTTATGCGTTTCCCCAACTACAAACCCCAAAGCATAGTGGGTTTGCCTTGCGAAAGGTGTTATCAGTGAAACCAAGTGCTCAATAATCTTACAAGACTATAGCAAAAAATAATTCGATTAATTTGGCAGCATTTATTCACAAACTTATTCATTTATTAATCTGTGACTGCATAAATTTTGAAACATGTAGTACAATAATAATTGTAAGCAAAATCGAATTCTAGAGAGATCATTTTTGAGTAAGCGTGTATAAACAACACTACATGGTTGGAGTAACCCGACATACAATGGTCGAATCGTGTGAGCTAGATGTCGGAAAACATTCCTTATCCGCCATCTTCCTTTTATGATGCGATCCCGAAACACGTTTATCTGCGCTGTCCAATCAAATATTGCTGAGAAGCCTTGTTAGCATTATGTAGATTATAAAGTTTGTATCGGCCGGTTGGCATAGTGTTTAAGGACATTGGTTTAGGAAGTCTCGGGTTTGTCTTCCTGTCCGGTCAAATTGGACACAGTGTCGCCCATGGCTCACCACAGCTGCGACGTTTCTTCGGAGCTATGTTGCTCAGACGCTAAGCCGCGAAGATGGACCTCGCCACTCGTTGCACGCTTCGGCGTTATAGGCTAGCCTACTATATTGAAGATTTGGCTACGAGGAATATACTTCCATCGCGATTGGCTTCAGCTGAGAATCGAACCCGTAATGAAGATTCTGTAACATGCGCCTACAGCTACATTGAGCCGCTGAGTTAGTGCTTAACTTCATCATAGGTACAAGCCAATTTGCCCCGGGCTGAATTAGGGCCGGGCCCCTCAGTAAATCGCGTCCTCTAAACAAAGGACTTCTGCTAACGTAAAAATCAGGTCTGCAAAAATGCATGGGGTCTCTTTGAAAAATTAGCTGTGATGCTCCCCCAAATTCTTACTACGGCCCCGCCTCTACCAACTAAAAACTGTGTAAAACTGAAGACTTACTTTCTCCGTTTTATTGACAGTTTGTGAACAGGTTGCTGCACTTCACACAATCCGATTCCTGAACAATCTTCGTAGAAATGATGAAGATAACTTTTCACGCCAAATTTGTACGAATTACAGTTGCTCTCTTCCATAATCTGATTCTTATTTTACAATTCAGTTGTCACCTTTTCAAGTTGATTCTCAAAATTTTACAATTTTATTTTTAAAACCGCCATTTTCTATTACAGTTATCGAGCTCAGATGGTCGAGTGGTAAAAACGTCCGCCTCTGGAGCTGTAACCTTAAGTTTGATTCCGAGTCGGGTCGAACCAAGGACGCAAAAATTGGTATTCTCAACTTTTCTGCTTGACGCTCAGCATTTAAAGAACATTGTGGGAACAAGCCGGCAAATTTGGTTGTTGAGCCACGCATCTTAGTGTGGCAGAAAGATGGCTGGCAATTCTGTTAATTCGGTGCTTTTATCGCTTTCTCGTGGTAGGAGAATGAATATGCTACTAAACAAACACAAGGAACAGTGACAGTGATAAATATTGCTAACAACGCTTCCAATATTATGAATAACGGTACAACTTTTAAGAATTATTAAAAAGAAAATGTAATAGGCTACATAATGTTAAATTCCCCCGACCTATCGAAATTTACAATACCATTAATTCTCTAAATCCTCTTAAAACCTATCGACACGATATTATCTCATCGTATTTTTTGCGACTGAGTTATAAAGTGTTAGCGCCTATTCTATCTCAACTTTTCCTTCACGTCTTTGAATTGGGTTATTTTCCTCAAGATTGAACTGCCGAAGTAATTCCGGTTTTAAATCTGGTAATAAGCAGCTAGTTAACTACTATCGCCCAATCTCTCGTCTTCTCCTAGCTTATCACAATTTCTTGATCAACTTATAAAATCTCGTTTTTTCCAAATTTTTTGATAAGCAAATCATTTTGTACAGTTACCAATATGGCGTCAGAAAGTCGTTCCATAGTGCATGCACTGCAGCTAGATGTCACTAGTCTATGCTATGATTCAATTAAAAAATATTCGGCCCCACTAATAACGGATTTCCGAAAAGCCGTAATTGGGCATAGTGTCACATCAAATTCTTCCAAACAAACTAAGCCTAATCACTATCGAATTTGTGGATCTGCTCACTCGTTAATAAAAAGCTACCTTAACGAGCGAAAACAATAAGTTAGCTTCAATAAATGTGTCTCTTCCATTAACCCCATCAGAATAGGTGTACCCCAGGGTTCTATACTTGGGCCACAGCTTTATCTTATTTAAGTAAATGATCTTTGTAACGCCACTACCTACGATCCCAGCAGGGCCGGCGCCAAGGGGGGCCAGGGGAGGCCTGGCCCCTGAAGACAGCGGCTTTTGTGCTTAATTTCAAACTTTTGCCCTCCTGATAAACGCATTGCCCCCCAAGTCGACTGCTGTTGCGCCGGCTCTGGATCCCTGCGTGTTTGCCGATGATATTTGCCTTTTTCTCAGTGAATCATTTCTCCCAAATCTTGAATTGATTTTAAATATTGTAGCACAGAGCCAAAAAATCTCAACCATTGGTGCTGCGTAGCGAACAAACTACAGATAAGTCCTCAAAAATCGGCTATCATCATCATTCCTCCAAAATTGAATGCTTCTGCACCGCAACAACTCACACAAACACTTAGTTATAACTGTTAGACAACAAGCTAAATTTCAAAGCACACATTGAAAAAATTATCACCGAAATACGTTACACATTTTCTACGTCTTCTTTTATAATAGACCTACTCATTTATTATTAGGTCTCGCTGTCTGGGGTAATACTATAGGCTACATTTCTATCGATATCAGCTCAATTGCAGAGGCTTCAAAAAAGACCATTAGATAGTCACCCAATTCCAATACGCACACCAATCTCGCCTAAATTTTATGAATTGGGAATTTTGAAATTTTGTGATCTACATACTTATGACCTAGCGGTACCGCGCGCAGGTGACAGATCCTACGTGACGGGTTCAATTCACGGTAGGAGCCGATCGCATTTTGACAAATGTAACGGGTGGCTGCCGCCTCGAAGAGCGCAAGCTCACTTCGCAGTCTTCCTCAATTGTTGTTGAATTTTCAGTTCAATATAATTTGAAAATAACCTCAGTTATTTATTTATGAAACAGCAACACTTATGCACCACCACTCTAAGCAAACCCTCCCTTCTCCGATCTCTTTACTCTTCGACAAATTATTGAACATTCATGGTCGCAACACTTGATCTGTAGCGCACAATTATTATCTTCTTCCTAAATTCTCAACCAATAGATGTCAAAATTCAATTCAATAACAAGGAGTGAAATTTTGTAATTCCATACCATGCAATTTGAGAAATCAATCGCATATATTTGAAATTTAAGCTAAATCACAAAAGCATTCTTCTCAACAGCTACTTATAAATTTTGGAGCACAGTATGAAAACAAAACGCTTACAACCTTTTCGTTTAATAATGTAGGCCTACTTTTTTTTCATCATTTTTTGACACTACATCCCATTGTCTTTTATGTGTGGCTGCCTGACTCAAAGACCTTAGCCGGTCTTTAGCAGTCTCCACTGTCTCCCTGCAAGTAGTTAACTCATATATTTTCTTGTTATTTTGTTTTGTTTTTTCTGTGTGCAGGTGCTTCTTCCTTGTATACACTCGCAAATAAATTAGTTTCAATTAAAAAAAAAAAAAATTCAGTGGAGGGCAGCAGAACTTTTTTGTGCTTCTATTTGGCAATGGCATGACGCTTGGCTTAGCAAGTTGAGCCAAGCTCCTTGACTTTACTAAAGAATAAAGAAAGCTCAGCTTAGGCTTTTTCTGTAATACTTTTTTTACCCCTAACTTCCCAAACAGTGGTCTTGCAAACAGCAGTTGGTTACGATATTGGTGCTTGATGAATAGCACAGTTGGTAACTCTTTGACTATAGGCCTAGCTGTATCTGCTTTTTATACACTTACGTTTCTTCCCAATCAACTCCATTACCTTCACAAAACCACAAAAAAAGAACTTTCTGGCGACAGTAACAAGCTTTGTTGAACCGCATTTACTACAATAAATATTTGGTTGTTTTATAGGCGCGTTTTAATAAATAGGGTAGCTCTACGAGTGATTTTCTGTTAATTCCAGCTGATTGATCGCTTCTGTTTCGTTCTCCACTCGAGCTCTGTCGTTAATTGACATACTGAGTAGCAACATTTATATCGTATGACCCAGCCAAGTATCGATGCCAGTTTTCTAACATACGCTCTAAAAACCTCTTGGTCAAGCGGCTACTACTATCTGCACTGAGCGCGCTGCTTGCCTCGTGACTAGCACGCTTGTTTGCACCCGCATTTACAGTATTGATTAGAAACGTTATAGCTGCCTTCTGTACTTGCAGAAATTTTGCCCGCATTTTATTGATTTACATTCACGTCTTTATAAAAACTTTAACAAAAATTTTCAAATTTCAACCAGTAGATCGGTAGAAAGTTTGCTTAGTGAGGATAATGATTGATTGATTGAATTCTAATGGGTTAAGTCAGGCTAAAATTATACGAGGTTATTATTTACTCTTAACACTTAGAAGTCGCTATTATTGTGCGAAAAAGTTTTTAATGGCGTCATGGTAGAACATTTGGTACCAAAATTACCGGGGCTTCAGTCGTCCTACATTATTTGTACGCATTCTTATGCTACTGAAAGTGGCCGATATACCTTTACTCATAAGCTAGCTGTTTCTCTAGATTAAGCTACAGGCATTTTTCCACCGAAGGAAAGGGATTATCTTACGAGAATAGATACAATTTGTCTAAAAAGTTCAGATAAGAAATTCCTCTTGTCTCATCTGTTATCATTACCTTGCAGTAACGCTTTTACAGGACATGCATTCAGTGGCGTAACCAGTGAAAATTTTAGGGGGTTAGAAGAGCAAGATTTAGACAATAAGTGCCCCATTTTTACTTGCCCCTAGTGATGAACACATTAAAGCGTCATTGCACAACTTATATCAGCGTATTGCAAACCAATCAGACACGATTGATTTAAAATACAACACAACTTTTGATACACAGTTTAGTTTGCATATCATCATTGCTAGCTCAGCAATATCTTTTCAAGTCTTGACAACATATTTTCTATTATTATTATGAAATTCTATATTTCAGTTAAGACAGAGGTAAATGATGAGATAAATTTAGTTGTACCGGTAGTATTTTATCGGTACTACTAAACACCGCAAAGGACGACAAAGGACCTTAAATTGATCTACTAAATACCGCAAAGAACAACAAAAGACTTGGAATCATACCATAACAAAGAACAACATAGGACTGGGTTAGGTTAGGTCTAGGGTTAGATTAGAATTATCAAGTGCTTTGTCGTACATTGCGATTTTTAGTACATCAATTTGAGGTCCTTTGTCGTCCTTTGCGGTGTTTAGTAGGACCCGTATTTTATTATTGGCATCAAACCAACCAATCAATAAATACAAAATGTGAATGTGAGCGACACAAATTTATGCGAACTTTGACGGTTCAAAACTCTTTTGGATTATGAGCTCAGTTGAAAATAACACGCTCACATAATAATTGTTGACTTATGAATTCTATCAGTGTCTGCTGTGCTGGTTCGCGTGAATGAAACAAGGAACGTTTGACATAACGTTCGAGTCTTGCATAAAACCCCGATTTGCTCTTGTTGTGAAGTGATAAGAATAAGATGACCAACATTGGGAATATATTTTATCATCACTGGTTTAAGCCAACTCTGAATCGAACCCCAAGTCTGTCGTTCCAGAAGCAGATGTTTTCTCCACTCGGCCATCGGGGAGATAATGATTTCTTTTGGAGCATGGTTGATGGAAATTTTGTGCACTTTAATCACAAATAATAAAGCCAAAACGAATTGATACATATTCAAATGAGACGTTTCGGTTAAGTTTCGCTAATCATTATCAATCTTATTCAAATAGAATTTCTATTTGAATATCAATTTTATTCAAATAGATCTTTTCAAATCTATATAATCGATAAAATTGATCATAGATCTATAGATCAATTTTATTCAATTTCAAATAGAATTTCTATTATCAATCTTATTCAAAGAGAATTTCAAATAAAATTTCTATTTGAATAAGATTGATAATGGTTAGTGAAACTCAACCGAAACGTCTCATTTGAATATGTATCAATTTGTTTTGGCTTTATTATTTGTGATTTCTTTTGTTTCACCATTTTTCCAACTTTAAAGCAAGCCCATCATCGCCACATTGGCAAGTGTGTAGTTGACACTTTAACGTTTAAGAACGCTATACTTTTACTTCAGTAGTTTTTAAATGATTACTATTTTACCTTTATTTAAGCGCTTTTTTAGTCAATACTTTCTACTTTACTTCGAGTAGTTTTGCCGTCAGTAACAATACTCTTATTACAATTTCAATTTACTTTTCACACCACTGCATACAGCACATTGCTCTTCCGGGCCTACCTTCGGTTATGTTCAAAAATCAAAACTGATTCTCACGAGCTGTAGGCTATTATAAAACTAAAACAATCATTTTAAGAGTATTAGGATCATAGTTCTCCGTAATATAAGACTAAACCATGCCCACCAGTAACTTTGATCCACAAGCACAATTTTCTCCAGCTCTAAAGGCCCGCGCCCGTCTACACTATGCTTATTTTAAGCGCTTAAGCCTTGAAAGCCCAGACTTTCGGTCGCCAATCTTCATTTCTTTATTATCACTGTCGGAGCAATCGGCTTGCTCGCTTACTTCAAGAAATAATAAACAGACAAAAGATGGAGCTGCTTAAGCGCTTAAAAAGCTCGCAGTGTAGACCGGGCTTAAGGGTCAAAATTTGCACCACAGAGTTTCTATCCATCAGTGTTTCTCGTAACAATCATTTTATAACTTCGCATCGATGCTTTCTCCTTTTTGCTTGGCGCTCAAGCTGTCGGAGCGAGAGGTCAGGCGTTCGATTCCCGGGCGGGTCAAATCGGCACAGTGTCGCCAACGGCTCGTCACCGCTACGACGTTTCTTCGGAGCTGTGTAGCCTTAGCGCTAAGCTGCGGAGATGGGCCTCATCACTTGTTACACGCTTTGGCGTATTACTGCGAGTAGGTTATAATGAGTATTTGATATTTTTATTTTTGACTTTGTTAAAGTACCCAACAAAGTGGCTGGGTGGTGGAGTGTCCCGTTTTTTCACTTTTTTTTCTTATCCCTTAGTTTATACGATTTCTAGCGCGGAAATCGTCACCTAACAAGAACCCAACATTTTTTTTTAAACAAATTGCCATCTTGATACTTTGGGGGGTGCAATAGGTTTTTGTGGGGAGCAAATTCCAGATTTTCTCGCAAGGCAATAAGTACAGCTCCTAGTGCAATAGTTTTTGTACCAATCGATTCAGAAGAAGAGGTTTCCTATCTGTCTTTAATACATTATGCATCTCTAATACCTTATTTTTCAAGTTATCGTTAAAAAACTGATTTTTGAGCTTCTCTTATTTGTGGAATAGTAGGTATAATACAAAATCAGTCAATAATGTTGCTTACGAATCATTTATTATTAAATTAAATCGATTTCGGTTAATAAACCATCTTCAGTACCTTATTCAAATAGAATCAGTACCTTATTCAAATAGTTTTGAGCTTTTCGCATTACTTTAATCTGACATGGCGTTAAACTATGCACTACGCAAGAGATCTATTGCGCACAAAATGATCAAAAATGACGTTGTTATGACTAAATAATACCTCCTGCTACTACCTAGAATTATGGATGCTTTGGAAAAATTCCATTAAAATTTCAGTTGTCAGTGTGCAGTTTGAGCTAGGTGGGCAGTTTTCAAACGTTAAAATCTGGACTTCTTTGTAAATACTATTTGTTGCTACACATCAGCCAGTTCCGCACGTGGTAGTAATGCCCGATGACATTTTTTTAGTTGGCAAAACATGCTCTTTCGTTTCTTGAGCAAATCTACATTCCTCCATCTTACAAAACATATTGCTCACTTTTCAGCACTTTGTTTAGCTCAGTGTGGCTCAACTGCAGGCCCGCGAGGTAATTTTTAAATCTTTGCTTTTGTAGTTATCGACTGCGTGTACGTTTTTTAATTCAATTCTGAACAGTCTGTACAGCATCGCTTCATAACTTACGAGGTGTTTTATTCATCGAATTGCAACGGATTACTTTTCAATTTGTTGCAATTGTAGGAGCCGAAGGGCAGGTCCACGTTGGTAGCAAAGCGGACCAGCCGGGGCCAACAGGCAAAGTAATAACACACCCGACTTCCACACGCTTGCTTAAAACTCTCGGTCGTACAGAGTCCTTCACAATCGCTTTTAATTGCCTAGCCCAGGGGTTCTCAACCGGGGGGGAATTCCCCACCAGGGGAGAATTTTGCATTTGCAAGGGGGGGATTTTATATTTGGGATTTTGTTTAAAATGTAATATAATTTAAGCATGCACTAGTTGTTGCGTCCAGTTCTGCAAGTTAATTAATTGTTTTGTGCTGTAGCACTCCCAGCTGCTTTCTACATTGCCACCCATTCGCGCAGCGCACAAATTATAGCCCATGTCGGCTCTGGACTTCGTTCAGAACGGCAACACTTCTGATATGATGCGTTGCTATGTAACAATAAGAAGTATTGAAAGACGTGTATAACGCAAAGTCAGCAGTCATTCTGCCTCTTTGATCACGTGCGATTAATGAGAATGCAGATCCGCATCAGCGTAATAAAGATTTTGCGGCATTTATATCTGGATTGATCTTATTCTTCAGCATCAGTTAGGATTCGAAGTAAAACGAACATGGTTTCGTTCCTTGTGTGAGAAAAGCGAAAGTGAGCACTGACCAGTAAAAATTTATAACATGGGAAGAATTATTTACAGAGGTTGTGAAAGTAGACCGGTGTAGCGTCAGCAGTAATAGTTCAAAGCACATGGTTGTAGTCATATTTTGCCACGTTAGACGCTGTAAGAAGTCGCTACGACTTGGGCTGACGTCGTTGGCGCTCTCGGGCTGACGTCGTTTGTGTCGTCGTTGGCTATAAACGGGGGGGGGGGGATTTATCTGTGAATAAGGAGTAAAAGGGTGCATAAGATGAAAAAGGTTGAGAACCACTGGCCTAGCCTTACTGAAAAAAAATAGCGACAGCTACTTTATGCGGTTGATGGTTATATAACTTAGCCTATATTTCATGCAAAGTAAGCTTATCCAGCTGGCCGAGTTGTTAACGTACGCGCCAATGGAGCGGAAGTTTGAGTTCAAATCGTGGGTCGGTTAAAGCGGACACAGCATTGCCAATGGCTCACCACCGCTGCGCCATTTATTCGACAGAAGCTGTGCTGCTCGGCCGCGTAGATGGGCCCCGCTAACTGATCACACGCTTAAAACGGAGAGTATAATGAAGATTTGCTTTTTACCTGATAAATTTGATCTTCGCGAAATGCCGTATTAACGTCAATAGTAGTACCGGTAGTTTATTTTGTTTCTGGCTTGCCAGAGAACATTCACAACAAAATAAACCACAATAAATTGGATGTTGCAACCATGCCCACTCCTGTATTCTGTTAACTCCTCTTTTCCTACCTGCATGCCATAACGTTAATCGTTTTGTTGCCTCTTCCCTTTTCCTGTGCCGCGTTATCTTTCCTTACTCTTATCGTATTCTTATATTGTGTTGACGGTGCGGAAATAAAAGACACTACTACTACTACTAAAAAATTTAGAAAAAGAACAAAACGACGTTCGTTAACACATGCAGGGGCTGAAACTAAACGAACAAATTTTAGATTTTCGTCATAACTAACAATTATGTTGATCTACTAGCAACAACCAACACTTTCTATTAAACATGGGCGTTCAATCTGATTTAACGTTCAATAGCACAATGTTGTGGTTGGGTTATATTTTGGGGAAACTCAAAATTTAGTACGGCAGAACTGTGCAAATCACAAAATAGGCTCAGATGGTAAGCTAGATACGCACTACTCCACAAACTATAATGAAGCAATATCATTATACGACCTACAGTCATGTTCAAAGTGTTAACACGATTTAATGCTGCTTGCTGAGCTTGATATTAAAAACAAACGACGACGACGAATGCTGCTTGCTGAGCTTGATATTTAAAACAAACTTGTTTTATGAGAAATTTCAAAAAAATCAAATCTTCATTATACTCGCCGTATTACGCCGAAGCGTGTAACGAGTTGCGGGGCCCATCTCCGCGGCGTAGCGCCTGGGCTATACAGCTCCGAAGAAACGTCGCAACGGTGGCGAGTCGTTGGCGACACTGTGTCGATTTGACCGGCCCGGGAATCGAACCCCAGACCTCCCGCACCGATAGCGTGCGCTTTGCAACTGAGCTAACGGCCGGTTATGAGAAATTTGCAAGGGACAAATTAATGTTTCGACTAAAACCAAAGTCTCATAATAAGGTCGAAACGCGTCTGCATCTGCAAATGAGTGGGTTGCCATGGGGGCTTCTAGTGATGTGGGCTAGTTAGGCTACCGGTAACTTAGTTGTGGGTAAGTGGTTATAGGCTCTTTCATTGGGTATCGTTGTTTGGGGCCAGTCGCCTGCCAAAAATAGGGCACAACCTAGAAAAGAGGTGAAGTCGAGATGTCCAGGTAAAGCAATGCAAAAAAGAATCTTTTCAGTCTGGAATGAGTTTAGCCTGGATTGGCTGTGCGTAGCAAGGCTGACGAGACTTTGGTTATAGTCGAAACTTGTTTTAGTTTTTCAAGAAGGAATGAATAAAAAAAAACAAAAAAACGAGGTAAAAAAAACAAGTGCAAAAATAACTGTTTTTTTACATCACTAGATATAACTAAGCTAGGCCACACTGGTTTAGCTCAAGCATGCCTCAAGTCCAGCTCAAACTGCACACTGACAACTAAAATTCTAAGGGAATTTTTTCAAAGCATCCATAATTCCAGGTAACAGTAGGAGGTATTATTTAGTCATAACAACTTGTGCCCAGTTAGATACTTGATCAATTTTTGCGCAATAGATTTCATGCATCTCTTGCGTAGTGCATAGTTTAACGCCATTTCAAATTAAAGTAATACGAAAAGCTCAAAAATCAATGCCAGAGTTACGAACTCGAAGTCTTCATTACCAAACTCGAAACGCAAAAATCCCCGAACTGAACCTCGAAAAAGTCAACTGAGTTGCGAACTTGCCTTAAATTAACAAAAATTGCATGACCTTGGCTTAAACTCGATAAAACTACTTGCAAATTTTAGTGAACTCGATCAAAAACGCCCGCTAGTTCAGAGCCCTGGTCTCTGCACTAATGTCAACAAACAGAACCGAAACCCATATGAATAAAGCAAACCACGCGTTCAATTAAGCAAACCAAATCAGCAAGGCTGCAACTAGATGAAATCATAATCGAGGGGCGTTCATCAAAAATATACAAGTCCTGGTTTGAGTTTTCAATTTTCAGAGTTTTCGGGTTCAGTAACTTTTATCGTATTCGGGCTAAGTTGGAAATTACTTATTTTTCGAGTTCCAGAAAAACGAGTCCAACTGCTGTACGCCTAGATTGCCAAGAACAAAAAAATTACAACCTAAAAAAGATAAGCAAAAAAAATAACAAATTAAAAATCATTGACAACAATATCCGATAGAAAAAAGATCAAATTACATAATTAAGGAGTTTTTGTATATAAGTTAGTAAGTTACAAAAAAGCTAAATACAAAAGCTTACAATGAAATACAATCGGGCTTGCACTAAGAACGGTAAAAATAAACCCTTGACATACAAGAGCGAGGCCAGCAAAAAATTTACGGGAAAAGGCAGAGTCGAATTTCGATGATGAGACACCCTGTTTTCATTTCCTTGCAGTGATCGATTTCTAAAATGAGGTCGCCAATCGTCATATGTCAAGAGAACAGTGCCTCGCTCCCTATGCTGGCTACATCACAGTTCACAGATTTGGGATGAGACGCCTTTGATCATTGATTAGTTGCATGTTAAAAGTTAATACAGGCACAAATAAACACAATTAATAATCCAAATCAGTGCAAGGCTTTTTACGAAAACCAATGATTTAGTCGCACAATATTACTGGTTTTAATATACGGCAAAATTTCAGCAGAGCGATTAATGTCCGATCTTCACTTAAAACTGTTGCAGAAAAAATGACGATGTATCAATGCTTGACCATACGGTCATTTGATTCAATTTTAAGCAACATGAAGTGCAGAGCATTTCAATTAACTTGTAGTAACAGTCGCAGACCAATAGATGATCGGCACAGAAATTTCTAGCCGCTATCATGCATTTGCGGCACTTTCAACGGAAGGTATCACATAAGTCGAAAAGCACGGAAACTTTGAGCAAGTTGTAGTGATTCCAACTGCAAGAATGGATTAAGGGAGGGAGGGAGCTATAACCCCGGACGGAGCCCCACGATGAATCGCATTCGCTAAAAGGTCTGCTGCTAGTTCATGTTAGAATCAGGTCTTGATTCGCTACCCCCCCCCTCCCGAAGTCTTGATTCGCCATGCACACCAAACGAGACGAATTTGAATAAAACTTTTTAGCGCACAGTTTCATACAAATGCATATCATCATTACTAGCTTGGCTTGCATTTTTTCAAGTCTTGAAACAATGCCAACTAACATGTCGGAATTTCGGAGACATTGAAACTGAGTAGGAACTTAAATCGATTTTTCGATTTTTAACAAGACATCAAGATCATAAAGCTGAGAAAATAATACAAGAAAATTTAAAAAAATTCACCGTTTTAAAATAGCCTAACAACTCAAAAAATTTTCTAACAAACAACGCACATCAGCAACAGCGCACTAATAAGATTTTATGCTGAATTTATGACACTAAGTCGCACTTGGTAATATGCGACACTTGATAAGGGCTAGCATATTCTCGAGTCAAAACTTTAGCGAGCACAAAATAAACTTTTGCAGATGCTCGTTACAGCCTACACGCTATTGTTAAAAGACCCTGTAAATATAATACAGTAAACTTTAACTTAAGCACATTTAAAAAAAAATTTTTAAAACAGAATTAAAAAAGTCGAACTTTGTGACGATAAGCTAAAGCAGTAGAAAGTTGTAGTTAATAAAAAGCAGCCATTTTCTGAAAATTTTTTTCACGGAAATCCGGGGAAAAAATAAACATTTTTGAGGAGAATATCTCGCACATCGGCCATTTCTTTGCATTGATGCAGGTGGGGGTAATCAGGATTGTTTGATTCTCGACGAGCAAGCCCGCGCTTCACCTAAAACAAGAAGTTTATCGTTCTGTCACGAGAAAGGGCTTGTGCTATATGATCAAAACTTTTCCATTGATTAAATCAAATCTTCAATAAACTCGCGTTATTTCGCTGAAGCGCATGAGTGGCAGGGTCAAGCTTCGCAGCTTAGCGCCTGGGCAACACAGCTTCGAAGAGACCTAGCAGGGTTGGCAAACCATTGGCTACTGTGTCTGATGTGATCGGCCGGGGAATCGAATCCCAGACGTCGCGCGCCAACAGCGGTGCCTTTAATCACTTTGCTAACAGGCCAACTTCCGTGCATGAACATCAAAGGGACAAGCCAATTTACACGAGCGGGTTGGATTAAGCGGGTTACACGCTTCAGTTTCCGTCAACATTTTTTTTTAGTTAAACAGCTATTTTTTCAACGTGCTTTTCAGCGGGTTGAACCTACCTGTAGCAAACGAGTAATTTACAACTCGCAAAGCTTACTCAAGCAGAACGACGTAAGATTTCGTCTGACGTAAGCGGGTTGGATTTATCGGGTTAACCTGCTTAACTTGTGCATGTAAATTGGCTTAGTGTTGACAACAAGCCGGGAAGTTTACTAGTTATACCTTTGGGAAAGGCACTTAGCGGGATTGCTTCATCTTGGAGAGGTAGACAGATAACTGACAACTAGTAAGCGAGCTCGTCATAGCGCTTGATCGCTTTCTCGTGATAGAAGGATAAGCTAATCAATACAAAAGAAGAAATACACAAACACAGAATTATAGCCCAAAACAAATCTAGTCAACAAGTTACCTCTTTCAGCATATCACACACATGGTCTTTATGAGCTTTCTCCGAAAAAACGTGTGCAATTGCGCTTGTGAACCAAGATCGGAATGAAAGATCTCCTGTGTAAGATATTTAGCATCAAATAACAACGGTAGAGGCGCGTTTACCAACGCGCATCACGTGGCGAAGTAAATAGAGCAGGTTTTCGCATGGTCGGCAAATAAAAAACATTCTAAAAAGCGATCAAAATTGCCGCGCTGCCAAATGCCGCGTATCAATAAATTAAAGCGATCAAAATTGCCGCGCTGCCAAATGCCGCGTATCAATAAATTAAAAGCCAAGGGCTGTGCAAACTACGGCCCGATGCGGCCCGCGGGCACTTACAGAAATACAATTTTTTGCTCTTCACTTGTGGAAAATTGGACATGATCACCTTTTTTGCTCGTCCAATCCGTGCGGCCCTCAGCTTCAAAATTTTTGCCAATGCGGCCCTCAGCTTCAAAATTTTTGCCAATGCGGCCCTTCGTGTAAAAAGTTTGCCCACCCCTGAACTAGACTATAGAGAATCGTGTGGAAATATGGTTCAACTTCTTTTTCCAGCACGCAGTACTTTTAAACGCTTTGAAGTAACGATACTTTTAAACAAACACCTTTTTCATCCATTTTTTTTAGAAAGCTGAGTGTCAAGCAGTTCGGGTGGCTGCTGATTGAAGAGTGCAAACGCAATTCGCAACTCCTACAACACCCAGTTGAATTTTTAGTTGAACATTTGATATTGAAATATCAAGCATTAAAATCATGTGCCTTCAATTTCGACTTCACAATATTGTTTAATAGCTTCCTCCATTCCTCCTATCACAAGAAAGCGATCAAAGCGCTACAACAAGCAGGCCATCTTAGGAATTGCCGGCCATCTGTCTACCACTTTACGATGGGAAATCCTGCAAAATGCCTTTCCCAACGTCACAGCAAGTGAACTTGCCGGCTTGTTGAGCGTTAAGCAGGGAAGCAGTGAATACCAATTTTCAACTCATTGGTTTGGTCCTAATCAGAATCACATTGGAGTCCACAGCTCCAAAGGCAGACGCTTTTGCCACTCAGCATTTGGCTGTAAAACAAGCAATTCACACCTTGTTGAGTAGCAAATGCAATCAAGACGTCAGAACGCCGGGGTAAATTCACGACGCCATCAGTGGCATCTTGCTCAGGTAACATCTTCCGCAAACTCTCTGAAAAACAACACCGGTGAGCAGGCGCAATCTCAATGATAACGTTTGATAAGACCGCCTCAATGATTGGCTGGCTACACTCTTCTATGTAACTAATAATCTTATACCATGACAATCTCGAACATGACCAAACGTTTATTATTCATTATACTCGCGGTATTAAGGCGAAGCGCGTAACGAGTGGCGGGCTCATCTCCACGGCATGGCGCCTAGGCAACACTGTGTCGGATTTGAACTACCCGGGAATCAAACTTGAGACTTCCTACGCTAATAGCGATGTCTTTAACCAGATGGAAAAATGTCATAATCTATCAAACTGAATATATCCATTACATCCCGAGCAAAGTCAAAAAACTCTTACAATGCAGTTTTTTAGACAGACTCTATTTTTTTGTTACATAATCAAAACACAAACCGGCTATACGAGGTGGTGGTCCAGTGGGGTAGACATCTGCGTGATCGCCACTGTCATGAAGGACACCCTGATCTGCTGCATCTGAATATAAAAGCATGAATAAATGCGAAGTTTTGGATTAAGACAAAATGACTTGGACGAATAAATGTCTAATTTCGGATTAAGACTATAGAATAAGACAACTATCGCAAGATTTCAGCACAAAAGGAAAACGTCTTAAAAAGTCTCTTATATTCGGACTCTTCTTCAACTCTGTTGGAGAATGCGACCGCAGACTCCAGCATTTATACTTTTGGCCAAAAACTAATTTAATTAAGTTCAACTTACCACTGAATACACATTTGGCTATGCAGTCAAATATATAAACAGTAGTAGCTGGTTAGAAACCCTATTAGTTTTGTGCTGCATTGCTTGCACGGCTGATAAATGATGATGACAACTGAATCCATGTGATCGAAACGTCCAGCTTTAAGAATTACTGTAACTTTATTTTTCTCCACCTATTTTCGTTCCCTATTTATCATATCTCGATTTTCATTTTTTTTAATTCATTTCTTGGTATCCTTACAATTTCATGAAAAATTCTCGGCCGAGTTGTAAACTTGAAAACAAATTTGATGATTAGCTTCATCCGTACATTTGCCCAATATACTCACCTCCTCGGCAAAACTGAAAGAAGAACATCTTGGGTTTGTTTCTCAGGTGAGGACAGTTGTCATTGTCAAACAACCTCACTACGTCATCGGCTAGAATATACTTTACGTCCGATGCGTAGATAGCGTCGCCCTCGCCTTCTCCTAAAAAAAAACACTCTCTTAATGTTTGAAACAAAATAATCAAATCGCTCACTAGTCAGCGAAACGATTCAGTTTCATTTAACCAATGATCACAAATCAAATTTTCATTATACTCGCCGTGATACGTCGATGTGCGTAACGAGTGGCGGGGCCCATCTCCGCGGCTTAGAACCTCGGCAACACAGCTCCGAAGAAACGGAGCAGCGGTGACGACACTGTGTTGGATTTGATCATCCCGGAAATCGAGCGCAAAAACCTCCAAAAACCGATATCGCCGGTCGGTTGTGAACAGAGACGCAATTAGGAACTTTAAGGCATTAAAATATCAAACTTGCTTATATATATTCGCACTCATGCGAATACGATTACTATTGGTGTAGAAAAAAGTAATGCAGTGAACGAACCAGTGGCAACCCGAATGACTTGACGCTTCAGTTTAAGGCAAACAGCAACAAAGAAACCTCGCAACTTTAAGCAAAAAAAGCACCCAAAATTAGTCGATGATAAAGCTTTTTTAGTAGTGTTTGTTATTTCCACACAGTCAACACGATAAAGAATATAAGAAGGAAATGTAACAACGGTACAAGAAAAGGAAAGAGGCAACAAAACCACTAACGTTATGGCATGCAGGCAGGAGAAGAGTAATAAAACGTAGACAAGGCTGCAACAGTGCAACACCCTAGAATTAATTGAAATTAAAACATGACATAAATTGAACGAAAACGATCATAAACTTACTGTGCTGTCCATGGCTCATTATTATAACAACGCACATAGCAGCATTTGCGTGGTTAGGATTTTCTGAAAAAGTCTTCAAAGTGTTCCACATAACCTGATAATCACAAATCAACGTTAATACCTGCTACATGATATCAACATGTAAATACTATTGATCACAAACAATGACGCGAATGTCCCACGAAACATTAGCCAAAAAACTGCTGTGTTCAACACCGGTTGGTCGAAGGCCAAAAAGCTACCCCAAAACTCGATGGCGAGACTACATTGAAGATCTTAGTTGGTCTCGCCTTGGTATCCCACCACAGCATCTATCGTCTGTCGCAAAGAATCGAGATGCTAGGAGGCTCCAACTCGAGCAGCTGCCCCCGAAATCCCCCCAAAATAACGGGTCTAAAAAAGTTAGTTATCATACATAAAGTATTCACGTCTGCGGTATTGTTTAATTTTCTACAATCTAATATCAACAATAAACAATCAATCAAGTTAACTGCATTGTGCACCAATTTTGGTAAAATCATATTACGACCACAAAACATATTGACTGTAGACGCCAGTGGCATCGTACTAGCGGTATTACGCCGAAACCTGTAACGAGTGGCGGGGCCCAACTCCGCAGCTCAGCGCCTGGGCAACACAGCTCCAAAGAAACGGAGTTAGTAAGCCACGGACGACACTGTGTCCGACTTGACAGGCCCGGGATATGAACCCGGAACCTGCAGAACCAATAGCGATGCTTTCAACTGCTACGTCAACCGGTCGCTTTTCTACCTCACAGTAGACTCAGGTATATTTTCGGGCGAGAAAAATCATCAAAATGCAATGAAAGCAAACTTCCGTCACTTAACTTACGTCTCTTTTCAAATCTTGATGCACAAGCGTCGTTAATCCCAAACCATTTTCGCCGAACAATTTTTCCATTAGCTGACAATCTTTAGCGGAACCAACACGTTTATAAGCTGCTCCCCAGCCAGGAAAGTTTATATTGTTAATGATCAATGCGTGGCCTTTGACACTGGAGGAAATTTCATAAATCTAAAAAAAATGAAAGCTTCAGCAACTTTATGAAAGAAACACTCTGAACAGCCCATCCAGAAATCAATCGTTTGCTTTTTCAATTAGAAGATCAGCGACAAAAAACTTGAAAAAAATCACATTTTCATTAGATTCGAGATGTTACGCCGAAGCGTGCAACGACTGGCAGTACCATCTCCGCGGCTTAGCGCCTGAACATTGGACAACACAGCTCCAAGAAATATTGCAAAAGTGGCGAGTGGTTGGCGACAATAAGTCCAATTTGACTGGCAGGGGAATCGAACCCCAGACCTTCTGCGCCGACAGCGATGTCCTTAACCAATACGCTTAGCGACAGTGTTTAAAACCGTGCAGTGCACCTATTGCGCCTAGCATGCTACATTAAGAGCAAAACCTTGTTTGTCTATTAATTCTAAATAGCGCTTGTTAAATAATTAAATAATCCAACAAATTCTGTCAAAACTTTCGTCAACAAAATCACAAAAAACACGGTTAAGATTCAAAGTAATAAGTCGGCAGCGTGGTCGAAAGGGTTTGGAGGCCGTTTTTACGACGACCATGATGGCAAGGTTAATGGTTCAACTCCCACCCTAGCCCCGTTGTTTTATCCTTGGATAGGATGCTTTACAATAATTATTTCTGCTTGGTGGTATCTAACAAAAAGGAAATTTGAAAAGTCTGAAGCAAAACTCAATCAGGAAAACACACAGGCAACTTTCAAGTAAGTCTGGATTCGTCCTATATATAGCGCCGCTGTTGCTTTCTCGTGACAGGAGGATAAAAACAAAGAAATTAAATGAAATCTCTTTAAGCAAAACACGACAGCATTGCAAATATACCGTCGTTTTGATGTAATAATGGTTGCAATAATGGCTTACGTCATCCGTACGAAGATGTTTTGTATAGTTTGCATGAGTGGCTCGCTTCACATGAACTTGGGAGCCTTTATACGAGCAAATATCTGCGCCAAGATTAGTAGGAACAGCTGGCAAATCAGTAGAACCTTTATCAAAAGCAATCAACACATAAAGAATTTCCATTACCGAATTATGCTGGAATCTAACGTACCAATTAATATTTTAAGCAAAGTCAAACGTGATAAAAAAATATGATCACGAGCGGGATTCGAACCCACCCACCAACCAGTGAAGTGTCACTAGCCCTATGGTTGCGGCGAGCTTTTTACCGGAGACACAGCCTCGACGGCCATCGTAATCTGATGCCGAAGGAGCCAAACTTTTCATACATACGTTACGACTATAATATTCATCATCCAACTATAGCAGCCAGCTATTAGAACACACTTAATGACGGGCTCGTAACAATATCGAAGCGCGGCTCCTCGGCCTGGGATAATGGGGCTTGAAACTTGGCAGGAACCGTAAATGAAAACAATTCCGGCAGAACCGGAATTTTAACGCTGGAGTATTGTGTTTTATCAGTATGAATTGTGACCGATTTCTGTTCATACAGGTATTACAGGCCGGACATCATATACACAGAAAAAGACTGTTAGGCAAAAATGACAAAACATGTTCACTGATTATTTTTCATTCGAAAGCTTTTTTTTCAAATGCAAGTTGTTGCAGAAAGGGACTTCGGTCACCTGTTTCATAACATAAACTTACTGCAAGCACTTGTTTGATCACCAACTGAATCTTCAAAAGTTCGGCTCGATTCTTGCTGCTGCGGCGTTTGCTCAGCGAAAGCATCCGGTTCGCAATCTACAAGGTTTTTTATTTAGTTGCATATTCATCCTCCTATCACAAAAAGCAATCATCAAGGCGCTCCGACGAGCTTACTTAAGATTTGTTGCCAGCCATCAGTCTACCATACGAAGATAGGGGAATCCCTCTCAGTGCCTTTGCCAGCAGTACACCAAGTAAACTTGCCGGTTTGTTCTCCACACTGCCCCTATAATGCCGAGCGTCAAGTAGGGAAGCTGGGAATAGCAAGCAATTCTAAAGCCATTGGTTTGACCAAACTCGAAATGAAACAAGAGCTTACGGCTCCAGAAGCAGACGCTTATTACCACTTGACCATTTGAGCTGTGTGTTATGCAAATTTCACCGATACACATTCTTCGACTTAATCGATAATATGAGTAGAGAAAATACACTGGACAGTGCAATCATGACACCCAAAACCCACGAATCACTTGAGCCAATACTTTGAAAACATCTCCTAATTTTCCATACGTGGTACAAAGCTTAGATGGCAGAGTTATAAAAGCATCTGCCTCTGAAGCAGCGGACTTCAGTTTGATCCAAGTCGGATCAAACCAATGACTTTAAAATTGCTATCCACAGCTTCCCTGTTCGACGCTCAGTATTAAAGAGTCAGTGTGGAAAACAATCCAACAAATTTGCTTGTGCCTTTGGAAAAAGCACTTAGCGGGATTACCCCATGTTAGAGTGGCAAACAGACGGCCGGCAACTCCAGAGCGAGATTGCTTTCTCCTGATAGGACAATTAATAATATACTGCAAGTAAAACTAATCGATTTAAAATGAATAATAGAATACACTTACAAGCTCACAAACCACTTTAAAGTTGACTACGCAACGTCGGCTCGTCTAGCAACTAATTGATTCAAACCAAGAGTGGAGAACTAACATAAGAGTGTGGGCTACATTAATTGCACAGTTTCGAGGGAGCTAAAACGTCTTCAAATTTACAAAACCATTTAAATTTAAAATATCTACTTACGTTGCAAATTGATCAAATATTAAAGAAAAATAATTTTTTACAGCAAAATCCAAAGACTATTTGACGTGTTTTACAACACGACTAAAGCAAATACTTGAATGCGTTGCAATATTAAAAAAAGCTTAACGTTTTCGATACTATGGTGTGCACTGTGCAGTGTACAAAACACTCAACAAATTCCAACGTGGGCCACATCGAAAAACTATGCAGACCGCAGGTTTCCCACCCATGATTTACGACAATCTCCAATTTAATTAGTTCAAGGGTGGGGAAACCACCGGCCCGCCTAATTCTTGAATGTGGCCCGCGGCAGAACTTTGTTAAGTAATGCTTTTAACGCGCTGGTAAACAGAAAATGTGATTCTTCCCTAAAAACTGCTTCACAATCAACCACATGCTATGTTTGCGGCATAAAAACCAGTCAAAAGTCTCTGATTTTACAGTACACCGATAACTCAATATGAATGTGAGTTTGCGACATAAAACTGTACATTCTTCCGGCAAAATTTACAAATTAAAAGTAAACGCGGCCAGCTGAAAACACCATGCAATCAATGTGGCCCGCTGTGCTTTGCCGCTTCTTCAACTCTGGATTAGTTATGAACAGCTCAGATGGCCGAGCGGTACATAGAGCGTCCTTCTTTTGAGCTGTAGACTCGGGTCAAACCAATGACTTTAAAAAATGGTATTCACAGCTTTCCTGCTTGACGCTCAGCATTAAAGGGACAGTGCGGAGAACAAGCCCCCAAGTTTACTTGTTGTGCTGCTGAGAAAGGCACTTAGCGGGATTTCCCCATCTTGGTGTGGTAGACAGATGACTGGCAACTCCTAAGCGAGCGCGTATGGCGCATTGATCACTTTGTCGTGACAGGAGGATGAATATGCAACTAAAAAAAAAAACATAAAAAAATTGCACAAAACTGGGACCGATTCTTTGTTGTTTCAACTCACCTCCCCCACTGTGTGACCCGTAAGAAATGGAAACATCTCCTTCACTTGATACTACATTGGAATCAAACAGTGAAGAGCCCGATATTGTTGTAGTTGAACGTCCGTCAACTCTTTCCGTGCGTTGATTGGTTCGTGTAGCTGCTAAATTACGATCTACAAACGAACAATAATTACTTCACCAGCCGGTGGGCGTAGGTGAGTAAAGACATCGCTACCCGTGCGGGGGGTTCGAGGTTCGTTTCCTGGGCCGATCAAATCGGACAGTGTCATTAACGACTCACCACCACTGCGACATTTCTTCTGACCTGTATTGTCCAGGCGCTAAGCCGCGGAAATGGGCTCCGTCCTCGTTACACGTCTAGCCGTATTACCACGAACATAATAAAGATTTGATAATGCTTTCAAAAAACTAAACAGAGATTCAACAGATTGGGGGAGACTTCAGAGTGAGCTTGCGCTTTTCGCGTCAGCAGCGTATCCGATATATTTGCCAAAAGCGATAGGCTTCTGCCGCGAATCGAACCTGTTACGTAGGATCTGTAATTTGCGCGCACTACTGTTAGGCCATTTTGCTGACAAAAAAAAAAAAACACTTTAACATCCGTAAAAGCAAGGATTAACAGTCAATGTGATAATCATATCAAAAATCAAATCTTTATTATAGTCGTGGTAGTACGCCGAAGAATGTAACGAGTGGTGGGGCCAATCTCCGTGGCTTAGCGCAGAGGCAACACAGCTCCCAAGAAATACCGCAACGGTGACGAGTCGTTGGTTTTGATTTGACAGGCCCGGGAATTGAACCCCAGACTTCCCGCACCGATAACGTGTGCTCAACCACTGAGCTAACCGACTGATATTCAATGTGATAATAATAATTGAAATTACACAGCACCAAACTGCATTTGTAACCCACGAAACTAAGGTTTTTTGAACAACACTGTAACGCACAGGCGTAGTTCCAGCCATATTTCCTACCTAACGTACAAGATCGGGAAAAAGACTTCGAACTCGCATCCATGTTTAATCGAGTACAAGTCCGAGTTGACTTTAAAATTTGCAGAATTTGAGTTCAAATTCATCATTTTTAATTTTGCAAGTTCAAGTTCAAGATCAGTAAGCTCTACTTGTCAGCGACATGGCCTAGCGGTACCGCGCGCAGGTGACAGATCCTACGTGACGGGTTCGATTCGCGGCTGGAGCCGATCGCAATTGACATATTTAATGGGTGGCTGCTGACTCGAAGAGCGCAAGCTCACTTCGCAGTCTCCCTCAATTACCGTTGAATTTTCTGTTCAATATAATTTGAAAATAACCTCAGTTATTTATATTTATTTATTATATATTTATATCTACCAAGTTTGCGCCAAGTTCCAGTATTTTCTATCAAGTTCAGGATAAGTTCAAAACTCAATCAAGCATTTTTGAATTCATAGATAGTTTTTCGAAATCAAGTTCAAAAAAATAAATGAGTTCAGCTAGTCAAGTTAGCAGCTCTGCTTTCTACTAGTTGGCATACCGCAATAACTTAACACATAAAATGGAATAGCCTTAAATTGCTAGTCACGCAAACTACACTGATAAAATGCAAAAGGTCGAAACAATGTTTCCTGCTAACAACCAATACCACAGAAAGCCATGAGACCTACTTACGACATCGCACAGCGCGTTACCTTCCCTTCTTCGTGATCCGTACGATATAGAAACATTTTCGCGACTTGATATAACGTTGGAGTCCACAAGCACGGAGTCGGAGATACTCGTGGAAGAGCTTCCGTTAGTTCCTGGATGTTGACGGTTGTTAGGAGGATGTCTAGATGCTGAAGACGCGCCACTATGACCTGCAAATAAAACAAATTCCATAAAATAAACGTAACTAAAACTTGGGAGTCTTTAGTTGAGGAAAGTACTCCATGGTAGTGCCAGAACGAAGTATCGGTTTATCAAAACAACATACTCGCCGTGCAACGAGTGGCGCGGCCCAACTCCGCGGCTGAGCGCCTGGGTAGTGGGTAGCACAGCTCCGAAGAAGTATCGCAGCGGGGGCGGAACTGTTTGATTTGACCGGCCATGGAATCAAACCCAGAACTCACGTACCCATAGCGATATCGTTAACCGCGCTAACGGGCGGGTAAATTTAAAAATAAGTCAATTAAAATACGATTGCGGCAAACCCTACCCACCAGTAATATTTGCTTGAGCAGTTGGAGGATTGCTTCTATCATCAAATGCTCGTACATGCTCGTCTACTTTTCCCACAAGATCAGGTCGATCGATACTGCTCAAAAGGATCTTCAATGCAGTCAGTTTGTCTAAATTAATAAATAAAATCCCCATTACACTTGCGCTATTAAGCTAAAGCGTGTAACAAGCGGCGAGGCCCATCTCCGCGGTTTAGCGCATGGACAACACAGCTTTGAAAAAACACCGCAGGGGTAGTAACTTCGTTTTTCCAGAGTTTTAATCTGCGTTGCCGAGGCGCTCAATCGCGTAGATGCGCCAGGAAAACGAAACCAGAACTTACCGGGCCGACAGCGATGTCTTAACTACTCCGTCAACCGGTCAGTATCATTATGAAAACAATTCTATGCCTCACCACTTACATGTGAGATTGACACAATGTAACAAACTGTTATGTTTACTCACTACTGGGCGAACTTACATGGTTAAGAAAAAGCTGTAACTCATCTTCGCTGTTAGGAAAACTAAGTAACAATTCGAATGCACACGTTAAAAAATTCATCGAAACGCCCGATAGTGGTAATTGATGCAATGGAACCGTTACAAGTTTCCTGTTATCTTCATTGTACTCGCATTACTATGCCAAGCGTGTAACAAGCGGCAGGCTCATCTCCGCGACTTAGCGTTTGGGCAACACAAATTTGGACTCCAAACAAACGTCGCACAGGTAGCGACACAGATTTGACCGACTTGGGAATCGCATCCATATCGCACCATTACCTTACCACTCCGCAAACCGACAACTTATCACAGACTTTGACTCTGAACCTACCTTGCAGTGTTCTTCCCCACATTTCCTCATTTTCCAAGGTCACCAGATAAAGAGCAGCTGTGGTGGGCTGGCTGCAAAAAAGAAAAGTACAGCAGTAGCGAAAGAGTGATCAAAGCTTTGGTGGTATTCACGAAATCTTTATAGCTACCGCCAAGGGAAGTAGCCAAGAAGCGGGCAAAAGGGGCAATTACCCTTCGAAATATTTCAAGTACCAGTGTTAATGTATAGACTTATTTGTTATCTTGACCAAAGAATGCTGCAAAGAACCTCTTTTTCATATATTGACCATTCAAGATCTTTTATAAGAGATTGACCGGCGGGAAATACTGTTCCAACCGGTATTGAAACTGGCACCATTATCCTCTCGCAGACACAAAAGCATCAACGTAATTAAGCGAAGACAGTCATTGGTAGCTCTCAGCATAACAAACGGTTACTAACTTGGAGCAAACGCTAAGCGTACTTTCACAAACATTCCACGCTTGTAAATTCTAAAACCTTCCTCTAAGTTTATCAAAAATTTCAAATCTCACTACTTTCCTTGCAAGCTAATGGAAATATTGGTTCTGTTCTACTCACTTTCTTGAAACTTTATTGTGACTGATCCCATCATCAATAATCCTTCCCTACCCATCCATTCCAGTATTGCGGAAATCAAGAGTTTTCAACCCGCGGCGCGCGAACTCTTTCCGAAAATCAAAGAACGCCTATACTGAACACCGTTTTTCCTTATGACAGCTTCCCAATAAGTTTGGCCCGTTCAACATAAAGCCTCAAAACCGCTGCCGCAAGTAACGTAAGTTATCGCAAAAGCAAGATCACACGATACAAATGGTTATGGCAAAAATATTCGTATCGACAACCACTGCAAATAGTAATCAAAACTCGTTTTCGACAAAGCAAGACGCAAAACACTTGCATGAAACTAACGCGTTGCTCACAACTTCATAAACTTCCGCACATTCTCGTATCATTCGCATTTTTTATATATTGAAAACGATACAGTGCACTAGTTCAACTCAACCGAAGCCTCAGAGCGCGCGACAATCAACTTTTATGAAGCCACAATTAGACAATATTCACGCTTTTGTAACTAAATCTCAATAGCAGCAAGAAAAAATCAAATCTTCATTACAGTATAGTTGCGGTACAACGCCAAAAAATGAAATGAGTGGCGGCGTCCATTTCCGCGGCTCAGTGCCTGGGCAACACAGCTACGAAAAAGCGTCATAGTTCGTACCATGAAGCCAACGGCTCACCATGTCCGAGTTGATCGGCCCGGGGATCGAACTCAAGGCTTCTCGCGTCGACAACGATGTCCTTACCTACTATGCCAAAAATGATGCTTTTGCTACTGAACACCTTGAATGGCTTTAAATGTGGCGATCATTCTCACCACAAACGCTGGTCAACGGCGAGATTGAGGTGTAGGCAGCACCATAAGTGTAACACTGCATCAAAGAAATGTAAACGACACTGAATATCGAACAAGTTATAAACCTGAAATAATAATGCAATGCGAATGAAAATAACAGCTTGCTCAAAACATAAAAATACAACTAGCAAAATTCAATGAATCAAGATTGCGAACTAGTACCGGCCGTTAGCTCAGTTGCAAAGCGCACGCTCTCGGCGCGGGAGGTATGGGGTTCGATTCCCGGGCCGGTCAAATCGGCACAGTGTCGCCAACGACTCGCCACCGTTGCGATGTTTCTTCGGAGCTGTGTAGCCCAGGCGCTAAGTCGCGGAGATGGGCTCCGCAACTCGTTACACGCTTCAGCGTATAACGGCGAGTATAATGAAGATTTGATTTTTGATTTTTTGAAGATTGCGAACTAAGCCTAACAACAGAAAAATCTGAAGAAACTGTTGCAAAAAACAAACCAACCCTGACACAACTACACAAAATGGAAAAACAAAAAACAACGCGATAAGTGAGAAAAACAATCAATGATATTGCTGCAAAAGAAATGAGAATAAAACCAATAATGACGCATTGGTTATCAGCTGTAACAAAATGATCAAATCCTTGCATTATCCACATTTCTAGATGAAAACAATACAGTGCACGAGTTCGAGACCCACCGAAGTACCAGTGTTTGTGACGATCAATATTCACGAAATTGCATCATGAAAATAACAAAGCAGTTTTGTCAAGCAACACACTGCATACATTTATTGTTGCATTGAGTTGCAAATTCATCCTCCAATCACGAGAAAGCGATCAAAGCGCTATAAGGAACTCGCTTAGAAGTAACCAGCCATCTGTCTGCCATTAAAAATTGGTGAATCCCGCCAAGTGCATTTCACAACGGCAAAACGAGTCAACTTGTCGGCATATGTTTTCAACAGTGTCCTATTAATGCTGAGCGTCAAGCATGGAAGCTGCGAACGTCAAACACATTGGTTTGAACCGACTCGGTATCAAGTCATAGTTTACAGCTACATAGGTAGACGCTCTTACCACTCGGCCATCTGAGCTGTTAAAATATAAAATGGATGAGTGCAAACTGCACTGCAAAACCGCTACTAGTTACAAAAAGAACTTGGAATCTTCGTTAGAGGCATTAGTTAGTATCTCGCCCACGCAAAAACCACTTGGAAATTTACAAAATGCACAAATCATTCTCATCACAAATCCTAGCAAACGGTAGGATATAGGTGTAGCCAGCACCATTAAGTGTAACACTGCATAATAGAAATGGAGATGACACAAAAGACCAAGCAAGTTTTACATCTGATATAATAATGCAATGCTGTCAATAAAATGACGTATGATTTGGAAAAGGTAATTAGATATATACAGCAAAGATTTGAAAAAGTTACCGTAATTAGATATATACAGCAAAAATCACTGCTACAAAAACTGACAGTGGACACTACAACGAATATGCTTAACAAGGAAAGTAGAACTGAAATAATGAAAACTATCTTCTTCTAAACCAGTGGTTCTCAACCAGTGGGCCATGGTTGATCAACCAGTGAAACAGTGGTTCTCAACCAGTGGGCATTGGAAACATTTTGAGATGGGCCACAGAACTTTTTAAAAAATTGCTAGATTTATTGAAAAATTTTGTTTCATTTGTGTCACTATGGTTAAGTTTACACTTTTGTGTTTGTTTAGTAGCTTTGACGGTAGTAACAATGAATGACGCTGTTGTTTTTTTGCTACGGAAAGATAATTTTCATTCCAATTATTCAATTAATAGTGTGTAGTTTCGTGGAAAGATTGTGAAACTAATCTAGGCGATTGTCGTAATAGAACGTATTTCTCGTTGTGTTGGTGGCGTGATGCAATCAATGCCTTCTATCGCGTCATGTATGGACTTAGATTTTAAGCGACTACAACTACAGTGTGGTTCTCAAGGCAAGCCACTTGGCTCCCTAAGGTGGAATTTGCAAATTGAAGGGATAAGCAGGGGCGGATCCAGGGGGATGCATTCGCTCCCACCAGCCATTTTCCACAATGCTTTGGCTAACTAAAAATTTGCCATAATTTTAAACTTCTTCATAAAGATATGCCCGAGTCGCCTTAAGCATAATCGAAACTAGGCGAAAATGCATCATATTTGGTAAAGTACTTGTTTTAGAGTATACCAAACTACAATTCCTCATACTAAGGTTTAATACACTAAAAAGTCAGGAAAACCTGAATAAAGTAAAATCGACAAAGTTTTAGCAAACTATCTGCATTGAGTAACAACTCTTAAAGCTTACACTACTGCGTGCAAGGCACGATGAACAATTTAATAGTGCGGTACAATACATGATCACACGGCAACGAAAGAACGCGCAAGCTCGAAGCAATTACACGTACGATTTAAGAAACGGATAATATTAATGATAACAAGACAAACGCGAAGGTTCGATGCCATTTCAGTTCAGTACTCAAAATCAGGGGCCGAAACTATAAACAAAATTTGCCTGAAAATTGCTCTAAAAGCACTAAAATGGTCATTACAGTATGCAAATTTTCAAAAATTTTCAGGGGAGCATGCCCCCAGACCCCCCTCTAGAGTCGTTTTTGCTACTTAAGTTGCTTGAACTCAACTCTGCTGGAAAAAAGCTATGCTTAAAAAAGTGACGAAATTTGATAACCCCTCCTTAAAAATTTTCTAAATACGCCCCTGATATGAAACATTTTAAAAAGCCTTATTTACGCACGTTTCCGGGACCAAACGTCTGAACGTCTTTGTATTTAGCTAACATTCAACCTAATTCAAAATTACACCCCCCCCATCAAAACTTTCTGGATCCGCTCCTGGGGATGAATACCCGTTTCGGAAGAATAAAAAGTTAATGGGCCACATAACTTTTGTGCAAAAAAAATGGGCCACGAAAGAAAAAAGGTAAAAAACCACTGTTCTAAACAGTTAAATCAAATCTTCATTGCATACGCGGTATTATGCCGGAACGTGCAACGACTGACGAGGACCATCTCCGCGAATTCGTGCCTGGACAATAAAGTTCCCAAGACACTTCGCAGCGGTGAAGAGTCGTTGGCGACCAGCAAGTTATTTACCAATAATTGGCAGTTTGACATCTCAGCGAAGACGTTTGCAACGTGAACTTGCGTTTCCAAACCGTGGTCCGCGAACCCTTTTCGAAATTTGAAAAACGCCTACTGAACACAACTTTCCACATGAAACAGAACGTGCCAGAGCCCGAAACCGCCGCTTCCCAACAATTTGCCCGCTCAACATAAAGGTTCAAAGCCGCTGCCGCAAATCACGCAAATTACTGCAAAGGCAACATCACACAACACTAATCGTTACGGCAAAAATACCCGTGAATACAACCAACGAAAATAGCGATCAAAACTCGTTTTCGACAAAGCAAGATCCAAAACACATTCATGTAACTAACGCATTGCTCACAACTTCATAAACTTCCACACATTCTCGTATCATTCGCATTTTTCATTGAAAACGATACAGTGCACGAGCTCAACTCAACCGAAGCACCAGAGTTGGCGACAATCACCTTATAAAAAGCCACAATCAAACAACATTCACGCTCTTCTGACTGAATCCAAACAGCAATTACACAAAAACAACTCGAAAGGGAAAAAACCAATCAATTATGTTGCTGATACTCAAAACAAACGGAAAAAACACAATAATGACGCATTGCTGATCAACCGCATCAAAATGAACAAATCCTTGCATCATCCACGTTTCTAAATGAAGCAATGCAGTGCATGAGTTCGAAACCCACCGAAGTACCAGTGCTTGTGACGATCAATATTTATGAAACCGCATCATGAAAATAACAAAGTAGTTTTGCAAAGCAACACACTGATTTGTATTTAGTTGCACGAGATAGCGATTAAACAAGTAAACTTGCCGACTTGCGCTACATTCTTTGCACGAGAAAGCGAATAAAACTTTCTCGCTATAGAAAGCTCAAGCTCGCTTAGCAGTTGCCGGCCATTTGTCTTCTATAAGATATGTGAAACCCACTGAGTGTTTTTCCCAACGGTACAGCAAATAAAGTTGCCGGCTTGTTCTCCAAACTGTTCCTTTGATGCTGAGCGTCAAGCAAGAAACCTGTGAATGCCAATCATAAAATCGTTGTTTCACTCGAAATCAAACCCGAGCCTATAGCTTCAGAGGTTTACCACTCGGCCGTTTGAGCTGTATGATATACACACTGCACATAGCCTACTATAAAAACCACTCGTCGGTGACATAATAACATGGATGCATGCAAATCGCGAAGTAAAATGGCAGCTACGTAAGTTACTTAAGGAACTAGCAATCTTCATCACAAACATAACTAGTTAATCAGTATCTCGCCCACGCAAAAACCACTTGGAAATTTACAAAATGCACGAATCATTCTCATCACAAATCCTAGCAAACGGTAGAATATAGGTGTAGCCAGCACCATTAAGTGTAACACTGCATAATAGAAATGGAGATGACACAAAAGACCAAGCAAGTTTTACATCTGATATGATAATGCAATGCTGTCAATAAAATGACGTATACTTTGAAAAAGTTAAATAGATAAACCGCAAAGATCACTTCTTCAAAAACTGACAGTGGACACTACAACGATTAAACAGAACGATGAAAGTAGAACTGAAATAATGAAAACTATCTTCTTCTAAATAGTCAAATCAAATCTTCATTACGTACGCGGTATTATGCCGAAACGTGCAACGACTGACGGGGACCATCTCCGCGAATTCGTGCCTGGACAATATAGCTCCGAAGAAACTTCGCAGCGGTGGAGAGTCGTTGGCGACCAGCAAGTTTTTTTACCAAAAATTGAAATTTCAACACTTCAGCGAAGGAGTTTGCAACGTGAATTTGAGTTACATTCTTAGCAAGTTACTGCTATACTCAATAATTATTTTAAATATTGATTAACTAATTTTAACTCAAAAACTTACTGCTATATTAAAAAACTGTTTCTGTTCGATTCACTTTCTCAAAACTTCTTTGTTGTTGCCCTAACAAAACTTTACGGCGATTGATCGCATCATTAATACTCTTTCCCTGCTCATCCATTCCACTTCAGCGGAAATCAGGGGTTTCCAAACCGTGGCCCGCGAACCCTTTTCGAAATTTGAAAAACGCCCACTGGACACAACTTTCCTTGTTTAAGATAACGCGCCCGAGCCCGCGACCGCCGCTTCCCAACGAGTTTGGCCCGTTCAACATCAAGGTTCAAAGCCGCTGCCGCAAATCATGCAAATTACTACAAAGACAATATCACACAACACTAATCGTTACGGCAAAAATACCCGTGATTACAACCAACAGAAATGGCTATCAAAACTCGTTTTCGACAAAGCAAGTTCCAAAACACATTCATGAAACTAACGCATTGCTCACAACTTCATAAACTTCCACACATTCTCGTATCATTCGCATTTCTTGTTGAAAACGATACAGTGCACTAGTTCAGCCCAACCGAAGCACCAGTTGGCGACAATCACTTATAAAAAGCCACAATTAAACAACATTCACGCTCTTCTGACTAAATCCAAATAGCAGCAAGAAAACACCAAATCTTCATTATCAATCAACTCTGACGCAACTACACAAAAACAACTTGAAAGGGAAAAAAACTAATCAATTATGTTGCTGATACCCAAAACAAACGGAAAAAACACAATGATCACACATTGCAGATCAGCTGTATCAAAATGCGCAAATCCTTGCATCATCCACATTTCTACAAAAAAAAAATGCAGTGCATGAGTTCGAAACCCACCGAAGTACCAGTGTTTGTGACGATCAATATTTATGAAACCGCATCATGAAAATAACGAAGTAGTTTTGCAAAGCAACACACTGATTTGTATTTAGTTGCACGAGATAGCGATTAAACAAGTAAACTTGCCGACTTGTTCTCAACACTATCCCTTTGATGCTGAGCGTCAAGCAAGAAACCTGTGAATTCTAATTATAAAATCATTGTCCGACTCGAAATCTAACTCGAGCCTACAGCTCCAGAGGTTTATCACTCGGCCGTTTGAGTTGTATGACAAATACACTGCATAATGAGCCTACTATGAGAACCACTCGTCGGTGGTATAATAACATGGATGCATGCAAATCGCAATGTAAAATCACAGCTACGTAAGTTACTTAAGGAACTAGCAATCTTCATCACAAACATAACCAGTTGGTCAGTATCTCGCCCACGCAAAAACCACTTGGAAATTTACAAAATGCACAAATCATTCTCATCACAAATCCTAGCAAACGGTAGGATATAGGTGTAGCCAGCACCATTAAGTGTAACACTGCATAATAGAAATGGAGATGACACATAAGACCAAGCAAGTTTTACAGCTGATATAATAACGCAATGCTGTCAATGAAATGACGTATGTTTTGGAAGAGTTAAACAGATATACAGCAAAGATTACTGCTACAAAAACTGACAGTGGACACTACAACGAATATGCTTAACAAGGAAAGTAGAACTGAAAAAATGAAAACTATCTTCTTTTAAACGGTCCAATCAAATCTTCATTACGTACGCGGTATTATGCCGAAACGTGCAACGACTGACGGGGACCATCTCCGCGAATTCGTGCCTGGTCAATATGCTCCGAAGAAACTTCGCAGCGGTGAAGAGTCGTTGGCGACCAGCAATTTTCACTAAAAATTGAAATCTTAACAGCTCGACGAAAGAGTTTGCAACGTGAACTTGCGCTACATTCTTTGCAAGCTTAAGTAACTAATTCTAACGGAAGAATTTACTGCTATGTTGAAATACTGCTTCTGTTCGATTCACTTTCTCAAAACTTCTTTGTTGTTGCCCTAACAAAACTTTACGGCGATTGATCGCATCATCAATACTCTTTCCCTGCTCATCCATTCCACTTCAGCGGAAATCAGGGGTTTCCAAACCGCGGCCCGCGAACCCTTTTCGAAATTTGAAAAACGCCCACTGGACACAACTTTCCATATTAAAGAGAACGTGCCTGGGCCCGCGACCGCCGCTTCCCAACGAGTTTGGCCCGTTCAACATCAAGGTTCAAAGCCGCTGCCGCAAATCATGCAAATTACTACAAAGACAACATCACACAACACTAATCGTTACGGCAAAAATACTCGTGATTACAACCAACGTAAATAGCAATCAAAACTCGTTTTCGACAAAGCAAGATCCAAAACACATTCATGAAACTAACGCATTGCTCACAACTTCATAAACTTCCACACATTCTCGTATCATTCGCATTTCTTGTTGAAAACGATACAGTGCACTAGTTCAGCTCAACCGAAGCACCAGTTGGCGACAATCACCTTATCAAAAGCCACAATCAAACAACATTCACGCTCTTCTGACTAAATCCAATATCAGCAAAAAAATCAAACCTTCATTATAAATCATCTTTGACACAACTACACAAAAACAACTTGAAAGATGAGAAAACTAATCAATCATGTTGCTGATACCCAAAACAAACGGAAAAAACACAATAATGACGCATTACAGATCAGCTGAATCAAAATGATCAAATCCTTGCATCATCCACATTTCTACATGAGACAATACAGTGCATGAGTTCGAGACCCACCGAAGTGCTAGTGTTTGTGACGATCAATATTTATGAAACCGCATCATGAAAATAACAAAGTAGTTTTGCAAAGCAACACACTGCTTTGTGTTTAGTTGCACGAGAAAGCGATCAAAGCTTTCTCGCCATAATGAGCTCGCTCTAGAGTGGCCGGCCACTGTCTTCCACTATATTACTCTAAGAAGGGTAATTCCCGCTAAGTGCCTTTCCCACAGCCGCAAGCAAACTTGCCAGCTGATACTCAACACTGTCCCTTTGATGCTGAGCGTCAAGCAAGAAACCTGTGAATCCTAATCATAAAATCATTGCCCGACTCGGAATCCAACCAGAGTCTAAAGCTCCAGAGGTTTACCACTCGGCCGTTTGTGCTGTATGACATATACACTGCACATAGCCTACTATGAAAACCACTCGTCGGTGGGATATAACATGGATGGATGCTAATTGCGATGTAAAATCGCAGCTACGTAAGTTACTAAAGGAACTAGGAACCATCGTCAGCAACATTAGTTGGTCAGTATCTCGCTCACACAGAAACCACTTTGAAATTTACAAAATGCACAAATCATTCTCATCACAAATCCTAGCAAACGGTAGGATATAGGTGTAGCCAGCACCATTAAGTGTAACACTGCATAATAGAAATGGAGATGACACATAACACCAAGCAAGTTTTACATCTGATATGATAATGCAATGCTGTCAATAAAACGACGTATACTTTGAAAAAGTTAAATAGATAAACCGCAAAGATCACTTCTTCAAAAACTGACAGTGGACACTACAACGATTAAACAGAACGATGAAAACAGAACTGAAATAATGAAAACTATCTTCTTCTAAACAGTCAAATCAAATCTTCATTACGTACGCGGTATTACGCCGAAACGAGCAGCGACTGACGGGGACCATCTCCGCGAATTCGTGTTTCGACAATAAAGCTCTGAAGAAACTTCGCAGCGGTGGAGAGTCGTTGGCGACGAGCAAGTTTTTCAACGAAAATTGAAAGTTAGACACCTCAGCGAGAGAATTTGCAACGTGAACTTGCGTTTCCAAACCGCGGTCCGCGAACCCTTTTCGAAATTTGAAAAACGCCCACTGGACACAACTTTCCACATTAAACAGAACGTGCCAGAGCCCGCGACCGCCGCTTCCCAACGAGTTTGGCCCGTTCAACATCAAGGTTCAAAGCCGCTGCCGCAAATCATGCAAATTACTACACAGGCAACATCACACAACACTAATCGTTACGGCAAAAATACCCGCGATTACAACCAACATAAATGGCAATCAAAACTCGTTTTCGACAAAGCAAGATCCAAAACACATTCATGTAACTAACGCATTGCTCACAACTTCATAAACTCCTACACATTCTCGTATCATTAGCATTTTTCATTGAAAACGATACAGTGCACGAGTTCAGCTCAACCGAAGCACCAGAGTTGGCGACAATCACCTTATAAAAAGCCACAATCAAACAACATTCACGCTCTTCTGACTGAATCTAAACAGCAGCAAGAAAAAATCAAACCTTCATTACAAATCAACTTTGACACAAATCCATAAACAACTACATATAAACAACTTGAAAGAGGAAAAAACTAACCAACGATGTTGCTGATACTCAAAACAAACGGAAAAAACACAATAATGACACATTGCTGATCAGCTGTAACAAAATGCGCAAATCCTTGCATCATCCACATTTCCTGACAAAAAATAATACAGTGCATGAGTTCGAGACCCACCGAAGTACCAGTGTTTGTGACGATCAATATTTATGAAACCGCATCATGAAAATAACAAAGTAGTTTTGCAAAGCAGGACACTGCCTTGTATTTAGTTGGACCAAAAAGTGATCGAAGCTAGCTGATTCTCAACACTGTCCCTTTGATGCTGAGGATCAAACAAAAAACCTGTGAATGCTAATCATAAAATCATTCCTGACTCGGAATTTAACCCGAGCCTACAGCTCCAGAGGCAGGCGCTCTTACCACTCGGCCGTTTGAGCTGTATGATATATACACTGCATAATAAGCCTACTATGAGAACCACTCGCCGGTGGGATATAACATGGATGAACGCACATTGCAATGTAAAATCGCAGCTACGTAAGTAGCTCAAGAACTAGGAATACTCATCAGAGACATAATTAGTTGGTCAGTATCTCGCCCAGTGTTCCCTCTAAGCTGTGCGAGTGTGCGCGCGCACAGAGCTGTCAGAGGCTGCGCACACGCATAGATTTACTGCGCACAGACGTATTTCGATGTAATGTAACAATGTTCTCGGTTGGCAGGTTGAGAAAGTTTGTTGTTGGACTTGCTAAAAGGATGCATTTCTTTGAAAGTTAAGACGGCATCGTGTGCGAAGAAAATATCAGCAGTAACATAACTAAGACAAGTTAAGCTACTTTTTTTTCAATAGCTGCCATAACCTAGCTGCTAGATCTCTTGCATGTTTGTCCGCTTATGCTTTGGTTGAAATAAGCTTAAGATAGCCTACTAACAGAACTGTTGCTACTAGTTAAGTAGCCCAAAATTGTACATCGTAATCTGTGAATTTGTGCGTTACTCATTGAGCCATTATTTAACCAGGTTAGTTTTTTTAGGCTGTTAGTTACCGTAAACCCTGCAGCAGAATAGGCTAGAAAAGACCAGCTTACGTTTAAAAGAGGCTAAGTAAACAGTTCTGAGCCTCGCTTATGCTTTTTTAGGAACTGATGCGATTGTGCTGTACTCTGCATATTGCATTACTTAAGCAAAATATCAACTTTTATTAAAAAAACCCGTGAGATGTTTTTCTATTTATTCTCTTTGATACTGAGATCAGCAGTTTTTTATTGGCGAAGCCAATAAGAATCTGCCATATCTGAATCATTCTCACAGAATATTAAGGCTTAACATACTAATAAAGCTTTATTAAATTATTACCCTGTATGTCGGCCAAACCAAAACGTAAAAGGACGGCTAGCTCGTTCAAACAAGATCGGTTGGATGAAACAGTGATAACGGCAACACCCACGTCTCATGATGATCAGCGTCTATATTTTCGTGATGTATTTGTATGTGATGAAAATGAAGGTATTATTACATGTCTTTATTGTCATGATGCCATGGTTTCTGGTGAATTTTCAAGTGGCAAAAAGTGGTGCAATAATGTATGGAAGCTTGACTTTTTAAAACGGCATTTGAAAAATAAGACCCACCTATATGGTGTACAAAAGCTCAGAAACAAGAACCCTTCATTACCAGCCCATGGAATATTAAAAATGCTAAGTGAAACCTCAGAGGAACGTAATCGAAAGCGTGCATGTAAGGAAGAGATTGTAATTCTTATTGACAACGTTCTATTGGCAGTAAAGATGAACATTTCTTTACTTTCTGTGCAAGATATCAACGACCACATGGCTAAGTATGTTCCAATACCTGAAAGTTGACGAAGCAAAAATTACGCTTTTGAGTTTTTGGAATCTACTAATGTTGTTATTAGCCAGGAAATAATGGAAGAAAGAGCTTCTGCCGATTTTCACACTCTAACTGTATCTTTTGAATATAAAACTAGATTTGGTGGAATCATACAACTAAAGTCATGTGATGCTTCATCTATTGTCACCGCAATTAAGGAGTTTTACAAAAAATACAGACTGGAGCTGCACAAAATGGTTATGTTTACATCCGATGGTGCAGCAGTAATGCTAGGTAGAAGAAATGGTGTGGCGGCGAAGCTCAAAGAACGTATACCACATTTAGTACAACAACACTGCGTTGCACATCGAGAAGATTTGAGCATAGCTGATACATGGAAAGAAGTGAAGCTATTGCAAGATATCGAAACGTTGATGCGAACTATTTATTCCATGTTTTCTCGTTCTACAACCAACCGCTGTAAATTTGAAGATATTGCTGCAGCTTGCGAAAACGAAGCGATTGCTTTTAAACCACTTAATGAAGTTCGATGGTTGTCACGTCACTATGCTCTGCAGGCCATCATTAAAAACTATGATAGCTTGATTGCATATTTTGAAGAGATGAAATCCAATGACCCAATTTCTAAATATTGTTTTAAAAAATTAAAAAACAATGGAGTTCATATAGCTTTGGAAGTTTTATATGAGGTTTTTGAGGAACTAGCTGCTTTGTGTAAAATTTTCCAAAGACAAGGATTGACACCGATTGATGCACAGAATTTTGCACATGCAAAAATAAATAAATTACGGCAGAAGTATCTTGGTGACACAACATTTTGGGGTGAAAGAGTGGATAATTTGTTAGCTAGAATATCTGAAGAAGAAACTGCCACTTTTGACTCTGAAGGACTGCTGGATTTTATAAGGCTTTTATGTGATCATATGATAGAAAGATTCCCAGAAGGAGAAGTGCAAGACCGGGTAGCTTTTGATTGTGCTGTATTGAAATCCCCTTGCTATGCTTTTGGCATCACCGAAATTGAAGCTTTGTGTTCTAAATATGAGTTTGTTTTGCCAGAACGAAGTATAATTATTGATCAATACACAGATTTTAAATACGCAATAACTGAAAAAAATAAGGCGGGAGTTGTTAGCACTTTTGCTGATTTGATAAACTTTACGTTTCAGCATGAGCAGTTTAGAGAATTGGCAAAGCTTGTAGATATCGGTGGGACTTTCCTTGCATCCAGCGTTGAATGGAAGCGCGGGTTTAGTTTGATGAATTCCATTAAAACCAAGCTAAGAAACAGACTGGGAGAAAGGCATTTGGACATGACAATGAGGGTCAAGTCTTATCAGCGAGATGGATGTGTAATAGACAAGGTAAAGGTTTATGAAGAATGGGTCAGCAAGAAGGATAGACGTGAGAAAGTTGGTCAATGGAAGTAAAGAAATACTGTAAAACACAGGTCCTCGACCCTTTGTAGCATATCGTCCCCTGACATGTGATATATTAAAGACATGTGATCGAGCTAACGTTTCTTTTTGAAAAACATTGCTCCAATTGTTTTGTTTTGTTTTTGTTCTTTTTTCACCCCTTTATTTGAATTCAAATAAAACCATCTGTTACAATCAATTTCATTTATTATTTTCCATGTATGTTCATTGTTATCTACTGATAACATATAACCTTCACTAAAGCATTCACAATCTATAGAACAACTTATTGAATAACCAAAATTTTCTTAATAAGCCCACTTATTACCCGGTTAGAACGCGAAAATTTCTTCATGGGTTTTTGCACAAATATTAGTCATTTCCAAAAAAGTGCGAACACGTGAAAATTTCTGCGCACACATACTACAAAAAATTAGAGGGAACATTGATCTCGCCCATGCAAAAACCACTTGGAAATTATACACAAAATGCACAAATCATTCTCATCACAAATCCTAGCAAACGGTAGGATATAGGTGTAGCCAGCACCATTAAGTATAACACTGCATAATAGAAATGGAGATGACACAAAATACCAAGCAAGTTCTACAGCCGATATAATAACGCAATGCTGTCAATAAAACGACGCATGATTTGAAAAAGTTAAATAGATATACAGCAAAAATCACTTCTACAAAAACTGACAGTGGACACTACAACGATTAAACAAAACGATGAAAACAGAACTGAAATAATGAAAACTATCTACAAAACGATGAAAACAGAACTGAAATAATGAAAACTATCTTCTTCTAAACCAGGGGTCGGCAACCCCTGGCACGCGTGCCAAATGCGGCACACCGGAAAGTTTTACATGGCACGCGAAGCGATTCCATGCGCAAGCAAATTTCAAGCTGCTAAGATCTAACAATTTTGCTTTTGAATGAATGAGCGAGTGTCAGTGTTGTGGGGTTAAAAGTTACTCAATCATTAAGGTATTTCCTAGTAGATCAGACCTCTACCGACGTGAAGACCTTTTTTTTGGTCTGCATTGATTTTTTCAGAGAAAAATAAGGCAACCGTTTGGAACGCGGAAAAATTTCTATCTTCATACCATCAAAAAATGGCACGCTGCGCTAAAAGGTTGCCGACCCCTGTTGTGATCAGTCAAACCAAATCTTCATTACGTACGCGGTATTATGCCGGAACGTGCAACGACTGACGGGGACCATCTCCGCGAATTCGTGCCTGGACAATATGCTCCGAAGAAACTTCGCAGCGGTGGAGAGTCGTTGGCGACCAGCAAGTTTTTTACCAATAATTGACAGTTTGACATCTCAGCGAAGGAGTTTGCAACGTGAACTTGAGTTACATTCTTTCCAAGTTATTGCTATATTGATTAACTAATATTAACGCAAAAACTTACTGCTATAAAATCAACCATATCCAACGCAAAAACTTACTGCTATATTGAAATACTGCTTCTGTTCGATTCACTTTCTCAAAACTTCTTTGTTGTTGCCCAAACAAAACTTTACTGTGACTGATCGCATCATCAATACTCTTTCCCTACCCATTCATTCCACTTCAGCGGAAATCAGGGGTTTCCAAACCGTGGCCCGCGAACCCTTTTCGAAATTTGAAAAACGCCCACTGGACACAACTTTCCATATCAAAGAGAACGTGCCTGGGCCCGCGACCGCCGCTTCCCAACGAGTTTGGCCCGTTCAACATAACGGTTCAAAGCCGCTGCCGCAAATCATGCAAATTACTACAAAGACAACATCACACAACACACATCGTCACGACAAAAATACCCGTGATTACAACCAACGTAAATGGCAATCAAAACTCGATTTCGACAAAGCAAGATCCAAAACACATTCACGAAACTAACGCATTGCTCACAACTTCATAAACTTCCACACATTCTCGTATCATTCGCATTTTTCATTGAAAACGATACAGTGCACTAGTTCAGCTCAACCGAAGCACCAGAGTTGGCGACAATCACCTTATAAAAAGCCACAATCAAACAACATTCACGCTCTTCTGACTAAATCCAATATCAGCAAAAAAATCAAACCTTCATCATAAGTCAACTCTGACACAACTACATAAAAACAACTTGAAAGATGAGAAAACTAACCAACGATGTTGCTGATACCCAAAACAAACGGAAAAAACACAATAATGACGCATTACAGATCAGCTGTATCAAAATGATCAAATCCTTGCATCATCCACATTTCTACATGAGACAATACAGTGCATGAGTTCGAGACCCACCGAAGTGCTAGTGTTTGTGACGATCAATATTTATGAAACCGCATCATGAAAATAACAAAGTAGTTTTGCAAAGCAACACACTGCTTTGTGTTTAGTTGCACGAGAAAGCGATCAAAGCTTTCTCGCCATAATGAGCTCGCTCTAGAGTGGCCGGCCATTGTCTTCCACTATATTACTCTAAGAAGGGTAATTCCCGCTAAGTGCCTTTCCGACAGCCACAAGCAAACTTGCCAGCTGATACTCAACACTGTCCCTTTGATGCTGAGCGTCAAGCAAGAAACCTGTGAATGCTAATCATAAAATCATTGCCCGACTCGGAATCTAACCAGTGTCTACAGCTCCAGAGGTTTACCACTCGGCCGTTTGTGCTGTATGACACATACACTGCATAATGAGCTTACTATGAAAACCACTTGTCGGTGGGATATAACATGGATGGAGGCTAGTAGCGACGAAAAATCGCAGCTACGTAAGTTACTTAAAGAACTAGGAACCATCCTCAGGGACATAATTAGTTGGTCAGTATCTCGCCCACGCAAAAACCACTTGGAAATTTACAAAATGCACATATCATTCTCATCACAAATCCTAGCAAACGGTAGGATATAGGTGTAGCCAGCACCATTAAGTGTAACACTGCATAATAGAAATGGAGATGACACATAACACCAAGCAAGTTTTACATCTGATATAATAATGCAATGCTGTCAATAAAACCACGTATGATTTGAAAAAGTTAAATAGATAAACCGCAAAGATCACTTCTTCAAAAACTGACAGTGGACACTACAACGAATATGCTTAACGATGAAAACAGAACTGAAATAATGAAAACCATCTCCTTCTAAACAGTCAAATCAAATCTTCATTACGTACGCGGTATTACGCCGAAACGAGCAACGACTGACGGGGACCATCTCCGCGAATTCGTGTTTCGACAATAAAGCTCCGAAGAAACTTCGCAGCGGTGAAGAGTCGTTGGCGACCAGCAAGTTTTTCAACGAAAATTGAAAGTTAGACACTTCAGCGAGGGAATTTGCAACGTGAACTTGCGTTTCCAAACCGCGGCCCGCGAACCCTTTTCGAAATTTGAAAAACGCCCACTGGACACAACTTTCCATATTAAACAGAACGCGCCAGAGCCCGCGACCGCCGCTTCCCAACGAGTTTGGCCCCTTCCGGTTTCTCTAATTATGGAATAGTATGGCATAGTATGAAATAGTATGGAATAGTATGGCATAGTATGGAATAGTACGGCATAGTATGGAAAAGTATAGAATAGTATAGAATAGTAAGTAAGGCACTGTGGTATAGTATGGCAGAACTGGACGATAGGACGTTTGGGGCACTAGAGAAAGGGGCCCATATAAAGAGTTAAATTTCGGGTGAATGGTCCTCCGGGTAAATGTGCCCCAGGCCTAATTTAGAGCAAAAGGACCTCAGGACAGGACGGTTGAAGCAATAAATAGGCCCTAGGAGTAGGATGTTAATTTAGGGCACTGAGGCATATCCTATGCATAAATGGGGCTCTAGGACCAATGGGCCTCAGGGCATTTGGGGCAGTAAGGCATCTGGGTCTCAGCATGTTTTGGTCCCCGGGACAAACGGGCCTTAGAACGGTTGGGACGAAAGGGCCGTTTAAAGCTCTGGGGCATATGGCCTATATGGGATTCAGCACATTTGGAGTACGATGCACATTTACTATGCCATACTATTCCATACTGTGCCATACTATTCCATAAATAGAGACACCAGGCCCGTTCAACATCAAGGTTCAAAGCCGCTGCCGCAAATCATGCAAATTACTACAAAGACAACATCACACAACACTAATCGTTACGGCAAAAATACCCGTGATTACAACCAACAGAAATGGCTATCAAAACTCGTTTTCGACAAAGCAAGATCCAAAACACATTCATGAAACTAACGCATTGCTCACAACTTCATAAACCTCCACACATTCTCGTCTCATTCGCATTTTTCATTGAAAACGATACAGTGCACGAGTTCAACTCATCCGAAGCACCAGAGTTGGCGACAATCACCTTATAAAAAACCACAATCAAACAACATTCACGCTCTTCTGACTGAATCTAAACAGCAGCAAGGAAAAATCAAACCTTCATCATAAGTCAACTCTGACACAACTACATGAAAACAACTGAAAAGAGAAAAAAACTAACCAATTATGTTGCTGATACCCAAAACAAACGGAAAAAACACAATAACGACACAATGCTGATCAGCTGTATCAAAATGCGCAAATCCTTGCATCATCCACATTTCTACATGAGACAATACAGTGCATGAGTTCGAGACCCACCGAAGTACCAGTGTTTGTGACGATCAATATTTATGAAACCGCATCATGAAAATATCAAAGTAGTTTTGCAAAGCAACACACAGCTTTTTATTTAGTTGCACGAGAAAGCGATCAAAGCTTTCTCGCCATAATGAGCTCGCTCTAGAGTGGCCGGCCACTGTCTTCCACTATATTACTCTAAGAAGGGTAATTCCCGCTAAGTGCCTTTCCCACAAGCACAAGCAAACTTGCCAGCTGATTCTCAACACTGCCCTTTGATGCTGAGGATCAAACAAAAAACCTATGCATGCCAATCATAAAATCATTACCTAACCCGGAATCTAACCCGAGCCTACAGCTCCAGAGGCAGGCGCTCTTACCACTCGGCCGTTTGAACTGTACGATATATACACTGCATAATGAGCTTACTATGAGAACCACTTGTCGGTGGGATATAACATGGATGAATGCAAATTGCGATGTAATCGCAGCTACGTAAGTTACTTAAAGAACTAGGAATCCTCACCAGAGACATAATTAGTTGGTCAGTATCTCGCCCAAGCAAAAACCACTTGGAAATTATACACAAAATGCACAAATCATTCTCATCACAAATCCTAGCAAACGGTAGGATATAGGTGTAGCCAGCACCATTAAGTGTAACACTGCATAATAGAAATGGAGATGACACAAAAGACCAAGCAAGTTCTACAGCCGATATAATAACGCAATGCTGTCGATAAAACGACGTATGATTTGAAAAAGTTAATAGATATACAGCAAAAATCACTTCTACAAAAACTGACAGTGGACACTACAACGATTAAACAGAACGATGAAAACAGAACTGAAATAATGAAAACCATCTCCTTCTAAACAGTCAAATCAAATCTTCATTACGTACGCGGTATTACGCCGAAACGAGCAACGACTGACGGGGACCATCTCCGCGAATTCGTGTTTCGACAATAAAGCTCCGAAGAAACTTCGCAGCGGTGAAGAGTCGTTGGCGACCAGCAAGTTTTTCAACGAAAATTGAAAGTTAGACACTTCAGCGAGAGAATTTGCAACGTGAACTTGCGTTTCCAAACCGCGGCCCGCGAACCCTTTTCGAAATTTGAAAAACGCCCACTGGACACAACTTTCCATATTAAACAGAACGCGCCAGAGCCCGCGACCGCCGCTTCCCAACGAGTTTGGCCCCTTCCGGTTTCTCTAATTATGGAATAGTATGGCATAGTATGAAATAGTATGGAATAGTATGGCATAGTATGGAATAGTACGGCATAGTATGGAAAAGTATAGAATAGTATAGAATAGTAAGTAAGGCACTGTGGTATAGTATGGCAGAACTGGACGATAGGACGTTTGGGGCACTAGAGAAAGGGGCCCATATAAAGAGTTAAATTTCGGGTGAATGGTCCTCCGGGTAAATGTGCCCCAGGCCTAATTTAGAGCAAAAGGACCTCAGGACAGGACGGTTGAAGCAATAAATAGGCCCTAGGAGTAGGATGTTAATTTAGGGCACTGAGGCATATCCTATGCATAAATGGGGCTCTAGGACCAATGGGCCTCAGGGCATTTGGGGCAGTAAGGCATCTGGGTCTCAGCATGTTTTGGTCCCCGGGACAAACGGGCCTTAGAACGGTTGGGACGAAAGGGCCGTTTAAAGCTCTGGGGCATATGGCCTATATGGGATTCAGCACATTTGGAGTACGATGCACATTTACTATGCCATACTATTCCATACTGTGCCATACTATTCCATAAATAGAGACACCAGGCCCGTTCAACATCAAGGTTCAAAGCCGCTGCCGCAAATCATGCAAATTACTACAAAGACAACATCACACAACACTAATCGTTACGGCAAAAATACCCGTGATTACAACCAACAGAAATGGCTATCAAAACTCGTTTTCGACAAAGCAAGATCCAAAACACATTCATGAAACTAACGCATTGCTCACAACTTCATAAACCTCCACACATTCTCGTCTCATTCGCATTTTTCATTGAAAACGATACAGTGCACGAGTTCAACTCATCCGAAGCACCAGAGTTGGCGACAATCACCTTATAAAAAACCACAATCAAACAACATTCACGCTCTTCTGACTGAATCTAAACAGCAGCAAGGAAAAATCAAACCTTCATCATAAGTCAACTCTGACACAACTACATGAAAACAACTGAAAAGAGAAAAAAACTAACCAATTATGTTGCTGATACCCAAAACAAACGGAAAAAACACAATAACGACACAATGCTGATCAGCTGTATCAAAATGCGCAAATCCTTGCATCATCCACATTTCTACATGAGACAATACAGTGCATGAGTTCGAGACCCACCGAAGTACCAGTGTTTGTGACGATCAATATTTATGAAACCGCATCATGAAAATATCAAAGTAGTTTTGCAAAGCAACACACAGCTTTTTATTTAGTTGCACGAGAAAGCGATCAAAGCTTTCTCGCCATAATGAGCTCGCTCTAGAGTGGCCGGCCACTGTCTTCCACTATATTACTCTAAGAAGGGTAATTCCCGCTAAGTGCCTTTCCCACAAGCACAAGCAAACTTGCCAGCTGATTCTCAACACTGCCCTTTGATGCTGAGGATCAAACAAAAAACCTATGCATGCCAATCATAAAATCATTACCTAACCCGGAATCTAACCCGAGCCTACAGCTCCAGAGGCAGGCGCTCTTACCACTCGGCCGTTTGAACTGTACGATATATACACTGCATAATGAGCTTACTATGAGAACCACTTGTCGGTGGGATATAACATGGATGAATGCAAATTGCGATGTAATCGCAGCTACGTAAGTTACTTAAAGAACTAGGAATCCTCACCAGAGACATAATTAGTTGGTCAGTATCTCGCCCAAGCAAAAACCACTTGGAAATTATACACAAAATGCACAAATCATTCTCATCACAAATCCTAGCAAACGGTAGGATATAGGTGTAGCCAGCACCATTAAGTGTAACACTGCATAATAGAAATGGAGATGACACAAAAGACCAAGCAAGTTCTACAGCCGATATAATAACGCAATGCTGTCGATAAAACGACGTATGATTTGAAAAAGTTAATAGATATACAGCAAAAATCACTTCTACAAAAACTGACAGTGGACACTACAACGATTAAACAGAACGATGAAAACAGAACTGAAATAATGAAAACCATCTTCTTCTAAACAGTCAAATCAAATCTACATTACGTACGCGGTATTATGCCGAAACGAGCAACGACTGACGGGGACCGTCTCCGCAAATTCGTGTTTCGACAATAAAGCTCCGAAGAAACTTCGCAGCGGTGGAGAGTCGTTGGCGACGAGCAATTAATTTCTTTACCAACAATTGGGAGTTTGACACCTCAGCGAAGAAGTTCGCAACGTGAACTTGCGTTTCCAAACCGTGGTCCGCAAACCCTTTTCGAAATTTGAAAAACGCCCAGTCGCCCACTGGACACAACTTTCCACATTAAACAGAATGTGCCAGAGCCAGCGACTGCCGCTTCCCAACAAGTTTGGCCCGATCAACATCAAGGTTCAAAGCCGCTGCCGCAAATCATGCAAATTACTACAAAGACAACATCACACAACACTAATCGTTACGGCAAAAATACATGTGATTGTAACCAACGTAAATAGCAATCAAAACTCGTTTTCGACAAAGCAAGATCCAAAACACATTCATGAAACTAACGCATTGCTCACAACTTCATAAACTTCCACACATTCTCGTCTCATTAGCATTTTTCATTGAAAACGATACAGTGCACTAGTTCAACTCAACCGAAGCACCAGAGTTGGCGACAATCACCTTATAAAAAGCCACAATCAAACAACATTCACGCTCTTCTGACTGAATTTAACAGCAGCAAGAAAATATCAAACCTTCATTATACATCAACTCTGACACAACTACACAAAAACAACTTGAAAGAGGAAAAAACTAACCAATTATGTTGCTGATACTCAAAACAAACGGAAAAAACACAATAATGACACATTGCTGATCAGCTGTAACAAAATGCGCAAATCCTTGCATCATCCACATTTCTACATGAGACAATACAGTGCATGAGTTCGAGACCCACCGAAGTACCAGTGTTTGTGACGATCAATATTTATGAAACCGCATCATGAAAATAACAAAGTAGTTTTGCAAAGCAGGACACTGCCTAGTATTTAGTCGGACCAAAAAGTGATCAAAGCTAGCTGATTCTCAACACTGTCCCTTTGATGCTGAGGATCAAACAAAAAACCTGTGAATGCTAATCATAAAATCATTCCTGACTCGGAATCTAACCCGAGCCTACAGCTCCAGAGGCAGGTGCTCTTACCACTCGGCCGTTTGAGCTGTATGATATATACACTGCATAATAAGCCTACTATGAGAACCACTCGCCGGTACGATATAACATGGATGAATGTAAATTGCGATGTAAAATCGCAGCTACGTAAGTTGCTCAAGGAACTAGGAATCCTCATCAGAGACATAATTAGTTGGTCAGTATCTCGCCCAAGCAAAAACCACTTGGAAATCATACACAAAATGCACAAATCATTCTCATCACAAATCCTAGCAAACGGTAGGATATAGGTGTAGCCAGCACCATTAAGTGTAACACTGCATAATAGAAATGGAGATGACACAAAATGCCAAGCAAGTTTTACAGCCGATATAATAACGCAATGCTGTCAATAAAACGACGTATGATTTGAAAAAGTTAATAGATATACAGCAAAAATCACTTCTACAAAAACTGACAGTGAACACTACAACGATTAAACAAAACGATGAAAACAGAACTGAAATAATGAAAACTATCTTCTTCTAAACCAGGGGTCGGCAACCCCTGGCACGCGTACCAAATGCGGCACGTTGTAAGGTTTTACATGGCACGCGAAGCGATTCCGTGCGCAAGCAAATTTCAAGCTGCTAAGATCTAACAATTTTGCTTTTGAATGAATGAGCGAGTGTCAGTGTTGTGGGGTTAAAAGTTACTCAATCATTAAGGTATTTCCTAGTAGATCAGACCTCTACCGACGTGAAGACCTTTTTTTTTGGTCTGCGCTGATTTTTTCAGAGAAAAATAAGGCAACCGTTTGGCACGCGGAAAAATCTTCACACCATCAAAAAATGGCACGCTGCGCTAAAAGGTTGCCGACCCTGTTGTGATCAGTCAAACCAAATATTCAATACGTACGCGGTATTATGCCGGAACGTGCAACGACTGACGGGGACCATCTCCGCGAATTCGTGCCTGGGCAATAAAGCTCTGAAGAAACTTCGCAGCGGTGAAGAGTCGTTGGCGACCAGCAAGTTTTTTACCAATAATTGACAGTTTGACATCTCAGCGAAGGAGTTTGCAACGTGAACTTGAGTTACATTCTTTCCAAGTTATTGCTATATTGATTAACTAATATTAACGCAAAAACTTACTGCTATAAAATCAATTAATTCTAACGCAAAAACTTACTGCTATGTTGAAATACTGCTTCTGTTCGATTCACTTTCTCAAAACTTCTTTGTTGTTGCCCTAACAAAACTTTACTGTGACTGATCGCATCATCAATACTCTTTCCCTACCCATTCATTCCACTTCAGCGGAAATCAGGGGTTTCCAAACCGTGGTCCGCAAACCCTTTTCGAAATTTGAAAAACGCCCACTGGACACAACTTTCCATATCAAAGAGAATGTGCCTGGGCCCGCGATTGCCACTTTCCAACGAGTTTGGCCCGTTCAACATAAAGGTTCAAAGCCGCTGCCGCAAATCATGCAAATTACTACAAAGACAACATCACACAATCCTGATGGTTATGGCAAAAATACCTGCGATTACAACCAACATAAATGGCAATCAAAACTCGATTTCGACAAAGCAAGATCTAAAACACATTCACGAAACTAACGCATTGCTCACAACTTCATAAACTTTCACACATTCTCGTATCATTCGCATTTTTCATTGAAAACGATACAGTGCACTAGTTCAACTCAACCGAAGCACCAGAGTTGGCGACAATCACCTTATAAAAAGCCACAATTAAACAACATTCACGCTCTTCTGACTAAATCCAAATAGCAGCAAGAAAAAATCAAACCTTCATCATAAATCAACTCTGACACAACTACACAAAAACAACTTGAAAGAAGAAAAAACTAACCGATCATAACCAATAATGACGCATTGCTGATCAGCTGTAACAAAATGATCAAATCCTTGCATCATCCACGTCTCTAGCTGAAGCAATGCAGTGCATGAGTTCGAGACCCACCGAAGTACCAGTGTTTGTGACAATCAATATTTATGAAACCGCATCATGAAAATATCAAAGTAGTTTTGCAAAGCAACACACTGCTTAGTGTTTAGTTGCACGAGAAAGCGATCAAAGCTTGCTCGCTATAGAGAGCTCGAGCTCGCTTAGCAGTTGCCGGCCATCTGTTCTCTACTATATTATAAGATGGGTGCATCCCGCTAAGTGCCTTTCCCACAGGCACAACAAGTAAACTTGCCAGCTGATTCTCAACACTGTCCCTGTAATGCTGAGCCGTCAAGCAAGAAACCTGTGAATGCTCATCATAAAATCATTGTCTGACTAGGAAACAAACCCGAGCCTACAGCTCCAGAGGCAGGCGCTCTTACCACTCGGCCGTTTGAGCTGTATGATATATACACTGCACATAGCCTACTATGAGAACCACTTGTCGGTGGGATATAACATGGATGAATGCAAATTGCGATGTAAAATCGCAGCTACGTATGTGTCTTAAGGAACTAGGAATCATCGTCAGAGACATAATTAGTTGGTCAGTATCTCGCCCACGCAAAAACCACTTGGAAATTATACACAAAATGCACAAATCATTCTCATCACAAATCCTAGCAAACGGTAGAACATAGGTGTAGCCAGCACCATTAAGTGTAGCTCTGCATAATAGAAATGGAAACGACAAAGAAGACGAAGCAAGTTTTACATCTGATATAATAACGCAATGCTGTCAATAAAACGACGTATGATTTGGAAAAGTTAGACAGACGTAGATCAAAGATCACTTCTTCAAAAACTGACACTACGACGATTAAACTCAACAATGAAAGTAGAACGGAAATAACAAAAATAATATTTATTTTGTAAAATATACCGAAAACTTAGTGGTAGAGCCTAAGAGATTGCAACGCGAGCTCGCGTTTTTCAAACCAGCAGCTACCCGAAAACTACGTCACAGTGACAAGCTCCAGCAATGAATAGTTCTTTAACTCATAAGCGGTTCTGCTAAGCTATTGTTGACAAATGCAGTTTTAGTGTTAACAATTACAAAATCAGATCGTACGACTGCAAAAAAGGCAAACGAACCAATTGCAAAGGAAATTTTGCAACCAATGTCACCACTCACCATCATAACAGGTCTAGATTCACCCTTAGACTTCGCAAGCTGACACTTCAGAACCTCGTCTCGAAAAAAAAAAATGCTTGACATGATTAAGGAAAGATCTTTTGTAACCTTGGTTTATTTAAAGATGAGTCCTACCATTAGTCACTAGCGGCAAGTGTGAAGTCAAAATACGGTAGCCTCGGGTCTTTCCTTGTTTAAATCCGGTCCTGTATCACAACTATAATAGCCACTCTAACTCAGACTAACTGCACTGCCATTTACTTTAATGATTGATTCAATTCCTTGCATCATCTACATTTCCATCAAAAATAATACAGTGCACGAGTTCGAAACCTACCGAAGTACTAGCGTTTGTGACGATCAATATGCATGAAACTGCATCATGAAAATAACAAAGTAGTTTTGTAAGGAGCATAAACTTAAGATGTGGATATAATAATCAAATTCAATATATATCCTATACCGGCAGCTTCAAAAATAGAGGCTATCATCAACAGCTGAGATGGCAAATGGTACGAGAGTCTGCTTCTGTTGCTGTAGACTCGGGTTTGATACCGAACCGGGTCTAACCAATGACTTAAAAATTGCTATTCACAGCTTCCCTGCTTGACGCTCAGGACTAAAGAGACTGTTTTGTAAACAAGCCGGCTAGTTTACTTGTTACGCAGTTGGGAAAAACACTAAGCGGCATTCCCTATCTTAAAGTGGTAGACAGATGGCCGCCAACTTCTAAACGAGCTCATCATGGCGCTTTGATCGCTTTCTCGTGATAGGAGGATAAATTTGTATTATAGTATGTACGGTTTGAAAAAAAGAGGACAATATTATACCACTTGCCAATCAATCTCTTTGCGTGTGTTGGATGTTTAGTATAAATTCACCACGATTTCTGTTCAAAAACTGGTCAGGCTTGCAACTCAGTCGTCAGTGCTGTAATCGTGTACCGGTACATTATAATGGTAACAAAAAAGTTCGTTTTGTTGCATATTTACCCTCTTATCACAAGAAAGCGATCAAAGTGGTGCAACAAACCAGCTTAGGAGCTGTTGCCGGCCGTATGTCTACCACACCAAGTTGGGTAAATCCCGCTCGGTGCCTTTTCCAACGGCACATGTAAACTTGTAATGCTGAGCGTCAAGCACGGAAGACTGTGAATACCAATTTTAGAGTCACTGGTTTGACCCGACTTGGAATCAAACCCGAGTATATAACTCAAAAGGCAGACGCTCATACCACTCGGCCACCTTAGTTGTTATTAGAAACAAAAATACAAAGCTGCCTGGCGAGTGCATGACAACCAGCCCACTTTAAAACTACGTCACAATTTCAATACTGCACAGATCATTCTCATCACAAATCCTAGCAAACGGTAGGATATAGGTGTAGCCAGCACCATTAAGTGTAACACTGCATAATAGAAATGAAGATGACACAGAAAAAGACGCAACTTTAAAGCGATCACATCATGCAATGCTGCAAAGTAGAACGACCCAGAAAACAATGAAATTCGTAGAATATATATTGGTTATTTTAAAATAAAAAGCTGAGAGCTCCCTCCAAAAACCAAGACAGACATGCCAATATGTCCAAATATGTCACATATTTCACAAAAAATTTGCCACCCATTTTTTCTACCTTAAACGAAGTGTTTACCCAGTTTTTACCATTAATTTAAGTTTTGAATAAGAAACAACGACACTAACAGAACAAATGAGCCACAAACTTCAAACTGAATCTCTATGATAACCGTAATCAAAAACATTCACAAGCATTGCGGATGATTTATGTTACAAATACCAAAACCTTTCTTCCTAAGAAACAAACGCAATTTTTTGCTCTAATTATTAAGATTCGTTTAATCTAATTGCATATAAATTTTAAACGTAAAAAAAGCTAATAAACTCCAACAAAATCTCCGTACTAAAAATTTCAAGTTTTATCGGAGTAGCTTCTGTTACAATAAACCCGATACTTCTTGTTACGCCATTGCAAGTCCTCTTTAAAAATCCGTTCAAATTCTTGCATCATCTGCATTTCCAGCTAAAGCAATACAGCGCATGAGTTCGAGACCCACCAACGTACCAGTGTTTGTGACGATCAATATGCATGAAACTGCATCATGAAAACAACAAAGTAGTTTTGCAAGCAGCATTTATTGCTTGAAAGAACTAAAACATCTGCTGAGTATCAGTATTATAATTATGAAAAATCAAATCTTCATCACTTTCGCGGTATTACACCGAAGCGTGTAACGAGTGGCGGGGCCCCTTTTTGCAGCTCCACACCTCCAAAGAAACATCGCAACTGTGGTGAGCCGTTGGTGACACTGTCTAAATTGACCAGCCCGGGAATAGAACCCTAACCTACCGCGTCAAAAGCGATGTAGTTAACCACTACGTTAACCAAGCAAAATTCGGAGAGGAAATTGGAACGAACGGGTAAGCATCGACATCTGACAGCCGCAAAGTGACCGCCAGGACAACTCACCGCCATGCAAACTGACCACCACATCAACTCACCGCCAAAAACAGGTTCGTGCGCCATATCATTTGACAAGGCTCAAAAACAAGTTCACAGCGGGGAGTAACAACACTCGAAAACAATCGCAGCTTTGTGCGCTGTATAATGTGACAAGGCTATCACATTCTAGGCAAATTTTTCAATCAATTCCAATGTTTAAGTTAGGGTTTAGAGATCGAAACTCGAAACCTCAATTCTGAAGTTAGAGTTATAGGTTAGGTTAGGTTCGGTTAAGGCTAGGTTCAGTTAGGATTAGGTTTGGTTAGGATTCGGTTCGGTTAGGATTAGGTTTAATTAGGGTTCGGTTCGGTACGGTTAAGGTTAGGTTTGGTTGGGGTTTGGTTCGGTTAGGGTTAGGCTCAAATAGGGCTAAGTTCGGTTAGGGTGCGATTCGGTTAGGGTTAGGTTTGGCTAGGGTAAGGTTCGGCTAGTTAGAGTTCGGTTAGGGCTAGGTTTAGTTAGTTGAGTAAGGTTCGGTTAGAGTTAGGGGCGGTTAGGGTTAGGAACGGGTTATGTTCGATCAGGATTTGTTGTTGTTGCTAATAAATTAGTCGATTTTGGCAGTCAGTTTGCATGACGGTCAGTTGTCCTGGCGGTCAGTTTGCGGCGGTCAGTTGACTCGCGGTCAGTTGTCGCGTACCGAGAACGGAATTGGCTTCACATTAAAAAATGCCCGCGCAAAAACTACTTTGAAATTGAAATAATGTACAAATCATTCCCATCACAAATTCTAGCAAACGGTAGGATATAGGTGTAGCCAGCACCATTAAGTGTAACAATGCATAATAGAAATGGAGATGACACACAACAAGACAGAAGTTGTAAAGCTGATATAATAATGCAACGCTGTCAATAAAACAACACGAAGGGACAACAGAACAAGCAACCTTACGGTTTTGGGATGCAGAGATTCTACAGAAAAAGATACCTTAGATCGAAAACTCATCACCAACACAATAATACACCAAAGACAAGCCGCAAAGGTAGCATTTGGAGATTTTACAAAAACATTTTTCATACTGTGAAAATCGTGAGAACTCGTAAATAGTAGCATACAATAATACACCGAAACACAAGCTGCAAAGGGCGCGATTGTCCATCACTCAGGGGCAAACTTCGGCAGCCTAGTTTATACAGTACCGGTATATAAATATAGTATTATTAAGCATTTTTGGGCCACGCAATTTGTGTTGCATTCATGGGTTAATAATTTCAAACTCTTACTAAACTTTAGGAAAAATTAAATAAAAATCTAACCAGTTGCACAAGCAGGTAATGAGGTGGAGAGCTAGAATAGAAAAAAAAAAAAAAAAACAGTTGCACATTGGATTGGCCCGCTCTAAATCTCACTGTAAAAATTTGAATTAAAACCTGTAGATAATCTAGAATTAGATGCACGCAATATTTCCCTTTCACCTTACGAGTAGGCCAATATTTTTAATACAATTTTTATCACTCTTTTTACCTGGATTCTAGTCAGCCCACGCATCATATATATATTGCGTCAATTTACTATCTCCTTTCTTAACTTTAAGACCTAGTTCTAAATCAGAGGTTCTCAACCTGGGGGCGCAAGATACATTACTAGCAATTAACCGCTTATGACCAGCAGACGGCGGTAGCTACTACGCATGAAAGTTGCACAGAAAGTTATCTAGCTGAGCAGGGGGCCACTGGTGTTGAGAGACTCTAGATGGTCACAAATCACAAAATTGAGAACCACCGTTTTAAACTGCTAAATCATAAATGAAAGTTTATACTTACCTGCACCCTGCAGGCAATGGCAAGAGTTGTCTCATACAACGGAAATCTGCCTCGGTAGTTTCCTGACCAATATTCATCAACAAAAAGCGAAAAGTACGCCTGTTAGAAATTTCAATGAGATTGATGAAGAAAAATGTTGTTTGCATACAACAACACCGCATACAGCTGATCTGCTCGCAATTGTCATTGAAACAAAACGAATAAAAATTCTAGCATGAAAACTAAAATGCTTTTAAAATCACTTACTCGTTACTTCTGATATCAGCTGGCGCTGGTGCTTCGTCAGGTATGCTGGGTATCTCTTGAGCTGGTTGTTGCTGCGGTACTCTACCCAAAAATCCGTCGCGCAATTGCTTCAAATACTCCACGGTAGCTCTACTTCCTAAACAATAGTTTGTAACCAAGATTTAGATAGACTTGCACTCGAGCTACAATGAATTTTAAAAGCAAAATTCGAAAGTCATCGCCAAGTATTTTGTAACCTATATACCACTAGCTTTTTAACTACCGGCAAAGCGTTTTAATTTACAGCATATTTGTAAAACCGTGCACATCAAATCTATGAGCTAGCTTTATCTTAATTCAGTGTATTATTTAATTATTTTGCTTAATACGAGCACCTAACAGGTTAAATAAGTTCAGCAAGTTTGGTGTAAGTGATTAACAAACAAAAAAAAAAAAAAAAACGGTGGGGGCTAGTAAAAATTACGATTAAAAACTGTCGCATATTGATAAACACCTTAAAAATCAAGAATGATCGATTCATATTTAGACTAAAAGACTATAGGTCTTTTCCATTGAAGACGTTTAGTCAAAAATCAAAAAATTAGACTTTTAGTCTATTAAATCAAAATTCTTTCATTAAAATCAAAAATGAAAACGACTTAAGTCTTTGTCACAGAAAACAAAAAAAAACAGTAAAACTTTCTCTACCTAATTTTGCTTCCCACTTGCACAACATTTGATACTTCTGTTCTAGAATACTGTGCGGGTAATCATGTTTGATATTGTCTATTATGCTTCCAGCCAAACCCAGACAACTTTCTTTGCGAGCGAATTCATTCCAATCCTTATTGCCTATCGAGTTTGCAACGGCATAAAATTCATCAGTTTTTCCAACACCTGAAAATCTTAACAATATGAAAATCAATTCATCTTTTATAAGGTATGCTAAAAAATACAACATAACGGTACCAGTAATGTAAATCAAAAAAAGCTGAGTATGATACAATCTACATCCTTAGAAATTGCAATAGTCAGCCACCCATGGTCAATAAACGATTTTCGTTGCGTAGCAAAGTATAAATAAGGAATATCACACAAAGATAATAAAAAATATGCTGGCAAATGTGAGTAACAAGCTGTTTTACCATGAATGAGTATATTAATCACTCAAATCAATTTTTTTAGCTCTTGAGTTAAAATACAGCGCAAAAATTTTGAACATCAATTTCCAATTATTACCATCAAACAAAGTAGCACATTAAAACAAATACTTTCTGTATGCTACTTATCGATGGTTAACTGAAATAATCAATTGATTGAACCCCACTTTTATAAAGCACAGAGGAGATTGATGCTGCTTTCAGCAGGAGGGCAACAAATTTAATTAACATCAGTAACCAACTGTCACACCTGATAGCTGTTCTAGAAGGTAAAGATTTTAAACAAAAATAAATATATATAGTTACAAGAGCAAACTAATGACTTTGCAAGACTCCAATAATACTAATTACCTCTTCCACTGTCAGGCATATTTGAAGGCCAGTGCAGTAATATTCTCAATTTGTAGCTTGAACTTACAGTGCTGAAGATAAGGAAAAAGCAATACTTACATCTATTTAATAAGTTACCATAAAAATCATTACCAAAGCTAAAATTGTGAAGAGAAATATAAACGTGGTTCGACCGTTGCACCAAACAAGAGAAATATAAATAGTTATTTTCTTTCTACACAATCTTCTGGGATAATTTATAGTCATTTAGTCATTTCTAGATTGGCTGGTTGGTGTAGTGGTCAAAGATCATGCTAACAGGTTGGGTGGTCTGAAGTTCAATTTCTAGGCTGGGCATATCGGGCAGAGGATCACCACCAACTTGTCCCTGCTGTAACGTTTTTTCAGAGCTGTGCTGCCCAGACGCTAACCATACAGTGAAGGCATCATCACTAGTTGCATGATTTGGCGTCATAACACCAGTATAAAGAACTAAAGATTTTATTTTGATTTAAATATTTCCAACTTTTTCTACCGGTATCAAGTCAATAATTTAATCAACATAGTAATACGCATCACAGCTACACAAAAATCCGACAAATAGTTGATTTCATGAGCAAATATCACGTTAAATTTTCAATCACCAATTTACCGCTTTGGATTACACCGACATAACTTTCGTATTGGTAGAAATTAACGCAACAGCAGGAAAAAATAACAGACCTAAAAGCACAGCACATCAAAAAACATGATACAGCTGTTATCAAATGTTTGAAGTATTATACAATTTCTGGAAAATAGCTTAACAACAAAAATAACAGCCAATAATATTAGAATATTTTTAGTTCATATTTAGTAACTAAAGTATTGTTCAGTGCAACTACAGTGTGTAAGCAATGTACCCAGGAATTCCTTGAAAACAAGATTTACTTCCAAACTGCATGACAAGCACAGAACAAACCATTAAAATATAATTCCTCAACACAGAAATAAATGTATTTCACTAAACAGTTCCTACAATCAGACAATCAGGAGTGAGCACCCAATATTCATGAAAACACATTCTTAGAATCCCAACAATATTAAAAATTTTTTTCGCTCTTTGAAATAGCTACAGTATTTCCTGCAATCAGCAGTGAGCACCCAAAATTCATCAAAACACATTCTTAGAATCCCAACAATATTTAATATTTTTTCCACTCTTTGAAATAGCTATCATGTCTTCAGGTTCTATATTAAAATTATGAAAAATATCAATGTTTTCTTTTATATGGTTTGGTGAAATTGATTTTGGTATCACACTACAACCCCTTTGTATTGACCATCGCAACAACACTTGAGGAATTGATTTTTGATATTTTTGTGCAAATTTTGAAAAACGTTCATCCAATACCAAATGTGAGGCACCTAGTGAAGAATAAGCTTGAAAATGCACATTGTGCTTTTTGCAAAAATCAAAAACATCATGTTCTTGATAATCTGGGTGAAACTCATTTTGAACTACTGCCGGCAAAGCAGTTCCATATTCCGTCATTTCAAGCAGATGACGATGGGTATAATTGGAAACTCCTAAATGCTTGATTTTGCGTGAATTTTTTTGTATACCTACCAAGGCAACCCAAGTATCATGACGCAGCTTCTTGTTTGATGGATCATTCTGCTTGATGCCTTGCTTTCCTGGCCAATGAATGAGATAGAGATCTACATAATTTAATTTGAGATTCAATAACGAACGATCAAGTGCATCCACTGCCGCTTTTGCACCATGATCTTTTGGTCCCAATTTTGTTGTAATAAAAATATTTTCTCTGTGAAGTCCATGCTTTGATAATAGGTCGGGCAAAATATTTCCCATTATTGCTTCATTTTTATAAACAGCTGCAGTGTCAAAAGCTCTATATCCACAAGCCAAGGCTTCATCCAAAACCTTCATTACATCACATGAATTTTTGATTTGAAACATTCCGCACGATATCAAAGGAAATTGATGATTAGAAGAAAAAACTTCATGATCAGAATCAGTAGTTTCTGCTAAAGCAGCCATTCTTTTTAATTAATAATCTACCACCATACCAGCAAAAACATTTACTAGACGAACACAGTAATAAAAGATATAATGCAAATCCAACAGCAACTATAAAAGACATTTTTTTTAGAATGTTAGCATGCAATTAGTGCATACACAAATTTGTTAGCGACTTGGCCTAGCGGTATTGCCCGCAGGTTACAGACCCTACATGATGGTTCAATTCATGGCTGAAGCCGATCACATTTGACATATGGCAGTTTTCAAAGAACTGGCACCGTTTTCCATTATCAAATCACTGCTACACCAAACTGCATGTTTGTTTCTTTACATGACGTTGGTGTCACGCTGGCGCAGTGGCACACAGATTTGGGGGGAACCCCCCCTTTTGAAACCAAACCCTTGTTTTTAAAGTGAAGTGTCCAAACTATGCAAGCGAAGTACCGGTTCGTGCTGTTATTTCAAAACAGCTTTGACAGAATTTGCCCCACATCATATTGAAGCCAAATTGACTGGTTGGTGTACTGCATGCTTGAAAATATGGCAAACTGGGGTGCCCCATCCTTGAAAATTTTCTTGAATACGTTGCAAACATGAAAACATTTTTAAAGGGCTTCTTACACCTTTTTTGGGTCTAACTAATTCAAGATTTGTATTAAGTTAATACTCAACCTAATTCAAAATTTTATCTCCTCCCCACCAAAATTTTCTGGATTCGCTTCTGAGTGCGGGATCAAGTTTTTTGTTTTTGTGCGGGATCAAGTTCGGGATCAAAATTTTATCTCCTCCCCACCAAAATTTTCCAGATTCGCTTCTGAGTGCGGGATCAAGTTTTTTTTAGAACCCCCCACCCCCTTTGAAATTTTCTGGGTGTGCCCCTGCGCTGGCATGACCCTATGAACAGTAACTTGAAACATTGAAGAGTACAATCAGGGGGGGAGATTGGGGATAGGGCTAGAGCACTAAAATTAATGTTACTTGGGGGTTGGTGTGTAGATACAAAGAGTAATTTCAAAAGATAAGGTCGGCGGTCCCCTAGACACCGCCTTGACATATATACAGTTACTGGGTGGCTGCAAACTCAAAGAGCGCAAGCTTATTTTGCAGTCTCCTTCAAGTCATATCAACCTTATTTTTTGTTTGCACTGAAATAGTCACCATTTAGACAATTACACAACAGCCTTTAACATCAAAAAACAATAAAAAGATTAGTTTGATTAGTAACCACACAGTGGCAAACTAGACAGTGCAAGACCATTTTCTGGTCATCTGAGTCAGGCTGCCCAAATCCAACTGCTATTCACAAATTTAATATACGGTAGATCATTCAACAGTATAACCACAACAAAAACATAGAAAGATAGAAAATATAAAAACAAAAAATATTCAATTACTGTAGGATTTTTAATCCAATACACTAAAATTTGAAATAACCTTATTTAGACAAACAGCTTTTTTCAAAGCTACTCTAAAATAGTTATGACAGATGGTTTCTTGAAGCCTAACGCGAAAACAGATTTTTTCAAAGCTATTCTCAACCTTAATTATTTAATAATAATAATAATAATAACATGTTTTTTATATACCGATTAAAATTGTAAACACAATCTTTCTAACCGGTGTTAAAAATTTACGTCACAGTGTAAAATACAGTAAATCAAACAATATAATTTTCTAACAAAAAGTTTTCATACTCTCGAAAAAAATGAGTCTTTAAAGCAGTCTTAAATGCAGTTATTGTATCAATACTTCTAATATCATTCGGCAGTTCATTCCACAAAATTGGTGCATAGTTATAAAAATATCTTGAAAAAAATTTTGAGCTGCTAATGGTCGTTTCAAGTAGATATGATTCATTACTGGATCTTAAACTTTCAAGCGAGGCATAAGGATGCAATAAATCAGCAAGATACACAGGCGCAATGTTATGCCAACATTTAAATACTGTTAAACAAACTTTATATTTAAGGCGATATTCAAACGGTAATATATGAGCTTTCAAGTAATACAGAGATACACCTGTGTCCCACTTAAGATCATAAATATAACGCAAACAAGAGTTTATAATCCTACTAATTTTCTTCAACTGGTATTTAGCTAAATTTACAAAAATAGCATTGCAGTAATCAATTTTAGACAAAATCAAACTCTTAACTAACTTTATTTTTCCAGTTGTGGATAGATGCTTCTTTAAACAATACAGATAATGCAATTGACGAAAACAATATTTCTTCAACTCATCTAAACTTAAATTTGCATCAAAATAAACACCGAGGCATTTCACAGTCGTAGTATTCAAGTCCAAGCAATAATTATCATGGGTAATTTTAAATTTTATGTTTTTTTCATTGACAGATTTCAGGGACTTTTTATCACCAGTTAAGAAAAGCACAGATTTGTTAACTTTGAGTTGGAGGTAGTGGTTGTTCATCCATAAGTGAATATCGTGTAAGCAATTTTGAAATTTAGAAATAGTGAGTTCAACAGAATTTACACAGTTTGGATCAAAATCAATATACAATTGGCAATCATCTGCATACATACTTAGTGTGATACCATGAAATTTAGTAATGTTATGTATTTGTTTGGTATACAGAATAAAGAGAATCGGACCAAGAATGGACCCTTGTGGTACACCACACTGTATGGATTTTGACTGAGAATATGAAGCATTCATTTTCATTTTGAAAGATCTATCACTAAGATACGATTGGAACCATGATAAAGCATCTCCAGTTAAACAGTACATTTACTTCTAGATACAGCATCTCCAGTTATACAGTACATTTACTTCTCAATTTTATACAAATCGAAATACTGGTAGCTAAAACTTACATTTGATAGATAAGGGTGTAACAGTACCACAAGGTTTTTAGTTCTACCAATTAACGATTTCTGAACAGTGAGTTTAAAACAATAATTAAAGATCAATTCTGCCAGTCCATTAACCATTCTTTGAGTCAGAGTGTCGCATTGACAGCAAGCTTTTATATCATCAATTTCAACTGTTTTGTAACAACATTGAATGATGTTAAGCTGAAATTGGACCATGTCCAATAAACAAACCATTTTGACGGATTTGCAGTCATCCGCAGATTCTGGATTGATACCTTTTGGGCACGAATTTGTAACAAACTGAAAAACAGCTGCTTACCAAGGGCCCAGAAGCAGGGGCGAATCCAGGGGGGATGCATCCCCCCAACAACCATTCTTCACAATGTTGGATGAATACTTTTTTCCATAATTTTAAACCTCTTTGAGTATGATTGATTGATTTCTTCATCTTTATCCTCCCATCACAAGAAAGCGGCGATGGCACTATGCATTGAACGAATCCAGACTCGCTTAGGAGTTGCCTTTGTTTCCAAGTTTTGCGGTTGAAATTTCTTCTGACTTCTTCAATTTGCTGCTTGCCAGATTCCACCAAGCTGAAATAATCATTGCAAAGCATCTTATCCAAGGACACAACAATGAGACTAGGTCAGGAGTTAAACCATTAACCTCGCGATCATGGTCGCCATACAAACAACGCTCCAAACCACTGCGCTACATTGCCCACAAAAGAAAGTGTCTTGCTAGAGCAGCCGTCCCCAACCTGTTTTATTTCGCAGACCAGTGTTGGAATAAAAACAGTCTCGTGGACCAGTCATGACCCACAATACAAAACCAAAAGCTTGTTGTTTTGATACTTAGACTATACTGCTTAAACTCTAACTATTTAGTTGCAATTTAAACATGCATTTCCCTTTAAGTACCGTAGCTTGTTGCCACTGAGTTACCACCAGCAATTCTGTTTCCCAAGACTTTTTTTATATCACAATCGATCGATTGCTATTTTGTGTCTCTGCGTCTGAACCTTCTCCGCAAATTTGTCATGTTTACAGCATTTCAAATGCAGAAAATTACAGATGTTGGTTGGCCTGCTAATAGTAGTCGCTTGTAAACAAAATTTATCAAATGGATGTATGAAACTGTCGCCTTTATATATTTTAATCAAAATGTGCTATGGTATGGTATAGGCAGATAGGGTTACACATTAACTCTTGCAGTTTGCCGCCATTTTGTCTGAGCGTTTTTGCCACCCAGTTGCTAGGCTACCGGTACTTTTTGCAACCCAATTATTATTATTATTATTAGTGGGCAGTGGTGCCCAAGAGGAACAACAACGTTTAAACCTCTCTGGCACATTGTATAGGCCATCAATTAGACCCATTACAATTTTTCACCGCTTTTCTTTTATTCAGATTAGTCTACTGGCCATATTCAGCAAGCCTTCCGGCCTGCTGCAAATACTTAGCCAGTAGATTTATATTTAGCTTTTGTACCACAGCTTTTATTGTGGTTTTTTCTTTACCAAACACCTTTCTTCGAAGGGCTTGGTAATAAGTACATGCTCCAATATGGTGATTTGGAGTTTCTTCTTCCAGGTTACATTTTGGACATGTCGGTGACTCGTCACGTCCAGTGGTCTTCCTGTGTTTCTGTAAGTTGCAGTGACCGGTGAGGACTTGCAACACTTCATTTAATCTAGATCTGTTGAGACTCAAAAGTCGCCGTGTTAATTGGGGCGAGGCCCACTCCACGTTTTCTTTTGTGCTCATGCAGTCCTTTCGTTCTATCCAAGATGTTTTCCATCTTTCAACACTCCAATCCTTTATTGCAGCGCGACAGCTCGCATATGGGATTGGAACAAAAGGCTCAGGGCCGAAGCAATTAAATGCTGATCCTGATTTAGCTAGTGTATCCGCCTTCTCATTACCGTGGATGCCGGTGTGGCCCGGCGTCCATGCAACAGTGACGTGATTGTTTTCACCCAATTTATTTAGGTGTTTAATGCATGATAATACTGTATTAGATTTAACAGTATTATTTTGGATAGCCAATATCGCTGCTTGGCTATCCACTAAAATTATTATTTCTTCATTTAGAGTTTTTTCCATGGTCAGTTTCTTCGCTACTTCAGCTATAGCGAAGACCTCTGCCTGAAAGACTGTACTATATCTTCCCAAATGGAAAAAACTTTGGTCTGATTGAGATCCTGATGGGTATTCTATATAGAAACTCGCACCGGCTCTTCCATTCAATTTGGACCCGTCAGTGTAACATCTGATCATGCTTTGTTCTAAAGCACTTTCAAACTGCACTGCGTCCTTGCGTTCTAAAACAAGGCATTTGTACTGTTTTCCAAATATCTTTGTTTTGTTTATCAGGTCTGAGGGCATGCTCAACAAAGACAAGTTTTCCTTTGCTTCATTGCATACATCAACATGACTTTTAGTTTTCCCTGTTGAACCGATTGTCACGTCTGACCAAAGGCCCACACGGGATAACCTGTATGAACCTTTTAACGCCTCTGACAATATGAATTCATTAATTGGCATGATATTCAACAGCATTTCCAGAGCACCTGTGGGGGTACTGGGGAATGCTGAAGAAATCATAAGACAGGCTAGTCTTTGTACTCTAGCAAGTTTTTTCACTAGATATTTTTTATTTAGTCCACCAACCCAGGATGTACACGCATAAGTGATAACAGGTCGTATCATTGCAGTGTATATCCATCGCATGTTGGTGGGATTTAATCCCCACGCCTTGCCCACTATTTGTCTGCATTGTAATAACGCCGCAGTCGCCTTGCGAGCAATACGTGTTATGTGAGGTTTCCAGGTAAGCTTACTATCAAGGGTTATACCTAGTAGTCTTGCTTCTTTGGAAATTACTAACTGGTGTCCGTTTAAACACAAGGTTCCGAAAGCCGGCTTCCTTTTGTTGGTAAACAGGACTATTTCGGTTTTCTTACTGCTGAATTGAAGCTCTTGATTATGTGCCCAATTATTCGCAATATTTAGTGCTTTTTGAGCCCTACCTTTGATCCACAGCATATTGGTTCCAGTGACCAAAATTGCTACGTCATCGGCATAGGCTTGTACATGAAAGCCCCTGTTGTGTAGATCTATCAACAAGGAGTTTAATACACAGTTCCATAGAAAAGGGGACAAAATACCACCTTGTGGATTCCCTTTCACCACTTCCCTTTTACGCTTCTCACCATTTAGCTCTACTTGAACTGTGCGGTGTCCCAATAAATTCTCAATCCAATGGATTAGAAAAGGGGACACCCCCAGTTCTCGAAGAGCATCGGCAATGCCGCTATGAGTTATGTTATCAAAAGCACCAACGATATCCAAAAATATCCCTAGTGTCGTTTTTTTCTTTGCCAAACTAAGCTCAATGCGTCGTACAAATTCGTGCAGTGCAGTTTCAGTTGAAACCCCTGCTCTAAATCCATACTGAAACGCAGAGAGCCTTGCCTGCAAATTAGAATCATCGTTGAGATGATAAAGTATTAATCTTTCCAACCATTTAAGTTGAAAAGAAGTTAAAGTGATCATCCGGAAAGACTTAACTTCATGATAGTTTTCTTTACCGGGTTTAGGAATAAAAATACCACTACCTTCTTTCCATGCTTTCGGTACATAACTGTACTTCAAACATGTTAAGAAAATGGTTTGGTATATGTTTTTTATACTGTTCCAACCTTTTTGAAGAAGCACCGGGTAAATACCATCTGGTCCGGGCGCCTTGAAAGGCTGAAATTCGTTTACTGCCTTTTCCATCTTTTCAAGGGAGCAAATGGAATTAACAATTTCAACATCTGTTATTGACACAGTGTTTTTATTTGGTTCGTCTGCTGTTTTACTGCAGCTTACCTCTCGACTTCCTGGAGCTAAGATGTCTAAGAGGCAATCTATAGTTTCACCATCAGATTCTGTAAATTTTCCGTCGGGTCTTAAAACGTTGCTTATTTGCATCGTTTCGTTACGACCCATAACTTTAGTCAATCGTGCAATTGCACTTTGGCTTTTCATTGATTCCGTAAAGAGACGCCAAGAATCTCTCTTGGCTTTCCTAACGGCTTTTTTAAAAATTGTCTGGGCTTGCCTGAACGCTTCCCAATCTTTTTCAAGTTTAGATTTGATGGCTTTACGATGAGCTCTACGAGCCTCTCTGCGGAGACCGTTCACCTCCGTATTCCACCAAGTATTCTGCGTCTTACGTCGGATCTTACGCTGAGGGCAAGATGCATTGTAAGATTTGATTATCTCTGATTGAACAGTCGATGCCAATCTTTCTATATCCTCTACTGACGATATTTTGACTGGTTTACTATTCAAATCATGTAATCTCTGATCAAGTTCGCTTGCATACTTGCTCCAGCAAGTACGTCTAACGCTTCTGATCATTTTTGCTTTTTTGGTGCTCATCTGAATTCTGAATCTAATATACATGTGGTCTGAAAAGGAAGGCACATCACTGACATGCCAATCTCTTATACAGTTCACTGCATTTCGATTCATGAGAGTCAGATCTAGCACTTCTTCTCTTTTTCTTGTTCTGAACGTGGGCTTATTGCCCACGTTACAGAAGTACAAGTTCGAACTAGCACAGTACGTGAGCAAATCCATACCTCTTGAATTGACGTTGGAGGAGCCCCATACTGTGTGATGTGCGTTTGTATCTGTTCCTATCACAGTAGGAATGTTATCTCTGTCACTGAATGACAGCAGCTCTTTCAGTATTTCTGGCGGAGCTGGTTCTTCCATAGCCATGTAAGCCGATACAAAGATAAAACTATCCCCTTCTCGTCTTACACTTTTGACCCTCACTGCTACCACATCTTCGCTAGAAAACTGTGGTATGAGAGAGCATGTCATATCAGAAGTAACATAAATGCAAGCTCGAGGACGTTTATCTTTTTCATTACCTTGAAAAAGTTTCCATCCCCGTGGTTTACTTCTGATTGCGCCTCCATAGGTCCAAGGTTCCTGCGCTAGGATAATTCCCGAACCAATGTTTTTTGTTACTTCACACAAGTTATAGCTAGCTGCCTTACTCCTGTGAAGGTTAATCTGCCAGCATTCAAAACCATTCAACTTAGTTTTTTGTGCTGGGATTTTTCTATGATTAATTATATTGTTTGTTGTTATTCTGTTGTTCATACAAGGTATAAACTTGAGGAATACAACAATTTTGCTCTAAGAAGGTGACTGCCAGGCTACTTTATTTGGGGCTGGTTGCCTTTGAACCCTCATTTGGATTCTTAGGCTCCTCAGCTCCATCAGAAGCATCACTGACGTTTCCTCCTCCTGTGTTTCCAGGCACTTCAGTATCCATCTGCACTTCTTTGAGTGCTTCTGGACCTGTAGTCCTTCTTTTGTTGATCTGTTTTTGGAACTGCACCCTTCTAAAACCAGCGAAGGGGGCTCACTCCAATTCTTCCAATGATTGTAGCGAAGGTTCTTGGACTGCTACAACATGTAGCATTCCGCCAGAACCTTTCGACTTATATTTGTTTCTGATGTCCTTGAGATGGATCTCTGGGTTACATCGATCCACCAGTTCAAGGACATTTTTGATTTCCAGGCCTTCGTTATCTGGAAGCCAGATACCGAAGGTTTCCGACTTTATTGCATCTTTTGGGCCTCTTGCTTCGTATCCCTGATGATCCACAGAGGTCGGAGCTATGGCCCGCACAATCTCTTGTGCCCATTCCAGGGATTTCTCATCGTAACATATCATGAGAACTCTACCCGAGTGGATAAAAGTTCTCTCGATACGTACCGAGAAATCCAATTTTGTCTTCAGGATCATCTGGTTGATGGCCCCTTGGATTACCCGTAAATCGGATTCTACCATAGGGGCTTCCCCTTTTGATTCTTTTCTCGTTATTACGAGCTTCTGGTTGCTGGTTTTAACAGCTCTAGCATACGATGCTAGATTGCTAGGCCCAGCTTCCTCTGCCCGCTTTGTTCCCCTCTGCTCTACATGTTCGGACTCAATCCGACCACGCTTTTGCTTGGGGTTTGTTGGGGTCGTTAGAGAGCCAGAAGACTCCCTCGGCCTTTTTGTTGACCCAGAGTTGGAAGCTTGAAAGTCACCTCCAGGGTTGTTAAGGTCTAAACCTTTCAACCCCTTCAACAGCTTCTTCCGCTGCTTCCGCCTCTGGTTTCTTTCATAATTCTTTCCCGGACGCCACTCAGACGTGCTACCTTTGTCCGAAGATTTTGGTGGATTCTGAGAAGGTGTACCGGGAGCGGTATTCGACTTTTCAGTCGAAGAAGCCGCTTTTACTGTTTCCTCTGCACTAGTAGGTTTCTCCACAAGCGGAGAAGACCATGCAGAGGCCGATTCTTTAGTACTCCCTTCATCCCCTACTCCAACCGGAGTAGAGGCTTTCTCAGGAGTACTCCCACTGCCGCTGAACATTTCAATGACTGTTCGCTGCGACAGTGTTGCGTCACTTGACAGGGGTACAAGCCGTACTTTTCTCTTTTTTTCATTTTCCTTGTTCATTCATAAAGTTTGGTTTTTCTTTTCAGCTGGGAAAAACCTAAAGACCAGAGTTATCGGTAAAAAAAAAAAAAAAAAAAAAAAAAAAAAAAAAAAAAAAGGGTATATGGCCACGTCAATTTATCCTAACCGAATTCAGTCGACTATATGCCATGAACTTGTCATTCTGTGCAGTGGCCTCGGGAATGCCCCCCCAATACAACTGCAGGCCCCCACCCAGTCGCCAACTGGAGCTACAATTGCATGTAGATTTCCACAAGTTGACGGAGGCAGCCCCCCCAATTGGCTAGATCAGGGGCGGGCCTCTGAACTATCTTGCGGCCGCGGTACGGAGCGCGTTTTAGACCTGTACCCTCTACATCTATGAGATTCCATGGCAGTCGTCTGAATACAGTTTTCAATCTTGACATGTCCATTTAATTTACAGACTTGAAAAGGACCACTAACTTCAGGAACATCGAATCTTGTGGAGTAATGCTTGTCTTAGCTAATGCCAAGTCTGCATCATCCACTCCCTTAACCACCTCCCGATCTCCCATCCGTTAGGATAGATAAATCGGGAAGCTTCGAAGGAGCGAACTTATGAAGCTTGGCCGTCGCTTAGGCTTGCCCTTTCCCACTTTCCTCGGTGTCCTTGGTAGTGGTATCCCATTCAACAAAAAAAAAAAAAAAAAAAAAAAGAAGAAGAAAAGAAAAATGCCAGAGCCTCGTTTGCCAACATAACCATGTTGTTTCCGCCGGGCACCACTCGGAGGTGAGGTTGGACTTCTGCCTCGGCTTGCAACCCAATAGCAGAGTAATGGGTTGCGATCCAGCAGTTGGAGACCTCTGAGCTAGAGCACTTGCAAACCTTCAATAGAAACAAACAAGCGGTCCAGTGCAGCAGTGTTTTGATAATGGAAACCGGTCCCACGTATCAGTGACGTCATATATAAATACAAAACAGGCTGGTGCTGCAGTGTTTTGATTATGGAAACTGAGCCAGAGCCCTAGACACTGCCGTATTTTTAACCTGAAATGCAAACCCATTTAATTTTTAAATTTTATCAACGAACGAGTAGCAACATTCTACAATTTCTTTGTTTTAATTGCGAGTCATAATGCTTGATGACTGCAGAGATTATATTTGTTCTTATTTGTCTTAATAGCCTGATAGCCGATAAGAAAATCTTTGTTTACAAATACACCCTTACCACTGTTCCTATGCTGCTATGTTCCCTCCAAGTTTATAGTCCGGGCAAGTTTGCCCAAATAAAAATTTCAATAAAAAATTGGCCCAAAACTGAAAGAATTTGGAGGTATAAACTTGAACCTAGTTTATTGACGCCCTATTAAACATTATGACACAATGCAAAATTTCATAAGACTATATAAGTAAGGCACGCAGGAGACTGCGAAGCGACCAGTCGAGTGGTTTTGGAGTCAGCAGCCACCTTACAAAATTAAATAAAGTCAAAGGATCATAAATTTTGGCAGAACAAACGAAAGAAAACAAACAAACAAATTTTAAAAAAATGACAAGGCTAAAAACACAGCACCCTACACTGTACACAAGAGATAAAGGGAAAAATGGAGTAAAGAAGAACAGGAGGTTAGATTGTAATTCTGGATCACGACTTTAAGGCGTGGATGGTTAGTCACGAGACAGTTAGTCGCGAGCAGTTACTCGCCAAGACAGTTAGGGGCCAGGACGTTTAGGCGCCAGCTCTATTTATATCTCTTCTATGCATAACGTTCTCAACTGGACACATGCAATTTTTCGATTTTGGGGGAGGGGACATTTTTTGTTGAAATTTATAGCTTTAAATGCAAACACGGACAACTAACCGCCGCAAACTGACCGGAAGACAACTGACCGCTGTAAAGTGGCTGCCATGCAAACTGACCGCGAAGCAAACTCGCCACCACGACAAAAGGCCGCCGAAGCACGAGGCTCGAAAAATTACTTCGCACCTTATCGCTTCGTGACATTGTTTACTTAATATCCGAATAAATTTGATAGTAACTTCGCACCTTACCGCTTCTCGCTTAGTTGTTTACTTCATGACCGAGTCAATATAACAATAACTCAAGTAAAAATCTAAAGCTACAAAAGCGCATTCGCTTGAAACGTGAATTGCAGCATAATAACTAGGGCGATTTTTTATGACCTATAAAATTGAAAAATATGACTTTATATGGCTGTAATTTTAGAACACAGCAAATTTATGCTGTTTTCTGTAATTAACATCTCATAAGTTATGGTACAGTAAGTCTATACATGTATTTTCAACCAGAACATACTTAAAAGAACCAAGAATTCACTGGAAAGTCAGTAAAAAAAATGCAAATGTGCATCTTACAACAAGTAAAATAATAATTCAACGGTTGAACACAATTTTATAACAGAATGCGACGAGTGCATTGGTAAAATTTCGGTTTTTATGAATCATGGATTTTAACATCGAAAATGACAGTTCTACAGATGCTGATGTAGGCTGGTAGGCCCATGTTAACAACTTGGCATACAATGCTGGAGAAATATCTGGTCTACTTATCTCCAGAATGTTTTTGCACAAATTTTTTCAAATCCAGTAACAAAAAAGTCGCTACAAATGCTTCGTGAAAGTCGGCGCGAAAAGTTGAAAATTCTCATTGTCCCTCTCAACATAAAATTATCAAGAAAGTCTATATGATAGGAACTGTATCTACGGTGTTACGAGGAATTATAATTTGTATTTAATAACAAAAATCAACAGTCATATTTTGTGACCTAAAAAAGAAAATACCACTTTATAACTCCTTAAATAGACCTCGTATCAATGTAGTTTTTTCCTGATTATCAGTTTCATAAGTTTTTGCGTTACCAAAAAATATTTAACTTTAATGACTTTTATCCCCCCCTAATAATTCCGCTTCTATTTCTGAATTGCAAGTCATAATATATTTATTAAAATGACTGTAACCGCTTAAAGTATGAATTATATATGAAGAAAAAGTATAAGAGAAATGTCCCAAATTGCAGTTGCTCGGTGGGGTTGTTTGGGAACAGATCTCACATGAAAGCATTTCAAGATACATTGATCAAAAACAAAGCAATAATCATTTTTAAAAAGTAAAAAATCTTCAAAGCATTAACTCCAGCAGGAGGAAGTCTAAACATCGTATTTGTGATTAATGCAAAACGATTTTCGAACCTCTAGGAAATGGCTGTGATGTCGCGGTGGTTAAGGCTCACAGCAGGAGTGCTGTACATTAATTAGATAATTAAAGGTCATTAAGTAAACAGCTATTTGACAAGCAATGAGGTGCGAAGTTACTACCAAATTCACACGATCATTAAGTAAACAATGCCGCAAGCCGTAAGATGCGAAGTGGTTTTTCCCACCTCGTGCTTTGGCGGTCAGTTGTCGTGGTGGCGAGTATGGGGCGCCGTGTATAAAGCTACGCAATATAAAATTTTGCATCATTTTTTTGGTTATTTTTGGTTAAATTACATGCAATGTCATATATTGTTGTAATTTATCTAAATTGCTGCAATATGTGTTAAATTGTTGCAATTTATCTATATTGCTGCAACTTGTGTAAATTGTTGCAATTTATCTATATTGCAAAAAAACACTTAAATCGCCTTTTAATTGCCATGGTGATACGCTAACGAAAACAGTCAGTGTTTCCCTTTTTCCATGAACTCATGTAGTGTACTGGCCTGAGGCGCTGTTGTACTGACTGTGCAGTGTGCGCTTATTGGTTTGGCTGATACATTTTGAAACAAAGTGGCTTGGAGTTTGATTGATAAAATACTGTTATGATGGGTAGATACAATTGCGGACATATGCAAAAATACAGACGTATAAACATGGTATCCTTAGGAATACCAGCAGCTAGATTAGACTACCGGTATGGGGGTAACAACTAGTATCAGCTCCCAGGTCCAGTTGGGTTAGGTTAGGATTAGGTTCAGTTAGGGTTAAATTTAGTTAGGGTTCGTTCAGTTATAAAATCTCGGTATCTGAAAAATCTTGTTTTAAAGTACAGTACTAGTAACCCGACATTAGGCCTAGTCTAGCTACCTCAACCTATGTTTTTGTGACATATTACTATCTCGTTGCTAATGCAGAATGGCTTATGCTGTATGGCTGAAACATGTCAAATTACAGTGACTTCTGTGATCTGTCCACAGAAAGCAGGTAGGCTACATCCTGACATCAGCAGATCAGCACACCGATACACCAGTAGCCAGTGACATACGGTAAACTGTAAAATTAAAAATGTCAAACTAGTCTACCGATATTTTGTAACTGAACGAACCCTAACTAAACCTAATCCTAACCTAACCCAACTGGACCTGGGAGCTGATACTAGTTGTTACCCCCATACCGGTAGTCTAGTCTAGTCCAGTGTTGCCAGATCTCAATTTACTCAAGTATCTAGATTGTTTACCAAAAGTATCTAGAAAGTAGCTACATTTTTTATTAAACCACATCTAATCAACAAAAGTATCTAGATTAGTATCTAACTACAAAAAGTGCGTTAATTCGACAAAAAACAAGCGAAATTACGGAGTCTGACATGAAGTAAATCATATACAGCATTTAATAATAGCACACATTCAGTTTTTCGAGAAATGTTCTGCTTAATGAAGACACATTTTAGTCGCAGTGACATCGAAACACCTTTAAACACATCATAGCCACACATCCAAGAAAAAAAATGAATGAAAATAAACAAAACAGAAAAATATCATGGATCTGCTAGTCAAGTCATATCATTAGCTTTCAGCAATTGGCTCTATAATGGTTTTAAATGGACTGAACTTAGAATTCAGCAGTTTCATGAACTTCCTAGTAAACTTACGCATTGACAGTGTAGGTTATATATATTAGCATAAGCATCTGTGAATCTTGTGCACAGCACACTATCCTTTTCAAAACTGTAGGCTTACTCCACTGCAACTTTACACAAAACAATCTAAAAAAATTAACTGCTCATGTGCTCAATCAAAGTATTTCAACAAAACACCATAATAGTCCAAAAGTCTACCAGACGAATGTGTATTGTGTACTGTGTAGAGGCGAAACCTAAAACACTTAATAGTTTAAAAAAGGTTCGAAAAAGCAAATCGTTTAAAGGATCCTAAAAAAAGGACTGCCCTCCTAGTAAGTCTTTTTTTAGGACGCTCTTCGTTTTACATAATTATTAAAAATTGATTTTCGTTACGCTGCAGTTGGAAAATTTATCATTTTTTCCGGTGTTTATTGGCTATAACTCGTCATAATGGAGCTAACAATGCTAAAAAATATTCAAAAAAACAAACCGTTCACACGATTCCTACTATACCTGTAGGCTATTAGGCCTACCGGTACTGAGCTGAACACTCGGAAGAACGGCTCACAAAATTAAGGCAATAATTTCTGGCATTCTTCCGCGAAAGGATAAAACAATAAACAAACTGGATAGTTATAGAGGTATCTAGATTAGTAGCTAAGATCTAGACGAAAAAATTGGTATCTAAGGGGACTGAAAAAGTATCTAGATCTAGATACTAATTAGCTAAGTTGGCAACACTGGTCTAGTCTAGCTGCTGGTATTCCTAAGGATACCATGTCTATACGTCTATATTTTTGCATATGTCCGCAACTGTATCTACCCATCATAACAGTATTTTATCAATCAAACTCCAAGCCACTTTATTTCAAAATGTATCAGCCAAACCAATAAGCGCACACTGCACAGTCAGTACAACAGCGCCTCAGGCCAGTACACTACATGAGTTCATGGAAAAAGGGAAACACTGACTGTTTTCGTTAGCGTATCACCATGGCAATTAAAAGGCGATTTAAGTGTCTTTTTGCAATATAGATAAATTGCAACAATTTACACAAGTTGCAGCAATATAGATAAATTGCAACAATTTAACACATATTGCAGCAATATAGATAAATTACAACAATATATGACATTGCATGTAATTTAACTAAAATTAACCAAAAAAATGATGCAAAATTTTATATTACGTAGCTTTACACACGGCGCCCCATAGTATGCCCTTAATCATCAACACACAAAACGTTCGGCGAATTCAAATTCGGCGCATTTTATGAAACACTCTGTAGTAGCCTATTATCTTTGCGTTCAATCACTCGTTACAGTTTCGATTGTGCCTAATTTATTAAGTGGAGGACTCGTAAAGCATTGTTTCCGGGATATACAGTATGTTTTGAAATGACTGTTGAGTTGATTGATTGCGCCTGCGTCTGAACGTCGTGATTGCCTATTCTGAAACTTGCGTGTTTTTTGTGCTTCACTTGCCTGTCGAATGGCTTGATTGTTGAATACTTGCTGGTGCGCAATAACCTGGTGAGCTATTGGCAAAGTGCAGTCTGCAGTGGCGTAGCCACGGAAAGGGAGTTGATGGTTACACTTCCCCATTGAGCCTCAAATGACGTCACACTTACTCATTTTTTCGTTATTTATTTCGAAGTGCTCATCTGGTTTTGTAATTGTCATAATAACAAGAATTATGTAGCGTTGTTTCCTGAAACTTGTTCTTTGTCGTTATGCTTAATGAAGCAACGACGCAATTTTTATTGGCAGGGCAGAGCCGCTCCTCTACACGCTACTGCCCTCGGCTCCTCAGCCCTTCCGTAGAAAAAAGGCTAAACAATTTCAAGCAAAAATGACGCAGGGCATCGAACCGCTTGAAATATCGCTCCGGTTTAAGTTCAGGTTCCGCAGAATGTATTTTTAGTGGTTTACCTCCGGTTCATGCTTTTCGTCATTTGATTTTGCAGGTTTAGTTCCGGTTAAAATTAAAAATACTTGGAATTATCGGGTTCAGGTTCGGTTCGGGTTGGCTGAAGCAAAAATTCATAGATTCAAATTCGGTTAGGGTTCAAGAATTTGAAACCGTCAATTCGACTTATCTTCTGGTACACAGGCGCATTTTTTCAAAAATGCTAGTTATATTTAGGCTGATTGTAGTTTTTAAGATGCTACTGTAGCTCATAAAGGATGTCCTTAGCGGCAGAAATAACCTCAGATTAACTGCATATGTGCTTAACCGTTGTTATAGCCACCATGACAAGCATTCTTAGGAAAAATCTTCCATAAGAACACACACGATTCAACGTAACGAATGCTTTTTTAGTCCAAACTTAAAGAATAAAGCAACAAACCTTCCACAGACGTTAGGTTAGACAAGGTTTTGATTAGACAAAAATTATTTTAACGATTCAAATTCGGTTAAGGTTCAAGAATTTTGATAACCTTGGGTTCAGGTTCAAGTTCGGTTTCCGTCGATTAAATTATGAAGGTTAGGCCTACGGTTCGGTTTGGGTTTAATGAAAGAAAGCGGTTAATACGGGTTTTCGGTTTACGTTCCAGTTCGGTTCGATGCCGTGGGTATGATCATTGATCAATAGGGCCTCATTGCTTAAATAGCCTAGGGCCTTTCTTTGTCTAAATCCGGCCCTGATCAGAAGTTATTTCTACCGCTGAGGACATCTTTTGTGAGCTACAGCAGCATCTTACAACGTACAATCACAGATCGGCCTGAATGCAATAAGTAGTTTTAAAAATGCGCCTGTAGCTGTGCACCAGAGCACAAGTAGAATTGACGGTTTCAAATTCTTGAACCCGAATAGAATTTGAACCTGAATCCGATAATTCCAAGTAGGCCTAGGCCTATTTTTAATTTTAACCGGCCCCTCAGACCTTGCGTAGAAAAAGGGTGAACGATTTTAAGTAAAAATGATCTACGTACTGTAGCTCAAAAGATAACTAAATCGCTAACATTTGAATATCGTTTTATCGGTTCCACCAGAAAGCATTCTTTTGACTTCCTTGCAACAATCATGTTTTATTACTGCCTTCGGTATTTTTAGTTTAAAACAAATCTTTTAAATTTGAAGCCATCTTTTGTTATTACACAACTAGGGGCTGGTCCAGAAGGGGATGTGGGTATGCATCCCCCCATCAGCCATTTTTAACAATGTTTTGAATGAATAAAATTTTTCCATAATTTTGAACCTCATCATAACAGTATGCCTATAGTCGCCTTAAGCACGCATAATCGAAACTGTGCGAAAAAAATGCATCATTGGATTGTTGAAGTACTCAAAGTTAAGGGCCAAAAATGTGACAAACTTCCCCCAAAAATTGTTTAAAATGCACTAAAATGGCTATTACAGTACGCGAATTTTCAAAATTTATCCGGGGGAGCATGCCCCGGACCACCCTATAGTCGTTTAAATTTAAATGTTTGCTAAAAATTAACTCTGCCGAAAAAAACTGCGCTTGAAAAAGTGACGAAAATTGGTGCCTTAGTTGGCATTTAACCTAATTCAAAATTACATCCCCCCAACAAAACTTTCTAGATTCGCTCCCGTATCAACGTATGGTCAAATGTGACGTCATTCTCAAAACCCCTCCCATTGCAAAATCTTGGCTACGCTAGTGCCCATTGCCTACGGTTTCATGCGGTTGCATACAGCTCTACTAGCTTATGCGGTTCAATTCGGCCCCACATACCCAATATAGTCCATACGGTCTTATTAATAGACGTTATGCGGCTTGATTCGGCCCCGTACTGCTCCTTTTATGGTTCCATAAGTCTCCATCCAATCCCGTTTACAGGTAGGCTACCATGCAGTTCCATTTGGCTCCATATTTATCTATCATGCGGTTTCATTCTGCCCATACGGTTCCATACGGCGCCATACATTCCAATATAGAGATATCACGCGGTTCCATTTGGCCTCGCCTGCTCCCATACAGTCCCATCCGATTCCATTCGGTCCGCATACCGTTCCAAACGATCCCATACGATTTCATATCCAGGCAATTTCATTCGTCCCCACACGGTTCTATGCAGTCCTATTCGGTGCCTATATAGTTTCACACAATCCCATGCGGTCCCGTATGCGTTTCCATATGGTCCCATAAGGTTCCGTATGGTTCCATGCAGTCCCATTCGGTCTCTATATAGTTTCATCCAATCCCATGCGGTCCCATACGTTTCCATATGATCCATATAGTCCCATAAGGTTACGTACGGTTCCATATAGTCCATGCGGTCCCATACGGTTCTCATACGGTTTCCATACAGTCCCATACGGTTCCCATGCGGTCTTATGCAATCTCATACCGTACCCATGCAGTCCCATACGGTCCTATGGGTCCCATATGGTTCCCATGCGGACCCATGCAATTCCATACGGTTCCCGTACAGTCTTAAGGTGTGTTTACACAGAATACGATGAAATTTTTCGTACGTACAGTGACGAAGGCTACGAAACAGTCAGAGGTTATGACGTAAGGTTACGCCACTTTGCGTGGCATTCTAGAATACAATCGGAAGGTGCTTCGCAAAACAATCGGTAGAAAGCAAAATTGTTTGGGTTCGAATTGTGTGGAAGATATTTTCGTCAATTGCTTATATCAAAAATCTTATGAAATTTCGTACGACAACAAATCGGACTAAAATCGCATTTAGTGTAAACAGACCTTAATACGGTCCCATACGGTTTCCATACAGTCCTATACAGTTCCATAGGGTTGAATGCGGTTTCATACGGTCCCAATCAGTCCTATGCGGTCCCAATCGGTTTCACACGGCTCCCATAGGGTCCCATACGGTTTCCATACGATCCCATACGGTCCCATTCGGTCCCATACGGTCCCAATCGATCCCATACGGTTCCCATATGGTCCCATAATAGGTTCCCATACGGTCCCATACGGTTCCATACGGTTTTTAGTTCTACCGGTAAGATTCTACAGTTGGCTGACCACTATCATTCTGGCAGAAAAAAGGAAAGAGAGACGAAAAAAGAAAAAAAGCTTACAAAATCGTGCCGTGTGCAAAAAAGAATACAGTAGACTCCGCTTAACTGGCTCAAAACTTACAAAATCGTGCCTTGTGCAAAAAAGAATACTGTACTAAAAACTCGGACCAAAATCACGCTTTTTTCGTTATCGTGATAGACAAAAATGAGTCTGATACTATAGGCCTTGTTACACAGTGCTCTATCTTGTCATCTCGTGATACCTAACGAAGAACTATGTAAAAAATTGTCTGTAAATATAATTATGGTAGTAGATTGAAACTGGAATGTCTTCCCGTGCAAGCAGGTGCCGTTTTTGAGATATAACCATTTGAATATTGAAAAATTTAAGCGGATGAATATTATTGCGCTTAAGCGCATCACTGCTTTTTCGTCATTAGGTGTTGCCGTGTATAGTTTCTAAATGTTTCTTGCTCAGTGTTCGATAACATTTTAAACTGAAATAAAAACAAAATATCTAATACATTGATTTTTAAGTTAAATTGTAAGCTGAATTTAATTATTTTTGTGTAATTTTTAAATGAAGTGACAGCATTTAACTCATAAAAAATAAATTTACGAAAGTCAAATTTTGGAAACATGTTCTTATCAGCTGTTTCGTCATAGTTACGCCAAACAGCTGATCAAGGTAAAACAACGAAATAGTGGAACTGGCAGTCTACAAGCGCAAGAGGCACAAACTTGGGTAGGTTTAACTGCTGGAAGTGTAGAGATAGGTAAGATTAAAAAGTTGAAGCGGTATTATTAAACTTTTTTAAAAGTCAGTTAGCCTAGCTTATCGAAATGAGTAATAGGTTTACTTGCAGAAAAGTCATATAACCTACGTATCTGTATACTCTGTTGCTGGATAGGCTTGCGAGGAAATGATGATAAAAAGTCAGACTACAGTTACGTGCTTTTTGTGGTAATCCAGTATCTGGGTGCAATTCTTGCGGACAGACTAGTTTTCTATACTTCTCAGATGGGCGAGTGATTAGAACGTCCGCCTCGGAAGCTGTAGGCTTGGGTGTAATTCCAGGTCGGGTCAAACCAATGACTATAAAATTGGTATTCACAGCTTCCCTGCTTGACGCTCAGCATTAAAGGGACAGTGTGGAGAACAAGCCGGCAAGTTTACTTGTTGTGCCGTTTGGAAAGGCACTTAGCGGGAGACCCCATCTTGGTGTTGTTGACAGATGGCCGGTAACTCCTCAGCGAGCTCGTATAGCGCATTGATCGCTTTCTCGTGATAGGAGGATAAAGATGCAACTGAATACAAAAATACTCTACCAATACTATTGATGCTAATAGATCTCATTCAGCTTGGCGCTTATCATTTTCATCTATCGATGAGTAATAAGTTAAAGAATCAATGGAATACGTAATTGTTCACCATGATGACGTCTATGAAAGTGATTCAAAAAAGTTAACTGCAACAAGTTTCAACACTCTAAAGTAATGTGCTTTTAAATGGTTTAGTTTGGATTGTACTGAAAAAGTTATTGCTGCTAAAAATTTGCAATTATGGGATATGAATTCATTAACTGATCTGTCACCGAGCGCCCATAGGCATGGTTTTCATCAATAATGCTATTTTCGTTTTACCAATGAAAGAAGTATTAAAAGGCGCGTATGCCTATGTTCGAATTCTAAAAGAAATTTCCAGAAGATGATTCTCCTGAAAGAATTGAAAGTTTGTCTATGCAAGCGTTGCGGTCATCAAGTTTATTCATCATTTGTGAAAAAAGAAATCAGTGACTTGGCAGAGGCGATGATCTCTGCTTTTCCATCCACTCCAGGAAGATGTCTTTCAATATTTTATATGCAATATTTTGGAAGCAGTCTTTCAAATTTTGTAAGCAATTCAATATTTTGTCAGTAATTCAATATTTCGTAAGCAAGTTCTGATGGTTCTGTGCTACGCAAGCCTCTGTTTTCCCTAGCTTTGCCCTGTTGCAGCTACAGTATATGGTGTCTACTTTATTAGCTGTACCCGTAGGTTAGATTGGGAAGGTCATTTAAATACTTTGAAGAAGAAAACTCCTTGGCTGCTTGCCTACGATCGTGTGAATTATTCTCGTTACGTTCCTGTCTATTTGCATGAAATGCGTGAATTTGAAAAAACACACCCATTTGCTCATGAGCATTTACGTGCTGGTGAATTTGCTATTCAGCAACAAGATCGGTACGGATTGTTCGCAACAGCTGCAGATCAAGTGATTGAGCAGACTGTTAACAGAGACAATAAATCAGCTGGTGGAATAGTTGGAATTACAACGCGACCTAATGCTGTTGCTGAATCGATTCTTTCTCAGTCACAGCGATTAGCTATGACCCAGTTCTGTCGAAAAAACGCTGATCAAGATGCAGCAGATTGGTGTAGAAAAGATCCTTAATCCTTAACGTCGTGCTCGAGACGCAGCTGGGGTCGATAGCGTTATTGATGTTGTTGAAGCTATGATTAATCCTTTTGATTATGAAAAATCTGAGTTAATCAGCATCTACTCAGGGAGTTGTTGCATCCCCTATTTGTCGAGAAGATTTCATGAAAGCTTATGAATGCGGAAAAGAAGCAGAGCATCATTTTACTGCCCGGTTTATCTCTGATCCGAAAGAACTTCATCCTACCTTGAGAAAAATGAACTTGCACACATTTAAAACTGCTGTAAAGCCTAAAAAGGATAAAAAAGGAAAGTATTTATCGAATAGAAAGCTTTTTACTCGACTCATCATTCTGGTAAAACAAGATCGAGTCAAGCTTCAAGAAGTACATACTTATACCCTTAGACCAGTGTCATATCCCCGGGCAAGTTCTGATGGTTTTCTAGCTAAAACGCCCGAATCTGTCATTGTTTATTTAGTCCAGAGCAATTGGCCCGTAGAAGAAAAATCTATCGGCGCGATTCCGAATTGCGATGTTGTTATTGATGCAATGTGCTTGATTCACAGTTTTCTTCCGTCTAGACTTCCTAAGACATTTATGGAATTTGCTGCTTGCATTTTAACTTAAGTTACGCAAATGGATCTTCGCTTTAATGCTTTCGGAGTTGATATAGTATTCGACACTTATTCAGTTATTTCCATCAACGCTCTTAAACATGCCCGTCGTTTAGGCCATATCCAAAAAGTCTCATCACCTCTTCGCAGACTTATTAGCTCAAAGCAGCAGTTACCAAAACAGTGGAAGGAATTTCTTTGTCACGATCCCAATAAAGAAGAGCTTTCCGTTTACCTCTATCGAGAACTACTAAAAGAGGTAAATTTCTTTTTTGATTTATTCGTGACGCATGAAGCTTCTCGTGACGTTACTTTATTGTAGTGAAAAAACAGTGCAAGTTCCGAAGCTTCACTGTGATCACACCGAAGCTGACTCTTGGTTGTTTTTGAATTCTATGCACGCTGCCGCGAAAAGTATTCAAATATTTTTCTGTCCACTGCTGACTCAGATGTTTTTGTAATTGGTCTTTTTCTGGCCCAAAAGCTACCAGCTACCATTAATTTGGAGTATGGTAAGTACAAAACGAAGTTATTAGGAATTCATAAAAGTTTGTTTTTTTTTTATTACCTGCTGTTGTTACTAACTTCATGAAGTCTAATGTTAATACAGCGCGCATGGGTTGCTGGATAGTAATTTTTCCTACTTTTACTAATTGTATTGACAATTGACAGATGCTCCAACTTAAACTATTTATGTTTCATTTTTAGGAATCCAGAAGCGCATCAGTAACATTTCGTTGCTAGGGCAAGAGATGGAAAGTCGCACTACCGGAGGGCTTTTGGGGCTGCATATTTTTACCGGGGTTGATTTAACTAGTGCTTTCGTTGGAAAAAGGAAAAAGAAAACATTTGTACTGTTCTAGCAATATGTAAGCTACAGTTCCAAAGAGGATTTCAACGTCTTGGGCAAATGTGGGACGTTTTGTGTGCAAGCTTTACTGGCATTCTGGCAATGACATCAACGAACCACGGTACATCCTTTTTTGTACAAAGGCTTTGAGTGAGCTGAGTTTGCCTCTCTGCCGCAATGCCCTGGTGCATCATATCAAACGAGCTAATTATCAGCCGGCTATTTGGCGGAAAGCACTTTAAACTAATATTAGTGCTCCAAGTTCAAACGGTATTGGTTAGATGGTTGCTGCAAACAATAAAGTTTTGGTCCGTTGGATGACCAGGAGCAAGTCCCGTCAGAATTGCTGTAAAATTAGTCTTGCAATTGTAAAACATCCAAATGTTCCAACAATCAGTGTTCTTGCGTTGGAGACGGCGTATCATGCACCGAACTCTGCTCTTGCGTTGTTTGTGAAAATGATTCTGAGACCGTAATTGAAGTAGAACTATTGAATGTCAGTGACGACGATGATAGTGATGACAACCAATTTGTAGCTAGTTGAAAAATGTTGAAATGTGTTTGTCGTAACTAAAGGTTTTATTTCAATGTAACGAAATTTAATATAGCTTATTCAAACCAAATTTCTCTTTGTTTTTCAAGTAATAAGACCTGCTTATCAATGTAGCCTAGGTGTTTTAGCTAGATACGAAATTTAGTCAATGAAAATATATTACAGCGTAAAAACTTATATTAACATCTTTTTAAAGTAGATTGGCAGCAACAAACAGTAACTAATAAAATTAATTCGCTAATCCAATAAAGTTCTTGTTGGTAAAATACATTTCTTTCTTGAATTATAATGCCATTATTTAATTGCACAAAACTGACACAAAGGGTACCGCTATGTTGTTTCTGGTTACATTAAAAAAATACTTTGAAGTGCTTAATTTATACCAATTGAACTTCTTAGCGATAACTTGATGCAGTAGTTGAAGTGCGTGAAGTATTGTAAAGTTATCTGTTAGAGAGTAGGATAATCGTCTCGTAACCTAGAAAGTATTCGATAAAACTGGACAAAATTTGCAGGTGTGTCAGTATGTACCGCATGCATAATTCATCCACGTCAAGTTTCACATTATTTTTCAGTGAAAATTGTGGTTAATGTGCACTCTGTTCAGAGAAAGTTTTTGCTTGTGGGTGAAATGACGTCATCAACTTATGACGTCAGTATTTGGCACAAAAGCAAAATATTAACTGCAAATGTCCCAAACTATTTTAAAGTGTTTGCATTGCTAACACAAGAAGTTGAAGCAATTACTCCATACAATTATTTACTATCTTGTATGATTGCGTGTTAAGCTAGCGGTAAATAACTAATTGTTGTACGTCTATAGAAGAAAAAAAAATACTCCATAAAACTAGTCAAAGTTTTGCAGATGTGTTAATATGTATACTTAGATTTTCCAAGCCAAAATTCAGCTTTTTAAACTTACTATAAATGAAGTTATAACGAACTGTATATACACCCTGTCTAGCAAAAATATATTTTACTTGTGAGTTATGACGTCACCAACTTATGACGTCAGTATTTGAAACAGAGGCAAATTATTAACTAGAGATGTCTCCAAACTATTGTGAAGTGTTGTATTACTAACACAAGAAGTTGGAAGCAATTACTCGATACGTTTATTCATTTTCTGGTCTAGTTGCGGTTTAAGCTAATGGTTAATACCTAATCATTGTAGGACAATAGCAAAAAAACTACTGAATAAAACTGGTTGAAATTTTGCAGATATGGTAATATGTATATGTGGATTTTTCACACATATTTTCAGCTTGTTAGACGTATTACAACCGAAGTTTTAAGGAACTGTATACACCCCATCCAGAAAAAATAATTGTTTTTACAAAATCTTTTACTTGTGGGTCATGACGTCATCAACTTATGACGTCACAGTTTGGCATGGACATAGTCTGTCAACCAACGATTACTTTGAAAGTAGTCTGATGCATTTACATCAATCAAAAAAAAATTTAGAGGCTTTTAAGTGTGTGGAATTTCTGCATCTTTGAAAGAGCTATTTTTGTCTTTATGACGTAATTATGACGTAACGGCACCTGTTGGACACGTAAGACACGAGATTTAAATTCAGCATTTCTTAATCTTTAAATATACGAAGTTTCATCCAGTTCTTCGTTGGGTATCACGAAATGCATTTTCTAGGCGTTTTTTTTGGTAGCGTAACAAGGCCTACTAACTAAAATTGCGACGCTTTCCGGACCTCCATTTTTTATATCTTGATACGCATCACATAGAACGTTAAATTACCTTTCCCATGAATATCGTCAAGCGTGGGCCATTTTACTCTAACTATCAGCAGAAAAGCATTGAACTTGGATCAAAATCACGATTTCTTCATCAACGCGTTTTTGGCAAAAACGGGTCTGATACTAACTGAAATTGTGACGCTTTCCGGACCTTCATTTTTTATATCTTGATATGCATCGCATAAAGCGTTAAATTATCTTTCCCATGAATATCGTCAAGCGTGGGCCATTTTACTCTACTCCAAAATCATTATCGTGTTTTTAGCAAATTTTTTAAAAATGGGTTTGACAATATCGAATATTTTAAGTTTGTACCTGACACGTTGAATTGAAATTTATTTAAGATTTTGTTTTGTAATAACATTTTTTTTGTTTTTTTTCCGGTATTTTTGTTTGTGAACAGCCATGGGAAAGATTAATTTCTGATATTGAAAAAAGATGTGAAGTTCAATTGGGCGTGGGACGTAATCTAGTTTTAGGAACATAAAAAATGCATGTTCAGTGTAGTAAGAAATGTATTGCATTCCAACGCGTTCCAAAAATTTGCCAGTCCGTTTCAGTTATCAACAACCATTATGACCGTTCTATTAGGCCTACATGGTATTTCTTTTCAAGTCAGATTAATGTTTTGGACCAAAACTGAATGGTTTGGTTGAAATTTCTAATTAATCGGTTTTACTTACTAATTTTCCAAATTATTTTGCACAATGATCCGTTTTTAAATCAATTTCAAGTCTGTATTTTTTACAACTTTTTTGCGAAGCACCATGTTTTCGCTCTTTATTTAACAAATCTGATACGAAATAAGAGCGAGTTTGACTCACTTCGTTATCCAACAATTTAATTGCAATGTGAAATGAGTTTGTTATGGTGTTTCTAACACCATGCAAAGGCTCAAAACCTGCAGTAGATCAAAGAAGTGTAATTGTAATCACACGATATATCCTGCTGCGCAAGTTTTGAAACCACGCTGTTTAGATCTACATGGACTGTGAGAACCAGAACAAAAACATTTTGATCCGAAGTAGATATCTGAAGGAATGCGAACCACCACGAACAAAAATTGAGTATCTTTTACGCACAGCTAGATTTCTTGAGAAAATGATTATTATTTCTTTCATCTGCGTTTGACACCTATATCCCAGTAATTCTTAGGATTACACATTGAGGTAAAGTTAATCCAGTAAGATTGTTGTGGGATTAATTATGAGCCCGTTTTGTTGAGGTTTCTTCGGTTTTTGTAGAGGTAACAGTGTAAAATAGTTTCGAATTGTGCTCAGCGGGATATATTTTTTGCAAACAATTAACTTTTTTACACCTACATGAGTTTGACTGCTTCACATTGCATTTAAGTTTTTAAGTAAAGATAGTTAAAGTAAAATCATTCAAGTTCAATGCTTTTCTGCTGATAGTTAGAGTAAAATGACCCACACTTGACGATATTCATGGGAAAGGTAATTTAACGCTCTATGCGATGCGTATCAAGATATAAAAAATGGAGGTCCGGAAAGCGTCACAATTTCAGTTAGTATCAGACCCATTTTTGTCAAAATCCCTTTTTTGCACACGGCACGATTTTGTAAGCGTTTTTTCTTTTTTTGTCTTTCTCTCCTTTTTTCTGCCAGAGTTATAGTGGTCAGCCAACTGTAGAATCTAACCGGTACTTAACATTTGATTTGAGGAGTTGTTAATGTTCTAGCAACAAATTTATCATTCTGACTTTTGAGCAAGCTTCAGACTTTGTCAATTGGTTGAATCAAGGGCAGAGATTGTTGACTGTCTTCAATTCTCCAGGAGATTGCATGGTGCCAATGTGATGGTGTTTGAGGATGGCTAATGCAAGCAAGTACGATTTGACATTAAATGAGTTTGGTTAAGTCAGTACGGTTAGTTTAGTAGGATTTTTTATTTTTAACCATGAAATAACGCCATCATCCACACAAAAAACAACAGGCTTAATATGGAAACGGCAACAAAATGATAGGCCTAGGTACCGGTATACATTGAACATGTTCAAGATGAAAATAGAGAACAAAGAATTCAACAAAAGTTAGCACGGTCGCTGCACCTAAAATACACTGATACAGTAAATTTAAGTAGTAAATTTTAACGAGGTACGTTAGTTAGGCTTAAATAAATAGACTAGGCTTAACTGATTTCTTGTATTTTTCTGAAAACTTGAAGTGGTAGCAGTATCATCAGCCTCTGAATGCAGGGTTGTCTAACCATTGTTAGCCTACATCGTACCATATATACTACTACTAGCAGACTAGGCTAGGCCCTGGAGCAGGGGTTCTTAACTTTCTTTATCTCGTTAACCCCTTGGCAAATAAAAAAAAACAGAATTTCCTCCAGCTGCCCAGTGCCGGCAGTCCTTTTTTTAGGATCTTTAGGATTTTTAATTTAGGACTTTTTTTAAAATGCGCTTTGTTTTACACATTAAAAATTGATTTTTGTTAGGCTGTGGTTAGAAAATCTAGGCCTATCATTTCCGATGATTATTGGCTGTATGATATCTTGTCATAATCTGAAAATGGAGCTAACAGGCTAACGATGCTAAAATATGTTGGAAAAAGCAAACCATTTACAGGATCTTAAAAACAGTACTACCCCTCCTGGTTGTACATTTCTTGTGACGCACTTCGTTTTACATATTTAAAATTGATTTTCGTAAGGTTGTGGTTAAAAAATCTATCATTTCCGGTGTTTATTGGATATAGCTCGTCATAATCACACAATGGAGCTACCGTAACAATGCTAAAAAATGTTGGAAAAAGCAAACCATTTGCAGGATCCTAAAAAAAGTACGGGTTAGATGTAGTATCAGCCCCCAGGTTTGATTAGGGTTAGGTTTGGTTAAGCTTAAATTCAGTTAGGGTTAAATTCGGTTAGGGTTAAACTGGAAAAACAGAAAAGCGTGGGAGCTTATTCTAGATGAGACCTTCCTCAGGGATATAAATTATTTTTTTCTGCTTGAGAATGAATGATTTTTGTTTTCTAAGCGTATAATGTGTTATATTGCAATTTCTAAGATGCTCCTTTGTGTTGTCCCATCTAATTTTCTCAGGCATTTTGTTTTTGTTTTAGAAATTGTAACTTGGTGAGTTTGCGTATACTGCTTTTTATTACACTCTTTGTGTATTTTTATTCATTTTTCATCATTACTCCTTTCACTGTTGTAGTTCTTCATACTTGGTTTCATCTATATAGCGTTTTTAAGGGTTGTTGAAAAGATATGAATAGTTTCAAACTTACATTTTTTCGTGTTTTAATATTGATGTTCTTTCTTCAATATATGTCAATTTCTAGACTTTTTTTTTGTATGCCAACATTCGGTTTAAAAATGCATAATACTCTGGATATTAATTAACTCTTCAAACTCTGAGTATATAGAGCTTTTTTGACAATATTTGCGATATTTTCTATTTTTGATTTTTGATGTGGTGAATTGTTATCTGTGCTCGTGTTAGGCACATTTTTCTTTGACACATATGTATATACAAATTCAAGTGATGATGTCTGAATCTCAACAAAGAGCTCGATGTCCAAAAATTGGCCAGAGCATTAATAAATAAAATTTATTCTTGGCTACAAACTCACTACACGGTGTTCTATTTTAACGAGGTACATTAAATAGGATAGGATTCTATTTGAATAAGCTTGCACCTGAAGATTGCCATACGTGGCATGAAACACCGTGTAGTGCGTTTGTAGCCAAGAATAAATTTATTTTATATGTGTTAGGGTTAAATTTAGTTACTGTAGGGTTAGGTTCAATTAGGGCTAGATTTAGTTAGGGTGAGGCTATATGTTAGGTTAAGGTTGGCAGACAGAAACTGGAAAAAGCATGGGGGCTTATTCTAGATGAGACCCAAAAGTACTACCCCTCCTGGTTGTACTTTTCTTACGACGCGCTTCGTTTTACATATTTAAAATTGATTTTTGTTAGCTTAAGTTGTGATTAGAAAATCTATCATTTCCGGTGTTTATTGGGAATAACTTGTCATAATGGAAGTAACAATGCTGAAAAATGTTGGAAAAAGCATACTGTTTACAGAATCCTAAAAAAAGTACTACCCCTCCTGGTAGTACTTTGTTTAGGACACTTAGGATTTTGCAGCTGTGTCCGCACTTGGGATTTTCCCGCTGCGTTTGCAAAATCCCTAAGATCGTAAAAAAAAGGGTGACCCCCCCAGTGCAACTCTTATCACTTTTTTAGTACCGGTACTGAAAATTGAAGTTGGCTTTAGTTTATATTTCAGTAAATTTACCCATCAGTAGGTACAATTTACCCCCTTACCCCTGCTTAAGAACCTCTGCCCTACTGCCTAGAGGCACTGGGGAAATTCCCCATAATTCACAGTTCAGTAATTTGAAACAACCAAAACTTGTCCTGCACTGCTCAGTAATTTGACTACTGGTGCCGGTAACTGATTGAATATTTTGTAATCTTAACTGTTGATTTGTTTATTTAGGCTTACCGAAAAAGAAACAAACAAGTGCTTTGATGATATCATAAAGGGTGTTGGACTATCTAATTTTCTGCAGTATATTTTTACAATTGGAGTGTCTAAAGAAGAATATGATAAAGCGAAGCTATCCGAACCTGACTTTGATGAAAGATTTCACAAACTGCTTAGTGACTGGTCAAAAGAATGTCGTATGGGTATGTGCCAGTAGCCTATCATATACCGATAGTACCAGTAGGTCTGTACCAGTAGATGATCACTGATAGCCTGGTGGTATTTCTGAGAATTTTAAAGGTTAGACTAATTTGTTTCAAATTACTGTGCCAGTAGACTACTGGTATAGGCTATAAAATGTCTATCTGTAAAATGTTTTAGCAAAAAAACTTGCTGTGATAATCAATGCAAAGATATCTGACGTACTGTGTAGCGTTTGTTTTGAAAAGTGTTGATAGAGTATTTTTGGGTACCGTACTTCACTAAGAAAAGAAAGTTTATGGCTGTATTCTAAACCTTCTGAAAAAATAGAAGGGTAGTTCCGTTGCTCTTACCAATGCAATGTGGTGAATGCTAAAATATTCATAAAAAAATTTTACCACAGAAAAATTTTTCCAAATTATTTTAATTACAACTCAATAGCCTTTAGACTAGTCTATCTTGAATCAAAACCGTTTTAACAACTTTTTCACCTTCAAACCCGGACATGAGAAAGTCGTGTAAATAGTTAGAAACAGGGCAGGTTATGGAAAATGGTATGGAATGAAAGGAGAATTTTGGTATGGAATATGGAAGATGCTCAGAATGGAGTGGAATGGAAGAATTATGAAAAATGGAATGGAAGATCGTCTTCCATGTTTGCCTAATTCTAAGTTACACATTTTATAACTGATCACCAATCACAAATTAAATGTGATGTGTTTACTAATGTGCAAAGCGACAACAAGACTATCTTTGCTAACCACAATATCTGGCCTAAGATTATTGCGACATAAATTTTGCTTGCTTGCATCAAGCAAGTTAGTTTTTCAATGATATCAATTGGAAATATACCACGCATTTGCAATGCAGTAAAAGCGAAAATCGCTCAAAGAAGAATGAGGCCAAATTGTAATTGGTAATACTGCAACTGGACATTTTTGACAATATAGATTCAGCTGTCATCATCAGCAGTACAGGTATATGCTAGACATGGGTTCAAACTGCCTTGCATATGCTGTTGGTGATAACAGCTGATTGAGGTAAATTTATGTGGTCGAAACATCTAACTTATGAACTATTTTGGCTTTATTTTTTCTCTTCTAACCAGCTAACTTACATTGTGTCTCATTCCTAACATCTAGAATCTAGATAGGTGACTTCAAACATATTTAATACCTGGCGATAATGCAGTAAAAACTGACTGATACAATTTGTTGATTTCGCGTTGCCCTGACAAAGTTCAACATGAAAATGAAATAAAAAATAATGTAATCACGTACGTTGTTGCCTCCTATGTATCGATAAACACATTTTAATACGGTATCAACCATATTATCGTAACTTTGAAAATACTGTAATTGTGGTAACAGCTAGAGATCGACCGGGGCCCCGGCCCTGTCCCCGGCAGGGGATGCCAATTTTTGCCCCAGTCCATTCCCGGCCAGCAGGGGTATAAAAATTGGCCGGGGTCGAGGTTGAATTTCAAATTTATTTAGCGTATATTCCAGCATATAAGACAATCTTTTAAGAGCAAAAACCCACCCTTAAAAATTGGGGTGGTCTCATACAACGAATATAAAAGTCATATCGTAATTTTTACATGAAGATTTTTTTATTTTATATGAAAAATGCTTTGGTGCGTAAAAATAATGAACCTGCATGCTTAAAGCGTTTTTGAGGTTCGTCATGCGCTAATCAAAAGCGTGTACAATTACAAAAGCATTACGTGACTGAAAGCATTACATAACACCATTGACGGCATTTACATGAGGAGTGAGGACGCAAGTAGTCTACTTCGCTATGTATTCTAGACACAATATAAAGCATTGTATAAACCCCGGCCGTGGTCCAGGCTGGGGCTGGCGCAATTTCTCGGCCTCAGCAAGAGCTCCGGCTCTGGCCAAAATTGTTGCCCTGGTCATTCCTTAGTGACAGCCGTGATTTAAGTGCACAAAGGATGTTCTAATGTTTGCATTATGTTTAATCTAGTGGTTTTAATTGCTGACCTTTAATTGGGATATCTCAGTTCGATTCTCGAGCCGGTCAAATTTGACACAGTGTTACCAGCAACGCGCTAGTCACCTCCGATGTGACATTTGTGCATAGTCAAGCCGTTGGTGCTTCTTCGTGATTACAATTACTGGTACAGATTACATTGTTAAGTTACCGTACATTACTATGGAAGAATGGAGTGGAATGTGGAAAAAAAATTTAGTATGGAATGGAATACGGAATGGAAAATTTTCAGTATAAAATGGATATGGAATGGAAGAAATTTGGCAGTATGGAATATGGAAAAATCATCTTCCGTTCCATTCCATAGCATGCTCTGGTTAGAAGTGAAGTTTAAAATATAGAATAAGGTTTAGGCAGTGTCTAGAGCACTGGCCCAGTTTCCATAATCAAAACGCAGCTGCACCGGACTGCTTGTTTGTTTCTGTAAAAAGCAGCCAGTACTCTAGACACTTTCTAAGGTTTAACCATCTCAAATATTGTGATTGCTGCAAACTCTTTTGTCGTAAGTCAATTGATGCAGTAACAATGGTTGCGCACTTCTATATTTTCAACTAGGTCGACATAATTTTTCTTTGGACACTTGGGGTTTGTGTGTGGGGCACCACCCAAATAAATATATAACTGAGGTTATTTTAAAATTATATTAAACTAAAAATTCAACAGTGATTGAGAGAGACTGCGAAGCGAGCTTGCGCCGTTCGAGTCAGCAGCCACCCAGTATATATGTCAAATGCGATTGGCTCCAGTCGCAGATCGAACCTGTCACATAGGATCTGTAACCTGCACGCAGGCCATGTCGCTGATGACATTTGTCATTAGTGCATTGGAAAAATATCTGTCCTTAGTGTATTGGAAAATAGTGACCTATGCTTTTTCATCTGGTACCAGTATAGGCTTTGATTAAATATTTCCTGCCAAGTTGATGTGATTTTTCCACTTTTTCTTCTCCTTAGTTAGCCTATACCCACCACTTACGACTCAGCAGAAATGCATTTTGAAAGTCAGCACTATCTGTCTGATGAGCCAAATCCAGCTAGGCTGGACCTCGCTGGCTTCCAAGCTAATGCTTTGAGTATTTTTTGTGGCCCCTCGATGAATCAAATCTGTTGCTGTGTCAATTTGTTGAACATTCGTTTGCTTCATGTTTATTTCAATTACAGATTTTCGTTTTTCGTAAAAGAATCCGGTTATTTTAACTTTGATAAATTGTGCTTAATTTAGGTGGATTAACAACCGATTTAAGAAACTTTTTAAAAGATGTTCGAAAGGAAGTTACAAAGTTCGAAAGAAACCGTAATTTGGATAATACGCTATTTGTTGATGGATCAAGGGTATTGCATTATAGTAAGTTCATTCTTTGATTTATTTTCTTTTCACAGTCTTGACCAGGGGTCGGCAACGTTTTGTATAGATACAGTATATATGCCAATTTGTAAAATTCAATGTCTGAATATGTCAGCGTACCGATAAAAAATTGCGTTGACTACCGGCATAATATACCAGTAGCATAATATACCGGTAGTTAATTGTTTAGTCATCTATTTTTTTTCATTATATTATCAATCAATCAATCAATTTTCTGGACCCGCTTATCCTTGGGGGGTCGCGGGGGCAGCAGCTCAAGTTGGAGCCTCCAAGCATCTCGATCCTCTGCAACAAAGGATAGATGCTCTGCTGGGATGCCAAGGCGAGACCAACTAAGATCTTCTACGTAATCTCGCCATCGAGTTCTGGGACGGCCTCTAGGCCTTCGACCAATCGGTGTTGAACAGAGCAGTTTTTTGGCTGTTCTTTCCTGGGGCATTCGTGTCACATGTCCATACCAACGCAGTTGCGATCTTTCTAGTCGGAGAAGCAGCGATTCGATGTTTAGAGATTCATGAATATCTGCACTTTTAACCTTGTCCAACAAGATCAAACCGCTAATTCTTCGCAAGAATCCCATTTCGGCTGCTTGAACTCGAGACCTCACTTTCTCATTCATGATCCAACACTCATGGCCATAAGTCAAAATAGGAACATAGACCGATCTGAAAATGGATAGCTTTGCCTTGGTGCAAAGCTCCCGTTTCAGTACCACAGATCGGTGGAGCTGGCGCATTACTGCACTTGCTTTTCCGATGCGGATATCCAATTCGCTATTTTGTCTGCCGTCACTTGTGAATGAGACGCCGAGGTACTTGAATTTCTCTGACTGTTTTAGTGGTACTCCATCAATTTGTAGAGAGCACTGCTTTGGTTGTCTGGACAGGCACATGGTTTCTGTTTTTGTTGTACTGATTTTCATTCCGGCAACAGAGCATGCATCCGAAAACCTGTCAAGAGCTTGCTGGAGACCATTTTGGGTAGAGTCGAGTAGCACGAGATCATCTGCAAATAACAGACGTTGTACAGTGCATTCACCGATCTTTACTCCGCCACAAGACTCACTGTTCTTAACTATTCTATCCATATAAATAAGGAACAGAATAGGTGAAAGAGAGCAGCCTTGCCGTAGTCCCACACTTACTCTGAAAGGTTTCGTCGTTGCACGGTTAACACGAACACAGATCTCAGAATGCATGTACAGCGACTTAATGGCAGTTAGTAACTGGCCATCAATGCCATACTGCAACAGCACCGCCCAAAGCTTGTCTCTAGGAATGCGATCATATGCTTTTTCAAGATCAACAAAACATGCATTGACCTCTTTTGCATATTCCCACGACTTCTCAAAGATTTGCTGCAAGGCAAAGATCTGATCCATTGTGCTTCGGCCAGGACGAAAGCCACACTGAGCATCTGTTAGCTTAGGCTCGACTATTTCACGGCATTTCTTTTCAAGGCATTTGGCATAGACCTTACCCGGGACACTGATGAGAGATATGCCCCTATAATTGGTGCATTTTCTCTTGTCTCCTTTCTTGTGGATAGGTATTATCACACTAGTTTGCCATTGCTTTGGTGCTTGCCCAGTACTACACGCCACCTTACAAACACGAGTCAGCCAACGAACACCATGTATGTTCATTGCTTTTAACATTTCAGGTCTGATATCATCCTCACCAGGTGCTTTTCCAGTTTTCAATGATTTGATTACTGCATTCACATCTGCTTCGGTTATCTGAATATCTTCCCCAACCTGTTCTTCGTGAATTTGTATCGGTGTAGCATCAACTGGGTTTAAAAGATCACTAAAGTACTCTCTCCACCGATTCAAAATAGCATCTTGATCTTTCAGAGTCACACCATTTGAATCTTCGATAAAGAGAGCGGCTCGAGATCTTTTTCCACGCAAACGGCGAATGGTCTGCCAGAACACTTTGTTTGCCGTTTTGAAATCATCGTCTAACCTTTCTCCAAATTCCTTCCAGGCCCTTTCCTTAGACAGTTTAACTGTTGTGGCTGCCGTCTTACGTGCTTCAGAGTACTGCGAACGAAGTTCAAGTGATGACTTATTTGCAAGCCAGGCCTTATAGGCCACTTTTTTCGCACGAATAGCTTCTTTAACTTCTTGGTTCCACCAAGGAGTTCTTTTCTCGCTACTCTTCGTCCCTCCAACACGCTTACGTCCACAACAGTTAGTAGCGGACGCAATGACTGCTGTTCGAAACAAACACCACTCAGTTTCAATGTCTTCAGTAGAGGTCGGAAGTTCTTTGAACTTAGATGCAATGTTGTCTGCAAATGCAGTTCGTACCTCTTTGTCAGCCAATGATTCCCATTTGATTCGATAAGTTTCTCGTGGTCGAAAAATCTTTCGTTTTTTCAAGGGTTTCAAAGCTTTCAAAGTGCAGACAACTAGGTGGTGATCAGTTGACAACTCAGCCCCTCTTTTAACACGGACATCAGACACGGTAGAAAACAAGTCCGCCGAAACGATACAAAAATCAATCAGGGAGCGTTGTCCCAGAGAGTCTCTGTACCAGGTGTACTTATGAATTCTTTTGTGCTGAAAAAATGTGTTCATTATGCACAGCCCATTGGTGGCACAGAACTGCAATAAACACCTTCCGTTCTTGTTAATGTCAGGGTCACCATGTTGCCCAATAACACCTTTCCAGGTTGCATTGTCGATGCCCACATGTGCATTGAAATCGCCCAAAAGGACAAGGGACTCTGATGAAGTCGCTTTTCCCAATGCAACCTCAACTTCCTCCAGAAAGGCTTCGTACTGTGATTCTATGTTAGGTGCGTACACCTGCAATATACACAGAGATCGCTCCTGCAGCCTTAGCTTTAGAAGACAAACCCTTCCTCCTAGTGGTACCCAGTCAACGACACATTCAGCTATGTTGGGGCTCACAAGTAAGCCAACACCAGCTTGAGCAGACATTGCTGCATCAACACCTGAGTAGAAAATTTTCCACCCATCGTTCAACTCGACAGTTCCAGAACCCCGGCGCTTTGTTGATGAAATTCCCACAACATCAAGGCGATACTGTTGGGCTTCGCAAACAAGCTCCTGCTCTTTTCCTGTCAGTGACGAAACGTTCCAGTTCCCGATAGCTAGATCCCGGCAGTTTGGTCCAACTCGAGTACGTTTTCTGTGCGCTGCCCCCATTTGCCTCCCCAAACGCTTAGCGACTGCGTTGGTGGGTTTCCGGTGACGGTCAGCTAGTGGGGGAGACTGTAGCTTATTTTTCGAACGAGTCCCTCTGCCTAAAACTCGAATGCGGACCTTTTTATCCTGCGCGCCGTCCGATGCAGCATGAATATTGTTATTACAACTTTCCATTTAGCTACAGCATTGGATTGCTACTTGGTCTGTTTCTCTCCTTCGACCTTACCGCCATGGGTGACCCTGATGGAAGTGATTAAACACTACCGACGGCGTTGCTCTAAGGATCATTGAAAACTCAAACCTCCCCACCACGTTAAGGTGGCATTAAAAGCTTCCCGCGCTTGACCATACATTCTGCAACTTTGTAGCTGCTTTCCGTACTTTGATTTGCACTGCAAACGACTTTTTTAAAACCTGACTTTGTTTTTCGTAACGAGAAACTTCTTTTTTAAAAGCTTCGATCTTCTTCGTATCATCTCTTAAAAATTTTTTGCGTTTGGTTTCGAAATGACGTTCAATCCTTGAGGTACGGCAAGCGACATTTTCATTGCGAAGTAAACATACTGCTCTGTCATTGCAACAGACAACCCCCAAAATACCTGCAGTCCGCGACTCTTGAAATTGTCTCGCAATTTTGATTTCTTGGCAGCAGACATCGCGGTTAACTTCTGGGTTACGAACTGAATAAAACGCAAATATATCCAACAGTGAGGTAATAATAGTAATAAAAAAAATAATGATGACTGAACAATAAAACTAAACAGCAAATTAACTACTTGTTTCACCCTGAATGTAATTAGCATGTAAAAGAGTTATTGGAAAATTTTCACGACTCCGCGTGCCGTAAAAAAACACGTCGCGTGCCATGATTAGCACGCGTGCTCGGGGTTACCGACCCCTGGTCTTGACAATGAAATATTATTTTGAGTGAAGAATGACATGCTTCCAAATGGAAGTTTACCACTGCACTTAAAGTGGGCATAGAGCCAAGAGTAGTGATGAGAAATAGACTAGATATTGGTATTAGATGATCTAAAGATGGATTTAAATGGTTATATATCGCTAGCCGGTTACCTCGGCTGCTGATCTCATCGCTATCAGCACTGGAGTTCCGGGGTTGGGTTTCTGGGTCGGCCAAATCTGACGCTGTTACCAATGGTTTGCTACCACTGCCAAGTTTCTTCGGAGCTGTGTTGCCCTGGTAGTAAGCTGCGGAGATGGGCCCTGCTACTTGTTTACAAGCTTTGGGTGATATCGAAAGTGTAATCAAGGTTTTACTTTTTAATTGCTCGTGGGGAAGTATTCCTAGTTAAAATATAGCTTTTGTGGTGAAATTTTATAAAAACGAAAAGCTGAACACAATAAAACCCTTTATGAAATTTTGACAGAGCTGAAGCAGAAACTTTTAAAATTCTGCTGTGATAGGAGACATATAGTCAGTAGGCAAACTTTTATATAGTTGTTATTTTTGCCATAATGAAATTTTACACTTTTTTAAAGGCAAATTCAAATACTGCTTGTTGCCGGTACTTTCAGAATGACTTGAATAAGAGCTTCCATTGCATATAGCTAAGTTATAATTTCATTGCTTTTTATATGTAGCTAAGTTAGAAAAAAGTTCAAAAATCAAATTTTATTATACTCGTAGTCACCGGCGCAGCCTGAGAAGGGATCAGGGGGACTTGTCCCCTCTCCGTTTTCAAAGTACAGATTAAAAAGAATTGATAAACAATGGAATCGCCTTTTAAAATATTTTTAACCTGAGCACATTGATGATGATTGATTAAACCGTCAGAAAAGCGAGCGGAGGGAAATTTGATTTGTTGTATGATCACTGCGATTATAATGACCATGCTTTTCGTAAATAATTCTTGGTTGTAATAAGAATAATGCCGATGTGTTAATATCGATAGCGTGCGACATTGCATTGGCATTGCGTTAAACAGACCGTAGCTCATCACCGCAGCTTAGCGGCTGATCAAAGCAGCTTAAAAAAAGATGGCAGTGGTGGCAAGCAGTTGGCAACTCTGTATTCAATTTGATTTGCAAGGAAATCGAAGCCCAAACCTCTAGTGCCAATGGCTAGGTTTTTGAAAACTGCGCCAACCGCTTGGTTTCAAAACAGTTCGTATAATGATCAGAAGACGCAAAAGCCACTTCTAATCGTTTTTTATCTTTGAATCTTTGAAAGCTAAATTCTTGTAATTTATTGCAGACAGAAATCTGGCTTGGCTCTTGTTCTCTGTAGCACAGCATTATCTTACGGGAAATAAATTTATGCAAATTGTAAGATTAAAGCTGGAAGTGTTAGAGGCAGACATTGAAAGGATGAAAAAGAATCATAGGGATGATATCCTAGCAAGAAATTTTGAACTTCTCTGGTGTTGGCTAAATACAAGAAGAGCAAATGGTCATGAAAACGGTGGGTCTATGGTAATTGCTCCTAATTTTTTGTCTTGCATTTTGCAAGCGGTTTTAATATAACTACATTTAGTAGCGATTCTACCATGTTGGGTATTCACAGCTTCCCTGCTTCAAAACCCGACATTTAGGCGCAGATATTTGGGCGCGAGACATTTGAGCGCAAAATGCGTTGCAGCGCACTTTTTACAATCATCTTTCTACTTCATAAAAATCTTTTTAGACCTGTTCAAAATTTCGAAAATTTTGATTTTTCAACGGCTTCACAGCGTTTCTGATGCAGTTTTCTTTGCTGATTTCTGAAATGTAAATAAAAACTCTTTTGGTTGAGCGACCACCGTGTTACGCGATGATTTGCGGACTTCATTTTTGAAAATTTTGACATTTTTTGCCACTAGAAGGCACTTCTTGCCATTTGTCGCTACAAGTTTAGACATGAAAAGGTGTCCCTTGATACACTGTGACTTAAAAAAAAATGCAAGATTATGACATCACTACTACTAAAGACATAGACATTTTTGTTGCTGTGTTATCCTATACTGCCTCTAGTGGCCAATATGCAAAACGTGGTTATATCATGTATTTCTTATTCAATTTCAATAAAATTTGTGTCCATACCACCACTTCCGATGGTGGAGATTTCATTTTCACCATCAGATTGTAGCTCAATACTCCCTCTAGTGGTCAATATTAAAATTGGCTCATTTAAAGTTTATCTTGTAGGCCACAGCATGTTATATGACTTTGACATCAATTGGAAAGGTTAGGATTTTGTTTCTGGTAGTAGATGTATTGAAAGTAATTTCCTTCTTGCTCTACACAAAGTATCGTGCTCAGATGTCCATAAAAGCAGTTTTTCACTGATTATGTGCATGTTTAGGTTGTTGTTTTAACTGTGGTGGCTTGAAATTGATTATGCATATAGAGTAATTTTGAGTAATGGGAAAAGAAAGGGCTTGAGACAAAATGATATTTCAATACTTGGTTGCAAACTCACGTCGCTAAATGAATTTAAAGCAGGTCAATTTGGACCTAGCACAAAAGATGTTGTGCGAAAATTTGAATTTCATATGGATCTTAGCAAGAAGGAAAAATTGACCATAAAGAAAATTGCAAATACCCTCATTAAAGTTTGGAAACCAGCTTGCATTCTATAAATGACTAAAGTCAATGTCGTTAAAAAAATCAGGTCCTAGGTTAAAAGCTATGGAAAGTTCAAATACTACAAGAAAGAAACGAGCCCATTGGTGACTTCTTGTGAATCATTAAAGCAAAGATTGATGATAGCTGCTGCAGATGCAGAAAATCGCATCATGAAAGACACTGATTTGCTGCCAAAAGATAAAGTCGAAGACTGAAAAGTTTTTGACTATGCTTAGAGATAACAAAACTGTATCACAGGGACCAGTTTGCAACCAAGTATCGATATCATTTTGTCTCAAGCCCTTTCTTTTCCCCATTACTCAAAATTACTCTATATGCATAATCAATTTCAAGCCACCACAGTTAAAACAACGACCTTAAACATGTAGATAATCAGTGAAAAACTGCTTTAATGGACATCTGAGCACGATACTTTGTGTAGAGCAAGAAGGAAATTACTTTCAATACATCTACTACCAGAAACAAAATCCTAACCTTTCCAATTGATGTCAAAGTCATATAACATGCTTTGGCCAACAAGAAAACTTTAAATGAGCCAATTTTAATATTGACCACTAGAGGGAGTATTGAGCTACAATCTGATGGTGAAAATGAAATCTCCACCATCGGAAGTGGTGGTATGGACACAAATTTTATTGAAATTGAATAAGAAATACATGATATAACCACGTTTTGCATATTGGCCACTAGAGGCAGTATAGGATGACACAGCAACAAAAATGTCTATGTCTTTAGTAGTAGTGATGTCATAATCTTGAATTTATTTTTAAAAGTCACAGTGTATCAAGGGACACCTTTTCATGTCTAAACTTGGAGAGACAAATGGCAAGAAGTGCCCTCTAGTGGCAAAAAATGTCAAAATTTTCAAAAATGGGGTCTGTAAATCATCGCGTAACACGGTGGTCGCTTCACCAAAAGAGTTTTTATTTACATTTCAGGAATCAGCAAAAAAAACTGCCTCAGGAACGCTGCGAAGCCGTTGAAAAATCAAAGTTTTTGAAATTTTGAACAAGTCTAATATTTACGGAAACTTAAGCAAGAAAAACTGATGTGCAGTCGAGGTCAAAGTAACCGATACGCAAAGACTTATTTCCATATTTATTTACTTGCATAATTGGAAGGACTTTGTGATGATTATTTTGTGTATTGAAAAACAAACGAAGGGTTTAGATTTATGCAAGATATTTTTTGTTTGCGCGGATGTTTTTATTGACTTAACTTAAGCTGCTTAATTGCTGAAGGAAACAAGCTAACCAAATAAGAGGTGTGTATAATACTTACGGAAACTTAAGCCATAAAAGGTAATGCGTATTCAAAGTTAAGTTACCGATAAGCAAAGACTTTTTTCTATGTTTAATTAATTGCATAATTCGAAGACTTTGCGATAGTTATTTTGTGCAACATCGAACAAACATAGGTTTTGGATTTATGCAAGATATTTTTTGTTTGCGCCGATGTTTTTATTTACTTAACTAAGCTGCTTAATTACTGCGCGAAACAAGCGAGTCAACAGATAGATATAGATTTGCGAAAACTTACGTGAGAAAACTAATGCTTAGTCAAGGTCAAGTTACCGATGTAGGCAAAGACTTACCGGTACTTATACGTTTTGTATCAATGTACAATTCGGAGGACATTGCAATAGTTGGGTGCAATTCGACAGAAAGAATAAGCGAAATTGACGTGTATTTACGGAAACTTAAGCAAGAAAAACTAATGTGCAGTCGAGCTTAAAGTAACCGATAAGCAAGGACTTATTTCTATGTTTATTTAATTGCGTAATTCGAAGGACTTTGCGGTAATTATTTTGGGTAATAAAGAACAAACGAAGGTATTGGATTTATGCAAGATATTTTTCGTTTGCGCCGATGTTTATATTTACTTAACCTAAGCTACTTAATTGCTGCAGGAAACAAGCGAACCAAATACGAGATGTATGTTTACGGAAACTTAAGCAACTTAACCTTGACTACGCATTAGTCTTTCTTACAACGTTTCCGTAAGTGTACATCTCTTATTTGGTTCGCTTGTTTCCTGCAGCAATTAAATAGCTTACGTTGAGTGAATAAAGACATTGGCGCACACAAAAAATATCTTGCATAAATGCAACACCTTGGTTTCTTCTTTATTACGCAATATATATAATTATCGCAAAGTCTTTTCAATTGAACAATTACTTAAACATAGAAATAGTCTGTGCTTATCGGTTACTTGACCTTGATTACGCATTAGTTTTTTTTACAACGTTTCCGTAAGTATACGTCTCTTATTTGGTTCGCTTGTTTCCTGCAGCAATTATGTAGCTTAGGTTAAGTAAATAGAAACATCGGCGCAAACAAAAAATATCTTGCATAAATCCAAAACCTATGTTTGTTCTTTATTGCACAAAATAATTATGATTATCGCAAAGTCTTCTGAATTATACAATTAATTAAACATGGAAGTAAGTCTTTGCTTATCAGTAACTTGACCTTGACTTTGCATTAGTTTTTCCTACAACGATTTCGTAGTACTGTACAGTACTTCCTCGATTATCCGTACCTCGTTTATCCGGCATTCGATTATCCGTCCATTGGGTCTGATAATACTTTATGACATAATAATGAAAAGTTATTTTCATAAATTTTCCTCAAGCTTTGTCAATTGCGATTGCAATCTAACAAAGCTTCTTCGCCTGGTACAGAACCATTGGAATAAGACAGCTTGAATGATCATCTGTAAGTTAATTACTGTAGTCGACAGTGTCGGTTGTCAAAAGAACCTTGACCTACATTTTAAGATGGCTATAAACGCAAAAGAGTTGTTTTGTCGATTGAAGAAAAACTGAAGATGTGTGAGATGTTTCGAAACAAAATTTCTAAAACTGACATCAGTTTACAGTAATGTTGACCCTCGCATGAAGTTTTGGAGCATTACAATCTGTTACTTGCTGCGTTGTTTTGGTTTAAATAAAAGAATTCAATTATCCGTTTTTTTCGCTTATCCGTTCAGGTTTCTAAGAAATGCTGTCCCAACTAGACCGGATAATGGAGGAAGTACTGTAGTAGTAGTCATTTATTGCCGAGCATCAACAAATATATATAAATCTAATAAATCCGAGCAATTCAGCAAAAGTTTGTAAGTTCAAAGTTGGTAAGTAATTAATAGCTGGATTTTTCATTCGCACAACAGTATACGAAGATTTTAGGATATGATTCAAAATAACACGTAAAACAACAAACACAGAACAGGTTCGTTCGCGTAAATATTAATCAAATGGTTCGTTCGCTTATTACTAGCAGTAATTAAGAAATTAGAAAAAATTAAACACTATCACGGTTGCATATATAAGATTTTTGTAAAAATGGTGTTAACAAAATTTTTTGAAAATAGTAGAAAAATAATTGTGAAAAGTACGGTACAACGCATTTCGCGCCCAAATGTCGTAGACCGCCCTGCTTGGCGCTCAGCATTAAAGGAACAGTGTGGAGAACAAGCCGGCAAGTTTCCTTGTTGTGTCGTTGGGAAAGGCAATTGGCGGACCCCCATGGTATGGTAAACAGATGGCTGGCAACTCCTAATATAGCGCTTTGATCGCTTTCTCGTGATAAGAGGATAAGTATGCAACAAAATGTGGGACCAAGTAACAAGTTTTATATCGTGGAACCAATTTTTTCGTGAATTAAGTGCTTTCTAGTTGGCAACTACATTTTGAAGTTGCGTGACAGGCATGCAGGGCCGGTTTTAAGCCGATTTGACCCATTTTATCAAATTGGGCCCCGTTCCTTGAAGGGCCCCCGCGCTAGAGAGGGTCCGTTGCTGTATTATGAGGCACAAAATTGAGGAAAGTGCCATAAGTTAAACCAGTGCTTAATATGGACCATTTCTAGTGTCTCCGACATTAGATAAAAAAATCGATAACTCGGTAGTCTTTAAAACTACACATCAGAAAAGCAGTTGTTTGATCGCGTGGGTTTGCTGTTTACAAGAAAATACTTGTAGATAGTTTTGGGGGGGTTGAATTTTATTTTCAGTTGCAGCTTTTCAGCATCTATTGAAGGAAACATGCGCAAACAAAACTGTATTTTTACGCACTTTATTAGGTTTTTGAATTAATTTATTAATTCAAACATAATAACTAATCACAATTTCTTTTGGTTTCGAGTTATTGTAGATTTGAATTTAATATTTCTCGCCCTCAACGTTCGTTTTCAAGTTGATTTTGTTTTTACATCCATAAAGTAGCACATTGTTATCGGTGGGGGAGGTCTGGGGTTCGATTTCCGGGACGGTCCAATAGGGATCGACCGGAGCTCCGGCCCTGGCCCCGGCCGGGTCGGCATTTTATATGAAAAATGCGTTGGTGCATAAAAATACAGAACTTGCATCCCTAAAGTGTTTTTGAGGGTCGGCATGCCTTATTGAAAAGCGTGTACAATTACGAAAACAATTAGGGAAGCATTACATGACACTATTGACGGCATTCACATAAGGAGTGAGGACGCAAATAACCTACTTAGCTATGTAGTCTAGACACAATATAAAGCATTGTATAAACTCCTGCCCCGGCCAAAATTGTTGCCCCGGTCGTTCTCATAGATGTGTAATACTGCAATTAGGTTGTGCATTCAACGATAAACAGCTATCTCAAAAGTGTAACAATTTGAAGCCTTCGATCCCCCATCTTGGAATTACCCGCTTAGACAAACGCCGCATATCTTTTGTAATGTAAAAACGATTGAAAGTGTTACAAAAAATATCATAACTTTAGTTATGCTTATTGGATTTTAAAAATTTTAACTGGATCGTGAAGCTCTTGATCTTAGCTATCGTTTAAAAATAATTTCAAGAAAATTGCTAGTGTTTTAGGCACTTTACATGGCAACTCAGTTGGACATTAGCAATAATTTTTGCAGCGGTTTTTAAGCTAATAGCATTTCTTGTTATTTTAAAGCGTCGATTTGCGAAAAGTTATGATTTGATTCAAATTAAATAGGCTTCATCACAAAAATTTAAGCTTCAGTATGAGAATGTTTTTGCTGGAAAATGAGAGTGCCTCCGTCGCTTTCTCGTGACAGGAGGATGAAAAATGAAGCAATCAAATTCAGTATATATTAGTAGGTAGTTGCACAGAAACGCAACTTTTCGTGCTTTTTCATCGCTTCTCATCCGCTGTTTCCAGCAGGCGAGCAGCAACTGTGACGGTGTTATCATGTGTAATTGCACAGTAAGTGTAAAAGTTTAAGAACGGCGAAATCAAAGAATCCACATTCTCGTCTGATATAATTCGTCCGTTAATCGTACGTCAGAAAAAAGGTACGACACAAAGCACATCTTATCGGTGTGCAGGAGCGTGTTTAGGGTAAGGGGGGAGGGGGGCATTGTGACATGGGTTCCTCTTTTGAGTATGCCTTTTAATAAAACAGAAAATTAATGGTGCAAAGTGACTGCAGCTTACGGCTAGGGGATAGGATGAGGGGTATACATCCTTCCACTAGCCACTTTCATAAATGTTTTTGATGTATACAATTTATCCATAATTTTGAATATCTTCGATAGCAATGAGCCTTCCGCCTTAAGCACGCATAATCGAAAATGTGCGAACAAAATGCGTCATATTTCTCGAGGCACTCAGAATTATATAGGGTTAAAAAATTTACACAAAATTTGCCTAGAATTATTCAAAAAGCACTAAAATAGCCATTGCAGCATGTAAATTTTCAAAATTTTTTCGGGGGAGCATGCCCCCGGACCCCCCTGGAGCTTTTCTTGTTTCTCAATCAGTTCAAATTAGTTGTGCCCACCGAAAAAAAAGTACGCTTGAAAAAATGTGGAAATTATGCCCCCCCTCCTTTAAATTTCTTGCTATGCCACTGCCAACAACATTATGTAATGATTTTCCGAAAAAAACTGTGAGGACGTGAAGATCTTTTTTTGCTCTTCACTTGAATTTTGTGGAAATATTACATGAATGCTCTCAGGTTGGCAATTTGGTCCCTTATTTTTAAAAAGGGTCGATTGTGCAAAAAAAGTTGAAGACCTCTGTTTTAAAGCATGAGTATAGCGCAGATTTGCAGAGTTGATTTGATTTTAATTAATGGCTGTTGGTCGTGGTTTTTCAAGCCCTTAAAGTTTTTTCGCAAGAAAATGATTTTGTAAATTGTTTTAAACCTCATGTAAAAGTATTCCGTAGATTGTATCCCTTTGCTGGATCCTGATAGAAGAAATGGTTATGGAGTCTAGGTATTTTCTCAGCATTTCAGTTTCTTTGAAACTCACCAGGAGAGTAATGTTTGGATCTAGCTTGTAATTTTAGTCTCATAAATATTGTTTTGTAGAGATTAATGTTTTTTACAGTATAATCCCTACCTGTCCGTTATTTTTTGAATTTTGTCATTTTACTGTTGTTTTGCTGGAGAGAGAGAGAGTTTATTTTTGTACAGAAAGGGCATAACGCGTGATATAAAACGATGGAAAAACGATAAATGTAAAAAAGAAAATTACGCAATATCTTTCTGGTGAGAGACTGCGAAAAGACCATGTGTCCTATTCCGAGGAACTGGTGCGGTCGCCGAGTCTGCAGCCTCTCACCTTTAATAACGATATAACTAATGCACAATTCTACACTAAGCTATAGAATACGAAAAAAGAAAAATCAAAAACAAAAAATACAGTAAGGATCTAAGCGCAAGTGCACAAAACAAACTTGATGCGATAAAAATTTAAACGAGAATCTATTCCAAAATATTGCAAAAGCTTTGAACTACACTATAACACTAACAGTCACAAGAACCGGAGATAGCCTACTGAAGTATTTATTATTATTGCTTGAGAATTCAGTGTGCAGAATATAACCAGATTCACAGTGGCAAGGAGACCGCAATAGCTATTTTAGCATTGTTTGTCCCGAAGAACTTGTTTGATTTTTTTTACGAAGACTTTAAAACTTATTTGCGAATTACTTTTTATGTCGGTCGGTAGATTGTTCCATGTTGCAGCCTGTGTAACGAATTGACCTTTGCGTAAGAAATTTGCTACAACGCATGAAGACCCAATTTCCATCTGAACTAAATCTAGTTGAACGATCGTGAATTTGTTCAGCTTGTCGAAAGTACTCGTTAAAGCATAAAGGAAGAGTTTTCATCGAAATTTAAATACAAATTTTAAGACTTTAGGGTTGAAAATGTTGTTAAAGTTTTAGCAGGTTTAAGTACGAGTAGATTGGTAAAATTTTTTTTCTAAGAAAGGGAGTTTTGTTAATATTTTAACAATGTAATTTTGTTGAATCTGGATTTTTGTTGTGTATTTAGATGCTGCATTACCCCATGACGTTACACCATACTGCAAATAAGAATAAACAATACCGAAGTATACATTACGCAATGCTGCTACTGGCACATAGTGTTTTGACTTCATCAATACTCCTCTGGCAATGCAAAGTTTTGCCAGGACGTGCTGGATATGCTGTTCCCAATTCAGTTTATTATCAAATAAAACTCCTAGGTATTTGATGACATTTTTGTTTGTTAAAGGTCTGTCACTGGTGTTAATGGCAAAGTTATTCACAGCCGTGGATTTACTACGAGAAAATAACATGAAATTTGTTTTGTTGTAATTAATAAAAATTTTGTTGAATTTGGTCCAGACTTCAATATCACGGAATTCGGTTTCAGCTTTTAATTTAAGTTTTTAAATGTCATTTTCTTCACAGAGCGATACGGAATCATCTGCATATAGTATAGTCTTTGCATTGCAAGCATTAGGTGAGTCGTTGATATAAACGAGAAATAAAAATGGCCCTAGAACGCTGCCTTGCGAAACACCTGTGGTAATCGGATGGTGGTCGGAAAAGGTAAGGTCATTTAGGACCTTATATTGAAATCTGTTTGTTAAATAAATATTTGTATCAACTGCGTGTTAAATATAATATCAATCTGTTTGTTAAATAAATATTTGTATCAACTGGAGAGTAAGTTTAGCACAAAGACAGAGGTTGTGAACTCAGTTGAAGTGTAGTAAGTTTGGTTCAGATGTTAGGTGGGTGTTAAGGGGGGGGGGGGCAGGTTGCTATGCCGCACTGATGAGACCTAAAAAGGTCGAAACGCGTCTGCAGCTGCAAAATAGTGGATTGGCATGTGGGGCCTGTAGTTAGACCTAGTTGGTTGGGCGAGGTAGCTGAATTTTACCTGCTGATTTTTTGACCACCTGCTTAGAGTCTTTTATTACTAAAAATTCGGCTATTTATGAGAGCTGGTTCTATCCGCGAAATCCGTGAGCATTCTATGGATTATTCACTATACAGGCTACATTTTTACAACCGCAATTATTCGTTTAACAAAAGGTCATTTTGGACAATAGGTCATTTCGCAGCCTCTCACAGGATGGACCATGCAGATATAAATGAAAATTAAAATGTTGATACATTTTTTATTTTTCTTTGTTGTTGTTGCGTCTATCCAAACAAAAATAAATGCACTTGTTTAACACATCGCCCAAGGGTGAAGCATGGCAGAAGTTAACAACCTTACTACTAACTAATCTACCATGATAGTAAAATTCTAGTTCTGTGCAGTGAAACCTACTTTTACATGAGGTTTAAAACAATTTACACAATTATTTTCGAGCAAAAAAATTATAAGGCCTGGAAAACCTTGATCAATAGCTCAACTAACTTCATACTGAAGTTAAAATTTTTGTGATTAAGCCTATTTAATTTGAATCAAATGACAAATTTTCGCGAAGCGACGCTACATCTACGCTTTAAAATAACAAGAAATGCTATTAGCTTAAAAACTGCTGCAAAAATTATTGCCAATGTCCAATTTAATTACCTTGTAAAGTGCCTAAAACACTAGCAATTTTCTTGAAATTATTTTTAAACGATAGCTAAGATCAAGAGCTTCACGATCCAGTTAAAATTTTTAAAATCCAATAAGCATAACTAAAGTTATGATATTTTTTGTAACACTTTCAATCGTTTTTACGTTATATATAAGGTATGCGGCGTTTGTCTAATTGAGTAATTCCAAGATGGCGGATCGAAGGCTTTAAATTGTTGCACTTTTTCTCTCGCTATGCGCAATCTAGTTGTAGTATTACATTTGTATGGTCGTTCCCTGCGGTCCAATCGGACACAGTGTTGTCAATGGCTCATCGCCGCTGCGACGTTTCTTGAGTCGTGTTTTCCAGGCGCTATGTCGCGGTGATGGACCCCGCCACTCCTTACACGCTTCGGCGTAATATGGCGAGTATAATTTCGATTTGATTTCTAAAGTATTATGGTTGTCATTATTTGTTTAGAATCTGTTCAAGATATTTACGAAGCTTTGAAAAGTTTGGGCATTTTCATCCTTCCCCAGGGCCAAGCTTCTGATCCGCCATCAATTCTAGAATCCAGTGAAAGTGATGATGTTACCTCAGCAGCCCAACCTCGAGTTGATGAACTTGTAGAACATTATGTTAATGCTTATGAGGAAGGTAATCCCCAGCAACTGAACGCCAGTGTTTCGCCAAATCATCCATCAAGCTCAATTAGTGTTGAGAGGTGGGAAAATATATTGAAATTCGTTGTAAATGTACTAAATAAGGTTTTAATTGCTTTTAGCATCATAAAATGCTCCTTTTCTAGTTTTGTTTTATTGCAGACCATCTGCAAGTGTTTCTCAAGTTGATGGAGATTGTGGAACAGCTTCGACAGGTTTGTTCAGTAGCAGTTGATACCGATATTTTTCAAGGAAGGTATTTCCAAGGATGCAGTTTTCGCGGAATTTCTGTTGTTTTAAACGAAGTACAGAGTTTTACGATGAATCAAGTTTTTCGCTGTAGATTATAACGATGAAAGTTGTTCAAGTTTTTGAAAAATCAGTTTGTTATCGATGCAATTTTTTGCGGGTGAGCGTCTCGTTGAAATGCAACAAATCTGTCATCAGTTTGCTTGCTATGTAAAGACAAAAGTGCAGCTACGATTTTATATTCTATAGACCAAAATATATCAGCTGCCCAAAACTATCCCGTCACTCAAACAGACGCCATCAAAGAAGAAGCTTCCAGTTTTGGCGATTCCAATTCCAAGACATTTGACGACGAAAGCAGTCATCCGGATAAAAAACCTGAAGGTTGGTGTTTAAGTAGGGTTTTAAATTATCGTTGAAAAGGCACGGCAGCTTCAATAATGAGTTGCTTCCACTAAATTTTCATGTTTGAATGAGTGCTTTCGTTTTCAATAAATTCAGACTGATTTTGTGGTGCATTTTTCGAGGGTTGTTGGTTTTTTCAAGCTGATACAATCTTTTTTTGGCGTTCAAAGCAAGTCTTAAACGTCCACTATCAAAAACAAGTAAAATTCTATGAGCTCTGCTTTGTGTCATTTGCTTATTGGTTTACCTGAAGTAAACCTTAATCATTTTTAAGTTTCTTCAGGCGAATATTCACGTGGTAAAAAGCTAATGCGGTTGTTATAATCGTCATTGTGAAGAAACTAAAGTGACAAAATGTTGGAAAAGGCAACTTTATATTTTAATCAAGTTATGCAAATACCTAGTGGTTCAAATACACCGCAGTGTGCTCGAGAAGTCGTGGGTTCAATTCTCGGGCCGATCAACAAATGGGGCACACCGCTGCAACATTTCTGTGTTGCCCAGGCACTATGCCGCGCAGATAGGCCCCGCCGCTCGTTAGACGAATCTTCAGAGTCAAACCGCCAGCATAATCAAAATGTGATTTTTTTATGCAAGTATGAATATCTTTCGTTAAAAATGTACGAGAGACGTGTCCAGCATGTTATGCTGATAACCTTTGTTTGTCTCCTATAAATTTTTATTTCCGTATAAACTATAAATTTTTGTTTATTTTTTGTATCCACTGTTTTTTCTAATATAAACCTATAAATTTTTGATAACCTATAAATTTTTGTTTCCACTGTTTTTTCGAAATCTGAGTACGAATAAAACTATTTAATTTTAAAGTCAGCGTTGGACCAACTACGAAACAAAGCAAATACTTCTGTAGAAGTATCTCTACTTCTGTACTGGTCTTTTGTAGCAGCCATTGTACCGCCTGTGTTGTATACGGTACGAGTTTACAGTGAAGTACTTGATAAGTATGGCCAACTTACCTTGCTTATTCGTTGTTATTTTATTTAGGAGATTTTGATTTAGACATTTCTGGTGATATTTGTAGTCACAATAGTAATGATGTCAAGGTGATTCCAGCTACTGCAGACGATTTTTTCAAGCACACTCAGCCTAAAAGCAAAGTACGTTAATGTTCATTGCTAAACATATGAGAAGTGTAGATTTGCTTGGTGTAAGTTTTACTCATTTTCTTGCAAGCTTTTCGAACATCGAAATTACCGATGGTCACTGCTCTGTCCTTAAAACATTTGGCACCAAGCTTTCTGTCTGAGACAAATTTTCTGTGTTAGGTGATTTACCACGACCACCAAGTTTTCCATTTTTGCTTTACACAATTGCTTATCTGTTTTCGGGGGATTTGCCAGTCGTTTGTTATGTTCCGTACGTATATATGTAGTATGTACTTTTTCATTACTTCTTGGTCGTTTATAGAACAGCCCGTTTGGCGTAGTGGCTAAAGACATCGGTGCTTGATTCTCAGACAGGCTAAATCGGTTACAGTATTGCCAGCGGCTTGCCATCGTTGTGCCATTTCTTCGAAGCCGTTTTGCCCTGGCGTTTAGTCGCGGAGATAGGCCTCGCCACTTCTCGTTTCGGCGTAATACCGCGAGTATAATGGAAATTTGATTTTTTTTATAGATTTACCCGGTTTCTAACAACCCCAAGGGTCATGCTTTGATTTTAAACAACATCGATTTTGCAAAGTTCGCTGATCGCAATGGAGCAGAGAAGGATTGCAAATTAATGAAAAAATTATTCGGGGAAAAAGGACTCGGATTTAAGACACACATTTACGAAAACAATACAGCAGATGTGAGTGGCATGTCATAAAAGCATAGGCTTTTTCATTATTATTTTTTTTTTGTCTTTTAGTGACCATTCGTTTCTGGTTAGCCTATTTTGCAATGGTTCTGATGATCCTATTAAATTGATTTCTGTTTTTATGTTAAAAGCCACTGAAAGTGTAATAAAAAGAAATAAACTGCTTCGAACTTAGGCCTGGGCCTGTTAGCAATCCACAAAATACTAATTCCACCGCCTGGTTAGCGTTGTAGTTAAAGACACCGCTATCGGTGCGGGTGGTCTTGGTTCGATTCCCTGGCCGGTCAAGTCGGACAGAGTGTCGCCAAGGCTCGCCACCACTGTGGCGTTTCTTCGGAGCTGTGTTGCCTAGGAGCTAAGCTGCGGAGATGGGCCCCGCTACTGGTGACACGCTTCGGCGTAATACAGCGAGTATGATGAAAATTCGAATTAACTCCTGGTTTTAGTTGGTGTGAAAACTTTTGTATCTATCCATTTCAAGTTTTATTTTTACTAATGAAGTTGAATCTTTTACTCGATAAATGTAGAAGAGCATTAGCTTTGTGTGACGCTGTTCTCTGTATGAACAAAGAAAAACTAATGTCAAGTTTTTTAATAAACGACTGTTGAAGCCGATAATGAGACATTGCGTCAGTTTTGCAATTCCCTGATTTTTACGGATTTTAGGAAATGTGGGAGATCCTAACAAAATTTGCGTCAAATGATTTTCACAAACAGGCTGACATGTGCGTGGTTGTCATTATGAGTCACGGCTTCCATAGTAAGTATTTATTTTGATTTAACACCTTATGCTTTTGAAACAAAATGAAGGATTATGCTCGCTAAGAAAATTATAGTTAGAGCAGTTGAAACTTTTTAGTTTATGAAATGATATTTCTAGTATCTAATTTAGTTTGACAAACTTGAAACTCGTTTTAAAATAATTTTCTTTATTCCACAGCCCAAATTTGATATACAGCTTTCCTGCTTGACAATCAGCATTAAAGGGACAGTGTGGAGAACGAGCCCTGCAAGGTTACTTGTTGTGCCTTTGGGAAGGGTACTTCGCGGGATTCCCACAACTAAGAGTGGTAGCCAGATGGCCGGAAACTCTTGAGCGAGCTCGTTATAGCACTTTGATCGCTTTCTCGTGATAGAAGGATCTATTGTATAATATGCTACAGAACATAATAAAAAATACAAATACAATATCCATTTGCTTGATTTTTTTCAGATCCGAAAAAGGGTGATTTAATTTTTGGAACGAACGGAAAGCATGAAAAAGGGATACCGAAATTCAAAAAAGGGAATTACAAGAACTATATAATTGCAGACAAGGTTGTGGGGTTATTTGACAATGCTAATTGTCCGAATCTGAAGAAAAAACCGAAGATGTTTTTTTTCCAGTTTTGTCGTGGAGGTGAGACTTTAAAGTAAGGTTGTGGCCTTCGGCTGTATTCGCATATATTCGGTTTAGGCTTCAGTGTTTTTGTGTTGCTTCGTTGTTGTGTTTTGCGGAAAAATGCATTTTGGTTGCTTTTTTCGCTGTAAAGCTAGCCTAGAATTTTGGAAGCTGAATGCTGAAATTTTAGAAAATTTATCTGGGTGAAAGCCATCTACTGTTAAGCGAGTTCTGAGTGTTTTGTGGTTTCGTAGCTTTTTTGTAGCGGTTTCAATCAAATGTTCACTTTTGTTTTTAGTAAGTAACGTCTTTTCAGGTGCACCTGATCCTGGAGTTAAAGAATCCGACGAAGCTGATAGCATTGACAGTGGTGATTCAATACAAGGTTTGTAAATTTGCATCGTCATATTCAAGCAGCCATGTTACTGCGCGGGCAAGCATTGTTCATGTTCGGTATTTGAGAGTGCACTACCTTTAGGCGTGGTACAACTCGACGCGGTGCCACTTGGCGCGGTACTACTCGGGTGCGGCACAGCTCGGCGCGTAGTAGCTCGGTGCGGTACCACTCCGCGCGGTACAATTGGTGTTGATGCACCTAGCCTTGGTCCGAATCCTAAAATCAGGGTTGAAAGAGTTTAAGTATTGCTATCGTCTCCTAGCCATAATTTACATTCATACTCGATTCAAACTCTCCGACTGAAAACCTGCGTTTATTAATTATTCCACTTGAAAAGAACCGTCACTCATTTATAGGTAACCTGAGTCTACTTGATGAGCGGTTAAACTGCGAAACTAATCGGAGAATTAGTTTTTAACAGCGTTAGTTTGGTAGGTCTTGTTAGTAGTATGTAGTTGAAGTATATGGGGCATCTCTGAATGAAAACTTCAAGCTTGCATAATCACGTGAAAACTTATAGAATTGGTACGAATTGTAGGCACTTTTTTTATTTTAAATGCCAATTCCAGAAAGTTTAAACGAATTATTGCCGAAAGAAGATGAAACAGATAACCCTGATCATGAGCCTACCAGAACGGATATGTTGATTGCATTCGCATCACAAAAGGGTGAGAGGATGATGTTACTGTTTTTTCGTATAAATATATTGATAAAATTTAAGTAGAAATTCAAATACCTCGGGGTTTCATACACAAGTGATGGCCGACGAAATAGCGAATTGGATATTCACATCGGAAAAGCAAATGAAGTGATGCGCCAGCTTCACCGACCTGTGGTGCTGAAACTAGAACTTTGCACCAAGGCAAAGCTATCCATTCATATTCAGATCAGTCTGTGTTCGTTGTTTTTATTCTGACATAGTGTATGGCCAATTGGCCATTGACCATAAGTGTTGGATCATGAATGGAAAAGTGAGTTCTCGAGTCCAAGCAGCCGAAATGGGGTTTTCACGAAGAATTTACGGTTTGATCTTGTTAATAAGTTTAAGTTTGTGTGTAGGTTATGCCTAATGACCCAAGCTACATTACGGTTGGTGCTACGTGCAGGTAGTCCCCTGATAAAGAGAACTACAGAACTGTTGGCAGCGTCCCTGATAAAAGACACATAGTCCAACAACGCTAGATATTTGCAGATATTTCTTATATTTTTATCGTTATGTGCTGCCATACAGCTGGTCTGCCGTGACCACCAACCTTTAGTAGCGCCTAAACTCGCATTTTTGTAGGTGGGCCGTGTGGGGTGATGAGTTTTGGGGGCTGACGCTGGCTATGAAATACTATTATACATTGCAAGCTTGTAGCCCTTATGCACTATCTAGAGTGATGTGTAGTTGATTTTATTAAACTTTTATTTTTCAAGGTACGTCTGCGTTTCGCTCTTGGTTTACAAACGCAATGGTCAATGTTTTCTCGCAGAATGCTCATAAAGACCACGTCGCAGATATGATGACTGACGTGAGTAGTTATTGTTATTTTTCAACTTGCGTTCGATTCCTAAGCTGATCGAATTGGACACAGTGTCACCAACGGTTCGCCACCACTGCAATGTTTCTTCGGTGCCATGATGCTCAGACGCTGTGCCGCGAAGATGGGCTCCGCCTTTTGTTACCCGCTTCCGCATAATGCCACGAGTATAATGAAGATATTTTTTTTTTAGTTTTGCGCATTCAAGGACCCTACGAGAACAGAAGCTGGCTGTCAAAAACCCCGCATTGAATAGGGTGTTTTTTTTTTCAACATTTTTCGATTTGAAACACGTTTGGGGTCGTGTCTGCTAGAATTTTCGACAGTGATTATAAATATCAACTTTTTTCGATTATGACGTTATTTTCAGGTTTCAGCACGCAATTGAAGTTTAAGTCATAGAGAATTCTCCCGCTTTAGGTGTATCTCGAAAACGGTACACACATAATTGACACAAAATAAGCAGGACAAATCACTGCTGATGTAGAAGCAAATCCAACCGAAATGGCTTCGTACGTTTCGTCGGTCTATGTCACCGCTTTCTTTGAAATATATCTGAAGCCAGCAGCTCCATCACTCTTTTTTAAAGAGATCTTCTTCTGGTTTAACACGAAATTGAACTCGAATTGACAAGCCTAGTGTTTTGTTTAAGTATTAGTTGAAGCACGCATTACATTGGCTATCCCCGCATTACTCCGGGTATCTGTTGCGATGAGCGCACACGCCACACGTCAAAGTGCCATCACATACCACGGAGGCAGTTCAAACAGGTTCTTTGCCACCATCGGTAGACAACTAGACATCAAATTAAGGCTGATGAAACGAGCTACCCGATTAAAGCATTTTTTCACAACGTAGAGCAAAGATGCTTCTTGCATCTCTTTTCACAATATATCAACAATTTTTAACATGGTTTTGGATGGATATAGCTGAAAACAACGACAGGGCGAACGAAGAATCGGCAAGCTAAAAGAAGTGGTGAACAAAAAACTGTGCGATAATTTGTAGCTGCATGCGAGTGCTCTGACATACGGCTACGTGCATTCCTGTATGTGCAATGCAGAAGCAGAAATGAGAATAAATGGTGTAGTTCCACATTTGTGTGGTGACGCCATGAAATACAAAGTATTAAGAAATCAATTGCGAAAAGTATTGAGCATAATGTGGGGACTGGGTAGCAAAATGTTCTGGGGGGGGTTATTACAGGATTTTATGCGTTAGCGAGCGATTTCTCTCGCTAATTCTCCTCGGAGGAGAAATTCTCCGAGCGGCAGCCGAGATAACGAGCTCTCAACGTTGGGATTACAGGTTTCGCTCGCAGAAAGAGCAGCTACTCGGTAAAGCCGAGTGTCTCGCTAACTGCTCGGTATGCATGGGCTTGTTGTGAGGTGCTAGACTAGCAGTTGCTGGCCATGGCCTCACACACTTATTTGTGGAAGATACCATTGCTTCATACTCTCCGACCAATGCTCCGACTAAGTCTGCAGCCAACGCATGCTTGCAATAGGCCTACTAGCACAGTTTTAGCACTAGACAAGGCGCTAGCCAGTAATCAGCTGCTAGCCTACTAGTCTTAGTTTGATGTGTATGTATTTGTATATTGACTATGCTTTGCATTTTTCTTTTTTGTTTTGTTTTTTTATTTTTGAAAGTCTGTTTTTTTCTGTTAACATATGTAATTTTTGAGACAGAGAGATGAGCCTTTGGCTCTTAATTCGCATGCACGAATAAACTTGAACTTAAATCCACCATTTCACAACAAGCCTGGGAGTTACATAAAGCTCTAGTTGTGTCATAAACTAGGTACTAGCTATTGTGCATAAACTATGACCAAAAAAACCGCGCTCTGCCGTGGTTAGTTGTGTATGAAATTGTCGCTCGGTAACTTAACGTGCTCATTTTTTTTCTCGCTACTTGCCGAGCGAGTTCGCCAGCTCGGAAAATCCTGTAATCCCGAAAAACGCGTTAGCGAGGAAAAATTTTTTACCGAGCAGTTTGCGAGCTCGCAAACCGCTTAACGAGCATCCTGTAATAACCCCCCTGATCTTTTTATAATAGGTTAAAATTCTATGTTGTTCGAATAACTTTTTTTTCTGAAGCAGGCACTTTTGGTCTTGGGCGAAAGAATAGAAAATCGATCCCTTTGCGCATTTTGATACCACTCCCAACTTCCTTGTGTGTGCCGTAATCGCGTACTGAAACCTGAAAATGACGTCATAATGGAAAAAACTTGATATTTGTAATTAGTGTCAAAAACTCTTGCAGACACGACTCAAAACGTGTTTCAAATCAAAAATGGTAAAAAAATGAAACACCCTAGTGATGAAGTATGTTCGTTGCATTTTCCAGAGAAATACAAATTGATTTACTGAAGTGTTGTTTAACTTGCTGTTAAAAAGTCCACTAATTTTTGCATGAACTTCCGCACAATCGATAACAGCAAAGTTTTCATAATTTGTTGCTTCAAAACCTCGGAATCTACGCGATTTTGTATCGACTGCAATGGTATAACAGTCGAATAGTTTCTGCTTATTCTGCTTTATTTTAGGTCAATGATGGGATTTCGCAGAAATTGTCAAACGCACCGAAAAACACTAAAATTCATAAACGCAAGCAAATGGCCGAATTCAAAAGCAATTTGCGAAAACGAGTCTTTTTCTATCCTGGTTTTCCGAATGAGGAATGTGTGTGATGCATGTATCAGATATCTACTACTTGAAGTCGATTGATGTCGTTATATATATTTGCCTTTAGGGTAACTGAAGTGTAAAATTATTATCCACTAGAAGTGTTGAAAAATTCAACGAATTCAAAATTGACAGCTAGAATTTTTAAACGTATTTACTTTAGTTAACCGAAAATAAACGTTCAAAGTTGAAGGTGATGACTGTTGTATCATGTGATTGTGGTGTCTTGCCGTTAGTCATGCAATCTGCCTTTGAGTTTGCATTATGATCATGCGACATGGTGTCTTAAGTGGGATTCGAACCCACGCCTCCAACGGGAGACCAAAACATTCTTGGCAAAAAATTGCTTGTGATTTGTTTAATTTCAATTAGGCTATGTATTTGCTGGTAATTGGTTATGTTTCGCGCTAGATGGAAATTGCTTTGTTAGACAAAGGCACCACTATTGATAAAGTAATACCTCATTTGAAATCTACGTTTGCTAAGTTTGGGACTCCAAATGAGCTGAGATTAGATGGAGGACCTCAATTTTCGTCTTTCACGTCTGAAAAATTCGTTGATTCTTATGGCTTTGTTCGCGTTTTTAGTTCCTACAGATACCCACGTAGCAATGGTGAAGCTGAACGAGCAGTGCAAACTGTCAAAACCTGTTTGAAAAAGTCTGGTGATCCGTATTTAGTTTTGCTTGCTTATCGCACGTCACCATTAAAAACTGGATATAGTCCAGCTGAATTGTTAATGGGTCGAAAGTTGCGTGGAACTGTGCCTGCATTTCCTGTTTTGCTTGAAGCGAAAGGTTCATTTTTGTGTGATTTTAAACGCAAGGAAAAGAGGATGAAGGCGCATGAAAAAATCAACTTTGATAACCATCACAATGTTCGTGAACTACCGCCGTTGCGTGATGATGTGTCTATGTAGATTAATGTTGGATATTATTGTGACAAACGTGCTCGAGTTGTTCCTCACTACGTCATCAAGTTCAAACTTTAAACGTCTATTTTTGACCTGCTAAATGCGTTAAAAAATGTTCCAGTGTCAGTTTTAGATATGTTGTATTTCCTAACACCTTAAGTGAAAAATAGTTTTACACTTCAGTTCCCCTTTAAACTGTTTAGTGTTTATACTCAGGGCTTCGTACTCTATCTGTTTTGCCGAACTCGAAAAATCAGGATTTCTAACTCAAATTAGGAACAGTAACATGGGTATTTGCAATCATTTCACAAACATTTCGGTAAAAACTGATACCATCATCGGCACTAGGGTAGAATAAACAGCACAAGAAGGAAATTCTTTTGAATACGGCATAATTATGACGACATAGACAGAGTGGTTGGGATTTAAATAGTAAAGGGGTAGAATAAAATTACGTGCAATTGGAGAGAAAAGTTTGGCAGTGAGAATCAGGACCGCCGAGAGGGAGGGGCAGAAGGGGTCACTGTCCGGGGACACAGGGGGACCCGGGGTTCTGAATTGTCAGGTTTAGAATGCAAAATTCATCAGCTCAAAGTACGGTCTGCGGGCGCGATGATGTTATTTTTTGATTTCGGGCCGAAATTCGAACATCCGCGGACGCTATGACCTTATGTTGCTCATCTCTAGATGTTGAGCCGAAATTTGAACATCTGCGGAGGCTATGACCCTTTTTTTGCTCATCACTTGATTTTAGGCCGAAATTCGAACATCTGCGGACGCTATGACCTTTTTTTTGCTAATCATGTGTTTTTGGGGCACCACTGACCAAAGGGCCCAAACGAATTTTTTGCCCCGGGGCCCGAAAGTTCTCTCGGCGCCCCTGGTGAGAATATAGTGGTTAAACACGGTAAAACCTGTTTCAAGTATTGTAAAATTACGTCGTACAAGCATGAAAAAAAAACAACTGCATGTTTAATTAAGCTTACTTTTTATGCAGTTTTTTTTTCATGCTTGTACGACGTAATCCTACAGTATTTGAAACAGGTTTTACCGTGTTTAACCACTATATTCTCACTGCCAAACTTTTCTCTCCATTTGCGTGTAATTTTATTCTACCCCTTTACTATTTAAACCCCAACTACTCTGTTTATGTCGTCATAATCATGCCGTATTCAAAAGAATTTCCTTCTTGTGCTGTTTATTCTACCTAGTGCCCATGTAGTTTTTACACTGATAATGGTATAAGTTTTTACCGAAACGTTTGTGAAATGATAGCAAATACTGTATATTGGATTATTGGCTATTATCGTTTTATTGAAGTTAACTCAAATTAGTTGATAGAGTTTCACACTTCACCCGATAAAAACTGCTTGAGCTTTGTAAAAATTACTGAATTAAGAATACTGAAAGTTTTTGATGAGCCCGAACTTGAACTCGATCAAAATGCATCGGCCCTACCTCCACAGTATGAACTTTTGTAAAAGCAGAATTTTAAAACGTTTTAATTTGGTCGAAAGAAAATTAAATCTTTACTGAGTAAAGAATAACTTAGGTAGGTTAATTGTGCAAAACTGATGCGAATATTTCAATACGCATTTGTTTGGTTGAATTTATTAGATGCGTGTAATTAGAGAGTCTTGCCACATTTTTTACTCAGCGAAATTGACATATTTTAATGTAGATTGTGCTGACGTTGTTTCATATTTCTGCAGGAAAATCTTGATAGAAACTTTTACTAAGAGTAATTAAAGCATGAAAAAGTCCCTTAAAATTCTTTAAGCTGCTAATTTCGGCTGTTTTTTTGTAAACGTGAGACACTACCATAACACACTGTCATTATACACTTGCTCGAAGTTCTCAAATCGTTTTAACCAGAACAGGCAAGTTGCTCCAAAGCGTTTGCTTCGTTACTCATTACTTAGTTCATAATTTTTGTATCCGTTAAAGTCGATGCGTCGAATCTAGCTCCAATGAACGGAAGTTAATTAAATCCGTTGAGTCTTTGACGTTTGACTTTAAATGGCATTTATTTCAAAAAAAACTTTAAGTTTTAGAATATTGTTGTCTGCGTCAGCGATTTTTTGCTCATAAACAATATTTTCTATTGCTTTCATCTCGCTTTTTTGATCTCATTTGTGTAGAATTGTATCTTTTGCTCGGTTTATCAAAGCATCAAAATAAACAGTAACTGTAATAAGTATTAACGAAACATTGAGAAGTAGGCCTACTTAGCGTTAAGTCATTAGACAATTTAACGGATGCTAATTTAGTTGGTTAATTTGAAAAATATTTTTTACAGATTAACTAGTTAATGAAATAATTAGTTCCGTTATTAACGATTAACGACATTGTGCATGACTACATGTGTTTTTAATCATTGTGAATAATTACACAACAATATTGTACCACTTCTTCGTAATGAAATATGCCGTTTCAATCGTGTTAAACTATTGTTATTCCACAGTTTTCATTTTGAGTTGCTGTTGATTTTATCCATGCAGGCGCATAGAATGCCTTTAAAAATGTGATGCTTCTTGCATTGCCGTAAAAAAAATTAATCGTTATTATTTTTGATGATTCCTACCGAGTGTGAATAGACTAAGCGTAATTATGGTTAGCTTTTCGTATTCTTAAGTGCCTAGAAATGATATGCGCTCTTCGAGTCAGTAGCCGACTAAAGTTCTTGAAAATTGTCCAATTTTGTAAACTAAAACCTTGTGTTACAATAGCAATTGTTTTAACTTCATTAGTAAGGCTGTTAGATCCACGTAAATTTGATGTTGCAACTTCATTGACTTTTGTCTTGGAAAGACTAACGCGTGGGGTGGACTGGATATTAGATGTAATCGCTGGTAATACTCAGACGCTTAGCTAAGACCTGTAAGGCAATGTAGTTTTAAACATATAATCCTGTAGTCTCCTTTATATTTTTAGCTTGTTGAATGTTGATACTTGGGATATAAATGTGGAATTTTTTCGAATTGTGTGTTTGGCGTTTTATAATTACGCAATCCATCAATAATTGTAATCGTTCGAGCTTTAGAAGCCGTATGTTTTTGCAATCCACAGCTTATTCTTCAATAAACTTTTCGCCCTTTTTGCAGCTTGATAATCTATTAGTATGTTTTGCGACGTTTTTTTCAGTGTGATGATAGATGTTTTTATCAAACGTAACCTGAAAGTGACGGGCCTGTAGTGACTAAAGCAGGGCTACTCAATTATAATCAGAATTGGACCAGTTGGAAAACTTCATTGTCACGATCTTTCAATGGTCCGATCTTTTAATGTCACTGTCAAGGGGGCCAGGACGCTGAAAAGGTGGAGAACCCTTGATCAAGTAATCTAGGTAACACCCGAGCAATCATCCTTGCCCCCAACCCCCTTGACAGCTTTTAAGCGAAGCCCATTCTACCTTAGGCTGACTTAATATGACTTGGCATCTAGTGTTTGTCATCAGGGGTGCAGTAAGCCAAAAAATTGGGGAGGGGCAGGGCCACATTTAGACGATTTATCAGAGGCCCCATTTTCATTCGCCATTAGAGAAAAAGCTGTACAGAAAAAAAGCTGAAAAAAGAAAAAGCTGTACATGTGTTTTGTGGACTTGGAAAAAGCGTTTGATAGGGTTCCCAGAAAAGTGATGAAATGGCCATTAAGAAAGAAAAGCTTGCCAGAAGTGTTGGTGAAAGCAGTAATGAGCTTGTATGAGGGCTCAAGGACGAAAGTCAGAGTTGGATCGGGTTTTTCAGAGGAATTTGGGTTAAGAGTTGGTGTGCATCAAGGGTCTGTGCTATCACCATTGATATTTGCTATTGCGGTTGAAGCAGTGTTAGAACGTGCAAGAGAGGGACTATTGAATGAAATTTTGTACGCGGATGATCTTGTGCTGATGAGCGAAAATTTGGAGGATCTAAGGGAGAGGTTCCAAAGGTGGAGAGATGCATTGGAAAGCAAGGGATTGAGAATAAATATTAGAAAGACTAAGATGATGGTGAGTGGTGCAGAAGGGGAGGTTGTGCGTAGCAGGGTGGATCCGTGTGGAATATGTGGAAAAAGAGTTATGTCTAACGCGGTGTGGTGCACGCTCTGTAAGAAGTGGATTCATGCGAGATGCACTAAAATGAAAAAAGTATCTTGCAGTTTTACACAACAGTTTGTATGTAGAAGATGTGAAGATATTGGAGACGGAAAGGAAGAACCAGTGGAGGTATTGTGTGATGAAGTGGAGACTGTGAAGGGTTTTTGTTATCTTGGAGATAGGCTGAATGCTAGTGGTGGGTGTGAAACTGCAGTAACTGCAAGAGTAAGGATCGGATGGATGAAATTTAGAGAATGTGGAGAGTTGTTACTTGGGAGAGGGTTTTCTTTGAAAATGAAAGGGATGGTGTATCGTAGTTGCGTAAGATCAGCAATGTTACATGGAAGTGAGACATGGTGTTTGAGGGAAAATGAGATGGTAATTTTGAGAAGAACTGAAAGAGCTATGGTGAGATCAATGTGTGGAGTAAAACTAGTGGATAGAAAGAATACTGAGGAGCTGATGAAAATGCTGGGTCTGAAGGAAACTTTAGATAAAATGGCACAAGCGAATAGAGTAAGATGGTATGGACATGTGGTTAGGAGGGATGATGAGAGCATTTTGAAGAAGGCAATGATGTTTGAAGTGAATGGACCACGAAAGCGAGGACGGCCGAAGCAAACATGGAAGAAACAAGTCGAGGAGAATATAAAGAAGATTGGGTTGAGGGTGGAGGAAGCTACAGATCGCGCGAGATGGAGAGAGGGAGCGATTGCTGAAGGAATGAGGTGCATCCGGCCACCTTCGGACACGAGGAAAAACCGGATTAAAACTGGACGATGATGATGATTAGCCTAATAATCAATAATTTAAGAGAAAAAGTTTTCATATCAAGGGGGACATTGCCCCCCAGGCTTCGCCACTGCTTGTCATCGGCCATTTTTGTGCTTGCCTGTTGATTTTTTCGGATTACAAATAAATGAATGACTAAACGTATATTTAAACAGAATACGATACGACTTTTCGTACGTAAGATGGCGTGGCCTATGAAACAATTAGAGGTTATGTAGACTTACCATACGTCCTCCTTTTGGAGGACATGCTCTCCTTTTTAACAAAAACTAATTTGTTCTCCGAGGAGGCCCAAAAATGCCCAAATGTCTTCTTTTTCGGCATTATGAACAGTGAAAACATGTCAAATTTAGTCATTCTTACACGAAAAATTTGGGAATGTTTAGTTCAAACTGCGGATGCGATTTATTTTTTCTTCACTTGATTTTGGGCGGAAAATTGGGCACCTGCGAACGTGATGACCTTCTTTTGCTCTTCTCTTGATTTTGGGCAAAATATTGGACATCTGCGGACGTTATGACCTTTAAAAAAGCCTGTCCTGTTGTAGCGCTGTGAAAATATGGTAGCCCTAGGTTATGACGTAAAGCTACGTCACTTTGCTCAGCATTTTATGATAATACAAAATTTCAAGAACTTTTCAACATACACAACCCTAATAAGCTATCATAGGAATATCTTAGTTGTGAATGCGACTTATGCATGTCCCACCTTATTTTCTTTACCTAACCCGTATTAACCAAAAGGGGGCAGAATCACTCTTCCCCAGGCGAGGATGTAAGAAACCCAAACATTTGATGCATAAACTTACTCAGCACAACCAGTGTAAAATACCAGTAAACAGCAACACAAAATAATTTTATGATAAGCTGACAGTAGTATGGTGATTCGCAAAGCAACCGATACAAAAGCGAAATTGTTTGGGTTCGAACGTCAAAGATATTTCCGTCAACAGCTTACGTCAAAAATTGGATGAAATTTTGTACAACAAGTCTGGCTAAAATCGCATTTAGTTTACCGTATTTTACGGACCATAAGGCGCACCGGACTATAAAACGTTACGTTTTTTAAGGAGCATCGGGTTGCCATTTAATGCTCATTTAGTAATGGTAAGGGTACCGGTACTGGTTTTGAGTGTAAGCAATAAAGCACTACCTGATCCATACATTAGGCGCACCGGCTTATAAGACGCACGATCAATTCTGGAGAAAAAAAAGAATTTTGAATGCGCCTTATGGTCCGTAAAATACGGTAAACAGACCTTAGTGCGCTTTTCTAACATTGTTTATTTCCAAGAAGTTTTTAGTGTGAATAAACATTATGTTTGGTGAAGCTACAGTGTAGGCCCTGCTGTTTCCTAAATCTTGAAAGTGAAGGAAGCAGTGTGTGTTACTCCGCATCATGAACACGATGAAGAATGCTGTTACTGTAAATGAAAGACTTATAATAACGGTGGGCCCCAGAAAAAACATTAAAACTACATTATGGCACAGTGGCGGCTCCGCGGCTGGTGAAGAATATTTGCGGGTAGCTGCAAAGCTACAATTAAGACACATATTTTCCATCCCTTTTTGCTGCTTATCGACCTTGCTGCGGCCACTTTCATCGGAATGGCGTTTACCTTGCCGCCTGTCGCATGTTGGAAAAAGCATCTAGGCCAAGTATTATAGTAGACTATGATCTAAGAATTGCAGAAATTATGTAATTGCTCATATTGTTTAAAACATGGACCTGTTTCCATAATGTTTACAGTATTAACCAAGGACTACTGTAGTTGAACGTAGGATAGCCTACATTCAGCTTCTATTAGAGATGGCATGGGCCGCTATTAAGAGACCCGCCAACGAGCCGTTAACCGGTCTTTTTATTGGTCCGCAAACGGCCCGGTTTTATGTTTGTTTATTACTGGGCCACTAACAAGCCGCAAACACTTTTTGAGATCCTTTTGGGTTTGATTAATGTAATTAAAGGTTCATAAAAAAATGGGCTTTGGGCGGGCTGGGCTTTATTTTTGGTACGAGTTGCCGCGTCGGTTACTGGGCCAGAGGTTCCGGGCCTCAAAAAGGTCAGCCCGAGCCATCTCTAGCTTCTACTACCTGGTCGGGATATTTGCTAGCGGCAACTGACTTGAAATTAACTAACGATTTTCTCCGCTTTTAAACCTCTAGTCCAGAGTGCGACTCGTAAGAAAGCTTCGAAGCTGTTAGTTTTAAGCAGGGCTGCGAACTCGATCGATTTTTAATCGAGTTCAAGAAACATTTGCGAGTTCGAGTTCGGCAAAAATGATCGAGTTCAACTTCGAGTTCACAACCCTGTTCAAAATATCCCTTAAACAAACATAGCCTAACTAGGAGCGGATCCAGAAAATTTTGGTTTGGGGGATGCAGTTTTGATTTAGTTTGAATGTTAGCTAGTTACAAAGACGTTTGGATACGAGAAAGGACGTTTAACCTATTTAAAATTAATGTTTTTATGCCAGGAACGTAACCAGCATTTTTTAGGGGGAAAGCACCAAAGTTTGACATTTTTGAGCGTAGATTTCCCAGCTGAGTTCGTTTGAAGCAAAATTAGGAAAGTAACGGTTTTAAAGGGGTCCAGGGGCATGCTCTCCCGGAAAATTTTTGAAAATTTACATTCTATGACGGCTATTTTAGTGCTTCTTGAACAAGTTTTAAGGCAATTTGCATTTGAATTCTTTGCCCTTAATTTTGAGATTTTCACCAAATACCGGTATGATGCAATTTTTTAGCACGTTTTCAATTTCTGTGTACCGGTATAAAGCGTAGGAATTATTGTTGTCTAAGTGGTTCGAAATTATGGAAAAATTATATTCATCAAAAGCATTGTTGAAAAAGGTCCCCCACCCCTGGATCCGCCCCTGACCCACTTAGTAACAGTTGGAACAGAGATTGCAGCACCGCACAAACAACAGGTAACTGTTGCTGCAGTGCAGCTGCGTTTTCATTGAAATCTCTTGGAACGCCGTTTATGAAGCAATATACAAGTTTCAATGAGACAACGCAAAATGAAATGCCAGTGCAGTATCGGTACCAAAATTGCAAATTTACAACCATTCAATCTACAGTATAAAAAAAAATCAAAAGTAGGCTTAGACCAGTGCTCCGTAACCTTTTCTTACTCACGGCACACTAAAACCATGTCCAAATTTTTGCGGCACACCACAGCAAAAAAGCGCAGAAAATTTACGCATCAAATCACTGTAACTACAGTTCAATGGGATCAGCAGTTCAATGGGATGCTTGGGGTTGTAACGAGCTCAATCGCTACATGTTGGGCTCTATATTTGAAATGGCAACTCGAAGTTCCCGATCAATTTCTTTCAAGCATGATCGTTTGTCATTTTTGATCAACACCAACGTCGAAAAACTTTGTTCACACAAATTTGTGGTGCAGAACTGGAGAAGAATTTCGAGAGCTTTTTCCGAAATTTGCCTATATTCTTTTCCAACAGCTATCCAAAATTCATCGAGAGTAATATCACGGAATTTCAATCGCAGTGTGCTGTCATTTAGCAGTTCAAGAAAGTTTTCTTTAATAGGCAATGATAATTTTTGCGTTGAAATTTCAGCATCAACAGAAAAAGGATTTCGGATCCAATCATCTTGTTACGAGTTAATTGCAAAAAAATAATGGTCATACTTTTGATGTAACAAAGCCAAATGCTTTGTTACATCAAATCCGTAAGAAAATTGCAGCAGTGTGCAACTGGGCGTTGGCGGTCGCAGGACTTGACGCAAACGTGATCGCATTGGTCGTGGCGTATCGCAACGAGCTCAGTGTGCAGCCGCCTTAACGTTGTTCAAGGTTGCTCGCACTTCAAAATTAAGCAAAGTTAGTTGTAATATCAGCTTCCAGCTTGCGTGAGAAGAAAAATCAAACAAAAGCGGTTTCCTGAGGTTAGTCAAAGGTTAGCACAAAGGGATCGACGCGTCGAGTGAAAGCTGGAATTTTTTATGTTTATACTTCCAAGACTAAGTGAATAATTCGTAATTGGCAATAAAACGCTCCTTATCATCAAGAATGTGGGGAAATTTAGATACAAACAACTAAAGAGCAGTGTCCTTCCTGGCCTACCGGACGGGAAGTCATGACAACTTCCTCTTGTTGGGTCAGAGGCTATAACAGCACTCCATCACCAACAGTGCAAAAGCACTCCAGTAAATCGTACCGTAGAGCGAGACAGCGCTGTTTCTGGCTATTAGCCTTCATCAGCCGCCCTCAGGTAAGAAACATTCATCTTCTAGGACGAATGATCTTGCCAGGATCACTCATCCCTTCGGATAAATATTTCCTAAAGAATTTAACCTTTGTGGTACGCATATCCACTCGTGCGGCTACGTCACCATTCCAGTCAAACTCTTTACGTGGCCAGGGTGAAGAGCAAACAACTAAAGAGCAAACAACTAAAGAGCAGTGTAATATCAGCTTCCAGCAGTGTAATATCAGCAAGCTGGAAGAAGAGCAAACAACTAAAGAGCAAACAACTGAAGAGCAAACAACTAAAGAGCAAACAACTAAAGAGCAGTGTCAGAGTTTGACTGGAATGGTGACGTAGCCACACGAGTGGATATGCGTACCACAAAGGTTAAATTCTTTAGGAAATATTTATGCGAAGGGATGAGTGATCCTGGCAAGATCATTCGTCCTAGAAGATGAATGTTTCTTACCTGAGGGCGGCTGATGAAGGCTAATAGCCAGAAACAGCGCTGTCTCGCTCTACGGTAAAATTTAGATACATTTAAGAAAAAGGTTCGATTGCTAGCAACAATAATCTGTTGTACAACGTGCGGGTCTCTTGGTAGTTATGCAATACGAGAAAAATGTGGAGATTAATTAAAGTGATGATAATCCTTACGCTACTAAGCGAAACTTCAAAAAGATCTTTTGAGATAGATCGGTGCAATTCTGAAATAAATCGGGAACCCATATACACTCTTTTCATTATTTTTTCAGTTTAGTGATTCAAAATATAATCATTCCGCGGCACACCTAGGATCGCCTCGCGGCACACTAGTGTGCCGCGGCACACCGGTTGCGGAGCACTGGGCTAGACTTCGTTTTGAGAGATTTGAATCAATGAAATTAAAGCACTCAATTAGTGAACTCGAACTCGATTGTATTTTTTCGAGTTCAAAAAATTTTATTTTTCAAGTTCGAGTTCGGTAAAAACGATCGAGTTCAAGCGAGTTCGAGTGCGAGTTCGCAGCCCTGGTTCTAAGTCTAAACTTCACCAGAGCATAACTACCCTAACTGGTAGTTGTCAAACCCTAAAGCTGCTAGAACTTGTGATTCAACTTCCTGCATTTCCAGGTTCTTTAGAGTAGACTCATCTTTCTTTTAAAAATAGGCTAGAAACATTGTGATATCTGTCTTTGTTTTTCTTCAACATTCATAAACACCAAAAATAGAGAATCAGCAACAAATCAACCCTTGGTGCTGCATGCTTGGAAAAAGGTTTGCAGCTCCACAATATTTCAATGTAGGCCTACAAGGTGATTGGGATTAGGTATAGTTTCCTCAAGAATCCTCATTAATGTTTGGAAAGTCCACATTTCAAAAGTAACAGTTGAAACACGTACGCGCTTCACTAATCCTATACGCAAAAACTACTACTAATATTGACATTTATAGCAATCTCTGTAACAGACTTCAGATTTCTTTTACAAATTTACAAATACAAGCATTTATTGGTTTCTAACCGGCAACATCAATTGGTAGGCTACAGTTCGAACTTCGAATCAATTACGTCACTGCAGCACTAACAGTGTCACCAATTAACGTCTACAATAACAAGCTTTTATTGCAAGAAAATCTTCTGCAAGCAAATCGCTGTTATTTGAGTACGAAAAGTTGTAGAAGAGATGTAAGTGGGGTTAGGGATAAACTCTTCAATATGAAACAGAAATGGAGATAATAATTTTAAAAACAGCATTTAAATAAAAAATCAGCATTTTTGGCTGGTTTGGGGTGCTGCAGCTCGTACAAACAAGCCGCCACTATTATGGCGCGCAGGTAGGAAAAGATGAGTTAAAATAAAGAGTGGACACGGATGTAGCACCCTGGTCGGGAGCAGAAATTTCCAGTTGCGGGTTTAAAACGAACTGTTGAAAAAAAAACTATGGCATTGTTTCCATCAAGCTTCTATTGAAAAAGATGTTTCGATTTTTTTACTCTAGTATTCTTTCCTTTAGTCATTAATAATTAATCATTAATAATGACTAGAGTAAAAAATCGAAACACTTTCGTAATAGAAGCTTGGTGGAAACAGTGGCATAGTTTTTTTTATTGCAAGTGTAGCAAGTAGCAGTTGTTACGGCAATATCAGTTTAGAGAAGACCACGTGCGAGATTTCAGATTAGCCTATCTGTATTTACTCCAAGCGCTATAACGAGTTCGCTTGGAAGTCACCGGCCACCTATCTACCACTCTGAGAATAACAATTTTAAAATCATGGATTTCGCCCGACTCGGAATCAAACCAAAACGTGCAGCTCTAAAGGCAGACGATACAATGCATTCATTCGAGCTGTTAAGCCAATTATCATCTGACGTGGATTTTATAGGCTGTTAAAAGTGGTTATGCTGTAGCAACAGCTACATTTAGGTTTACGTCAGCGACGCTGCGTCGCTGCGTTTGCGATTGCCTTTTTCCCTGTCTCGGGACTTCATGCGTTTGTTTGTGTGGCAACGTCTTTTCCTATGATCAGCCGACTGGAATGCACGTTAGCGATTGATTGCGGCTGAATCGTGGATTTACTGTTTACGTTTGATTGATATTTCAATATATTCGTTATCTCGACACCACACTGCAGTGCTGTGGGAACTACGACAGGGAAAGACAAACACTTCCCGTAACCCTCAGTCTAGAGGTGAGCAGTGGAGAAAAGAACACGCTGGTCCTTCGTCCTCCCCACGCGGGCCAACTCAAGTGCAACAATGCCATGGTTTGTTATTGAGTTTGTTTAGTTATTGAGCATTTTGGGATGTAAGAACAGATAGTCGACTGCTACAGTTTTTATTCAGCAAATAAAGTGTTTCAAAAAATTTGAAAAAAAAACACAAACGATTTATGCGGGTTAACATTCCGGTTCAACGGCACATTTTTCACATTCACGTTTTTCAGGTTTAGTATAGGTTCGTCGATGAATTGCATTTTCATGGTTCATTGTCTTTTTCGTTGTTCGTTGAAATGATATTGAACAGAAAATTCAACTGGCCGATTGGTGCAGTGATGGTTGAAGACATCGCTATCGGTGCAGGAGATGTTGGGTACGAGTCCTGAGCAGGGGCGCCGAGAGAAATTTCGGGCCCCGGGGCAACAATTTCGTTTGGGCCCTTTGGTCAGTGGTACCCCAAAATCACGTGATGAGCAAAAAAGGTCATAGCGTCCGCAGATGTTCGAATTTCGACCCAAAATCAAGTGATGAGCAAAAAAAGTGTCATAGTCCCTTCAAATTTTGGTTCAACATCTAGTGATGAGCAAAATAAGGTCATAGCGTCCGCAGATGTGCGAATTTCGGCCCGAAATCAAAAAAACCATTGTCGCGTCTGCAGACCGTGGTTTGAGCTGATGAATTTTGCATTCTAAACCTGACAATTCTGAACCCCGGGCCCCCGGACAGTGGCCCCTTCTGCCCCTCGCGGCGGGCCTGGTCCTGACTCCTAAGCCGGTCAAATCGGACGCTGTGGCCAACGCCAGCGACGTCTTTGTGTTGCTAGGCGTTATCTCGCTAAAATATACCCTGCCACTCGTTGAACGACATTGATCTAGCCCCTGCGAGTGTCATGAAGATTTGATTATTTTTTAGAAAATAGAGGGAGACTTTGAAGTAAGCTTGCGCCCTTCGAGTCAACAGCCGCTCGGTTTTTATGTCGATTGTGATCAGTTGTGAATCGAACCCGTCACGAAATACTCGCAACCTGCGCGCGATACCACTGGGCCATGTCGCTGACTTGTGGTCAGTGCGATTCCCTGCTGGTTGGGTTACCGACCAACGCCATTTAGCGTTTAAAAAAGTTGAATTATTTCGCCGTTCGAAATGTCAACAAACAAAACGATGAGTCATTCGTCAGCTACGTGGCGGGGAATTCCCTCAAACGCGTCATTGCATCATTACGTGTTTGAGTCCTTCTAGAATATTTATTGGCACACGATTATCGCCGTGGGGGTATAGCTCAGTGGTAGAGCATTCGACTGCAGATCGAGAGGTCCCCGGTTCAAATCCGGGTGCCCCCTCCTTTTATGTTTAAAACCATTTTATTTTACTCGCATTGAATACTTAATTTACCTGTAAGTCGGGTTTTGTTCTGTTTGTCTACAACCGCGGCGCACAGTGTCATCTCGTCTTGTCGGTGACGCAGTGTTGTTTGTTTTGTGATTCAGTTTGAACGATTTAGCGTATCGACATCCCAAGAAGTTTTGATTTGTTGATGGCGTAGTCGTTCAAGTCATCGCTGTTGACGCGGAAGGTCTCAAGTCGGATAAAGACTAGCGTCACCAACGTTTCGCCACAGCTGGGACTTTTTTTCGGAGCTGAGTTGCCCTGGCGCTGTGCCGCGAAGATGAACCGCCACACGTAGGCCAACACGCCACTCGTTTAAACGCTTCGATGTAGGCCTACCGGGAGTATCATGAAGATTTGGTTTTTAATAACTTAGGTTAAGAGGATATCTTCATTATGCAAATGGTAGCAACAGCTAATGATCGCAGGACATTTAACATTATTTCTAAAATAACTCACGGAAAGTAAAATAAGCTGAACGTTTTTACTTCAGACAAATCGACTGTCCAGGGCCGTCGAGAACCAATAGAGGCCCGGGGCCACATAACGAAAAAGGGCCCTCGATGACGTCACTGTTAACTTACAGAGCGTAACAAAAGCATCTATTCATATCACACAATACCGCGCATAAAAAAGGACGCCACTGAAGCATTTACATATATTGAATCTGTCTGTGTGATGAAAGGGTAGGAAGGGACATAGTCATTTAATCTCTACCCCTGTTGAAGGCTCTGGATTTGATATGAGACTTTTCAAAAAGATTTAGTCGATTTAGTTTTTACCGCATGGTGGTTTGATGTGGACATGCGGCTAAGTCTTTTCGACCTAAGCCGCGAAAACGATAGCATCCGCATACTGTATACTTTTATGTAAATTTTGACCCCATTTTTGCCTTTTGAAGTGAATTTTTTACCGCATGGTGGTTTAATGTGGACATGCGATAGCACAATGTCTTGGGTTCAAAAATTGCACAATAGAGAATGAATTTTTTACCGCACTTTCTTCGCTTACGCTTAGATGCTTCGCTATCACACTTTCTTGTTGACATGTTAATTAAAATATATTCTATACCGCTACTCTTACTCTCTTAGTCAAAAACAAAGGATGCTTTGTTGTCTGTGATATCTTTTACCTATAGTACAAACAATTAAGTTAGGGTTGTTGCAAGAGGTCAAAGTGGTCACTGATTTGACTAAACAGCTGAATCTTGTTTCTTTAATTCATTCATCTAGGTCGTTAGTTGAGCCACTATTTTACTGCATCATTCCAAAGCACTCAAACATGAAGATATGCGCATTAGACTATAGAACATAGTGCTGTTTCCAATGCGGTAGCTTGGTTGCAAAACGAAAGCTTTTTTCCAGGGAGTCGAACCGATTAAAATATCGCTCCGGTTCCGGTTCAAGAAATTTCGTTTTTAACGGTTCAGTTCCGGTTCAGGTTCAAGACTTTTCAAAAATTTGGGTTCAGGTTCGGTTCGGGTTTAGTTGCACTAAAATTTAGAGGTTCGGGTTCGTCGAAACCAAATTTTTAAGGTTCAGGTTCACTAAATCCAAATTTTAAAGGTTCAGGTTCGGTTCGGGTTCACCGAAAAAAAGCGGTTTTTACCGGTTCGCGGTTCAGGTTCGGGTTCACTTCAAAATCTTTTATTTGGCCAAAAACTAAATTAGGGTTTTGTATCATTAAAATAACGAAATGTAAATTGCATGCCCGAATCAATTGAGGTTAAATAAAGTTGTAAAAATTCATTAAATTTTGAAAAGCAGAAAGAATGTTGCAAAGGTTGGAATAGGTCAGTGCTTTATCGTTCTGATGATGTTGGTCGTCAGTACCAACGAAACGTCAACAAATAAAAAACTTGACTAGATTTAGTTGAGGTTATCGCAAAGTTACCGGAAGAACGAGAAAAAACTCAAGTAAGTAAGCAGGAAGAATGTTACGCATCACAGCACATGTCCAGAGATTTTTAGTAATATTTTTTAAGAATCGGCTCAGATTCAAACATTGCTACTAAACGATTTCTGTTCAGGTTTATGCCCACAAAATATTATAGGTTCGGGTTCGGTTTGGGTTCATTTGCATAAAATTTTAAAGGTTCGGGTTCGGTTCAGGTTCACAGATTTGAAATATTAAAGGTTCGGGTTCGGTTCAGGTTCAATGATCTCAAATTCAAACGGTTCAGGTTCGGTTCGGGTTCACTGAAAAAAAGCGGTTTTTACCGGTTCGCGGTTCGGGTTCGGTTCGACTCCCTGCTTTTTTCCACAGTTTAGATCAGGGCTGCGAACTCGAACTTAAACTCGATCATTTTGCCGAACTCGAACTTATACTCAAAACAATATTTTTTCTGAACTCGAACTCGCATACCGTTTGAGTTCATTAGAACTCGAACTCGCATACCGAGTTCGACATTTTTGTCGAACTCGAAAAAAAATTCTTAGAACTCGAACTTGCAAATATTTCTTGAACTCGAACTCGATTAAAAATCGATCGAGTTCGCAGTCCTGGCTTAGATGCACTATCGAAACACCCATGCTTTGTTCTCGACTAAACTGATAGGCTACTATTTGAGCCACTTGGTTCAACTAAAAATCCAGATATTGGTTCACTTAAAATGGACAGGGTTGGAAATCGAAAACAAAAAAAGTAGAGAATAATTCGATATTCGATACCTCAGAAAAAAGTAAAGAATAGCTTGATTCGATAACAAAAATAAAAAGTAGAGAATAATTGATTTTCGATAACTTCAAATCGATACTTTTTATTGACGCAAACAATAGCATCAACATATTTTAATATCATGGCTCAAACTTAGGCCTAATATCTGTATGTAACTGACTTGATAACTACATTGTTTCTACGCACAAACTTTAGATCTGCAACAATCAGACATAGGCAAAATGGCAAAGTCCCGATGCATAAACTTGACCCAAAGTTCTTGAATATAGCAATTAGCAGCCGAAAGGTACTTCAACAGCACTTATGCCCTGTTTCCTCATGAATAGATTGTACTAAATGCCTAAATTTATAAATTGAAATAGATTGACACACCATTGAAAAAAAATCTTAATCACTATTTAAGTGAACAAAGCCGTTGTTTGGCTGGCATGCTGCATGGTTTGCATAAACACTATTACCACTTCCACCAGAGACCTAATACAGTATTACCATTTCCACTAGAAACCAATACGATCCACCCAGCCACTGTTAGTCTATCACACTGTAAAGCATTAAGTATGGCCGTATCAAACTAAGACTGCCTGTAAAGTTTTTAGGCAATAAAGGCATAAAAATTAACAATCATGCTGGTAATCACTTGCTTTCTCAGTAGTTTTCTGAAGTTTGGACGACCTACTGCGCGCACTGCATAGCATAATTACTTCCAGATTACAGTAGCTTACAGAAGACCTACTACCTTCTTTAATAACCGATTAATTCAGTAAAACTGCGCCGACTTGAGTCCTGCACTAGCCTGCCTCACTCAGGGACAGTCACGCCTGCCACAAAGCGTTCGTTTTTTGTCAGATTTCGGAATGGAGTCAAAAATCGCTGTCCATGCGGAATTTCACACAAACAACGTATTCTTCTATATCTAGGTGAAGGATAATATTAAATGCCAACGAAACAAAAGCATATAGGCCTAAGTGCAAAAAAACAACAACTAATTGCTTTTAAAAAAAATTTGTTTAACCTAAAAAAATATCGAATAATTAATATCGATTTACCAGGCAAAAAAGTAAGGGAAAGACGCATTCGATAATGAAAATAAAAAGCAAAAGAAAAAGTAGCGAATAACAGTATCGATTTCTAATCGATATTTCCAACCCTGAAAATGGAATACGCATTTTCAACATTAAATCCATAATTTTGCCAACAGTCTTACATATTTTGCAACTCAACTACGTTATATACAGGGTGACCCAAAAAAAACGGGACCCGTGTATTTAGAATAATTAGAATTGGGTTCCGTTTTTTTTGGGTCACCCTGTAGCTGTTTTTCATGCAAGACCCCAGCGTTTTGGCTTTAGAACCAATTACCACTACTAGCGAGCAGGTAGAAAACACTTGGTACTTGCAAGTAAAATTAGAAAAACACTTGCAAGTAGAATTACCATCAGTAGATAGCTCAATATGAGTTGTGACGTAACAACTGTTCGAGGGCACCGAACCGGAACGAAAACCCGTGTTAACCGCTTCCTTTCACTGAAACCAAACCGAACCGTAACCTTTATAATTCAATAGACGTAAACTCTACCTAAACCTGAACCCAAAAACATTAATATTTTTTGAACCGTAACGGAATTGAACCGTTAAAATAATTTTTGTCTGACCTAAAGCATTCGCTACGTTAAATCGTGTGTGTCCTTACGAAGATTTTTTCTAAGAATGATTGTTATAATGGCTATAACAGCGGTTAAGGACATTTGAAGTTATTTCTGCAAATGAGAAACAACCTTTATGAACTACAGTAGCACCTTAAAAAGTACAATCAGCCTAAGTAAAATAAGTAATTTTGAAAAAAATGCACCTTTAGTTGTGTACCAAAACATAAGTCGAATTGACGGTTTCTAATTCTTGAACCAATAGTGAATTTGAACTTTAAATTTTTGCTTCTGCGAACTTCAACCGAACCTGAACCCGATAATTCAAAGTATTTTTAATTTAAATCGGAATTAAACCTACAAATTCAAACGAGGAAAACGTGAGGTAAACCGCTAAAAATAAATTTTGCGGAACCTGAACCTAAACCGAAGCGATATTTCAAGCGGTTCGATGACCTGTTTAACTCCCGACTTATGTAGTTTTCCGCTAATAAGCTCACGATCAAATTAAAAAAATTAGGTAATTATATCTACTTGCAGACGCAAAATGGGGCCCCTCAAAAGTACGGAGCCCGGTGCCAAATTCCCCCCCCTCTCGACGGGCCTGCGACTGTCCTTCATCAGAGCATAATTAGAAATAGACAAGTGAAAATAGGGAAAAAACTGTATACAAGAGCGTGCCCGGAAAATAGAAAAGGTGGGGCGAATTTAAAGCCGTCCGTTTTCCGCCTAAAATCAAGTGAAAAGCAAAAATAATGTCAACACGTCCGCAGATGTCCAATTTTCCGCCCGAAGTCAAAAAAAGGTCAACACGTCCGCACTGTAACAAGTGGCGGAGGCCATATTGGCGCATGGACAGCACAGCTTTGAAAAACATTGCACAAAGTGTTTTTTAAGGTTTCGTTTGAGAAACCAATAAGCAATTTTAAAGACAGCCAATTTTTAAATTTGTAGATGAAACTGCAGTCGACACCCGTTTCAACAAAAATTTGCAGATTTGGAGTAACCGCTGGACAATTTTGAGAGGCCACTGCGGTTCCTCAAACGCCTTAAAAACAACACTGATCGCACGGACAGTGACCTTTTTTTAACAACTGCACTAAATATCCCGTGTAAACATACAAAATAGATTCTTGTAGCTTGTATTTTTAAAATAAGAATAATGTAAGGTTTGTAGCAAACAATTTCAATGATTATTTGATCACAAGAAGCTCACTTCACCAACATCTACTAACGTCAGGCATAAACTGCAGTCTACGATTAGGCGCGGAACACCTAGGCAAGATAAGCTAGGCGTTTAAATCACCTAACCCTGACCCCAACACAAACCCCGAAACAAAACTTAATTCTCAAGGTGCGTTTACCAATACGCGAAAATGCAATTACCATTACAAACCATGCTGGCCTGCGATTAACACGATGTAAAATTTGCAAGTCTGCGTCAAGCAAGCTGACTGTTTAACAATGCCGTAACAATCAAACTTGCATCGTCTCACTCCCGTCGTTAAGGTTATTTCAAACATTTTTTCGATACCGGGCGATGAAGTGCAGGCTGTCCAGCTGGTTATCAAAAAAAAAAAGAAAAAAGATTATGGCAATTTGCTGGAAAAAATGAAAAAAAATCTGAAAATGTCCAATTTTCCACGCAAAATCAAGTGAAGAGCAAAAAAAGGTCATCACGTCCGCAGATGTCCAATTCTTCACGCAAAAAAAGTCTTTATTTTCGCGGATGTCATATTTTTCACGAAAAATCAAATCAGGAGCAAAAAAGGTTATTTTTTCACGCAAAAGCAAGTGAAGAGCAAAAAAAAGTCATTAGTATCACGAACGCAAAAAATGAAGAAGCACGAAAAAATGAAAAAAAATGAGAGTGGACAGCCTGGAAGCGGTAAAAATTGTTACAGGTACAATGCCTTGATATCACGTGGTTTTTATCGCGTTGCCGCACCAAAGTTCAACGTCAAAATGGAATAAGCAAAAAAATTAGGTAATCGCATTGCAGCGTACCGGTAAACGCACCTGAACTTGAAAATTTTGCTCAACACCAGTCGATAAAGTCGAGTTGTTTCACGGAGATAGGCCAAATGAAGTTCTGATTTGTGAATTCCGAAAGATTGCTGGTACGTCACTGTTTCACTTGCGGAGTTAATTCTGCCACCAACACAGCTGCTACACTTATTTCTAAGCATACAAGGTAATAGTCTGTCAATAATGAGTTTGCAGCAATTGCAATATCAAAAACTGCTGAGAAAATAGCTTCATAGATAACTCAATAGCTAAATAACCTTATAGATGGCTATTTTTTTCTCATTGGCTTCCATTTGTAGACGGCTGCATGATTTTTTGATTCCTTTCTAACCAATTTTTTTCGTTCATAACGATCTGATGACAAATGCTTTTCGACAGCAAGTTTTTCATAAATAGTTTGCAGTTCGTTTAATCTTTTTCGTCTTTTCGTCAGTTCTGTTTTAAGATTCTTGACAATGGTACTATCGCTAGAATTTTTTAAACGCTTATGCACTTTAGGCATTTCGTCGCCTTCAACAAAATATATATGAGTGTTTTTCTTCTTGGGAGCAAAAGTACGAAGTTTAATAGATTCCTCCAATTTATCAACTTTTTTTCTTTCAATTTGCATTTTGTAGCTCACATAATTAGCATCTTGAGTCATTAGCAATTTCTCGTGAGATGACATTGTCATTTGCTTATCGTTATCATCATCATCTAGCTCATCAAAATCGTCATCATCATCATCTTCCAATTTCTGAAAACAATGACATTGTCAATAAGAAACCTATGACATAAACTTACTTACTATGATTAATCATGTCGTCCATTGCGGGACCGCAAACTCTCAAGCATGTTTAATTGAGTTCGAGTTCAGAAATTTTCACCAAGTTTGAGTTAAGTTGAAGTAGGTTTTGTCGGGTCTAGGCCAATTTTTGTCAAGCTAGAATTAGTTTTAAAACTCAATCAACTTTTATCGAGTTCACGAATTTTTGTTTTACGAGTACCAGGAACGGTACACGACATATGGGCGAGAGGGCATTTGGGCGCAGTGCCATATGGGACATTTGAGTGAAGACATTTGAGTGCAGAGCCATTTGGGCGCAAGGACATTTGAGCGCGAAATACGTGCAAACGCATTTTTAATCAACTTTTCGTTAGTTTTTTTTTAATTAATAAAAACTATTATATAATCGTCATTTCTGATGATGGGAATCGCACGTCCACCTTGATGGGTCTAAAAGTTGTAGCGCAATCGCTTCCGCAGAGTTAGAGAACCATTGTTTTCGAAAGGCAAACTCGTCCAGATTAAAGATAAAAATCGGGCGCTCGCAAGGTGTTAAATTCTAGGCTCTAAAATTAACAAAACAAAAACAAAAGATTTAAAAGTTAGATCATTTTTGTTGCAATGTTCTCGAACGTCGGAAACGCGTAATAAGACAATTGCAACGACACGGCAATGCGTGAATAATACGTAGCTAATTTTTAATGAAAACGTAAGAAAAGTAAGATCTCGTTTAAAAAGATGACATGATTTTAAAAGGGACTTGATCAATCTGATATACGAATGAAATGGATCATAATTTCTGTGTGTAACTCATAAATTATTTCATCAAACATGATTCCAGTTCAAAGTACTTACAAATCACAACTGCGTTAAGCATCTAATAAGTTTTTTTTTATTACGCTGTCCTATATTGCGTGGACAGTTTCCTTGATCTAAAACTTTTAATCACTCTCTTAGGTTGTTAGGCAATTGTTCGTAAAAATGAGTCTTTATCTATCGCTAACTTGATCTTTATCGCTAATTTGCTCCATCTTTTTTGATATACGTTAGGCCCTAGCGTTAATTAACACATCTTAATTTCTTCTATGAGATCGTTGCAAACAGAAAATTAAGTATTGGATAAGATCGTTGCAGACACAAAAGTTTTTATTTATTGAGAAAAAACTAACAAAAAGTTGACTAAAAATGCGCTTGAACGTAATTCGCGCCCATATGACACTGAGCCCTAATGTTCTCGCGCACAAATGTCCGGTTTCGACCACAAGCTTGGCGGAAAAACTGCGTAAAGCAAGCTTGAGTTGGTATCCCTGGTACACAGCAACCAGGTTGATTATTTTCTCCGTAAAAGTGCGTAACTCTTTGGCATGGCTAAAAACTAAAACGAATGCTATTTTTCCTTATAATTTTGATCCACAGTAAGTCTAAATCTAAAGAACCAAATATCATGTTTATGGATCCATATAAAGTTCTCTAATACGCATTAAAAAACACTGTTTATTTTTACCTCTTTTGATTGAGTAATCATCTTGAAAAAAAATTCATCAGGGTTTCGAGCAAGAGCTTGCTCATGTAACTTTTTTATTGTTTTGTTTTTTATCGACGCACGCCTAGAACGAATCTTGTAATCTTTTTTCTTTTCTAATATCCCAAGTTGCTTTCTTTCTTGTGGTTGATTTCTTTCTCGATGAGGAACTCTTTGAGATTTTTTTACTTTTTTAAAAGAAGGCATTTTGTACCATGGACCAGTACTTTATCAGATAAATATCATATGACCAAAAATTATCACAAGAAGCCTAAAAATCAGAAGATATCACTCTTTTTTAGATTAATAATAGCGTTTTTTATTTCCTCATTGTCAACATGATAGAATACCATAGGAGGAAGGAGCTACAACAACGGTACAAGACGACGAATTAAACAGTGACATATCCTAGCAGTACCGCGTACAGGTAACAAATCCTATGTGATGGGTTCGATTCACTGTTGGAGCCGAATGCATTTGACATATACACGGGGTGGTTGCTGATTCAAAGAGCGCAAGCTCACTTTGCAGTCTTCCTCAATTACTCTGTAAACCAACAGTTGAATCTTCCATTCAATTTTTGGGTGTTGCAACCATGCCTACTAATTCCCTCATCTTCAAGTTTCATTCTCGCTAGCATGTTACAACGGTGATCGTTTTGTTGCTTCTTCCCTTTTCTGAGTCTGTTTGTATTTGAAATCCTATATTGCTGTGTTCTATTTATTTTGACGGTGCAGAAATGAAAAACACTACTACTAAAAAAATATGTCATTTGAAAATAACCACAGTTACTTAAAAATTATATTTTTGAAAAAACAAGAATAGCCTAGGAATGGTTGCAACACCCATGGTTCTGGATTACAAATTATTTTCAAATACATGGATTCATGGAAAGAAACTGGCTAATTCAATACGGATGAACAAACATAAAGCTTCTTAAAACTATTACTGGTATATATATATGAGAATGAAATGCAATTTACAGAAATCGACAAAATTTACTTTAATGCTACACATTAAATTGTGAACTATCCTCTGAATTTGATTTTAAACATATTGGCAGCTCCCTGACTTAGCAACTAGGTACCAGGTACAGATAACACAGCAGTACCCGTAGCATTTGCATGTAGGGATCGACCAGTGCCCTGGCCGGGGATGCCACTTTTTGCCCGGGTCTGGCCATGGCTGGGGGGATCATAAAAATTGGCCGGGGTTGAAGGTCAAATTTATTTACCGTATATTCTGGCAAATAAGACAACCTTTAAAGTGCAAAAACTCACCCTTAAAAACTTGGGTGGTCTCATACAACTAATACAAAATTCATATCTTAATTTTTAAATGAAGATTTTTTTATATTGTATAAAAATGCATTGGTGCATAAAAATAAAAAACATGGCATGCTAAAAGCGTTTTTGAGGTTAGTCATGCACTAATGAAAAGTGTGTACAATTACAAAGGCATTACGAAAACAATAACAAAAGCATTACAATAACACCAACAACGGCATTTACATGAGGAGTGAGGACGCAAGAAGCCTACCTAGCTATGTATTCTAGACACAATATTTACTGTATTGTATAAACATTGCCCAGGTCAGGCGCAACTCCCTGGCCAAAATTGTTGCTCTGGTTGTTCCCTAATTGCATGACTGTCTTTGTTTATACAAATCACCAAATATACTGGTATTAGGTTGCCAACATCAAGTGTGCACGTTTTGAGTAAACCACTGTTACATAGGGGGGGATTTAAAATTTTATTCAAAGTGAGTCCCCTTCAAAAGTATGCTACAAGCTCCGAGCTATACCGTACAACTAACACTTCCAAAACAGTCTGAAGTGTTAGCAACTCAAAAACCCTTGTTCATATCTACATCGAAATTCCTGGATCAACTCTAAAAACGGTTCATTTTTGAACATCTGAAGGTGCCATTCAAAAATCATTTCAGCATTATCAAAGGATGATGACATCATACTGATGCAGTACGCTATGATGTACAAGCTTAAAAAGGCCATATTAGCCTATATAGCTTACACTTAAGTTAGTACACTACAAATGGTCACATACTTTTGTTATAAACAGGCTGTGTTGAAATGAGTAGGTTTACTGGTGGACCAGAGGGATACAGGTTATGTTGTGGTACCAGTACTTGTTCCAAGACCACAGTACCAGTTTGGTGGAATCTAACAAGTAGCGAATCACAAAAATCAGAAGCAAAAGTCAACAAGGAAATAAAAGGCAACTCCTTAGCTGGTCTGGATTCATCTTACATTCAGTGCCTCCATTGCTTTCACATGACAGGAGGACAAGAAACCATCATTATTCATCAGCATCACTTACCAGTTACCACCAATGCACAGACTTGTGTAGTTAGATATTTTGCTGGTTTGGGAGTATCTTTCCATTTTTTGTGGTGTTGGAGCCACCCATCTCATTCAACTTTACCTAAACATTATATACTTCCTTTGACCCAATGAGATACTGGGAGGTAATTTCAACTATGCGTAAAGTTCTTGTGGAAGTTCAGGCATTCAATCAGCATTCAACTGCACCATCACAGTTGTTCCAGTCTTACAAGCAAATCTTCATTGAACGACAGATGGATTTTTTAAACAAAGAGGGCATTAGATCCACTTTTAATTTGGTGTGTTCTGATCTTGCCCAAGGGTAGCCACGTGCAACCTTATTCTCTCAGCGTGCTCCGCTTCTATATTTTTCATTTGTGTAAACCCAGCTCTATAGACTAGCCAAAACATTTCAATGGAGCACTTAGGAATGGAAGTAAGCCTACTGACAACCTTCCGTTCCAGGAATGCGAGATTTAATAATTTATACGTAGATTCTCCAGTAACTTTAAGTGTAGAATCTATGGTTTATAGGCTTAGCTGATCGACCTGTTTCGGCTTTCAACAATTTCTTATTTCGTAAAAAATTTGTGTACGGTTATTTTCCGGTGAAATAGTGAGGATGGTTTAAAAACGCACAATTGCACTCAAATTTATCATTTATTAGCGAGTTTCTCAATTTACAATTCACCGGTAATGCATAATAAATAAAAGCACAACATAATATACCAAATAGCAGTAGTATTTTATAGAAAATAATTACTTTAGTGAAATAGCGGTATACTGCGTTCTGCCCTCTGCGTATACGGCGTGGTCTCGCCGTATGCGGAGATCTCTCAAGTAAACCAGACAGGAAAACACGACAAAAATTCTGAAATTGCTAGTTTGGTTTAAAACAAAACGCAGATGAATCCCTTGAAACAGCTGTGTACATCCAAAGAAGCTGAGTGATCACTGAACAGTCAATAACAAACGACAAGTAGGCTACAGTGAGTACCAGTAAGTAGGCCTACCATAAGTTAAATTTTCCTCATAACTTCGTATAATCCTTTTCCAAGCAGAAAATGTACATCGCTATTCGTTATATACCTAAACAATGACGTGACAGCTGACACCAAAAGAAAAGTCATGTACCACCAAGTTTGTTTTGCTCAAGACACCTGCAGGGGTGTGCAACACGCGGCCCGCAAGCCACTACCCGGCCAGTCAAGCCATTTAGTGTGGCCCTCATCAACACTCTCATTTTTGCCCATCAAGGCATAGAAACATAATCCGACAGTTTAATCAGAGTAACGGTTTACGCTTCGTGTGTTTTTTTCCTAGCTTAGCGCAGTTGTAGCCAAACGTCAAAAGAACGATTGTTCTTATGCGAAGCGCTTCTGGCGCCCGGGCGTTATCTCTTCGACATTCCGATTGATGTATAAGTGAATGATTGTTGCGAGATTTTTAGGTTGTGGTACCAACTAATGTAGCTGAAGCGAGCGAGCGTTGCGACACAGTAATTTGATGGTAATAGTAGCCTACGTGAACTAACCGGCAGTATTCCCTCTAAAGTTAAAAATTTGAGAAAAATGCAAAATTTTTGGGCAAATTTTACTGATTTTAAACCAAAAATTATTATAACAAAATGCGAAACAGAAAAACTTAAATAAAAAACTCGAATATTTTAGTGCAAGACTGTAGCTTGTATCTTGGAAATGCAAATTCAAGGCAGAGTCTATTTTGCCGTTAACGGTATACTGTAATAGCTTTTAGGTCTATTTTGCCGCAGCTACATAGCCCCATGTCACACGAATATTACATCTTATTCAATTCTATTGTTTTCACGAACCCTATTGTTTTTCACGAATGGGATGGAATGGTGCGGTGTTGGAATGGGATGAGTCTGCGCGGCGTCTCGGGGGTCTCGGCGCCTCAGTTGATGTGTTCGGGCCTTTATTCAGCAGATGATTATCTTTTTCCTTTTTTTTTTTTTGTTTTTTTGTTATTGTTTTTTTTTTTAGGTGTCACGACCATGCGTGTTCAGGGCGTCGAACCGAACCGGAACGTAAACCGAAAACCCGTATTAACCGCTTCTTTTCATTGAATCTAAACCGAACCGTAACCTTTATAATTCAATCGACGAAAACCTAACCTGAACCTGAACCCAAGGTCGTTAAAATTCTTGAACCTTAACCGGATTTGAACCGTTAAAATAATTTTTGTCTGACGTAAACCCAGACAGGAGTGCTTTTTTGGACTGCGCAATCAATGCTATAAGTGACCCATTGGTGATGGTTTCGTTTCATTTATCTCGGCGCGTTTGTGTTGCAATCCTACGTCATAATGCTGAAAGTTCTTGTTGGAGGACGAGAACAACTACACTGCATAGCAATGGTGAGACAAGTCAAGTTTATTTTGCCAGAACGCTGAAATAAAGAGCGCAGGTCGGAAACATGCGATTAGTGCTTTGTTACTTTAAAAAATCGGTTGATCTAAAAGTAAATGCGCAGATGGAAATGTTCTAACCAAAGACATAGGCTATTGCGTGATGTAGACCAGAATCAGATTTTGTATAGGCTACGGTGGAGAACGGTGTTACTAAATAGTACATGTCCGCGATGGCTAAGATGTCTTAGATGTCTCAGATGTCTAAGATGTTCGCGATGCCTATCATTTTAGACATTGCGGACATCTTAGCCATCTCAGCCATCGCGGACATCTTAGCCATCGCGGACATGTACTATTTAGTAACACCCGTGGAGAAGAGTCGAATAATTCTGGTAGGTCTGTTGGAATTGTTCAGTGTTACCCTTGACGCAACGCATTGCAATTTCAATACCGGTTCTAGTATTAGTAAGACCCTGGTTAGAGGTTACTTTTCATCTGAGCAGTGTATAAGTATAGCTTCAGGATTCTTTAATTCTACTGTAATATTCGTGCTGTTTGGTCAGTATACTTGTTGGTGTTTGGTAAGTATTCTTTTAATTCTACTAGAATATTACAGCTCAGATGGCCGAGTGGAAGAACGTCCGCCTCGGGAGCTGTAGACTTGGGTTTGATTCCTAGTCGGGTCAAACCAATGACTTTATAATTGGCATTCATTGCTTCCTACTACGCTCAGCAGGGACAGTTACCCTGTCCACGTGTCCAATTTATGTGGGCTTTTGGCCCACATCGATGTGGGCTTGTTGCTGTGGGCTTGATGTCATAATCACTTTTATAAATTATAACATCAAAAATTTAATTCTGATGCAGAAAGCCCACATAAATTGGACATGTAGGTAGACAGGGTAAGTGTGAAGAACAAGCCGGCAAGTTTACTTGTAGTGCCGTTGGGAAAGGCACTTAGCGGGATTCCCCCATCTTGGTGTGGTAGACAGATGGCTAGCAACTCCAGCCTATCTACCGGTACTGTTAATGCAATGTGTAGACCAAGAAATAATAAATTTAAAAAGGACTTCCTAATTATGCAACAGCGTAGAATAGGCCTGTCCTACTTCAGCGTTTCGCAAATTTTTTAACAGCAAAACGCAGTCTGATTATTTTACTTCACTGAACACTAGTATATGTATGCCTACCGGTAGTTAACCACTCAAGCTTAGTTCTTTACTGTGCGATAGATTTCCGCAGCACTTCGAAAAAGTTGGAGAATGTACCGCGGGACGCAGTCTGAGAAACGACCTACATCATACTGCAATACATGATTCATGTGAAACGGTTTCTTTTTCTCATGGTTTTTCACTTTTCAGCTACCAACAAAATTAATATTTCAGGTTTTTCGTTGTAGGATAAAATAATGTGTTAGTTACCGCTGTAACCAGATCTAACTTATGCCGGTAGCGATGCCTCACCCTAAAACTAATAATATTCGAAAGTTTTTTGTTTATGACTTATCAACGAATTCATCTATTTGTCAAATCGATAATTGTGGAACTAGTCTTCGTGGAGATCATGCGTCCAACCTTGAACGACATGTTAAAAGGTGCCATGATGAAAGTTATAAGACGTATTGCGAAGAAAAAACATTATCAAAGAAATCACGCGAAGATCGTGACGATCAATCGCACACTCATCAAATGACTTTGGATCAAGGTTTTTTAAAATCTGTACGGGTTAGAGTCGATTTACCTACTTTAAAAGAAGCTTGCTTAGAGTTGGTCACTGTCAATGGAAGACCCTTTAAAATAATAGATGATTCGGGATTCAGAAAACTGTTAGACCCGATGTTGGAAGCTCTCTCCGGTCACAACAAAAAGGCATGCGTAAACGCAGAAAATATTCGCGAAGAAGTAACCTTACGTGCAAGCAAAATACGAAAAGAAATACAGCAAGAACTTGGCGCATCATTTTTTTCCTCAAAAGTTGATGTTGCAACTAGGCTGGATCGCGCCATATTAGGAGTTAATGCTCAATTTGTAAGCGAAGGAAAAGTAATGTTGCGGACTCTGGCCATGAAAGAGCTTACGAATCGTCACACAGCAGAATACATCAAAAGCACTTTAGTTGAAATTTTGGAGCAATATGACATCGATCTTTGTCAAATTTACACGATAACTACCGATAATGGAGCTAATATGGTGAAGTCCGTAAAGCTGATGTCTGCTGAACAAGGCCACTGTACAGCAAGCGTGGATCAAGAAGCTCCTTCAACAAGTTATGAAGTTACCGGTACATCAAGAACAAGATACGAGCTTTCTGAATCCGATGACCTTTCCGAGTCTGATGATGATTCTGCACCTTTTATCCTGAATGTGGAAGTGTTGCTTGAAACTTTGGCGTCGGGCAATTTCGTTGAAGCACCGAGTCGGTCTATACTTCGAGGAATACGCTGCGCTGCCCATACGTTGCAGCTAGCGGTGGACGATGCTTTAAAAGCAGTCAACTTCAAAAGACGTCATTGCGAAGGCTCGCACCGTTTGCAAAGTTCTCAGAAGTCCTTCCGTAATGGTTATATTAAAGAAGCTAAAACGTCCAAAACCCATACTGGATTGTGTTACGCGCTGGCATTCTACCTGCGACATGCTCACACGCCTACTTTCTTCGAAAGATTTTTGCCAGGAAATGGCTGCCTCGAATACCGACTTGCACGTTCCGGAGTCGGAGTGGAGTTTATTTCTCCAGATTGTGGCATCACTAGAACCAGCGCGAAAAGCTGCAAAAGCTTTACAGAAAGAAGCTCTCACTCTGGGAGATTTTTATGGTGTGTGGTTAACATGTAAATTGGAAATCATGAAAGCATCATCCTCGCAATTTTCCCAGCTATTACTAACTGCTATAAAAAAGCGTGAATCTGCTCTGCTTGAAAATGAGGCTTTTATCGCGTGTGTATTTTTAGATCCCAGATACAAGCTCTTGCTGACCGAACAAGAAAAAAAATCAGCCAAAGCCCACCTCGTAAATACCTGGAATGCACTCCAAAACCTGAAGAAAAAAGGCGAAATTGATTTAACAGAATCAAATCGATTGTCTCCGCAGGAAGGCGAGAGCAGTAACGATGATGAATTAGAGCTAATGCTAAAAGCACACGAAGCTGAATCTTCCAAACCAAGGGTATGTCATTTAATTGTTATTATTGAGTTACGACGTGTATAGGCTAATGAGTTGCAGTTTTACGGTTACTTTTAACGCGTTTTAGATCATAGATTTTTTCTCCTGTCACGAAAACGCATTACCGGTAGGGTAAATGTGGATTTGGTCAGAATCAGAAGTTGTCTTTCTATCTAAACTTACCGGTTGGATTTTTTGTCAGACTTTTGCAATTCACTGGATGTGATAAAAATAAAACACAACATACAGAGATGTATTTTTAGAGTAAGACGTATTTTATTCAAGGTGCTACAGCAGCATTTTCATGGTTTAATGCTGCAATTGTAGCCGTCACTAGGCTACATTGACATTTGAAATCACTTCCCTGGCACTATTTATTTTAAATAAACAAAAGTTTAGGCTATCAACTTATTCCAATTGCCTATTTGAATGCTATAAAAAGTATTTTTGTAGGATATTGGCACAGTAAACGTTGTCAATCAGATGAATGATTATTTACAAGAACCCCGGATGAAGAAAGGTGACGAAGTGCTGAAGTACTGGGAAAAACAAAAAAATCGTTTTCCTCATCTTTACAAACTAGCTGCTGTAGTTATGGGTGTTCCTTCTACTCAAGTTAGTGTGGAGAGGGCATTTTCCAGTCTTAAATTTGTATTGTCTCCCCAGCGTGCCGGCATGAACGCGAAAGTACTGGAAGATGTCTTACTGATACGGAACAACTATTTGTTCAGTTGCGGTAAAACTACCGAAAAGTTTGTGGGCAAAGATGTTTAAGCCCACCGCCTCGAGCCCACAACTTTATGATTTTTAAACAAGTTTTTAGTTTGTGAGTTAATAAATCTGTATAAAGTTAAGCTTCCTGTTGCTTACATCGTAGCCCTATAAGACGAATTTCTTAAGCTACGACTTTTTTGCGTTATTATCTGAGTCATAAGTCTACATGCAAGTGACACCACATTTCATACAAAGATAGGTGCATTGATATTAGTTTTCGTATTATAGACAAGTAGCCTATATAGTTTTACGACTGTATTACAAATTTACAGTGAGTCGGCTTTTTCTGTTTTATATGCGTATTACATTTTTTGTTTTTGCCAATATTTGTTGAAATTTTTATTTGCAAAAAAAAAATAAGGAGCTAAGTGCATGCTGCCTGTTGGAGCTAGTAATTTGGCTCGCTTGTATAGGCCTAAATGTATTTTGAAAGTAGTAGTTGTAGATTGAATCTTTTTGTTTTAATGGTTTGGCTGCGTTCAGTGGAAGTTTTGTTGTTTTGAGTTTGGACTTAAAAAGCATTCGTTACGTTAAATCGTGTGTATTCTCATGAAGATTTTTTTTAAAGAATGATTGTTATGGTAGCTGTAACAGCGGTTAAGAATATCAGAAGTTAATCTGAGGTTGCAGGGTACAGCAATAAAAAAATCTGATGCATTAATTCCAACTTGTTTACAGTCATTGATTACAAAGTTTAACACGAACGCTTTCGGCACTATTTTGGCCCTCGTCAGATATACCGGTATCTACCTGTCGTAGATATACTTGACGAGGGCCAATGCAGTGCCGAAAACGTTCGTGTTAAATTTTGTAAACAATGACTGTAATTCAAGTCGGAATTAACGCATCGGATTTTTTGGTTGCTGTGCCTTGCAACTTTACGGCACAAGAAATCGACCTCTTTATCGAAATTATAATTTGAGGTTATTTTTGCCGCTGAAGACATCCTTTATGTGCTGCAGTAGCATCTTAAAAAGCACAATTAGCCTAAATACAATAGATATTTTTGAAAAAAATGCGCCAGTGCTGCTGTGTACCAGAACATAAGTCGAATTGACGGTTTCAAATTCTTGAACCCAAACCGAATTTGAACCTTTAAAATTTTTGCTTCTGCGAACCTGAACCCGATAATTCAAAGTATTTTAAATTTTAACCGGAACTAAACCCGCAAAATCAAACGACGAAAAACCTGAACCGGAGGTAAACCGCTAAAAATAAATTTTGTGGAACCTGAACCTAAACCGGAGCGATATTTCAAGCGGTTCGACGCCCTGTGCGTGTTGCTCTTGTTTTTTTTTTTTTTTGTGTGTGTGTGTGTACTACTATCTTCACAACGCATGTTTTAACGCTTTGTCGTTGTGTCGTTTCCTCCTTTTTTTGAGTTTCTCTTTCTATTAATGTGTTCGACGGTACCTTCTTTTTTTTCAAGAATAAAAAGCTTGATTGATTGAACCCGCCTGTCAACTCCAGGTCACACGAATCCGAATCGCACCGAACCGAAGCAAAACGAATCAAAGCAGCGACGAGAATGGAACCCAACACTAGTGCAGCGCTTCACGTCTTACGCTGCGCTCTATCCACTGAGCTATCTCGAATAGTAGTGGCAATTTTGCACAAAATGGCGTTTAAAAATCCACAACGTCACTTATGGCAAAATAGACACTACCCCAATTTAATGCAAAAAATTTGTAAAAGGGATTCTCAAAGTAGTGAAATCTTTGAACAAAAATTTCAATGAATTTATCATTTGGGCAAATTCGCACTAGTCAAAATCCTAGAGGGAACACTGGTAACCGGCAAGCATTCTTTTGCTCTGTGGTTTAGACTAGACTTCTTAACAGCTTAATGCCTACCACCAAGGGTGGAAACCCAAACCTAAACCTGAAAACCCAGTGTTAAAGGAAATTTTTGAAACCCACACTGAAATTGACACCTACTCAGCCAAATTTTTGAAAACCTACACTGTAAACTTGAACCAAGATCGATTTTTCTTGAAACATCAAAACCGAAACTAAAACCTGTTCAAAATTTCTAAGGTTTTGGGTTTTAATTGTCATCGCCATCATTACCAGCACAGTTCCTTCAACGCCAAACATGAAATAGAGAAGCTGTAAATAGCAATTTTTGAGTCTTTGGTTTCACTGGACACGGAATCATAGCCGTAGGAGACGAGGGTGCAGGGGGGGCGACCGCCTCCCCATTTGTACAATTTGAAAATGCCGCGTTAAAAATTCGGGCATTGTGAAGTATTTTTTGGGCATGATTTGAATGCTCGAAAAATAGTTTTGATCTTTCGAATTATTGAGTCCCTGAAAGTATTTTTCTATTTCAGCAGGTTTAATGATTTGCGAGCAAATAGCAACTTGATTTTTTTAGACAGTTTTGTAATGACTCGAGTCCGGACTCGGACTCGAGTCTGACTCGAGTTCCCAGTACATAGGACTCGTACTCGACTCGAGTTCTCAATGAGAATTATGGACTCGGACTCGAGACATCCACCCGGACTCGGACTCAAGTCCAAGTTGGTTGAAAGGCAAAATTTGTTCTGATTTTTGCTTTTCCTTGAACAGATTTTCGGTAATCCAATCAATATGTTAATATCTTTCGCGCCTGGAGTCCAAAAGCAAATGCGAATTAGATGGTTGGATACAAAGTCCGTATAACCATAACTAACGCAGGCCTTTTACTACTAGATTGCCATATTTCATGGAGAATGTCACTACAAAAAGTTTTGGTGTCCGGCTTGAAAAGACTTTTATTGGTGGTTTTGGACTCGACTCAAGTTTGGTGGACTCGGGCTCGACTCGAGTTTGGTGAACTCGGACTCGACTCGAGCATTTGCAAATGAACTCGGACTCGACTCGAGTCACAGTCCCAAATGACTCGGACTCGACTCGAGTCCTTCAATGGGTGGACTCGTTCCAACACTAACTAGTACCCCTTACCCAAACTATACACAGTCATAACTAGTCGGTTAGATTAGTCCTGCCGCATGTGGTCTATCGTCTGGTACTACCCATACCTAAATTTTTAATTCAGTTAATCAATTTATTTGCCAAGTGACTGCATTATGCTGCTAACATTAGAATAACTTGTTTTACTAAACTTGTTTTGTTTTTAGGTATACTATGGCTGCTTTGCAAAATGATTGCATTATGCTGCTATCATTAGAATAACTTGTTTTACTAAACTTGTTTTGTTTTTAGGTATACTATGGCTGCTTTGCAAAATGCAAAATATAGGCTGTAATTATCTATTAATACTGATATGTTGGTAGAATTGAAACTTATGACTCCGGATCCGGATCCTGCTCCGGCTGAAACATTGAAACTTCTGCCGGAGTCGACTCCGGTATTCCGGTTTGTGTACATCTCTAGTCCACTATCACAATAAAGAAAAGAGTGTTGGCAGGGAGTGTCTAATCGAGTGTGTACCGGTAGACTAGTCCGGTACAAGGCTAGATCTTGTGAATAAAGTGTGATCAATCACGGTTATGAGCAAGTCCTGCTATAGTTTTGTATTCTCTACATCTTACAGTTCAGAGTTTAGAATTTGTTTGTTCGATTAGGCTAGTAGATCTATTGGTAGTCTAGATTTAGGGTTCTGGACTAGACCCAGTAATGGGCATAAAAAACCTTTCTGCACTAAAGTGATAATGATAAAAAGAGTCCTGGGCGATACCAATAAAACTCAGTTTTTTAAAGCAATATTGTCATCAAATCTTCATTATACTCGCCGTATTACGCCGAAGCGTGTAACGAGTTGCGGGGCCCATCTCCGCGGCTTAGCGCCTGGGCAACACAGCTCCGAAGAAACGTAGCAACGGTGGCGAGTCGTTGGCGACACTGTGTCGATTTGACCGGCCCGGGAATCGAGCCCCAGACCTTCTGCACCGATAGCGAGAGCTTAGCAACTGAGCTAACGGCAATATTGTCATCCGACTGGTAAATTATTGCCAATAGTCTAAATGTTGAGGTAATTTTCAATGTAGTTGACTGGTTGACAAAGTTTTTTTTGTAATTAAGTCAAATTGCAAAAAAGATTTTACATAGATTTTTCAAGATGAGAGATGGAGAGAGCAGTTCAGAGTCCACAAACTCTACCACTGCATTAAACAACACAAAGAGAGATTTTTTTGAATTGTACCAAGACATTATGGCCACTGTGTATTTTTTCCACAGCACCAACTGTGTGCATAACAGATCGTTTATCACAATAATTAGGCCTAGTTGGCGATAACAAAATATATTACAAAAGCAATAGCGGTAATCAATCCACACTACTGGGATTTGAGTGATGACAATAAAAGGTTGGTAATAAATTGCAAAGTGTCTATTTCAAACTTTGAAAATCGTGGTTGCGTAACCGTTTTTCGGTTGCCGTAATGCCATTTTCACAGTAGGGGAATTGTAGGGCTGAGGGAAAATAATGATTATATACCCAACCACAATTTTAAAGTTTGGTAGGCCTAACCGGAAATTTTCGGTGAAATAAAAGCTTCCAATAAATTATCGCCCACAGATTATCTCATGAAATGCCCATCTCTGACTAGACCACTGACTCAGGATTACTTTTGACTTAGTGGTACACTGTGTAGTCTAGCCTAGACTCTAAGATTTTTTTACCTACATTTTTACCTGTTTGCTGTTTACAGTGCGACTATTCACCCTCCTTTGCTCTGCTGTTTTTTAGTAGCTGGAAACTGGGAAAGTCTAATGAAACAATGGATGTGGTCCTACTAAACACCGCAAAGGACGACAAAGGACCTCAAGTTGTACTAAACACAGCAAACTGCAAAGAACAACAAAGGACTGTAAATTGATCTTCTAAACGCAGCAAAGAACAACAAAGGACTTGGAATTATTCCTGGTACGGTACCATAACAAAGAACAGAAAAACAACAAAGAACTTTAAATTAGGGTTAGTTTAGGGTTAGGGTTTTAAGGTCCTTTGTCATACTTTGTGGTGTTTAATAGCCTACCGGTACATCAATTTGAGGTTCTTTGTCGTCCTTTGCAGTGTTTCAGTTGTTTGCAGTGTTTAGTAGTACCCCAATAGATGTGCTATGACAATTAACAAGATATCTTATGGTACTTCTTGCCAATGAACTTTGTATAAATGGAGAGGTTGGTGCAAATAAACAGTAAACTTGGGATCGTAATTTGCTTCCTTTGTTCCTCTGTTGCAGAATCTCTCAATCCTCTTGCAAACTTTGCTGTCTGTGTCAGGCTAACAAATAATTGTCTATATTCTGTGTCTCACAGAGCACCGCTGACCTCGACAGTCAAGTCTACAGTACTGAATATTTTACTGTTTAAGCTAGTGAGTAGTCAGGTCAGTATTGGTAGTCTACGGTATCTACTCTACAGTCTAGTCTATGTTTGCCTATGGATGGGACCTACTAAACACTGCTGAGGACTGAAAACATTGCAAAGGAAGACAAAGGACTTACTAAGCATTGCAAAGAACCTTAAAGGACTTCAAATTGATCTACCGGTACTAAACATCACGAAGAGAGACAAAGGACTTGAAATCATTGTATGAAACACTGCAAAAGAACAACAAAAGAGTTGGAATTTGACACAAGGATGATTTGACTTAAAATGTGTGAAATAGAGTTGGGGTCACAATGTTTAGTAGATCAATTTGAAGTCCTTTGTCGTTCCTTGTTGTGTTTAGTAAGTTCTTTGTTGTCCTCTGTGGTGGTTTCTGTCCTTTGTTGGCCTTTGCGATGTTTAGTTGGACCGCCAGTAGACTGACTGCTTGTCAGCTCCATATCTTTTTATGGAGTGATGTTAGTCCATTGCTACTGGATTCTGTATTTGCCTATTTAAGTTGCCAGTCTCTGAATCTGCTAATGAACCTAATGAGTAATGGATAGGCCTTGGTAACGTTATCTGACAAATAGATGTTTTGTCTGACAAATACGTTGCAGGACTGATAACACAACCTACAGGTATCTGTAAGGTAATGTTACCAACTCTGCAATGTATTTGTCAGACAAAATAACCTATTTGTCAGGCAACATTACTTATGGGCCTGATGTATGTTGTATGTACCATGTGTAATTATGTAATAACAATTTTTGTTACTGGTACCTGACTACGGTATCCATCAAAGCTTTAAAATGATCTAGATTATTTCTAGTCTGCTAGTGTCTAGATTTCTTGCTATAGCCAAAATGTAAATAAAATTGTAGCTCTGTGATAAATGATGCATATACTCAGTACTGATAACTCACATTTTGAACTGTTTAAGGTTTTTTGATGCCGTGTAGCAATAGCATGCACCATTCAGTCATTATCACTGTTTCCTGTAAAAGGTAAAATTTGAACAAGGTGAGAAATTTTGGGCTGAATTTTTGCAATTTTTCCAAGTGCAAAAACCACCAGTATGAGCACAGTTTCCAAGTGAAAATTTCAGCCATCAATTATCAACTGAATATTGCAATACAATAATGACAATAACATATTTATGTCCCGCCTTAGCACTTGCATTGGTGCAAGCACTCTAGCAAGGTTATCTAGGCAGACAAGTTTTTTTGTAATTTCATTGAAACCTCAAAACTATATTTTTCTCAACACAGCGGGAATGTCCAATGCACACTGAGCTGTGCATGTGCGCTCACAAAATTTTCTCACATTGGTATGTTCATGCACGAGCGCACCCACACATATCGATAAAACCACATTAGCAATATATTGTGCATTTCCACAATTCTCCAAAATAATTTGTCTATAACAAGCGCCCTTAATTTTTGATTGAAAAATAGTATATACAAAATTTTGTGCATTATACTCGCATAGCGGTATAGGCCTATGCATTTGTCCTACTTTTATGGAAGTTTTTTAAGTTTCAAAAACCATAATTTACCAGCTGTTAGCTCAGTTGCTTAGTGCACATGCTATTTGTGCGGTAGGTCTGGGGTTCAAATCCCGGGTCGGTCAAATCGGCACAGTGTCACCAACTGCTCACTACTGCTGGGATGTTTCTTTGGAGCTGTGTAGGCGAGGCGCTGAGCCGCGGAGATGGGCCCTGCCACTCGTTACACACTTCGACGTAGTACCGCAAGTATAATGAAAATGTGATTTTGAAACCATAATTTGCATTTTATGTACTTTTGTTCATTTTTTTTATAAGGCAGTGTCTTTTTTGTTGTTAGCGGCAAAATACTGATTGGCTAGCATCTATATGCATAACAGTTGATTGGCTTGCATTGACTGGTTTTGAGAAAATTAGCCAATCAGTATTTTGCTGTTAATGGCAAAATAGACACTTCCTTTTTTAACTTTACTTGTTCTATTTGATTTATTATTAAGCAAAATTTTCTGAATATGCTTTGTTTAGGTTTTTACTGTTTTAATTTACATCAGGTATGATAAACAAGCTTAAGCAATTTGCAAGTTTTTTAAACTTGCCTGTATTAGTGATTGTGGTCTTTTTTACCATCATTTGCTTTGTCATTATCAAGTTTATTGCATCTTCTTTTTTTGGAAAATCATCAAAAAAGAGCAAACATGGCTTCATTGCTAGTAAAGATAAAAGTGGAAATGTAAAAGGTTTAAATCGGAAAAAACGTAATAAGAAGCAACGATCTGTTGAATTTACGTCTGAAAAGGTAGGTTGGACCTGTTTATGCAGTTTGATCTAATGTGGTTTGATTTGCTCTGTGCAAAATTATAACTAATTTTTAAGGAAGCTTCCTTGCATTTTAAAAACTATTTCAGTACCAATATCTGCAATAATCATAAGGCAATGGTGATTGTATGAAACTTTTTTGTTGTGTCCCATATACTTTGATGTCCCTATTTTATGGTAAATAATGTCAAGGACTGAGCATAGAATGGCTGAGTGACAAGAGCGGCCGCTTCTGGAGTTGTAGATTTGGGTTTGATTCCGAGACTGGTCAAAGCAATAATCACAAAGTTGGTATTTCAGCTTTCCTGCTTGACACTCAGCATTAAGCAGTGTGCAGAACAAGCTGGCATGCTTACTTATTGTGCTTTCGAGAAAGGCGCTTTTGGGATTTCCCCATCTTAGAGTGGTGGACTAGTGGCCGGCAATTTCTAAGGAAGCTCGTTATAACTATTTATTCACTTTCTTGTAATAGGAGGATGAATGTATGACTAAATGCAAATAAATACTAAGTATTATATATAATCATATCTACGCCTGCAGCTGATGTTAATCTATTCAATCTCCTTGTCTATTTGTGCGCTAGATATTGATTGTTTTGTGGTCTTGTTCATCCTGTATATATGTTTGATATACTCTATTGGGTTGTTACGAGTTGCAACAACAAATTCAGATTAGGTACTGGCAATATTCTCTTAAAAACGGCAATTTTTGCTGTGTCAACGGTCAAAGCAAGTCTTTTCGGCATGACCAACTCAGCATTATGACAGGGTTATGAGGTTCAGAATGTGGTTTACTGGGGTTTTAGGGCTGGGGTTAGGTTTTGAGTTGCAGGTTTGGGTTATGCCAAATAGCTCCTCACTAATTGACAGTTGATACCGGTACTTGTGCTAGAATAAATGCTTATGTGTGTGATGTTTGTTTTAAATATCGTAGTAGTTTAAAGCAGAAATTAGTTGACAGCTTGAGCATTGTTTTTACTGCGGCTATAACCGCAAAGTTGATGGTTCAACTCCCATCCAGGCCTCGCTGCTGCATCTTTGGATAAGATGCTTTTTTAAACGCTAATTGTTCCTGCTTGGTGGAATCTTACAAAGCCTTCTTAATGGGAGGATAAGAATGAAGAAATCAATCAAGCTTTTGTGCTTGCAATTTCAGAAGCAACCTGTGGTTACAGATGATGATGAAGCATTTGCCACTTTGCATTTAAACAGAAAAATTTCAAGTGCACCAACTGTTGAAATAGAGCGTCCCAGTCAAATTAATAGAAAACAAGATAAGAAAAAGGTAACACTACTTCTCCGTTAAACGTTTAAATATCAAGTTTAAATATTTTGCTTTATTATTTATTGTCTCGATTATTGATTTGCTTATAACATGAATTATAATCAAGTTCATGTCATCCACGACAACTTTTAGCTTTTTTGTGCTGTAACCTACCATAATTATGTTTAAAATGTTTTACGTAATTTTCTTGATAATTTTTAAAAATCAAATCTTTATTGCGCTTTCGTATGCCGAAGCGATGGCAAGTTCCATTTTAGCTCCAAAGAAACGTCGCAGCGGTTGCGAGTCGTTGGTGACTCTGGGTCTAATTTGACCAGCTCAGAAATCAAACCCTTGACCTCCCGCACCATAGCAATATTTTAACCATGACGCCTACCAGCGGATCAGAAGTGTGAAGGCTTGTCTGTGGTCTGTACTATTTTCTTCCATTGTGATGGCATATACACTAGCTTAACATTATGCTGTTAATTTAGGGAAAGTCAAAAAAGAAAAAGCAACAGACAGATGAGTTGGATACTAACACTCGCGTGTCTGTAGCTGGTAGCCATTCTATGGTCGATGAAGGTAGGCTTTGTTGCGTAATATAAAGGTAATTTTGCTGAAATTATCAAGCTTTGGTGTCTGGGTCTTTAATAATATCAAATTTTTGTAAAACATGCATTTTAGAAATTTATGCCTGTGCGTTGTGTCATGTTCTCAACCTGATATCTTAAAATCAGAAAAAAGAGGTATAATATTTTGTACGGTTTTAACACATCTAGGAGAAACTATCAGTTTTATAACGGCTTAATTTTTGAGTGCCGGTAGATGAGGGAGAGAGAGTAATCGAGCAGTCTTAGCTAGAGCTGTATTTCCAATCTGAGAAAAATTGTAATAGATAGAAAAAGATTTAGAAAGCTCTTAGCTTGCGCATGAAAAAACTTGTGTTGTTTTGAAATTACCGTATATATATATACGCTTACATCAGGCTTGTCTGTCCCTTATTCATTTAGTTGTTAAGCAGTCATAGTTGCATGTGTTCCGGCTTCACTTCTGTAATCATATCTTATGCACCGACGGCAGGAAGTTAAATCACCGTATTATTGTTGTGCGTTTTCCAACTTCCTCAAGTCTTCATCACATTTATAAACCTACCTGCTAGTACATCTTAATGCGGTAAAGGTCTATTTTTATTTTCTCTTCCGATTTAGTATTTCTGATTAGAGTTTTTTCCGTTTTTAATTACGATAGCGCAGTTGTGCTTCAGCTCTGGCATTTGATTAGATTGCACCTCTATATAAAACATTGAAAATTCTTGCTTCAAGTTCTCGAGTGAGCATTGCTTGCTGCTGCGTGAGTAAGACCTTGCTGTACTAGCGATGGTTAGCCACTGTTAGCACTACTCTCTAAGTCAAACATGGGCAAACTATGGCCCGCGGGCCAAATCCGGCCCGCCGGTCCTTTTATTCTGGCCCGCCGGCACTTACATAAACTTAAACTCCCACCGTGAATTGAGCGGAAGGCCTCTTTTTTCTTTAGAGATCATGGATGGCAGTGATTTTCAACAAAATAAGCCTCAACGGTGCAAAACTGGAATAAAAAACGAGATGAAAACCTTTTGAGATCACATTCGTACGTGGACCGTAGGATAATCTCTAAAACAAAAATCGTCACCTTGTTTTCGAATCAGCGTGCGGCTCGCGGCTTCAACAGTTTTTTCAAATCTGGCCCTTCGTGGGAAAACTTGCCAATCCCTGCTCTAAGTCTTTGTGCTGCTCGATGGAATACCGCACTCGATCTCCTTAACGTACTTGGATACCGATAGTTTTTGTCTGCTTGGTCAGAGGCTGGTTTGCTTATTTACGCTCTTGTCTGTGCTGTTTAAGTGCAAGGTTGCGAATAGCCCACTGCTGACTCATGCTGTCCATAGGCGAATGAAGCGCCAGAAAGACTTAATTCTGCGCTATGGTCAAAATTCAAATGCATTAATAGTCTTGTAGTTCCGAGTAATTGCTTTGTTGAAGTTGTGTAGTAACATTAGCGAACCATAATTACCCAGCCCACATGTCCAATATTCGTGGGCTTAAGGCCCGGGGTTCTTGGGTTTAAAACCGGTTTTTGATTCTAGTTTCTGCATCGTAAGTGTTTGATAGCAAAGTCACTTTTGTAACTATATATGTCATAAAAAGATTGATTATGATGCAGAAAATAGAACTAAGAACTGCAGTCCTAATGCCCACGAAGATAGGACATGTGGGCGGGTAAATGTGTGCTTTTTTTGCTTGTAACTTGTTTTCAATGTACGAAGAGCCTCACGATTTTTGCTATGTAGATCTTTTAAGAAACTAGTGCTGTTATTCATCGTACAACACTTGCTTCCTTTCGAAAGCCTATAGAATAGGCGTGCTTTGTTTATGTTATCTTTAAGGTTACGTGGCATAGCGTAATGCTAAGTGATTATAGAAGTTGTTTTACGAGCAATATGAAACATTCTGAGGCTAATGGCCGGTATTAAATTAAATTGTAATCAATTAAAACGATAGATGAATGATATACAATTGCACAAGTTCAGTTCAAAAGTAGGAACATGCAATAAAAAGTTATTTTGCTACAAGGTAAGCGAAAAAGTTGAATCTTATTTTGCCAATATATATAAATAAAACTGAAAAAAAAAGGGTTAATGGCCGAGTGGTAAGAGCGTCTGCCACTTTAGCTCTGCGCTCAAGTTTGATTCCAATTCGGATCAAACCAATGACTTTGAAATTGGTGCTCACCGCCTCTCTGCTTGACGCTCAGCATTAGAAGGACAGTAAGGAAAATAAGCCGGCAAGTTTACTTGTTGTGCCGTTGGTAAAGGCACTTCTAGAGGGATTCCTTCAGAGTGGTAGACAGTTAGATGGCCGGCAACTCCTAAGCGAGCTCGCTATAGCGGTTTGATCGCTTTCTCGTGATAGTAGGATAAATATGCGCAACTTAACACCAAACATTTAATGCGTTAGGTTAGTCGTTTATGGTCATGCACAATTGCACATACTAACAAATATTAAATATGCTGACCAGTTCTAATCCAACCGAAACAGCTTCTTCTATCTTCTATTTTTCAGAAGGCGAGTGGCAGACGGTTCGCAATAAGGAGCAAAAATCGCAGCGAAAGGAAAAGAAGCGTCACGATGAAATTACTGTTATTTCATCTACAGCTGTTCCTGTAAAACCTGTTGCCACTACTTCTTATACACCAGCGTATACATCTATTCCTAGTACCGCTAAAGGTAAGTACGCAAGCAGTTACCAATGCTTGCAGTTATTTGCCTATGTTTACAATATAAATCAAAAATAAAGCCACAGTAATTCTTTATTACTGGACGTTTGGACAACATATTCTTAGTTCAGCTGTCATCATCAGCAGTGTGAGCGAGGAGACTGCGCTAACGATGTTGTCGAAGAGTCCAGTGTTAAAAAACGGGCTATACTTTTTCTACTTGAGCTGTTTTTGCAGCATGTTTGTTGCATTCTAAAATAAAGATAGAGCTTTACACCTCGTTAACAGTTTGGTTAGGCTTGTTTCAATCCCAAACAAAATTAAGAGAGCAAAGAGGTCGTAAAGCTGAACGTGTCAAAGCTGTAGATACAAGTACGATAAAGTTGGACTTGATAGAAATTTAGTAATTAATTAACAAGTCTACTTATTCTGTAAACTTGACCCATGTTGTACTCAGTAGTAAATGATACCACAAAAGTTTTTAGTGCAGAAATTTGCTGGTTAATTAAAAAGTCTACTTATTCTGTAAAGTGTACCCTTGTTGTGTATAGTTGAAAATTGATGATGGTAGGTCAAAGTTATATTTCTCCTTCGCTTTAGCTATGTACAAATTTTCGTCGACTTGCAGGCGTTGTTTTGCCTCGCTTTATGCATGCACGAGAAAATATTCTGTTTTCATAAAATTTTACGTTTGCACCAACACAGTACGATGTGAAATATATACTTTAAAAACTTTGGTTTTGTAAAACTTTTGTATGACTGTACTAGATCAGAGGTTCTCAACCGGGGACAAATGTCTCCCTAGGGGGCCAAAGGATAGTGACTAGGCGGTCACGAGCCCAAGATTTACTAACGGCTAAACCACTTGTGACCAGCAGAAGTCTTACGCTTTTAACTATTTTAGCCTCAAGCAAAAAGGCTGGCCGACAATTTTAAGCGCTTGCAGCAACGTTTCTCTTTTATCTGGAAAGGGGGCCACTGATTTTGAGGCTCTCTAGAAGGGGCCACAAACTAGAAGAGGTTGAGAAACACTGTACTAGACTGTGATGAGTGTCGATCTTCCAAAACAGTTTGTATTCTCACGGACTAGGATCGTGTTCGCACGAAACAGTATGAATTGTTCTAATTACATAATACGATGAGTAAAGGTAAAATTAATAATAAGTATGCATTGCTATGTCTGCTTGCACTATCATAAATGATGCTTTTATTTCCGCTTTTGTTTTACGTGACTGAATCTACGCCATAAATTGTTTTTTTTACGTAATTCTTCGTGATGTTCTCGTTGTCGATGTAGAACGAAAAGCAGTTAGGGTCACAATCATCTGCGCCTAATCATTTCTTTACAAGATTGTTTCAGCTTGAACACGCAAGTAATTTTTGACGAATCATGTTGTTTGCCTAAGGTGTTACATCTGTCTTGCCCGTCAGGGCAAAGAACGATTTAGCGCCTTTGAAAAGGTGGTCTTGCTAAAGCTTGAGTGTTGTAGAGTACCGACTACAACCGTAATTTTTTGATGCATTTTTGAATTTATGTGGCTATTCCTGCGAGCACGTAATATTTGTCGCTTTGGCATATTTTATTGCTTCGTCACGCTGTCGTACAGCCGGGCAGAGCGTGAAGGGATAAGAAAATGAACAAAGTGCATATTTTTCCGGACCCGTACAAATAGCTACTGCCTTTGTTAAATAGACCTACAGTAGATGCAACACAAATCTTGTTAACCATATTTTCTTATTGTGGTTTACTTTTTGATGTAGTTTGGATATGTTAAAACTGCTGGTAGCGATTTTTCGAGGAACCTTATAGCAGTCTGAACATGGATTTTCAATTTTAAGTGCACTTCGTTGTTAAGTGATGACGTGATTAGTTTAAGAGTCAGTTAAATCCATTGTATCGATTTCTTGTGTTTATTTACATAGTTTTATTTGATATGTCATAGCTACTGGTTATTCAAAAGCACGTGGTCTTGGGGACTTTTTGTGAATTATGTTGCCCAAGTATATTGTGGCCATTTGTAGATAGCTTTTTCGCTTCCGTGTATAGTTTTTGGTTATCCTGAGTTGATATTTGAGTAGAAACATGATTAACCAGTTTCCTATTTTATACTTTTTCAACCCTATCAATCTTACGCTGCTGCGTTTTGAGTTTTAAACTCTCCAGTTTTGAAAGCTAAACCATTCCTGACAAGCTAAAAACCAGGTTGTGGGTGCGATACTGTTTGCTGGCGGTGTCCTTGGTCTATCCCCAAAATCTGAAGTACGGGTTACTATAGCAGAAAGGCGCTTAATTGTGTGAAGTCGAATATTCGTCCACCTATTTTTACTGATTTTACAAAACAGGCGCTTGCTGAGTTGTGAGAAGTGCACTGGTCAGCAACTTGTTGGCGTTTTAACAATTTTTCGTGAGCTGTGGGCGATTCAATTTTACAAAGTTTTTGTGGGCCCGCATGCTTGCCGCAACTAAAAAGTAGCCCCATGCAAATATAAACCTCCCCTTTGATGCATTGCGCATAAAACAATCCAGTTTTTTTGCCGGCAATGCATGGCTACGAAAGTAAAAGTCCCAGCACCTTGCACAAAAAGGGGTCCCGCGTGTCTGTATCTCTTACTTGCAATGTTCGTTGCGACAACGACAAACTTTTTCCTAATTATGCTGCATACGAATGCAAACAATATCAAAAATTTGTGAAATTGCTTGCATGCATGATTGTTTGGTAGAGAAAAGCCATTGACGGTTTTGTTCGACTGTAATTTGTTTTGCAGTCGTGGTTTCAGGTGCAGTGGACCTTCAATAGCTATTGAAAGGGTGGTCTGAACCTCGTTGAAAAAGGTACCCGACCCCTGGAATAGTGTCTACTGGTGCATGTGACTTTAAACCTTTACTTGTACAAAAATGAAGGCAATCTTGCCGCGACGACTAGCGGTGAGCGTTTTAATGGTTTACGTTATCAAGGTGCAAAGTTGATGCCAATTCCGAAAAAAATGGTTGGTAGTGATGTTATGAGACTGCTTCCCGTTTGACTGACTGTTTAATCATAAGCGAAATTGAACGTACTTGTGTTTTGCAAGCCTAGTTGTTGGATGAAGTAAAACTTAGTAGTAGTAGCGTCTTTTATTGGCGCACCTTCAACACGATAAAGAACACGATAAGACAAAGAAATACAACAGCGTTACAAGAAAAAAGAAGAAGCAACAAAACGGTTTACGTTATGGCATGCACGTAGGAGAAGAGGAGTTAACAGAATACAAGAGTGAGCATAGTTGCAACACCCAGATTACAGATAAACAGCGCTGAATGTTGAAAAGTCTTTGCACAAATTTCAAATATTATTTAATTGAAAATTCAACAGTAATTGAAGGAGGCTGCGAAATAGGTTAGCGCTCTTCGAATTCGCAGCCTCTCGGTGTGTATGTCAAATGCGATTAGCTCTAGCCGCAAATGAAACTCGTCGCGTAGGATCTGTCTCCTGCGCGCGGTACCGCTAGGCCATGTCGCTGTTATGTTTCAAAATAAATTGCAACGAGTAATAGTCATGCATGTGCATCTTTTTTTGGTAAGATGAAGTCTCGTGTTTTGAATGGAAACGGTCAATGCCCAGCTGGCCGGGGTTTTGTTTTAAATCTGGGCTTTTGACCCTTGGAAGGTAAAAGCGCTTATGGGTATATGCATTATAAACCAGGGCATGGAACCGAACCGGAACGTAAACCGAAAACTCTTATTAACCGCTTCCATTCATTGAACGCAGACTGAAACGTATCGATAACTTTTATAATTTAATCGAAGTAAACCTAGCCTGAACTCAACCTCATCAAAATTCTTGAACCTTAATTGGATTTGAACCGTTAAAATAATTTTTGTCTAACTTAAACCCAGACCGGAGTGCCTTTTTTGGCTGCGCTATCAATGCTATAAATGATCCATTTCCGTGTTTTTCCATCCAAGGCTATAAGTTTTCGTATTGTAGTAGTCTGTAGTTTTACAGAGCTGTGTTACAAATTTACACTGAGCCGAGCTCTATTTCGGCTGTTTCTGTTTTATATACGTATTTCATTCTTTGTTTTTGCTAATATTTGTTGAAATTTTTATTTACAAAATAACGATGAGAAGCTAAGTACATGCTGCCTGCTGAAATGGTGACTTGGCTCGCTTGTATACTAGTTGTATTTTGGAAGTAGTAGTTGTAGATTGAATCTTTATGTTTTAATGGTTTGGCTGCGTCAGTGGAAGTTTTGTTGCTTTACTCTTTAAGTTAGGACTAAAAAACCATTCGTTGCTGTGTTTTTTTTTTCGGTGTTTTTATGGCTTCCCGAAAAGGGAAGCCATATTACTTTTGTTTGGCCATTTGTGCACTTTTTCACACTTCCAGCAGCTGTAGCTGCTAAACTACTGTTCCAATTCAAAAGTGACCTAGAGTTCAAATGTGTGTCCCACCTAGGTCTACACCTTGGTCGCCCTAACTTTCCCCGGCAGCCCCCCACTTTCTAGATAAAAAATATTTTGTTTCCGAAAAATTCTTTTTTTTTTTTTTTTTTTTCTTTTTTTTTTTTTTTTTTTCAACACCAAATTTTGTGCAGCCTAAGGCTTTTGAACCGCTGATGCTAGAGACTTGAAATTTTCAGGGATGGTAGATCTTATTGAGAACTTGTGCCTAACAACTTTTGGGGGGTGGCGGTCATCAGGTTAAAGGTCAAAGGTCAAAAAACCAAATTTACCAAAACCTAATATCTTTTGAATGACTACAGGTAGGACCTTCAAATTTTCACAGTATATGCATATCAATGTGGGGAATAATTATATGCATAACAATGACCTGTTCGTGACGTCACTTAGGGTCAAAGGTCAAATCAACGAATCTTAACAGATTTTTGTGCAGCCTAAGGCTTTTGAACCGCTGATGCTAGAGACTTGAAATTCCCAGGGATGATAGACCTCCATGTGAACTTGTGCCTAACAACTTTTGGGGGGTGGCGGTCATAAGGTTAAAGGTCAAACGTCAATCAAATAAAATGATCAAAATTCTGATCAAACGCTAATAACTTGTGAATGGCAACTGGTAGGACCTTCAAGTTTACGGAGCAGATGCATCTCAACGAGGGTACAAAAGCACCAACAGTGATTAGTTTTGCGTGACGTCACTTGGGGTCAAAGGTCAAATACGCAAATATGTCGTTTGGCAAATAACTATTGATGGAAAACACATAGGAACTTGAAATTAATAGGGTTGGTGTGTCTTGATATGTCCTTGCAGTGTACCAACTATAAACGTTCTATGTCACGTGACTCGGGGTCAAAGGTAAAAAAAATCGGGAAGTGTTGCCAATCTTGCGCAGCCTAAGGTTTTTGAACCGCTGATGCTAGAGACTTGAAACGTTCAGGGATGGTAGATCTTATTGGGAACTTGTGCCTAACAACTTTTGGGGGGTGGCGGTCGTCAGGTTAAAGGTCAAAGGTCAAACAACCAAATTTACCAAAACCTAATAACTTTTGAATGACTACAGGTAGGACCTTCAAATTTTCACAGTATATGCATATCAATGTGGGGAACAAAAATATGCACAACAATGATCTGATTGTGACGTCACTTAGGGTCAAAGGTCAAATCAACGAACCTCAGCAGTTTTTTGTGCAGCCTAAGGTTTTTGAACCGCTGATGCTAGATACTTGAAAATCCCAGGGATGATAGACCTCCATGTGATTTTGTGCCTAACAGCTTTTGGGGGGTGGCGGTCAACACGTCAAAGGTCAAACGTCAATCAATTAAATTGACAAATAGTTTGATCAAACCCTAATAACTTGTGAATGGCAACTGGTAGGACCTTCAAATTTACGTAGCAGATGCATCTCAACCAGAGTACAAAAACACCAGCAATGATTAGTTTTGCGTGACGGCACTTGGGGTCAATGGTCAAATACGCAAATATGTCGTTTGGCATATAACTATTCATTCAAAACACATAAGAACTTGAATTTGATAGGATTGGTGTGTCTTGATATGTTCTTGCAGTGTACCAACCATGAACGCTCTATGTCACATGACTCAGGATCAAAGGTCAAAAACCGAAAAATGTTGCCAATCTTGCGCAGTCTAGGGCATTTGAAGCGCTGATGCTAGAGGCTTGAAATGTTCAGGGATGATAGACCTCGACGTAAACTTGGGTCTCACAGCTTGCGGGGGTGGCAGTCAAGTGGTTTGGGGTCAAAAGTCAATAATAAGAAAATGTTCACAAGCTCATAACTGTTAAATGACAACAGCTAGGACCTTCAAATTATCGGAGGATATTTATTTCAATGTGGGTAAAATATCAATATAATGAAGGGTTACTCCAGAGCGCCTGACTTGGAGTCAAACGTAAAAAACGTGAAATTTCAGGAAACCTCATGAAAGTCAAGCAAATTTATGTAATCCGTTAGAGGGCAGTAGGGTAACATGTTTTTGAGCTATTTTGGCTTAAAACTTTTTCATTCGTGAGTGAGCCGTATGAGTTTGTGGTTAAAGTGACGTTTTAATCAGCAATAAGGGGCACATGGGAATTGGCCAAGTGGTTGGTGCATTGGACTCATGACTTAGCTTTGTGGATTCCTCGCATTGAAACTGTGTTCGCATTGCGGCGAAGAGTTTGTTAGAGTAATAGCTAGCATAATCCGCTATCAGATTATCAAGCTTGTGGTTTCGCGAAATTGGTTGTAATTGCCGTGTTTCCCCGATAATAAGACCTACCCGCAAAATAAAACCTAGCGTGATTATTGAGGATGATTTTAATGTAAGCCCTACCCTTAAAATAAGCCCTAGTTGAGAGCGGCAGAAAGACGAAAAAGTCAAACATTCTTTTTTTATATTTATTCAAACTGCTTTAATGCGGTGTATGCCATCCTTTTCAAAAAATTCTTGAATAAATTGTTGTTAATGAGTTTCTGAATAAAAAACATGTTAATGGCAAGTAAATGTAGATCTTTTTTCGTCATTTCTGTTTATTTAAAATCTCGTAATTTTTACTTTGTAACTTCATTTTTTGATATATCAAAATAATACATCCCATTTTATGCCACGATTTCTTGGCCCTTAGAAACGAACACAAGCTCCATGATTTAATTTCGTTTTGTGTGAATGCAGTCGTCCTTGCAGCTGCACAAATCCTTCAAGAATCATGGCGTTTATTGTTTGAATTTACTGCAAGATTTGCCAGCTTGTTGGAAATGTCAGACAAACAAGATGATTTTGCTGCAGACTTGTGTAGCATTGTGCCGGCCGATTAGCTCAGTTGCTAAGCCCACCCTATCGGTGCGGGAGGTGTGAGGTTCAATTGCGTGGTCGGCCAAATCGTCACAGTGTCGCCAACGGCTCGCCACCGTTGCGACGTTTGTTCGGAGCTTTGCAGCCCAAGCCCTGCGCCGCGTAGGTGGGCTCCGCCACTCGTTACACGCTTGGGCGTAATATCGCGAGTATAATGAAGATTTGAGTTTTTGTGCAGCATCATCACTGTACACGTGAAAAAATTTAAGGATAATAGTTTTATTGAGATTTTGATGACTGTATTACAGAAATGTAAAAAGTCGTTACAATATTATTAAGTTTCTGGAGCACAGGCTGCAGGAAATTAAACTTACTTCATGTGTGATAATGCCCACCTATACTTTGCAGGGATTTGTTGTTTTTTTAAGTTGTAAAAGCGAAGTCAATCACCTGTTCCCTTAGACGTTTGGGTCCCTAGTAAGCTTGATCGGGAAGCCATAAGCGGGTGCTTGCAGCTGCCATCTAGTTTTTTTTCGATTTTTCGGTCATTGACCGATTTTTTTATGAAATGACCGCAAAATTTTTGTCGTCCATGTCCGAAAAATATTTGGCTGCTTTATCACGTGCTTACTCTTTGAAGAAAACATTTCGAAAAAACTCGGTGAATCATATCGTAAAAACTGCTAATATGATAATAAAAACAAATCGTTGAACTTTCATCACTCTCTGCATGCTGACTAAGGAAAAGCGAGTCGTTTGAAGTTATGTTAAGCCCCAGTCTCTCCTAGCGATACGATTTTACCGATTTGTCACGACTGGTCGCACGAAAAAAGTTGTTGCAGTCACACCGTCCTGCATGGCTTTGCGACTGATCGAAAAAAAAAGCAGTGTTGTAAGAAAAGCGAAATTTGTTATTAGCCAGGTTTGCCGTGGTGCTAGGGTTGTCCTAGCTTGGCCGCTTTTTTTATTGATTTTACCGAACATTGTTCGCATGGAGTTTCACCATTGCCATAGGTTGTAACCGTTGATACCATATTTATTTGCCTGCCCATCTATCGTAACATTTTTTAACTGTTTATCTTTGAAGTCCTTTTGATTTGAATCTGATCATAAAAAAGAGAGTGATCGGCTAACCACTCAGCTGGTTCTTGCTCTTGATTCAAGATTTCAGACACACATCTCTTCTTTTTCTCTATCTTCAGCAGCGGCCGCATTTTTCCCCTTGTCCATTTCAATAACTAATCTTCCAACTTGTTTATAATAGGCAGTAGACTAAATACCAGTCTTCTCTACTCATAAATAGGCCGCAAAAATTGTAGGATTGCATTGGACCTGTCGGCAACCGCTCGTCATCTACCACAGACTGCTCGCAGACTGCAGGAGTAGTAAGTGGTTTTGATGCCGATCACTTGCGACTGCTGCCGATCAATTTTGCTGTCGGGGATTGTTTTTTCAATCGCCGACCATTTAGCCCGCCCAGTTGGGGACTGCGAGCAAAAAACTGGTCGTAAGCTCTCGGCAACCGGTCGTATGGTTAGGTGAGACTGGGGCTTTAGAGAGTCGCTTTGGGCCGCCAATTTTTCGACAAAGAGAAAATACTTTTTTTCTATATTTGGAAAGAGAGTTCAAGCGCATATCTGAAAATTTGGATGCGTTCTAGAGATCTATTTGGCACCGCTTTGAAATTTCGCCTTATTGTCCACAGGATTCCCAAAGCATCAAAAACAACCGGCACTTTTAACTGATTTATAGACGACGAGTTTTAATAGAGGCACTTAATAAATATGCCGGATCAAAGTCAATTTAATAGAAGTCATTAGGCTATGGAATTATAAAAAAATGGAAAAAATCGATGGCGTATATCGTATATATATATAAGATTAACTGGTAAACATTTAATGTAAAACTTAAAATTTAATCACGAAATGGAGCACGATAAACAAGTTCGGAAGAGCATAAAAGTTACGTCTGCTTCGGCGCATAATAACAGACTTTTTTCCATGAAAATTGCTGATTCTTTATCCGCTTTTCATCAAAGTTTAAATGCATTAAAACTGAAAGTTGTGTTATTGGGTAAGTCGCGATCAGAAAGAAAAGTTGTGAATTTGCCATTGATAGAGTAGACCAATGTAAGCCTGTAAATTTCAGCAAAATTCGGTTGTAACCACAAAATCAAATTTGCCAAATTAAATTTGAAATGTCCGAAATTTTTTGAGTAGTTTCGGACAAATGTCCGAAATATTTTGGCGAAAAAAAAAAACAGATTCGTTACGTTAGTCGTGTGTTTTCTTATGAAGATTTTTTCTAAGAGTGATTGCTGTGGAGGCTATAACTGCGGTTACGAACATCCAAAGTGAATCAGAGGTGATTTCTGCCACTGAGGATATCCTTTTGAGTTTATGGATACAGTCTGGGTTTATTTTTTTTCAAAATTTGATCTCGGTCAATTGGCCTAACTGTCTACAAAAATTCAGTTCATAGTAATTTTTTTCGGTCATGTTTGAAAAAACAAGACATTGAACAAAATATGCTACTTCTCCTTTGAAACCGCAACACAAATAAAAACACTTTGATCAGTTTGATGTCTATTAAACCTGACACTATGAGACCGGTGTAGTCCGTTTGTAATTGTTGCTTACATGTTGGCAAGATATTAACTTCGGTCAATTGACCGAAATGACTTTAATTTTTTCGGTTTTTACGAATTTAATTTGGACTATGACCGAAATTTTACCGAAAAAAACAACAAACAAAAACAGGATACGGTAGTATCTTAACAAGTAGAATACGCCTAAAGACAATAGATGTTTTTGGAGAATAAATGCGTTTTTGGCTGTGTGCCAGAACATAAATCAAAATGACGTTTTCAAATTCTTGAACCCAAACCAAATTTGAGTCTTTAAATTTTTACTACTGCGAACCTGAACCCGATAATTCAAAGTTCATAATATCTTTTGATTTTAACCGGAACTAAACCTGCAAAATCAAACGACGAAAAACCTGAACCGGAGGTAAACCACTAACAAGAAATTTTACGGAACCTGAACCTAACCGGAGCGATATTTCAAGCGGTTCGATGCTCTAGTCATAAACACATTTTGAAATGGCGTTTCGATTATTTTTACCCCCTTCATGTAGCATGATTTTCCCAATTTTGCTGAGTCATAGTTTCTTGTTTTTCTGACCAGTTAGATCTCCGCTTCTCGAAAAATCGACTTTGTTACTGCAAGGTTCACATTACTACTTGCTCGAAGAAAACTCGTGTTTTATTCAGTAAGTGAATATAGCTCAGTTGCTTATTTATCCATCTATCACGAGAAAGCTATCAAAACGCTATGACGAGCTCGCTAAGGAGTTGCCAGCCATCTATCTACCACTCGAAGATGGGAGAATCCCTGCCAAGCACCTTTCCAAACGGTTCAAGTAACTTTGCCGGCTTGTTCTCCACACTGTCTTGTAATGAGAGTGTCAAGCAGAGAAGCTGTGAAGAGCAGTTTTGAAGTCATTGGTTTAATCGAACTCGGAATCAAACCCAAATCTACAGCTCCAACGGCAGACGATGTTATTACTCGGCCATCTGAGATGTGTAAATATTGCTTTTGTGAAAAATACTTTCTGCAGTGAGTTGAGTTCATTGAACCAGCGAACTGAGTCGTTTGACGGACCAACATGATGGGCTCTGTGGGGAATCATTGACTGGGCTTGTCTTGATTTCATTGTCTTTATAGCCTATCTGCACCGTAGCGCGTTGTGTTGTGGAGTCAATTTTACGAGAATACAATTCAAGGTTGTGGGCTCAACTATGGGGAGTTTTTGTTTTTCGCATTTTTTTTTTTTTTTTTTGTAAGACCTCGTACTGCTCAGGCAGATTTTCGACAAACAGAAAAATGTGTCCGGAACTTATTGGTACTCATGGCACTTCCGTCGCGCTGAAGCAGAAAAAATGAAGTTTGAAATACTGGCAGTTGATAATTTGCATGCCAGATTGTGTCTTGTCGTTTGTTGTGTCATCTGTTAGGTGGCGCTATTGGGTAAAGTTTGATGTGCATTTTGTATAAACGTAAATGGTCCTGCATGCAAAATAATGCACATTTTTACTATGACCTTTTTAAAAATGCCTGTTATGAATTTTCGTAAATTAGTTTTTGTTATTTCAAATTCTTTATTTTTTTGTTCTTCCGTGTTCATTTCGACTAATTACGCACTAATTGCTGATGAGGTTTTAGTGAAAAAAAATCAAATCTTCATTATGCTCGCGGTGTTACGCCAAAGCGTGGAGCGAGTGACGAGCCCATCTCCGCGACTTAGCACCCGGCAACACAGCTCACATCGCAGCAGTGACAAGCTGTTGGCGACACGGGTTCGATTTTACCGCCCGGTAATTGAACTCGGAACCTCCCGCACCGATAGCGGTGTCGTGAACTACTGAGCTGACCTGCTGGTGGATCAAAAGTCAATTATTGACACACCAAACAAGACTTTGTGTACATTTGTGACATTTGCGGTGTTGGTAATCAAATCCGTTTGTCATTGTTAAATCGGCTACCGGCGCGATGACGTCAATTGTTGCGTCAAAATCTCTCAAATTCGCTAGTTTCGGAATATGTTTTGCTTTTCGTGTTACAAGTTAAGGTGCAGACACACTACTGGTAATACTTCTTGACATAATTAAAAATTTTTTAAGTTTGTTTTATTGGTACATCGCGCCTGCAGCAAAATCACGAAACGAAAACACCGATAAAATATCGGTGTCAACGGGTGACGTTAAAACGTTTTTATCAGTATGAGCGCACTTTACACTTTTACCCTGCGATGAAGTTCCTTTGTCTAAACTTGCCGCAGTCCTAAAATAGAGTTTCCTTATATCAAGTTGTTCAATGTACATGATTTTCAGCTCAATAGCTTTGATGATTTTTTCGTTTGTGACAGTTTTTAACTTTTTTCTTCATGTTTAGGCAATTGTTCGAGCGAAGTATTCAATTTGAAACTATTCAAATCAAATCAGAATTTAGTCAGCAGCTTGGCGCAGTGGTTTGGGGCGTCGTTTTTGCGACGACCATGATCGCAGGGTTAATGGTTCAACTCCCAACCTAGTCTCGTTGTTGCGTCCTGGGATAAGATGCTTCACGATGATTATCTCTGCTTGGTGGAATCTGGCAAGCAGCAAATTAAAGAAGTCAAAAGAAAATTCAACCTGAAAACTTGGAAACAAGGGCAACTCCTAAGCTAGTCTGGATTCGTCTTACGCATAGCGCCTTTCTCATGATAGGAGGATAAAGATATAGAAATCATCATCTATCAATCACTAAAAATTTACTAAAAGCCTCAACGGCTTGTTTCACACTTCACGTACGTCATGTAAATAGAATCTTTTTGAATAAGATTCAGCTTTTATTTGAATCCTATACGTAATAACGATCGCGTCAAGCGTGAAGTAGGTGTTGAAGTTTTTAATAAATTTTTAATGCCAATTTGATTAGATATTTCATGCTCTGATTCGTCGTTGAGCTCTCTTTGCTTAAGAAGCTACTAATTACCAGATAAACGACTTTAAACTTACTTTACAGTAAGTCACCCATAAAAGTACCGTATGTTTAAAAGCCCCTAACAGGCTGTTTGGCCCTGAGACTTCAGGAGCGATGCCAAAACTATAAAAAATGAAATCTAATTCAAATAAAATTTGGTTTATACAATTTAAAACTAAGATTTTTGCATATCCATTTAGCCAAAAATTGGTATTGATTTTCTGAACATGATTATTACTTGGAAGTTAATTGCCGTATGACGAATGTGTAATGCAATCCGTGGTGCCAAGGAAGCGATGGTACGCCGAAATTTTGTTGGTCAAATCACGAACTTTATTGGCAGGTTTCCAGCGAGCGTTTTAAGACGAAGCATGTAGCGCAGGCATGTTTCAAGCTTTCTTAATTGTTTTAAACTGCAGTGTTATTTAGTCACGCAGAATATATGAGCTTAGAGAGCTGAGGGTGTAAGTTTTCTAATCTGGATTTTGAAGAGAACTTATAGGAATTTTTGATTTTTTTTTTGCAAGATAAACGTTGTTGCAGGAAAAATCATCTAAGTTTTAACAAATTGGTGCAATCTCCGTTTGATTTTGCCTTTTTCAGGTATCTTCATGAGTATTATAATTTTTTTAGTTCTGATATACTTGCAGGGTCTAGATTAGAATTTAGTAATAGTAATAACAAACTTCTGATGTTCCTTTTAGGCTTTGCACTATGCATAAGGTAATTTCACAGTCATAGGACTTACCCGTGCTTTGGAACCGAAATGCTGACAATTGTTTTCACTTCGTATAAGGCGTAAAATGTTTTTTCAGACGTTGCACCACGTTTTGCTCGTGCTGCTGGCGAAGAGTGGCAAGAGGGCGCCAGCAAGCGGCAATCTGTGAATAATGTAACGAAATCAACAACTATTGTAAATCGTTCTCCTATGCTACCGGCTGCCGCCCAGCAGCCGTCAGCTTCGAAATGGGGAACAACTACTACTTCCGCGCCAATACCAGGTTCGTGATATCAATTCTACATTTTCTAACCTTTCATTATTTTTCAACTAATTCGAAAATAATCTAACGCAGTTGAGAAAAAAATGAAATTCAAAAATCATTCTTGGAAGCAGTACTGTTTGTTAAAAGCGTGAGTTAGCCGAGTGCCGTTTTTTGTTTAAGGCATTTTGGAGGCTTTGCTTGAGTTCCCAAAAATGATAATTGGGTTTTTAGATTCAATAAAAACTGTCTTCTATTTTAAGTTGACACCAAGCATGCCCTTCAAAACATCTTATAGAGTAATGTATTTTTAGATATTTGGGAAAGTAAAACTGCTACGTCTATCGCGTTTCCTGCCCCACAAGACTCATGGTCTTCTAATAAAAATAACGGTACCGGTAAGTGTTTTAGGTGATTCATTCGTGAGGTTTGCTGTTTCATAGTCGGTAAGATAGTTTTTATCTATTTGTAGCGTAATAATAATAATTTGGTCGGTCGGTATAGTGGATAAAGACGTCGTTATCATTGTGGAAGGTCGGGGGTGCGATTTCCACGCCGGTTAAATCGAACACAGTGTCGCCAAAAGTTCGCCACCGCTGCGACGTTTCTTTCGAGCGGTGTTGTCCAGGCGCTAAATCGCGGAAACGGACTCCGCCACTCGTTACACGCCTTGGCGTAATACCGTGGACATAACAATGATTTGATTTTTTGCATTGTCACAAATTTGATAGCACTTTTTGCTTTTCAGTTTTAAGTTGGGCGCCAACTGTAAAATCCAATAATTGGTCAACTAAACCAACCACTCAAGCGTGGGATAATACTGGTAAGTCATTAAAATGTTTGGCAAATACTATGGGGGTCGAACCATCGGTTGCAGTTAAAGCATTGAATAGATGTAGTAGTTTGTGTAATTGCTCTCTAAGCACTTAAATATTGTAGTTCTGTCTAAATGCGCTCACATTATGATTAAACAAGCTTGTTTTCTGCGAAGAGAATTTCGTTTTTCGTCAAAACTGGCAATTTTCTAAGCATTTATTCATATTTTCACCGCAGACCATGCTAGGATTCTTCAAAACAGCAAATCGTGTCGCCATAGCCCCACTAAACTTCTCCGATTCGGGGACATTAGTCCTTCTTCTGTTAATAAAGATGTGCATTTTGTTTTTCGCACGCCTTATTCTCGAGGTGCTTCGAGGGATCGTTTTGTAACGACCGAATTAAAATGCCCACCGCGTGCGTTGCCGGTTGTGCTACCTTATGCTGAGAATTCCCATTGTAAGTAGCTTGCCGTGCCTGCTTTCTTGTCGTGCCATTAGGCTCTTGATGTGCTGGCATTGGATTGGATTGGTGTGCTTAGGTTTACGTTTTCACTTTCAGTGCGAGGTTTGCTCTAAACTTGGCTTCCATTTCCAGCTGTGGTGTGTTTTTTTTTTTAAGTAACAACTGTGCCACTGCACGATTGGCTTCTATAAGAAGAGCAAGGAGTTTCGTTTTTTCTTTGGATCAAATGACGTGATACGGGTTTTGGATGTATGTCAAAATTTCTATACAAATAGTAAAAATAGAATTTTTTGATTTTGTGGGTAGCACGATATTTGTCTGTGGTTTCGAAACAGCATTGTTTTCCGTGAGATTTAATGTTCTTTCTTGCGTATGATCGATTTTGTGTTTCATTCCTTATTGTTGCAAATCTGCTTTGGAAGCGTCTGTTTTATAGCACGTTACATGGTTTGAACGAAGCTATTCTCTGCGCAATGGCGTAGCTTAAGACTCAATAAAGACAGGAAATTACGTTTCCATCGCTAAATATCGAGATGGTCTAAAGAAAATCGTTTGCTTTTGCTGCCAATCCGCTGCTAATGCACTGCAAGATTTTGCATTGCTTTTTTTTACAATTTAACCCACCAAGGAAGCGTACTATATAAAATCCTTATGTGAAGGCTTGTAACCAACGTTTCATATGTTATCTTTTTTACCTTTTTTTACTTACGCATGTATGCCACATTTTCAAAGTTTTAGCGCTTCAACCATCACTTCTTTTGACTTTGCTTGACTTTTCATATATTTTCGCACATGTGAAGCGCTAGTTTCGAGGTTGAGCTTCTTGTGATTCTGCTTTCGATTTCTACAACTTGTGGCACGGGGAATGTTATTCGTCACTTGTAACATCTAGATTTACGACTTTTTTGAATCTAGTTCTTGTGGTTTGCAAAAAATGAGTTTTATTCACATGTTGATCAGTGGATGGCTTCTTGGTATAAGCTTGATCTCTATGTGTTGTGTGGCAAGATTGGGCCGCTGCGAGGATCAGACTATGCGGCCTCATTGCCAGTGATGGTTAATCAATGCTGATTCGAATTTTTCGATTTCTTCGTTGTTGTTAGCTAATGAAGCAAGTTTACTTGTGCCGTTGGGAAAGGCACTTGGCAGGATTCTCCCATCTTTGTGTGGTGGACAGATGGCCGACAACTCCTGAGCGAGCTTGTTGATCGTTTTCTCGTGATAGGAGGATGACTATGCAACTATATAAATAAAAAAATACGTGGTTGTCACATCATGGTGTGAGTTGGTAGTTCTTGCTGCGTTTTTCGCGTAGGCAATAGTTACGAAGATATCGTTACGAGTGTTTTGTATTTTGATCTGGCAGTATTGATATGTTTACTACAAAATCTACTGGTACGATTCTACTGAAGCAATTAGTCTTAGTTTGCACACATTGGTATTAAAGCGTAAGATCTTGGGAATATTTCTTGTAGAAAAACACTCGCTACTTGAAGGTTGCAATTCAAGTTTGGCTCTTTTGCTGTGACTCAATTTGGATTTGCTTTTCAACTTTTTAGTCGTGTTACCAACAGCTAAGTTGCGACGCACGTTAGAAAACGAAAACGATCTTCTGCCAAACTGTGACGTGAAAGGTCTTAAACAAATACCGTGCATGCTTAGTATTTTCATACAATCGACTTTTAGCGCCAAATTTTGTCCAATCAGAGCTTGCTTCTTGTGCGCTTAAATAGCGCGGGTCTGTCGGAAAATCCAGTGCATTGCGAACTACCATTGCGGTGGTTGCAGTTATGGCTTGCAACTGTGCAAGTGCATAGTATGTAAATAGAAATGCTGTCGTAATCAAGATGCTAAAAGTCAAATTAGGTTGTAACATAGTTGCGAAAATCAAGTAAGTTTGCTATGTTGTGCGGCCATTAAATGTAGTTTTTCTAAGGTATGCTTAATTTTTGTTGACGATTTTGTGAATTATTGTTTTGTAGAAAACGGAGTGGTTTGATTTGTTGTGCTGCATAAAAATTGTTGTGAATGAATGTCACTAACTTTCACGTTGTTGCAGTTTTTATTGTAGTCAAAAAATACAAAACACTGTCAATTTCGCTCGCTGGGAAAGATACAGTACTGTAAGATAATTTTATTTTTTTAAGCTATCAAATAGTATCGGTTACATAAGAATTGAAGAAGATGTTTCGATGCTTTTAATGCGAGTTGCTTACATTTTTTTTATGTTATCAGGGACTCCGGTATTAGATCAGTCTGAATGGCATGGTGATTCCAAATCGGACGAGTGGGTGCACGTTACAACCCCTTCTCCCACCAACGTCCCAGTCAGTGATACTTGGACCACCAGCTCCGACGTTTATTCGCAGGTAAAAATTTGGTTTCGTTTTTCAATTGGAGCTGTTTTCGTGCAAATCGAACTCGTCAGGGTGTCGCCGCCATAAATTCGCTGATATTTGCAACGATGGTTTTAGAATCAACTCGTAACATTCTGGCTGTGAAAAGATTGAAAAAGCGAATAGGACCTGCGGTAAATTTTTTGACGAAAACCACTGACTGTTATATGAAGATGTAAGCTATTGGTGTAACGTAAGTGGCTTGCAAATTCATATACAAGTCGGTAGTTACTATCATCGTACACCTAAAAATTCCGCGAAGATTATGAAAAATGTATTTAGAAAATTATCAGCGTTTAGTGGATGAAGTTGCACTCGATTTCAGATTCGTAGTGCAGCTGCACGCTGGCTGTTGTTCTCGCTATCGTAAGCTCATGCGTTATTACATTATAAAGCGCGTTAAGGTTTGTGTAGAGTAGGCCTTCTAACGCGGTTCTAGCAATTTCCTGCTTACTTATATACTGAACGCTTGAGAATGTGGCGACGCTATCAGATTACAATTTTGATTTATGTTTGCGTTATTATCTGAGTAATGCAGAAACGCCTGTGCCAAGGTTTGGCCAGGATTTTGCTGTGCGGTATTAACCGTTTGTCTTAACGGGAAAAGTTGCGCTTTGTTTCTTGGTTGTTTACACAATGAATTCAACAATATAGTTGCACGTGTTTGCTTGTTTCAGCTGAAACACTCGTTCTTCGATAAGAAGTTTAACTTTGTTGATTGCATTATAACTAATTGGCTGCTTGGCGCGATGGTTAAAGACATCGACCGGCACGGGAAGTTTGGGGTTCGATTCCCTGGCCGGTAAAATCGGACGCAGTGTCGCCAATGAGTCGCCTCCGCTGCGATGTTTTTTCGAAGTTTTGTTGCGCAGGCACTGAGCAACGGGTATTGGCCCCGCCCCTCGTTTTATGCTTCGGCGTAATACCGCGGGTATAGGTGGAGATTTTTTAAAATTAAACACAAAAATTGACTTTCACTCGTGATCGGGATGCGTCCGGATTTCACTCATCACCACGGCAGTATTATTTTTGCTTTTAAATGGTATTAAGTTTTTTAGCGCAGCTCCGGGTAAGTTGCAGGTTTTCTTTCATATACTTAAATAGAAGATTCTCTGAAGAACCGCGCTTTTGGCTCTTATTTCACCGACAATAGTGCTCTCGATTGTCGCTTTAACTCGTCGTAACCCGGACAATTGCACTCGTCTGTACCGCCCTCTACCGGAGGCGTACGGCGCGCGCAATAGACCGGGTCGCGGCGAATTGTCGCCGATTTTCTGTCTAGACATTCCTGCTAACGGCCCAGTCCTGTGTTCCAAGTCGGGACGGTGGATCTCACTTGAAACCCAGGACCTGCGGTGGTATGCCAGGACAAGCAGCTTGACATGGCTCAGCGGTACCGCGCACAGGACATAAATCGTGCGCAACAGATTCGATTCACGGCTTTCGCCGATTACATTTGACATATGCCAGGTGGCTGCTGGTTAGACCAGCGCAAGCTCACTTCGCAGTCTCCTTCGAACACCGTTGAGTTTTCAATTTAATTTGAAAATAACATCACTTATTTTTTTGTTTATTTGAATTACAATGCGGTAATGTCGGCCAATTTAAAATTTTCTAAATGTAAGTTAGATGCAGCTCAGCTTAGGTGCATTGATTAAAATATTTTAAATTTCAAAGAATAGTTTTCATCATGAAATAGATTTTTTAATATTGCAGTCTGAGTTAGTCGCGACTAAACGTCTCAATATTTTTTGTAAGTTGTAATAAAACTTTAATTTTTTTGTAGTCTCTGCACCGATGGGCCGAAGTTGGAATCCCTGCTCAGTCGGAACCCGTCGTGGTCACAGAGCGTCCGCAAAAAGAAAGTTTTCGTCTAGAACCGGAAGGTTTGTCTGTTTCGTCTATGGACCCAGATGACCCCTGGAATATGGACGCGTATGAGAAAGAGGGGGATTGGTCACCACCAGAGGCGCATTGGAGCAATTCTAACGAGGAATGGAACGCTCCCCCTCCAGTCGCTAAACCCCAACCTACTTATTTCGTAAGTAATAACGTTGTGCACCGTCTTAAAAGTTCAAATAACCTAAGATTTTTTGTTTGTCTTGGCTAAATACTTATGTTGTAGCATGTCAAGCACAAAGGATTATCGTAAGGAGCCGCAAAGACCTTCAAGTCGTACAACTTGTTGCTTTATAATAACTAATTTTTACTTTTGGCAAAAATATAATTAGCACTAAATGCAAAATATTCAAGTTTGATTCCCTGGCCGATCAAATGGGACGCAGTGTCGCCAACGACTCGCCACCGCTGCGACGTATCTTCTGAACTGTGTTGACCAGGCGCTAAGCCTTGGAGATGAGCTCAGCCATTCGTTACACGCTTCAGCGTAATATCGTATGCTAACGACTTGATTTTGCTTCTTTCGTGTGAGCGAAAGTTCTTACTAACACCTACACTAATATTAAATCATGTTCAGGATGAATCAAGTGACGAAGAAAAAGTATCTTCAGTCACTTCTCCCTCCTTTTCGGCGACTTCCCACGCTGTAGTTGGAGCAGGGAGTGAGTTTTTACAATCGCAAAATCAACAAGCTAATAAGAAAGCGCGCCGCAGACGGAAGAAAAAACAAACGGATGTGAGTGCGAGTGTGGATGCGCTACACACGATGTGTAGCAGAGCTATTCATACGCAGTAGTGAAACAATTGCTCAATCTCAGCAAATGCAAATTGCTGATTTGATAACCGGCTTGTTGGCGTAGACGTCGCTATGGGAGTCCTTGGGTTCGATTCTCAGGCGGTCAAATCGGATAGTGTCGCCGACGGCTCGCCGCTGCCACCACGTTTCTGTGTTGCCCAGGCGCTGAGCCGCGGAGACGGGTCCCGGCGTCACTCCGCGAGTGTGATGAAGGCTTGTTTATTTCTTTTATGATTATGCTGTTCCATTGCAACATTATCAGTGTAATCCTGCTTGCTTCTACTTAGTTTAAATTTTATTTACTGCTCAACTATTTAATGACTAATTTCCGGAAATAAGAAATGGGCATCCTTCCTTTTTTGATTCATAAGTCGAGCTACTGCTGAAATGACGAGCTGTACAAAGTCATGTATGTAATTACTTACACAAAACACTGGCAGTTGGTTTGTAGTGCCAATTTCCTTCTATTTCTTACCTGTTATTTTTTCACGTTATTTTTCAGGCAACAAGCGACGCTCCTAAAGAATCGTTAACTGTGACTCCCGCACCTATAGAAGACGCTGTTCAGTCTCTACAACCTAATGCGGTGAGTTAACTTTGTCTTTGAATTGAATGCTGAAGACCGGTCGGTTAGCTGAGTAGCTAAGGACGTCACTATCTGCGCGAAAGGCCGTGGGCCGTTCAAATTCGACACAGTATCGCCACCGCTGCGATGTTTCTTCGGAGCTGTGTTGCCCAGGCGCTAAGTCGCGGAGATGGATCCCGCCACTCGTTACACGCTTCTGCGTAATACCGCGAGTATAATAAAGATTTTTTTATATTTATCTAAAATCAGCTTATTAAAGCGATATTGCAATCGAAAGCTTTTGCTTGAATTTTTGGTAATTGCCACCGCAAAGGGCTAGGTCAGTCGTAGTATTACAGAAGTGGTGTTATCCCATAACATTGCGTTTTGACCGCCAGTTGTTGTAACTGCTAGTAACAGTAATTAGCTCAAAACTTTCTGTACGTGGCTTATGTTTATGCTAGAGTGTGTGGAGCTTATTGTTTCATATTTTTGCGTGTTCTGACTCACTAATTTCGCTTCGCTTTTTTCCTTCCGTTAAATTTCCCAACTCTAAATCGTGCTCTTTGTTTCAGAACAGTTTTCATGTTGTATGTTGTTTTGTTTTTTATTCAGACTAAAGCGTCTAACTCTATTGACACTCTCGATGTTATCCAAAACAATGACGGTAAGTAAAAGGGTATTTTTCGGATGTTATCTGAAAGTTCCTCTTTGGAATCCGCACAATTAGGGGAACTGTCCGCTAGGATTGTCGTTACTTCTGCGATAACCTATTTCTCGCTTTGTTAGAACTCCGGAACCTTACTTTAAATAGAAAAATTTGCTTCGTCAATTTGCAAAGACAGTTGTATTTTTTAAAAACACGAAATTTGGGAAGGTGCCGAACTTCTTCATCGCACCCGTACCAAGCTTTATGCTGTTAATTGACTATGACACTAGCGCAGTTGTTACAGACATCGCTAGCGGTGCCAGAGGTTTGTGGTTCGATTCCTTATCAGTCTAATGGGACAAAGTGTTTTCACCGCTGCGATGTTTCTTCGGAGCTGTGTTGTCCAAGCGCGAAGCGGTGGATGTGGGCCGGACCACTTGTTACACGCTTCGTTGCAATATCGCGAATATAATAAAGATTTGAATTTTATGGTGTCATGTTGAACTACTTGCTATTTTTTAGTTTGGTCTCAGCCGAAACAATCCAAAAAGAAGAAGCCGCGCGTGAGGAAAGCGGAATAAATTGATCTGTTTCTACGGATTTGTTCTATATTTTTTTCTACTCAGCAGCGGATAATTATGAAGCATTGTAACTCTTTTTACATGTCTCCTTATTTTAAGTATTTTAGCGCATTGCACATTTAGTTAGGAAATGTGTTTCTTTTGGTTCATATTGTTTGGCTATTTTAACTTTCCTGACACCGTATTATCAATGATTCAAGCATAATAAACTTGTAACTAACTCGAGTGGTTGTAAAAAGTGACTGAGATGTCTTGAGCAACTTAAGAACTTCGCACCAGATACTTGCTACAGCATTGGCGGTATCGAAGCGTCTAAAGGAGCTCAATGTAGCCATATGAGTTTGTAAAACTTTAGGATCTGCGTAGCCTGTTAACGAATTAATACTTCGATAATTCATATTTGTAAAACTGTGAGATTGGCTTTTTTGCGATTCCAGCTCTGGGTCCGCCCTTGAGCAAAGATTTTCGTCGCAATAATAAAATTTAATGTTTCGAGGCACTTTACGTTGCGGGAGTTCGCGTTGCAGTTGGGTTTGTGGGTTCGACACACGGTGGAGTCATACTACAGGCTGGAGAGATGATGTCTATAGCCAAGGGCGTTGGAAGGTGGGGCTGAAACCCCCTATATTTTTTAGCCCCCCATAAAAATTTTGATCCCCCTTTCAATATAGTAGTACACCCTATTCCTATTGCAATTCAACGGTGGTTTATGGCGTCAGTTGTTATTCGTTTTTTTCTTCATTGATACCATCAAGCCAACTTGAGAGCTTTACTATGATGACACAGTTAAATTTTCTCTTATTTCAAAAAAAAATTTTGGGCAAGTAACAGCGAAACAACAAAATATCAAATTATAATTAGCTAGCTTATCCTAGGAGCAATGGCGTAGCGAGAACGTTTTTTCCACGTTTTTTTTTTCAAGCTTATTTCTTTTGTCAGAACAAATTTGAAGCTGATTGAGAAACAAGAAAAACTCTAAGCTTAGAGCAATGTTTCTTAACCCGTGCCAAGCGGCCGAACCCTAACAACTTCATGGCTGTCTTAATCAAACTCAACGTCCAATTTCCCTCCCAAAATCAGGTGAAAACCAAAAAAAGGTCATCACATCTTTCGACGTCCAAATCTCCCAAAATCAAGTGAAGACCAAGAAAAAAAAGGGTCATTACGTCTCCCGACGTCCAATTTTTCTCCCAAAATCAGGTTAAGACTAAAAAAAGGTTATCACGTCTTTCGACGTCCAATTTTCCTCCCAAAATCAGATGAAGACCAATACAAAACAAAAAAAGTGATCACGTTTTCCGACGTCCAATTTCCCCCCCAAAATCAAATGGCCAGCGGCCCCCTGAGTACGCTCCTGAAAGTGTTAGGATTTTGAAGAACTTCCACCGAACCCCATAGATAGCTCATTGTCGAACCCCGGTGAAGAATCACTGCTCTGGGGAGTCGAAAGGCATACTCCCCCGGAAAAATTTTGAAAATTTGCATGCTGAAATGGCAATTTTAATGCTTTTTTAATAATTTTCAGGCAAATTTTGTTTGAATATTTTGACCCTCATTCTGAGTGCTTCGCTAAATATACTGTAATGCATTTTGTTCTTACATGTTCGATTATGCCTGTTTAAGGTGTAAGGCTAATTGCTATGGAAGAGATTCTACTTAAAAGTTAGGGGGGAGGCTGAAATATGTGTTACCTGGTATGGTTTGGTAACACATATTTCAGCCTACCCCCTACTTAAAAGTACTTACAACGCCACTGTCTATAGCTACTCATCATCAGTGATAATGTGCAAAATAAAATCATACCGTTTTTTTAATCTTCTAAACAAGCTTTAAAACCTGAAAAATGCCTCCAGCGTAAAATATATTGGCCGGTCGGAGTAAGCCTATAGGTTAAAGACAGTGCACTATTGGCAATGGAGGTGTGTGGTTCGGTTGCCGGGGCGGCCAAATCGGCACATTGTCGCCATCGCTGCTTTGCCCAGGCGCTAAGCCGATGGGCTCCGTTACACGCTTCGGCGTAATATCGCGAGTGTAATAAAAATAATGCATGCTACGTTTTCTGACATTAACAATTCTGGTAATTTCTCATTCTAAACCTATGCAGTGCCCTTAGAAGCAAGCCAATGTGTTGAGCATCAACAAAATTCAACAGCTCACATGGCAGTGTTAGAGCGTCCGGAAATGCAGATTACAGTTTGATTCCGAGTGGGATCAATCCAATGACTTTAAAAATGGTATTCACAGCTTCCATGCTTGACGCTCAACATTAATGGGACAGTGTGGAGAGCGAACCGGCAAGGTTACTTGTTGTGCCGTTGGGAAAAGCGCTAAGCAGGATTGCCCCTATCTGGGTGGCAGACAGATGGCTGAAACTACGAAGCGAGCTTGTTACAGCGCTTTGATCGCTTTCTCGTGATAGGAGAATATAGATATGCAACTAAATACAATACAAATATGTAAATACAATACTTAAATACAAATATGTCAAGAGACAAGTGCGTACGTTCTTGAGCTCTGGTCCAATCAACTCTAGCTAGATTTATGTCATTGTAAATTAGCAATAAAAGTAGTTGTTGACGAAAAAATTTTAATTGAGCTTGTGAATTGAGATCTTGACGCAGAATCACAATAAACAATAATCAAAACTAAAGATCTACTACACAGTCGGGCGACAATGACGTAGTTTTGCTGCATTATTATTGGATCTAAATGAAAGAAAGCTTTTCTGATTTTAGCTTGTTTGAACCTGTTGCTCACAAAACAAACAAGCTGGTTGCGACAATAATAAAAGTTTGGTTGCGACAATGACATAATTCGGTTAAAAGTAAATAGTTGTAAAATTGGAGGTCTTGTCAATAACTAGTAAAACAAACTAGAGAAAAATAAACAGCAATTTGCTTTGAGTAATAAAGCTTGATGAATAACGCAAGCAGGTGTCAACGCTTAAGTCAAGAATTCTTTTCTTCTAACCTCCAACTTCCGCTAATTTTTCAACATAAAAAGGTACTCTTCAATATTGTTCACCATTCTGTTGAAATTAACCAAACGTGCAAGAACTTCTTCAGATAATAACGTGAAAAAATGGGAGTCAATTCGGTATTTTTTGCGATTATGGGTAAGACTAATGAAATTTCGAAATTAGCAGAGGTTCGGAGGATAACGTTTGAAACTTCTCAGGCCTACTAGTTTTAGAAGAAAACATGCAGCCAGAATTACTGTTCTGAAAACATTGTTGAATTACTTGACGTTTCAAGATGCGACTCTTTTGACTTTACAGTAGACAATGGGATTAACAATATCTTGCCGTCAAGTCATGGGGTAAATATAAATAAACAACTGAGGTTATTTCCAAATTATATTAAACTGAAAAATCAACAGCAATTGAGGGAGACTGCGAAGTGAGCTTGCACTCCTTGAGTCAGCAGCTACCCGTCATATATGTCAAATGCGATCGACTCCAGCCACGAATCGAACCCGTCGTGTAGGATCTGTCACCTGCGCACGGTGACGCAAGTGGTTCAAATATGAATTGCTCTTTTGATTGCTTTTGCAGTTTATACTTCTTCTAAAATATCTCGCTACGTCACTGCTTCAAGTAGTATTAAAAATGTTTTCAGTTATTCTGGCTGCATTTTTTGCAAGCTGATGTTGCATGACAAAAAGTATGAAATATCTTCAATTTTATGGATTGAAGTAGGCATTTTTTGGCCTTTGCTGCCAACTTTAACTTTTTCCAGCATGGCCAAATTGCTTGCAGTATTGTTTCTGTTCATGCCGCAGAAGTCGGTTAAAATTCCGCAGAAACAAAATCTCTCTTTTCTCTCTTTTGCCACCCTGCGGATGCTCATCTCTTCGATATTTTGACATTCGAATTTGATTTTTACAAAGAATGATATTTCTGATGTATAGATCCAATATCACTGTGTGACAGACAGTCCATAAAGCTCGTTTGGGTGGTCAAATGGATCTATTAGTGTCTTACCAGTAATAGGTGGAAGAGCTGCATTGTTTGTAGGGGAATTTAATGCCAATACTTTTGGACAAAGTCCCGCCTTGCAACTGATAAATGTTCTTGCAGTTCAGCTTAATTTAGTTGCACATTTATCCTCCTATTAAGAAAAAGCGGTTAAAGCGTTATACTGATCTCGCTTAGAAGTCACCGGTAGCGGCTCAGATGGCAAAATGGTAAGAGCGTTCGTCTCTGAAGCTGTTGACTAGGTTACCCCATCTTGGTGTGGTAGTCAGGTGGCCGGCAACTCCTAAGAGAACTGGTTATAGCAATTTGATCGCTTTCTCGTGATAGGACGACAAATATGCAACTGAATACAAAAAAAAATATGGGGGATCCCGGTAAGTGTCTTTCCCAATGGCACAACAAGTAAACTTGCCAGCTTGTTCTCCACTCCACACTATCCCTTTATTGATGAGCGTAAAGCAGGGAAGCTATGAATACCAATTTTACAATCATTGATTTGACCCGACTCGGTATCAAATCTTGAATTGACGACTGGGCCATTTGAGCTAATGATTTTGTTATTTGCAGTTGTTTACATGATTGCCGCCGCGCAAGGTCATGGCAGATTACTGGAACCTCCAAGCAGATCAAGCATGCACAGATACAAACAAACTGACCCCATGCTCATTCCATATCGTGATATTATTGAAGCAAACTACAACGATAACCAACTTTACTGCGGAGGACGGCAGGTATCAATTGTGAATCTACACAAAAAGTTGCGTTCAAAAAAAATGGCAAAAATGCTAACAATAGCCTACGCTTGGTGTGCTGGTATTACGCGGAAGAGGCGGGTGGGCTTCGCATTAGCAACACAGCTCTGAAGAAACGTCGTAGGGATGGCGAGTCGTAGGCGAAACTAAGGCTGCGTTCACACTGGCGTATAACCAGGTTTCACAACCTGGTTTCATACCTGGTTACGAAACTTCGAGCGTTCACACTGGCGTAAAAAGTGCGTTCACACTGGTCGGTTTTCACAACCAGGAATCGCGTTTCGGCAAGTGTGAACGACCATAAAGTTCGAAACCTGGTTGCGAAACCTCAGGTTTCAAACCTGAAAAATATGAGGTTTGAAACCTGGTTACTTGGTTAGTCTACCGGGTAATTGTGGCTACCGACTTTAATGAAATCAAGTGTAGAGGTACGGTAAACAGTCTGCAAACTGTCAGCTTAGCTTTGGTGAGCAAGATTATTTTTAAGGTCAGGAGACTTATGTTTGCAAACTAAGCTCCTCCATTTTACTATAAATTTTTTGTCATAGGTAAATCCTAGTAGCAGAGTAAAAAATTGGGCCTAAGTGCCTGGTATTGCTTGTAACAATTAATATTAGTACATCAGTTTAGGCCAAGCCTACATGGGGTAGATTCAACTTCCATATCACAGTAAAAAGTAATGGTGCTGAAGCACTGATACAGCAGTAGGGTAGACTTACAGCTTAAAAGTGCTGTATCAGTGTATTGAGTACTGGTCCGTGCAGTAATGGGATTCAAATTTTTCGTCAGCCGGTTCTATTACAGAAGTTATAAATTATCAGCCAGTTCTGTTTCAACTAGGCCTAGTGGGTATAAGCAGCAATGCTAATCGGATCGCTGTTGTAATATAATTCCCTGAGACGGTGTTATAGAACTGGTGCGAACCGGCTGAATCCCACCACTGGGTAGGCTACTATGTACCTAGGTTAAATTATGTGATGAATTTGTGGGTAGTACCAGCACAACCTTCAACTAGTCTAACCATTTTATACTGATAGCTAATTATTTGATTAATCAGTTAGCAGACTCTGGACTAGTAGACTTCTAGACTCTTTGTTTACCGGTAGCCTATATTTTGTATTAGTTGATATCCTGTAACCTGATAACTGCTAATCTGTATATAATGTCTTTGCCAACCAACAAAAAAGCTGACCGTGGTACTTTGTGGACGCATTCGGAGATAGACATGTTAATACGAAATTGGGCAACACAGGAAGTCCAGATGATGTTATCAACATGCAAACACCATAGCGATATTTTTGTGAAAGTGGCTGCCAACATCCCTGGAAGGGATTACCTGTCCTGCCAAAAAAAGATACAGCAACTGTAGAGGGAGTACCTCAAGTATAAAGACAAGCTAAATCGAAGTGGACAGACTTCGGACATTCCACTGCCAAATGTCATTGCTGCCAATTATGACTTGTTGGATGAGGTTTTGTCGGACCGCCCATTAACACAACCGTCTACACTGCAGTCTGGCCTAGAAAAAGGTTAGTAACATATAATTTTGTTTCTGCTGCAGACACAGAAAGTGTTGATGCTTACTGTTCAATCCAAGGTAAGAAAGTGTACCGTTATCTCCAGAGTCCTTACTTGCACAGTGCACATAACACATTCAAATCACAGTTCACAATGTTTAAGTGCAGCTAGACACTGTCAGGTGCTAAGATGTTTCAGCACTGAGACAGTTATCCTCCTGCTGGTATATGACTTCCAAGGATGCCACTGGTGGTCAGCATTTCTATGCATTTTCTGACACTTTTTTCACATTTTATTTTGTTCATTTAGTGCAGCGAAATTACTCAGGATAAATAACACAATGCCCATGCACAAAGTAGCAGAGATGGGCCCCGCTACTCATTACACGCCTCCTTGTAATTCTCTCTACTACGTGATAATGCATCTTATGCATTGCCAAACGCAACATGGTGATAGAATGAGGCCGCTAATAGAAGAAACAAAGCTTTTGAAAAAGAGCCACATGAAACTGGGCAAAGAGCAGCATGCGGCTTGCGAGTTGTGGGTTGGCCACTCCTGGGATAGAGCATTTACTTATTGATTTGTAGAGTTGGGATTTAAATCCGAGTCAGGTCAAACAAACAACTTAAAAATTGGTATTTGCAACTTTCCTCCTTAACGTTTAGCATAAGTGGCTAAATACTAGCACCTGGTAGCTAAACCCCTGACCATGCCTCCCCCGTGTATAAATTTCTGAATCGATAATGGTCAAAGTTAGATTTGTAAGTTTCTGGGTGTGCCAAGACTGCCACGAAGAAAGGTATCTAATGTTTGAATATTTCTAAGGGAGTCGAGGCAACACATACTTTGGAAACCACTGGTTTAGATGGTTGCAGATGGAAAGTATTGTAATATTGTATTTTTATAGATTACATGCTCAGCGCCACTGACGATATTGACGCAATCGAGTATGGCCAGGCAATTTCCAAACTCCTTGGAGATGACGGTAATTCAAGGGATTTGCAGCAAACTTCTGGCCACTCTTCTGAGTAAACTACCGGTCTCTCTTCTCAACAAAATTCTCGCCACTCTTCTGAGCGAACCACTGGCCTCTCTTCTCAGCAAACTTCCGGTCACTGCTCTCAGTAAATTTCAGGCCACTCTTCTCAGCAATCTTCTGGCCAGGCTGCAGCAGCAACTGATACTGAAGTTTCCCCTATTGCAACAACTGTGCGGAAACGGAAAAGGAAGCTTTCAAGTAAACAGGATTATAATTATGTGATTGAACTTGCAGGAATTTTTTACTGCTTATTGTTGTGCATAAAAGTGTTAAAAAGTGTGGTTCAGTCTTCAATCCAGAATTTGGATTAGTGCGAATTTGCCCTCATGATGATTTGTCCCAAATTTTGGCCCAACTATTATTGATACTTTAGGCACTTTTTTGCATAATTGAGTTGTGAGGTTAGATTCTTGGTGGTTAAGAATCAGTTTTGGTCATCATTATGGATATAATTCATAGATGCATCACATTGCGTCATGGAGGAAGACCCTGGTGAACATCAAACTCGCGATCATGCAAACTACTGCAGCTACTGTGATATTGCGATGTACACCCATGCATATTGATGGCTTGGTTGTGCTAAAAGAATGATTATGCCACTGGCTTCTTCTGTTTCTATCACTTTTATGCAACAAACAGTCACCACCACCTGGATTTAAAATAGCTACTTGCAATACCTAAATTGGGAATGGGGTAAATATGAGAATAGCTTAAGGACGAAAATTAAAGCCAATAATGATAGCTGAATCTATGTCCATTTACTTTGAAAAGTATTACTTTGGATTCAGTTGTCCTCCAGTAGCTAAATTATTATTTAGTAGCAACGTAACAATCTTATGGTTTTAGGTACAGAGAGTGGAAAAGAAGCTAAAATTGTTAAATGCATGACAGGGGTGATGCAGAACATGCTTCAGCAGCAGAAACAGCATGATGATGAAAGAATGCAGCTGTTCTTGGCATTTCAGGTCAGTCCTACCTACAGCGTTTTCTTGATGCCACTTCGCATCTTCATATAGAGGAAGTTATTCATTTTTTAGAGGAAATACTATAACTACTAACTGTCGGTCCAAATAGCTGTTACCTATAGTCTGCAACTGCGGAAAGTGCCATTCATCGGTTTTTAAAGTTAGTCCACGCCCCCATTTTGGAAAGAGCTTAGTTGCATTGATTACCACTACAACCACCTTGAGTAATGCCTTTCCAAGGCTGTAATTGATTGATAAGTCAGAAAATCAGAGATACGTTCTTCAGTACAGATTTTGCTTTCAGGAAAGACAAGCGGCAAACGAGCGCCGGCACGAATTAGAAGTCTTGAAATTACCCACCAGGTACTGTTTCAATAAAATTGCATAAGAGAGTATTTGCGTGTAACATCTTGTCACAGTGTCGGTAGCAAGTTACAGCGGTACTGATGCTAAGTGCGAACATGATTTCAATACCAGCAAATGTGTTTTAGTTTTCATAAGTATTCTATTGTATACCCTCCTTGCATGTCCATTGTCCAGTTCTACGAAAAGCCATCTTCGGCTCATCTCTATAGTCTATAGTTTTGGGCTTTGCCGTTTATTATGTCTCCGTGTAGTTACTCCACGCTCCCTTATCCCTGGCGGGGTTGGGTAGGCCATCACTGTACAAATATCGTAGGTAGATTGTAACTAAGTACAACCGCTGCTTTGTAATGACAATAAGCTAAGTGTTGCTCTCATTGCTCTTACCCTGTTCTATTTGAAGCGGAGCCTCTTAAGCTTAGACTTCCCCAACAAAATACGCTTCATTTTTTCATTGCCTTGCAACATCTGGTCTTCCTGAGTCAGAAAGAACAATAAGGTATGTTACGAGTGCATAACCTGCGCTAACAGTTTGTTATTGCAGCAAAGAAAACATGGACCCGAGCAGCAGCTTGCCAAGTAGAAGACGTTCGCGCAATTTCGATTTTGTTGAAGATACTAGCTTTGAGAACGAGCACACTCAGAGAGTCCGAGATTTTGCTCTCGATAGTTTTCGCTAATGACATGATAGTGTGCTGTGCAATTTTTGGCATTTGATGAAGTGGGTTTTTTGTGCTTTCGGTTTTCTTAATAACTACTGCAGTCGGCCATCCCTTTGTGCGATTTCATATTGTGTTTCATTAGAGCCTTTTTACCCTGCAGCTATGCCAAGCGCAGCGAGCTTACAAGTTGTTATGTTTTATTTTGAAGTAATCATCCTGCTTTGTCTTCGTTTGGCTGGGCGTAACCAACGTCATAATGAAAAATAATAACTCGTAAGCCTGGCTGCGCTTTGCATAGCGCAAGTGCAAACAAGCCTTCGCTGTTTTTTACTTGTATTTGATTGTTGTCGGGTTTGCTATATCGTGATGTTGCTTTTTTACTTTTTTGCATTGGTTTGCTTTTTCTTTCAAGGTGATGTTTCGACATTCATGAGTAAATCATTGATTGGTTTGCATTTGCTGTGATACATGACTCTGGGACCAGCTTCAAGCACGCGCTGCATACTTTCATCGCGTACATACTAGTGGAGAAAACTATTTGTGATGTTCCCAATCTTCGGGAAGTGGTTGCGGACTCCGAAGCGAGCTCGTTATAGCGCCTTTGCCGCTTTTTCGCGAAGAAAGATAAGTACTGTAGAACTCGTCTATAACGGCTTCGGCTATAACGTCAATTCGCTTACAACGACACATTTCGCTTGGTCCTGGCTAAGTTTATTATCTTCTGTGAGCGTTAAAGTTCGCCTGTAACGGCATCGCTTATAACGTCAATTCGAATATAAAGGCAGTTTTTTTTATTCCCCAGACTGGTTCGTTCGCTTTTAATGGCATCCGACCCCTATCTCGCACAAATAACATATTGATGATGAAATCGCACAAATGCATGAGCATTAACTGCAAAGAAATTTACAAGAATATTTTTGAATGAGTTTGCTCTCCTATGTACTCAGTTGCATATTTATCCTCCTATCACGAGAAAGCGATCAGTACGCTATATGAGCTCGCTAAGGAGTTGCCAGCTATCTGTCTACCACACGAAGATGGGGAATCCCGCTAAGTGTCTTTCCCAACGGCACACCAAGTAAAATTGCCGGCTTGTTCTTCACAGTGTCCCTTTAATGCTGAGCGTCAATTAGGGAAGCTGTGAATACCAATTTTAAGTCATTGGTTCGACTCAACTTGGAATCAAACCCAAGTCTACAGCTCCCGAGGCGGACGCTCTTACCACTCGACCGTCAAATCTGACACGGTTTTGCCAACTGCTCGCCATCGCTGCGACATTTCTCCCGTGTTTCCCCAGCGCAAAGCCGCGGAGATGTACCCTGCAAACTCGTTACACGCTTCGGCGTATTACGGCGAGTAGCCTATAATGAAGATTTGATTTTTTTGTAATCCTGTGAGGTTTATTGTTTAACGAAAACAAGAAAGCTGTTAAACAAAGCACAAACTCGTGCATAGACGCAAAAACCACAAATAAAAGAAAACGCACAAACAGCAAAAAGGGTAGAAATACGTTTCAAAACACGAAGCGCCATTCAGGGAGAGAGATACTGCTTTAAAATGTCCCGAACGCAGGCACCATCGACAGTAGATAGATCATCATTCGTCCCTTCATCACGTATGTTGTGGCAACCTTCCTCGGATGTTTCTTGAATAGAGTCGTGGTGTGTTTCGCAAAGGTTATGAAGTGTTACGCATGTCCCTAAAATCTTAATAGCATTCTTCACGCCTGCATCGCATCGCTTGGAGATGCAACGCCATCGATGCTTCAAACGACCAAACGCCTGTTCCACCACTTGACGCGCAGAACTGAATTTCTAAACACGTAACAGATTACTAACCAAAAGCGACCGGTTGAGTCCACTCATAAAGAGTGCTTTCCTGCAAATTAGAATATAAAACGAGAATGACTACAACCAATGATGTTGTTTAACCATTTCTACTCGGTCATGTCGTTCAGCCAATTTTATAGCACAGCATTGGACCCAGCTTGCGACATCATGCGGCTTTACGTACATTGTACAGGTCTTGCTACAAGCTGCACAATTGTCGATACAACAGCTGCTTTGACTGAGGTTTCAGAATAGGGCCACTATCACAATCTAGTTGTGGTACAACATTGGTTAGCATGCATTAATATTTATATACGTTTAGTGTACCAACAACTGCTCTTAGTAAATGTTTGATTACCTTGTTGAGCGTTTCAGTGGCACTGACGTTATGCACTGGAAAGGGTTTAATGAGCCACGATTTTAATGGATAAGCACTGTTTCCAATTATATAGTAAGGAAGTTCTACTCCGCAGATGATGGTTTGACTCTAAAGCATGGCAGATAAAAAGAATTAGAGTTGGAAAGCGCCCATTTCGAGTTTTTACAATCTCTGCTACTCACATAACGAAAAATAATATTTTCATAAATCATAAATATTTTTAAAAATCATTGGAGAAATTGGCGAAATCCAAGTCATTAAAATCCTTTGAGAAAAAGCAACGATCATTAACTGCAGTAAATAATAATTCATACGTGCATTGACGCGGAAAAAGATTACCTACAAGGGACAATTTCTCATACCACACAAAAAACCTTACCACTAAAAACCAAGTTCATGCTTCGACATACCTTAAGAAATAATTCTTTTCTTTCACCACGACGATAAATATCGGAATTAAATAAAACACGAGCATCATGTGCTTTTCCAGGCCAACCGGTATCAACGTCGATAAATCTGAGACGAAATAATTTGAATGCACAAACTGTTAATACTTTATGCCATAACATACATGCTATGATCCCTATCATTGAGCTCTAGTACGGCAGCATAAACCATTTGCAAACTCTAAGGTACCACATTTTTGTCAGTACCAAACGATGCCGAAAGCCAGTGATGTTGTTGCTTTACTTGCAAGTAAAAACAGCCTGAAACAAACCACAACTTCGGACTGCTTGTGATACTTCCACATCTAGAGTATTGTATTTTCAGCAAAAGCGACTTTATTTGCATTGCAAACAGATTTTGATACTCACTTTCCAGAATGGTCGACGACAGCAAGCATATTAATAGAATAAAATGATTTCCTATTCCAGTAATCTTCCCCATGTGCAACTGGCTTTGGTATCGGAATATGGCACCCATCGATGGCCCCAACACAATTTGCCATGCCACGTTCAATTGCAAATGAAAGTGCCAGCTCTTGCACTTCTTGATGCTTTGGAAATTTGACAAACAGCGGCATCAACACCTCCACGATGCATTCACGCACTTGGATTGTGATCTGAAAGTAGCAATCATGTAATTAAGGAGATTCATTCTTCCCCATTGCAAATATCATAAAATAAACACAAAAGGTGTGAGTTGTTTAAAAAAAAAATACATGCTCAATACCGAAAAAACAGTCGATTTTCCCAAGCCAAAATGTTCGCCAATTGATCTGTAATCAGCACCACCTCCCAAACGCCATAAAGCAATGGCGACTCTGCACTTGTAGTTCACTGACTGGCGCCAATGTGTGCTTTTCTTTTCAACAAAACCTAGCAATTTCTCGCAAATGAACTCGAAGGTGTTTCTGAAAGTCATGTTGCATACGAACAAAATACAAATGAATGTCTTCAATTTGTATGGGATGTATTAATTGCCGAATCAAAAATTCATGATACTCGCAAAAACACACTGCAGTAGCGGTATTGCTAAAACCTGCAGGTACACAAGGATCACAAGGACCGAGGAGCACAAAGAGCACAAGGAACACAAGGAGCACAAGGAACAAAAGGAGCGCAAGGACCACTAGTGGCGCAATTAGGAACGCATGGAGCACATTAGGGATAGGTTCGATGAGAGTTAGGTTCAATGGGGCTCAGGTTTAGTTAGGTTCGGATTAGTTTCCATTAGGGTTCGGTTCAGTTAGGGTTAGGTCGGTTAGGTTTGAGTTCTTTGCGCTCCTTGTGTTCCTGCAGCTTTTAGTAATAGCTCAATTGCGCCACTAGCGGTCCTTGCGATCCTTGTGTTCCTGCAGCTTTTAGTAATAGCTCAATTGCGCCACTAGCGGTCCTTGTGATCCTTGTGCTCCTTATAATCCTTGTGTTCCTTGTGATCCTGCAGGTTTTAGTAGGACCCCTGAAGTAGTACCAGTTGATTTTTGATATAATAGACTGAATCATCACTCCAAAATATTACATATAAGCATAGGTGGCGAAACCGGGGGGCGTAAGGTTTTCTCCCCACTTCTTTGGGAGGGAGGGCTCTACGTGGACACTAATTCACGCCCACATGATAAATTCATTGCAATTTTTGCCCAAAGATTTTACAACTTTGAGGACCCCTATTTCAATTTTTTTGCATTAAATTTGCTTTTCCAAGATACAAGCTACAGTCTTGCATTAAAATATTCAGTTTTTTTTTTTTAATTTTTCAGTTCGGCATTATACAATATTAATTTCTGGTTCAAAATCAGTAAAATTTGCCCCAAATTTTCGCAATTTTCTCAAATTTTTCACTCCAGAGGGAACACTTGATGCCTCCTCTTTTTTTCCCCCAACATATCAAAGATGCTATAAAGCCAAAATTTTAAATATCTATAATTGTGGCCAACATTCACGCCTCCCATTAGACTAGTCAGTCCATTCCTAACAGAGAGAAAAATGGGGTCAAATTTAGAATAAGCCGTCGAAGCAAGCGGCTGATCGCTGAGTGAGCGTGTAATATAGCGACCGCTCGCTTCGACGGCTTATTGTACATGAGACCCGAAAAATGCTGGTTTAACAAGACAAGTCACGTTTATGTTACCAGAGAGTTTGCGAAAAACACACCAGAAGGAAACAGCGAAAGGCCACAGGGTTATTAAGTTAGCCACACCTTGATAGTTAGCAATTACTTAAACAGTAATGGTGAAACACTGGGACTTATAACGTAAGTGCAAAACAAAAAAGAAATAAAAGCAAAGCAAGTTGCATCAGTGGTAGAGCTATGGCATTCACTTTTCATGCACCAGTAAACCCTAGATCAAGTTATATGCAACAGTAGCAATACCGGTACCAGTACTTTCAAAGTGAATAATTGTATCAATCAACTGATAAGTTCTACTCGTAAAAAAAAGTAATAAATAAATAAGTAGGCCTAATAATTATGACAGAAATAATTAGACTGCATTACATGTGTGTCAAAAATATCTTTTTAAGACATACGGATCACATCATGCTCAGTGCTATGGTACTACCACACATCTTGGGTGAGTGGCTGAATTGTCAAACTGTGTTCTGCTAGCCTACCGAGTCGCAGTGGAAGTTTGCAGCACTGAATTTGAGTGCTGTGTATAAAGTTTATGACACTCTTTGTTCCTGGTTCACTTTGTGCAGAAGCCATCCTTTCAAAGGAAACAGCTAAGGTTGCTACACCAACCGTACCAACTTACTTGTGCAATCTCAAGTGGTAGGGATAGTCCGTATCTTCCCATTTTTCCAATACTCTGTTCCAATACCCTTGATTGGGTTTTGATTTAATCCAAATTGATCTTTCATTTGAAAGAAAGATGATATCCAACAATTGATGCACCATAACCAAATATAACCTTATTAGGTTATGGTTGTTTAACTGGTTAATGTTGAGAAATTGTTGTTTTAATTTAATTCGTTTCGTTTGTCTTCGTTGGAAGTACTTGTAGGCCTTTGCAGCACATACTCTAGCTTTACCCATTAAATAGCCAACAGCCTGTTTTACAAATAAACAAATACAGCTTTATGTACCCAATTAATGCAATTAAATTTTATGGTCCTGCATCAAATCCAATATGCCTACTCTTGCATAAACTAGCTGCTGGTATCACTGCATCAGTCCTAGCCTACCTGATGTGAGCACTCTTCATACCACTGTAACCTGAACAACACCAAAAAAATTCAATCTCAGGTTTCAAACTTCGATCGTTCATACTCAAGTTTTTAAGGTTTTCCGTTCACACACAGGTTTCAGGTACCAAACCAGGCGCGAAACCTGCTACAAATGACGAGTCGCCAAACCTGGTTTCGCGATGTGTTACGTCATAAAATTGCGTTCACACATGCATGAAGTTTCGTTCCTGGTTGCGAAAACCGCCATGTGTGAACGCAGCCTAAGTCTAATTTGACCGGTACTGGAAAAGGACCCAAACCTGCTGCATTCATCGCATTGATTGCGGTGTTGTCACCGTTGCGTAAACCGGCCATAACGTTAAAGCATAAAATAATGATTTGCTTTGCAACTACTTCTGTCTCGTAAATTCAGAGACATTGTTGTTCAGTTGCTTTTAATTTATTCTCGGCACAATCTTAGTAGCTCAGCGTAGCGCAATGCTTTCACTTTTCAGTTCTTCAGTACGATTAAAACAACCATCGAGCTCAGGTTTTCAACTACAGAGAGAGTGCTGGAATCGCAAGGGCTAGGCACTTTACGTATGCAGTGGTTGCTGATAAAAATAACTTACAGGTTCAAATCAGCAACGATGGAAAATGCGGCGTTTGTGGTGATCCGTACACAGCTGCCGTGAAAGAAAATGAAGCTGGTGGAAAATATGCAAAGGGAATTATCACGAGGTGAGTTGACGTTTAAAACAAAGCCAATCTTAATTCAAAGTTGTGTAAGATTTGTTAATCACTCTTTTGTTTTGCTTTAGAAACTACGAACAGGGACAAATGATCGACGTTATAGTTGAGATAACTGCAGCACATAAAGGATATTTTGAATTTCGTTTGTGTCCATGGAACAATGTTCATGTTCCAATCACCCACGAATGTCTTGACCAGTAAGTCCACATTTTATAAATTTAAAGTTTCAGACATACCCTTTACAGGAAGGTACACCATTAACGCAGCTACAAGGCAGTCAAAGTTATACCGGTATAAAAAAAAGTCACTTTAAACAATGAGGTCAGTAAAACTGTCTAGTGCAACCTGTAATGCGTTTCTGCTATTCTTAATAATGTTTTCTACTTACGAAATGTTTTCCACTAAAGCTTCTTGGAAGCTCCAGATCTAAATTTAACATAGGCCTGCCTGTAGTCAAAATGTTCATTATACTCGCGGTATTACGCCAAAGCGTGTCACAAGTGACGGTACCCACCTCCGCGACTTAGCGCCTGGAAAACACAGCTTCGAAGAAGTCGCGGCGATGACGCACCATTGGTGATATTGTGTCCGATTTGACCGACCCGAAAATCAAACCGAAGACCTCCAGCACTGGCACTTTTGAAAAATTGTTTCTTCATTAGCTTGTACCAAGTTATTCTGCCTATCATCATTATTACTTGCATCAAAGTTTATTTAGCAAAATTTTCACTTTCATTTAATATACACTACTCTATTTGAATGATGTGTAGGCTATTATTTTAACACAAAACTTTCAAAGCCCTTTTACATCATGTTGATTATTATCTCAATTTTGCGCTTATTAGGTATTTACTCAACTTCGAAAATGGAGAAACGAAATGGTATTTGCCCTCCGCTGCTGGTGAAGCTGTTGGATATCATGAATTAAGCATTCAACTTCCTGGTGAGGTCATTTGTAGCCAGTGTGTTCTGCAGTGGAGATACAGAACAGGTAAAATGTGAATATAGTGGCTCAAATTCAAAACACTGTAAACGGAAATAAGAACTTCAACCGGATTTTCCGCGAAAATGAAACCATTGTTTCGTTTTGATTTAAGAAGTACCCGCGGTAATCATGGCAAAGCAAAAATATGCATACCTGTAACCAGGGGCGGCTCGTAGTGAAGGCTGCAAAGGCTGCAGCCTACCCAGTTTATCACCTCCTTATTTTTTTTTTAAGAAGCAAAATTTTTTTACCTATTCTTGTCTTTCATACAACTATCGACAATATTTTTTTTGAAAAAAATAATTTTTGTACAAAAAATAGCAACACGTAAAGACAGCCACAGCCTTTCGTAGCAAGAACTAACCCTGTAGTGTTACGTCATCAATGCTTTATGGAAGTTTGAATTACGTTCAATGAGACGTGTTAAGGCTGTGTCAACGCAGCCGTTTTGGTGGTTATTGAGGTGTAAAGCTTAGAGATTGGCTCTATTTAGTTGCAATCACACAGAGATACTGGGTTTAATGAAAGATATGGGATGTTGCGGGTTGCATACAGCTTAAGCTTGTAATACAGTGGTAAAGGCTAGTAGACTTTGGTTATACCTTATTTGAAATAATAGATTGCGTAAAAAGAAAAACTTTTAAGCTGTTGATTGACCGGTACCGCAGCTTAGCTAGGTTTGTAGACTAGTGGTAGCTTTTTTGTAGCCCACTAGATGTAGTCGACTAGGTACAATAGCAGAGTACCGGTAGTGTACTTAAATAGAAAAATTTGTTGAGGCCAAACTTGTGTTTATTCATGTAGACTACAGGTGCAGGTTACCTAGGCTACAGGTACGCACAGAATCAGCTATTGGTACAGTGGCGTGATAAAAAAAAATTGTAGAGCAATAATAATTCATGGGAAACCTGCCAGTGTTCCTGCAGTTGTGTATAGCCCAAAGCCTACCGCCTTGCTAGTGAAATAAAGAGTTTTTTTTCATTTCAGAGCGAGTATTTATTCTGGCCAGCTTTTCTAATCATGTAGCCTACCTGTTTAAAATAGTCACGAGCCGCCACTGCCTGTAACTATATTTATCGGTGAACCTGGTAAAGATTTTTGTTCACCTACAGCTCCTTAACATTTAAAATGAAAAATGAGGGTTTTAAGTCTATCATAATCTATACCAACCGGTGCATAATATACAATTAAGAGTTCACCTTCCAACAGCAGTGCAGCAAAAAAGTCTGCCCACCTTACGCATCTCAATGCTAATAGTACTGTCACAAATCTTCCCGCTTTGCAGCATTTAGCTCTACCGTAGGGTTCCTTGAATCCTTGTGATGGTACTACAAGTGGTATCAGGAGAATTCTTTTTGTTTTTCGCCAACAGTTTTGTGTTTTTACCTTCAGTTCTACCGTACATGGAGTGTTCTCAAAATTAATAATATTTCATCTTCGTACTTCTGCAGTTTTAGGAGTAACAAATTCGACATTTACGACAATATATCTCCCTGAGTTCAAAATACTACGAATTTTATGCAGCGTTGTTTTTAATTTACAACTTCATTGCATTTTCAGGCAATTCTTGGGGAAGCGAAAACGGTCAACAAGGTTTGGGTTTAGGACAACAAGAAGAATTTTACGGATGTTCCGATGTATCCATAAGGAGTTCCCAAGGTTTAGATAATGGTGTTGAATCTGTGCCAACATCTTACACAATTCATGCATCTTTACCTTTCAATAGTTCTGATTTTGCACCAGCCTCTTCTCATGTACCACCTTCACCAACTTCTACCATAGCTAATGGTCAAAAAACTACCGTAAGCGAGAGAGTCACTGAAAAAACAGAAACCACTACATCAATGCAAATATCAATGACAAGTGAAACAAAAAGAGACATTGAGCGACCCGAAAGTAAGATTTGATTGTTTTTATTTAGAAGCTTGTCCTTGTTTTTTTGTATAATTTGGTTTCTGACTATTTTCAATGATTTACTAAATGCCGCATGTTTTTGTGTTTGTATTTTGTAGCATATTTATCCTTCTATCACGAGCAAGCGATCAAAGCGCGTAGCAAGCTTGCTTAGGAGTTACTGGCCACCTGTCTGCAACAGCAAAATGAGGGAATCCCACCAAGTGCTTTTCCCAACGGCACAGCTAGTAAACTTGTCGTATATATCAAACACTTGCAAACCAATGAAATCTTGCTTAATACCCAATATCATTATGGCTTGTATAAACGATTTAATACGAGTGGTGTCTGAGAGAAGTAAAGGTAAAGGTACGGGACAGCGGGTGCAAGCACACATTCTTTAGGCCATTTTCAATAGTCGGCCAATTACAATTTTCAATCACGAATGACTGAAGCTGTTAAGGGATATACATGACGAACAACACATACACAAAACCCTTCGCACTTCCGCTTGTGTTGAGCGCCTGGCGCGAAAGCTGCGAATACTATTTTTAAAGTCTTTAGTCGGGTCATACTAAAGATAAGACTTTAAAAATAGTATTCGCAGCTTTCGCGCCAGGCGCTCGGCACAAGTGAAAGTGCGAAGGGTTTTGTGTATGTGTTCTTCGTCATGAACTACATTGAAGCTTCAGTTTGATTGGAGAGTATATTTTTTCAATACCGGTACCACATAAACTTGGGCGTATGACAAACCTGTTACCGGTAGATTGGCGCAATGGTTATAACATCGCGTACGGCACGGGAGGTCTGAGGTTCGATTCCCGGGCCGATCAAATCGACCACTGCGTCGCCAGGGCTTGCTACCGCTGTGGCGTTTCTTCGTAGTTGTGTTGGCCAAGCGCTAAACCGCGGAGATGGGCGTCGCCACTCGTTGCGCGCTTCGGCGTAATACTGCGGATATAATGAAGATTTGATTTTGATGAGACTGTTAATGCTGCCCAAAACGAAACCACATCGCCCGACCAAATTAACAGCAACATGCAGCCAGGCTTTTTGCAAATAACAAGGCATTGAAACTTATTTAATTTTAATCTATTTTTAGCGACAGACTGCAATAAAGTTCCACTTGGACAGTTGATTTGTCGTGGATGTCTTTCATATGATATCTGCGTATCTTCTGACCGGGAACCGTACAACTTTGCTTGTCCAGAAGGTACTTTTTGTGATGAAATTGATGGGAGATGCAAACATACCTGGGACGTTCCATCTTGCTCCTCACTAGTGCGTGTTGAGTGTAACGTAGCTGACCCTGGCCAACCAGTTTGTCGAGATTGTCATTCTTTTTATATTTGTGCAAATAACCAGCCTTATAATTACACATGTCCAACTGGAACGCAATGCGACCGATCAGATGGACGATGCAAACACCCATGGCAGGTTCCTGCTTGTACTTAAGTTTTTGCTAAACTTTTTTCATTCTGAAGTAAGTGCGTTTTTTGATTGGTTTGTTTAGCCCTTTCGTCCTTCGCATTGTGGAGTTAATCTTTCTACCTTTTTGTAATTGTACGAAAACGTTTTACTGCTTTTGTTATTGTTTTGATAATGTGTAGTTTTTGTCTCGTTTTTGCAATCGTTTGGAAATCGCGGTGGAGTTACTCATAGCACAGCCAGTAAATCATTTCATTGAAATAAACTGGGAGTCTCTATTTTGCATACGCTGCAGACAATGTCATAATGTATTGTGACCAGCCCGTCAGGGTGGAGGTTAAAGACTTTGCTATCGGCGTGTCGCCGCGGCTCGCCGCTGCTGCGACAATTTTTCGGAGCAGTGTTGTCCAGGAGCTAAGTCGCGAAGATCCCAATCACAAAAATTGCATGGCAATTACCGGGCATTTAGATGGGCCAAGTTGGCGGGTATAATGCAGATTTGATTTTAGTTTTGAAAATAGTTTTGTTTTCAAAACTAGATTTTAGTTTTGTGCGAGTAAATAACAGCATACCGGTTGTCTATTGATTTTTCGGAGTTCGTAATGGACTCAACCTAAATATTTTTTGGCAATACAAAAAATCTTATTTATGCAAGCCAACGAAAACTGTCATGTAGAGTTTCCATGCATATTGTGTTTTCGTGTTGCATGATTGTAAAATTTTGTTCAGTAATTGAGTTTATGTGAAGTTGTAGGTTACTCTTCTTGTGTGGTGAGGTTTGATGTTATACTCTTTTGCTATGTTTTGCTCCAAGATTATATACATATATACATTTACAATATGTTAATATGTTTTGTTCAGTGTTTTTTATTTGTTTTCTTCATGCTAAGACGAATAAAATATGTATGTTTATCATGTTGTTCTAGTGCTTTTACAACCTATGTAAAATTGTTTTCCAGCTTGGAACGAAAATTGTGACTCACAAACCCGGAACTGTGTAATCATGGAAACTGCGATCGCAGTTTCCAGGATTACGTAGTTTAGAATTCGAGCAACTTGTAACCTCGGTAGTATTGTGACGTTGTAAGCTCCCGGGCTGATTTTTCAGGGAGCCCATGCTTTTTTGCAGCCCTGATTTTAACGTCAGCAGCAGCTTTTATTTATTTTTTATTTTTTAAAACAAGCGAAGTATCTGGGGGCCCGTGCAGCGAACCTTAATCCAGTCCTGCTTGTAACCACAGCTCTACATAAGCGCTGTACTTAAAGCTTAACGTTTTAAAAATAGAAACTTGGGAGAATGTGAAGTTAAAAAATTAGTTCAATTAGTGAATAAATGGCGAAAATGAGTCAACTGTAGACTGCCCAGCAAAAATATTTACTTCAGTCTAGAAATGGATGGTGCAAGATTTGGTTTTAAAAATCAAAATATTTATCGAAGAACTGAGGTTTTATTTATTTTACAAGCGTGACAGCTTTATTACTGTTTTATATTTGCCCACTGTTTGTTAAGCGGGGATGCACCACATATTATCAACCTGCAAGCTACTGAGTAACATTTCAAGAAAAGCAATTTCACTGTGATTTTGCGTTACAAATAATATTTGCGTGACCTTATCACTTTTCCAAGACCTTATCACTTTTCCAAAGCGATGCCTTGTTTGAAGGCATCGCTTTAGTTCTGAATTGTTTACCGGGTAGAGAAGTAAATGATAATTTAAAACATCGTTTTTTATTCAAAGACAAGGAACTGCAAATTTAAAACACGTTTTTTACTATCTCGGAGCAAAACTTGTTTTAGAGGAAAAAAACAACATTGTTTTTTATAAAAAAAAACATCACTTAAAAAAAACATGTGTTTTTTTTGTGTTTTTTTTAATTGAAAGGTTTGTTTCTGTTAGTTTATTGAAAGGTTTGTTTATTGAAAGGTGTTTATTGAAAGGTTTATTTTTCTGTTTGTTTATTGAAAGGTTTGTTTATTGAAAGGTTTGTTAAAAAAAACATGTGTCTTTTTTAATTGAAAGGTTTGTTTCTGTTTACGCTGCTGTTGCTACCATAGTTTTAACACTGATTAAAAGAGATCAAATGGCATCCAAACCTGGGGCCGTATTACGGAGTGATCTTGCAAAGCCGAGCGAGTAAAAAACGTCACATTTCCTCGCTCCGCTAAATTGAGTTATTACAATCTTCTTCTCGAGTTTAAATTTGTCTCGAATTCCTCGCTAACCTAGCGAGAGCTGAAAAGCACTCGCAAAGCTTTCGAGTTGGAAAGTTTTGCTGAAATTCTTGAATAATGGCGCCATTTTTGCCACATGACGATAAAACAGTTGCGAAGAAAAAGAATTAAATCAATAGTCTTTAACTCAGTTTAAGACGAAAAGGTACCGTATTTAAGGAATATCAGTTATCAAAAGCGGCAATAAATTTGGCTCAGTCTTGCAAAAAAATTACTTAAAGCTAAAATACTAGGGTAAAAACATACAGTAAAATTGCAAGTTTTAATTATTTCAGTTAAAATGCTTGCTTGTGAAGTTAAGAAAATTCACATTGACCAAAGTTTCGGCTAAATCGTAAATACTTTGTCTTTGCAACCAACGCAAAATAATTTGGGCATTTTTTGGAAAAACTTTATTCAATTTTTTTTTTGAATAAGCCGAAAAGCTTTAAAAAATTTCAAGCGTAGTGATTGTAGTAGAAAAATATGTTTACCATTTACAGTACCTCAAATCAAATCTTTGTTATACTCGCGGTATTACGACGAAGCGTGTAATGAGTGGCGGGGTCCATCTGCGCCGCTTAGCGCCTGGGCTACACAGCTTCGAAAAAATGTTGCAGCGGTGGCGAGCATTAGGCGACACTGGGTCGATTTGACCGACCCGGAATTTGATTCCAAGACCTCCCGCACCGATAGCGTGTGCGCAAAACAACTGAGCTAACGGCTGGTATTTACAGTACCTGTGTGCCTAAAATCTCACCATAATCATTGCCAAGCGCCAGATTTTAAACATCAATTTGAGTCAAAAAACACCCAAGCCCATTAGCCTGTTGAATGTAAACAATGTTACATTGTTTACATTCAAAATCGATAGCTTGTTAATTGGGAGGGCCAAGCATACAAGCATATCGATTGGGGGGGCAAGGCCCCCCCTTGGCGCCGGCCCTGGCACCTATTAAGAGTTCATTAATTTCTCCGGCGTCCATCGCAAATACCTTTATTTCTCATTTTACTCTCTGCTCAGCATTTGATACACGGCTTGCAACTAGTTGATTTAGCAGCGCATTCATTAAACTTTTTCCTGCGGTTTTGACACATTTATGACGTCACAAATGACAATAAACCAAGCCTGTCAAAATCTAACGCATAGGCTCGCTGAATGCGTCGGAACGTCGTTACCGAGCGGTTCCGAGTGTGTGTTTGGCGAGAAGCAATGGTAATATCGTTTTCGTTGTTGAGCTTCTCGCTCGTTAATGCCTCGCTGACACAAGTTGGAAAAATGTCGAGCGAGACAATAATTCTGTAATGCCGCCCCTGGTTGTTACCTTTTTTTTTTTTTTTTTTTTATTTCAAGCCACTTAATTGCAGCTTAGGATTTTTGAGGTAGTGAAGTACGTGCATCATGGAGACGACCTAGTTGAGCATCGAACCCGCGAAGCCAGCTTTGGAGCCCAATGCCAACCACTCGGCCAACTCCATGTGCTCCGGTTGTTATCTTACAGCAGTGGCGTTTGCTACGAATCTGGGGCGCCCCAGTATTTGAGCTGAAAAACCAACGCAATATGCAAGTGAAACAAACACTAAACACATTGTCAATTAGAAAGACACGCAAGGAGACCACGAAAGAGCCAATGCTCATCTAGTCATGGCCACCCATCACTTCGAATCCATCGAAGGCCACACTTATGAGAGATGTGCAATTGCCCATCCTACACACAGCTCTAACTTGAACAGGAAGTAAAAACGAAAACAAACAAGCAGAAGCGGCAACTTAAAGGTTATCATATCCTCAGCAAACAGCACGACGTTGCTAGTGCTGTCAATAATCACTATGCCGGTGCTCTATACTACCGGTATTACAAAACTAAAGGCATCAATATTTGTGGAAGTATGCCAAAAAGTCAAAAACATCATCCAATTGTCATATCGATTAAAACGGCAATATCGCACATCCATTCGTCCATGTTGTAAGCTACTTGTTACAGGTATTTAGATAGGAGGTTTTTGACACTTTTTTTGAACTTATGATACGAGAAGTCTCTCCATTCCAGGTTTAAACCATTCCAAACTTGAGCTCCACTAAAAGACAACGCTCTTCTAGCACTGTTAGTGATAATTGAGTGAAGATAATAATTGCTGAGGCTTGCACTTCTGGTGTCGTGTTTATGAACAGTGTTAGCACATGTAAAATATTTATCAAATACTTTAGGTAGTTTGGAATTGTGATATTGGTACATAAATTTTGCTAGCTCTAGGTGATAAATGTCTTTGATTTTTAATATTTTCAGTTTTTGAAATAATGAGTTGTTAGTGACATGTTCATTTCTTTTTACATGACATATAATTCGAATTAATCTGTTTTGTAAAACTTGTAAAGGATGTATAATAGTATCATTAGTTGAGCCCCAAGTTAAAATTCCATACAATAAGTGGGGGTAAACAAGGGCGTGATATAAAAGCTGCAAATGATTTTGGTGAATGCAGTGACTGAGATTATAAAATATTCCGCACTATTGAGAAATCTTTTTGCATATATTTTGAATATGGACATTCCAATTCAATTTTTCGTCGACATGAATTCCTAGATACTTTGCTTCTACAACTTTATTTATTTTTTTCCCTCGCATAGATAATGAAAAGTCATTTGCGCATTTTGATTTTGGTGAGAAGAGCATCAAACTGGTTTTCGAATAATTAAGGGTCAGTTTATTTACGGACAGCCATTTTTCAATTTTTTTTAATTCACAATTTGCCGTTTTGTTGAGTTCTTTCAAGTCGCTATTACTCATTATCAAAACTGTGTCGTCAGCAAAGAGTCTGACAGAAAATTTAGTGATAGCAGGAATATCATTTACATATAAAGAAAATAAGATTGGACCCAGATTTGAGCCTTGTGGAATACCACATTTGACTTCTTTTTCATGAGATTTATAATTGTCAATCCAGATGAATTTTCAAGATGTTTACCTAGCTAAGCAACTAGTTGATAACCTTTTTGGTCGTCAGATTTTGATGCAAGACTCCTAGAGCTAGAGTTTGCTGAATCTGGATCCCGACGGTTGAGCGTACTGCGAGAGAAGAAATTCTGAATTAAGATGGGTGCGACTGTTGCTACAGCATCAGTCACATACCTGCAATAAGCTCTGGAAAATATGTCTGTGTAACTTGATGAAGTTGATGTGTGAACTGTGAAGTGGTCGATGAATCCCCAAAGCACAGGTAGCAAAAACAAGGGGTTTAGCCAGTGATGGGATTCAAAGTTTTAAGAACAGGTTCTCTTTTGTATCGTACTTACTAGCAACAGGTTCCTTCGTAAAGGTCTAATGTCTGTAAGAAAAAGCAAGAACGGGTTCGCTGATTATCCTGACATTCCAAGAACGGGTTCGCGCGAACCCGTGCGAACCCCCTGAATCCCATCACTGGGTTTAGTGCTGCACTATCCTTTCTATGCACTTCCTAATCAAACGCAGGGAGCTAAGAGCTGAGTTTGTACGAATTTTCGTGCTTGTTACCACCATAAACCATATTTAACACTTCTTACGCTGCAGAGGCGTGCCCAGGAATTAAAAAAAGGAGGGCGCACAAGGCATGCCACTTAACTTACTCTGAAAGACGAGCTTTTGTGCTTGCTTCAACTTCTGGCGGACCTATCTTTTAAAACTTCCAAACGACTGTGGTTTCCTTGCGATCAAACGCGTTAAAGCTAAACGTAGTCGCTTTTCCAAAATATTGTTATAGATGATTTCTTTTAATACCGGCCTGGAGAATTTTCTGTGGCTAACGTAATTTGGCGTTCTAATATGCAGTCAAACCTCGGTAATCAAACGTTTGTCACGTCACACTCATAGTTTGATTTTCGTTTGTCACGTCACACTCATAGTCACACACCCAGCTAGAACGCCATACACTTGATTTAAATCTTCAGCTGCAGTACCATTACTAATACAAAGTTAACGGACCTGGATTACGCACATAAATAAAATTTTTGCCCCATATCGCGTTGAAACTTCAAGACATACGAAATTGAACCTCTCCCGAAAAAACTAGCTTTGACATACTTTTAATGCCGGAGTAATGCTGGCTGGACATTTAACAATTACGCAACCGGTCTATCAGTTTTAAAATATAAAAGTTTAGTGCGTTTGCCTGCGGGGGGCGCTTCCAGCGGTTTCAAACGCTTTTTTGTAAGAAGCTTTTGTAGAAGTGTAAAATGCACTGCGGCTGTATTATACATCGCAACCATGATGTAGCAGCAGTAGTAGTTGCTTTTTCAATTCCCATATTCCTTTCGAAATTTGCCGCAGTGGCAGTATAGAATTTAGTAGATAAATCAATATTGAGCTTAGTTGGTATATTAAGCTCCAAAAAGAGCGGTTGAGATGTTGTTTTTAATTGCATGGCTTTAAGATTGATCCAGCTTAGAGTTTAAAAGGCTCTTTCTTCAAACCATCAAACTACGAACAGAGTATTAGCGAGTGGCGATGCCTGAGCAAACTTTTGTATAGGCCAATGAGTAATTAAAATTAACAACTTGAAGCTTTTAATGAGAGTAGAACTTTTTTGCAAAGGTCAACTACGAGCATGCTGGTATCAAACATCCCTGGTGCAATGCCCTTTGATCCTTGGTACAATGTCCTAGAGCTGACAGCGTTGCTTGATGTTGGGCGCCAGATATTGGTGTATGCTGTATTATCTGGAAACTGTTTCTAATTAAAAGACCGATGAAGGAATCATAGCAAGCGGAAAACTTCGGAATAAACAAGTCGCCATTTAGAACACATCCCCACCAAACTTATCTATTCCTTACTAAACAAATAAAAAAATAAAAAAAAAACAATAAAAAACAAGGCAATAAACAACAATGCTAAAAAAACTGTTGTTTTACATCACTATTCCCGGGCCGGTAAAATAATTGGACACAGTGCCGTCAACGGCTCGCCTCCACTGCAACGTTTCTTCGAAGCTGTGTTCCCCAGGAGCTATGCCTCCGAGACTGGCTCGCCACTCGGCGTAATACCGCAAGTATGACGAAGATTGATTTGACTTCTTAGCGATTTTTTTGCGCGAGAAGCCTTTTGGGTTATTAGGCTTGCTCCTGATATTAACGGTTATCGTGCGACCACATAGTCGGCAAGGATTAACATATAAGCGTTGCACCGACTTGCAGTTCAAATTGATGAATTGTAACACTCACTGATAATTCATACCGGAAAGCTAGAGTAGTGGTTAAAGAATCGCTGTTGGCAAGGGAGGTTTTCAGTTCGATTCCCAGGCCGGTCAAATTAGGTATAGTCTCCAATCGTCCGCCGCCGCTGTGACGTTTCTACGGAACTCAGATGGCCGAGTGGTATGGAGCGTCTTTCTCTTGAGCTGTTGACTCGGGTTTGATTCCGAGTCGGGTCAAACCAATGACTTTAAAATTGGCATTCACTGCTTTCCTACTTGACGTTCAGCAGTAAAGGGACAATGTGGAGAACAAGCCGGCAAGTATACTTGTTGTGCCGTTGGAAAAGGCACTTAGCGGGATTCTCCTATCTTTGTGTGGTAGACAGATGGCTGGCAACTCCTAAGCGAGCTCGTATAGCGCATTGATCGCTTTCTCGTGATTGGAGGATAAATACGCAACTAAATAAAAATATAAAAAAACTCTGTTTCCCACGCGCTAAGTCGAGGAGATGGACCCCACCTCTCGCTATACTGTTCGATTGTCATACCGCGAGTCTAATGAAGATTTGATTCATTTCGATTGAGCTAGTGACGCGTTGCAGCAATTAATTGAGAACATCGCACTAAACGATTTTATTTCAATGATTCAGTTTATAAGCGGTACCGGTAACGTCTTTTATTTCCGGAGCAGCAACACAATACAGAAAATACGATAGCATAAATAACATATAACAATCGTACAAAAAAAAGGATGAGGCAGCAAAACGATAAACGTTATATACAATTCCTTTTACATCAATAAAAATTTATACAGAAGGAAGTTAAGTCAAATTGAAAATTTGATATAAAACCAATTCACAGAAGCAAAACTCAACCACCGTGAAGCAAAAGAGCGCTAGTAAATTCAGGATGAATGAAATAAATACAAAAATATAAAAGCAGGTACAAAATTAAAAAAGATGATACTACGCAGCGTTACGCAGCGTAAAAATATATATAATTTTTGTCCAAACAGTAAGAGCTACACTAACAACAAAACATAACCCTAGCTATAAAAACAAAACTTTAGTCATGAGTAAGAAACTTGCGATGATTTGAATAAGAAACGAAACGGAGCTATAAGCTACTGCAATAAGGAACCTCTTGAGGTAGTTTACATTCTCCACTGTTTGGATCACAAACAGTTCCAGCAGGACAACCAAATATGAATGGATCGTAATCTGCAGACTGTGACGAACAAACGAAGAATGAATGACAATCTCGGAATATCGCTTGACCAGGTTTAACTTGACTGCAATTAACATCTGAAAATCAAATCAAGTCGTTATAAAATCGTATTACATCAAAAAAATCCAACCGAACGATGTAACGAGTATAGCGCTGATCATTTCAGTGACTTAAAACACAGCTTGGCAGGATCCATCCCCGCAACTTTGCACCCGTGCAACACAGCTCCCAAAAACGTCGCAGTGGTGGGAAGCCGTTGACGACTGTGACCGGCCTGAGAATCGAACCCAAGACTTCTCACGCCGATAGCGATGTCTTTAGTCCTTCATCCAATGGGACAAAACATAAGCCAAAAGGTTAGAATATGAAAAATTGTTGGCGATAATCATCGATAACGTCAACTGTATTAACTCGAATTGTCTTATCAAAACACCAGCATCCGAATCACTATTTACCTGGATACAGCTCAACGACAGTAGATTGTGTGGTTGTTGAAATTTGGTTGCCATTTCCACTCGTTGTAGTTGTGGTTATGCTCGATTGTTTGCTCGTGGTTGGCGTTGAAACAGTTGGAATGTTGTTCCCATGTTTGATTGATACGTCAGAGCAGCCATAAAACTCTTCTTGTTGTCCCAATCCAATGCCTTGTTGTCCATTTTCTTCACCCCATGAGTTGCCTGTTGTCAAATGATAAGTTTGTTAAATAATATTTTCCAACTCCTGCATCGTCTAAGCAAGCAATAACAATATTATGCGTTCTTAGACCGACCGGTTGGCGTAGTCCTTAAACACATAGCTAACATGGGGGTAGGTCTGGTTTCGATTACCGAGCTGATCAAAGCGTATGCAGTGTCGCCATCGGCTTGACACCGCCGCAAAGTTTTTTTGGTGTTGTGTTTTCCTGTCACTAACTCGCGGGGACGGGCCCCGCTATGCGTTACACGCATCCATGTTTTCTGATTTGTCTACATGATGTATGTTGCGAGGGATTTTTACTATTTGAAACAAGTATAAATGACTAGACCACAAACATTTACTCACCAGTTCTGTATCTCCATTGCAACACGCATTGACCACAAGTGATGTCTTCGGGCAGACGAACTTTGAGATGATAAAATCCTTTAGCAGCGCTCGAATCTTCTGGGATGTGATACGTCGTCTCACCACTTTCATATGTCAGAAGATTTCTAAACAATCAAATATATATACTCTTATGAAAATGTCCCAAGCTGTGATGCAGATTCGATGTAAATTGATACTCACTGGTCAAGACATTCGTGGGTGATTGGAACATGAACATTGTTCCATGGACACAAACGAAACTCAAAATATCCTTTATGTGCTGCAGTTAACTCAACTGTAACGTCGATCATTTGTCCCTGTTCGTAGTTTCTAAAGCAAAACAAAACAGTAATTAACAAATCTTACACAATTTTGAATCATCTTTAGCTTTGTTTTAAACCTCAACTAACCTCGTGATAATTCCCTTTGCATATTTTCCACCAGCTTCATTTTCTTTCACAGCAGCTGTGTACGAATCGCCACAAACTCCACATTTTCCATCGTTGCTGATGTGAACCTGTAAACAAAATCGTAATTTAGCTTGGTTCAAAAATACATCACAAGCTCATTGCGTTGATAAGAGACGAAAATGAAATTGATAACTTACATCTCTTCCACCGCAGTTCAGTTCATTATCGTTGTAGTTTGCTTCAATAATATCACGGTATGGAATGAGCATGGGGTCGGTTTGTTTGTATCTGTGCATGCTTGATCTGCTCGGAGGTTCAAGTAATCGGCCATGACCTTGTACGGCGACGATCGTGCAAACAACTGCAAACAAAAAATCTTGGAAATTGCACCGAACATATTATTTAGTTCGACAAGAAACATGTTTTGCAACACGCAGCATAAAGCTAGAGACATTCAATGGCCAACTTACCGGTTAAGACAGTTGTCGATAATCTTGCGTTGATATTCATTTTATCTGAAAGTTTCTCTCTTGTTCAAGTTCTTGATCTCGTTATTGTTTCTCGACTGATACAATTTGGAAATGTGATGTGAATTTGATTGTTGTTCGATCTTATATAGAGATTGTTGGAGGACATAGGAGAAGAGATTTGTTTGCCAGATCTGTCGGTGTCCAACACATAACTTGCTTGGTGAGACGTCAGGCAATTAATTACCACTTCGTTTGTTGGCTGATTACGTAGGGAAAGTTTGCCAGCAGTCTAGTATTCCATTCTCCTATTAAACTGTCATCGATTCAGTAGAATGTCAAAGTGGCTAGGACAGTTTGATCACATTGTTTGTTGATCAAACATTACTGCAAACAAATGCGAACGCTTAACCTGTTTAGTATAAGCTTTAGTCTCCTTAAGTAGTGACATTGCTTTTGAAATTTTATTAGCACAGTAAACATTAAACTTGTAGGCTTAATGTTGTTGTCTTTGTGTTTATTTGTTTGCGCATGCAAACATCTCGCTGAGGTAGCTACGTAATCGGTGCAAGTGTCTGCGTAGTTTTGCATATTTTTTGTGTGTTTTAGCTCATTTTATTGTTTTTATTTCACATTTTGTGGTTTAATTCGAAAAGTTATTTTGCTCATGATTTAATCTATCTCTATCAGCTTTCGTCAGAAACACGTCATTAAAATGACGTCAACGACAGAAAGATGTGCGGCAATTCTTTTTAGAATCCAAGCACGGTATTTCATTTGCGAAGTATGAATCTGCAGCTCTTCTAGTTTATTCAAGAAAGCCCTCGCGGTATTTTCTCTGCATTTTTTGTGTGTTTGTTGGTGAACCTACATTACAATTCGTTCATACTTACCTTTTCTATTAAAAAAGTCTGTTAGTGTCATTTGAAGCAAACTTTGTGATGTAATCAAAGATAGTTTTAAAATGGAAATGTCTTCAATTCTGTTAAGACAGCATCGTCTATTTTTATTTCATTTAGACCAGGGATCTCCAAACTTTTAAACTTCAAGGGCCACATCAGCTTTCACACAGTAGTTAAAGGGCCAACCATGTATTCTGAATTAAAAAATAAATAAAAATCAAAACTTGAACGTTGTTACCATCTGTACATATCTACAACACATACCGGTATACCGAAAATCCGAATTATCATCTTCGTTTTTTCATCTACTATCAACTTTGTCCCTGCAGCTGCAACCAATGAATAATAACTAAGGTTATTTTCAAATTATATTGCACTGAAAATTTTACAAGTCAAGTCAAGTCAATTTATTCTCCAAAAACGCAGCAAAAAGACGACGTTCAAGTAAGTAATAGCAAAAGACGCAGAAGTCATCAAAGTCAGCTACACTTTGAACATTAGATCGTGCGTGATTAGCGACAGATACAAGACGTGTTCGGTAGGAAATTTAAGAGCAAAAAATACTATTAAAGTAAAGATTTGACTGTTGACACGGTTACTCTCAAACAAAATTATTGCTGTAAAATTAATATAACCAGCGACAGACCAGCATATTGCAGTAGCCTTTTGATAAACATTAAACTAATTCTGAAAAAGTTTGGTCATAAGCACGTAAGACCTTCGCGAAAAAAGACAAAATACATGGGCAAAAAGGGAGGAGGAGGTATTGAAATTTTAGTATGTTGCAGCCAACATTACATTAGGGCACAGCAAAAAAAAACACGATTTATTGAAATTACGTGGCAATAGAGTCTTAAACACATGGGTTAAAGTGAATTTAATTCACCCAAAACACAGTGTAGCTAAAACTACAGCAGATTGTTTATTCTAGAAGCGTATTTTTTCAGGGCATACATTTTAAAAGTCTTTTTAAACTTAAAAAATGAAGCTTGTTTTTGTTCTATAGATAATTTACTCCATATTTCTAAAGCTTGATGTTCTGTCATTTTTTTCTTCCATTCAGAACGAGAATAAGTGTGGAAAAAATCTTTTTTGCTTTTTTGACGTGTATAATGATGATGAATAGAATCCAAAATAGTAAAGTAACTGTTAAAATAATTTGGCAGCATATTGTTACTGAATCTAAATAAAAATTTGGCATACTCCATATCAATCATGTCATCTAATTTTAAAACTCTAAACTCAAAATATAAAACATTTACAGAAAAGCGACTTGGGCGGAATAAACTAGCTCGTAAAAAACGGTTTTGAAGAGTTTTAATTTTATAAAGTAGGTGTTTTGATGCTCTTCCCAATTTATTAATGAATATTGTAAGACCGAATGAAACATACTGTAATAAATTAGTTTTAGAGTAGAGAGGAGAACGTAATGCCTGAGTTTAAAAATCATGCCTCAAGCTCTAGAGAGTTTTATGCCAATTTGCTCTATATGTGGTTGCCATGTGAGCTTGTTGTCTAAAATAACTCCAAGATATTTGACGCTATTAGTTAGAGGAATATTATTATGGTTAACCATCACTTCAAAATTTGTTGAATTTTGAGGGGTAATTGAGGGGGACTGCGAAGTGAGCTTGCGCTCTTCGAGTCAGCAGCCACCTGGTATGTATGTCAAATGCGATCGTCTCCAGCCGCGAATCGAACCAGTCACGTAGGATCTGTAACCTGCCCGCGGTACGGCTTGGTCATGTCGCTGACATGGATAACTGACATGAACCAATGAGATAGAAAAGGAGAAAAAAAAAGAACGAAGAGAAGATCTCTTCTATCTGGTTAGTCGCAGCAGTAGGGCTAGATAGAGATGAAAGCGGTTAAAAAATCTTCTGTGCTACGCCACGCTTAAATCCAATTTTTTTTAAGAAATACAGGCGCTAATTTTCCCTCGATAAAAAGTAAGATGTCCATTTTCTATGCGATTACGAGACTGCGAATTCCCCGCCAGTGAAAATCATCTGTTCTTGTGTCGTTTAGCGACGTAACATGGGCAGGTTTTTGTGAACTTTGCTAGCAGAGCTGCTATGGTGATTTTCAAGCATAGTGTAATATATTTGTCAGCACGCAGTTGTACAATCCACAGTACATTCCTGTACCGCGTATATGCGCTCAGTTGAAGGCATTTGTAAAAGGTTTCGGCCGGCCGGGTAGAAAGGACTGGCGAGCAGGTTCTGGCCAGCTGGCCGTAGCTTGGAGACTCGTGAGCTGTGTTTTGATGGAAAAATGAGCTTTCTTGTATTTTGGTTGCACAGCTTAAGCTACTTTTTTACGGAAAAAAAATGCAATGTTTGTGAACTCGATGTTTATCCAAACGGATAAAAGGGGTTCTACTAAACACCGCAAAGGACTAAAACACCGCAAGGGACGACAAGGGACTTCAAATTGATGTGCTAAACACCGCAAAGAGCGAAAGAGGACTTGATAATCCTAATCCTAACCCAACTCTAATTCTATTCTAACCCTAACCTAACCTAATCCTGACCCAACCCTCACCTAGCCCTGACCCAACCCTCACCTAACGCTGGCCTAACCCTCACCTAACCCTAATTTAACCCTGACCTAACCCTAACCTAACCCTAACCTAGCCCTAACCTAACCCTAACCTAACCTAACCTAACCTAACCTAACCCTAACCTAACCCTAACCTAACCTAACCTAACCCTAACCTAACCCTAACCTAACCCTAACCTAACCCTAACCTAACCCTAACCTAACCCTAACCTAACCCTAACCTAACCCTAACCTAACCCTAACCTAACCCTAACCTAACCTAACCCTAACCTAACCCTAACCTAACCTAATTTAAAGTCCTTTGTCGTTCTTTTATGGCGTTTAGTAAGTCATTTGTCGTCCTTTGCGGTGTTTCAATCCTTTACGGTGTTTAGTAAGACTGGGATAAATGCGTTTGCTTTGTAGTGAGAAGATTCGTTTCCACACTTTTTCACATAAACATTCAAAGTAATGGTCGCCAGATTGGAGACCAAAGTAAACTAATGAAAAATCAAGTCTTCATTCTACTAGCGGTATTACGCTAAGCGTGTAACGACTGGCTGGGACGATCTCCGCAGCTTAGCGCCTGGTCAATTAATTTACCGAAGAGACTTCATAGCGGTAGTGAACTGTTGGCGACACTGCGTGCGATTTCAAAAGGCTGGAAATCGAACCCCAGACCTCCAGCACCGTCATGTAGGCCTATGAAAATTACTGAAATTTCTTGACAGTGAATATAATTTCCTATTGCGATCCTCATAAATTTGAGCATGGCTGATGAGTTAAAGTGGCCCAATTACATAACATGGAAAAAGCTACATCAAAAAATTTGAAACAAAAAATGATTGTGACGTCATGACTACGAAATGTCTTTTCTTTAAAGCCGACAGGTCAAACAACACTGGAAAAATTTAAATTAAAATTAACAAAAAAAAACAACTAGGCAACTTCATACAAAATCACGCAAAAATCGAACCGATTATTTCGTAGTCACCGTGCTTCAGTGTTAGTACAGTGTACACAAACAGATACCTATACATCGTTACGTCTACCAAGTTCAATGTTTACTGTGCTAATAAAACATCAACGTGGTGTCGAGATTTTACGAAATAAGGGCAATGCTAAACCGCATGCGTATTTGTTTACTATGTTGTTTGATCAACAAACAATGTGATCAAACAATCCTAACCACATTGACCTTCTACTGAATCGATGACAGTTTAACAGAAGAATGGAATACTAGACTGCTGGCAAAGTTTCCCTGCGTAGTCAGCCAACAAACAAGTGGCAATTAATTGCCTGACGTCTAACCAAGCAAGTTATGTGTTGGACACCGACAGATCTGGCAAACAAATCTCTTCTCCTATGTCCTCCAACAATCCCTATATAAGATCGAACAACAATCACATTCACATCACATTTCCAAATCGCATCAATCGAGAAACGATAACGAATTAAAAAACTTGAGCAAGAGAGAAACTTTCAGATAAAATGAATATCAACGCAAGATTATCGACAACTGTCTTAACCGGTAAGTTGGCCATTGAATGTTTCTGGCATTATGCTGCGTGTTGTTAAACATTTTATTTGTTAAACTGAATATTTAACATTGCTTATTTGCAGTTGTTTACACGATCGTCGCCGTACAAGGTCATGGCCGATTACTTGAACCTCCGAGCAGATCAAGCATGCACAGATACAAACAAACCGACCCCATGCTCATTCCATATCGTGATATTATTGAAGCAAACTACAACGATAATGAACTGAACTGTGGTGGAAGAGATGTAAGTTGTCAAATTTCATTTTCACCTCTTATCAACGTAATGAGCTTGCGATGTATTTCCGAACCAATCTAAACTATGATTTTGTTTGCAGGTTCACATCAGCAACAATGGAAAATGTGGAGTTTGTGGTGATCCGTACACAGCTGCTGTGAAAGAAAATGAAGCTGGTGGAAAATATGCAAAGGGAATTATCACGAGGTTAGTTGACGTTTTAAACAAATCATAACTCAAAACCTGAATAAAACAAATTTCTATTACTAAAAAATGAACTTGAATCTAACTCACTAAGATCTTCGGCTAAAATCAATCGTAATCCAAATATCTGATCACGAGTGGGATTCAAACCTTGTCCGCACCGACCAGTGGCGTGTCACCTACCCAATGGTAGCGGCACGTCTTTGCTGGAAACACGGCCTTAACCGCTTGGCCATCATAATTTGATGCCGTAGAAGCCGAAGTTTCGTGTGTACCTTCAGGACTAATTATTATTCATCATCCCAGTATATGCAACCAACCCCTTCGTTACTTATTAGACTAATTATCCTTTTGGATTAAGAATGAAATGGAACAGTAGATATCTAATAAGGTCGAAACAGTGACTGTCAAGAGATTGAGTATTTACTGTAGATATATATTTAGTCAAATTGCGGTGAGTAAATATAAGAGTTTTTGGCTGTTTATTTTATGTTTTAACTTGCTCTGAGTAAATATACTGTATGTCTACTATTCAATTGTACTATTTAATCTGGAATCTTTGTATATTCGTTTCTCCCTGTCTTATATCTGCAATTATCATTTTGTTTTACTTCAGAAACTACGAACAGGGACAAATGATCGACGTTACAGTTGAGCTAACTGCAGCACATAAAGGATATTTTGAATTTCGTTTGTGTCCATGGAACAATGTTCATGTTCCAATCACCCACGAATGTCTTGACCAGTGAGTATCAATTTACATCGAATCAGCATCACAGCTTGGGACATTTTCATAAGAGTATATATATTTGATTGTTTAGAAATCTTCTGACATATGAAAGTGGTGAGACGACGTATCACATCCCAGAAGATTCGAGCGCTGCTAAAGGATTTTATCATCTCAAAGTTCGTCTGCCCGAAGACATCACTTGTGGTCAATGCGTGTTGCAATGGAGATACAGAACTGGTGAGAAAAATGTTGGTTATAGGTTTGGTAACTAGGACTTTTTCAAACAGTAAAAATTCATCGCAAGATACATGTAAGCTCATCAGAAAACTATGATTCTTTTAATAGGTGTGTTTTAAACATAAAAAAAAGCTTAATGCAAACATTCTTCACAAATGCTTTTAAATGGTTTGAAACGGCATTTTGAAGCTCATGATACAAGAAATGTGCAGATGATACTAATGTCCTGTCGGTAAGCATTGTTATTCCTTCACGTATCATTCATTGATACCCATCAACGTGTTTTTATTGTAACAGCTTGCATACACGTTGCATGAATTGAAAAATATTGTTTTACAAACTTATGATTTGACAACAGGCAACTCATGGGGTGAAGAAAATGGACAACAAGGCATTGGATTGGGACAGCAAGAAGAGTTTTATGGCTGCTCTGACGTATCAATCAAACATGGTAACAACATTCCAACTGTTTCAACGCCAACCACGAGCAAACAATCGAGCACAACCACAACTACAACGAGTGGAAATGGCAACCAAATTTCAACAACCACACAATCTACTGATGTCGAGTTGTATCCAGGTAAACATCTGAATAATAGGACAGTTACTGATGATCAGAATTAATATCGGTGTCATGAAGGTTAAAATAATGATAATTTTGGTTGATAATACTGTGTTGGCCTCGACTACCGGGTCGGTCAAATTGCATACACAGTTGCCAATGGCTCACCACCACTGCGACGTTTCTTCGAAGCTGTGTTATCGAGGCATTAAGTCATGGTGATGAGCTCAGCCACGCGTTTTCTCGCATCGGCGTAATACTGCGAGTACAATGAAGATTTGATTTTTGTTTTTGATGTAATACATTTGCTACGACTTGACTTGAACGACCGGTTAGCTCAGTTGCTAAGCGCACGCTATCGGAGCGGGAGGTCTGAGGTTCGATTTCGGGCCGGTTAAATCGGCACAGTGTCGCCAACGGCTCGACACCGTTGCGACGTTTATGCGGAGCTGTGTAGCCCAGGCGCTAAGCCGCGGAAATGGGCCCCGCCACTCGTCATACGCTTCGGCGTACTACGGCGAGTACAATTTTGATTTGATTTTGACGACTTGATTTGTTTTTCAGATGTTGATTGCAGTCAAGTTAAACCCGGTCAAGCGATATTCCGAGATTGTCATTCGTTTTTCGTTTGTTCGTCACAATCAGCAGATTACGATCCATTCATATTTGGTTGTCCTGCTGGAACTGTTTGTGATCCAAACAGTGGAGAATGTAAACTACCTCAAGATGTTCCTTATTGTTTCAATTAATCTGTGATTACACATTTACTTACAATATTTATTCAACTTAAGTTGTTCTTTATTGTGGTTTCTAACCGATTATTTTTGTGGTGGTACTTATTTCTTGATATTTGGAAAATAATACTTTTGTATTTTTATTTACTTTTTTTGCTAATGTTACCGTACACTACGCAGCGTTCTTTCATTGCTTTTATGCTTTTTTATTTTTTGTTGTTGCATATACTATTTATCGGTTGGCCTACCGATCACGGTGTATTACTGATTATTAGTATTTAAAACTTAGATAATTATGTTTCAACTCGCATTACTTAACTTAAATCGCAGTTTCAGTGAACAAATATAATTGTGTTTGGTGAAGTATAAATTTATCTTTTAGCAGTTTAAAATATATTTACTGTATTTTCATTGAACATTTTCTGTCCTAACGCAAGAATATGAAAGGGCAGTGCCTACATTATGAATGCACTTGGAATGCATGCATCGGCACGCGTGCCAAGGGTTGCCCATCCCTGGGCTATAATTTGTGTGCTGGGCATAAATGGAAGGCAATTTAGAAAGCAACTGGGAGTGCTACAGCACAAAACAATTAATTAACTTACAGAACTGGACGCAACAACTAATGCATGCTTAAATTACATTACATTTTAAACAAAATCCAAAATACAGAATTCCCCAGTGGTGGGATTCAAATTTTTCGTCAGCCGGTTCCATTACAAAAGTTATATATTATCAGCCAGTTCTGTTTCAACTAATGGTACAAGTATAAGCAGTAATGCTAACCGGTTCGCTGTTCTAGTAAAATTCCCTGAGACAGTTCTATGGAACCGGTGCGAGCCGGCTGAATCCCACCACTGGAATTTCCCCCTTGCAAATGCAAAATTTCCCCTGGTGGGCAATTCCCCCCGGTTGAGAACCCCTGGCCTAAACAATGTGTGCTTGCACCCGCTGTCCCGTACCTTTACCTTTACAATTCTTGCTTAGTAACAGCTAAACTGATTGTCAGGATGCACGTTATTGACCTACTTCAGTATAATTCAGATTTTGTACTAAGCGACGAAAAATTATAAACCTTACCCAGATTTTCCAAAAATACCTCCAAGAAATATTTAGTTGAAAATAATAAGTGCGCTAAAGACCACAGGTAGACCGGCCAGATAAAAGAATAAACACCGTGTACTCTACTGCAATGTTTCCGGTACAAATGAAACAAAAAAATATCAGGACAACCTTGCAATTTAGAAGAGAATATAGTAATTTCTTCATGCAAGTATTTGTAACTTGTTCTGTTTCGGTTTCATTTTTTTCTGTTTTCTATGCCAAATATCTGGTTCGCATTCTCATAACAGCGTTGTCACTCTCCATACTGTTTCTGTTCTGTTATTCCTTCATACTATACACCATGCATGCTTCCAGACAATAACTTATTTTGTCCAAATACGACCAAACCCTAATGAAAGATTTAGACTCCCGTCGGAAAATTTTGAGCGAATGGTGTAGTTATGCTTGTGAGCTAGCAATGCAAGTTCGTTAGTTCGCCGCCCTGGTGTTTTACGGCAGCGGTCCCCAACCTTTTTTCTTTCGCGGACCAGTCTCGGAATGAAAGCAGTCTTGCGGACCGGGCGCGACCCGCAATACACAAACAAATGTTTGCCGTTTTGATACCTAGGCTATGTCTGCTTAAAGTCTAACTTTTTAATTGCGACTTAAACACGTCTTTTTCTTCAAGTAGCTTTTTGATCACGCTTTTAGTACACGCAAAAATGATAAACAAGACAATTCAAGTAAATCAAATCTTCATTATACCGCGGAATTAAGCCGAAGCGTGTTACGAGTGACGGACCCACCTCCACGGCTGAGCTACGCATCTCCGAAGAAACGTCGCAGCGGTGTCGAGCCGTTGGCAAAAACACGATAAAAGGTTATTTTCGTTATCATTTTATCAATGAGATCCTGGGGTTGTTTGTTGGCAGTAAGATTATTTCAACGAGGGGCAATTTTTGATAAAGAGACACGTAAGGTGTTGGTTACTATTAGTAGTTGCTTGTAAACAAAATTTATCAAATGGATGTGCGAAACTGTCGCATTTATTATTTTGCAATCAATATGTGCTATGCCTGTAGGGTTGTTTGTTAACTCATGCAGTTCGCCGCCAGTTTGACTGGGCGTTTTTGCGACTCAGTTGCTACTTTTTCGCGACCCAGCGGTTGGGGACCTCTGTTCTACAGTAGTAGCGTTGTGGTCACATGGCTGAGTTTGTGTAACTGTTTCTTGTCAATAGAGAATGGAATTGAGCAGAACAAGACTCAAAATTGGCTGTACGCTCAAGACTTGAGAAGTTGCTTTTTAGTACGCCATGCAGTGACTAAACATTATGCATGATTAGGTTCAAGGCTGGATTTAGACAATGAGAGGCGGTAAGCTATTTGATCAACGAGGCCCTAGTGAGCAACGAACAGACTCATCTCTATGCAGTGGCGTAGCGAGAAATTTAAAACAGGGGGGCCATAATTCCCACTAATTTTTTCCAGCGTATTGTTTTTCGGCAGAACTAATTTGAAGCTGATTAAGACACAGAAAAGGCTCTAGGGGGGTCCGGGGGCATGCTAGTAGTTGTAGATGCGCCATTTCAGACCAAAAGTGGTGAGCAAATTGGTGAGCCGGAAAATGACGTCATACGTCGTGACCAACCTACGCGTCGGCGTATCTAAAAAAGCGATGTATTTCCGTTCTTTTAGAGATTACGTAGTTCAGTAATTTGTGGTAATATGGAATATTTAGTTTAGTTGACAATGTACTTGCAAATTTAATTGCATTGACATAATTGCTTGTTTACTAATTGACATAATTTGATTTCATCAGTCTTTATTCAGTTATGTAAATTGCTTTCATTTTTAACGTTTTTAAGTTTGGAAATTGCAAGTTTGCATTCAAACCCAAATTATTACATTAATTTGCAACACGAATTCCTTTCACATGTTAATTTGTTTTATTATTTTCTTTTATTTAAAAGCGTTTTTTATTACGAAATAAGTTATGTAAAGATTTAATTACTTCTAAAATTTTTGTTACAGTATTAAATTTTATGCAATAAAAAATTCAATAGTTTTTTTTTTCAATTTTTATTTTATGACGAAAGAAATATTTTTGTTACAGTATTGCAATTAAAAATTTAATATTTTTTTTTTTGAATTTTTATTTTATGATGAAAGAAATATTTTTGTTACAGTATTGCAATTAAAAATTTAATAGTTTTTTTTTTTGAATTTTTATTTTATGATGAAAGAAATATTTTTGTTACAGTATTACAATTAAAAATTTAATAGTTTTTTTTTTGAATTTTTATTTTATGATGAAAGAAGTATTTTTGTTACAGATTGCAATTAAAATTTTAAAAGTAATTAAATCTTTATGTAATTTATTTTATAATAAAAATACTTTTAAATAAAAAATTAATAGGTTAAAGGAATGTAACAAAAATTTCCTAAGTTATTGAACTGGTAAATATTTCTTTATAAAATATGAACATATTTATTCATGCTGCGTTTCTGGTGCGCTGGAAAGTGCTCGGCAGGTTGGTAGGATCAGGCTTGAGCAAATTATACAATTACGGGAAATGGTTGCTTCCAGTAACAAAAGGGCTCAATTATGTCAATGCAATTAAATTTGCAAGTACATTGTCAACTAAACTAAATATTCCATATTACCACAAATTACTGAACTACGTAATCTCTAAAAGAACGGAAATACATCGCTTTTTTAGATACGCCGACGCGTAGGTTGGTCACGACGTATGACGTCATTTTCCGGCTCACCAATTTGCTCACCACTTTTGGTCTGAAATGGCGCATCTATGATCTATAACTACTCATGCTCCTCCGCAAAATATTTAAAAATCTACATGCTGTAATTGTTATTTTAGTGCTTTTTGAATAATTTTTACGCAAATTTTGTTAAAATTTTTGGACATTAATTCTGAGTGCTCCTCCAAATATGATGCATTTTGTTTGCACGTTGTCGATGTACGTGATAAAAGCGTAAGGCCTATTGCCATGGAAGAGGTTCGAAATTATGGAAAAACATTTTTGAAAATGGCTGTTGGGAAGATGCATACCCCTTATCCTACCCACCTGGCCAAGATACAAAAACCACCAAAAGAGTCTGGTATATTTTAGTCACTTGGCCCCTATAATTTTGTTCTTTTTTACTAAAAAGCGGGGCAAAAGGGTTGGGGCATGTCACAATGCCCCTTTCCCTAAATACGCTCGTGTGTCTACCTTTTTGCCAATAAAGGTCTTGATAGTCGATTTCCAAAAAAAGGGTCTTGATAAAAGGAAGGTCTTCGTTGTTCGTGACGAGGCCCTAGGCTTCAGCCTGGCTAGCCTATTGGAAAATCCGGCCCTGATTAGGTTGTTAGTTTCACTGAGATGGGATGTACTGCACTGCCAAATGATGACTAAATATTATTGAGAAATGATAATCAGTTGAGTTAATAGGCGATAAAATGAACATTTGTACAAGATCAGCGAATCACCGTATGGCTGACATTAGTGTAAACTGCGTAAGTGCCTTTACTGGATTGTGAACTTGTTCAAAAAAGTTGTAGGCTGCAGGAACCAGAAGGACTTAGAGGTATTCTGCTTCCTGGACCAAACAACAAAAATAAAAGGAAAGCTTGCGCGATAAACAAAAACATTAAGTTGACATTTATTGTGGCTTTACTTTTCCTCCATCAGCTATTTTTGTCCCCTGCTTATTATAGTCCAAAGTATGCAATGTGCATTTGCTACGCATTTCTCGGAGAGGCCAAGCGAATCCAAAAAGACCCGATGATAAATTTAGTTCATACCCCGTCAACAAGATCACGTTCGATGGTCTTCAATATCTTTAATGAAATTTCAAATTATCGAATAGGTAGTTTTCCTTTGTCACTTTCACTACGTTGTTGACAGGTCAGTATGATGAACAAAGCTCCGTAGCTTTTAGCCCAACTGAGTGAATGTGGCAGGTTGGTGCAGTAGGTAAAAACATCGCTACTAGTGCGGAAGGAATGAGCTTCCATTTCCAGTCCGATCAAATCGGACACGGTGTTTGCAGTTGTTCTTCGAAGGTGTGTTGTCAATGCACTAAGCAGCAGAGATGGACCCCGCCCCTTGTTACACATTTCGGCTTATTACAGCAAGTGTAATGAAGATTTTTTTTTTGATAAACGGTCATATTAACAGATTAAATAAGCAAAACAACTCATTATGGTCAGAGATGAGCATTTATCGAGATAATTTATTGACGATAATAATTTATTACCGATTATTGCAATTGCTCAAAATTACGTTGATTTGGCGATTACCGATATCGCTTTTGTAATAAATTTTTGTTACCGCAGATAGATTATCGCGATAAACGACTCATTATGCACACAGAGTTCAAAGTTAGTGAGTTGACGCTATGGAAAAAAAGTACACGGTGTCCGTAGTCTTGTTACAATGCAAAAACTCTGTTTTTGTTTTATTTGATGCAACGGCAGAGTCTGTGAACCGCTCTCTTTTCTCGAAAAATCTACTGTAGAAAAGCATTTTTGCAATTTGATTGTCAAAAAAAAACTTCGTCCAACACATTGAAACTTTACCGCAATATTTATCGGAAATAAGTTATCGATATCGCTTTAAAAAATTGAAATTTGTCGATTATATCGGTAGCGATCAGGGCTACTTAAAATTATTGATTATCGTTATCGCTTTAGTTTAGGATAGCTTATCCTGCCCATCACTGATTATGGTCTCGCAAGGGTGGTACATGTATTTTCAAAAAGCAATTCTAGTGTTGATATTTCAAAAAACTTGCATGAGCATTGAATTGAATGAAACAATTGCAAAGTAAGAGCTGTTTCAACAAATGGTTTTAAACAGCTATTGCCGTAAGACAAGCCACTTTTCAAATTCCAAGCAGCAAAGTAGCAATCTTGCAAAAAGAGTTTGGCATTGGCAATTATAGTTGTGTTACCAAAAACGATGTAAAACCACTGTTGGAAACAGACTACTGTAAAACAAAAGCTGGTGTCTCGCTGTTAACTTTTTCGGTCCGTATTGCAAACACAACTTGAATATTACTGTGACTGCTTTCATTTTTTTCTATCGATTTATTCACTTGTTTAGGCTGCTGCTGCTTATTCGAATGCAATAATATAAGAATATCATTTACTATTAAGCGTATGATTCAGAGCTGGAACGAGGACCGAGCCTACCGAGACGAGACATTAGAGCTTCGAGACCGAGACGAGATATCATAGCTTCGAGACCGAGACGAGACTTTAAAGTTACGAGACACGAGACGAGACACGAGACTTCATAAGCCAAAAATTAGAAAATATAAAAACAATAGTAATACACTGGAGTATGGGCTCTACTATGCCAAGTTATTGAAATAACTTTATAGCAAAATGACATTGGCAAAAACAAATGAAGTAATGAAGCCGTCGCGGTTATGAACCGATGTAGCCTATTATAAATTTGCTATTGGTCATACCCTTTTAACGATTACAATAAATGATTTAACGAGTTCACCATAATAACAACGAAACAGCTTATTATCACAGAAGATTTAAGTCCTTGTAGCTTGCAAGGCAAGCAATACCTCTCGCAGACGATTACACGCCCAAATATTCTTTTTTAATCTAACGAAAAAGATGTCAAGAAAACTTTAAACAAAAGGTCATTGGTAGGCTATGTTGGTCTAGACCAGGGATGTCGGCATTGCAGCCCACTATCTTCTGTTAAAACAATTTTTTAGCAAGTTTATCAAGTATTGAGCAAGAGAGTGCTCATGAAATTTAATCAAAATTCTTTATATTTGATAAATAATAAATTAATTAACACAAACATTTTATAGTCATTGTGACACCATGCATTTTTGAAAATCTATCTGGTTAATAACTTTCTCATAAAAAGAGCTAGCTCAAATCTGGAAGCACTTCCCAAGTCGGTAACCAAATATCCTGCAACTGTAATAATCCCTGCACTTTTTTTCGATTTGAAGCTTTTTTGGGCCTGGACCACTTTGAATAATCTTTTGATAGCTGTTGCAAACCAGACGCGAATAGCATCTTTCATAGGGAACAAATTTGTAGAAATCTTAATTTTATGACATATGACACGATACTCTCTTGAAAATTTTTTGCTTTGATACACCGTTTGCCCATAAAAAATATATTAATTTTTTTAGACGTGGCTAGTGGTCGTTATGTCTTCAAGAGAAGGCCATATTGTTAAAAGTTAAAACTAAATTGACATTATTGGATTAATTATTACATTAATTAATTATATTAATGGATTTTTAAATTTTCTTTGTTGTTAAAAAAGATGCATTTTCAACAAAATGCGGCTCAGTACAAGGCCTACCTATCAATGGTAAATTTTTTTTTCTTAGAACTATAATATGAAATATTGGAATTCTGGTAGCTTTGCGGCCCAGTTAAATATATAATTTTGCAATTGGTCCCTAATAAAGTAAAAGGTTAGGCATCCCTGATCTAGAGTAGATTACCATCGAATGCATGTGCTTAGTGGTTGAAATAGACCAGTTTTCATATATGCCGCTCACAAAAAGACAGCAAAAGCCTACAATTCTGCAGGCCTGAACAACAAAGCAAAATGGTCTAAACAAAATGTGGCCAAATGTTTTTGCAAAGTGCGAAATCACGCACAATGTTTTACTTTGAATACATCGGGTAAGTACCATTGTTGCTTCCGTATCAAAGACTTGAATGCTGTTTCAAATCCAAAATTTTTTCATGCCTCGATCGAGACTTGACCATTTCTCGAGACTTTTAAGGTCCGAGACCGAGACGAGACATTGGCATAGCGAGACCGAGACACGTCTCGAGACATCCAGCTCCAGTGGCGTACGGTGAGCATTTTTTATAGGTGTGCTCCTCTACAATATTTGCTGCCGCATGCAGCCATTTATTAAACAAATGTGTGGAAGTACTCGAAAGTTCAATGCAAATACGCGAACCAACATCAAGCACCTTTTCAAGCAGCCTAATTTGCTACTTAATATATTTAATTTTGGTGTCGGCTTTTTAGCTTTTGCTATTTCCAATTTTTCGTCGTAATTTCTGCTACAAAACCCCTTTTCATTCATACCGTCAACACTTACTTCCATTCCACTAATTTAACCTACAACTTGCATTTGACCGACAACTTTAAAATGTATATATTGACCGCCACACTTTCAAAAATCACAAGCAATTACCGTACTCGCAACCGCATCCAAATACGATGTAGAATACAATTGAAAAGGTCTGGCTTGCTTGCGTTGAACGATACCTGTTGAACCTGCCCTAAGAGAGAGCCATTGCATCATTCTTCTGCGATGAAAAAAGCAATTTGCTGTGGCGTGATTGAGCATGTATTGTGACGTTGCGTCTGGGTTCAACTTTCAAACAGGACATTTTTGCATTTATATCGTGTGGAAAAAAAAATGCAAAAAAATGTTGGACAAGCAAAACCTTGTTGGACAAGGTTAAAAGTGCAGATATTTGTGAATCTCTAAACATCGAAGCGCTGCTTCTCCGACTAGAAAGATCGCAACTGCGTTGGTATGGACATGTCACACGAATGTCCCAGGAAAGAACAGCCAAAAACTGCTCTGTTCAACACCGATTGGTCGAAGGCCTAGAGGCCGTCCCAGAACTCGATGGCGAGATTACGTAGAAGATCTTAGTTGGTCTCGCCTTGGCATCCCAGCAGAGCATCTATCCTTTGTTGCAGAGGATCGAGATGCTTGGAGGCGCTAACTCGAGCTGCTGCCCCCGCGACCCCCCATGAATAAGCGTGTCCAGAAAATTGATTGATTGATATCGTGTGGAAAGAGAAAAAGTCACTCTCCGCTACATAATATGAATCAGAATACAATGAAGAAGGTCTGGCTCGCTTGTGTTCAACGATATCTGTTGAACCTACCATACAAGAGAATGTTTGCGTCATCGGTCAGCGTTGAAAAAAAAAGCAATTTGTCGTTCATCCAAGCAAAAAGAACTCAGATTGCGCTGATATTACAAAGATTAAAGACGAGAAAATCCAAATATTTTAGTTAAATGTAATTAACGTGTGCGCCCGAAATATCGCAAGGTGTGCGCTGAACACCTTGAACCTCCGGAGAATACGCCCCTGTCCAGCTCTGGTATGATTATCATAACCACGTAAACGTAAGTCAACAAATAAAAACAAAAGTATTATATTAAGTACCAATACAAAAATACATAGAAAAACACAGATAAAATAGACCTTACGCAGCAGAAATGATGTTACCAATTAATAAGCAAAATTTTTAATTCAGAGCAAATGGGTAAAAATTTGAATGCGACAACACCAGGTACAAAACGCCGCAGAAAAACACGCACTAAAATAAGCAATAATAGGCTAAAACTAAATCCATTTTAAATAGACATGATTGTAAATGTAACACAACAGCAGTATATATTTTCCAAAAAAATAAAAATGTGAACTTCAGAATCACAAGTTAAGAACAATAAGGAACATCTTGAGGTAGTTTACATTCTCCACTGTTTGGATCACAAACAGTTCCAGCAGGACAACCAAATATGAATGGACCGTAATCTGCTGATTGTGACGAACAAACGAAGAATGAATGACAATCTCGGAATATCGCTTGACCAGGTTTAACTTGACTGCAATCAACATCTGAAAATATAAACCAAGTTGTTAGAAGATGAACTATCGCTGCGGTAATCACCAATGAAACTGGCCGGTTGAAGATGTGGTTAAAGACATTGCTGTAAGGACGGGAGGTCTGGGATTCGATTCCCGGGTCGTCAAATGAAACAACTTGCACAGTGTAGCCAATAGCCACCGCTACGACGTTTTGGTGGTGCGCCAAGGCGTAAAGCCGCTGTGATGGGCCCCGCCAGTCGTTACACGCTTCGCAATAATGCTGCTAGTATAATGAAGATTTCATTATTTTAAATTGATTACCAACAACAAAATTGATATTAACTCGAATTGTTCAACAAAACACCAGCAATCGAATCAATATTTACCTGGATACAACTCGACGCCAGTAAATTGCGTAGTTGTTGAAGTTTGGTTGCCATGTTCACTCATTGTAGTTGTGGTTGTGCTCGACTTATTGCTCGTGGTTGGCGTTGAAACAGTTGGAATGTTGTTCCCATGTTTAATGGATACGTCGGAGCAGCCATAAAACTCTTCTTGTTGTCCAAATCCAATGCCTTGTTGTCCATTTTCTTCACCCCATGAATTGCCTGTTGTTGAACGATAACTTTATTAAATAATGTTTTGCAATTCATGCAAAGTATCAGCAATCCAAAAATTTTACGTAGATTGGCCGGCTTGCAGGCTTAGTGGTTAATTACATCGTTAACGGTGCAGGAGGTCTAGGTTTCGATTACCGGGCCGCTCAAGTCAGACACACTGCCACCGCCGCCGCGACTTTTTTCCAGAGCTGCCCGGACGTAGTGAAAAATGTTTCCGGACTGCCCGGAGGTTGTGAAAATGTTTCCAACATCCTTGCTTCAAACTCGCTAATTCACGAAGTTGAAATTTTCTGCATTATTGTAAGATGTGCATAACGACGAATTTGTAGCCTAAACTACTCTTGAAAACAAGTTCTAGTAACTAAACCTTTAACCAACAGTTTTCTCACCAGTTCTGTATCTCCATTGCAACACGCATTGACCACAAGTGATGTCTTCGGGCAGACGAACTTTGAGATGATAAAATCCTTTAGCAGCGCTCGAATCTTCTGGGATGTGATACGTCGTCTCACCACTTTCATATGTCAGGAGGTTTCTAAACAATCAAATATACATTTATGAAAATGTCCCAAGCTGTGATGCAGATTCGATGTAAATTGATACTCACTGGTCAAGACATTCGTGGGTGACCGGAACATGAATATTGTTCCATGGACACAAACGAAACTCAAAATATCCTTTATGTGCTGCAGTTAACTCAACTGTAACGTCGATCATTTGTCCCTGTTCGTAGTTTCTAAAGCAAAACAAAACAGTGATTAACAAATCTTGCACAACTTTGAATTAAGATTGGCTTTGTTTTAAACGTCAACTCACCTCGTGATAATTCCCTTTGCATATTTTCCACCAGCTTCATTTTCTTTCACAGCAGCTGTGTACGAATCGCCACAAACTCCACATTTTCCATTGTTGCTGATGTGAACCTGCAAACAAAATCGTAGTTTAGCTTGGTTTGGTAATACATCGCTAGCTCAAATAGGTTGATTTTATTTTTAAATTAAAAAATAACATGCTTCTATCATCATTTAGTAATTACTTTATAGATCTCAACAAAGTACATAAACACAACACTAGACAAAAATCAATTGGCAGTTATTATCATCATTCTTTCAATAGCGAGTTTGGGAAGAAAAAATTACAGCACATCTGCTTACAGGAGTGGGAAACTATTCCTCTTGCTCAAAAAGAGTGCTCTTTTTCTAGATTTAAAAATAACTATAAAGCAGTTTTATTTGAGCAGTACTCCCAAAATCTTGTGTAACTTCATCAATTATCTTAATTGCCTGCTAATTTCAAGCACAGTGAAATTATCCAGTGAGTGTAACAACTAATTTTTAAACTCATTTATTGTTAAGAAACGTTCTAGCTAAATTTGAATTATATTTGTAGGAAAATTGTCCGCCGAAAATTTCACTTGTTGGTACAGACGAATGTGTAAACTGGGTTACATTGTAAATATTGTTTTGTTTTTTTGTGCCTGTGCTGACATTTTTTATTTTATCATACTTAGCAGTTTTGCATGTAATCGGTCACTATACTACACTTCGTAGTTATGCCTGTAATCGGTGTCTAATGTAAGATTTGCAGATCGGTGTCTAGTCTAATGTCAGATTTAGGTCACCTATAGAACAATAACCTTTTCTTAATAACGAATAACGTCTACTTTTCGCTTACTTTGCTTTATTTATAAGTAGTGGTCGGGAATAGGTTTATAGCCTAATGTTTCATTTTTATGATTTGCATTATATTTTTTAATGCCAGCTATGGCAGTACTGTCTTGTAGTGTGTTCTTTCTTTTTAACGTTTTATGTCATGCTAAGTTTACGCCAATATGTTTACTGTAAGTATTGCTGTAGTAGGTGCAGCAGACTTAGGTGACCCCTGTGGTCTTGCGCTGTTTCCTGCCTATGCGAATTTTCTAAACGTATACGATGAAATAAACTTGAGTGATTGATAAGAGATGAAAATGAAATTGATAACTTACATCTCTTCCACCACAGTTCAGTTCATTATCGTTGTAGTTTGCTTCAATAATATCACGATATGGAATGAGCATGGGGTCGGTTTGTTTGTATCTGTGCATGCTTGATCTGCTCGGAGGTTCAAGTAATCGGCCATGACCTTGTACGGCGACGATCGTGCAAACAACTGCAAACAAAAAACCTTGGAAATTGCACCGAACATACTATTCAGTTTAACAAGAACAATGTTTAACAACACGCAGCGTAATGCCAGAAACATTCAATGGCCAACTTACCGGTTAAGACAGTTGTCGATAATCTTGCGTTGATATTCATTTTATCTGAAAGTTTCTCTTGCTCAAGTTCTTGATCTCGTTGTAATTTCTCGATTGATGCGAATTGTAATTTGGAAATGAGATGTGAATTCGGTTGTTGCTCGATTTTATGTAGAGGTTGTTGGAGGACATAGGAGAAGAGATTTGTTTGCCAGATCTGTCGGTGTCCAACACATAACTTGCTTGGTTAGACGTCAGGCAATTTATTGCCACTTTGTCTGTTGCTGATTACGTAGGGAAACTTTGCCAGCAGTCTAGTATTCCATTCTCCTATTAAACTGTCATCGATTCAGTAGAATGTCAATGTGGTTAAGATAGCTTGACCACATCGTTTATTTATCAAACATCATTGCAAACAAATGCGAACGATTAAACGGTTTAGTATGAGCTTTAATCCCGAAAGTATTGACATTGCTGTTGAAATTTTATTAGCACAAAAAACATTAAACTTGTAGGCTTAACGTTGTTGTCTTAGTGTTTATTTGTTTGCGCATGCAAACATCTCGCTGAGGTAGCTGCGTAATCGGTGCAAATGTCTACGTAGTTTTGCATATTTGTTGCGTTTTAGCTCATTTTATTGTTATGGTTGCACAACTTTTTAGTTTGCCAAAAAACTTCATCATGATTTGATCTATGAGTTTTCGTCAGAAACACGTCATTGAGGTGACGTCAACGTCAAAAATATGTGCGGCAATTCTTTTTAGAATGCAAGCTCAGTGTTTCATTTGTGAAGAATGAACATACTATTCTGGTTAATTGAAGATAGTCTGCGGGTTTGGTTCTCCATTATGTTTTAGTGTGTTTGTTGGTGAACCTACATTACAATTCCTTCATGCTTAACTTATCTTTTAAAAAGAAACAGTAGTTTGAAGCCAAATTCGTGTTGTAGTAAAAGACATTTTTAAAATGCAAAAAAAAATCGAAAAATCAAATTCTTATTTTACTCGTGATATTATCCCGCAGTGTGTGAGGACTAACGAGTTCCGGGGCCCTTCTTTGTGGCATAGCGCTTGACCAACACAGAGATGTAGCAGCGGCGGCAAGCTGTTGGTGACAGTGTCCGATTTGACCGCCCCGGAAATTGAACACAAGACGCGCTGATAGGGACCAACCTTTCCGCCAACCGGCCGGCTGTGTCCCATTACCAGAGCTGGGAACTCGGTACTTTAAAAGTAACGACGTTATCGGTACCGATACTTCGCCAAAAAAGTACCATCGGTATCGATAACGGTACATTTTTGAAAAAGTAGCGACGATATCGTTACTCGGTACCGATTTTCGGTACTTTTCAAACAAAAATTTTTTTCTTAAAATTTATTTTTTGTTTTGGTTTTCGTCTTGCAAAGCAACGAAATTAAAGCCTTATCAAACTTTTTGTCGCATCTGGTGCTTGTGTAAGGTCAGAGTTGTAGTCTCACGCGAATCTTGATACTGCAAGCGAACCCGTCGGTTGTATCAACAAGGTGACAGCGGCACGCTTACTAAGACAAGCATTCTCATGTATGGCAACTTGTATAATAATCTGTTAGTCTCCTTCATTAGTTACGAGGCTAGGTATAAAGAGTATCATCATCAGAAACTCACCGAGGAGAGCAGAAACTTTTGTCACACCCCTGCTTATCTGGTTGCGTTGCTACATTTGAACAATACTGAAGACGTGAAAGAGCTTATGGCCTATTTATGAAAAAAATGTTGCAAAGGTTCTTGCTGTGTGAATTTCATCATTGTGTTGAAGGAGATAGTTTTAGTTTTCAATGCCACTTTCAACAGAGGTTGGTGCATCAGTAGCAGCATACTCAGAACTTTTAGATGAACCAAAGTCTACATTTTTCTCAGAATTTGCAGGTCTATAGTTTTACTTTGATTCAATGACACGGAAATAAATTTTTTCCATGTAGTCTAGACCAGTGGTATTCAACCTTTCAAACGCAATCCCCCCTTTTTGGAAACTGTAGGTTCAAATTGCCCCCACAAAGCATTGATGAGCAAAAATAAAAAAGTCTACACGTCCGCAGATCTACTATTTTTCCACTGAAAATCGGTGAAGAGTGAAAAAAGATCTGCATGCGGCCCGCAGTTTGCATAGCTTTGGCGTAGAGGAATTTTTTTATGATTTCTACAAAATTTCGTTATTTGCAACACATTTGTTAAAGTTTTTGAAAGATCATTAAATAGGTATGTTGCTAATAAATCTGAATTTATTTCTACAAATTTACCACAGTTTAAAAAGATCTTTAAAACCCGACAATCTGTTTCGCCTTATCTTACTCAAATAGAATAGATTTTATTTGAATGAGATACCCCTGATGATCTCTTCTGGGTGAAACAGACTGTCGGGTTTTAGATTGATGCTACTAAACTGTGGTAGGTGAATTTGTATATTTGCTCTGAGCTCAGTTATCCAGCACTTTTTGAAACACTGATTCGCATCGTTATTAAATTTATTTCTATTCAGAAAGGAATTGTTGACAACATAGGTAGTAGAATTCGCCTATAACGGCACCTCTAGGGGATTAAAAAAACTGCCGTTACAGGCAGTTGACGTCATAGGCGCACGTAGGGGGAGCTACGGTGCCATACCACCATTTGGCGACTGAAATTGCGTCCAACGTTATAAAATGTTTCAAATTCAAAGCATTTATTCTGAAAACGCATACGGACCGGTCACAAACTTCGCACGGGGTCGCAGCCCCGAGGCTGCCGACCACTGATCTACAACAACGTGATTTCGCGAAACTTTTTGAAGATGCTTTTCGCAGAAAAACCCGGAAAGTTTTCCGCTTTTGCTTTCTTAAGTTTACGCTAAAAAAATTACCGAAATATTGAGTAAAACGGTCTAAAAAGTAACGACGGTATCAAAAACGGTACATTTTTTTAAAGTACCGACGGTACCGATAACCAAAAGTACCACGGTACTTTTGTACCGTGGTACTTTTGTACCGCGGTACTGCCCAACTCTGCCCATTACTATCAAGATAGAAACGGTTACTTCATTTTATCAAATGTTGCTATGTTGTGATGCCAACAGCTATTTTTTCCAGAAAGAATGCAATGTTCGTGAACTTGATGTTCAGCCAAGAGGTTGAGAGAGTTTGTTTTGTAATGAGAAAGATTGGTTTCGATATTTTACCGAATCGACATTTAAAGTAATGGTAGCAAAATTAGAGAATAAGATGAAATCAAAAACCAAATTTAAATCCTCATTATGCTAATGGTATTACGCCCTATCGTGTAACGAGGGACGGAAGCTATTTCGGAATGGTTCTACAGAAAAAGATAGAGCTCGATCGAGACGACTATAAGTACAAAAATTGCACTCTCACGTGGCAACAGCGAGATGGTGTATTGGTCAGTATGATGTGCTGCTTCTAATAGGGTTTGGTTTCGATGCTGCTCTAATTCTCAACGTACTGTACTTGGTTTTTAATGTGGAGTTCGGGATGAGGTAGAATGGTGGCAATAAAATAAACAAAAACTATTCGGTAGAACAGGCATGGGCAAACTACGGCCCGCGGGCTAAGTCCGGCCCGCCGGTTTTTTTATTCTGACCTACCGGTACTAACAGAAACTTAAAATACCACCATGAATTGAGCGGAGGACCGTTTTTTTTTTCCTTTAGAGATCACATATGGCAGTGATTTTCAAAAAAATAAGCATCAACTGCGCAAAATTAAAATGAAAAACGAGGTGAAAACCTCTTATTTTGGAGATCACATTCGTACGTGGACTGTGATCTCCAAAAAAAAAAGAAAAAAGGTCTTCACCTTGTTTTCCCATCAGCAAGCGGCCCACGGCGTTAACAGTTTTTCCAAATTTGGCCCTTCGTGTAAAAAGTTTGCCCACCCCTGCTGTAGAACCATTCCGAAATACGCGGGACGGAGGCGGAGCTCATCTCTTCTGCTTAGCGCCAGGGTGACAGAGCTCTGAAGAAATGTGGTAGCGATGGTGAACCGTGGGCCAGACCGCGTTCCATTTGACCCTGCCGGAAATCGAAATTCAGATCTCTCGTTATGTTAGCTACGTCCTTAACCACTACACCAATCGACCGGCAGACTGAAATTATTGCTGCAGCAAAGATGGGGCCATAGCTGCTTAGTCTAAGTGCCAATTCTCAAGATAGTAAACTTGTAGGCCTAACTCATTAGCGCATTAAGCGATTTACACTATACTGTTTTGTCGAACAAATGAACTTGTCGGTCGAAGTGGTAAAATGGTTTGCCTTCAAATTTCTTTATTTTGAATGTATATTCATGCTTACATCACTACAAATTTGAGCATGTTTGATAACGTTAAAGTTGCCTTATATCACAGCACGCCAAAGCTACGTCAAAAAATTGTTACAAATATGTTGTGACGTCATGACTACGATATGTGTTGCGTTTGAAGTCGACAAGTCAAACAAGACAAAAAAATTTCAGACTGAAAATAACAAAGAAGGTTTTTCGAATGATGGAATGATACCCACAACTTTTGATCAATTACCCACAACTTTTGATCAATATTTTATTCTTGCCAAAACATCCCATTCTCAATCTACCAGATACTCAGCATCAGACCACTTGAGAATCCCCTTATATAAAACCAATCGATTGCAACAATCCATTAAATTTGTTGGTCCTAAAATTTGGAATTCAATTCCCTTAAAAGTTGGAAAAACCTCGTATACAAAATTTAAAAAAGAATACAAAACTTATTTACTAAACACAACTGAATAGTCATCTAGTACCATAATTATTATGTTAATTTGTTTAATTCCATTCCCGCTCCATCCCTTCCATCCCATTTGCTGCCTTCAGTGTGTGTTGCTACCTAGTTTTATATTTTCTTTATAAGCCGATTTATTTAAATTGCCATTAATTATTTGATATTATGACAATTGTTGATTTAATTAAATTTAAGTTCAGGAAGGCTGCTTGACTCGAAGACCTTACGGTCCCTTCGCAGCCTTCCTGGTGCTGTTTTCTGATTATTTTTTGTTTTTCTGTGGATGTAAAATTGTTATTTGCAGCAACGAAATAAACAAGCTTGATTGATTGATTAAACAAAGAAATCTTGATACACTTGATACCCATTTTATTATTACTTTTTGCAACAATAAAAAAAAAAAAGAAATCTTGATACACAACTATACGCAAGAATTGCACCGCTGACGTAGCCACGGTCCGTTTAAATGTTTGTACACACAAACAGATACATCGTCAGGTCTACAAGTTCAATGTTCACTGTGCCAATAAAACATCAACAGTTCTGTCGAGATTTGTGGGTAAAAGCCAATGCTAAACCGTTTTTACGTGCGCGTTTGTTTACAATGTTGTTTGATCAACAAACAATGTGGTCAAACAATCCTAACCATTTTGACATTCTACTAAATCAATGACAGTTTAATAGGAGAATGGAATATTAGACTGCTGGCAAAGTTTCCCTACGTAATCAGCCAACAAACGAAGTGGCAATAAATTGCCTGACGTCTCACTAAGCAAGTTATGTGTTGGACACCGGCAGACCTGGCAAACAAATCTCTTCTCCTCTCTCCTCCAACAATCTCTATATAAAATCGAGCAACAACCAAATTCACATCACATTTCCGAATTGCATCAATCGAGAAATTATAACGAGATCAAGAACTTGAACAAGAGAGAAACTTTCAGATAAAATGAATATCAACGCAAGATTATCGACTACTGTCTTAACCGGTAAGTTGGCAAGCAAGTCTTGGTGGGTATTGTGCTGCATATTGTTGAATGATGTATTCGGTACATTTTTCTAACATTTGCTACTTACAGTTGTTTGCATTATCGTCGCCGTACAAGGTCATGGCAGATTACTTGAACCTCCGAGCAGATCAAGCATGCACAGATACAAACAAACCGACCCCATGCTCATTCCATACCGTGATATTATTGAAGCAAACTACAACGATAATGAACTAAACTGTGGTGGAAGAGATGTAAGTTATCAATTGCATTTTCATCTCTTATCAACGTATTGAGCTAGCGATGTATTACCAAACCAAGCTAAACTACGATTTTGTTCACAGGTTCACATCAGCAACAATGGAAAATGTGGAGTTTGTGGCGATTCGTACACAGCTGCTGTGAAAGAAAATGAAGCTGGTGGAAAATATGCAAAGGGAATTATCACGAGGTGAGCTAACGTTTGGTTAAAGATACTGCTTTCGGGTCCCATCAGCCGGTCAAATTGGACCAGTCGCCAACGGTTTCCTACCGCTGAAACGTTTCTTCGTAGCTCTTTGCCCAGCCGCTAATCCGCGAAGAATTGTTCCCAGCTACTCCCAGTCCTTAGGCGTAATACACTCACTTAGGCGTAATACAGCAAGTATAATGACGATTTGATTTTAAGTTCTTTTTATAGTTGACTTTCAAAATCAAGCCGTCCATGATTTTAAATTATGCAAGATTCGTTAATTCATTATTTGTTTTGTTTCAGAAATTACGAACAGGGACAAATGATCGACGTTACAGTTGAGCTAACTGCAGCACATAAAGGATATTTTGAATTTCGTTTGTGTCCATGGAACAATATTCATGTTCCGATCACCCACGAATGTCTTGACCAGTGAGTATCAATTTATATCGAATCTGCATCACAGCTTTAGAGATGTACCTCGAGGAAAATTACTCAGACTCGCCGAGTAACGAGTATTCACGACATTACTGGGCCGAGTCCGAATCCGAGTATCTACGACGTCAAAATATGGACTCAAAATTAGGTGAAGAGCAAAAAAAATGGTCATCACGTCCGTAGAAGTTCTAATTTCGATCCAAATTCGTATAAAAAGCAAAAAAAAGGTCAAAATGATAATGGTTTAATACTCGGCCGAGTCCGAGTAATGCCTTATTACTCGGCCGAGTACTTGGACTTGACTAGAGAAATCCCTACCCAGCTTGGGTCATTTTCATAAGTGTATATTTTATTGTTTAGAAATCTCCTGACATATGAAAGTGGTGAGACGACGTATCACATCCCAGAAGATTCGAGCGCTGCTAAAGGATTTTATCATCTCAAAGTTCGTCTGCCCGAAGACATCACTTGTGGTCAATGCGTGTTGCAATGGAGATACAGAACTGGTGAGAAAACTGTTGGTTAAAGATTCAGTTACTAGAACTTGTTTCAAACAGTACAATACATCGTGATAGACATCATGTAGATAAATCACAAAGCTATAATGCTGTGAAAAGGTGTATTTTAAATAAAAAAAAGTTTGGAAACATTCTTTATCACAAATATTTTCGAAGGGTTGTAAACAACATTTTGCAGCTCATGATACAGCAAATGTGCAGATGATAATAATGCCCTGTTGCAAGGAGTCGAACCGTTTAAAACATCGCTCAGATTCCGGTTCAGGTTAAAGAAATTATATTTTTAACGGTTCAGTTCCGGTTCAGGTTGAAGACTTATCAAAAATTTGGGTTCAGGTTCGGATCCGGTTCAGTCGCACCAAAATTTAAAGGTTCTGGTTCGGTTCAGGTTTACAGATTTGAAATATTAAAGGTTCGGGTTCGGTTTAGGTTCAAGGATCTCAAATTTAAACGGTTCAGGTTCGGTTCGGGTTCACCGAAAAAATGCGGTTTTTACCGGTTCGCGGTTCAGGTTTGGGTTCGGCTATAATTTATTGCCTATCAAGTTGGCATGACCTGTCCTGACTTGTTTCAGACTCATTAAATTTTGAAAAGCAGAAACAATGTTACAAATCGCAGCACATGTCTAGAGATTTTTATTAATATTTTTTGAGAATCAGCTCAGGTTCAAACGTTGTTACTAAACTATTTTTGTTCAGGTTTGTGTACACAAAACATTATAGGTTCGGGTTCACTTCCATAACATTTTAAAGGTTCGGGTTCGGTTCAGGTTCACAGATTTGAAATATTGAAGGTTCGGGTTCGGTTCAGGTTCAATGATCTTAAATTTAAACGGTTCAGGTTCGGTTCGGGTTCACCAAAAAAAGCGTTTTTTACCGGTTCGCTGTTAAGGTTCGGGTTCGGCTCGACTTCCTGCCCTGTTGGCAGGCATTGAAATTCCTTCAAATTATCATTCATCATTCCTTGATATCTATCAGCGTGTTTCTATTGTACTAGCTTGCTTACACGTTCTATGAGTTGGAAAATATTATTTAACAAAGTTATCGTTTGACAACAGGCAATTCATGGGGTGAAGAAAATGGACAACAAGGCATTGGATTGGGACAACAAGAAGAGTTTTATGGCTGCTCTGACGTATCAATCAAACATGGGAACAACATTCCAACTGTTTCAACGCCAACCACGAGCATTCAAGCGAGCACAACCACAACTACAACGAGTGGAAATGGCAACCAAATATCAACAACCACACAATCTACTGACGTCGAGTTGTATCCAGGTAAATATTTGATTTAGCCTATACACTAGTGAGTATTTACTGATATTAGAATTAATATCGGTATCATGCAGGTGAAACAATGTTACTTTTGTGGTTTAGTATAATTACCATTGTTACATAATAGGCTTTAACTGGACCGTTAGTCTGCTGGTTAAAGTCACTGCTGACGGCGCGGGAGGCATAAGGTTCGATTACCGGACGGGTCTATTTGCACACAGTGTCAACAGTGGCTCACCATCTTGCAATGTTTTTTCGTTGCTGTGTTAGGGCAATGCTGCGAGAATAATGGAAATTTGAATATTTTTGATGTGATACAATTTTATACCGACTTGATTTAATTTTCAGATGTTGATTGCAGTCAAGTTAAACCTGGTCAAGCGATATTTCGAGATTGTCATTCATTCTTCGTTTGTTCGTCACAATCAGCAGATTACGATCCATTCATATTTGGTTGTCCAGCTGGAACTGTTTGTGATCCAAACAGTGGAGAATGTAAACTACCTCAAGAAGTTCCTTATTGTACTGGTTCTTAATGTTTGACAGTGTGGTCTAAATGTTTGTTTGTAAAAATTGTTCGATTCCACAACAATCATGTGTTTTTGTAATGAACTAGGTTTTTAGTGCTGGCTTTTTACTGTTTCTTTCTTTTTATTTTTAATGGCAGCTACAGTATATCCCCAAATCAAATTGTATCACTTTGTTGCAGGTGACGTTTGTTTATTTAGAGTTTTCATTGCTTTTTCTACATTTCTGGGTGAGTTTTACCTTTTTAATGTGCTATGTAGAATTGCAATGGATTATACGTGATGCATTTCTATTTAGACTATTTATTGATTTGCGATTGCATTACTTTGTTAATAAAGATGTTGTTTTTTTAGTTTGCTTTGCTTTGTTTATTGCTAGAAATGCTTTTGTTGTGATAAAAAATAAATAAATGTTGTGATTGAATAAGGTGATAGCTGGCTCGATGACCGTTTGGTCTTTCCCTATCACCTCACTGTGTACCCAAGTAACCTAACTAAATTCTACAACATTGTTGTTTGCTCAATATGGTGCGTGATGAATAAACTAAACTGAACTGAACTGCTGCTGCGTAATATTGTTATGATATTCTTGCATCTTTTGCAATCAACTATTTATGTTAGCCATATAATTTCTCTGAAACAGTGGTTCTTTGCGGGATCTCTAGGAATCCCCAGAAGTCTCAAATGAAAAACCTGGAGTTTCCGTAAGAATTGCCAAGCTGTACTAACTACAACATCCCCAACATGAGGCACAGACAAGGGTTCTCCCAGCCAATATGTTAAGGAATAGGGGCCCCAAGTACAGAGAAGCTTAAGAACCACTATTTGGAAGATCAACTAAACAATACACTGTAGGATAAAAACCACGAAATTGTCACAGAAATTTTTGGCAGATATTGAAAATTTTGAGCGAATTTGAAAATTGTGAGTTATCAATCAGTCCAGAACGGCCAATCTTCATATTGAGTTTTGAATTATCTTGGAACAGCCAAGAGGCAATATAATGTTAAAACAGGAGCAACAATCGGTAACCAAATGAACATTTTGATGACACTGACACGTTTCACCGACGCAGTGTTGCCCAGTAATTGTTTAACAAATGCATATATTACACTACAGTACTTTTTATTTACCAACACACCTTTTTCCTATTATTACTAATTGGTACCCGTCGTCGTTTGGGGGAGCAAATACACCGTACCAAGTGCAAACAACTCTGTGGCCGAGGCTCTAACCTTTTACTACCCCAAGATGTAGCCCAAAACCAACTGTTGTTACTGTTAGTGATGCTAAGAAATGTTGCTGAGCCGGCTATTACTACTGCTGTTCCTACACAATTTTCTCATTAGCAATCACGCACAACTTGGATGTATGAGGGTACAGTTACTTGTCAGACAGACAGATAAGATTTATCCTCCGCAATTGCAATTTGAAAAAATTTGGTGTAAACAAATCAGCTTCATCTTACTTTATTTAACCTAACCAATCAAAGTTAGACACAACGAATGCAAAAGTCCAGCTACAACAAACGCAATAAAATCCTGACACACCATACGCTGTAAAATTTAGTCAAAACAAACGCAATAATATCAAACAAACAGCATTGAAACAAAGCAAACTTTGTGTGCTTTTAAAAAAAAACTTCCACGTAACTATTGCAATATACTGCAATAACTACTGTAGTTTATATCATCTCTAACAGTGATAAACCATTTATGTATCACAGTGACGGCAAACAACGTTACGCATCAGAATTCGGTCACGCGGTGAAGAAAAATTGGCAACTGTACTAGCCTAATAGTAACACCACCTCCTTTTCGTGACTCTAAATTATCGAGCGAACACAATTGAACAGACAAACAAAATCAAAATCAGGAATATATATTGAAAGAGCTTAATAAACTGATTTCGCTCTTAAAGATGTTCTATTGACACTATTCAAAAGAAACCGTCAGAAGATGGCGAAAGCTTGGTAGTAAAGTGCTGTAATTGTTTGAGAAAATCTTGATTTACTTATGTGTTTTTTGATTTTGGGGATAAGATCAACAGAAGAGTGTCAAGCAAATAAAAAAATCAAACCTTCACTACACTAGCGGTACCAAGCCGAAGTGTGTCACGAGTGATGGGCCCATCTCCACGGCTTAGCCCCTGGGCAACACAGCCCTGTAGAAACATCGCGGTTGTAAATTTTGATTATTTTTTGAATTTTTGTTACATATTTATACTCCTGTCACGAGAAAGCGGTCAATGCGCTGTACGAGCTCGCTTAGGAGTTGCCAGCCATCTGTTTACCGCACCAAGGTCGGGGAATCTTGCTAAATGCTTTTACCAACGTGGCAACAAGTACACTTGCCGGCTTGTTCTCCACACCGTCCCTTTAATGCTGAGCGTCAAGCAGGGAAGACGTGAATACCAATTTTAAAGTCATTGGTTTAACCAGACTCGAAATCAAACCCAAGTCTACAGCTCATGATGCGGATGCTCTTATCACTTGGCCATCTGAGCTGTGAAAAAAAGCTTTGCCGTTTGCGACAATGTGTCAAATTTAATTGCCCAGGAAATCGAAAGCAAGACTTCCCGCGCCAATAGCAAAGTTTTTAACCACTGTGCCAACTGGCACGTTGATTTGCATTGCTTAGCTGAAAGTGCATCACATTGAATAATCAAAAAACGTGAAGTAGCCAAAATCCTCCACAATCTGTTCTTGAACTCACAAACATTCCACCACCTAAAATTTAAATATTGCTCCGGAATATGCCTGTAGTACTGCATATATTGATGAAAACAATAGACCTGTGTAGGCCTACTGAATGACGCTCTTTGATATTCACAATCAAAATTAGAAGTGTCGAGTTGGCAGTGCGTAGCCTGGGGGAGGCACCAGAAAACTGCCCCCCCCTCTTTGACGTCCAAGATCTTTTTTAAAGATTGATCGCTAAGGGTGAATAAAAACGGGGCCCTTCATTGTCTGAATACGGTTTTTCCCCAATATTTTTTGATGACTACGCCCCCGCATATCAGGGACTTTTTCATTACGTAGTATTTTTGTTCAGTTTTTCTCATTTTTTCTCAAATCGCTAAAGCTTTCTTCACTTGTATCTCTATGCTTAGATCCAGTCATGGTTTTTGATTCAATTTCTACGACATATGAAGAACTATCGACGTTAGGCGCCAGTTTTGCTGGAGAGTGATGTTTCGTAGTGAAAGAAATTCGTGCATTGCGATGATGCAGACCTGGTGGAGAGATTGAGTAATCGAGCGATTGAGAATGATCATCAGTGACAAACTGTGGTGCATTTTTATTTGGTATATACGCAATATTAAGCGTGGGTGTGTGATCACTGCGTTCGTCAATATTTTGGTGCGGGTACGATAGTCTGTCGTAAGAACTGCAGCATAAACAAGCTTGATTGCATTTTAATTGAACAGTTTTGTCGTAGCTTGATAGTATAGGGTTGAATGGCTGTTCAAGATTAAAGTCCTGAAGATCACTTTCTAATGGAAATTGTACTTTATCAGGCTTGAAATAATGCTCAGGGTACCTGAGGGCACCAGAAACATTGTATAACATGTGAGGTTGGTCCGGTTCGTGCGTTGCACTTGATAAATTGCGCAGCAAATGATGTTGATGGCTTCTCGACATTTGTCTCTGTGATAATTCGCCAATAGAAGCTTCTACAACCAATAAATCCGTCTTAGTTTTTCTATGTCAAATCAAAAAATCAAATCTTCACTGTATTCGCGGTAGCACGCTGAAGCGTGAAACGAATCACGGGGTCCATCTCCACGGCTTAGCTCTTGGGCAACACAGCTACCAAGGAACGTCGCAGCGGTGGCGAGACGTTTGCAATTTTGCGTCCGATTTGACCGGCTTGGGGATCAAGCCCAGATCTCCCGCAATCATTATTAACAATTACGACAAACACACAACAAAAGCTCAAGTCTTTTACTTAAATTTAATAGTAATTCGTAAACAAATACAACATCTTTAATAGTGATTCGTAAACAAGCTATTCATTAACTTACCCAAGTTCATAGGGAAAAATGGAATTGATTCTTCCAAAAAATCGTCAACGTTTATTGACAGTTTGTCATTGTTTATTTGCAGGTTTTCAAATTTATGAGATTCATATGTGCTTGGGTGTGCTATTGCATCAATAATTTGCGGATCAACATCGGTAACTACTTGAGTCTGACCTTCATTATGTTCGTGATTTTGCAGTTTATTCTTTAATTGCCGAGATGATTTTTCCCTTTTTGGGCTAGCATCAAGTAGTATCTCATTGCACAAGCTATAGCTTAAAAGACGATGATGATTTTTCAAAAGCGCTTCATTCGAAGCATCAGTTGAGGTATCTTGTGACTGCGTTGTGGAAGATTTCAGAAAGAAATCATTTTTTGCTTCATCATGAGATAAATAAATAGGACTTGCATCAGAAACTGCATCTTCATCAACATCGTCAAAACTTCGTTTTTTGAAAATTTCTAAAAATATTATTGAAAAGTATGAATGCCAACTGTGATTTTCAATAGGTTTTGAAGCATATCGTTTGTTTTTAAAGCGACCAACGTTCAATAACCGCAACAACACAGTTTGACTCGGACAATTTGACGCGAACACATTTGACGCGAGGACAACTTGACGCGAAGACGATTTGACGCGAAACGTGTGTAATGGGGTCGGCGGGTTAGAAAAAGGTGGAGGTCGGGGGGTTGGGTTGGGAGGAGTTGGGGTCGGGGAATTAGGATCTCGGATCGTGACACCAACCCCCCCCCCCCCCCCCCGACCCCCACCGTTGTCCAAGCTCCCGACCCTACTCCACTTCACACGTTTCGCGTCTAATCGTCTTTGCGTCAAATCGTCCTCGCGTCAAGTCGTCTTCGCGTCAAGTGGCTCGCGTCAAGTTTGTTCGCGTTAATTCGTCCGCGTCAAATTGTCATGTACCCTTCAATAACAGCGGTAGTTAGTGACACCGCACTATTTGTGGCAAAAGCTACCAAGGTATTTGTCAAAGGCAATCGGATTTTCGTCAACGTCAGTTGAAATGTTTAACCCTAACGTGGTTTGTTACCAAAAGAGCGCAAGAGCCAGAAAATTGGTCATATTCTTCAGTCCAGAATTGAGAATAAAACAACAAACTGACTATTTGAAAATGGTTTTGCTTTTTGTAAACTGTATCTCATTGCACACACATCAACACCTACCAGTTTTTGAATTATTTTGATTGACATTTGCATAACTTTCATCTGAACTGTGGTTGGATGTCACGTGATTATAAGTCGATTGTTGCAAACGAATGACAGAAGGGTTCTGCTTGGTCACGTGATTTAAATTGTTTAAAGAAGATCTTTTGGAGCCATTGATGAATTGTGCTTGATTCTTTACTGGACTGTTATCTTCTGAAGCATGAGACGAGCTCCTTCGTAAATTTCAATAATATAGTTAGGAGAAAGCTTTAGAGTCTCAAACTAGTGTTTCGAGGTTAAAGCTTAGACATTGAAAAAAATCTTCATCATACTCGTGATTTTACACTGTAGCGTGTAACGAGAGATGGGGTCCATCTCCGCGGTTTAGCACCTTGGCAACACAGCTCCAAATTCCGAAAAAACGTCGCAGCGATCTGCGAGTCGTGCTGTTAGATTTGACCGGCCTGGAAATCGAACCCCTGATCTTCCGCATGATAACCACCACTAGAACATGCGATTGGTTATGCTTAGACCAGGGGTGGGCAATTATTTCACACGAAGGGCCAGATTTGGAAAAACTGTTAAAGCTGCGGGCCGCACGCTGATTGGAAAACAAGGTGAAGACCTTTCTTTTTTGGAGATCACGGTTCACGTACGAATGTGATTTCCAAAATAAGAGGTTTTCACCTCGTTTTTTATTCCAATTTTGCACCGTTGAGGCTTATTTTTTAAAAATCACTACCATCCATGATCTCTAAAGGAAAAAGAGGTCTTCCGCTAAATTCACGGTGAGAATTTAAGTTTGCGTAAATGCCGGCGGGCCAGAATAAAAGGACCGGCGGGCCGGACTTGGCCCTCGGGCCGTAGTTTGCCCAGGTCTGGCTTAGACATAATGAGCAGATATTTGTGTAAACAGTTGTATACAAAACAGCTAAAAACATTGCAAAGCGTCAACTTACCCAGAAGATATCAGCTTATTTTCTTCATTTTTAATCAACTTATCATCGTCGTAGTCGTCAACATGAATTCCTGAAGCTCCAACCAGTAAATCTATGGACTACAAAGATTTTGTTTTAGCACATACCTTTTATAGAAGTTTATGCGAAAAAGATGACTGCAAGATTCTATGCAATGGTAAAATGGTCATGTTTATTTTTTAAAACAATAATACAAAATGAAATAAAGTATATTTGGTAAAAACAAAAATAACGTATGACACGTGTGCGTAAATAACAGCATATGTGGGTTTATACTTATTTTACTGCAAAACAAAACTCATTTACTTTTCTGTAGGCGCTTCCGATGCTATGGGTCACCATGCTACCAGTTTTCTTTGCTTTGACCAAAGCTTCTCGGCGTTTCAAGGCCTTCTCTTGCCGTTTTTGTTCTTTGTAAAATTCGGAAAAATTGTTGACAATAATTGGTATCGGAAGAGCAATAACTAACACCCCAGTTACGCAACATACTCCTCCGACAAGTTTGCCTAAAATGCAAATTTTTTTTTTTGAAATTACGTCTATAAATTTTGCAGCCATAGTCCATGTCTTCGAAACGCGTTGCTTCAAGACAACGTTCTTAACCGCGTGGTCAAGTCAAAAAATCTGCTGCTAACATTCAATGCGATTTTTATCCGATTTGCTGTCGTATGAAATTTTATTCCATTTTTGACGTAATCAGTTAACGGAAATATCTTCCACAGACTTCGAGTCCACACGATTTCGCTTTTCTTGGCTGTTTTGCGAAGCACCTCACGATTGTTTTGTAGAATGTTATGTAATAGCTTTACGTTATAATCTCAAATTGTTGCGTAGCCTACGTCATTCTACGTTCAAAAACTCGCATCGTATTTAGTGCAAACACACCTTAAGACGATTTGACACATATTAAGTAATGTTATTTGTTTTTTCATTTTTTTACACGAGCTACACGCTTTATTTGCAAGTCTTCGTTAAACTGGGCCACCGGGACAGATAAACCACATGGCTAGTTGGCCACACTGGTACTTTATCCTCTTTTTTTGATAGGTATTTGTATTTGTATTTTTATTCGGCGTCAAACATAATAAATACGACAGTCAAAAATAAAATAAAATAAAATAAAATAAAAAGGTAGCTACGGATGTTATGTAACGAGCTCGCTCAAGAGTTGCCGGCCATCTGTCTACCACTTAAACTTGAAAAAATCCCGTTAAGTGCCTTTCCCAACCGTGCAACAAATAAACTTGCCGCCTAGTTCTCCACGGTTGTTCCTTTTATGCTGCAAGCAGTCAAGCATGAGCGTTAAGCAGGGAAGCAGTGAATATCAATTTCCAAGGTATTACTTTGATCTGATTCGGAATCAAAACCAATTCAACATCTCCAAAGGAGACAATCTGGTCGTTTTCTTTATGGCAAATCTTCATCACATTGTTTCGTAATACGTTAAAGATATTTCGACTATAACCAAAGTCTCGTCAGCCTTGCTACGCACAGCCAATCCAGGCTAGACTCATTCCAGACTGTACAGACTCTCTTTTTCATTGTTTTACCTGTACATCTCGACTTCATCTCTTTTCTAGGTTGTGCCCTATTTTTGGCGGGCGACTGGCCCCAAACAACAATACCCAATGAAAGAACCTATAACCACTAACCCACAACTAAGTTACCGGTAGCCTAACTAGCCCACATCACTAGAAGCCCCCATGGCAACCCACTCATTTGCAGCTGCAGACGCGTTTCGACCTTATTATGGTCTCATCAGTGCAGCATAGCAACCTCCCACCATCCTGAAAAAAAAAAAAAATTCTAACCTTCAAAAGAACTACACACTCCAAATCTAAGCCTCTACTCGTTCTGCTCAAGGTAGAAATAAGCCTAACTGTACATGCGGTTCGACAAACGTACCGGGATATTGATGTTTAAACAACCGATAAGCGCTGACGTTCACTGTGTTTTCTGGGCTGCATGCGCAGACACAGTGCCTGCCTTGTCCCCCGCTTTTTCACGGGCGAACGGGTTGGGCAGAGAGGTTTTTTGTAGGTTTTGGTAACTGGTATAGTTACAAACCTTAAACAAAAAATTCCTTCTCAGATTACCGGGAAAATAATGTTTAAACCAACCGGACTTTTCTATTCTTATCGATTGTTTACAGGGAATCTGTGACATCATAATCCAGCCTGTATTATTTTCTTGAAGGTTTTATTTCAAATGTTCTACCTTGAGCAGAAGGAGTAGAGGCTTAGATTTGGAGTGTGTAGTTCTTTTGAAGGTTAGAATTTTTTTTTTTTCAGGATGGTGGGAGGTTGCTATGCTGCACGAAATGCGTCTGCAGCTGCAAATGAGTGGGTTGCCATGGGGGCTTCTAGTGATGTGGGCTAGTTAGGCTACCGGTAACTTAGTTGTGGGTTAGTGGTTATAGGTTCTTTCATTGGGTATTGTTGTTTGGGGCCAGTCGCCCGCCAAAAATAGGGCACAACCTAGAAAAGAGATGAAGTCGAGATGTACAGGTAAAGCAATGCAAAAACAGAGTCTTTACAGTCTGGAATGAGTTTAGCCTGGATTGGCTGTGCGTAGCAAGGCTGACGAGACTTTGGTTATAGTCGAAACATTAATTTGTCCCTTGCAAATTTCTCAGTTAAAGATATTGTTGTACAACATCAACCAAACCTCTCTAACTCATAGGTCAGTCACAACTTTTTACCGAAGAAAGTTCTTGGGGCCATGTCACCATATCCAACCGTGGTCATTGTAATTGTTGCCCACCAAAATGAAGCGGGGATGCTGCTAAACTCAGCTTTGTTGAAATCTTTTTCCGCGAAGTACACCAAACTGTGAAATTTAACCACGTTTATAAAAGCAAAAAAAAGTTTCGATGCGACATTGCTACAGATTTTGCATTATTTTGTTGGTTATTCATTATTCAATTAAGTCATATTAATGAAACTTCGAATGGACGAAACAAATACTTTACTATAAAGTAAGTTCATATTTCTGTTTCTTGAAATCAAATTTCGTGAAATTTTTGCATTTTAAGCGAGTTTCGATCAAAATTAAATTTTTGGAACAAGATGTCAAAAATATTACCAGTTGGTAGTCAAACGGTTTATAATTAAAAAATCACTATCAAAAAATATAAAACGACTTGGGAAATTGAGCCGTGTAGCAATTAAGCCATGATACCAAACTGTCAAAAATGTTCGCAATATGCAAACAATATCATTATAATCCTCTTCTTTGATTTTACAGAAGAAAATCGGAAAGGACAGAAGTAAAAAAAAATTCCAAGACTTTTTACCTGGAGAACATCATAATTCCAATGGCAAGGAAGAGCATTAGAAGACCCAGTTCGTTGTAACTGCCTCGCAATGTGAATCCAAGCGATTGCAACCCAGTTGAATGTCTGGCGAGTTTGAGAATTCGCATGATTCGCATGATTCGGAATATCTGGACCACTCGCCGGACATTTTGAAATTGCAAGATCTGACTATTAGATTTTGTAATAAATATGGTGATGTAGTATGGAAGAATAGCTGAAAACAAAATCAAAATTATATCTTCATTGCAGTCGTGCTACTACACCAAAGCGTGTTACGAAGGGTGGGGCCAATTTCCGTGGCATAGCGCCTGGGTACACAGCCCCAAACTTCAAAAACGCATCACAGCGTTAGCGAGCCGATGGCGATACTGTGTCCAATTGTCGGCACCTTGGCATAGTGGTTCGGAGCGTCGTTATTATGACGACCGTGATCGCAAGGTTAATGGTTCAACTCCCAGCCTAGCCTCGTTGTTGCGTCCTTCTCTGGTTAAGATGCTTCACGATGATTATCTCTGCTTGGTGGAATCTGACAAGCAACAAATTAAAGAAGTCTGAAGAAAATTTATCCGGGGTACCTGGAAACAAAGGCAACTCCAAAGCGAGTCTGGATTCGTCCTACGCATAACGCCTCCGCCGCTTTCTCATGATAGAACGATAAAAATGAAGAAAGCAAATTAATCAAACTAATTTGACCAAGCTGGGTATCAAACCCCAGACGTTTCGCACCGATAACGATGTCTTTCACCGCTATGCGGTATAGTTAATTGTTTTTGACTTTACATTAATTTAGTCTCTTTAGCTGTGCAACAAACTCTTGACAAGAGTCACTCTTTTACCCTCAACTATTGCTTCAATCTAGATTAAAGTCGAAAATTTTTGCTCCTGTGCTAATCTTAGTTGTTTTTGTTTTAAGCAAAATTTCGTTGTGTTTCTGGAGAAAGCTTTTTCTATTACCGTCTTACCGGTAAATGAGAGTATGCAGCTATGACAATAAGAAGTTAAGTATGTACAAATGTGTTGCTTTTAGATCGTGGAAATATAGCCTAAATCCGCATAGTGTCTTACGGCAGTGTTAAAAAAAAAGAACAAACACATAATCAAAGTACTGTAATTAACTAATTGTGTATGAATATCGCGATTCCTTAAGCTCGTACATATCATTATGAATGACTTACCTAACAGATCAATTATATTTAAAGCTCCTTTAAAGAATTTCCATTTATTTGGTGATGAAATAAACCGGACCAAGTATTCCATGGTGAACCACGCAATACACACACTCTCAATGTGAGCAAGAGTCGGGTTGTCAAATCCATCTTCGCCTAAAAATTCATGGTTACGTATAATGATGTTTCTTTGCATTAATAAGCATGACATTGTAAGTTGTTCATGGTGTGTCTAGTGTAGAATTTTTTTGCAGTGCTGGAATGTCTTTTTTTTTTTTTTTTTGAGCCACGTAAGTACAGCTTAGGTTTTTATGATAATGAGGTATGCGTATCATGGAAGATGATCTACTTGCGCATCGAACTCACGAAGAGAGCTTCGGTGCCCAATGCACTAACCACTCAGCCAACTTATTCTAAGTACGTTGTAGCTTCGAAGCGCCGCCTAGCGGTTTCTTTTAGCATCTGAAATTGAACCCAAGTCCCCCCGAACCGGTAGCATTTTTATGTTATGTACCCAGCACCAGCAGAACCTTGCTTTTTTCCGACAAAGCATGGGTTTATGAACGCCATTTTGTACCAGATTGCAACATCTGTTCTATGGCTCAGTGGCTTGAAGCATCGCGTAGAGATGAACGTTGCAATAGTTTTGGGTTCGATTCTCGTCGCGACTTCGCTTGTGACGTGTTCAACAAACGGGTTTGTCAAGATGATAGCATAAAGTGTGAATGTTGCTTCAGTTGGCGTTAGGTACACTGGATAAATATGCAAGCCGGTAACGATGTGTTTGACCACTCCGCCAAACGGGCGCAGTAGCAAAGTGATACACTGCTAAATATTAAGTATTTTAATACCAAAATTACGGTGTAGGCCTACTCACTACCTTTCAAATCTTCCAGTGTATTTAGCGTCAGAGCAACTGTAGAAAGTACAATAAAAAATATCGATACGATTGCGATAACCTGAAACAACAACAAATGTGAAATGAAAACTTTACTACGAAACAAATCGATAATGAGTTTACTCTTGTTAGCGCAGCATAATATGTTTTTCAAAGACCAAACTTGCAAAGAAAGGATAATAAACTTTAAAAGTTTTTGGATTTAGTGCCTGGGAAGTAAATTTAAGAACAATTGTGACTTTATATATTTGACTATTTTTTGACTTAGTTAGTTAGTTAGTTGCATATTTATCCTCCTATCACGAGAAAGCGATTAATGCGCTATACGAGCTCGCTTAGGAGTTGCCAGCCATCTGTCTACCACACCAAGATGGGGGAATCCCGCTAAGTGCCTTTCCCAACGGCACAAGTATACTTGCCGGCTTATCTTCACACTGTCCCTTTAATACTGAGCGTCAAGCAGGGAAGATGTGAATACCAATTTTAAAGTCATTGGTTTGACCCGACTCGGAATCAAACCCGAGTCTACAGCTCAAGAGACAGACGCTCCATACCACTCGGCCATCTGACTTTAGGCAGGGTTGCGAAGAATCAATTGCAATCGCTATTCGACTGCGATTTTATTAAAGTGATTGGTTGTATTTTGTATTTAGTTGTATTTAATTGCATATTTATCCTCCTACCACGAGAAAGCGATCAAGCGCTAGAACGAGCCCGCTTAGGAGTTGGCGGCCATCTGTCTACCACACCAAGATGGAGGAATTCCGCCAAGTGTCATTCCCAACGACACAACAAGTAAACTTGCCGGCTTGTTCTCCACATTGCCCCTTTAATGCTGATCGTCAAGCAGGGAAGCTGTGAATACCTACTTTAAAGTTATTGGTTTGACCTGATTCAGAACAAAACCGGAGTCTACAGCTTCCCTGGCGGACACTCTTACCACTCGGCCATATGAGCTGTTAAAAAACAAAAACTTTAGACGCATTCTGAGATAAATGCGTCAGGTGTTGAGGCTGAAGTTGCACTAAGAAGTAATCTGTCATCACTGTACTTTGGCAGCTTTGGAGGAGTTTGGTTTTTCCATTAAATTCCAGATTTTTCTTCTCTTTTCAGCGCAAAACATTCCTTTGAATTCATCCCCCTCTCTCTCTCGAAGCATGTTCATTTCACGTCTGCAATAAAATGAATTTATTTCAAGTCAATTCTGCTAATTAATCGCCCGGAAAGCGCAAAGACATCGCTGTCGGCGCTGGAAATCTGGGGTTGGATTCCCGGGCCCCTCATATCTGAAGGGTGTCGCTGTTGCCCAACGTTGCGATGTTTCTTTGGAGCTGTGTTGACCAGGCGCTAAGCTGTAGAGAATGAAGATGAACCGGCAACTCTTTACACGCTTCGGCGTAATACCGCGAGTATAATGACGATTTTTGATTTGAAAGTGATCGATTGCATATTTTGTTTCAAATCATTGCGATCTTCATGAATCTTTGAACAGGACAAATTTTAATAATTAAACAAAATAATACTAGTGTTTATCATTACTGGTAGGATACCATGAACGTTTTGGAAAAAATATGAAAAAATTGGTAATATCCAAAACGTGATAAAAAAAATAGCATCAATTCTTATGTAACTGCGTTACGTTTTCGTTATTTGGCTTTTGCGTGAACGCTTGGCGTGCCTGCCTGCGTGGCGTGCTTGCAATGTTCGAACCTTTAGATAAGATTACCAGGGAGAAAGAAAAACTGCAACGTGTCACACGCACTAGTTGGTTTTACGTGAGAGCTTTATAACAAATTGTGCAGTTTCGAGCTAATGAATCAATAACCGAAACTAAAGACACAACTTCTTTGCATAGTAGGTTATTACACTTTCTGTTTCGCACTTTTGTCATTGATCCCATAAAACTGACGTTTCAAACTGACCTAGTAAAATAAAGTCAAAGCGATTACAAAAAAAGAAAATAGCAACAAACAGTCAAAAAAACAAAACTGTCAGATATCAGCAGCATGACATTTGTTCCTGTTTAGTTTGATTGCGCCATTTCATACAATTATCTGATTGCGCAACCTTGTTTCTCGAAATACAGCCCACGAGGGAACTTTTTCATGACAAATCGTTTATTGCACTACGTCCTCTTTTTGTTAATCACAACTATTTTTTGTAGTTTTTTTCTTAAGTGTTGTCTTGAACCACTTTTTAACATTACTTTCTTGTGAGTTTTGCTCACGGCACAAACAAAAACACTTGTATTTTCAAGCGTAGCCCTCAACAGTTGCGTAACTTTGCAGCATGAACGTAACAATCTAGACTAGAACCACTTGCTTCACTGCACCGATCTCAGCAATGATATGTTTTTACGGTACTAAAATCGAATCAAAAAATAATAAAAATCAAATCTTCATTCTACTCGTGGTATTACGCCTAAGCGTGTAACGAGCGCCGAAGTTTGTCTACGTTGGCTACACAGTGCACGGTTTGACGGGCCCTAGACTCTAACCAAAGACCTACCGCTCCAATAAAAATCTAATGAACTAATTTATTATTGTTGCTTGATGAGCTACTGAGAGTCATTTGATCCACGCAGAAATATGAGAAGATGGCAACTTAAAAGCTTGAGTAGAAACGGAATTAGTCATTTCACCATTATGATCACTGAAAAAATGTTCTATTCAAATGGATTGGTTTTAAATGGTTAGATGTTTTTATTTTCAATATTTCGCTACCGGTATAGGTCGGCGTGGTGAGACGTCACCTTCGGCGTGGAAAGACTGGGGTTCAAACTTCGGGCCCGGTCCAATCGGACACAGTGCTGTTAACTAAAGATGTGCCGAGTCGAGTCCGAGTACTCGGCCGAGTATTAAGGCATTACTCGGACTCGGCTACGGACGTGATGACCTCTTTTTTGCTCTTCACCTGATTTTGAGTTTATATTTTGACGTCGTAGATACTCGGACTTGCCCGAGTAATGTCGTGAATACTCGTTACTCGGCGAGTCCGAGTAATTTTCCTTGAGGCACATCCCCACTGCCAACGGCCCGTAATTGCTGCTACTTTCCTTCGGAGCTGTTTTGCCCACACGCTAAGCAGCGGAGAAATGGGCATCGCCAGCATATTTCGGAATGGTTCTACAGAAAAAGATAGGACTCTATCGAAATGAGTAGAAATAGAAAAATTGCATTTAATTCCGCAACAGCGGCGTGGTGTATCGGTCAGTATGTTGGACTGTGACGCATGGGGTCGGGATTTGATGCTGTTGTAGGCTTTGATTTTATGCACTTTCTTATGTTTATTTTGGAATGTGGTAGAGTGGTGGTAATACGTAGAATAAACAAAAAATATTGTGTAGAACCATTCCGAAATAATTATGCGCCCCACTTGTGACACGATTCAACGTAATTAGTAGGCTATAATGAATATTTGATTTTGATTTTGTAGTCAGCGTTTCAAGTTAGTTCATCAAGGTTTTATCCTAATTGAACACACCTTTGCTCTTCTTGAATTTGCTCTTTCTTCTGATGATATCTGCCTAAATAATAGCAACTATTTTTCAAATAAGTGCCATAAACGTAGACAATCAATTAAATCAAAAAATCAACTTAACGACTCATGATTTGTTGAACATTGATGATTAAGAATGAAACAAATATATCTAGAATAGCCTGTTTTATGTGTATTTTACATTAGGTTGCACATTTATTTTCCTATCGCAAGAAAGCGATCAAAGCGCTTCAGCGAGCTCGTTTAGGCGTTACCGGTCAGCTTTCTATCACTCCAAAATGTAGAAACCCTGCCAAGTGCGTTTCCCAACAGCCCAAAAAGTAGACTTGCCTGCTTGTTCTCCGCACTGTCCATTTAATGGCAGAAGCGTCAAGCAGGGAAGCTGTGAATACCAATTTTACAGTTATTGGCTTGATCCTGACTACTGAATACGAATGAAATCCGAGTCCACAGCTCGCAGGTGGACGCACAAAAGGCCATCTGCGCTGTCGTATGAAGTTACAAGCATTTGTGCCACAATTTGTCTACTAGTCAAAGATGGATAATTCAAGAATGAATTCATTGTAGCCGTTGCTGCTACGCTTCGGCCATATTGTTTGTTGGTCGATTTGTGAGCAACATTAACACCATTTCGGTTTTGCCTGGAAAATTACCTTGGCAGCAAGGCTCAATATAAATATCATCAATTCCCCAATAATCAAGTTCAAGATTGAAAGCCAGCGCGCAGATGTCTTCCGGAAGATGAAGTTTACCTGTTCTGCAAAAATATATTTTTTGGTGGTACAGAATTTCAAAACAGATTTAAAAAGCGCCGAAAACATCTTTTAAATTTAGGTAGTCTTGAAAAAGACTGTTTTTGAACCAAACATTTTCGTCTCGCTCTCTTCAGGGTTCAACGCGAGAGTTAATTGAGAAGGAAAAAGGTGGTCTATATATTATCATCAGCTTCATCGAAAAATCTGCAACAAAAAAGGGAAAAAGGGCTCTGATTGGTTGTTAAAAGACAGACGGATTGTGATTGATCGAATATGGATGAATTTTAGAATCTAACTCAACTATCGGAGAATTTGGAGTGAGTAGACAAATTCCTTTTGACGGCACAGAATAGGTTTCAACGATTTGATGAAAGTATCAAAACGTTGAAATTACTTTCATCAAAACGTTGAAACCTATTCTGTGCCGTCAAAAGGAATTTGTCTACTCACTCCAAATTCTCCGATAGTTGAGTTAGATTCTAAAATTCATCCATATTCGACCAATCACAATCCGCCTGTCTTTTAACAACCAATCAGAGCCCTTTTTCCCTTTTTTGTTGCAGATTTTTCGATGAAGCTGATGATAATATATAGACCACCTTTTTCCTTCTCAATTAACTCTCGCGTTGAACCCTGAAGAGAGCGAGACGAAAATGTTTGGTTCAAAAACAGTCTTTTTCAAGACTACCTAAATTTAAAAGATGTTTTCGGCGCTTTTTAAATCTGTTTTAAAAATATATTTCTATATTTAAAAGATGACACTGGTTAAAAATATAGCGGTTGCACCGACAATTACACGCTCCACATGGAAAAGTTCCTTCTGAACGCTTTTTAACGTCGTAGCGTTGGCATATTTTAAGTATTCACCAACCATCAGGGCTGCACACCTATTATCGAACACCACATCGTCGTTTTTATTTTACAGTATTCTCATTTTGACCCATTAAAAAATGTAGGTGTGGTATATCAGTTAATTTAAATGTAACATTTCTTATCACCAAACGAATTTAGTTCAGCTGTGGGTATGCAAACAGATCCATAAAAAATCAAATCTTCATTATACACGCGGTATTACGTTGAGGCGTGTAACGAGTGACGGGGCTCATCTCCGCGGCTTAGCGCCTGGGCAACACAGCTCCGAAGAAACGTCGCAGCGTTCAGTGTCCGACTTGACTGGCCCGGGAAACGTAGCCAGACCTTCATCGCCGATGGCGATGTCTCACCACTACGCCAATTAACCGGTTTTACGTTTTCGTTTCAAAATATTTATGAATAAATATGTAATGCATTAATGACGTACCGGTATGCATCCTTAAATGTGGAAACACATACATGTTGAAAAAGACATTTCGAGCGTAATTATTTACTTGCTGTCATCAAAACACTTTAACTATTTAAAATGTAAAAATGCAAAACCGTCGTAAATTCAAATTTATACGATTGTCCACTCTTCGTATGACATCATTGCGATACACTGCGTCATCGAAATTCAACTATTTTTGTCACTACCAATTTGAATTGAATATTTACATAAATTTGGGCCAAAATCGTTAACTTAACGGCCAATTTAGTAGAAATGATGAAGTAATTAACATGTAATGTTATTGGTAATAAAACCGTGATTTCCGGCAAAACACTTGTGGTTAAATTACACAGACATTCAATATCAGAAAATCAAAGCCAACAATAGCCTCTAGCTTTCCCATGCCTGTCAATTATACTCGTGTTTCTACATCTTACAAATCTAATTTCATTGTATTTTCGGTATTATTCCGAAGCGTATGACGAGTGACGGGACCCATTCACGTTGCTTAGCACCTGGCCAGCACAGCTTCCAAGAAACGTCGCAACTCGCAGCAGTGGCGAGCCGCTTGCAACTCTACAGGGTCTAAGAATCAAATCTTGCATTTTTACGCCGATAGCAATGTCTTTACCCACTACGCCAACAGGCCAGTCACCATCTTACAACTGACAATTTAATGTTTGATGCAATTTTTTTTAAATAAAAATGCTTCGTTGGCTATTTCAAAATGAGGTGTTGTTTGTTTATATACAGGGTTACCGTTTCGTGCTTATTTCTAAGATTTGTGCTTATTTTCAAGGGCAATGTCTTAGAAAACGTGAATGTGCTTGTGTCTAAGAAACGTGTTTATGTTTGAAATTTTAGCGGAAAAAATGGGATTCTGCGAACGTGAATACCTTTTTCTTTTGGTCTTCACCAATTTTAAGTGGAAAAACAGGATTTTGTGGACGTGAAAACCTTTTTTTGGTATTCACCGATTTTTAGTGGAAAAACAGGATCGGTGAACGTGGAGACCTTTTTCATTATTATTTTATTTTTGGGTTTTCACCGATTTTTAGTGGTTTCACAATAAAGAGCTTTTGACTTTTTGGTAACCTAAGATAATTCAACTACATCGTGCTTATTTCTAGGTGTAATCCGGTGGTAACCCTGCTTATATATGTATTTTCAAAATCAAAAATTTCCTGCAGTATTCTTAGTTTTTTTTTTCGTCAGCAACATGACCTATAGCGGTACCGCGCGCAGGTTGCAGATTCTACATAAAGGGTTCGATTCATGGCTGGAGCCGATCGCATTCGCTGCGTATATCGGGTGGCTGCTGATTCAAAGCGCGCAAGCTCACTTCACAGTCTCCCTCAATTGCTAATAATCTCAATTATTAAATTAATATATCTTCTCATTCTCCGGCATATAGGCACACAAGCCTACACCCCAAGTAATAACTTCTTTGTCAATTTAAAAATGTCGCTATAATTAACAAGTAATGTCGCTGCTATCGGTGTAATTTCCGAGTGAATACTACTTTTTAATTGAAGTGCGTCTTCAAAATTTTAATTATTTGAAGATGTTTCTCGAAGTCATAAGCACATTATGATTTAAATGCAATATTTTTTTGATATTGATCATTTTTCGACAGCACAAATGCACGTTTTATAGTTATGGCTGCAAATCATCAAACTTTTGCCGGAGAATGGGTCAAATTTACAATCAACTTTGTATCGAAAAAAATTTTTTGAATGATTGTGACAACAATATTCAGTTTTTCCAAGAAGAATATAGTATGTGCTGCTGCCCTTCTAGACTCGATTGGAAGAATTCTGCAAAATTCGCTTGAAAAACAAGAGTTTTACCAACCTGTAGAAATTCAAAATTGACAAAAAACTTCCCGGATGACGATCAAAAAAATATTCATCCGCGACCGCATCGTAGTCATCCGCGTGTTTTAAGATATCAGATTGTGATTCACAACGACGTAATTGCGCAAGTCGCGTGCAAGGAAGCTGCTCAAGAGTCTTCCAACAAGTCTGTATGAACAGTGTTGCCATGTAAAAATTCCAAAATCAGTGGTAACGAGCACGAAATACGTAAATTTTATTTAAACAAACAGTGTCTTCGTCAAAAACCAAATCTTACTTTTTTTTCAAGATGTAACACTTAAGAAAAACAAAATTTTCTTTAATAATAAAATTATTAAGTTATTTTTAAACTAATACAGTAGGTTATGGCATTTATGCTACATTCTCGAATATTACCAACTGTGCAAAAACGATCTTGATTATATACTCGCGGTATTACGTTAAAGCATGTAACTGGTAACGCGGCTTAGCGCCTGGGCTATACAGCTTAAAAGAAACGTCGCTGTAATGATTAACAAGCTGTTGTCGACACTACGTCCGATTTGATCGACCCAGGAATCAAACCCCCGATCTCCTGCGCTGAAAGCGATGTTTATAGCCGCTACACCGCCATTATTTTGGTTAGTTTCTTGTGTTTCGAAACAATATTCATTACAGTACCGACATAGCTTTCATGAACTCATCGTTAAACAATGGCAAGCAACACAATCACGCAATTACTGAGTATCATAAAATCAAATGAAAACCCAATATTAGGCCTGCACCTCGTACATCACTCCTCCAACGTTCAAGCGAGCTTTTGAACTCTGATTCATGAACCCCTCTTCCTTGCTCTTCTTCAATCTCTCGCGTTTTATTCCCGAAATTTTCTTTTTGCGTCTGAAACAATATTACAGTTATTTTTGAAGTGAATTAAGTTCTGTTCACCCTAAAGGCGATTATCATCCGATTTGTAGTGCTACGAAATTTCATCCGATTTTTAACAAAAGCGTTTGACGAAAACATCTTCCCCAAAGTCCCAACCCCAACGATTTTGTTTTTTATCAACTGTTTTGCAAAGCACCTCGTGAATGTTTTCTAAAATACCTTGCAAAGTGACGTAGATTTGCGTCATAACTTTTTAACTTTTCCGTAGCCTATGTCACTTTCGCCAAGAAAAATGTTATCGTATGTGATGCAAACCACCCCTTCAGTCCTGGTGCCAGTAAACTCGTACGAAATGAAACAAGGCGCAAGAAAAAAACGTTTTTATGCACGGTATGAACTGAGTGCAACTACCCTGTCCACAAGTCGTGAGCATAAGATCACTGGCTTCCAGTAACATATTGTAGATAAATTTTCATGTACTTTTCACTTAAATTTTCATTACATTAGCTTACTACGTTAGTCCATGAAAAATGAACAATGGACAGAATTACCCAGTCTACGTGTCCAGTTTAAGTGCTTTCAAAGCCGGGCTTTCTGCATCATAATCAATTTTTCACCAAACTCGTCACATGTAAAACAATAAACTGATTATATGACATCATAAATTGAGTCGTGATGCAGAGAGCACTTTGGCGTTAGACTACTACAAGCATTGGACGTGAGGAGTGGTAAATAAACGTTTAAACATGGCAGTCATTGGCTCAATTATCTTTGATACAATTGGTCAAGGAGTTAAGCCGCTCTTAAGGCGTTTGTCTCGTTTTGCAAATTAGATGTCGCCTTGCTCTGCAGTTGAGCCGAGCTTGTGATAAAGTGATTCTAAAATAATGAATAATTAATTTACAGTTGCCTTCACTCGACCTCTGAATAATTTTTCACTCTTTTTTGTGTGTTTCAAACAAGCTTCACTTAGAAATGCATCCACATAATTAACGTATCTGCGTCTGTGCGTTCATCATACTGTAAAAGATTGCTTAGCTCATATCGTGTGCTCTTTTTCTCTTCTAAATTTTATGACAAACTGTTTGTTATACAAAAATTGAACGGAAATTTCAACTAAGTAAGATTTTGAAGTGATTTTGCGCTCTTCAAGTCAGCAGTTTTCCGAATCAATGCGATGAGCAGAGAATTGAACCCGTGACAAAGGATCTGTCACACTCAGGCAGCAGCCTATCAATTAGCCATGCCGATGACAACAATAACTTATGCTTCCAGTTATCAATCCCTTCCATACAAAAAACCTCGTTATTCTCGCGGCGAAGCGTGTTACAAGTGCCGGGGACCATGAGTGGCACGACTCTGCACCTAGGCAACACAGCTCCGAAGAAACGTCGCATCGATGGCGAGCCATTGGCGACGCTGTGTCTGATTTGACAGGCCAAGAAATCAAACGCAAGACCTCCTGCGCCAGCGGTGATTAGGACAGCCGGCCGGTTAAATGCTAAAACAACTTGTGTAAATTGCAATTTGCATGCAAAACTGCACGCGTTGGTTGTTTTCCGTGTTCGTTGGACAGGCACACGTAAGAAGTCGACACGAATGTTATCAATGTATTTTACCAGCTTGGACAGGCAAATGACTAAACCAGGAAACTAGGAAACGTTTCCTGCATTAATTTTGTACTCGCACTTAAAGGCTCAATGATTAGCCATTTGTTAGCAAAAAGTTATCAAACTGGTTATCGCTGCTCTGTGTCATTCATCGTGCTACCAACCTGTTTGTGCATGGCAAAAGCAAAATTATATGGAAAAAATAAAGTCACAGTTGTTCTTATAACTAGACGTCTCGACAACATAAATTCAGCTGCCATCATCAGCAGTGTAACCAAAGTATAGTATAAAACTCAAAAATACAAAACTTCAGTTTGTATTGTCCTGCTTACACTGCTGATGATCGCAGCTAAATCTACAGTAGGCCTATGTTGTCGAAATGTCCAGTTTTAAGAATTACTGTGCCTTCATTTTTCCTCCTTAAGCTGTTTTCGTCCCACAAGTATTTCAGATATAAAATTGACATTGCCTTCTACTGTTAGTCTGTTACCATATACACATTTTTGACGACATACGATCTTTTTGACGATTGAAATTTATTTACCAAAGCAATCTTTTGCCAAAAGTGTTTAATTTAATATCAGAAGCGTGAGTTTTAACTCAAACCTAGCTGCTGCACTTCATTTTCGTCAATTGATAAATTATTATTTTTTTGTCAGATGACTCAATGAACTCTTAAAAGCTGATTAGGTCATTTAAAAAACATTTCTTTAAAATCAAATGTAAATGAGGAAAAATTTTAATATCAGGCTAAGATTCTGGAAAGCACAGGATATTAATAATCAAGAATAAAGTAATGGTAATTGAAGATATTAAACAGGTTAATAATTTCTGATCGAGTTATTTAGAGGCAGCACTTCTTATGATGAGGTTTTATGACATTTGCAAACACTATGTATTTATAGCAGAAACTAAAATAAACAAATAACAAAATAAAACAGCTAGTTGGCCTGATGGTTAACGACATCGCTATCAGCGCGGGTGGTCATGACTTCGATTCCCGGGCCAGTCAAATCTGACACAGTATCGTCGCTGCTGCAACCTTTTCGAAACTGTGTAGCGCAGGCGCTGAGCCGCGACGATAAACCCCGCCACTCGTTACACGATTCGGCGTATACCACGAGTGTAATGATCATTTTTCAACTACAAAATTCGCATCCGATCCCGCAACTTTTAAATTGCCATCATAAATCCCTCTCGTCAAAAGATGTTGGAGTTAATTTCTGTTCAGCAGTTAATCTGCAGCTTAACAAAGCAGTAGGCCTAAAGAAGAATGCAAATAATTCCACTTTGTAGTTTTGGTAAGATCGAACAATAAAATTATATCCACTACAAAAAATCCATAGTCAAACAACTGTACCTGTATGTAAAAAAAATTGATATTCTTGTCTAAACATTTTTATTTGGCTGATTTCCGGCGCAAAATTTGTACGTATGTATATTACGACAATACAGTTTTAGTAAAAAACAAACTTGGTAACTTTTTTAAGTTTCTGTATGAAATGTTTTGTTGTTTTTCTGCTAGCAAACCTCTCAATATTTTGTGCAAACAGATTATTTTAATTACGAACTTGGACGAAAATTACAGAATCGATTTATCGAAGGAAAAGTTTTCATAAGATTGCTGGTTTCCACAGCAGCTGCTGTGTAACTTCAATAAAGAAATCAAAGTAATGTGAAAAAGTAAGAGAAAAGGTTGATTGCTTGAGACCCAACGAAAACCAACCTTACCAATATCATACCTATGGTCCCTTCGCAGTCTCCCTGTCCTATAATTGTAATTAATTTTCGATTGTCGTCACGTGAACTTGCAATATTTACGGACTAAATAAATACAATGAATGAATGAATACCAAGCTCAGTTTTGTTTGGTATAAGCATATAAGCCTAGACATCCTTTAAAATTTTTGAATTATAACAATTCCTTCATAAAAGTATGCCAGCCCAAGTTGTCTGCACATTACAATCTTGCACGAAGACGAGCAAGACCCCGACTATAGAATTGAATACATGATTTGGAAAACGTCACAAGTAAAAAAAAACAAGTTTTGAGAAAATCAAAAAAATTTTCTGTATTTTTGTGTGATGATTGCATAGAGTAGTCAAGTTTATTAGAAATACTTACTAATCTAGAGGTTCCAAAGCAATGAAACCCATTGCACCATTATGTTTAGTTCACACGCAAGAAGGGTTTAAAATTTGAAAACTTGGGTCGTTTTTAGTACATATTTTAAAAACGAAAAAAATAGCAACAAACCAAAGGATTTGCGATGACAGAATTTCACTTGAGTTACCAACAAAAAGTGGTTGATGGAAAGCTTGACATATTTGACTAAGTGTTGATGAAAACAATCAGGAAGTTCACAATACTATTATTACTTTTCATCTTGTTTGAAAAGTATATTGCAATGAAATAAGGCTCACCAAAATAATAGGGTGTTTCGCTTTTACACGTTTTTTCGAAAACTCTTAGTTTATACGATTTACAGGGTACAAATCGGGACTTTGCAAAAATTCATTGTGAAAAATTATGAAATATTTTTTTTGGGGGGAGGGGTAAATAACGTAACTCGAAAAGTGCACCTGCTGCACAACTGAATGTGATGTCGAACGACTTGGCAAACATGATTTCCTATCTGTCTGTAACACATTTTGATGCTCTATCTCAATCAGAAAACAACTTATTCAAAAAAATTAAAATTGAGAAACCGTAATTTATTATGGTATGTGAAATCAAAAAGAGGCCCAAGTGCTGTGCTTGGTTCCTTTCATTTTCATAACAATGTTCTCAACGTTAATTTTTATATTTGTAGAAGGAACTTGGTTTTGATTTTTGCACACATGATAGCCAATGTCGCTAGGAACGTAATGATGCAATAAAAGTGAAATGACGAAATGGTGACTTAATTATTCCCTCTACGTAATCGTGTATTCAATTATCAGGAGGATGCATTAAAAGGGTTTGCAACTAAACTAATAGACGCTGAGATTGATGATAATATTCAAGTCTATGTTTTGAGAAAAATATTGCATTTTTATTTCATTTATGGATTTCTAGCAATTGGTGGATCCAGAGGAGATGAGGGAGGTCAAGCTCCCCTATCCCAGCTAAATTAATAGTTGTTCATATTTGTACATTATTACGTCAATACTTTTAGAGTCTAAATCCGCAAAAGTGCATGAAGCATTTTTTAGATTCCAAGCTTTTCCTACCCAAAAGATGTGATAACTCTGTATGAGAGCGTTGCCACGTAAAATTCGAAAATCAGTAGAAACGAGCGCGAAATGCGTTAATTTTATTTAAGAAACATCGACTTCGTCAAAAACTCAATCTAATCGTTTTTTTAGGATGTAACTCTCGAAAAAAAAACAAAATTTTTTGGTCTAAAAGAATTTCTTGTCTTCCCCTGCTAATCATCGATTTTTCTACCTACAATGTTTACTTACATATGATTGATTTTATTAAAAGCTGCTGATAGCAATGAGCCTTTGCGATGAGTTTGTTTCTGTTTCTTTTGCCTTGGATAGGAGGTTAGGGCGAGGTTTTGACATGATTGACGTAGATACTTTTCGGGACTTTCCACACCTCCAATTGCTTCAGAATAACATCGTCTTCGTTTCAAACTAGGGCTATGGGATTGGGAAAAATCTTCATAAATCTTTGGCTTCATTATGGATGGAGGAGGAGCTAGATATTGGTCATTGTTGTTCAAGTGTATTTCAAGGTTCTTTGAAGGCGTTGAAGGGCGGGATACCCCGTCAGAAAGCGTATACCGAAAGCTATCAAGAGTACTGATGCTACTATGAGAACCTTGAATTCCACCGTGGTAACATCTTTCATCATTACGCATTCGACAAGCCCAGGCAGCACGCATCATTATGAAACACTTATGGTAGCCTACTCAAATAATTTGGAACTGCAAAAACTTCAGTGTAAAAGTGATATTTTCATCATTTAAGTCAGGGGTGGGCAAAGGGCAAACCATTTTATGCGTTCGCGGGCACTTACAGAAATAGAAATTCCTATCGTGAATCAAGCCGAAGACCTTTTTTGCGGTTCTGCGTTGAAGGACAGTGTAAAAAAGGACATGTGCGGCCGTGTAGACCTTGTTCTTTTGCTCTTCACCGAACTTCAATAGTAAAAAAAGGACATCTGCGGACGAGTAGACATTTTTTTTGTTCCGTTCTTCTTTCAATCAATCAATGCGGCCAATCGTTCTTCCAATCAATGCGGCCTTCGGCTTCAAAATTTTTCAAAATTTCTTCAAATGCGGCCCTTCGTGTGAACATAATTGCCCACCCCTGATTTAAGTGATAAAAAGCTAGACTTTTTAATTTCACACACTGTACTGCAGTGTTAAACTTTGACTTTAATTAACTGAAAAAGACCGCAATTGCGTTACCATTCAACGACAAACTTGAAAAAGTGCATCATTACATCTTCAATTTTTTTTTACTCTTATATAGCTTAAAAGCTAATTTACATGATGCTGCTACACTTTCCAATCAGCGGACGCATGGCTGTAGCTACTGCTCCTTGATAATCTCGCACAGCACCAAGTCTCCGTGGCTGCCACAGAACTACAACTCAAAAAATTAACAAAATCATGCAACAAAATTGTCTTTGTTTCGACCGATAAATGGTAGGAATCAACTGGCTTAGTGAACAGAGCGTCCGCGCCTGTAACTGTAGCCTCGGATTAGATTCCAAGTCGGGTCAAACCAATAACTTTAAAATTAGCATTTACTGCTTACCAGCTTGACGCTCAACATTAAGGAGACAGTATGGAGAACAAGACGGCTAGTTTACTTGTTGTGCCGTTGGGAAAAAAGCTTATCGGAATTCCCCCATTATAAAATGGAAAAGAGGTAGCCGGAAACTACTGAGCGACATCGGGGTTCCCCCATTTTAAAATGGAAAACAGGAAGCCGGAAATATGCAACTAAATGACGGCCTACAAACACAACTAAAATAAAAGTGTTGCATCTTCCGTAAGCCTCCCTTACGGCGTTGCATTAGCATGTGAACTGTTAAAATCCCTTCTTTTTTTGTCGCATCGTTTATTGCCCTGATGCTCTCTAATAACACATCACACTATACAGAGGGTTTGCTTAGCACAAAAACCCTTTAGCAAAACTAAACATTGCACATTCTCAGTTGCATTTTAATCTTAACTTTTGAACTAAAATCTGTCATTTTGTTCAAATAAAAATTTAAGAACTTCTAGCAAATCTGCTCCAAATCAAAAACTGTGGCAGATTAAACAATCAATGACATCAAAACCGTTGAACTTTTTGCATTCACATTTTGAGCAATATACTTTGCTTAACAAAGCTCTGCATACTCAACGATTTTGCAAATGTTAGGGTTAATATAAATTCTACTCCACTGACATATATAAATTACCTTGGTTTCCGGTTAGCTAGCAAAGGTGAGGCAATTTTCAATCAAAACTTTCTAGGAAATAATAAAAAAAATTGCCAATTGGTCATGATGACCATTTACAGGCAAATTTCTATCTTCATCGTTGAATTTTATGTCATTATTTTTAACCTTTGATAAACAAACTCATTTTGGTCGAGAATGAACTTAACTAGCGATGATAAAACATGTGCAATATGACGACTTCTGCTAGCTATAACCACATAATGTGTTCAACAGGGTTTAACAACTGCAAGACAAGAGATGAAAATCAGACTAAAAACGCACTATAATAACCGCAGACCTATAAAAAATAAATAAAAAGTCCTTCAGGCAGGGGAATTATGAAACTGCTAACCTGGTTACATCAGTACTTGTACCACACCATCAAATAACGGTTTGCTCATTGATTTTGACCAAAAACAATTTAACTCTTTATTATACTAGCAGTACAACGCCGAAGTGTGTAACGAGTGGATGATCCATATCTACGCAGCTTAGCGCTTACGCAACAAGGCTCCGATAACACGTTGCAGCGGTGGCAATCAATTCAATGATTAGTGTTTCTATATAAAGAAGAATGACTCTGTTTTTGATCACTTCAGATTCGTATTTTCTGAATCTGGCATATTTATGGCTAGAACGTGCATCATTGCGCAGTGTGGACTGAAAAGTCTGGGCAATTTCTGTCAGTGACTATGGTGCAGTTTCTAGCCATTATATAATTATGCTGTACGCGATCAATGCATTGTTTTAATTAACTTTATTGTGCTTGGTCCGATTGTAACCAAATTAATTATTTTTCTTGAAAGTAGCGGATGTTTAAGTTGACAAATTTAAATCTTACTTTAGGCGTTTCTTGCAGTATTTAACATTTTTAAAGACTTTCTGCAACAAAAAACTTCATTTTTAACCATTAAATATGGCGTTATTGAAACATTGTACGGGTACATTTCCACACACTCATGCAAAATTTTTTAAACGGGGGTGGTTCAAAATAATTGTTGAATCAAACAATTTTGTTAAATTTAAATACAAATAACACAGCGAAAAAACAGCTAGAAACACTGGGCTGACCATTCGGCACGCTTCTGGTGTCATTGTCAACCCATAAGCCTACGCTCAGTTTATGCCATGGTGCAAAAGAAAATCAGTAGTATCTTCCACCCAAGTATTTTCAGCTGTTTTTCAGTGTTATTTGTGACTAAACTGCTGACTAAGTACCGTTTGCCAAAAAAGGCGTACCGTTTTGTTTTTGTGTACCGGCATGGTTACATCCAATAGTTTCAGCATCAAACAAAATAATTTAGTTTCTTCTAAACTTTTACCATTCGACTTCGTGCGCAACGGAGTTAATGAGAAATTTTAGTTACAAACGTTTTGTCAAATATTTCAATCCAAATTTGCTAAGCTACCATTTACAGTAATCTTAAATCTGCAATTTTTAAACCGTTGAGAGCGAACTTTTACAGACCAAATTTGTTGCTTTTTGCATCGAGAACTTGACCAACCAAACAAAACTGAAAAAAAAATCAAAAAACCTCGAAGATTTTAAGCTATTCCCTAAAAAAGGAAATCTAGATTTGTCATGTGCAATGTCTTCATCCTTTCCTGTAATATGAAATACAAATATCACGAAACCAATTAATGGATATCCCAGTGCCGTATAAGCACAGAGCTACGACGCAAAAGGCAGATATATCTCTGCGATCAGCTATTACGGAACGTTTAAACCAAAGCGATTAATGAGTTTTCATCAGGGCATCAAACCGCTTGAAATATCGCTCTGGTTTAGGTTCCGCAAAATTCATTTTAGCGGTTTAGCTCCGGTTCAGGTTTTTCGTCATTTGATTTTGAAGGTTCAGCTCCGGTTAAAATTATAAATACTTTGAATCATCGGGTTCAGGTTCGGTTCAGATTCGCAGAAGCAAAAGTTTAAAGATTCAAATTCGGTTTGGGTCCAAGAATTTGAAACCGACAATTTGACTCATGTTCTGGTACACAGCCACATTATCATTTTTTTCAAAAATACCCGTTGTATTGAGGCTGACTGTATTTTTTAAGAAGCTGCTGTAGCTCATAAGCAATGTTCTCAGTGGCCAAAATAACCTCAGATTAACTTCAGACGTCCTTAACTTCTGTTATAGCTATCATAACAATCATTCTTTGAGAAAAATCTTCTCAAGAACACACACGATTTAACGTTGCAAATCCTTTTTTAGTCCAAAATTGATAGCGTAGTCCAAAAAAAGCCCTCCGCTCCGGGTTTAGGTTAGACAAAAATTATTTTAACGGTTCACATCCGGTTAAAGTTCAAGAGTTTTGATGACCTTGGGTTCGGGTTAGGTTCACCTTTATTAAATTATAAAGGTTATGGTTCGGTTTGGGTTCAATAAAAGGAAGCAGTTATTACGGGTTTTCGATTTACGTTCCTGTTGGGTTCGACGCCCTAGTTTTCATTGCTGCCAAGAGATCGTTCCAGAGCTCGATGGCGAGACTACGTTGAAGATCTTGGTTGGTCTTACCATGGCCATCTACCCTTCGTCGCAGAGATACTTGGATGCTCCCACTCGAGCAGCTGCTGCCTCCGCAACCCCCCGAGGATCTAGAAAAGTTAGTTAGTCAGCTTCATTATTTATATCTAGTAGACGGTACCACCATCCCGCAATATGCGTTAGATGATGATTTGCGGAAGCAACCGCCAAATCTTGTTATTCCCGACATGCTTACACAAAAAGAATGATATATGCAGTACAGTGTGTAATTTTTCCTTTCGCTGGAGTTGATGCAAAAATGATCAATCGTGGTCACATTAACCAATTCCAAATTGCACAACTGCTGAGTGCACCAGAAAGAGATTTGTGTATATTTGCTAAGTCGTTGGTATAATTCAAATCGCAAGCAAGGGCGTAGCCAAGAGAAGTCACCAGAGCCATTTGCGATGGACGAAAGCCTTTTTAAAGAGATTATTAAGGGCGAATGAAAACAGGCTTCTCGTTGCCTAACTACGGCCCTAGCCCCTATAACTACAGATTTTCAGTCCACTGTAGCTTCCAGACTGATCAGTGCAGTTGAAACCGAGGTCAGTGGAGTGTCACTCTCATAACATTTCAACGATATTTCTATGTTAAATGTCAATATTATCATTATTTTCAAATGTACATTACATAACAAGCCATATTTAGACCAAGCACGTAAAATTGTTACTGAGAAGGCGAAATTTTAAGAATATCAACGTCAATTGTTCAAAGCAATCTTTTAATTGATGTAATTCTCACTGAAATTTTTTTAAACCATCTTAATTTGGTCCATAATCAGATTTTCTTATAGCTGTGATCAGAACATGCGATTAAAACTTGTAAATTATGCACGAGTTCTTCTTTCGATTATTTATGCTTTGAGGTTTCGCTGAATTTGCACTTCAATGGTGGTAAAATTGAGAATTTAATGTTATTACTAATGTTTAGTTAAACAGCAAACTGAAACGTTTTACTAAAACTTCTTCCCATTTTCTGATCTTAATGCATGTATTTACTCATCATGACCGAAGTGTTATGTGCCACAAAAGTTAAATTTCCTTCTAAATCCTGAGGGGTGATTGGCAATGTCTAGCCATTCTTCAAAATATATACACCTTTTAACCGATGGCAGCAGCTGATGAGGGCTAATGGCTCGAAACAGCACTGCTCGGTTCTGATGTGGTATTTTTAAATCGCGTCATAGAACAGCCAATGTCAGTCAGAGTCGGGTGGTTTTACTGAGTAGGCTGATAGTGCTTTGTCAGTTCAAATCACAATAATGTCAGTTCAAACATTTGAGATAGCAAAAAAATATGTTTCACTGCAATAAAAAATCAAATATAGAAACCATTAAGCACTCACAGATAACAACCATCAAACAACTGCACCATCACAACACCAGGCTTTCCTCACGAAACAATGACTTTCCTCACGTAAAAAAACAGAAACAGGCAAACAATCACTGACATTTATTGGCCCATAAGTTTGGCAAGAAATCCCTGCACGCTCAAAAGAGACAGATATATCCCTACAAGTGTTTAAAAAGAAGTCAAAACAGCATTTAACCAACAATTACTGACAATGTAATAGTTGCTTTGTTATGACCTTGACCATTGCTGACATGTGCCACAGCTAAGACATCATATATATATATATATTCAGATATTATAAGTACTGTTATGTTATGTTATAGTGTTAATACCTAAATACCGGTAGTGTGTTTTGGGTTAAGTATGGTTTTGTGTAACATAATAGTGTGTATTATAATTGCAATGTCTAGATCGTAATATTTATACTTACTTGTTTGTTCTTTTTCTATTTTATTTATTTATTTAAGATGTTTTTTGTTTTTTTTTTTTCTATGCACGTTTTGTTGTAGGTGGTAGAGGACTTAGAAGACCGTGTGGTCATTTCCTCTATCTTCTTGTGTAATGTATGTGACATAGCGTTATTCATACTGTATCACGTAATTTAATGCACTAAATAAAAAGTAACTAAATAATGGTTTAACTCTTACACTTTTGTGTATAAGTTTATTGTACAGTTGTTCTCTTAGCATGTCCAGTTGAAGTAGTTCCAAAACCCCAGGGGCTTTCTGGATCGCAAATAAATTTTCGATATCATAATTATTACATCGAAAAATTGGTTATGATGCGAAATGCCTGTGGGCCTTTGGAATCACGAAAGCTGGGTGGGGTAAATGTAAGCAAATTTCCCGTATTTTTTTTACGACGCTGTTTAGGGTTAACCAGTATGTGAAAGCTTTAAAGATTTGATTGTAACCGCGTAGTCAGAGAACTTTCGTTAGTCTAACCACAAACTAACCAGCTATAAAGCGTCAAAAGAGGCGCACGCTCTCAAGGTTTAACATCAAATTATTGCTGTTAATATTTTGGAAAAATAGTTATATATTGGGAAGACACCCGATAGTATTTTAAAATAATTATGCTTAAAAACCTTGAACACGTCAGTGATCACACAAAAAGATTTTCACATTCAAGAAACATTGCAGCGGTGGCGAGGAGTTGGCGACAATGTGTCCGATTGACCGGTCCTGGAATCGAGTCAATAATCTACCGTTCAGTAGCGATGTCTTCAACCGCTATGCTAATCAGCCAGTTCTATTGCAAGAAAGGTAAAGGTACGGTACAGCGGGTGCAATCACACATTCTTTAGGCCATTCTCAATTGGCGGCCCACTACAATTATCAATCACGAATGATTGAACGCTGTTGAGGGACATATATGACGAACAACACATACACAAAACCATTTGCACTTCAGCTAGTGCCGAGCGCCTGGCGCGAAAGCTGCGAATACTATTTTTAAAGTCTTTAGTGTGACCCGACCGGGAAAATTTTTTTATTTAAAAAATTTCTAAATTACGCAACAAAATTGAATAGTAGTTTACTATAATTAAATGGTAGTTTACTATTTAATTTAGTTGTGAAATCTGGAAATTTTTTAAATCTCCCTTGCTTGTCCCATCTACTTTTTGATTCTACCAGTAAAAATAAAATCACGTTTTCAATTGCGTCATATAAACTTACTGCAACTTCAAGCTTCGGTAAAAGTATTGCACATTTCATTCATGCAAATCCGCATGAAAGGGTTATAATCCACTTTAATAAAAAAGGAAGACGCATGAATAGCAAAGATGAATAAATAACTTTCATCAGATGAATGTTCGAATACAATACAATCACATCTTCATATACTCGCGCTGTTACGCCGAACTTAGTGGCGGTAACCATCTACGCAGCTCAGCGCCTGCGCAACACAACTCCGAAGAGACATCGCAGCGATGGCGAGCGGTAGGCTGGGTCACCAACAGCGTTGTTTTAAGGTAAACTAGTCAAATAAAAAACAAATCTTTAGGTCATATTGTTACCTTTTGAAAACATTTTGAATTAATGTCTTCTTTATTTCCGCCATCTTGCTTTGTTACTTCACAAACTTCTTAGTGACAAAATAATTATATCATAATATAACGCAGCCATGCTGACACGAACTTCTTTCACCAAACATTGACAAAAACAAATAATATTTACAACCTTGCTTCCTTTTTGGTGTAATTCAACTAAGGTTCGTAGACTAATGTTCCCAGCTTATAAAGCGAAAAAATACTAGTAACTGTTGATATCGAACAGTTTTACAGCACCATGGCAGAAGAAAAGCTTTTAAGCAAAATTTATGAATGGAGGCCACTTTTTCTTAAGAACGTAAATCCCAGGCGTGAATCTTAATGAAACGACTTCATTTAATTGCTGGCCAAGATCTATGCGCTAAATTGAAATTGTGTGACTACATTCGCGCTAGATATTTTTTCCAGCGCTCAATGATAAACTCGTCTTGGATGAAGCAAAGAAATAAGTTTACTTAAAGAGTAAGCCAACATGCAGTCCATATCGCAAATTTGTCGTCAATTGATTTTTTACACCAGCTTCAATATGCTGATTGCTGATGAAAGCTGCGAGTTCGAAGCACTTACGGATAGGCAACTTAGCACGCAGGTAACAGAGCTACCGAAATGGAAGTTTGCTACGACGATGGTGGAGATCATAGGCAACATGTGGTAACTGATTTTAAAGTTTTTAATAGAATTTACTTGCCGGTTTGATTCCAAGGTCGGCCGAATTTCGAACCTGTGTTGTCCAGACGCTTAGCCGCGGAGATGGACCCGCCACTCGTTACCAGTTCGATGTAATATCGCAAGTATAATGATGATTTGATTTTTCCGATTATCTGTTTTTAAAACTATTGATAACACTTGACCAAGGATCGATTCTCATCTAGTAATCTCAAAGCGTATTCGCAAAGCCGCTTGGCCGAGCAGCTAACGGCAATTTAATTTTTTAAACGGAGATCGCAGATTTCGCACAACTAATAGTTTACATTACCGCTAGTAATTGTTGTTTTTACGCTTGTGTACAAATGATGCGATGGTCCGAATGCGTGAAACAGACTGAATATATTTTGAAAAGACATTGATTTTCAAACGACAGCAAAAATCTTGTTCGCCACATGCTTGAATTTGACAAATAAAATCGCTAAATAAACAAATGTAGCGTGAATTGACGTTACGTCACATTACCGAAAGCTATAGCAGCTAAATGTGACGCAATCTTTTCAAAATTGTTTATTACTTTAGCCCGGTCGGTTATTGCAGTCATCGCTATCGGTGCGGTAGACTTGGGGTTCGATTCCCGGGCGCATATTTCGAAACAGTTGCATTGAAAATTTCTACTTTTCTCTCCAGTGATGTGATTGGCTAGAGCATTTGCGCGAATATGCTGCGAGTAATTAATCAACAATAAAAATCTGAGAAGTTCTGCTTCATTGACCTCGAGTGGCGAAAACTACATGCTCTTCTCGCAAATGCTAGTCAATCAGATCGCTGGAAAGCAAAATGAAATTTTTCTGTGCAACCATTCCCAAATATGCTTCCCGGGCCAATTAAATCGGACATAGTTTCATGTCTTCAAAGGCTTTCTACTGTTGTGACGTTTCGTTGTAGCTCTGTTCAGATGGCCGAGTGGTAAGAGCGTCCGCCTCTGGAGCTGTAGATTCGGGTTTGATTCCAAGTCGGGTCAAACCAATGACTTTGAAATTGGTATCTATAGCTTCCCTGCTTGACGCTCAACATTAAAGTGACAGTGTGGAGAACAAGCCGGCAAGTTTACTAGTTGTGCCGTTCGGAAAAACACTTAGAGAGATTCCCCCATCTTGGTGTGGTAGACAGACGGCCGGCAACTCGTAAGTGAGCCCATTATAGCGTTTTGATCGCTTTCTCGTGATAGGAGGATAAATATGCAACTAAATACAAATACAAAATACTGTTGCCTAGGCGCTTGCTGTCGCGCAGTTGAACCTCACTACTCGTTACAAGGTTTGGTGTAACACCACGAGTATGATAAAAAATTGTTTTTTACAGTACTTCTGAAAAGGTTGTGTTACGACTAGTATGTTATTACAACCACTGATAACCAGCATGGCAGGCTTCCTGGAGTGTTTTGAGGAAAGGTGCTACAGCTCAAAAATAGAATCCACAAACCTACGACGTTTTTCCACGAAACGGTAGCACAGTTGCTGCTAGTCATCGATAGCTTGATACAGTGTAATTATTCTGATTATGCTTTAGCAATGTGGCATGGTTCATAACGACCATGCTATTACTAGTTTACTGTATGTGTACATTAATTTTTGTGTTTGTGCTTTGTCGAAATAAACTACTACTAATAATAATTATTTGATAATGGCTCACCAAAAGCGCCCATTGCCTCACAAAACTGAAGAAACTCAGTAAATAGTAATTTTTCTCAGATAATTCAATTCGTTAAAAAAAGATTTTAATGTCTCTTCACCTTTCTATGGGGCAGCCTATATCTCAAACTAGATTGTTTGGCGTATTGACCAACATTCTGAACGCGATATCTTCTAGTTGAGATGCCCGAGGTACGTTACAGACAGAGTAGTCTAGAATATTGAAAAGTGTGAAACAGATTTGCGACAGTTTTGCTTGCCAGGGTGTAAACGAGTTCACACTTCTCAGGTAAAATGAACTGAAAATACCTCGTTTCGTTATACAAATCTCGAGCGCTTTCTGTCTTGCCACGGATGGGGCGCTGTTTGTAAACCCATGCAATATAAAGCCGCGCCTTTCTGATTAGCAAACTGTATATAAGCTTCGATTTTTGTTAGTTTAGTTAGAGTTAGCTTTGGCTCTCGTAGTTGTGCACCTAATGAGTCTGGAAGGACAAAAGAAATGATAACCAGTTACCCTTTTAGGTGCACTAAGCGTTAGTGAGCACCCGTCCCAAGTCGTGCCAGCATTGCTCGGAGTCGCAAACAAACATCATCACAAATACTGTACTAGATCAGGGCTTCTCAAACTTTTTTGTGCTGCGACCCTGTTCAAAAAAAAATTTCTACGCGACCTCATTATGGGTCCTTCGAAAATGCGTTTTTAATTTGGAGGGTTTCATGCTTTCCGCTGACAAAGTTTTATCACAAATTAGTGGTTTTTCTTCATTATTATAACTGCTTGTAAATCCATATTGCAAAAATGCGTCATCATGTTTTCTTTTTCTTTTTGACTAATTTTTTTTTCTGCGTGCTTTCAATGCTGCCACATGAATGAATTCAATGGTTTCATGGTTTCAATGATTTCAATTCAATGGTTTCATGAATGAATTCAATGGTTTGAGTGCTTTTAATGCTGCCACATGAATGAATTCAATGGTTTAACTTTGAACTTTAGTCTGAAACTTCTTTATGCCCTCAAAGAACTTAGGTTAAACCTAGGCTCCCAGAGTGATACAACGAAAAGGTTCTTTCGGTAATTCTTCTGAAATCGGAATACCAGCAATAGAGACACTTTTGGTCAGCTGCTCGTTACAGCAATGATGGCGTAACAATGCATCACTTGTTGTGTTATAAGTTATAAGAGTGATTATGATGTTATTACGAGAGTGATTACGATTTTTAGATTAGCTCGGTTGGTAGAGCAATGGACCAGTAATAATCCATAGGATGCTGGTTGAAGTGACTGCTGTTCTTGCAACCTTTTCCATGAATGCCGTTCTGGACATTCTTTAAGCCAGAAAGTACGCTAATCTTAAAAATGCATTACTTGCTGTGATTGGTTATTTTTTGTTATCCGATATCTCAAACATCTTTGCCATATAACAACTTTGTTGTAGTAGTGTTTCGCGACCCCAAAATTTTATTACGCGACCCCATTTGGGTTCGCGACCCATAGTTTGAGAAGCGCTGTACTAGATAGGTAATAATGTATTTTAAGGCGCTACGATAAAAATCGAGTTCTTAGAATGATAAAAAAAAGATTGTCAAGAAAATGACTTTTTGTATTATGCTGGGTCCTCACAGGCTTGTTTTTGGAATCTTACATTTTCTTTACAAAAATAATTGGATAGACCAACTTTTACTCAACTGATGAAACACATGCAATACATACAAAAGTCTGCAAACATTTTTTGCAAAAATGATTGGATTTCTTGTCATTTTAGTAAAAATACTAATTGCTAAGGTGAAGTTCCGATATGGCATTTAAAAATGCTTAAGCTTGCTGCAAAACGTAAAAAAATTACGCGTCACAAAAACAATTATCCACTAACAAACTGTAAATGCAAATCGAGTTTTCAATTATTTTGACTTTAACAGTCAGCATTTTTGGATGAGTTTATCTATTTGTAAAAACTAGCAGTTAATTTTGTTTGTGCTGTTTTTTGCTAACCATTTGCTGTTTGAAGGTTCGTGCTAACCATTATGCAATGTCTCATTTGTGCCAAAACTATTCTTAAAATAGCAAATATAGCTTTTATGTGCTACGAATTTGATTTAAACTTACGCGTGTAAAGCATCATAGTTTGTGCAAGTGTTGCATTGGGCTATCACTCATCATTGCTAATGGTTTCAAAAAGGGGTTTCGCGCAATCCAAGAATTTTACGAAAGTATTAAAATGCACAATTTCCATCAATGCACAAATTCCTAGTCGAGTTTATTTATTGGTGAATAAAGTTACATAACTGCTGGCAGGATGGCGTAGCGGCTCAGGACATCACTGGCAGTGCAGTAGGTCTGGGTTTTGATCACCGGGCGGGTCAAAATCGAAAACAGTGTCGACAATGGCTCGCCAGTTGCCACCGCTGACACGCTTCTACGGACCAGTCCTGCTAAGCCGAGGAGAGGGGGCCCGTCACGCGTTACACACTTCGGAGTGACGCCCCAAGTATAAAGATCTTTTTTCTGATGCTGCATCTATTCGAGAACGAAAATTAATAACTGGGTTGCAACGATGTATAGTTAATTATTGCTTATCTAAAATCAGATCATGGTATTTTATTTCATCACGATGTAACATATCTTTTCTATCTTGTTCTTTGCAGAATTTTGTATTACAACGAACGACGTTGCTGTTTTCGCACGCTTTTGCAGCAAAACTGAACTGCGATAAATACGATGTGATTTTACAGATAAATCGACTACATCGATTAGTTGGATCACGTCGAAGCCAATCCTGTCAAATTAATCTAATTAATCCATTTGCTTTAGCATATGTTATTGGCAAAATTATCATGCAGAAGATGCAAAAAATTACAGCATTACTTGCTACAAGAGAATACAATCAGGCAAAGCCTGCACTCAAACGCAAACCAAGCTAGCCTCACTGTCGCTTCCTTCACAAACACAAAAATGTTCAGTTTCTGATTTTTAGCCCGTAATTTCTTACCCATCTGTTGAGTACAACAGCACTTTCTCATCACCATGCAAACAGCAACATGATTTTATCTAGGTTGCGCCTTTTTCTTCTCCCTCACTCGTAAGCTAAATTGCAGCTTTTTGTTTTGCTTTTTACGACTCCAAATTTGAGCAACAAATTTGTTCGTATCGTAATTTTCTTTGCTTTTTTTCAACAAAATTTGTGGTAATTTCCGATACAAACTAGTTACAAGCTTGTCACCCATCAAAAAAAGAAGAGCATTGAAAAAGACGAAAGTTTACTGTACAACGCTACGCATTTTTTGCGTGAAAACGTGCATTATAAGCAATTTGTTTCGCGCTGTCAATTTTTCATACATGACAACTTAAAAAGCACGTTCTTACGCACGCACGCAGCGACGCAATCGCATGAACTGAGAGGAACTTATGTGTCAAAATATGACAACTTTGTGACAAATGAATCATTAATTTGTGTCAAAATATCACAAGGCTGTGATTAATTAAATTATTTTTTGCATTGCCAAGTAAACTGCATGCCGTTGCAATTGCGTCTTCGCTTTAAAGCGAACAGATAATCGAAATGATGAACGCAGATTACTTTTGACGCCACATACATTATAATTATTGTTCGAGGAACGCAGTACAAAAAAAGCTCGGCATTTAGGGGCAGATTGATCCCCGCTTAATTTTTTCTGAATCAGCAAATAAACTTAGTAATTCGACAATTTGTCAAGCGTTAATATTGGCGAAACGAAACTTATAGAAAACGTACAGGTTTGCCGCAATAATCCAGGAATTTTCGAAAACCAAGTATACTGCAAACCTCCGAAAAGCCTTCTCAAAAACTGGTTTCTTAAATAAATTTCTTACTTACTTTCACTCGAAACTGAAAAGGTTATGCATTACACCTACTAGGCCTATATTTTGAGCAAAAGACCGTATCTAGATCATAGTAATCTGGGAAACGGATTAAAAAGCTTACAACTGAAACGGAAAAGCGCAAACTAGAAAGTTTTTGTGCAAACTTGAAAATGTATTACTCTAAATAGCATCAAATCTTCGTTTTACTCGCGGTATTACTCCGAAGCGAACAACGAGTGACGGTGCTCATCTCCGCGGTTTAGCGTCAGGACGACACAGCTTCGAAGAAACGTCGTAGTGCTGTCAAGCCGGTGGCGGTTTAACCGGCCCGGGAATTGACCCAAGACCTCCCGAACCGATAACGATGTCTTTGCGCCAACCGACTGAAATTACTCTAAATAGCATCCAGCACCTGCAGCTTTTGAACTGAAATAAACTGCGGATTGTACAGTAAATGTAGCAGGTAACATAAATTTTTAATTTCTTATCGCAAAAGCTTATTCTTTGCTTTGCGTGGAACGCAGCTGATTCAGCGGATACAGCGCTGCTTAATCGCATTGCAATTATGAGATCACATAGCAATTATTGTGATGATCATGCATTATTCTATCAATTATGAGCAGTAATTCGAGATTTTTGCAGCTTCTGTGCTTTTTTCAGCTGCTGCTTCTAATCTAACCCGTTTCTTTCTAAAAGCGACGATTTCCTCTAAGGGCTTTTCGTAGCGTGAGGTCGCCTACCACTTTACCTCCTCTGTTCGTGACAGGAAGCCATTTATGAGCTCAGATTTTGCAGCACAAGGTGTTAAAAGTTTGGGTAAAAGAGGCTGTTTGTCTGCAGACACACTCAGCTTTTGTTTTACAGAATCTGACGAGAAAGATTCTCAAAGCCATGACTTTAAAAAGTGGAAAATCGCTTTTTTTCGGTATAATTCGTCTCAAAGCTATCGTACAAATGTTCATACTTATGATGACAGTTTTATTAAAAATTTTTAAATTGTTACACAACAAGCGGACGCACATGTTGTGTCACCAGTATTCAGAGTACGTCTCTGCGATTCAGCATTCTCCCAGCAAAGCTGTTATGCTAAAAATGAAAGACTTTTTTCAGCGGTGGTGGGATGGTGCTTACTCCACCTTGAGTCAGTTCCGATGTTTCATAAAGCGATTGCAGCTTCTCATCCAACGAAGTTTGAAATCAGTCAATGAAACGTTTTTTTGCAGCGCACTGTTAGTTGGTTTTGGATCAGAGTAAAATCAATGCTAGCTTGTGCATAGACATACAAAACTGGGTATTTTTGCTGTACACCAAAATATGCTTAGAAAAATTGCCTTAGCTGTGTTCCACTCTTGCTATAAAAACTTCTTGCATTTAGTCCAATTTGTGTCACAATTTACCATGGGTGCAGCCAGAAAAATTTGGGGTGAGGGGCCGGATTTAGACATGAGAAGCTTCGTTATTATTTGCCTTTGGTGATCGATCTCAAAAAGAAACGTCTTCATTTGTGAAAAAGAGGAAGGCAGGGCCTTGGTTTTACTTTTGGCTACGGCATAGCAATTTACCATTACTGCAATATTATTTTAGATAATGTTTGTACTTACTTTGAGCAAAACTTTAAACTCATTATTTCTTTACTTCATAACACTCGTTGTATATATCCATTCATGGCAGATATTTTCCATTTGCTACAGTATTTTGCATAAATGACCTTATGTTTCAAAGGTGTTTGTTTATTCTGCATGGACAATTAATGTTGTTCAATGAATTACGAAGTAAATTTATTTGCTCAGTTCAAATATTCACAAGTAGCCTACAGTACAAAATACAGTACACAAGTTGACTAGTTCAAAACAGAAAATTTGATTTATAGCTAATCATTGATGCAGTGAAAATCTTCCGCTGTGAAGTTTTCAATTTGAGTTATTTTTAAATATTTTATTCTTTCTTTATTATTATTTTTTTCTTGAAGAAATGCTGTGTTTTCAGTTTTTCGAAAGCATGATTGTTTTTTTACCAGAGCAAGATTGGTACTTTATGGAGGAATGTGCGACTCCGATGTTTGAACTTTTATCTGATTAAAGATTCAAAACTTCTGATCCCTATCTCAAGATGAAGGTGTAATCTGCCAAAAAATTTCGGTTTTTGGTGGTTGTTATCACAATCTAAATAGATGCTTTAAACAACTGCCTAGTCCCGCTCGGAGAAAGTTTGGGCATCCTAAAAAAAAGACAAACGTCACCCACCGTCGGCGTGGGCCCTGGAGCATTCGTCTCTCCCCACTCAGCGGCCAGCGCTACTCTGCACCACCCCTTCTCTTTAATAAGTAAGACATCACTGTTCGAGCCATTGATTCGAAATACAGTAACTAAACTTCGGAACTACGTCTTCTGGCATCGCGAATCAGCGTTTGATGATTTTAACTCGAGTCGGGACTCAAAACACTGGCAAATGATTTAAAGTTCATTGAAAACCTTTACAGTCTAAAAATGCTTCAGAATTGCACTTAAATGACCCTGCGCAAGCTCATTACCCTGTATTAGTGAGCAGCTGCAATGCAAGTCTCCTTTTCGAGCAATTAGAGACAAGTTTTTCCGCTAAGTGTGTGTGCAAAATAGATTCGAGTCCATATGGTATAAGCTGACTCCACTTCACTCGCATTGGGACACGTCAACAATTCGTGACTAGACTTTTAGCGACTCGTTTTAAACACTGTTTATGTTCAGTGTAGTATTTTCTCACGAATAAACTTCAAGCGAGCGATTTTCGAAAGTCCCTGAATTCTACCCATTGCAACTTTTCACATGCAAAAGATCAAATCAAATCTTCATTATACTCGTGGTATACGCCGAAGCGTGTAACAAAGTGGTGGGACCCGTTTCCACAGCTTAACGCTAGTGCATCCCAACTCCGAAGAAACGTCGCAACGGTGGCGCGAGGCGTCGGCGACAGTTACCCCCTCGTGCACATGTCCATTTTAAGTGATTTCAAAGGCCCGCGAGCTTTCTCATCATAATCGACATCAAAAGACAAATTATGATGCAGAAAGTCCGAGCGTGTGCTTTTGAAACCATTTAAACTGGATAGTCATGTGGAAAAGGTAATTTCGACTATCTTTCATACTTTATCAATAAATTGTTTTGTTTGATGGCAAAAACTAACTTTTAGATGACTCGCTCTCTGTACTATAGGCTACTCGAATATTAATTAATCCAATTTCGTATAAGGTTGTGACGACAAGCTTTATTGCCGTCTCAACAGAGTTGTATTATCACGAATCTTAGCTTTTCTAGAAATGTTTAGGTGATAAAACACGATGAGCTTGTTATTTATCGATACTACAATTAGCGCAGCATCTTCCGCTAAAATTAAAGCTTTATTTAACGCCTCACTATTTATATAATCGGGTAACGCTTCTGTCTCTCAATCACGTTTAACAAAAGGGCATTTTTGATAAAATAATGTTTACTGCACACCTAGTTCCGTTTTTGAGAAAAATAATGGGTGCCCAAACTAAACCTGTGAATAGCAAAATTGGTCCTTCTTGGCAGGGGTGTAACAGATAAAAATTTAGGAGGGAGGTGGGGCATACTTAGACAATGAGAGCTCCGTTTTCATTCGCACTTCGTGAACAATCTCCAAAATAAAAAAGGTCTTCACACGCTAAAAAATGGGAATCAATGCTCCAGTGTCCTCCTCGCAGCTGCACCGCTGCTGTGGGACTCGAGATTTAAAAAGAGCTACTTTTCTCTTAATATTTCTTGATTCAAGAAGCCAATTTTCATTCTAGGGGCGCTTGGGGTCCCTAAAACGTTTATATCTTAAACTAAAAAATATCTCAAAGTAAATTTTCAACCCTGATTCAATATTAACCATCTGTGCAGGGGTCGCTAACAATATGGACTGAGGTTTTGATGAGAGTATTTCATGCCGGAAGATTGTTGTTTTTGTGAAGAACTGTGGATGGTTTTGTTAACCATGAAGTAGCATATGGCGCAGGTGTTGAACCATTCAGCGTAAAAACGTAAAAGATATGTCACTTCATTTTAAAACGGTGGAAGTTGGTAAAGACATCGCTATCGGCACGGGAGGTCCTGGGTTCGATTTCTGGCCCGGTCAGATTGGACATAGTTACCTTGTCCGCATCTCCCATTTAAGTGGGTAAACGCCCACGGGCTTTCTGCGTCATAATCAAATTGATTATGACGTCAAGTATTTGACTATGATTAAAAATCCCGAAGGCTTTTGACCCAGCACTTAAATTGCACATGTGGGCAGGGTAAGTGTGGCTAACGGCTCACCACTGTTGCGACGTTTTTTCGGAGCAGTGCTGGCCAGGCTCTAAAGCCGCGGAGATGGGCCCCGCCTCTCGTTACACCTTCGACGTATTACCGCGAGTATAATGAAGATTTGATTTTTATTTTAATCAAACTTGCGACTAAATTCAAATCTTTCCAAGACTATTTTTCTTCGAAGTGTACTGCGCTAATCGCCTGTGACTTTTTATCAGCTTAAATTTAAAACTTTTGTGTTTCAAAATCTGTCGCTTTATAAAAAGTTATGACAATTTCAATTACATTCCATGCTTCTTGTACTAAAATGACCATTTTTGTTATCTCTAATTTTTCTTTTTGTGCTTGGTCGTTTTCGTATCGTTTATTTGCAATTGGTTTTCACAAACAGTGACACTACCGTGCCATACTCAAGTATACGTATCGTGCTGGCTAGCTGCTAATGAGATTCATATCTTTAATCAGCAATAATCAATTTAAGATCTATTGAGACGCTGCAAGCATGATAGACGACAGTTACGTCACTGCTGCAGAAAGTAGTAGGCAAAAGCGCAACTCGCGAGGTAATTACGTGGTCGAAAATTATCTTTTTTCGCTTTGGCAGTTGCAGCTGTTATAGGAAAAAAAACACAGATTTCTTATTCAAAAAATAAGCCAAAACAACTTTTCTAAAAGCATTTTTTTTTCAAATTTTGCGAATGAATGAAAACCGTCTAATTGATCAATCGCCATTAAATAAATAAAAAAATAGATAAATGAATGTGGTTATTTTTGTTTTGAACTGAAAATTCAATAGTTGGAATGAGAGTGTGAAAAAAGCTTTTGTCTTCGAGTCGCCTTTTACTTGGTGTAGGCCTATACCGAAAAACCTTAATTTAAACGCCAAGACGCGCTATTTTTCAACCCTTCCCTGGAGCGGCGTTCAATTAGAGATAACGCTCTATTTTTTGACTAGCTCGGCAGAGTTTAAAAGCACAGCATGTTGCTTCAAAAAACTGAAAGCACCTGAGGCTACATCGTGGATTTTTTTGTTTAGTTGCAAAGTTGCATACTTATCCTTCTACCACGAGAAAGCGATCAAAGCGCTTTTACGAGCTCGCTTAGGAGTTGCTGGCCATCTGTCTGCCACTCTAAATTGGAAGAATAAGTGCCAACAGCACGACAAGTCAACTTGCCGGTTTGTTCTCCAAACTGTCCCTTTAATGCTGAGCGTCAAGCAAGGAGGCTGTGAATGGCAATTTTAAATATATTGGTTTGACTCGACTCGGAATCAAACCAGAGTCTACAGCTCCAGAGTCGGACGCTCTTACCACTAGCCGTCGGATTGAAACAGCAATGATCTTCTATAACCAAACATTCATGATCCATTCTTTTTATGCTGGGGTTGATATACCGGTAATTCGGCAATTATTAGGCCTATCTTAGAGTGCAGAAAACCTTTGATTACCGCGTAGCATAATAATGTCAAGAGGGGGTCTATTAAAGGTGGTATTCAATTAGAGAATGGCACTCAAGCAGAGGTTTTACGGTAACTCAAATCAGAAGTATTCATCTTTGAACCCAATCCATCATGAAGGTTCTACATGTATAATAATCTGCACGCAGTATGTGCTATAGCATAGGTCCATGCCGCTTCCGATCATTTCGTAAGTTTGTCATCTTCCGTGCTACCCTAATATAACAGCTAAGCTGAACCTACGCGGCTTTAAAAAAAGAGTCATAGAACACTTCTGCTATTGAGATAACTCTGCCAAGATTTTGCTCCTGCAAGCTGATCCAGTCCTACCAATAAGTGGAAAAACAAACTAACAAAGAAATGAAAAAACCAATTTTTATTCACTCAAAAATTTCCAATATCGGTAAAATGTAACGACCGAAATTTCGGTAAAATATTCAAAAAAATCAGAGCTTAAAGTATAACTACACGTTCTCAAAAATCAAATCTTCATTACACTCGCCGGATTACACCAAAAAGTGTAACAAGCTGCGGGTGCTGGAGCAACACAGCTCCGAGGAAACGTCGCAGGGGTAGCAAGCCGTTTGCGACACTGTGTCCGATTTGACCGGACTGGGAATCGAACACCAAATGCCTCACACCACTATCAATGTTTTCAAGCACACGCCATCGTTAAAACATTACAATTCACAGAGCAAGTCCCAGTTCGGCCAGAAACTTTTTTTTTGATATTACTTCGACCGAACCTTGCAAAGCTGTTTTAAAATATGCGATTGGCAAGAATTCCAAAGCTACCGCCTTCCAAGATGGTCGTTTCATAGCCGTTGCACCGCTTCACATGTTATTCCTCACAAATTTTTTTCCAAATCACATGATTGCAGCGTAGGTGTTTATGATAGTGAAGTATATGCATCATGAAAGCTGACCTGTTTGCGTACCGAACCCACAAAACCATCTCCGGAGACCAATTCACTAACCACCCGACCAACTCTACATGCTATTCCTCACAATTCTCTTGATTTTGACTCTGCTGTGTTTCACTACTATACCACCTTGCGACAAGTCCGACCGATCAAAATTTTGATCTTCATTTTGAATGACTTCCTTGCAATTGGTTTCATTAGCACTGGATGAGACGTTTCGTTTAAAATCTTCGTCTTCGTAAGCAGTTTGTTTTGATATAGTTCGAATCAAAAAGGCTGTGATTATTGCTTGGCCAATCTATTCATAAAGCATATTAGTCTAACAAGATTGCTGTAAGACATGGTAAAAAAGATATTTGAACAGATCATCAAATACGCAAAAAACAGTCGGTTAGCTCAGCTGCTGTTAAGACATTGTTGTCGGTGCGGGAGGTTTTTGCTTCGAATTCTGGGTCCCTCAAATCGGACACAACGTCGCCAACGCCTCGCCCCCTCTGCGACGTTTCTTCGGAGCTGTGTTTTATACGCACTAAGCCGCGAAGATGAGCCCCGTCACTCGCTACACGCATCGGTGTTACGCTGTGAGCCTAGGCCTAATTAAGATGTGATTCGATCAAACATGGAAAAATGCAGCAGTGCGCTACAAAAGGACAATATGTTATCAAATCAAGCAATTTATGTCAAATACAAGTTTTAGACCTGCTAACCAATAATTTAATCTGATTATTGATTATGCATTACGCAAAACGCTGTGAACTTCAAGCATTACAGTAAATTGCAAAAAGACTCACCGTGTTTACATGTCCTTGTCCAGTTAAAGGAGCTCCAAAATCCAACGGGATTTTTCACCACAATTAAATTTTTGATGCCATTATCACATTTTTTAATTATGACATCAAAAAATTGATTATGATGTCAAAAGCCCGAGGGCCCTTCAAACCACTTAACTGAACATGTGGACAGGATAAGCCTATGACGCGCATCTTGCCAAACTAGCAAAGGAACCAGTTATAGTAAGATTGATGCAATTTTCATGCAGGCAGTCGGTTACCTCAGTGGTTAAGTACACGCTATTGGTGGTCTGGGGTTCGATTCTCGGGCCGGTCAAACTGGCACAGCGTTGCCAACGGGTCGCCACCGCTGCGACGTTTCTTCGGAGTTGTCTTGCCAGGGTGCAGTGAAAAAAGCTTTTTTTGGAATTCGAAAAAATGTAGTTCTTAAATGCGGTTAAATGGTCAAAAATTTGTTTTAGGGGGTAGCCCCCATTTTCCAGCATGCTATTCCCCAAAATGTTATCGCAAACAATGACGCAGGGGGTAATTCACAAATCTCGGTAATCACTGGCAGTGACGGAGTACTCGAGTACAGTGCTCGCACTCCACTGGTCGTAGAGCAATGGTATATAGCTCAAAATCTGTGGAAACATCATGTTTCTAAATGTGCTAAGAAGAAAATTTTCTCTATTTTCAACACGAAAAAAGTTACAACCGAAAAACAAAATTTGGGACCACTTTGGTAAAGTTTGGGAAAATTCGCCTACGAGTAATTGTGGAAGAAGCACAGTCATTTAACTTTGATCGGTGAAATGAATTCCTCTTATATAACTAACACTGTATGTGATGTGATACATCAATAATTAATGAACGGATGGTGACTTCCACTCTTGCTCAAACAAGATGAGTAGTAACAATTGCCTCAAATCAGCAGGAGCAGGACATATGCATCGAGCGGAAGTCACTAAAATAAGCGTAAAGCAAATTTAGTGATTATGGTAAATTGGTTTTAATTTGATGTGAAATTGCTTTTGAATGAAACACAAAAAAAAATTGTAACATATAAAAACTGTGTGGTGTCAAAACTGACTTCACCACAAAATAATAAATGGCTGTTTTTGGCAGCCAAAAATGCTGTTAACCTCATGAAGAATAGTTGTGAGAACTATATTTTTTCGAATTCCAAAAAAAGTTTTTTTCATTCCACCCTATTGTGTTGCGCAGGCGCTAAAATGGGTTCCGTCACTCGTTAATACCGCGAGTAGAATAAAAATTTGATTTTTTTGTTGATACTAAAGAAGCAATCATGGGTATTCTAATGTATCTTTACTATAGTTTTATGTTTTAAGTGACGACTAGAAGGATGGGGCGTGTACGGGGTGGCTTTAAAGAAAGAACTATAAGAAAATAGCTTTAGGCCTATATACTTCTTGATTTTTTTAATAACTTTTTTCTTGAGAATAGCTTTAATGTGCTGCCAATTACAACGATGATCAATTCTCTATTCTGGACACTGCGCGCAGCCTTTTCCATCTTAGTCTGCTCGAAGCAGGCTACATTAAAGTACGGCGACCTAATCTATGCAAAACAGAAAGAGTTTGTCTATATTCTTAAACTGTTCAAGTAGAATTTAGGTTCGCACTACTTGTCCAATCAGAACTGTGCGTGACTTTCCCGCGCTCGATTGGATTCGTTGATGTGACTACCGCTTCGCTGCCGTCCGAAACTGATATTTATGAATCTCCAGATTTTGCTTTCTCGTTTTCACTTCGACGCGATTACCCACTGAAGAGTGCGTCACGAAAAGCTTCTGGGACAACAACTTTTTTCAAAGCTACTCAAAAAGAGTTACTGGGACAACAGCTTTTCTCAAAGCTCTCAAAGAGTTATGACAGATGGTTTCTTGAAGCCTAACGCGAAAACAGCTTTTTTCAACGCTATTCTCAAGTTCTGTACCGCCAACCAATTATTAACTTTTTTGTAACAATAAACTGTCTTGGAACAAAACTTTTTTACAGAAAAGTGATAACTTAACAAGTAACAACACTTCAAAACATTACTACCGCTCTTTTGAATACCATACCTGAAATACGGCGAGTATAAGTATGATAGCAGTCAAAGCCAACATATTATTTTGAATCCAAAGAACGATTTCTCCAGAACAAGGGTTCTGCAAAAATATATTTGAGCTCTTTATAAATTCTCAAGCACATGTGGAACTATTTTTTAGGAAGTGTTTGAAACTATTTGATCACGAATCAGGTCAAACCAATGACTTTAAAATTGGTATTCATAGCTTTCCTGCTGGACGTTCAGCGTTGAAAGGATGGTGTGGAAAACAAGCAGACAAGTTTACTTGTTGTGCCGTTGGGAAAGGCATTGAGTGGGACTCTCCCAGCTTAACATGGTAAACAGGTAGCCGGCAACTCCTGAGCAAGCTTGTTGCTGGGCTTTGGTCGCTTTCTTGTGATAAAAGGATAAATATGCAACTCAACACAAAAAATAAGATACAATTTACTTATTTCTAGTCTTTTTTCTACCCACCGTTCGCAAAAGCTGCGACATCTCATCTTGAAAACATGAACGCGGATAATTTTCTTTCCACTCCGAAATGTTTGAATATCCGCAACAATTAAACTAAAAAAGTATTTGTTCAATTTATTGGGAAGATGCAAAGCGTATGTACAAGTCTTTAGTTAGAATGAGTTGTCGCGGCGTGTATAGACTGCATGGACCCAGTCGAAATGTATCATCTTTTTTCGAGATAGCTACGTACGGATGTTGCGTAACAAGCTCGCCTGTGCTGATCTGCTGATGTCAGGATGTTCATCACGAAAGTACGTTACTCAGCGCCGGCCAACACAGCTCCGACGAAACGTCCCAGCAATGGCGAGCAGCTGGCGATACTACGTCAAACAACTGAGCTAACCGGTCGGAAGTCCTCGAGAAATTAAATTGTAAAAATCGAATTTTAATCATCGAGTGTATCAGAACACACAAACCCTATACACAAATAACGACTTGCAACTAAGTTACTCACTGTGTTATGTACTAAATCTATAACTATGTTGTTGTTGTTGCGGAGGCGAATCCAAACATCTTTAAGACTTTTCACAATCGATTTCGTTCCTTGATAAAATCCATAAACAAGAACGATTGATTCCGCCAAAAAGTAGACTATCATCAATGCTAAATACTAAAAAAATCAAATCTTCATTATACTGGCATTATTACGCCAAAGCGTATAACGAGTGGCAGAGCCCATCTCCGCGGCTTAGCACTCGGCAACATAGCTCTGAAGGAACATGACAACGGTGGTGATCGCCGGCGACACTGTTTCCGGTTTGAATCACCCATAAACCGAACCCCAGACCTCTCGCACCGATCATCGCTAGATCAACCGACATTGTGAAGACCAAATCATATCCGTACGCTTTGACAGTATAGGCTACATGAAGAGAGAGATTTGCAATCAATGGAGTAAGAGATTAGCAATATTACTGTATTTATCAAAAACTAAAAATACTATTCTGCAAAGTAAAAAAGTTTTTAAATTTTGTAACTATCAGTTTTTCGGGGCGATTTTACCCAGGTTTTACTTGTCATCAGATATAACTACACAACTAAATTGCTGAGGTTTCGCATTGCATCAAACAGCTACAGGTTTACTCACAAAGTGCAAACAGTGCATTTTTGCCTAGATTAGAAATGACCGCTCAGTCAAACCTTTTAACCTGTAACACGGGTTCGATACAAGATTTTGAGTGTACATTTTTATCTTCGAGTGTAAAACTATGATAAAAATTACTGAAATTTACGGGAAACTTACAGTCTTAAGAAATCTTTTCTTGCGAAAAACTACACCAACAAATCCAACCATGCCTGCAAATGAAGGAGCAGTAATAGTAGCTGCTGTTGATAACTTTCAGTTGCACAACAAGCTTTGATTTTTGATTTCTTCATTTTTATCTTTTTGAGTTTTTGTCACGAGAAAGTGCCAGAGGCGCTATACTGTACGTAGGACGAACCCAGAGCCGCTATTGGAGTCGCCTTTGTTTCCTAGATTTTTGTTTGAGTTTCGCTTCGGACTTGTTTAATTTGCTGCTTGTCAGATTCCTCCAAGCAGGGAAATTTATCGTAAAGCATATTATACACAGACGCAACGACGAGGCTTGTATAAAAATTGAATCACCAACCTTATGATCATCGTCGTAAAAAAAGATACTCCAAACCACTGCGCCACACTGCTGCGTGCTGACAGGTCAATGCACGACCACTCTGAGTGGTCAACAAGCCGAAGATGTTGAGCCCAACCCGCACTCGAATCATAATAACTTAAACACGAAATCAAAAACATCACTTAAATTTTGAAGAAATTTTAATAAAAAAAGAAAATGAGTTTTGCCACCCACAGTCACAGCAGTTCCGAACAGCAATATCTTTACAGTCACAAAAATGAAATTAACCAGTACGCACTGCTTAATATCCTTAACTTTATTGTACTTAACGACAAATTAAGGAAATAAATCAAAAAATATTAAAACGAAATAAATAAATAAAATCAATTCAGCAAACTTGAAACTATAGAAACCAGTTTGCTGAATTGATAATTTCTGTAGCTTCAAATTTGCTCAATTGATTTCTATTTATCTATTTCGTTTAATATATGGCATACGGTCCGATTGAAGCCAGACAATTTTTCAAAATCCAAGCCCAAGCCCGGCCCGACCCCGACCCGAAAAGCCCGAGCCCGATTGACAACTCTGCGACCGCTCCATTGAATTTAACGTAAAACGACGTTGGCTTGATTTCGAGTAAAAATGTTGTGTTGCCTTCAACTATGTTTCCCATTGATAAAACCCTTGCAATACGTTGAACTTTTGGGGCAGTTAGTCCACAACCAAGTCCGGTTTAAAGAGGGAGGGGCTATTGAGGCTATAACCTCGGGCCTCCTCAGCAAGGTAAATCGTATCCGATAAAAAAATAAAAATAAAAAAGGTCTGTTGTTAACGTCAAAATCAGGTCTGTAAAATGGCTTTGAGCTTCTCGAAAAATTGGCTGGCCCCGGTCACAACGTTTGCGAAAATGCTCAAAAAGCTGTCACATGGGGGGTGAAAAGCAGCCTACCAGTCATAATCACAGCAACAGCCAGTAAAGCGCAGAAGTAGTGCAAAGCATCGTCGAGTTTTGCGTGAACAAATGCATCATTTATCAGTGGAACCTTTTGAATCCAAACCGCAAAGCCGATTAGCAACAAGCTAACAATCTGAAACAAGTCTGACGTTCAAATGAATGCTGCTGAGAAACGATAAAGTGATGCCAAAAAATTAAACCTTTAGCGACTCGTACTCGTCACGTTATGGCAATCGCAATAAATTCGGAAGATCTAGGGTTCGATTCCAGGATCGGTCAGATTGGACATATTGTCGCAAACGGTTTAGCCTACTACCGCTGCGACGTTTCTTCGGAGCTGTTTTGTCCAGGCACTCAGTTGCGGAGATGGGGCCCGCCACTCTTTACGCGCTTCGGCGTAATATCGCGAGTATGAGTAGCAATTGATTTTCAACATTGTAATTATCGAGGGCAAAACCGCATAACACGATGAGCCTTGGCGTAAACTTGGATTCAGTATACCAGCTTGAATCATAATAAAAATTCAAGCTTATAATGCATGTTCTGTTTTCCGTACGAGTATTTTCTTTGTGTTCAAGTGTATTTTTAATGTTTTAGCATGTGGGAATAAAAGTTGAATTGATAATAATTAATAATTATGTTCAATCATATATCATTTTCAAATTGCCACGTATTTGGCCCCATATTGTTTTTTCTAACTCATGAGTGCGGCCTGAAACAACAATTACAGATCTCTTATAAGTGGTATGACTATGCCAACCCCGGTGCTGAGCAAGGGATAATTCCCATGTATTAAAAATCTCTCGCGTTGAGTTCGGTTCGCGGCTATAGATCCACGCGTAGTTGACCCGCGTTTCGGACTTCACTTTCCGCTGAGGAGAAAGCGCAAGTTAACTCTACTGACTCTCACAGCCCAGTTAATTTTTTTTCTCCAAGTCCTTTGCAAATTAGTAATAACTAGGGCCATTTTTTTTTACCTAAAAAAAATTATTTTTTTTTTGACCTAAAAAAAATTATTTTTGGCTTTATTTTTGCAAAATTTTGACTTTGTTTTGATCTAACCGTTTTCGCCTATTATGCCTTGTTGCACTTTTTTCATTACAAATGTTTTATAATCCGCAATTTACATAAATTTTTAAAGAAGAAGGTATAGCCTATACTCTGAACATTTTCTCAATCACTCTGTCTTGAAGCTAATGCAACAAAGCGACGCATGACGACAAAACCTAGGTTAAAGAGCCGTTGTGTGTAGGCTACTGGTATCAATTCATAGTGTCAAAAAAAATCGAATATACTCGCGGTATTACGCTTATACTCGCGGTATTTCATTATACTCGCGGTATTACGCCGAAGCTTGTAACGAGCGGCGGGGTCCATCTCCGCGGCTTAGCGCCTATAGGCAACACAGCTCCGAAGGAATGTGGCAGGAGTGTCGAGCCGTTGGCGACATTGTGTTGATTTGACGGACCGGAGATTTGAACCTCAGACCTCCCGCATCGATAGCGTGTGCGCTAAGCAACTGAGCTAACAGCCGGTTCAATGAACTTATAGCGTGTAATGCAAAAATGCGTTGTTATCGCGACTGTGCTGTAGGCTACATTAGCAGTTTGTCTGTGATCAATGTCATGGATGTTTCTAACGAATACCACAAAGTATAATTACTAGAACGATTTCGTGCATATTACTGTAAGTGCTGTTTCCTTCTCAACTACTCCACGCATTTTTACTATTGCAAAGGAATCAAATAAAACTGCGCATAAAATTTGCTCAAAAATTCAAAAAAAAACATAGAAGAAATAGAAGTTTTTTCATTTTTGTAAGGAAATTTTTGACGAAGACAATTTTGACAATTTTTGACTTTATGCAAAATTTTGACTTTATTTTGACTTATAAAATCTAGCAAAACAGACTCCTGAACACCTGAAACGAACGTTAGTACACGTGTGATCATGTAGTAAGGTCCTGAAAACATTTTGACTTTATTGACTTTAGCGGGCCCTGGAAATAACCTACGTAAGCAGCGTCGCTAACTCGAACCCACAGAACTCAGTTTTTTGTCGAACTCGAAAAATAACAATCCTCAAAACTCATACTTAACTCATTCTCGAAAAGGTCTGATTGAGTTTCATACTGTAAGAAACGCTGTTAGTAAGTTTAACGCTATCAGTGTTACAGTTACTCACCTCAAATAGTACATTTATTACCGCAAATAAACACAAGAGCAGATGATTCATGCTAATTATAAAACATAACGAATTCTGCAAAACAATTACAGCACAACCTCAGGAGAAAAAGTAAAGCCACAGTAACTCCTAAAACTGGACGTTTTTACAACGTGTAGGCTACATTCTGCTGTCATCATCAGCAAAGTAAGCAAGGCAGTACAAAACTTTGAGTGTAAGCGAGGCAGTACAACACTGCTGTTCTGCTGATGATGGCAGCTGAATCAATAATGTTGAAACGTCCAGTTTGAAGAATTCGGTTATATTTTTCCTCTTTGACTTATTTTCTTCCCATATTTACTATATTCGTTAGTTAAAACCTACTGACATACTCTGGTATTATGGTATCATTTATTATTACCGGTATTTGTATCACTAAGGCAAGTTCTATAGCTTGCAGAATAAATATTTTACCACAACTTGAACCGGAACAGCAGTTTCGCAATTACACTCTGCATTGTGTTATGACGTCATGGCGTTGACGCTGGTGAAGTGTCGAAAGGTAATTATTTAAACAAACAGTCATGTAGATGCTACGCTTACGAATCACGATTGCGGCATCGCAAAGAACCATTCGTTCAGCAACTACTTCTAAAGCGCGTTTTTAGGTGCATGACTAGAGCCTACTTTCAAAACTATTAACTTTTTTGAATCAAATTTATCAACTAAAACCTCTGCAGAATTCTAACTCTGACTTTATTTCAGGGTTGTAGCATTGGTTCTTTTCCCTTAAGGACAGGGGGGTGGTCAATGAAAAACTTAGGGAACAATGCCGGATATAGACAAGGAGAGGCTCCATTTTCCTCCGGCCTTGGTGATCGCTCTTTGAAAAAAAGAAGTAAAAAAAGTTTGATACGTCAAAAAGTTGAGGCCAGCGACCCGATGCCCTCCTGGCCTCCACAGCCTAAGAGACCCGCGAATATGCTCAAAGGGTGGGATCCGTACACCCGAAAACAAATACCGAATAAACATTTAGCGACACGGTTATTTAATATTGGCCGTTACGTTTTTCTGGGGCTAACGTTGCCATGCGGAGGTTACAAACTCTACGTGACGGGTTCGATTCACGGCTGGAGTCGAGTGGCTGCTGCCTCGTAGGGCACAAGCTCATGCACTTCACAGTCTCCCACCCTTAATTGCCGTTAAATTTCCAGTTCAACATGCTTTCTCGGACCCCTCAAGATTGCAGTTACGATTTACAGTTTAAACTTTTTCTTTTCTGTTATTTTTCTTTTACTTTGGAAAAGTCCAGCCTTATATCCACAAATTGTAGATCATGATGTACATAAACGCTCTAAGTAATTACATTGCTTTATTTAGTATTATTTCTGCTCTGTCGGTCGGTCCAACTTTAAAGTTCTTGCCATCTTGAGACATCAGACTTCTTGAAACGGCTTAGCTCACTGATTGTCAAACATTTGGCTGTATGAAGCGAGATGTTTTTAAATTGGAGGTATGGCTGGACAGGATTTCTTTTGGTAGGTTTCTTTGCCTGTTGGGCTTTTTGGCTTATAGGGTTCTCTATTATCGGCAGCGCTCGGGGAAGTTAAGGCGGGTCTTACGTGGTTTTCTCTTGCATCTACTCTCCGTAAGCTTATCAGTTCTATAAGCGCTGTCACGATTTCGATTAACTTTGAAAGGCCACACACTGTTATGTTTTCCTACCATTGCACCATAGCATGGCAGTGTAGAATCTGTGACCCTCTTTGCTGTTTTTTTTTTTATCTGATCGTCGACTTTTTTTCTGCATTGTATGTGTGTGTGTGCTCCTTTTCTTTATTTGATAAATCTCTATCGTCGGGTGTTGCAACCATGCTTCTCATGTTACTTTTCTTGATCTTCCATTCTCCCCTTGCATGTTACAACGTTTGTCCTTTTGTTGCTTCTTCCCTTTTCTCGTGCTGTCCACTTATACTGTATATTATTTTTGTATATTATTCTTGTTTTGACGGTAAGGAAATAAAAGACACTAACTAACCAACTTGGAAGCTATGACTATGCAGAGGCTGCTGCATAGTTTAATCTTGATTTTAGAAGAGGGCACAGCGCTTTAGCTTCTTGCCAACGGTCTGGTTTTTCTCATAAAAGTCAAAATATTCGACCAGCATACACAACGACAAGCACTGGTTATTTTGCTTATGATTATTATAAAACATCGCTATATCTTCGATTAAAGCTAATCGGAATAAGTATAACCGTGTACTCCCATGGTCTATCTCACAAATTGGTTTTAGTAATTTGCCAATTTCACTGCGATAATTTCAGAAACTTTTACTCATATTCTTTTCTTTAATTATCATCATTTCAGAAACTTTTATTGTCGGCATTTCTGTTACTCATTTTCCTCATATTTTGTTCTTGTTAACTATACCAGCATCTGTTTTATGGCTTTATCAGAGGCCTAGCCGTATATATCTTCTGTCTGTCGGTGCTGTGCTAGTAGGCTATATTTTTGGTGGCTCCTTCATTCTATGTTAGGTCTTCCATCATCCAACTGAAGATGCATCCTCGTTTGCACTTTTTAGCTGGTTCAATAAATTTCAGCTCTTTTTAACTCGTATTGTATTCCATAACCTTTCTAGCTAAACTTCTACTAAAAATAGTTGCATTTTGTCGAGAAAAACATAGGCATATACATAGAGTGATTTCAAACTTGGCCGAGTTTATCAAAATTTATAGTTATTTGCCACGGTAACAATAGGCTATTAGCACCCCACATCATGTATCCTAAAAATACCTCAACCATTCCGACTCATTTGTGATAGGCCTACTGTTTACATAACATGTTGAAGTTCTGTCGTTAATATACCTGACGTCATTGTTTTCAAAGCACGCTTGTTAGAAATTACTAGGTAAAGTACAGGCAGGAAAAAAGCTTACCTGTCTTATTAATTTATTATTTTGCTGTGGTTTTGAAGTCATGATTAGATAAATGTATAGGTGGTCTATGCCGTATTGTCGCAAATTATCGTCTGCATTAACTCTGGGCTATTGGTGTAGAGGTAAAAGAAATCGCAGGTCAACTCGGACAAGGTGATCAGAAACTGTCGGTAAGTTCCTTTTTGTATTGAGAACATTAAGAAAACACTGCATTAGATTATACAGGCAGTGACGTATCAAAGCCATCTGGGCAATTTCTCACCTCCTCTTTTTGACAAAACCTAATCTGAAGCGTATCTAAAACATTCAAATAAAATACCTAATTTTTGGCTTAGGCCTATTGCAATTTTCCCCCTTGCCTCCAACCTAAGTTCTCTGCCCCTGGCACCTCGATTGATGGCCCGCGTACTGATGACTGATAGTCTTAGCTTTTTTTTTTCGGCTTTTTGCAATTTATTTTACTTCATATACATTATAAAAATCTGTTAGTAAGCTCTGAAATTGATAAGGCATTGCAATCGGTGCGGAAGGACAGGGGTCCGAACCCGGGTCGGTCAAATCGAACATAGCAAAAAAACTTCGCTGCTGTACCGCTGCGAAGTTTTCTGCGGAGTTGTGTGATACCAAGGAGTTAAGCCGCGGAGATGGGCCCCGCCAATCGTTACACGATTCGGCGTAATACCCGACTATAATGAAGATTTATTTTTTGGTACATTATGAAGGTTCGCACAACATTTACAACTTTATATATTTCGACATTCAAAAACGTCGCTCCACAAACAGCAAACAACAAAAAATGCAATTTAATAAGTGAGCCATCGTAAAAAAAAAAACGAAAGATGAATGAAAAAATTCATCGCAACATTCCGAAGGGCTTATTACATTTTCAGTGCAAGCAGTCATAACTTATTTTTGCTGTTTATTTTTGCATTTCACCCCGATACTGCAAATTAAAAACGGTTTGACGGTTCGGACCTAAAAAAAAAAAAAAACGATTAGTGACAGCAGGTACCGGTACTCCATTGTTTTACCCAAGAAAGGGTGAATCGCAATTGGGGAATCTATTTTACGTCCCAACCCTTCACAATTTTTTTACGTGCCTCCGCAAAATTGTGTTTGTATTTAGTTGCATATTCAGCGTTCATCCTCTTATCGCGAGAAAGCGATCGAAACGCAGTAACGAGTTCGTGTAGGAGTTGCCGGCCATCTCCTACCATTCTATAAGCCTCAACGGCACCACAAGCAGACTTGTCAGTTTGTTCTACGCACTGTCCCTTTAATGCTGAGCGTGAAGCAGGAAAGCTATGTAAATATAAACTTTACAGCAGTCTTGGTTTTACCCGATTCAGAATCAAACCGTAGTCTACAGCTCCGGAGGCGGACGCGCAATTCATCGAGCAGATAAAATTACAACATGCTTCAGGATATCATGAATGCCCTAAGAAAAAACAGACTTTTGAACAATCATCTCTCCAAACCTCTATGTTTAACATTTTAAGCACTTTAAAGACTATTTAAACCTTTATCACTTCACACGCATAGCATGACTCAAATTTATAATTGGTTTATACCTCTTTATCCAGTCATCAACAATTCGATTGTTGTTAGAAGCCAACTTTCGGATAAAAAAACTGGTAAAACTATGCAAAATTTTGTCTAACATGTAATATAAACCCGTCCACCCTTAAAGGCCGAGATAACTTCGGCTTGAAAATAAATTCAAAAATCGGTTTTTACCTTTCAAATTCCGCAGAAGTCTCGGATTGATATCAATGCTTCTTACGCTCTCAACTGCATTTGGTCGCCTGCCTGGAGCGTACAAAGATCGTCCTCGAGGAAAATTCAAACCTTGGGCTTTTATTGCTCCTACACTTACGGGTGTGCGGGCTGAGACACCAGATGGTGAAGATGGCCCTTTATAGCTAGTGGGTCCACGGGCTGAAACACCAGGTGGTGAAGATGGTCCTTTATAACCAGTGGGTCCACGGGCTGAAACACCAGATGGTGAAGATGGTCCTTTATAGCTAGTGGGTCGACTAGCTGAAAGACCAGAAGGCCCTTTATAGCTGGTGGGTCTACGCGTTGAAACATCAGATGGTGAAGACGGTTGTTTGTAGCTAGTGGGTCTTGGGGCGGAAGCACCAGATGAAGAAGATGGTCCTTTGATGGTTCTACTTAAAGAAGCAGGACCCTTACTTGCACCATACTGAAAGAATACACAAAAAAGATAAACTCAACACTAAATACAGTATTATGAAACAAGACCATTTTTCTCAAAATGTTACCGGTATATTAAAGAAAAAAAAATTCAAGCAATCACAAAAACGGAAAAATGCATTTCGCAAAACTGCCTCTTCAATCACTTTTAACGATCCAGTCTTTGTTTTTTGTGTGTGTTTATCAATCTTTGTTTATTGGACGACAAGCTATTTTTTTTCTTTTGTGGGCGTTAACAAACTAATTAAACAAAAATAACCGAAGCATCACCTCGTTTTACCAATCATTTCTCTCAATGTGCCACACCGCCTAATCATAAAGCATGCTCAAAACTTCAAGTTTGTGTCGTTTGAACATTCAAGACAGTTGGCTGCCACATATTTAGCTCAAACAGGTCTAATTTGTAGTTTTATTTCAAAGTAATTAATTTTTTTTATTCGAAGTAAGAACGGTACACTTAGTGGTTGAACAAATAGCTGCTGGCGCAAGAGGTTATGGTTTGATTTTCGAAAGCGTTAAATCGAACACAGTTTTAAATCAAAGTGATTGAAACGCCAGCATTGCGACGTTTCTTCGGAGCTGTGTAACCCAGCCCTAGCCGCGCAGATATGTCCCGCTCCCGCCACTCGTTACACGCTTCGGCGTAACGCCGCCAGTGTAAAGAAGATTTGACTTTTGTAATTCAGAGTAAGCTGCGGTGTTGCAGGCTACTCCAAACTTTGTTTTGGGGATTATTGGGTCATGATCAAACTTACATTTAAGGGAGGACTTGCTTGGTTTGATCCACAGTCAAGAGGTTCACAAACTCCTTGTGATCCTCGAGGTCCTCGATTACCTCTGGGTCCTCTAGCACCAATCACCCCCTGAACACCTTTCCTCCCATCTTTTCCTTGAAACACTTTTCCAGGTTTTCCTCGCTTTCCTGAAAATTGGAAACTAAATTGAAACGAGCTGGTTGGCATTAAAAACATCGCTATTGGTGTGGGAGGTCTAGGGTCGATTCCCGGGCTGGTCAAATCGAGCACGGTGCCGCCAACGCCTCGCCACCGCTGCGAACGTTCATTCGAAGCTATGTTCCGCAGTCGCTAAGTCGCGGAGGTGGGCCCAGCCACTCCTTACACGCTTCGAGTAACACCGCGATTGTAAAGAAAATTTGTTTGTATTTTTGTGAAAATTGTGAGAGTGTAGTTTAGTGTAAATCTCAACTTCATTCGCTTACCTCTTTCTCCAGGTCTTCCAGGGGGACCTTGCACGGAATATCCTCGAAATCCGGGATCTCCTTTGTCGCCTTTATCTCCTGTGACAAAACCCAAGATAACAGTAAGTTCAGGTTGAGAATTACGCCATTAAAAATATTTCAATCTTGATATCGCAAAATAAGTTTCCATCGTGATTAATGAGAAGAAAGATGAAACAGTGAAAGTAACTGATTTTTTTGGTGAGTGTAAATTTTACTTTACGCTTAAAAACTTAGTTTGATTTCAAATGACCTACCGGTACTATATGAAAAAGTAAACAGATGCCATGGCACATTCTCAGCAGCTCTTAATACCGGAAATCTGAATTATGCAGTAGTTAGTAGTAGGCAACTATAAGGCACAAGTGGTAGTTATAATTTTAAAACTATTAGTTATCCATTTTTTCACCTTGGAGTTACGTTTTCGGTGAAAAAATATAAATAAATAAATAACTGAAGGTATTTTCAAATTATATTAAACTGAAAATTCAACAGTAATTGAGGGAGACTGCGAAGTGAGCTTGCGCTCTTCGAGTCAGCAGCTACCCGTTATGTCAAATGCGATCGGCTCCAGCCGTGAATCGAACCCATCACGTAGGATCTGTCACCTGCGCGCGGTGCGGCTAAGCCATGACGCTGTTAATGTGGAGGAAGCGGGGTTAATTAGCGCACGATTTTTTAAATTTTTAGTTACCGGTATTCACATAGTAACACATAGTTCAATGCGATGCTCTTTTATATTTTTTCCGTTGCATATTTATTCTCCTATCACGAAAAAGCGATCAATTCGCTAAACGAGCTCGCTTAGGAGTTGCCGGACATTTGTCTACTATACCAAGATGGGGAAATTCCGCTAAGTGCCTTTCCCAACGATAAATAGTAAAATTGCCGGCTTGCTCTCCACACTGTCCCTTTATTGCTGAGTGTAAAGCAGAGAAGCTGTGAATACCAATTTTAAAGCAAGTGATTTAACCCGACTCGGAATCAAACCCAAGTTTACAGCTCTCGAGGCGGTCGCTCTTACCACTCGGCCATCTGAGCTGGATGGGGCATAAAACTGCATTATAAAAATTATTGGATTTACTCCCGATTTTTAACGCCGAATATCGGCAACTCATCGCCCGATAAGCGTTGTTGTTGAAGACAGCGATAAGCGGTGCAGCAGAAATTCTGGGGTTCGATTCCCGGTTCCGCCAAATTGGACGCTGTATCGACAACGGCTCGCCACCGTTGCGACGTCTCTTCGGAGCTGTTTTGTCCAGGTACTAAGTCGCGTAGATGGGCCCCGCCACTCGTTACGTACTTCGTTGTAATACCGCGAGGATAATGAAGATTTGATATTTGATATTTACAAATAATGCACAGGTTTCTTTTCACAGCATTCGATAAATGTAACCTGGAATTCCCTCTTCTCCTTTTCTTCCCGGCATTCCTAAAGGTCCCATTGGACCAATATCTCCTTTATCTCCGGGAATACCCGCTTCTCCTTTTAATCCTGAAGCACCTGGAGGTCCTGGGCTTCCAATAATTCCAAGAGGAGTGACGCACTTTTGATAGCGTTGGCGCAAGGAAGCAGCGTAACTAAAACCGACACAGGATAGATCAGGAAAATAAAAGATTTATCTACATGAAAAATTGGTGGCCCAGCACTATTTTTAGTGACAGTTTTTCGTTGTTACATTATTTTAGAAATACACATTAATTTTTCCCCAAATCGCGCTATTATCAAAAGTTTATTGATGTCACATAGTCACATTTATTTTTGAAGATTAGCCGAATAGTAGGCTACTTAGTACTAGGAAAGGCCTACAGTACATTTAAAACTTTCACAAGCTCATTTGCGTAAAAATTTGATCAATATCATGATGCTTAACAATCTATAGTCTACGTCATTTAAAAGGTGTCATGACATGCTTATTTCGCGATTTTGATCGAATTTATTATCGTACGAAATTTTATCCAACTTTTAGCGTAAGCAGTTGACGGAAATTACGCGGAAAAATTAATGTTCTTTCCACGATTCCAACCCAAACCATTTTGCTTTTTATCGGTTGTTTTGTAAACTACTTACGATTGTTTTTTAGAATTCCGCGCCAAGTGACGTAACTTGAGATCATAACCTCACTGTTTTGTAGTCTTGCTAGCTTTACGTACAAAAAATTGCATCGTATTCTGTATAAACGCATCTTGAGCGTTTTGATTGAGACACCACTAACCTGGGCAGCAAATCCTTTACGTATTTTTTGATCATTTTTTCTATTTCCTCCAAACTTCTTGGTGGACCCTTTCAAACAATTTATGAATCAACTAAACTATAACTTTCGGCAGAAAGAAGTAGAAAATTGAATTGTTTTTGAAGTAACGTGGTTTAAAGCATTATTAGATGCAATATTAGAAATTAGAGGAGTAGGCAGCGCTTGATGATCAGTTAATCATATTTACATAAGTTATAAAAGAACTAACCTCTTGACCTTTATCTCCTTTTTCTCCTTGGGGACCAGGAGCTCCTGGTTTTCCGTGACTACCTTTCTCACCTTGGCTCCCTCGAGAACCCGAAACTCCTGGAGGACCAAGCGGCCCTCTTACACCCATCGAACCTTTTTCTCCTCTCTAAATACCAAAATTAGGCAGCACCAGCACACCATTTTCTAATAATTTGTAAATCCATTTGAGCAGTCAGCAAAGCAATTATTTTTAAGAGTATTACGCGCATCTAAAAGTTGTCAAAAATGTGATTACTAACCTCTCCCATCGAACCTTTTGCACCGCGATCCCCCTGCGAAAACAAAATGTTATTAGTCGACAACCGAATTGAATAGCGGTCCATTCCTATACCTTGTCTCCAGAAGGTCCACGTGGTCCAGGTGGTCCTTGGTACCCCTAAAAAAACACGTATTTTTGTAGCTTTCTGGATCTTCTCCAACTTTGTCTTGCTTCAACTCACAACGCATTGCGCACCTTTTTACGCCATCTACCACTTTCAACTTTGCTTGACGATGATTGGCCAACTGTTATTTAAATATAGCGTGCAATCATTGAAGCCCAGCCATTTGGTGCAGTAATAACGACATCGCTGTCGGCGCACGAGGTCACGGTCAAATCTAACCCAGCTCGACCGTTGCGACGATTTTTCAGAGCTGTGTTGTCCACGCGCTAAGACGCGGAAATGGATCACCCTTGCTTCGGCGTAAAACTGGGAGTATAATAAAGGTTTGATTTTTTTGTTGAAACATTATTGCTTCGTTCAAGATAATCGATTAATATCGTTGCGTAGGGCAAGCAATTCTACTAAGAAAGTGAAAACCTTTACGAAGCTGCAGATATAGTTGTTTCTGAAATTACTTACCATCTTGCCAACTTCGCCTGGTTCCCCTTTATGGCCCTAAATTTAACCATAATTTTTCACTTGAACACAAAACGAAAACATGTTTTTGTAAGCTGCTGAAAAACTAGAATCACCGGCAATACAAAAACGTAAATTAACCATCAACTCTTTGTGTAGGAATGTGTGCGGGTGACGCATTACTGCACACATTAAAATTTGAGTACTTGAGACCAGTTGTATGAATGCTCGCATTTTAACAGTTATTTAGCCAGAAGTTACAGTTCAGTTTTCTAATCGAGTTATTGGTTTACAAATTGCTTTGTATTTTTTCATCAAGAAATTCAAAAAGTTTCGAAGACCCACTTACCTTCTGTCCATACTGTCCAGGTGGTCCGGGTCTTCCTGGTTGTCCTCGTGGCCCCTGCTCTCCTTTGGCACCCTACTTAACACCAAAAAATAATTCATATTGTTCTTCTCAAATTAAAAATTTCCGGGCAGGAAATCGATATGATATTTAGCTTTAATTTCTAGCACCAAGAACAGAAATGCTCTGCAGCCGGCTGGCATAGTGGTTAAAGTCATCGCTATTGAAGCGGGAAACATTTATTCAATTCCAAAGCCGTTCAAATCACACGCAGTGTCGCCAACGGCTCGCCATCGCTGCGATGTTTCTTCGGAGCTGTGTTGCACAGACGCTAAGCTGCGGAGATGTGCCCCGCTACTCGTTACACGCTATGCGGCGTAATACCGAGAGTAAAACGAAGATTTGAATTTGATTTTTGAACACAAACTGTACTGCAGAAGTAGTAAGCAGTCTTATGTAGCCTTTTACACAGTTTTTGCGACTAAAATCTTAACAGCATCCTTCCGACTTTTTACTAAAAATTTCTGAAGATGCAAAAGCGTGGGTGCAACATTTTTTTGGTAAAAATTTTCGGGCAACTTCATTAAAAACAATACAGCCAAGATACAGCTAAAAATACACGGTCAGACATTCAGCTCATTTCTAGTGCCATTGTCAACTCTAAAAGGAAACTGAGATAAAGTTTTTTTTAAGAGTATTTTTGACACCTAAAATAGACAAAACTGAGGTAGACTGAACGTGGGTCTTAAGCCATGATGCAAAAAAGTTTCTTCGGAGCTGTGTTGTTCTTTTTTTTTTGCACCATGGTTTAAGACCCAGCATACGTAAGCTTTTAGCGTTGACAATGGCACCAGATGTAAGCCGAAAGTCCGTCCAAGTATTTTTAGCTGTATCTTGGTTGTATTGTTTGTAATAAAATTGCTGACCAACTCCCAACTGTACCGTTTGCTTAAGTTTTCGGGCAACATTTCGATAATTTTCAAAAGTTTTACATCAAAGTAATTTTACAATAATGTTATGAGGTGCTAACATCTCAAAAACACTCACTTACTGGCTTTCCCTCGTCGCCACGAGGACCGGACACGCCTCTTACTCCTTGTTCTCCCTGAATTATCATTAACTGTTTTAATATTTAAATGCTTGTATGATATCAGCCGCGAACTGGGTAACGACATCGCTTTCAGTGCGGAAGACCCTGGGTTTGTTTCCCGATTCGGTCATCTTGGGCCCAAATGCTTGCTGTAGCTGCGACGTTTCTTTGAATCATTGTTGCACAGGCACTAAGCCGCGGAGATTGACCACCCGTTGCATGCATCGGCGTTGTAATACCGCGTACATACCATGAAGATTTGATTTGATTTTTTTAAAGCTTTTACGTCTAATCGAAACTAGTTCAATTTAAAACTTCTAGAAAAAGATTGTTCTAGTTGATCGGTTTCATAAACTAAACTGAACCAAAAATAGGACTTTGACAAATAAGCAGCTTCACATACTTTCATTCCTTTCAATCCTGGTTTTCCAATTTCACCTTTCAGTCCTCGAAAACCCTAAAATGTAGCAGTAATTCTTTTTTACGGCGACGTATAGAACGCATGAAAATTTTTCTAAAATCTCTACACAGTGGTTTCCAATTTTTTCAGTCTCTTGGATCTCTCTTCTTAAAGATGTTGGCTATGGAGACCCCTCGTCTGCGCTATCTCAGAAGGACGAGTGTGTTGAAAAAAGAAGCAATGCAAAACCGGTCCCCTCAGATTTTTCCCTGGAAACCCCTCTAAAAACTTTACAGTACACTATGCTTACAGTTTAATCAATTTTGACACATGAAAACAAAAAATTAAGCATCTGATATTTTGTTACAGCCTTTTGTATTTTTCTCAAACTCGCCTATAAATTCACTGATAAATTCCTTTTATCGGGCAGGTTGGAGCAGTGGCTAGAGACGTCGTTAGTTACCGGCGCGGCTGGTCTTGGGCTTGGTTTTCGACGTGGTCAATCGGAGACAGTGCTGTCAACGACTTGTCACCGCTACGATGCTTCTTCAGAGCTGTGTTGTCCAGGCGCTACGTCGCGTAGATGAGCTTTGCCACAGTTATACGCTTCGGCATAATACCGCGATTACAATGAAGATTTGATTCGATTTTTTAGCAACTTGTTAGTGTAAGTTTGTGAACCATGTAGTCCGCGATTAGAATAGAAACCACAAACCATGCAACTACAATTAAGTAAGCTCTTTAGCCAATGTTGCCGGCTGCAAATTGCGACAAGCCGGCATTCCAATGCTTTGTTTGTATTAAAATACTTGACGTAAATGGCGTCATCACTAGCGATGATACGCATTTTGCCCTTCGCCCCTCAAAATGCTTTTTCTAGACACACACTTGCTGTCCGAGTTACAGTGAAACGTTAAAGTGCTGCAAAAGCTAAAAGCGCACACAAAAATTAAGTTCAACGAAACTTACTGATAAACCTTCTTCTCCCTTCATACCTTTAGGACCACTCAAACCCTTGCAAAATTTAAAATTTATTATCCGGAGACGATTTAAGACAACCGAGGAAATGAAACGTCACATACCTGTTTTCCAGGTATTCCTCTTTGGCCTTTCTCACCTTTTATGCACTAAAAACAGACAAATATTCTCGAATGAGATGAAAGGTTTTGACAACGATTAATAATCACCATTCTTGATCTGGGAGTAAAATCAAATCCAATCTTCACGTAACTCGCGGTATTACGCCGAAACGTGTAGCAGGTAGCGGGGTCAATCTCCGCCACTTGGCGCCTGGGCAACACAGCTCCGAAACAACGTCGCAGCTATGGTGAGCAGTTGGCGACACTGTGTTTGCTTCGACCGGCCCGGAAATCGAACCCAAAACCTCTCGCGCCGAAAGTGATGTCTTAAACCACTACGCCAACCGTTTAGTTTTTGGTAGACAATTTGCTATAAAATTTGGTAATTTCACTGTTTCAAATTTGTGTTTATATGTTATAAAGCTGCAAGGTACAGCAACCAAAAAATCTGATGCATTTTCACTAATTTATTTACAGCATTACAAAGATACTACGAACGTTTTCGGCTCTACGTTGGCCCTCGTCAGGTATTTTGATTGCTGATTTTTTATTTTGGTTTTGGTTACAAATTTTTTATTTTGGTTTTGGTATTTGGGTTACAAAGCTATCTCGAACGTTTTCGGCTCTACACTCCTCCTCGTCAGGTCCACAGATTTTTTGGCTGCTGTACCTTGAAGCTTTATGGTACAAGAAATCAACCTCTTTATTGAAATTATACTTCGTTTGAATGTTAATTTGTCAAATGTATTTCAAGGGAAAGTCCACGCTTCTTAACCGATGGCAATAGACTGGTAAGGGTGCCACTGAAGGTACCACATATCACAAAAAGTTGGGAGTTATTGCGTTACGTGTTAAATGACAGCAAAAACTTGAATCGCGTATTGTGTATAAGGAGTTACGATTTGGCATTACAAATCTTAAGAAGTTTATTACAGGAAGATCAAAACAAAATAAAAATTAGATATTTCTGCTAAACGTTTCGACACCACATAGATGTGTTTTTGCCATCATCATGGTAACCAAACCCACTTACAACTAAAAAGGGAATGAAATTGCTCTACATATCAGCATTTACAGCTCAGATGGTGGAGTGGATAGAGCGTCTGTCCGGAGCTCTAAACTCGGATTTGATTTCTAGTCGGGCCGAGCCAATCACTCTAAAATTAGTATTCAAAGTTTCTCCCCAAAACGCTTAGCATCAAAGGGACAGTGTGGAGAACAAGCCGACAAGTTTGCTTGCTGTGCCATTGGGAAAAGCACCTAACGGGATTTCTCCAACTTAAAGTGGAAGACAAATGTCCGGCAACTCCAAAGCAAAGTCGTCATAGGGCTTTGATACCTTTTTTGTGATAGGAGGATAAATATGCCATTAAATACAAAAAAATACAAATTTCTAGGTTAATACTAACCGATTCATTGTTAATAACAGACGACGGTCGTACTCCGCTTTTTTGAAAACTATTGATTGGTCGTGGCAAAATTGGTCGTCTATACGAAAAACCTTGCGCTTTCATTCGAGAAGTTTCGTTCTGAAATTCGTAAAAGGTTGTTCAAAAAAGGCTTTTTAAATGCTTACAATTAACTGCGCAAATGGCCGAGTGTTAAGAACGTCTGCCTTTGAGGATGTAGACTCGAGTTTGATTCCGAGTAGGGTCAAATCGTTGACCATAAAATTGCTGTTACTGCAGCTTCCCTACTTGACGATCAGCGTTAAAGTGTGGACAACAAGTTGGCAAGTTCGCTTGTTTACCGTTATAAGAAGACACTTAACAGAAATGCCTTAACCGCTGGTCTTGAGAGGAGAAGCGATGCAACTGCCTTGACCCCATGCAACTCAAGAGGCCAACGCTGAAGTTGGGTGACCTTTCTTTAGGAAGAACGACGTTTTGTATTTTTAAGGGATTTTGGGCGACGGAGTTTTTTTGTTCCGGGGTCAGGGCCAGATTTAGACAATGAGAGGCCCTAAACTATTTAATCACGCTGACTGGAAGAGCAAAAAAAGGTCTACACGTCCCCAGATGTCTTGCTTTCACTGAAAATATTGGTGACGAGCAAAAAAAGGTCTGCGTTGTTCGTGACAACGCTCCTCATTTTCTCCCAGGCCCCCATTTTCTCTGAGACCCTAGGCTTCAGCCTGCTTAGCTTATACCAAAATACGGCCCTGCCCAGAGTTCTTTTTTTTAAGCGACCATGTGAGTGATGGCTGCTTTTGTGTAGAAGACAAACTACCAAGCCTTTTTTGCGGTAAAAGAAAAAAGTCGCCTCTCAAAAAACGACAAAAGATAAACAAACGCGTGTTATCCCGATGTTTATTTCACAAAAGACCAACAACTCTCGTACTCACTGTTTTGATGAGCATTAGTAAAAGAAAACAGATGATTCTCGCATAAGTAAGCCATTGTTTACACATCTTTTTAGCTTACGGGGAAAATATTGCTTAAAACTTAACACAAACTATATAAACGTTTACTTTTATTAGCCCTTAACAAAACATCAAAAAAATATCTTTAAGCTGCTACCTCGGTCTCTATGGAGGTCTGTTTTCAACTTTTAAAATTGTAAGCAACAAAATAAGCTAATTTTGCATTTTTTTGTTCAAAAATCAAGTCTTTGTTGCACTCGCGGTTTTACGTCAAAGCACGTGAGGGACACATCCAAGAACGGTCGTAGCAGAGGTGACACGGTGTCCAATTTGACCAACCCAGGATTCGAGTCGGGACACTTTATGTCGGCCAACGACCTAGTGGTACACTGCGCGCAGGTTATGCAGATCCTCTGTAACGGGTTCGATTCATGGCTGGAGCCGATCGCATTTGACGAACATGCCGGATGGTTACTGATTCGAAGTCTTACTCAGTTAATCCTGGCTTTAATAGTGGAACATAAGGCTTGCCGCGCCGATGAGGACAAACCACTGTGCTAACCGTCCGTTTTATTTTCTTCATAATATTTTCTCAACGACCAACTTTCTGAATTAAAAATTTTCGTGTGATGTTCATAAAGTCAAACTAACCTGCAGCTGCGTTTGTCTTTTTATAGCCTTGTCTGCGCAGCTCTGTTTTTGCGAATTCGAAATATCCAGGTGTATCCTTGCTTTTTTTCCATTACCACTTTGCACTAACTCGCGAAATTCTTCATGAACATTGACATATATTCGTTGTGACGTAATCAGCAAGTCGATGCAACATCTCTTGCATCATACGCAAAGTTAATGACGCAATAAACCGGTAATGCAGAAGTTTAGCTTATTCTGAAAACTCGACCGACGAATTTGTTAAAAAAGTTAAAAACACACGCAGCAGATTTTTTTGTCTCCAAACAATTCTCGTCTTGGCTATGACCGATTGACCGAGTTCACAGCTCTGATAAGAGCGTCCGCATTTGGAGCTGTAGCCTAGGGTCTTTCCCACCTTCGTGAAAAATAAAGTTGGTCCAAAGTCCGAAGTACAAACTCAATGAAACGAATTTAAGCTGAGGAAAGAAACGTGCGAGGTGATACAACAGTGGTTCTCAACCTTTTTAGCCCAAGGACTATTTCCAAGCTGGCCTAAATATATGCGGACTCAAGTCACTCATAGGTATGAAAACAAGGTTGTTCGATCACTTTCTACCGAAAACAAAGCATTATTTATTTCTGACTAAGGGATTAGAAAGCAGAAAGAGATTTCGAAACCAATAATGTGAAAGCTGAAATTTTACATTCATGCCGAAAAATTGACCATTTTTTTATTTTGATCTTTTTTATTTTGATCAGTTCGTTTTTATACCAATCTTTTACTTTTTTTTTTATTTATTTTTGAGTGACTCTTCATTGTCAATATGTAATCATGCAGATGTCAATTCCTGTATCACTTTGTTTATGTTATGCTTTCTAGCATTTTTCTTCATGGTTTTCATTACGAGTGTCCCGCTAGTCGAACGCCGGTACGCGTACCAGTGCAGGTGCGCGAGCGCTTGGCTGCCGGTTCGTGGTCACATAGGAGAAATTTAAATTGAGAAATTTGTTTTATGTTGATCAGAACATCTATAAAATAATTTTTAGGTAACAGTAATGATCAATCTGCTTTCCCAGGTACAGACTGTTTGGTGGGCTTCTACGACGACGTACCAGTTACGTCACAAAAAATCTTATTTCTTAATTTTTATCCGCTATTTCAACAAAGTATCGCAACGTTCAATGCGAGGTGATTATCCTTTTTGTGTGTTTGTGCTGTGTCAACGTGCTTGACTATATCTGCTGCGTCCAGTAACGAGTAGAGAAGTGAGAAGCTCAATCGATTGGCTACACTGTGACTTCAAAACATCAGATGATTGAAGAAAGTTGAGCATGTTTTTACTATTAATTAAATTATTGGAGCTATCTGCTGACGAAGATTTGCAAAACTCGGTTGAATCAATCTCTCTCGCAAGCTTCTTGCAATCACAATAAAAGCAGAATATCGGTGACTGACAGCTCAGGTTTAACAGCTCAGATGGCCGAGTGGTATAAAGAGCGTCCGCCTTGGGAGCTGGGGTCCCTGCGCCTAATGAGGCCCGGCTCCTAATAAGGCCCACCGCTAGGATCTTCTTTCCAGGAGCAAATAAAAATTTCGTTTTGGCTTTTACTAAAAGCTATAACATAAATTCACTTTGGTTTACCACATTTCAACTTTTTCTATCAAACTATTATTTCTCTAGAGCTAAAAGAATTTTTTGAGAAATGGGGTTAGCGTTGGAAGCAAAATTTGTAAAAGTTCACATTTTAATTTTAAGCAGTTGAAGGCGAGTTTTTTTTCGATTTGAAAGATTTGCATAAAAGTACACATACTAGTGAATAAAAAATGCGGTTTATTGCAAAAAAAATTTTAGACGTAATGAAAAGCTAAGCAGTTTGATAGGGAAGGTAGATGTTCCTAAACATGGCCCACGTGCTTGAATAGTCTTGCTGGAGTATCAAGGTGCAGGTGCACTCAGGTTGTCGGGTTACTACAGCAATTCAGTTAAATATTGTCAAGACTTGTGATTAGGTATAACTATAGATTGTTGAATTTAAAGCTGATTTGTGATTAGCTAAACACACTTAAACAGAGCCGGCGGCAGAGCAGTCGACTAAGGGGGGCCAAGTGCTTATCAGGGGGGGCTAAAATTCGAAATTAAGCACAATTGCCGCTTTCTTCAAAAGAGTAAGCTTGTTGATTGGGGGGCAGGTATTCCCTGGCCCTCTTGGCGTCTGCCCTGTACTTAAAGCTAAGTTTATGTTTCGGTAGGCCTACTATAGTACCAGTACCGTTTCTGCTATATATTTTGGACTAGTTTTCGTCCTCTTAGAAGTTGTTGACTGGTTGACTGACCAAAGATGAAAAAAACATCATTTAGTGTCTTTCGGAACGACATAGCAAACAAGTTTGCTTTGTTTTCTACAGTAGCATTTTGTGAGTTTTGAAGTGTTTGGTTTGACCCGAAACGAGATTGAAAACTCAAGCCTCTGGTTCAATATTTTCTGTATATAGCTTGCCATTTTAAATTCTTGAGGCTTTATGAGCGTACCGTGGTAATTACTGCATAATTGCGGTGTTTTAATGGTGAAATTTAAGAGAAGAACGGCGGGCCTTATTAGGAACAAGTGTTCCTAATAAGACCCACTTTTGTAATTTTTTGTTTTGCGTATAAAAATCAAGTGAATGATCATTTTGCCATATGCTTTCATTGTGTGATGACCATGAACCCCTACTTATAAAATACCAACTTTCAAGCAAATATTTCAAGCAGTGGTTGAATTAGAGCAAAAATTGTGTTAGCGGGCCTTATTAGGCACATGTACCTTAGACTTGGGTTTTATTCCGAGTCAGGTCAGACCAATGACTTTAAAATTGGTATTCACAGCTTCACTGCTTGACGCTCAGCATCAAAGGGAACAGTGTGGAGAACAAGCCGGCAAGTTTACTTGTTGTGCCGTTTGGAATTGCTCTTAGCGGGATTCCCCCATCTTAGTGTGATAGACAGATGGCTGGCAACTCCAAAGCGAGCTCGCATAGCGCATTGATCGCTTTCTCGTGATAGGCGGATAAATATGCCACAAAAATAAAATAAACTGAGTGGCATGGCTATAAAAACACTGCTTCCATGTAAAGCCGGCTTTTCGACCATGAGCTGTTTCAAGGGAAAACACAGAAACGCGTTGGATATCCATGCTTCTCTTCGAGTAGCATTGTCTTTCTTTGAACCGCAATTGGATAAGTTGGTAGCAAATAAGCAAGCGCACACTAATTCGCATCAAAATTCGAAAGACAATTAATGAAAGTGTTTGCGACGTGCTTTTGCTGTGTATTTGTTACAAAAGTAGTAATGACTTTCTTTTTGTTTTTTTTCGCAAACTGACCGGTACGCCAAGTGGGGGCGGGTGCTCAACCGGTACACGGCATAAAAAAGTTTGAGTAGCACTGCACTAGCGTTTTCCTTTTTCCCGAATTTTCAACTTTCCGGTAAACGGAAAGTTTTTTAAAATTTTCCCGGGAATCTTAAGATCCCGAAAATTCTCGGGATTCGGAAAATTTTCGGGAAAGTTTTCCCGAAAAATTTCCCGAGCTTGATTATTTTGACATCTTTTTATGATTTTCAGCACTTCAGATGTAATTTTGAGCGTTTGGTTATGTTGTCTTGACAAACTTAGTTTAAGTTATTCAATTTTTTCGACAAATTGAGGAAAAAATTCTAATCTTACGAGCATTTTCGTCGTAAAAAATTTTGCAAATTTTGAAAAAAAATTTTTAGTAAGCAAAAAACAAAATTTAAATATGCAGTAACGCATTTTTTACGTCGGAATAATAGATATTAGTAAGGCCTACCACTAAAACCCTTACTAATGTAAACAAAATTTTCCGGAATCCCGACATAAATTTTCCGGAAAACGGGAAATTTCTAAACCTCAAACTTCCCAGGAAATTTCCCGTCCCGACTTTCCGGGAGGAAACACAATGTCCCTCAAAGCTTCAAAGTTTCTGTATATGTTCAAGAATTTAGAGTTAATTAAACAGCTCAGATGGCCGAGTGGTATAAAGCGTCTGTCACTTGAGCTGTAGACTCGGGTTTGATTCCGAGTCGGGTCAGACCAATGACTTTAATATTGGTATTCACAGCTTCCCTGCTTGACGCTCAGCATTGAAGGGACAGTGCGAAGAACAAGCCGGCAAGTTTACTTGTTGTGCCGTTGGGAAAGGCACTTAGCGGGATTCCCCCATCTTGGTGTGGTAGACAGATGGCTGGCAACTCCTAAGCGAGCTCGTATAGCGCTTTGATCGCTTTCTCGTGATAGGCGGATAAATATGCGACTAACTATTTAACAATGTCATCTCCTGGCCATTTTAAAACTTGCCACCTTGTCATATCCTTTTTTGTAACACCCGGTATATTACTTTTTTAACTCGTAAATGCTCACAATAAGCTCGCGAATGTTTTGTAGTACCCGGTACAGTAGAATTTGTCTATATCAGCACCTCAGGGGGATTGCAAAAAAGTGACGATATACGCGAACTGCCGATGTAGACAAATCACTATAAATCATTCCGAAAGTGCCCTTAAATTCAATATAGTGTTGCGTTATTTAGTCAGCTTTATCGCATAATATTACATAACGTGAAATCAGCGTGAAGTACTGCACAAACGAAAACATGTGTGTTCATTGTACTGTACTGTATTACTTCGTAGCGAAAAAGTAATTTATCTTTAGTTGTTTGGTTTTTGTTGTAGATTTATCTACTACGTATTGCTGAATTTTTGTTAGATGACGTAGCATTTCCTTGTCCTTTGTTACCATGGACAAAAACAAATGCTTTGTTGTAAGTTGTGTTGCAGCGGAATTAACTCGTAGAAGAGGTTACAGTCTAGAAGCATGAAGCAAATGCCGATATAAACGAACAAAACACTTCTGCGGAATAAAAAAGAGTGCCGGTATAGGCGAAATGCCGATATAGATGATGCCGATAAAGACGAATTTAAACGTACGTGAAACATAGGAATTCTATCGGGACCAAAGAAATTGTGCCGATATAGACGAACTGCCGATATAAACGAAGCCGATATAAGCGAATTCTACTGTATATCCTTTTGATTCGTAAACGTTGATAATAAACTCGCGAATGCGTAGCCTATAGTCGTTGTCAGATGGAACGATTACACGCTGCGATTGGCCACGAAAATTTCTGACCAAGCATAATATTATTTCTACACAGCAGTATGGGTTTTGAGAAGGCCATTCTACTGAAATGGCTATTGTTGATTTGACAAATAAATTAAAATTGGATATTGATGAAGGATATTTTACATGCTGTATATTTCTAGACTTGTCAAAGGCCTTTGATACGGTCAATCACAAAATACTTCTAAAAAAGCTGGAAGCTCATGGTATTAGAGGCAATATGCATGACCTTCTTTCTAGCTACCGAAGTAATCGTCAGCAGTACACGGAATGTAATGGTGCCCAATCAAAAAACAATGTGATTAAATGTGGTATACTACAGGGATCCCTTGGATCCTTTACTATTAAATAAAATAAATAAATAAATAACTCAGGTTATTTTCAAATTATATTGAACTGAAAATTTAACGGTAATTGAGGGAGACTGCGAAGTGAGCTTGCGCTCTTCGAGTCAGCAGCCACCCGTTAAATACGTGAAATGCGATCGGCTCCAGCCGCGAATCGAACCCGTCACGTAGGATCTGTCACCTGCGCGCGGTACCGCTAAGCTATGTCGCTGACTTGCTCTTTGTCATTGATTTACCTCTTCATACTAAATTTTATGTTAATTTATTTGCGGATGACACGGTACTGATGATGAAAAATAGAAATATCGATCACCTTCAACAACAAGTAAATGAACAGTTAAATGGCGTTAATGATTGAATGGTGTACAATAGGCTGTCCATTAATTACTCCAAGACAACTTATTTTATTTCTCAGCCACGGAGTAAAAGAAAGCTATTAAATCAAATTAAATTAAAAATGGGAGAGTTGACAATTCAAGAACAAAATAATGCAAAATATCTGGGAGTACACATTGATCGAGCTTTAAAATGGAACTTACATATTGAAAATGTTATAAAAAAACTTGCAAGTGCGGCAAGAATCTCATGCAAAATCAGACATTATGTAGATAGACAAACGCTAATTAATTTCTACTGTACATTTGCATACCCTCACTTAAAGTATGGAGTATTGGCGTGGGGCAACGCTGACAAAGCTTTAATGCAAAAAATAACGGTAATGCAAAACAGGATCATTCGAATTATTAATTTTAAACTGTTAAAAGACCATGTCAAAATGAGTGTCCTTTACAAAGCAATGAACATTCTACAAGCACCTGACATATTTAAACTAGAAGTTGGTAAATTCATACATTCTTTTCACCATCAGACACTGCCTGAGAGTTTTCAGAGCTATTTCACCCCGACTAACACTTCTTACAAATACGTAACAAGATCTGTAACTAATAAAAATTATTTTATAAAACGAGTAAATACGCAATGTGGGCAATCTGCGTGCACGTATATTGGTGCTAAAATTTGGTATATTTCACAAAATTTAAAATTGATGTCCAAGTATAGATTCACCAAAGAATTCAAAAAACAAATAATTGCTGCATATCGAATTCACAGTCTCTACGCATCAAATGATGTCGCGTTTTTTTTTTTGTGTTGTTTGTTTGCTCGCTTTGTTGTTTGCTTGTCGTCATTTTTTCGAATGCTTTATCTTTATACGACACGGGCAGCTTGACTTCGATAACCGTGAAATGGTTTTTCGCTGTCCAGTTTGCTGCTGCATGGTTGCCAACCTACTATCCTACGTGCTTGTTTTTCATTAATTTGTATTAGCGATGTGGAACTGTGTCGGCGCAAACGCATAAACTTGATTGATTGATTATAAGTTTCGCAGACTCATTTGAGTCCGCAAACTCGAGGTTGAGAAACACTGTGTCAGAAGAAAACAAATCACGTGATCAGTTGCGCAGTTCATTTTTAGGCGTTTGTTTAAAATTGCAATAAGATTACGAAGTGTGGAAACAATTGCTGGAATGTCTACAGCTCAGACGGCCGAGTGGGAAGAGCGTTCGCCTCGGAAGCTGTAGACTTGAGTTTGATCCCAAGTCGAGTCAAACCAATGACTTTAAAGTTGGTATTCACAGCCAAAGCCGAAACTAGCGCCCCCCGAACCGCCCAACCGGGGGGGCGCACAAAAAGGGGGCCCCGTAAATAGTCGGTACGTAGTACTGTTTACTCAACTTATGATAAAGGTGCCTTAAATAGGCCTATTATAAGATTCAATATGTTTTTTGTCTTAACTCGCGCGATGTGGGGCCCCCATACTATATTTATGCTTTTGGCCATGGGGGGCCCCTGCAAATTTTTTGAAAAATAGTAGTCGCAAAACTAGCAAACAAAGGTTTAGTAACATACCAGGCCCCTCACCTCATCCTCAAGTAAAAGGCGCAAAAATAAGCCTTAAAAACTTTTTTTTCTTCGCAGAGGTAGCGAAATGTTAGAGTAGGATTTGCTTGCAGCATTATTTTAGTGGATTTGGAAAGGACCTAGTAAAACAGACTATTAAACCTTGTTAAAACTGAGGAATTTTAAAGGCTCAAAACCCACAAAAAGCCTCCAAAATAAGGTCAAATTCCGTAAAATTTTCTGGGGGGAATGCCCCCAGACCAGAAAGCTTGGCATTGCCCGTTCGAGGTCGCTCTTCTGCATCACCATCCAAGAAAAAAAATTTAGGGGCCCCGAAAGATGATTTCGGGAGGGGGAGGGGCGCATTGCCTAGTTTCGGCCCTGTTCACAGCTTCCCTGCTTGACGATAAGCATTGAAGGAACAGTGCGAAGAACAAGCCGTCAAGTTTTTTTGTTGTGCCGTTGGGAAAAGCACTTAGCGGGATTCCCCCATCTTGGTGTGGTAGACAGATGGCTGGCAACTCATAAGCGAGCCGGTATAGCGCATTGATCGCTTTATAGTGATAGCAGGATAAGTATATGCACCTAAAAAAAATAAGCAATTATAAAATTTTTACCTACAAGCTAAATGCGGTGACCAGAGGCGCTACTGTATCAACAAAGGAATGGAAAACAAACGTGCTGGATCAAAGCCAGCCCAGGGTTCAAAGCCAGCCCAAAGAATTTATCAGGAAAAACAAGGTAGTGACATACCGACGATTATTTTAAATATACTAAAGTGAGATAAAGTAACCTGAAAAAGAATCGAATATGGAATATCGAATTGCGCCGAAAAAAAAGTAAAGACAAGACCATATTCGATACTCATTCAAAAAAGTAAAGGCTCCAGTGCATTCGATGAACAAAAAGTAAAGAATATCGCAATCAATTATCGATTACAATCGATTTTTCCCAACCCTGCCGGTACTGAACAGGGTATGGTATTCACGTGTAGCTACCGTAACTAAAATCAAATCTTTATTATACTCGCGGTATTACGCCGAAGCGTGTAACGAGTGGCGGGAACCATCTCCACGGCTTTGTGCCTGGGCGACACAGCTCCGAAGGAACATTGCAGCGTTGGCGACACTGTGCCGATTTGACCGACCCGGGATTTGAAACCAAGACCTCCCGTACCGATAGCGTATGCGCTAAGTCTGTCTCTTGAGCTGTTGACTTGGGTTTGATTCCGAGTCGGGTCAAACCAATGACTTTAAAATTGGTATTCACAGCTTCCCTGCTTGACGCTCAGCATTGAAGGGACAGTGCGAAGAACAAGCCGGCAAGTATACTTGTTGTGCCGTTGGGAAAGACACTTAGCGGGATTCCCCATCTTGGTGTGGTAGACAGATGACTGGCAACTCATAAGCGAGCTCGTATAGCGCGTTGATCGCCTTCTCGTGATAGGAGGATAAATATGCAACTAACTAACTAAGCAACTGAGCTAACGGCCGGTTTTTAATTAATGAGGAAATATTAGTAAGCATATACCACTGACCAGTAGACCTGCAAGTATAATGGAAGCTAGGCTTATTCGATATCTACCGGTACTGTACATATAGGCCTATGTGGGAATTTTATTTAAAAGCAATACCACAGGTGCCCTTTCGTGCTTGATGTGATTATTGCAATAATTTTGTAATCGTCATTGTTGGTGACCTGATGTAAAAACGCTGATTTCACGTCAGCCAGGTTTATTGTTTTACCTACTTCGTTGTTTGTCATTTAGTGAAACGTTTCATAACTACTTCCCCTCGGTCGAGTTTGTTAAACAGCTAATTAAAGACTTAAAATTCAAATAGAATTTTAACATAAGTTCGAGCCGGGCGCGTGACTGCTAAAAATCCGATTAACTTTTGCAGATTCATAAACATGATTTTAGACAGCTTTATCGCTTTCGTTATTACTTTATCGCTTTCGTTATTACTTTTATGATGTGTAGGGCGAGGTCGCCAAATGTTGTAGGGCACTACTCACCTCTACAACACTCTTCTTGCTTTCTTCTTTTGATCAACTCACAGCATCCTATTTTAGCCTAGCTGCTATCCTGCAAAAGAACAAGAAGAAGCATTCATTAATGTTGCCACTTAGTAATCACAGATTATAATACAGTGTTGCCAATTAGTTTATAAGTTATCATACATTGTAGTGACTAGGTCACTACAGATGTGCTGTTATTTATGAATGAAATTACTTATGCATTCTTGTCAAGTATCCTTTAATTGCTAATTGTTGTTATTACCTAAAACGTGACCAGAACAAACAACGTACAGCACGTGAAGACGGTTGCGTCATGTGCAAAAAAAGTTGCTGTTTTACGTTGAATATAAGTCTTGCAACACCCCCAAGTTTTTCCTTCACGAGCCGTCACTGCTCAAAGTTATGGCATTGCAAGCGGAACATCCGCCTGCGTTGCCATCACTCTCTTCCAAGAATACCTCCTGCGCTGGAACGTTGTGTTGTCCAGCCTTGATAGCCGTTGAAAACAATCGCTTCATGATATCACAACACGACTACAGCTGTAACAATACCCATTGACTTTGTCCTGGCCTGCATTTTGCGTTAGTCGTTGGTTCAGGCGCAACCCACCAGAAAAGTTTGACTATCGAAATTATTGCGTCACAATGAAAGTTTCTCGAGGTTAGTAAGCTAGTTGGATAGCACAGAAAAATATGACAGCAATTTCGGCAAACTCTGTATGAAAAAAGGCTGATCGTTTCAAAAAGAGGGGTTTTATATATTTTTAATCGTAAATGGGAAGGGGGTTGACCCCCAACCCCCCCCTCTTGCGTACGCCACTGATAGCATCCATCAGCTCCTAAAGTGAAACACGATTAGATAAAAAATAATGCTCACAGTCAAAGTTAACCACAGGATTAGAGAACTTTGAGCTGGTGCATAAGGCTTTCGGAAAAACTCGAAGTTTATTCAAGGAATTGGTTTAATATGTGTCACATTTATGAGTTGATCCAATTATATTTTTGATTGAATCGCACAAAAATTCATTTTTCGGCTGCAGAATGTTATTATCGACTTCGTGAAAAAGATTTGCTTTTGTGTTACGTCATGCTTCTTTTGTGTTACGACGTCACGCGAAGTATTTTGTTGCTTGCTAACTTCAAGTGCCACGTGCAGTGACCTGTGACCATTGCTGCAGCATTGTCCTCCACGTGTATCTGCTATAAAGCCGCGGCGATGACATCGTTAGCTCGAAACGACACGCTTTTCCAGACAACGAGTGACCGCGCGTTTTCAGTAGTTATAACAGTAAGTTATTACAGTGACTAGCTGTGGAAAGGTATGATGCAGTGAGTGATCGAAGACCGCAGAAACACCAGTAGTGACTCGCTTATTAGTAGGGCGATTTTTTATGACCTATAAAATCGAAAAATATGACTTTATTTTTCGAAACATACGGCTTCATTCTTAAAACAGCAGATTTATGTTGTTTTTCGTAATTAACATCGCGTAATTATGTAAGTCTAAACATGCACTTTGAAAAAAAACATATATACTCAAAAAAAATAAAAATTCACTTGAAAATCAGCAACAAAAAATTCAAATGTGCATCTTACAACAAGTAAGATATTCAACTGTTGAATACAATTTTATGATTTATAGACTGCGACGTGTGCACGGGTAAAATTTCGGTATTCATGATTCATGGATTTTAACGTTGAAAATGACCATTCTACTACAGATGTTGATGTAGGCTAGCTGGTATGTTAACAAGTTGGCATGCAATGCTGGAGAAATATCTGGTCTACTTGTCTCCACAACAAGGGTGGAAACCTAGCTGTTTGGCGTTAGGGTGACAGTTTCAGTTTCGGTGTTGTAAAAAGCAGATGTCAGGTTTCAGTTTTGGTTTGGTTTCACTAATGTTGAGAAATAGGTTCCAGTTTTGGTTTCAGTTTTGCTAAAGACACACTTCGGTTTTTGGGTTTTAGTTTCGGTTTAAGTGTCAGCCAAGAAAGCCATTTTGCATGGAATACAAATTGCGTAAGTGCTTTACTTCTTGGCTTTTTTGCTTCATCACGATGATGTGTAACAACTCAGATGGCCGAGGGAGTGGAACAGTTGCATCAAGAGTTGTTGGCTCGTGTTTGATTCCAGCTAGGGTCAAGCCGAAGACTCAAAATTGGTATTCACAGCTACTCTATTTGATGCCCTGCTTTGAAAGGACAGTGCTGTTAATGATGGTGGCGACAATTTTTAAAATCCAAAACTTTAGAAGATTTTGAACAGGTTTTGATTTCAGTTTCGGTTTTGAAGTTTCAAGAAAAATCGGTTTTGGTTTAAGTTCAGGTTTTCAAAAATTCGGCTTAATAGGTTTCAGTTAGAGATTCGGTTTCAAAAATTTCCTTTAAAACCAGGTTTTCAGGTTTCTGTTTAGGTTTGAGTTTCCACCCTTGCTCCACAATGAATTTTGCGTAACTTTTTTCTAAACTGATGATAAAAAAGTCGCTTCAAATGCTTCGTGAAAGTCGGCATGAATATTGAAAATTGTCATTGCCCCTCTCAGCATAATATTGTATCAATTTTACAGTCTATAGAAACTTTATCTGCGGTGGTACTAGGGTTTAATAATTTGTACATAACAAAAATCAATGGTCATATTTTACTACCTAAAAAAGAAAGTATGACTTTATAGCTCCTTAAATAGACCTTGTGTCAACGTAGTTTTTTCGCGATTATCGGTTTCATAAGTTTTTGCGCTACCAAAAAAAAATATAACTTTAATGACTTTTATCCCCCTTACTAATTAGTAAGCATGCATTGAGGTTGTGACCATGTAAGTGTGTAGGCTGTACTGTAGACTATATTTGTTGACTTAAAAGAATTTTAATGTCCTGCGTTTCACTTAGCCTGTTGTCATGTCCAAAAACCGTGGGCTTTTGGCCCGCGGGCCTTGTTCTAGTTAGGTGGATTCAAGCTTTATAGGGCTAATCTCAGCAAAATCGTGGGCTTTCTTGGACGCAAGTAAAGAGCTGGTCTTAACAAGCAAGGGCTTTTGGAAAAAAAGCCCACTTTGAACTCGGCCCACATTTAGAAAGCCCACGTTTTGAGTGGACATGGAAACGGGCTAACTTTGAACTTTGCAATACGCAGATTGTACAGCAAAAAGAGCAACTTTTTGAGATACAGTAGCCAGTGGCGTAACTAGGTACCCTGCGCCCGGGGGCAAAGGGAATTCTGCGCCCCTGCTTTCACTCCGAATTTTGCACAAATTTTAAAAATGACAGTGAAATTTGGTGTTTCATCCGAGTTGCTAATGAATCGCGGTTTAGAAAAGAACAACGAAGGAGAAAGATTAACAAAGTAAGAAACGAAGAAGAGTGGAGAGATCAGTGACACATTCAGAATTTGGAAAAGGGAGGCCACAAGCGAGGGTCTGGGGGCGAAGCCCCAGCCGCCGGAGGCTAAGGGGGTCTGGAGGCAGAGCCCCCAACCTCCAACGGATTTTTAGGGTTTTTACAAGAAAAACACTCATTTTAGCGAAGTTTTTTTGTCGAAAAAGGACACATCGCTGTCTAAAATTTTAACAACACGTATCGGTATCGACAACGCCTGGGCCAAAGGTGGGGCTATATCCTCACGCCAAGGCCAAATCCTCACTGGCACATTGTGTAGGCCATTATTTAGGCCCATTACAACCTTTCTGATGATTTCTTCATCTTTATCCTCCTATCACGAGAAAGCGACGGAGGCGCTATGCGTAGGACGAATCCAGACTCGCTTAGGAGTTGCCTTTGTTTCCAAGTTTTCCGCTTGAATTTTCTTCTGACTTTTTTAATTTGCTGCTTGCCAGATTCCACCAAGCAGAGATAATCATCGTGAAGCATCTTATCCAAGGACGCAACAACGAGACTAGGTTGGGAGGTGAACCATCAACCTTGCGATTATGGTCGTCGTAAAAACGACGCTCCGAACCACTACGCCACGCTGCCGACACTTTCTTGTTTATTCAATATTTCAATGTACTGCTGGCCGCATTCAGCAAGTCTTCCGGCCTGCTGCTGTAAGTACTTTGCCAGTAGGTTTATATTTAGTTTTTCGACCACCAACTTTATTGCGTTTTTTTCTTTACCAAAAACCTTCTTTCGTAGGGCTTGGTAGTAAGTGCATTCTCCAACATGGTGATTTGGAGTTTCTTCTTTTAGGTTACATTTTGGACATGTCGACCTACGTCATGTCCCATGGTGCACCTGTGTTTCTGTAAGTTGCAGTGACCTGTGAGGACTTGCAACACTTCATTTATTCAAGGTCTTTTGAGCCTCAAAAATCGTTGAGTTAACTGGGGCGAAGCCTATCCTACATTTTCTTTTGTTCTCGAAAGTTGCTGTTACTGGTTTTCATATTTTTATTTGCTCAAGTGCAGTAGATGCAGCGCTGGTAGTGATGCTTTGGCTTCTATAAAACATGATCTATCCCCTGACTGATTTGGTTACTTTTAAAACACCTTTAGGTGATTGCATTGTATAAATACTGCTTTCGGAACTTTCTTATACCGCTTGCTTCTTGTTTTGATATAAACAAGTTCTAATCGAATCTGGACTCGTCAAACTTGTGGGCAAGAAGCATAAAAATAAATCAAAACAAACCGATGGTCTTTGATGTTTGTTAAATAAAAATATGCAATGGTTAGTATTTTATCGTTTAAAAATGAAAATACTTGAAAATTGTTACTAAAACCGTACAAATGATAACTTGGCGTTGTTTTTTCTTGGTAGGCCTACAAGCTTTTGATAGAAATCAAACACTTTACTTTGTGCCAGCAATGCATTCAAAAATTACAAAACTGCAACTTTATTTAAAGCATTTTGTAACCAACTTAATTCATTAAAGTGGAACATCACTCCGCAGCAATGAGTTCAAGCAAGCAGAAACGACCGCATGTGTGCTCTGTTTGTAACAAATCGTTTGCTTTAAAAAGCATTTTAACTGGACATATGAGAATTCACACTGGTGAGCGGCCATTCACCTGTTCCGTTTGTAAGAAAACGTTTAATCAAAACGGGTCCTTACTGGTTCACATGAGAATTCACTCAGGTGAACGTCCTTTTAAGTGTTCTGTCTGCAGCAAAACGTACCAGCAAAGCAGTGGATTGAAAATTCACATGAGAAGTCACACAGGAGAGCGACCATATCCATGCGTTATTTGCGACAAGTCCTTTGCCAGCAGTGCAGCATTGGCTTCTCATCAAAAAAGTCATTTCGGTATTCGGCCTTACAAGTGCTCTGTATGTGAAGCAGATTATGGGAGTGCACATGATCTAAAATGTCATATGAGATCACATACCGGGGAGCGCCCTTACGTTTGTAGCATTTGTGATAAAACATATGTCTATAGAAAGGGATTGAGAAGACATCTTTCTAAAATTCACTCGGACAAACGCCCTTACAAATGCTCTTTATGCGACAACGCGTTTAAGCTAAAGGATGAGTTGAAAGTTCATGAATGGACCCATACAGGAGAATGCCCGCATGTATGCGTTGTTTGTGATCGGTCATTTGCTAGCCGATCAGCATTGGTAATTCATAAAAGAATTCATACTGGCGAACGTCCTTATCAATGCTCAAAATGCGAGAAGGCGTGGAGGACTGCAGATTGCTTAAAGTCACATGTTATGAGATCACACACTGCGGAGCGTTCTTTTGTTTGCACTGTGTGCGAGAAAAAGTTTGCAACCAGAGGTGATTTGGTTAAGCATGCTCAATGCCATCAACAAAAGAAACAGAAAGAAACATATCGCTGCCCTAAATGTGAGAAGACTTTTTCCTCAAAAAAATGTGTAACAAGACACCTTCGAATACATGATGATGGGTTCCCGTATGTGTGCTCCGTATGCGATAAAAGATACAAGTTGAGAAATAGCTGGCGTACTCATATGCTTTTACATTCTGACTATGAGATGTACAAATGCCCATGTTGCACAAAAACGCTTTCCAACTTGCGATCATTGTATAGACACATGCCTAAACATGATAAAAAGGAAACGTTTGAGTGTTCAGTATGTAGCAAAGTGTTCGATCGCTATCGAGAATTGCGAAAACACGTTTCGTGTCATGCTGAGGAATATCATCATTCTTGTTATGTTTGTTTTCAGTTATTTGTGGTTGAAAGTGAAATGAAGAAGCATTTAAAATTACACGCTCAAGAGTAGTATTTTTATTGTGATCAAGTAATTTCGTACGTTGCTGTGTTAGCCAAATAAATGCTCATATTAAAACACTTGCAAAAGTCTTGAGTGAAACGTGATGGAGCGCACTAGTGCAAGATTGTTTTTTGCGTCGGTTACAGGAACATGAAATGCGAGAAGTGCTCTTGTGTGACTTGTGTGTGTACTTAATCTTTTGATTTGGTGTTATTTCTTTAAATTATAATAACGAAAGTTTGGTTATATGACCAGCAAATGCCATGTTTGTTTTTTGAAATATACAGTACAGTAGGTACTAGGACGCTGGGCATGCTGTTTTTCTGAATTTGACTACGGAAAAAACACAGCTCACGAAATAGCAAAAATAAACAAAATAACGAAATCGACGAATACTGTAGGTTGAAAAAATGCAAAAAACAGTTTTCAGGGCAAACATTGAAATAGCCCGCTAAACTGACACCGACCCCGTCATTTTATTTGTTTTAACTTTAAACTCTTCAGATCTGAAAAATCTAATCCGGCAAGAAACATTTCTATTCTAGTTGACTTATTTCTATGAGCAGACTGCAGAGCCTCAAAAAAGTCACTGAAATAAGTCGATAGTGAATAGATGCTATTACACTCTCCGATCCTAACAAACCTATCGAGCATTTGCATTGGATTTAGTTTATTTAGCTGAAGAGTAGGCCTACAAACGTGAATCACGCCGAAAAGCAACTGATTATTTGCTCGGCCGGCTTTCAGTTTATCTCTTCGAGTTGCGTGAGTTTGCATTTGGGATTTAGCACCTCAAAGTACTCATTACCCGCGATTAAAATCAAAGCATTATCGAAGGTGTAAAATGAAAATCGCCTTGGAAGTGAAACAAAGTTTGAGCAATATTAAACCAGTAAAATCTTTTTCCCGCGAAACCACACGACGCCGCCAGATTTTAAAAGTAATACTTCGTTTGATTGACTGCTTGTTTTTGTGAGTGATGTTGTGATGTAAAGTTGATTAAGTTTCACTGCGACAAACAGTTGCGCACGTGCGGACTTAGTTGCTGACTCGCACAGCACTGCTACATGTGTTTTTCATCCGATTTGATATCTTACAAAATTTTTTTCGAATTTTGTCGCAGCCAGTCGCTGAAAATATCTTCCACGGAGTTCGAACCCAACCGATTTTGCTTTTTATCAGTTTTGCAAAGCAGCTGGCGAGTGGCAACTGCTTCCTGGAATGCCGAGTGTAGCTACCCACTAACTGTTACGTGGCCTATGCAACTTCGTACAAAAAGTCACTTCGTATTTGGCGTAAACACACCTTTTCTTGTTCCAGAAGCAATGAAAAACCACTGAGCATCTAGTTATGTCACAAAATAGAAAAAGAAAGAGCGTGTGATCGAGGAATAACGGAACGAAGCAGCGTGAATGACTAGTCATAAAATTATTTATTTTTCTGCTTGTGTTGAGGTTGGGGGTAGATATTTTATCAAAGCAGCTTCGAAAACCTAAGTAATGACGATTGGCAATTATGAAGACCCTTTCGTGTGTGCAGAAGATTACCTTAAAAATTAACTTTTCGTTAGTTTTGTAGTGAAAATGACTATCATGAAAAGATACCATAATGTACAGTATTCAAACTGCAAGAAAGCTTGAATTCATCCAGCAGTCTTCAAGCGGCTTTTACTTTTACTGAAGTAAAGTGTAGGCTTTAAGTGTAGTTTGTATAAAGCAATCCAAAGGGTTCTGGTAGTGAAGCCCCCAGACGATGATCTGGTAAAATAAATATTACCCCTACTTAGAAGTAGCCTACTTTCAGCGTTACTGCGCAAACGTATAGCCTACTGAGCAGGACAGCGAAAGTAGTGCAGCTCATTTAAGTCGCTGTACCTGAAACGAGTTTTTACGCAAAGATCAAGGGCTAGGGGTGAACTCGATTTCAACCCAATCGCTTTCAGTTGGCAGTTTTACTATGTCAGACCCTGTGCGATTAGAAGCAATAAAAACAAACTGGCCACCCAAAAGCTACCATATATTATTCTTGTGCTCACGCACCGGCTTTGCAATTTTATTTATTTAAATCCTATAGCAGGGGTGACGAACCTATTTGCTGTCGCGGGCCACTTTGTTACTTACCAATAAGCAAGCGGGCCGCATAACTTTTTAGTCATAAACAGTGGCGTAGCGAGAAATTTTAAAAGGGGGAAGCCATAATTTCCATATTTCTTTAAAGCGTTTTTTTATTGGACAGAACAAATTTGGAAATGATTGAGAAACAAGAAAAGCTCTTGGAGGGTCCGGTGGCATGCTCTCTCGGAAAATTTTTGAAAATTTACATGCTGTAATGGCTATTTGTAGTGCTTTTTGAATAATCCTCAGGCAAATTTTGTTTAAATTTTTTGACCCTGATTCTGCGTACTTTGCCAAATATGATGCATTTGGCGCGCACATTTTCGATTATCGCTCTCGCAGAGGTTCGAAGTTATGGAAAAAATTGTATACATCAAAAACTATTGTGAAAATGGCTGGTGGGAGGATGCATACCTCTCATCCTAACCCTTGGATTAGCCACTGACCATAAGCTACAGAAACCATCAAAAGAGTCTGGCATGTTTCAGTCACTTGGCACCATTAGTTTTGTTCTTTTTTTACTAAAAGGCAGAGTCAAAAAGGGAGAAGGGTGGCACAATGGCCCCCTCTGAATACGCTCCTGGTCATAAACATATCGGATATCGGTCCAATCTTTTTGAAATACTCTTTTTTTCATCTACAATATTTCGTTTTTTCGCTGAAGACCAGCGGCTAATCAAATATTGATTAAAAAACAGAATAACAAACACCTTAAGAAAGCAGTAAAATTTGCATAAAATAAATGGTACTGCCACCTCACCAATTCATTTCCGCAAACTCACATAATTCCTACTACTGTAAGGCAAGCTAAGCTCTCACTCGAATAGTTACTCGTAAACTGCTGCACTATGCTGAAGCTGCAACGGACTCGAGTTATGTTATTATTATTTCATAACAATGGATGAACGACTGAATCCTGAAACAGATGACTTGCATTGAGCGTTTATATAACTACTGTGTGATACGCGCTTGATATAATCAAGGGCTCAGCTTTTGGTATCGCATCGCAAAGATTAGACGGAAAAAAAAATGTTTAAAAGTACTGGTCTCGCCAAAATGTTCGCGGGCCGCAGGAAATTCTTTCGCGGGCCGCATGCGGCCCGCGGGCCGCATGTTCGTCACCTCTGTCCTATAGGCTGGGCTCGATCCAGCATGTTTTTTTTCATTCCTTTGTTGACACTGTAGCGTCTGTATAGTCATCGTATTTGGCTTGTAGGCAAAAGTTTTATAATTGTTTCCACACTTCGTAATTTTATTGCAACTATATTTACAGAAACGTATGAGGCGCCGTTGGGAAAAAAATAATGTAAGCTTTTCCACATGTTTTTTCGGCCACTTTAAGCTACATTTTGTCCGATATATTATTTAGGATATTTCTTACATATATATGCGACAAATATGTGGTTTAAAATAGCCGAAAAAACTGACGCAAAGTATATCATAACAGCTCAGATGGCCGAGTGGTATAAAGCGTCTGCCTCTTGAGCTGTAGACTTGGGTTTGATTCCGAGTCGGGTCAAACTCATGACTTTAAAAATTGGTATTCACAGCTTTCCTGCTTGACGCTCAGCATTGAAGGGACAGTGCGAAGAACAAGCCGGCAAGTATACTTGTTGTGCCGTTGGGAAAGGCACTTAGCGGGATTCCCCCATCTTGGTGTGGTAGACAGATGGCTGGTAACTCCTAAGCGAGATCATATAGCGCATTGATCGCTTTCTCGTGATAGGAGGATAAATATGCAACTAACCAACTTGTTACGGTGAGATACACTGCGTCGCTTTGATTTTGGATATTCCCTGGTGGCCAGCCAGTCTGACATCACTATGCTTTGACATTTTCTTGTGCAACCTCGCTTTGAGCTGATTCACTAGCTCGTTTCCATGGTAACCTTTGTATGTGATTGCCGCCTGCAGTCAGCATAATTTTTGTTGTTGCAAGTTCAGTGAAAGTTATAGCAGGCGGTTAACCTTGCATGTAGGCCTAATGTTCAGTTTGCGCTTGTCAGTAATATGTTGCTGAGTGTTAGCGAGGTTTTCTGATGGACATGTGGTCCTCGGTATTTGATTATTATGGGTCAGCATTTCAGTGTAGTTTTGATGGTTAACGTTTTAGCTGGTGAATTTGTCGTAGCTGCAGCGTGGCTTGGTGTTGTTGCTTAAGTTTACAGTTACAGTAGCTGACTGATTATTCATGTTTTTTAACTAGCTTATTTTACGTTTTAACGGTCAAAGGTGGGCATTTACTGGTGGTTGTTGCTGCGAACGCTGTTTGTGGAATGTAGATTGTCTATGTATTAATTTGACTAATTTGAATTTAATAACCATAGTAACGGTTATTTGTCTTGCGGCTTGTGTGATCTGTTTGGTACTGTATAGTTTAATGCTTAATGTTTGCAGGATACGCACAATTTGTTCTCAACGTTTTCAAGTATGCCTTTGTGCTAGTGTAGACTAGACTTAGGATTGCGATTAACTGATGTGTGTACTGGTGTTGCTTCAATATAAGTTCTTTGTTGATATCTTTGGAGTGGCACTCCCGCGTCAGGCGTCGAAGCTCAGTAGGTCACTTGTTCAAGTAGGATTCTAGTCGGGTGATTCCCGGCGCGTAGCTAAGTGAACGCTACACAACTATAGGAAATTTACTATATAAAATATGAAACAAATTATTGCATAATTTAGCCAAAAAAAGCAGCGCAAAACATAGAAAATTTCCTGTAAGTCAAATTATTGCATAAATTAGCTAAAAAAGCAGCGCAAAACATAATAGGAAATTTCCTATGTAATATAAGCTTGTAAGACAAATTACTGCATAAACTTGCCAAAAAAAGCAGTGCAAAACATTTAAGTTTTGCGCTTTTTTAGCAAGTTTATGCAATAATTTATCTTAGGCTATATATTATCATATAGGACATTTCCTATTATGTATTGCGCCGGTTTTTTGGGCTACAGTAATTTATGCAATAATTTGTCGTACATATTGCATAGGAAATTTTCTATATGTTTTATGCTGCCTTTTTTGGCTAATTTATGTAATAATTTGTCTTATATATTATATAGGAAATTTCCTATATATTTTGCGTTTGTTTTTTTTTGGCTATTTTACACCACATATTTGTCCTATATGTATACAGGAAATATCATATATAGTATATTTTGGACAAAATGTAGCTTAAATTGGCCGAAAAAACGTGCGGAAAAACCTAAATTATTTTTTTTCAAATGGTGCTTCATAGAAACGCCTAAAAATGTGTTGCGGAAGCGATCGTGTGGTTTGTTTTCTTCTAGCACCTCACACGTTTTCCCTCAGCTCAGATTCGTGCTATTGAGTTTGTGGTTCGGACCAATTTATCTTTTAGCAAGGCAAGGAAACTTCAGTTTTTATGACCCAGGCGAAGCCTGCGTTGGCAAGTGTTATATCAAGTTTACTTAAGTTTTGATTTCGAAAGTTATATCCCCCTGTCGTCAGAAAGTGGGAAATAAATTAGTCTATGATAAATAGTTGGTTGGACTTAGCTTCGCTCAAGTAAGGCCTTCGGAACCCCTCCGGGCACTTGTATTGCAGATGGTTCTACAACATAAGAATAAAAACTGAAAAATTTCTTGAAACTATCGATTACTTCGGAGAGAAACAAAGTGAAGGAATAGGTACTGCTAAAAGATTGGGTAAAATTACTGTAGAATTCGAAATTGATTGGCACTTCCGAGTTCCGAGGACTTCCGTTACTATTTTGAAGATCAGTTCATTTGGACTGATCTGCTGCTATGCTTTGAGATTCCAGCAACGCTGAATTTTACATGCTCTAACACAGGGGTGGGGAACCTGCGGCCAGCTTAAGTTTTAAATGCGGCCCGCGTGTACATACGGCTCATGTAATGCTAGGCTTACCATACATCCTCCTTTTTTAACATTTCAGCATATTGAACCCTGAAAACATGTCAAAAACACAGTTACATAGCTCAAACTACGGCCTGCGGACGTGATAACCTTTTTTTTGGCTCTTCATTTGATTTTGGGCAAAAAATTGGGCTTCTGCGGACTTGATGACCTTTTTTTTTGCTCTCCACTAAATTTTCAGAGGAATTTTTTTGCTCTTTGCAAATGAAACGTAAATGTGGCAGGGCTTCGAACTCGCTGAACTCGGTCATTTTTGCCGAACTCGAACTTAAACTCAAAAAAAAAAATTTTTTTCTGAACTCGAACTCGCATAAAACTGTTCGAGTTCATTAGAAAGATATTTAAATTGTTGAAAAGAAATATAAGATCACTACGAAATATAGTTTGTTGTTCAAAAAGTTACAATCCGTGTAAATTGAAGTTATGATTTTACCAAAAGAAAAGCTGCATGTCGTTTATTTGTTCATGCCATTGCGACCTATAAAGTCCAGGACTGCGATCTTGAACTCGAACTCGCTAAACTTGGTCATTTTTGCCGAACTGGAACTCGAACTTGAACTCGAAAAATAAAATTCTTAGAATTTGAACTTGAACGCGGACTTGCTAATATCTCTCGAACTCGGTTAAAAATCAATCGAGTTCGCAGCCCTGAAATGTGGCCCGCTGAAAATACCATGCGTGCAATGTGGCCCGCTGTGCCTTGAAGTTTTCCCCCCCTGCTGTAACACCAATCCAAAATGTGTTTTGACGGGGAGCTGTTTGACCAGAAAACACAATGTCACTTCACAGCTTCCGGTCGCACTATTGTATGTATTAAATTTATGGTATCTTTTGTTTTACCTTATCTTGTTCGTACTGCGACAAAATAAATTTGTTGTTGAATCATATGGTGTTGGAAGTTTTTCAAGCGAGATCCTGTTCGAGATTAACCAAAAAACTGTGAGAACTGTCGGCAAGTTTTACTTTGATTTTGCTTGCTTTAATTGTTATTTTACTATTTGTGTAGATCTACTGTATTATTTATTTGTTGATGCTACGTCTGAAATAAACAATCACGAGGGTGGGTCTAGGTCCGCTATATAATTCCGACCAACTGAAGCCGCAACCTGTTGACCGCGAAAAAATCGCTAACGTAGCCCTGATAACTAATCTTAGGGTGGCTTCAGCATCTCAGTTAAATAACCTTGTTAAGCAGTCCGTGAATATGAAAAGCACTATTGGGGATTTTAAAGAGAGAGCTAATAACATTCGGGACCCCAACCAATTTTGCTTCTAAGAAAAAGTTGATTTATATTTTGAAGAGTGTCGTGTGACTCTTGATAGTGCCAGGCAACGTGCACTCGATAATCCTAACAAGGATGAGTTCCATGATGGTCTTGAACTGGCGAACAGTGTTTCGCAGGTTACGGCGCATGTAAGCACGTTTTCCACTTCCCGTTAACTATTGGCACGTAAGATAGAGATGGAACAAAAGAGCATTTGAACTCGAGGCGGCACGAGATTGTGACCTTGCTGCCGCGAAAGCTGCGCCGCTGCTGCTGCTGCTACCGCCGCCACTGCTGCTGTAGCTGCAGCTAAGGCGAAAGCTGAAGCTGAAGCTAGTTTTGAATTGAAAGAGCAAAGCTGGACGCCGAAGAAAAACTATTTGCACTGTGTTGACGTGATTCATCCGTAGCCTCGTGGCTGGAAAGCCGCATAAGGGGTGGTCGTAAGCTGTCAAACGGGGCTATTACTAAATTGTACTCACTGTAGAAACACTATCTAATCGTAAAAGGAAGGGTAGAGAAATTCTAAATGGTAGCGAAGTTGCGGGCCCCAGTAAGCCTGCAAAACCTTTTTTAAATCTCGGAAAAGTCTGTGTTAAAGGAGTTTCTTGACCTCCAAGGACGTAACGAATACATTAACCTTGCCACTCAAATTGGGTGTAATCGCCATGATATTGCGCTTGTATTCATTTTATGAAAACCAAATAATGTAAACTTATGAGTGAACAGTGGCGTACGCAGGATTTTTCAATGGGGGGGTTTCAGTGATGTCACATCGTGATGACGTAAGTTTTAGTGACGTCACAGCTATTATAATGCCATAACGAAGAAAACAATCCAGATATTTCATTCACACTTTAGCTTGATTCTTTGCGCTTCATTTAGGAGCGAAAAGGTTTCACAAAAACTCAAGCTGTCAAGCCGTGGTTAACAATTTTCCAAAAAATTTTAGTCGACTTTATTTTTGGGCCATAGGAAGGTTAACTGACTAAAGTAAGCTAGCTTTCGCAACGTCACAAACAGGGTGTAGCCAGGGGGGTAAAACAGGTAATTGCTTCCCTCCAAAAAAATATTTTCAAGAACCAACATTGATATAAACAACACATATAAACCTTGATAAAAACATTTATTATGCTCTCATTATAAAAGGGGCAGTTTTCCCTGTCTTGAAAACTGAAGACAGTGAAGCATGAGCAAAAACTGCTCTCCCTACCGAAACATTTTTAAATTACAATAAATTAAGCGCGAGAGGAATCTCTAATCATGTGATTAAGGTCAAAAACAGCGTCGATTATATCTAAGTATTTTTCACTCAAATCACAGCATCGATATCATGTGATACTCTCAAGCACATAATCGGGGAGTCTGGGAAACAGAGCACTTCAGCTCCTGAGACAGTTACGGTGCGTAAAAACGATTTTGCCTGAAAAACAAGAGAGGTTTCACTTTTTCTGCAATCGTCAACGTTCAAGCGCAGCGCACAAGCAAAGTTTGACTATTAGTAAGCCTGTTGTTGCTTTTAATCGAGTTAATCACAATATTTTATTTGACAAATTAATTGAACGTAATGTTCCTCTCTGCTTTGTTCGTTTATTTAGTTTTTGGTACGTACGTCAACGAATGGTCGTGAAATGGGGTAATTGTTTTTCAACTTATTTTTCAGTAAGTAATGGTGTAAGACAAGGTGGGATTTTAAGTCCTTATTTGTACGTAGTGTATATTGATGAACTGTCTTCTGCATTGAATAAGATCACAGCTGGTTGTTATGTAGGTAACCATAAAATAAACCACCTAATGCTTGCTGATGACCTTTGTTGCTTTCCTCCAAGTGTTAAGGGACTTCGCAAAATGCTGCAACTATGTGAGAAATATGCTTTAACTCATGCAATTAAATTTAATCCGAATAAGACTGTGGGTATGCTTTTTCCTTCCCCAACGCTTAAACTAAACTTTCAACCTAATATTAACTTGGATGGTTGTGCTATTAAATTTGTTTCTGATGTTAAGTACTTAGGTGTTTGTCTTAATCAACATGGTAAAGATGATGCTGACATTAACAGGCAAGTACGATATTTATATTGCACTGCCAACACCGTTAGATCTCAATTTCATAGATGCTCTGAACCAGTAAAAAATGTCGTATTCCGCACCTATTGCATGTCTATGTACTCAGCTCATCTGTGGTGTGATTATTTAAAGTCAAGTTATAACAAGATTCGAGTTGCCTATAACAACGCTTTTCGTTTATTACATGGTATACCAAAGTATGTCAGTGCTAGATTGTGTCAAATTTATGCCAATATTCCAAACTTTGATGCTTATACACGTAATTGTCTTTATTGGTTTTATCGACGAATTGAATTGTCTGAAAACTTAATAATTGTTGCTATAGCCAATTCTGATGTCTTATTTTACTCTAAATTTTTCCGTCATTTTAAAACAATGTTGTATGGTGATGTTAGTTAAATCTAATGTGCTTTCGTTATTGTATATATCTTTTTTTTTTTGCGTTGTTTGAATATGGGCCGCATTCTTGTGCCTGAGTTAAAGAATAAATAAAATAAATATTATTGCATCACAACGAAAGTTTTTAAAAATTTTATAAGCAAGTTGGATAGCACAGAAAAGCATGAGAACAATTTCGGCAATCTCTGTGTGAAAAAAGACGGTTCGTTCCAAAAAGAGAGGTTTTCATTTCTTTTAAAATCTTCAATGGGGGGGTTTTGACCCCCACCCCCCTCCCCCCCCGTGCGTACCTTACTGTGAGTGAAAGCCCATGTAACGAATGTAGACTTGAAATACTCAGAACTTCATGAACGGAAATTTATTTCTAGCGCCTATGAAAAGTTTTGTCTACTTCGGAGCGGATCGAGAAGGAACTCGATCGCTTGCGTCAAAGGGATGGAGTATCGGGAGTTTTTTTTTACTGAACCCCAGATAATTGATATTCGTCGTGGATCTATATAAGGTGGTTTTCAATGTTTCGTACCTTAAATCATTTAATGAAGATCTTAATACTCTTAGAAGTTTTCACCTATGCTCATGAAAAAGTAGATAAATTGTCCGGGCAATTATTACTGGATGTGGCACTGGCAAGCAGACTTTCTGGTGTGCTTAAGCGGAGGTACCTTGATTACCTTGCACAAATGAAGTTAAATTTGAATCGCCCAGGGTTTGATTCTTTACGCAAATTTATTGCACACGAGCTGAGTGTAATGACCTCCGACAACGTTCAAGCATTCTTTAAGCACGGGGAAAAGGATACTGGTAAGTCTAGTGATAATGGTGGGAAGCGTGATTTTGTCCGTGTTAGGCAAGCGGCCGAGAACTCTGGTAAAGATCGAACAAACTCACTACCTAGTAATAATCGGGATTTTAAACGGCGAAAATCTAGCCCAATTCATGCTAAGCCACCTCCTCTCTGTTTCATTTGTCATAGTTCTGATTCTACAGTATAATAATGCACTTTATTGGAGACTACGAAATGTTTAAAAGTTTCAGTAACGAGCCTAATTTTAGTAACGAGCTTGAAAACGCAGTGTTATCGACGCAGGGAGATGCTATAATTGTCTTGCGTAGGGTCATGTTGCTCGAAATTGTTCTTTTCCGCCGAAGTGTCGCAAGTGTGGACCAAAAGCCGGAAATAAGCATGCCGCTTATTGCATGATAGCTCTGCCGTCGTTTTGCTAAACCTAACATGACGTTTTTTTGCAAAAAATTTTTTTCACGAAAAATATCAAAAAGTGCTTTTGCTCGAAAACTAGAAAAGCGGAATAATTAATTATTGCAGTAGTTAAAAAAAAAAAAAAAAAAAAAAAAAAAATTATTGCAGTAGTTAGGTTTTGCAAGATGACAGAGTTTTTTAGCGACATGATCTAGTAGCGGTACCGAGCGCATGTTACGATCCTTTGTGATGGTTCAGTGGTGATTCTAGGACCCAAAGAGTGGGGGGCACTTTGAGGCCAAGATAGACCGAGGTGGGGCCACTGAAAAGTTCTGTGTTTGAGAGGAAACAAGTAAGTTGAAAGAGATTTGCAACCAAACTTAAAAAGTAAGCATATTGCAATATGAAACGCTATATACATTTTTTATTCACATTCATTACAACATAAGATGGCAACATGGTCAGAGCGTCTGTTTCTGGAGCGGTAAACTCAAGGTCTGACTCCGAGACGAGTCAAACTGATTGTCTAGCCTAATAATTACTGTTCACAGTTTTCCTGCTATGCGTTCGACTTCGACATTAAAGGAATAGTATCGACAACAAGCCGGCAAGTTTGCTTGTTGTGACACCCTTGGAAAAGGCACTTAACGCAATTCATCCATCTTTAAGTGCAAACAGTTAATGAATCCCTACATTCTACCTCTCGTGGTTGCCCAGTCTGACTAGACATGCGAAAAGAGCGTCGCGATCAAACGCATAACCACAAGACTTGGACAAAAATAAACATCTAGCTCAAATCTAAACCGTAAAACAGAAGAGGAATAGGTTTACCACACCACTTGATATCCCCCACATCAAAAAACATAATAAAAAAATAAATTAAAGAAGTGTGGCGATTGCGTGAAAAATTTCTGTTCTTTTCCGTTTACTTTGCAGCTAAATTTCTAAGTCAAGCAATATTGCAGAACGCCTTGCAGCTTTCCATTGCGTCTAGCCAAATTATTGCCAACAATCTTAATTTCTGTGTTCCCATAATATTTCCTGTTCCCAACATTGCAATTCTATGTTTGCTTATTTTACCTACTTGCGCTTATTAGAAACACTATCTTCCTTCGCTTGCTAGAAATCTCACAGTTATTGAATTATTTGTTACGTTTCACATGAGAACCAAATTAAGCGAAAGTCTGCTTGGATTCCATGAATTGGTGTCGCCAAAACCTAATCTGTGTTTTTTTTGTGTGATCGTTTAAATATGCATGCTCTCGCTGAAATAAAGCTCTTCTGCTTCTGGTTTCGAGATGTCCTGACCTTGAGATTGAGACTCGCAATCCCTAGCGCTTTCTCGACCTCAAACAAAACTCACAACAGAAGTAAAAGGTAAATACACGAACAATCACCAAACATAACACATAATGCGAAAGTTAAGAATCGATAGTTTTAAGCACTCAACCGATCATTCAGCCAGATGGCTTTCTATTATTTAGTGCAACTGAAGTTGCGCAATCGATTAGTATATTTTCATACCCTGTCATAGACCACATGAGCAAGTAAGTTCTGGGGTAGGGCAACCTGGGGGCCATGCAAAAACTTGGTGGGCCATGGTCCCCAGGTTGCCCCCTTAGAATCGCCACTGGATGGGTTCAATTCACGGCTGGAGCCCATCGCATTTGCCATGTATACAGCGTGGTTGCTGAACTCGAAGAGCGTAAGCTCACTTCGCAGTTTCCCTCAATCACTATTATGTTCAATGCGACTTGGAAATAACCTCAGTTGTTTATTCATTCAAAAGTTGCATGCGAAATATTATTCGCTATGTTTCTCAAAAAAAGGGTCCATTTCGAAGCTCGAGAGGCAAACGTAAAAACGTGCACATCTGCTTCTTGCGTTTTTGATCTTGTGCGTCAAGATTAATTTTTTGCTTCTTGGGTTACCACGAACGCTACACATCCTCAAATCCTTTAAAAATAGGTGAAAGGCCTATTTCTGTAAAAGGTGTGCGGATATTAAACGATTAATGTTAGAAAAGACATAAGCTACAGTATTATTCCTATAAAAAAAATGGTATTTAACCAATCATTAAGTGTGTGGGAATCAATTGATGATTTGGAAAAAAAGAAACCTTGGACAAAGCTGTTGACTATATCACAGAAAAAAGCATGGTATTGTCCAGCAAAGTCGTGTGGTGGATTTTTCTTCTGTTTAATGCGAAATTTGTGATCAATAGCTCGCCATACAAGCTCTTTTTTCCTTGATGAATCAGCACCCGATATGCTTGTATAGTTAGTAGACCACACTCTGTTATGTTTCCTGTCGTTACCCCATAACATATTGGTGTTGGTAGCTGTGATGCTTCAAATGTCTTTTGTGTCTGACCGTCGTTTTTTCGATTTTTCGTGAAAACCAATTTCTGATTCCCACCTGAGTGCTGCTACCACGCCTACTCTTGTTTATTTTTAACTTCTCTTAATATCTGCATGCCGTGACAGAAATCGTTTTATTGCCTTTTCTTGCACCGTTTTTATATGTTCTTCATCTTATCGTATTCTTCTTCATCGTGTTGATGTTTCGGAAATAAACGATACTACTCTAGGCACGAAACTTCATTTTGATATGGTAAACGCATTTTTTAAGATTTTAAAAGCTATTTCAGCAATTCGAATAGGTAACCATTTCAGTTTTTGAATCGCTGAAACAAGTTCGAAAAGAAACAAAATAGCGTCAGTAATAACAAAATAAAGTTTTGTACCAGGTAGCGAAAACCTCCATGTGTGAACGCGGCCGATATCACTACTACAGTACTACTAATTCTCGTCCGTTGTCTTGTCGACTCAGACTCAAGTCCACATCATCTGCATTTTGTTTTTAAAAACAAACTATTGACGTACGATCAGTGAAACCAACTTGCAGCAATGTTGAGAGTTTATTGTACATTTATAAAGTAATGTAATTCACACGAAAAGGCAAACAAAACATTTTATCATCAACACAACTATGTAGCCTACACTAAGCTTCAAAAATCTCTTTCGGCTATGAAAAATACAATTATTTACAACGAAAAAATGGTCTTGCGAATGAAGTAACTAAAGATGATTGATCCTTGACATAATACGGTGATTACTGGTGAATTTGCAAAAATTACAATGATAAGTTCCTGGTTACAGTCCTTACGATTCGCCAATGTCCAGGGATTGAATGTATTATTTCAAAGCATCCATGGAGTCAGCTTCACTGGACACACTTGGATCACCAATGTCAAGGGATTGAATGTATCGCTTCAAAGCATCCATGGGGTCAGTTTTATTGGACGTACTTAGGTCACCTATATCAAGGGATTGAATGTATTGCTTCAAAGCATCTGTTGAGTCAGTTTCACTGGACGTACTTGGGTCACCAATGTCCAGGGATTGAATGTATTGCTTCAAAGCATCTGTTGAGTCAGTTTCACTGGACATACTTGGATCACCAATGTCAAGGGATTGAATGTATCGCTTCAAAGCATCCATGGGGTCAGTTTCATTGGACATACTTAGGTCACCAATGTCAAGGGATTGAATGTATCGCTTCAAAGCATCTGTTGAGTCAGTTTCACTGGACATACTTGGATCACCAATGTCAAGGGATTGAATGTATCGCTTCAAAGCATCCATGGGGTCAGTTTCATTGGACATACTTAGATCACCAATATCAAGGGATTGAATGTATTGCTTCAAAGCATCCGTTTGGTCACCAATGTCAAGGGATTGAATGTATCGCTTCAAAGCATCTATGGGATCAGTTTTGTTGGACATGATTGGGTCGCCAATATCAAGGGATTGAATGTATCGCTTCAAAGCATCCTTTGGGTCACCAATGTCAAGGGATTGAATGTATCGCTTCAAAGCATCTGTTGAGTCAGTTTCACTGGACATACTTGGGTCACCAATGTCAAGGGATTGAATGTATTGCTTCAAAGCATCCATGGGGTCAGTTTCATTGGACATACTTAGATCACCAATATCAAGGGATTGAATGTATTGCTTCAAAGCATCCGTTGGGTCACCAATGTCAAGGGATTGAATATATCGCTTCAAAGCATCTATGGGATCAGTTTTGTTGGACATGCTTAGGTCACCAATGTCCAGGGATTGAATGTATCGCTTCAAAGCATCTGTTGGGTCACCAATGTCAAGGGATTGAATGTATTCCTTCAAAGCATCTGTTGAGTCAGTTTCGCTGGACATGCTTAGATCACCAATGTCAAGGGATTGAATGTATTGCTTCAAAGCATCCGTTGAACCAGCTTTATTGAAAACAGTTGGTTCACAATTATGAGCTTTGTCCGGTGAGTATACGAATGTAGTTCCTTCGATCAGCAAGCCAGTCACTGGATTCACGCAGAAACAGTGCTCCTCCTTTTCATCAGAACACTGAACTGGCTGAAAAGAAAAATTTGCAAAACATTAACAGACCCTTAACACGTTTAGAGGCTAGTTCGATAGTGGAAGGATTGATGTCAGCATAGGTTTTTCGCTGTTGGAAGCTTTCAGCTTATTATTATTCAAGGCTTGAAGTAAGCTTAAAAATTTTCTTCTTCAGACTTTATTGATGTACTGCTGATGCTAGAACCTTTTATTTTAATGCGATGAGTCATGATTTATCATGATGAGAACGAAGATATGTAGTGATATTAATGTACCTTAACCCATTACATGATGCATATTGTGTGGGAATGGATATTGCTTAAATTATTATGCATTGAATTCACATACTCCTGCTTAAATTATGATTTATTAAATTTCACGCACTCCTGTTCCCATGAGCCAACAGGAAACATCATGCTATAAATATAAGAACTTGCATTTCGGAACTCTCTTGGTTAGGCGTGACGTTGCTACGTTGTGCTGTATCGCTTAAATAAATATAGTTCTGAGGATCGCGTACTGCTATATTTGGTGACCCCTACATTCGCTACTGCTACATTTGGTGACCCCGACGTGATAATACCATGAACATTTACAAAAACTTTGTTTACCTCCAACAACTGATGATACCATGAATATTTACAAAACTTTGTTTACCTCCAACAACATTCCATTCTTTTGGCAGACAGGAGTATAACCGAGTTCCTGCGAGGAAAACAGACCATAAAGACATGACGAGGCGGAAGGAGAAGATAAAGAAGCAGCTGTAAACAATTCACGTCAAGTCATTTGCTGATTCACCAGCTGGCTGCATAGTGGTTAAAATCATGACTATCGGCGCGGTAGGTTGTGAGTTAAATTTCCGGGCCGGTTAAATTGGACGCGCTGCCAACGGCTCGCCACCGGTGCGACGGGTGCTAAGCAGGGGCGTAACCAGAGTTAGTTGAGACCCTGGGGGTTGCCCATTTGCTCAATGGCGAAGCACCATCAATGAGCTATGGTAAAATACATTAGCGTAACTAGAGTTAGCTGAGACCCTGGGCATTGCCCATTTGCTCCATGGCAAAGCGCCAACAATGAGCTATGATAAAATATGAAATATTGCATGGAGATTCCATGCGTTTTTGGTAGTCAGCTACAAAATGATGCGATCAATTCAATTGCAACGATTGACACCTTTGAACGTCCAAGTTTCGTAAAAAAAGTGGAACAAAGAAGCTCAGCAAATCCTAAGTTACCTTTACTCTACTGACCCCATTGAGTGGCTGAGTGTGACTTCATTTGAGTGCGCCTAATAAAAAGGATTGATGACCTAAAGCGCTTGTTACCAGATGCAGCGAAAATCAGAGCCAGAAAGATAGCAATCTGACAAACACGTCTGTGGTGGCTTACGTTCAAGAATTTTTGTAGCGTAGCATATGTCATGTTAATAGGTCTGAAGAATAACTATGACGGTGTGATCCGTGGCCTATATCTAAAGGGGGTGATAAAGGTCACCGCACTCCGGAAAATTGTTCGTACCCCTAGCAAAATTCGAAGTCTTAATCTGACATTGTACTGGAACCCAGTTTTTTTTTTTTTTTTTTTTTTCGGTCATTTGTCGGACATGGACCGAAAATTTTTGGTAATGACCGATTTTTTTCGTTCACAATGACCGAAAGAAATTTGCAATTATTGTAGTTTAGCAATTGCTCTTTTCTTCTGGTGATATTAAGGGTTATTATACAGGTAATGACATTAAGTGTTTTTAATACTTTGCTCAGTTTCCAACATAACAAATATTATTTGTTCGTGCCATTTGTTTCGAGAATGTGCTATTAATGTTTCGAGAATGTGCTATTGCCCCCCTTTCGCCCCCTGGTGTTTTTCTTTCGCCCACAAGGTGGCGATATCGCCCGCTTTGAGAAACACTGATTTAGACCAGAGCTATTCGCTTGGTCCAAACAATAGCCTCCTAAAGTGAGTTACAAAGAAGCTGAAAAGCCAAGAACATACCGAAACTTCACAAATATTCCCAATTTTTATGTATTTAAATGGCAAAATTATTCATGTAGGCCGATATTAAAATTCATCACAACAAAAGAATTGTGTGCAAATTACCGCAAAATAGCTTTAACTATACCTTAGTTTGAAGACATTGCGAAGACCTCGAAAAAGACCGTGAGCATTGCCCCCCCAAAAAGGTCGAGTTACGTCACTGGTGCTAAGCCACCGAGATCGGCCCGCCAATCGTTACACGCTGTGGGGCAATGCCGTGGGTACAAACAAGACTTGATTTTTTGTTAACTTAGTGTTTCGTTTTTACAATAATTTTGAAGAGTTTGAAAACAAAATGCATCGAAAACACTCAGTTCTTCCACAGACATAGTTTTGTTCGTTTTTATAACTTTAGTAATCTTCATGTGATTTTATTAACTTTTAAAAAGCCTTTCTATGAAATGTAGACATATAGGTGAAAATCGTGAAATCACTTGTGCATTCCACAAACCAACAAAACAGGCAAAAATGATTAGGCTAACTACGCAGCCACGCAGAAGTTTTTTTTTTTTTAATATTTTTATTTCAAGCCACTTAATTGCAGCTGAGGATTTTTGTGGTAGTGAAGTACATGCATCATGGAGATGACCTAGTTGAGCATCGAACCCACGAAGCCAGCTTCGGAGCCCTATGCACCAACCACTCGGCCAACTCCATGTGAAAGTTTACTGTTCAGGTCCGACCCTATCACCGACATGGCCAAGTGGTATCGCGCGCAGGTTGCAAATTCTACGGGACAGGTTCAATTCACGGTAGGAGCCGATCGCATTTGACATGTACACCGGGTGGCTGCTGACTCGAAGAGTGCAGGCTCACTTCGCTGTCTCCCTCAATGATGGTTGAATTTTAGTTCAATATAATTTGAAAATAACCTTTGTTAGTGAATATCAAATCAAATCAAAATCAAATCTTCATTATACTCGCCGTATTACGCCGAAGCGTGTAACGAGTTGCGGGGCCCATCTCCGCGGCTTAGCGCCTGGGCAACACAGCTCCGAAGAAACGTTGCAACGGTGGCGAGTCGTTGGCAACACACTGTGTCGATTTGACCGGCCCGGGTATCGAACCTCAGACCTCCCGCACCGACAGTGTGCGCTTAGCAACTGAGCTAACGGCCGGTTGTTTGTTAGAGAATATCATTTAATTAATTTAATAAATTCAAAAATGCAACCTAAAACCCAAAACAAAATCTTGAATCAGATTTGGCCATATTCGAAATATAATATTCAGCATTAAAAAAATCAAATCTTCATTATAGTGGCGGTACATATTTTGCTGAAGCGTGTTACGAGTGATAGGGCTCGCATCTCCACAACTTAGTGACTGAGCAACACAGCTTCAAAGAAAATAAAACACTGCTCTGAAAGCACAAGCCCGGGAAACGAACCCACTACGACGACTGCGCTTACGAGTCTGTGTCATCAGCGGTTATGGCTTAAAGTATAAAGCCAACTTGCATAATTGAAAGGAGTGCTCACTGCTCAATAATCTTGCAGCTAGGGCAAAATTGAAACAATCAGCTTGATTAATTTATTTGACTCCCCGCAGACCGTTACGTAGCTGTTTCTGGCATTCTCAAAGAAAAAGATCCTTCGACGATCGCGGCGGTGAAAAATGGTCTTTTGACTCAAACAAACCAACTAAAAAAAATGAATAAATCAATTTTTCATTCTACTCGCTGTATTACCTCGAAGCGTGTAGTCTATCTCCGCGTCTAGTTACAGCGCCTGGGCAATACAGCTTTGAAGAAACGTCGCAGCGGTGGCGAGCCGTTGGCGACACTGTGTCAATTTGACCGGCCCAAGAATCAAACCCCAGGCATCCCACACCGATAGCAATGTGCTTAGCCACCATGCTAGCCAGCCGGTCATAAATTAACTAAACTTTTTCAATCAGCAATTATGTTTACTTCTGATACTTCAACATATGGCCGAGTGGTATAGAGCGTCCGAATACGGGAGCTGTAAACTTGGATTTGATTCCCATTCGGGTCAAACCAATGATTTTAAAGTTGACATTCACAGCTTCTCTGCTTGACGCTCAGCATTAAAGGGACAGTGTGGAGAACAAGCCGGCAAGTATACTTGTTGTGCCGTTGGGAAAGGCTCTTAGATTCCCCCATCTCGGTGTGGTAGACAGATGGCTGGCAACTCCCAAGCAAGCTCGTACAGCGCATTGATCGCTTTCTCGTGATAGGAGGATGAATTTAACAATTAAAGTATTAAAACCCGATAGTTTGTTTCACCAGGTAGGGTTCATCAGGAGTATTTAAACAGTGAAATAATAAAATGAAGAACTGTAAAAATAAAACTGTCATTATAAAACGGTATCTACTCTCCCGGTGAAACAGACTGCCAGGTTATAATATTTTTAGTTTTAACATGATATGCTGAAGTAAATATCATAAGCTCTAACTTTGTTATTAAGCACTTTCTTGGCTAGCTGTCAGACCTGCAGTTTTAATCTGCAATTATGCAAATATACTTACCTTTGATGGATGTTGTGTAGATCAAAGCAAGGATGATTGCAATCGTCTTCATATTCCTGGTTTCACAGCAAAATTTTTTCGGTTGAATAACCAAGTTTCGATCTATTTTCCAATAGTGTCAATGCGTGATAGCCTACCTTTATCGCCAGCTAAAAGTGATGATTTTGTTGGTTTTGGGCAATCTTTTATACCCGATTCGCGTACTGTTTTTTCTTCTGTGACATTTTTTTCGTGATGTTTTACTTCTTTTGTCATTGCACGATTTTATAATTTCCCAATTTATTCCAAGTAGGAACCAAATGTTTGCAAATTCAAAAAAACACGTTTTTTACCTGATGAACATTAAAGTGCGTTTACCGGTACGCGGCAGACGACAACGCGACACACGAGACGATTTTTTTTGCATGTTGTTTATTTTCCGGTTTGCGACCGTGCAAAACCTTGCCGAATGCCGACCGTGCAAAACCTTCACCATGCAAAACCTTGACCATGCAAAACCTGACATCATAATCATTGTCAAGTTGCCGCGCCTCGCTTGCGGTAAATGTCCCTAACCAATGAAGTGATTTTGGCAATCGCGATTGTGAGGTTAATATTAGGTACTTTTCTATTGCTAGCTTACTGGTGGCAGTATCGCAACTATCACCCGCGCTTTCTTGACTCATTCTGTTGAAATGTATTGGTAGCCTTTTAGTATAGTGCCTATAGATTGAGTTGCAACTAAAATCTAATTCTACAGAGCTAGTTTATCGCTGCTAACCTTAAACAGGTATATTGGTGGTAAATCTACTAACCGCTGTTTTTTGAAGTGTAAATACAAAGCAATGTTAAAGGTGTATTCACACTGAATGAAGCATCTCAAGTCATAATCAAATTTTCATTATACTATCGATATTTCGCCGAGACGTGTGTCGAGAGGCTAGCACCATCTCCATGACTTCGCCTCTGGTACAGTTCCAAGAAACATCAAACCTGTGGCGACTTTGAGTCCGATTAGACCGCCTGGGGAAGCGAACTCAAAAACTCCTGAGCCGATAGCGATATCGTAAACCACTGCACCAACCAGCCAATTCGACTGAAACATAATGAATAAAGCAAAACTACGTATTTACGTAACGTGAAAAATTTGAGATGATTGCTGTTTGGCAATAAAATTGAATTTCTATATTCCGCTTCCCATATAAATGTTTAGGCTAGTTCTTGTTGCTGTACCGGGTTTTTCTGGAAAGCCGCGCAGGGCTGCTATTTGGAAAAAAGCAAATTGGGAAATTGAGTGTGAACCTTATATCAGCCCGGGCTGTTACGCGGCAAATAAAAACAATTTACCGACCAGTGTGTAAAGTGACTTTTACACAGTGGCGCACCCAGGATTTGGCAAAGAGGGGGGCACAAGCGGGGGTCTGGGGGTGAAATCCCCAGTCGCCGGAGGCTGAGGGAACCGCCAGCGAATTTTTACGGTTTTCACATAAAAAAACATTCATTTTAGCACATTTTTTTTTTTATCGAAAAAGAGCATGTTGTGAGTGCGGTCACTATGGACAACGCGAACGCAGCTAATGTCTAAAAACAGAAGCTTGGCTAAAATAAGTGAAAGAAGGCCACAACCATTATTATTTTGAAAAATTATAGACTAAAAGTTAGGTTTTAGCATCTTATTACGGGGCCAAAGGGGGGGGGAGCATGGCACCGTGCCCCCCTGGTGCGCCTATGCTTTTACAAATACCGGTAGTAATTCAACTGAAATCTTGGCACCTTATAAACGTTTGCCCAAAATAAGCGCCTGTGAGCGAGCTAAAGGCTGGGCGTCCTTTTGGAAAACCTCGGTAAATGTTTTCTTGAAAAGGGGTTTTACCGGAGTGAACTTAAGCGGCTTTTATCGCCTCATTACGTTGTCAAAAAAGTGTGGAGTGTGAATGCACAAGTGTTGCTTCCGCGCTTAATTTCGAGTGCAAAAATTGTGTTTATATTAAGGCTGTGTACTTATTAATTTCTGTGCCAAGTTGTTTTGACAAATTGCGGGGGTTGTAGCGGTTATATCACATTAAATTTTGATTGATGGGAAAGTCTGCGTCGTCATCATGGAAGAAACAAGAGATGTTATGTGACATGACAAGCGGGTCTATGACATCTATTTACGTGACATGTGTCTAAAAACCTTCTGGCTGGAATTTAGTTTTTAAAGCATTACTGGATACAACAAATTGAAAATAATGCAGATGAAACTTCAGAATTTTTCCGCCTGTCCCTAAAATTTATGATTGATTGATGGAAATTCTGGAAATACTGTATTAGAAGTTCTGCGAATTCACAAAAAACAAATAGAAAAATAAATAAAATGACCAGATGTCCAACAATCAACTGATGATAGATCGTCGATTTCAGAAGCGTCAGCTACTATGATTCGAATCCGAGTAACAGACACATCCTCTCACCTGAACTTCAAGTCTTTGGGGATTTGTACTTTTTTGTGTGTGTTTGTCCTTTTGATTGTTTTGTACCTGACCAATTGGCGTTGAAACACATTTTCGGCAAACGATGACCAACCGTGGAAGAAAATATTTTATATTTTTCACGGTTTTTTGGACCATACAGCTGTATTTTTTTAAATGTTGACCGAAAAATAGTCACGTAAGATCAAAAATCAAACCTTCATTATACTCGTGGTATTACGCCGAAGCGTGTAACGAGTGGCGGCGCTCATACCCATTGCTCAGCCCTTGGCCTCACAGCGTCGGCGAAGCGTCGCAGCATTGACAAGCCATTGGCGCCACGTCAATTTGAACGGCCCAGGATGCGAACTCATGACCTTCTGCACCGATAGTGATTTGTTTTAATACTACGCCAACTGGCTGATGTCATGTATATGACTAATTTCTTATATCTGCAAACGCTTTTCACACGTGTATATGTTTGAATCAAGAAAGCACCCGAAGGTACGCAATAGTCTATCGCGACTTGAGACACGAAAATGAAATTGATAAAGCAAAAAGGCATCACAAGTAATGTAATCAAACCAATCATAATACTGAAAAATGATGCAAACACACTAAAGGAACGCGAATTTACTCAGCAATATTCACTTAACGCGGTTCACCCTTATTGGGGATCATCAGAAATGGAAAAATTACAGTACTCCATTTTTTCCATTCCATTCCTATGGAGAAATTACTTCATTTCTGATGATCCCCAATAAGGGTGAAACGCGTTAAGTGGATATTGCTGAGTAAATTCACGTTCCTTTAGTGTGTTTGTATCATTTTTCAGTATTATGATTGGTTTGATTAAATTACTTGCAAAGCCTTTTTGCCTTGTCAATATTAATGTTTGCGCGAAACCTACTCCAGAACTCAATGCGTCAACCTATCGTAATGGTACCGGTAACTCATTTTTATGAATTATTATTTTTTATGTATGTTTATTTATATTTTTTTTAATTATAATTTTTTAGCCCCATAATTGCAGCTTGGATATGAGTGAATTATAAGCGTCATATAAGATCCATATATCTATAAATATACATCTATAAATAAAAAGACACTAACTAACTAACTAAGATATACATCTATAAATAAATGACACTAACGAACTAACTAAGATGACACAGCAGAGCATCCAACCCACGAAACCAGTTCCGAAGCCCTGCGCATCAACCACTCGGCCAAATCCAGGCGCTTTTTATCTACGTTGAACCGATCTATTCAACGAAATAATACTGAAGAGCGCCACCAAGTGAGGAAAAGTATTTTAAAACTGTCTACATTGGTTCTTCTTGCACCAGCTGCCCGCTCAATGTTTGGTACGCAATGCGCATTGACTTGGCCGAGTGGTTGGTGCATTGGGCTCCGAAGCTGGCTTCGCGGGTTCGATGCTCAACTAGGTCATCTCCATGATGCATGTACTTCACTACCACAAAGTCCTAAGCTGCAATTAAGTGGCTTGAAATAAATAAAAAAATTAAAATGTTTGGTACGCAATAGAAGGTACGCATTAGTCTATCGTGTTTCACCTTGGGATAGACTATTGCATACCTTCGGGTGTGTTTCTGATTTAAACATACAGTATACACGTGTGAAAAGCGTTTGCGGATATAAGAAATTAATCATATACATGACATCGTACGCTTCGCCGACGCTGTTTGTCGGCAGCGTGACGCACTGGTTTGGAGCGTCGTTTTTACGACGACCATGATTGCAAGGTGATTGGTTCAACTCCCAACCTAGTCTCTTTGTTGTGTCCTTGGATAAGATGCTTTACGATGAATATCTCTGCTTGGTGGAATCTGGCAAGCAGCAAATTAAAGAAGTCTGAAGAAAATTCAACTGGAAAACTCGAAAACAAAGGCAACTCCTAAGCGAGTCTGGATTCGTCCAACGCACAGCGCCTCCACCGCTTTTTCGCGATAGGAGGATAAAGATGAACAAATCAATCAATCAGTTTGTAAGTGTTTTGCCACACTGGACCAGCATGGAAGGTTGACTGCCTGGTCCCATTTGGAAACTTATACTCCTGTTATTGCGGTAGAGCTGAGTATGTTGTGCAATAAGCTCGTTTGGGAGTTGCTTCCCAGTTGAAGATAGAGTAATTCCGCAAAATGTCTTTCACAACAGCTGCATGATAATGAACTTATCGACTTTTCTCCAGATTTTCCCTTTCATACAGTGCTTCAAGCAGTGAAACGTTCTTTTTTTAGCCACACAATTACAGCTTGGATTTTTGTATGAGTGAAGTATACGCATCATGGAAGATGATGTAGCTGAGCGTCGAACCAGCAAAACCAATTTCGAAGCAGTGAAACTATTTATCTATCAACCGCAGAGTCATTCATTAGACTCGACTCGGAATCGAAACCGAACCTGCCGCACCATTCCTAGCAAAGGTAACGAATCAGAACGCAAGATATGCCCTATACTCATCGACCACACGACTGAAGGTGTTATGTAGCAAATGAACTAATTTATGTCAGATGTGAGCCACTGGCCTAATGAATCATATACATACAATATATCGCACCGATACCCAATCCAAACAGTTGCATGGCAATTATTGGGCATTTACATGGGCCAAGTTGGCTCATGTAAATGCCCGGTAATTGCTATGCAATTTTTTTGATTGGGTAGTAATTTGTTTGAAGTTTAAAGTGTTGCGTTCAATATTCTACATCTTTTCGAGTCTCTGGAGCATTGGGAAACATAAAGATAAACCGATAGTTATAAACTACTTATTTATTCTTTCTTTATTTGTGATCGTCATTCTGGTAGCTCGCTCGCTCATTAGCGGTGTCTAGCGGCGTTGTTACAGCATTAGAAAAGGTTACTAGAGTCGCCAACGATTCGATGTTTCTTCGGAACTTCGAAGCTGTGTTGCCCAGGCGCTAAGCCGTGAAGGTGGACCCTCTACTAATTGCACTCTTCAGCGCAACATCTCGAGTATAATAAAGTTTTTTTGAAGTCGAATCGACATTGCCTCCATTTTTCTTAAAAAATATTTTACCTGCTCAGACTGCGCTAGATGTAAACTATCATGCAATGGTATTGAAAATTGAATGAAATATTCATTATGCAAAATAATTGCGGCAAACATACAGAAATAGTGCAGTACTTTCGATCACCAATGTGACAATATCTTTAAATTGAAAAAAAAAACTTTCGGTATTAAAAAATGCAGCCTCACAGTGAAAAATATTCTCACGAAGTAAGTTATCAAAATAAACGAATTGCACATGCGATGATTACAGAATAAATTGACAAAAATGAGACAAGTTTCTGGGGATAGTTTTTACGATGCGCCATGAAGGGATTGAACGTTTTTCGCAGTATCTATGGCGTCAGTTATATTGGAAATCGTTTGTTCACCAAGATCTAGAGATTCTAGAAACGCTTCGGCCATTGATCATCTGGAGGAAGTTGTGCCCTTTGCATCTTTGGTGGAATCTTATTGGTTTTCGTAATGCTCGTAATACTTTGAATCAAACCATGAATTGACGAGATCTTCATCAAACTCTTCTGGTTCTGACACCGAAGGTTGCTCCGAAACTGATGGATCAACGGATCTTCCTCCTTTCTGTTCTCTTTCTTGCTCTTCTTCCAACCCTTCCGCGCTTCCTTCAGATGAGGTCACTTCTACTCCATCCACTTCGACGAAAGGTTTTTGTGAAAACTCATCAACATGCTTCTCAGGCACAAATGGATTCAAACCATTGGAATGCTGACGCAAAAACTCGCCCCCTAAACAAAAAACATCAATCATTATTGCTGATTGTTTTGAGTTGAACTTGATGGTTGACTTAGTGGTTAAATACATCGCTAACGATACGGAAGACGCAGTGTCGTCAACCGCTCGTCACATCTGCGATGTTTCTTCGGAGCTGTGTTGCCCTGCGGAGATGACGCCGCCAATTGTTACACGATTTGGCGTAACAGCGCGAGTATGATGAATAGTTGATTTTTTGATTTTGAATATACAGAAATGGTTTGTATTACAGTTTTTTTTTTTTGTAATAGATAGTAATTGTTTATATATAGAAAAACTACTTACAGGATGTCATGGATGGTTCGGATGATGATTCTTCTTGGTTTTGCATATCCTGATATTTCAACCCTGTAATAAATATTGTTTTCAATATAGATTATATTTAATTATATATTATTTTTACTCATCAACATTGCAAAGAAAACAATAGTGAAAAACAAATCAAATTTTTATCACATTCGCGGAATTACGCTGAAGCGAGTAATAAACGACTGGAGGGACCCATTTCCGCGGCTTAGCGCCTAGGCAACACAAAAAATCGCAACGGTGAAAAAGCCGTTGATGACAGCATCCGATTTGACCGGCCAGGGAATCGAACCAAAACCTCCCGCACCGAAGTCTTTAACCACTACGCTAACCGACTGGTAAAGCAAAACTGTTTCAGTCCTATTTATACTTACATAAGCCTGAGTATGTTTGACAGATTTGTTCATTGATTGGTTGATGATTGTTTGAATCGACGTTAGTTTCTGGAATGATTTCTCCACTGTCTTGATCGACGCAGAAAAAGAAGTTTTCATTTCTTTGCATTGCCTAAAAATAAATGTTTTGATTACCAAAAAAAGTGATTTTATTATTGTTACAATTCGAAAATGTCTTGAAGACACCAATTTCACAAGAAAATGGATAACAAATTCTAGCAGACCTCCTCCATTTTTGCTGCACATCATGTTATTTTTGAGAAAGCATTTCAGAGTGCAATTTTAGTTAGCATTGTGACTTAACATCCTATTCCACCATAGTACGTATCTCTGAAAATCAATCGCCCTTGAAAGCTAACTTCTAAGTTTTTTGTCCAAATCAACTCCAGGAAAAGTAACTCACATTGAATTGACCATCGTCGCTGCATTTGGGAATGTACCCAAAGGGAGAATCTTTTACATTTGGATTTTCGTCGATGAAGTTGTAGTAATTGATACGAGATTGATAGCACTGGCTAAGTTCAGAAATTGCTGATTCTGTAACCAAAAGCAAACCGCTTTACACAAGATAAACTTTTTAAGGATTAAACTATTAGTTTATGAATTTTCGTCACGCGTGTTATGTTATAACGCGTTATATTTACACTGAAAGATTATATAGTATTTATCAAAAGTTGTGGATTAATCCATAACTGAGATTGAATAAAGTTGATTATTTCAATTTATAAAAAAGAGCAAGAGAGAGCTAAAAGTAGATTTGTATAAAAGTGTTACCACAACTGTGAGCTTCGTCTGATGAAGATACTGTACTTCCTTCAACAAAATGACCGGTCACTGGATTGACACAGAAACAGAAATCGTCTTCTTCATCGGAGCACTGTACAGGCTGAAAAGAAAAATATGCTTACGTTTCAGAGTTCAAGTGCAGAGGTCATCGTGAGGGGCAAAGGTTAAATGTTAGTTTATGCGAGATTATGATTTGATTTGATAATTTTATTAGTGACTCACTATTGATCAAATGCCGATCTCCAAGCCTCAACATTGACATGAGAAATAACGTTTTACAGAAATGATTAATTTTATAAAACCAGTGGCTTACCTTCAACAAAACTCTGTTTTTTTGACATGCAGGAGTATAACCAAGCTCTTGAGAGGAAAAGAGACCGTTAAGACATGATGTGGCTGAAGGAGAAGATAAAGGAGCACCTGCAAAAGATGATTATCGTGTTATTAGTAGCTGAGTTGCAACAATTGTTACAAAGCACTCCATGTCACATTGAAAACCAACACAAAACATTTTGTTATTGATATGCGTTTAAATCAAATTCTTTCAATTATTTTTGTTGCCAAAATTGTCTTCTTTGGGCTTGTTGAAAATGTTTGTGTGAACCCCCACTTCAAAATTTCAAAAGAAAGCTTACACCGCACGGCTAAATTTGTAGCCCAAATCAATAATTGCTCAAAATTACTTACCTTTGATGGATGTTGTGTAGACCAGAGCAAGAATGATTGCAATCGTTTTCATATTCTTAGTTTTACAGCGAAGGTTTTTCGGTTGAATAAATACGGTTTAAGTTCTTATGCACTGGCAACGTATTTAATCTTTTCTTATCGCTTGAGTTATAATTTTGATGGTTTTGGAGAGTGTTTTATACTCGATTTGCCTTTTTTTCTTTTTTTTTTCTGTGTAGTTTTGTCGTGATGTTGTCATTGCACGTTTTTGTGATTCCCAATTCAACATATTTAGAAGTAATTTTTTCAGATTTGAGTAGCCAATCACGCCTCTCACCTCTGCTTTTGTTATGCCACATTGGCATTGCAAACACGTTGATTTTGACTATAGGAAGCTTGCCCATCCGCACCAACCATCATTGTAATGCTTCTACAGTATTTTACATATTTACAGATATTTTTCAATTCCAAAATATGCTTAACCTGTAAGTTTGAATTTCAGTTGTGGATTGTAGTCAAAATGGTTTTGGTCAACATTAAAATGAAGATCGGTGAAAAAATGTCTTCAATGCCAAGACATTGTGTATCATTGAACACAGAATTACTTTTACGAATGTTGCTGTTTTTGATTATAAACATTATTGTTTGGAATACTATTAAAACTCCATGGACCTTCATTCTCGCATTGTGCTCACTGAGTCTGAATTTCGCTGAGTCATGGTTAATTTTGCTGAGTTAATCTCACGTCACCTGTGAATCCAAAAAAGTCATGTGATTCAGCAAAAAGCATGGGGGTAAAATTTGTAATGCAATGCTTATGATAAAGCATAGACGTTATTGGACACTTGACCATGATATTTCTGCGAGCATCGCTGACATCAGAACACTTGCATTTTGCGCCTATTGCTTGATTGTTCGCAAGAACATTTTCATCCATTTGAGTGAGGAATATTGCTATACTACGCTCAAACCTATACTCAGGTCCAACTAGAGGGGGGTGGTCTGAAGAAGGGTACTAAGGCACTGTCTCCTTTTTTGACCAAGCCTGAGCAACCACGTGGGGCTTGAACCAGATTCAAAAAATCTTTCACTCAAAAATTAAATTTTCATTACTGTCGAGTTATCACGCCGAAACGTGTAACGAGTGACGGGTCCATCTTCAGTCTCCACGGCTTAGCGCTTGGACTACGCAGCTCCGAAGAAATATCGCAGCGATGGCGAGCCGTTGGAGACACTGTTTCCGATTTGAGCGGCCCGGGAATTGAGCTTAAAGATGAGATCACACTGAGACGTTGAGACCTTTGATACGTTGCGCAGGTTTATCTTATTAGGACATCACATTCACACAAAGTCATGGAGGTGCGATGTCATAATAAGATAAACCTGTGCAATGTGCAAAGATCTTGGCGTCTCAGCTGTTGTGATCGCATCTAAAAACCTGCCACCCCTATGGAGAAGAGAATTTTTTTAGTTTATTATTCTAGAGCGAATTTTTATAAATCCTTTGGGTCTTTTTTAGGAATTCACTGTTGTTTAATTTGGACTTCATTGAACTGATGAGGTAATTTAAATTTCATCAATTCAAAAAAATGTAATCGAAAAATAACTGGATGGTTTCGATAATAATGTTTCTTAGTATTTTGCGTAAAAGAAAATAATTATATTAGTAGCATATCTGTTCGAATTGACGCATGTAGTTTAAATTACATCGCCTTTTGGAAAAGAAATATTCAAGAACAAAATGAATGAAAAATTTAATGAAATTGAAGCATTGAAAACTGCACGTTTACATAGAAATACGAGGCAATTTTAATCAACTTGCACGACATGCACACTTTGCACATATTATCACTCATGATTGTGAAATTGTGTGGTTTGCTTTAATTCGTTCAGATTGAGCAATTTCGAGAACTTTCCCCTTGATAAATCATTAGTAGTGACAGACGAACGACATTTTAAAACATTATTTAAATGATTTTTTAACTCGTTACAACTTGTAACACTTTAAAAAAATTCTTCCAGTCAGACGGTTCATGGAAACACGTGATGTGATGTCATAGAGCCGCTTGTTACGTCACATGGCTTCGCTCATTTTTTTCATTGTGACGACACCGACGTGACCATTAATCAAAAATTAATTTTTAACTTACACAATTAAACATCCGTTGTCACAATAAATTGGAACAAAAATTAAGTACACATCCTGAAAGTAAACACAATTTTGTCTGCACTCGATGTTAAATGCGGATACAACACTTGTGTATTCACACTATGACGAAACTTTTTTCGAAAAGTAATGAATATAAAAGCTGCTTAGGTTCATTCTTACCGGCCGTTAGCTCAGTTGCAAAGCGCACGCTTTCGGTGCGGTAGGTCTGAGGTTCGATTCCCGGGCCGGTCAAATCGGCACAGTGTCGCAAACGACTCGCTACCGCTGCGATGTTTCTTCGGAGCTGTGCAGCCCAGCCGTTACGCCGCGGAAATGGGCCCCCACACGCTTCGGCGTAATACGGCGAGCATAATGAAGATTTGATTTGATTTAGGTTCATTCTGCTAAAATTTTTTTTGAAATAGCGTTTACCACAGAAAACTTCTTCTTTCGCTGGCAGTAAAATTTCAAAATTTTGCTGAAATACATGCAACGTAATGATGACGGTATATCAAATAAAAAACTCTCCCCAAAATTTTTATTGTAGTTACGCGATTAAATGATTGATTTTCTTAACTAGATCCAGCAGAATTTTGATGTAGCCTAAGCTCACGATTTATCTAATTATTCTGACGCCGCATTATATTTCACTCCCAAAGGCACCACAAGTGAACTTGCCTGTTTTTTTTCACACTATCTCTTTAATGCTGAATGTCAAGCAGAGAAGCTGTGAATAGCAATTTTAAAGTCATGAGTTTGACCCGACTTAGAATCGAACCCTGTTTTCAAAAGCAGACGCTCTTTCCACTTGACCTTCTGGTCATGCAAAATTGGATGTTGTGCTGTGCTCTAAATCAGTCACTAACGAAAGCGAATTGACACAAGAAAATATAATGTCCCTTGAAAACTCAATAATATATCTACGTCTCTTCGGAGAAAGCAAAACCGAAAAAGCAATTTAGCAAAATTGCTGCGTACAAAATTCACAATTTTAAGAAAAAATGCGAAATTTAAAATGAAATCAACAATTAGTTATCGAAAATTGAACTGTGACGTTTTTTGAGGAAATAAACCTCTCGCGTTTTCTTAAAAAAACTCGTTTCCGTAAGCGATAAAAGTATTTGCGCACAATTCGCAATCATAGGCTCACGTTAATTGCTTCTAAAATTAGAATCAAAATTTAAACTATTTTTAAACTATAAAATAATTGTCCTTCCTGGGCTGCTGAAAAGTAGTCATGACGGCATCCTCTGGTCGGGTCGAAAGTTATAACAGCTCTCCATCACCAACAGTTGCAACGCAACTTCAGTAATAACGTAACCATAGAGCGGTACAGCGCTGTTTCGGGCTATTAGCCCTCATCAACCGCACTCAGGTAAAGTACATTCACCGTTCAGATCAAATGACCTTGCCAAAGGTTAAATTCTTTTGGGTATATTTAACGGGAGGGATGAAATTGATCCTGGCAAGGTCATTCATTATGAACGGCGAATGTACTTTACCTGAGTGAGGCTGATAAGGACTAATAGCCCGAAACAGCGCTGTCCCGCTCTACAGTTATATTTTTAAACTGCAGAAAAGTCGATAAGTTTCATACTCGCGTGCGAAGTCGTCCTTGTGCTCTGCCGCTTCATTTCCTTGTGAGAAAATACTAAAAATTCTCACAAAAACTCGCATTAGCGGCTTAGCCTACTGCAGATGGGAAATTATGAAACGCAGCCGGCAGGACAATGGCATTATATAAACATCGAACAGAAATAAGTTTAACGAAATTTCTTACTTTCTGAAAAAAAGTAACACATTTACCGACTGGTTTGTGTTGCGGTCATCGCCATCGGCGTGATTGCCTTGGTTTCGATTACAGCGCCGGTCAAATTGTAAACGGTCACCAACAGCTTGCCAACGATGAGGCGCTTCTATGTTGCCCAGGCGCTAAGCCACGGAGAAGGGTCCCACTATTATCATGCATTTAACAGCTTAGGTGGCCGAGTGGTAAGAGAGTCCACCTCGGTAGCTGTAGAATTGGGTTTGATTCTGAGTCGGGTCGTTCCAATGACTTTAAAATTGGTATTCACAGCTTCCCTGCTTGACGTTCAGCATTAAAGGGACAGTGTGGAGAACAAGCCGGCAAATTTAATTACTTGTTGTGCTGTTGGGAAAGGCACTTAGCGGGATTCCCCCATCTCGGTGTGGTAGACAAATGGCCGTCAACTCCTAAGCGAGCTCGTATAGCGCATTGATCGCTTTCGCGTGATAGGAGGATAAATACGCAACAAAACACTAAAACTCAAAAAATATTTGTTGCAAGCCGATGCGCAATACCGCGAGTATAGACCTATATTGATGAAGATAATATTTTAATATATTTTACTTTTTTTAAGCCTCTTTCATCCCATACCATTTTTGGGCTATCGCTCATAGAACCTGAGTTCGATACAGATGGAAGTTTTTGGTTATTTTCGCCGCGCTTGGCTTCTTGCTTCAAGTTAAGAACAGAACAATCATGCAGAATAAATCAACATTTGTCTGCGTCTTGATCTTAGCGGTAGGCCTATAGCACGCAGCTTGTTCTAGATCTTACGTCACAGGTTCGATTCACGGCTGGAGCCGACCATACCATATATTTGTACCGGGTGGCTGCCAACTCGAAGAGCGCAAGCTCACTTGGCAATCTTCCTAAATCTGTTGAATTTTCAGTTCAATATAGTTTGAAAATAATCTCAATTATTTTTTAGTTTTCTTACACTCGTACAAGCAGTAGGCCTTTGAGGTGCAGGGCGGATTTGGGGGAAGCTCGAGGGAAGGATTGGACCTTAGGTAAATCGAGTTTTATGAGGAAAGGAATGTTTGCTGCTGACGGTAAAAACATGTCAGCAAAACTTATGGGCTCCCCAAAAATTAGACCCTAGGACCCCCCAAGTCCTGATACGGCCCTGTTAAGACGCGCAATAATTACATCAACCACGAATCTTATGATGGGGTAGTCGATTGAGAAATGACGTTGCAAAGTTACTTACCTTGGTAGGTCGTTGCATAATTGAATCACAAGATCATTGAAGCTTAAAAAAGTTTTGCAATTCACGATTACTGTCGAAAATGGAAAAATCCCCGTTGAAGATCTTGGTTGATCATGTCTTGGCATTCCAGTGTAACATGCGCCGAAAATAGCAAAGTACTAGCAAGCAAGTAAGCATAGAGAAACTCTTCGCAAATAATTCTTTTTGATTAGGCTACTTTGTGCCTGACCATTTGGCGTTGAAACACATTTTTGGCAAACGATGACCAACCGGTGAAGAATAAATTTTGTAAAATAATATTGTCTCGATATTTTCCTCGGTTTTTCGGGTCATACAGCAGTATTTTTTAATGTTGACCGAAATAGTCACGTAAGATCAAAAATCAAATCTTCACTACACTCGTGGTATTACGCCGAAGCGTGTAACGAGTGACGGAGCTCATATCCACTGCTTAGCGCCTGGCCAACTAGCTCCGACGAAGCGTTGCAGCATTGGCAAGCCATTGGCGACACGCCGATTTGAACGGCCCAGAAACAAACTAATGACCTTTTGCACCGATAGTGATTTGTTTAAAGACTACGTCAAGTGGCCGATACCATGTATACGATTAATTTCTCATATTCTCAAACGCTTTTTATACGCAAACCTGCTCCAGAATCCAATATGCCAACCTATCGTAAAGATAATTCACTTATATGAATTATTACTTTTTTATCTATGTTTATTTATATATTTTTTTATTTATAATCTTTTTGCCCCATAATTGCAGCTTGAATATGAGTGAATAATATGCGTCATATAAGATGACACAGCTGAGCGACTAACCCACGAAACCAGTTCCGTAGCCCTGCGCACCAACCACTCGGCCAAATCCAGGCGCTTTTTATTCACGTTCAACCGATCTATTCTACGAGATAACACTAGAGAGCGCCATCAAGTGAGGAAAAGTATTTTGAAACTGTCTACACTGGTTCTTTTTGCACCAGTTGCCTGCTCAATTTGCAGGTGTTTTGTGACACTGGACCAGCATGGAGGGTGGACAGCCAGGCCCACCTGGAAACTGTTTTATACTCCTGTTATTGCGGTAGAGCTGCTTATGCTGTTGTGTAACAAATTCGTTTCGGAGTTGCTGGCTATACCTATCTACAGGACTGCGAACTCGAACTTAAACTCGAATTCGAAAGAACTCGATCATTTTGTCGAACTCGAACTTGAACTCGAAAAAATACTTTTTCTGAACTGGAGCTCGAACTTGAACTCGCATAAAACTGTTCGAGTTCATTAGAAAGATATTCAAACAGTTGAAAAGAAATAAAAGATCACTACGAAGCATAGTTTGTTGTTCTAGTAGTCACAATCCGTGTAAATTGAAGTTATGATTTTACCAAAAACAAAGCTGCATGTCGTTTATTTGTTCATGCCATTGCGATCTATTAAGTCCAGGGCTGCGAACTCGAACTTGAACTCAAACTCGAACTCGAACTCGCTGAACTCGATCATTTTTGCCGCACTCGAACTTGAACTCGAAAAATAAAATTCTTAAAACTCGAACTTGAACTCGGACTTGCAAATATTTCTTGAACTTGAACTCGAACTTAAAATCGGTTAAAAATCGATTGAGTTCGCAGCACCACTTGAAGATGGGGTAATCCCGCAAAATGTCTTTCACAACAGTTGCACAATAATTATCTTATCGACTTTTTCTCCAAATTTTTCCTTTAATGCTGTGTTTCAAGCAGTGAAACTATTTCTTTAAAGCACATAATTGCGGATTAGATTTTTGTATGAGTGAAGTAAATGCATCATGGAAGATGACCTAGCTGAATGTCGAGCCCGCGAAACCAGTTTTAATGCAGTAAAACTATTTATATATTCATTACTGAATCACTCATTTGACCCAACTTGGAATCGAAGCCGAACCTGCTGGTAGCCTACGACTTAAGGCACATTTGTAACAAAAGTAACAACTTAGAGCGCAAGGCAGGTGCTATACTCATCGACCACACGATTGAAGTTGTTAGGTGGCAAATGTACAAATTTATGTCAGATGTGAGCAGTGGTGTAAAAAGTATTTTGAAACTGTACTTAAGTAAAAGTATTGTTACTCACGGCAAAACTACTCGAAGTAAAGTAGAAAGTATTGACTAAAAAAAGCACTGAAGTAAAAGTAAAAAAGTAGTCATTTAAAAACTACTCAAGTAAAAGTATGGCGTTCTTAATCGTTAAAGTTTCAACCGCTCACTTGCTGATGATGACTTGCGTTGAAGGTGGCAAAATCGTAAACCAAAAGAAATTATTACCGCTCACATGGCCGAGTGGATAAAGCCAGTGTGGCGCGGGGACATTTTTGGACAGGGGGGGCTCAAAGTAGTAAGATCGTGTCAACGTCTGGGGGGCGAAGCCTACCAGACCCCCCTTTTCTCCAATGTACATTTTTAAGAGAAGGACGCACAGCTGACCTGTCTTGATAGACATCAATTGCATGCCCACTCAAGTGACCGGAATTTTTTCAAGATAATTTTTTATCATGGAAAACAAGATTGTTTAGGGCCTTCTTCCATTAGGTTTTTCTAACTATGCACGAATTATTACTAAGCATTTTGTGAGTGCAAGCATTTGTAAAATGTAAATACCTCAATGACAAAACCGAAAAGTATAGGCAAACAAAATTTGTCCGATCTAACTTTTGCTTTACTGATCAGTAGGGCGATTTTTTATTGACCCAAAAATCTCAAGAAATTGACTTTATTTTATCAAAAAATTGACTTTATTTTATCAAAAAATTGACTTTATTGACCTAACGAAACAATGAAATGAAAGAACCAGCCCATAAGAAAAAAAACACCTAAGTCACTTCAGTTAATGCTTAGATCAGGGATGGCGAACCAAGGACCCGCGGGTCACTAAGTGACCCACTTGCAGATTTCAGTGACCCACTTGTAGTTTCGAAAACTGTAGGAAAAAACGGTAACGAACATTTACGTAATGATGAAAAGTTTATCTGCCTATGCTGTGGCATTGAAGACTTTTTATTTGCTGTTCACACCCAATAGCGTATTTGCGGAAAGCTGGGAATTTATGAGGTGAAGACCTATTTTTTGCTCTTCGCATAGATTTCGGCAGAATTCGGAACATCGGAAGGCGCGAAGACCTTTTTTTATTTGATTTTTTGCTTTCCTAGTTCAAGCCCCTCATCATTATCATTACATCCGTGACCCGCTTTTTTTTCGGTCTACGACTGTATATTTGACCCACCACGTAAAAAGGTTCTGCATCCCTGGCTTAGATTATAATGTACGCACATATAATGCCGCACGTTTTCTGGCAGAAAGTTTAACTGCTCTGCGTAACTGCGCAAAATCCAGAGTCGTATTCAAGTGTTTCGCTATTTGCTGTATTGCAATCTTTGTAACGTCAAAGTATGTTCGATAACTAATGCGTTGTCTTTTCAATTCTAGTATTTTTGACTACCGATACGTAGCGACAAAAATGTGCAACAAATGAAAACACGACGAAAAGCTTATTTTATCATACACGAATTTTGCCAAAATTGCAATCTTGCAAAGCTGTCTGAACGGATCTTCACAATCGAATCAATGAAAGTACATCAAACATTACATTAATAAATAAAGCATGTGTAAAACTGTAATACCGATAACAGCCTGGCGACAGCATACACCTCCCTGGTACCACCAACAGTTACGAACTTCCATCTCTCAATTATCTGAGTTATCTGTTTTTGAGTGTAAAATAGAATCGCGCAAAAAAAGCAAGAAAGCAAAAATTGACCTAATAAAAAAAAATTGATCTAAAAAACAAAAAATTGACATTTATTGACTTTATAACTTCATCAATACTGATCCTACGACCGTGAAATTTTGTTTCCACATTGTTAAAGTTATTATCTACTTCCAAAAAAAAATTGACTTTAGCCCTACTGATCAGAGTTACATGAAACAAACAATGCCCCACCAAGGTTTAAAATAACAAAGAAACACGATCAAAATAAAGCACTGAACCATTTTTTAACATAATGAAATGTGTAGATATAGGTATTTAGGTAGGCGTACTATCTTAATTTCAGTAACAATCATCGGTGCCAGTTTAGTAGTGATTTAGCTGCTTCATTAGGTAGAAAAAATTCAAAACCATTAAAAAACTCAATCAGAAAAGAGAACTTGCACAAGCTCATAAAAGCTTGATCAGGGGTGCCCAACCAGTCGATTGCAATCTACCGGTCGATCTGTGGATGCTTGGCTGTCGATCGCGAGCCGATTTGGCATGTACTCACATTAGGTTGGTCACCAACATTTACAGTTCATGTAGCGCGTCCTGGCAGTGAAAATCTGTTTGTAGCTCTTTACATAAATTTTGGTGGAATTCGGAACATGTGAAGGATTGAGGACCGTTTTTTTATACTTCACCGCATTTTCGTCTACGATTTGCGTGTTTCCCATGATCAGTAACGACTTTCATGAGCATTCAGAGCAGTTTGGCCTAAAGTGTTTGGCAGCTGCAAGAATTGGCAGCCATTATGCTTCTGCTGGTCCATCGTCCATGACTGCTGTAAAGGTTTGGGAACGCTGATATAAAATACTGTTAAAAATGAACTCCAAACATTGAAAATTTTACCAGATTTCACGTTGACCTAGTGAATAATAGCTGAGTGATTTTTAAAAGAATAGTGATTCTTCGTTGGTTAAAAGCGCTATAAAAAATATTTGCTTCGTTAAGTATGTAGGTTGCGAGCATTAATCACGTCGCACTCCGTGTATAATTTTTTCGATTGTCAGGGAGGGCTTAAATGATTCAGGGGGGACTAAAAAAAGTCCAGGGGGGGCTTGAGCCTGAGCCCCCGTGCACCCTACTTCCGGCGCCTATAGATAAAGCGTCTGCCTCTGAAACGGTAGACTCGGGCTTCGATTTAGATTGGGGTTAACCCAATGACTTAAAATTGTATTTATTTGCATTAGTGGCATATTTATCTTCCTATCACGAGAAAGCGATCAATGCGCTATAACGAACTTGCTGGGAAGTTGCCGGCCACCTGTCTACCACACCAAGATGGCGGAATCTCGCTAAGTGCTCTTCCCAACGGCACAACAAGTAAACTTGCCGGCTTGTTCTCCACACTATCCCGTTAATGCTAATCGTCAAACAGGAAAGCTGTGAATACCAATATTAAAGTCATTGGTTTGACCCGACTCGAAATCAAATCCGTATCTACAGCTCCCGAGGCGGACACTCTTACCACTCGGGCATCGCAGGTGTAAAAGTAGGTATTTGTGGCTTTCCAGCATGACGCTTAGCATCAAAGGTAAGAGCGTGAAGAACAAGCCAGCAAGTTCATTTGTTGTGCCGTTCGGAACCACGCTTAGCGAGATTTCCCTATCTCGGAGTGGCAGACAGGTGGCTCGAAACTCCTAAGCGAGCTCGTTATAGCGCCATTATCGCAAAGAAGGATAAACTTATGAATAAATAAGCATTAAATCAGAAGCGGAAACCTGCTTAATTCTGGTATCACTTCAATTTTAGCTTTGCAATTTGCTTTTTTTCATTATTAAGGTTGAAAGAGAAATTCGATAGTCAGTAGTTTTGCTGCTAGACCTGCAGGCTTATGGAATTGGAATGAATGTATTTTTAAGAACATATTAAAGATTTTCTGTAACTTGCTGTCATGCGGTTACGGTCTTGCAGTATTTACAAGCAACAGTGGCATTGGATGCGACGCAACTTTGCAAAGCAAGATTTTAGGTGCAACGAAGGATTTCAAGTGAGACTATTTACTCAAGGACAACTTTGTACTTTTCTAAAATAAAAACTACTCAAGCAGTGTTACTTCACTAATAGTACTGAAGTAAACGTAAAAGTAGCCCAAAAAAAACTACTCAAAAGATTACTCGTTACCGAAAAAAACTACTCAAGTAATCTACTCAAGTAAAAGTATTTCGTTACTTTACACCACTGGATGTGAGCCACTGGCCCACTGCACAATGTGCACAAACGTTTAAAGTTTGACGTTTAATGCGCTACGTATTTTTAGGATCTCTGGAGCATTGAGAAACATAAGGATATTACCAATAGTTATAAACAACTTTTTTGCAGTATGCTTCTTAAATTGTGAGCGTCATTCTGGTAGCTCGTTCGCTCATTAGCGGTGCCTAGCGGCGTTGCTGCAGTAGTAGAGAAGGTTACTAGAGTCGCCAACGATTCGATGTTTCTTCGGAACTTCGAAGCTGTGTTGCCCAGGCGCTAAACCGCGAAGATTGGCCCCCTACTCATTGCACTCTTCAGCGCAACACCTCTTCTCTGGGTGGCCTTGGTATAATAAAGTTTTTTTGAAGTCGAATCAACCTTGTCTCTATTTTGCTTTAAAAACAACTTACCAGCTCAGGCTGCGCTAGATGTAAACTATCATGCAATGGTATTAAGAATTGAATGAAATATTTATTATGCAAAATAATTACGGCAAACATACAGAAATAATACGGTATGTTCGATCATCAATGCAACAGTATACTTTCATTAAAAAACTTTTTCGGTATTAAAAAATGCAGCCTCACAGTGAAAAATATTGTTACGAAGTAAGTTATCAAAATAAACGAATTTCACATACGGTGATTACAGAACAAATTGACGAAAATGAGACAAGTTACTGGGGATAGTTTTCACGATTCGCCATGAAGGGATTGAACGTTTTTCGCAGTATCTATGGCGTCAGTTATATTGGAAATCGTTTGTTCACCAAGATCTAGAGATTCTAGAAACGCTTCGGCCATTGATCATCTGGAGGAAGTTGTGCACTTTGCATCTTTGGTGGAATCTTATTGGTTTTCGTAATGCTCGTAATACTTGGAATCAAACCATGAATTGACGAGATCTTCATCAAACTCTTCTGGTTCTGACACCGAAGGTTGCTCCGAAACTGATGGATCAACGGCTCTTCCTCCTTTCTGTTCTCGTTCTTGCTCTTCTTCCAACCCTTCCGCGCTTCCTTCAGGTGTGGTCACTTCTACTCCATCCACTTCGACCAAAGGTTTTTGTGAAAACTCATCAACATGTTTCTCAGGCTCAAATGGATTCAAACCATTGGAATGCTGACGCAAAAACTCGCCCCCTAAACAAAAAAAAAATTATTGTTGAATATGTTGAGCCGGCCGGTTGGCTTAGTGGTTAAAGACATCGCTAACTGTACGGGAGGTCTGGTTTCGTTTCCTGGACTAGTCAAATTGGACGCTGTGTGATCAACAGCTCGCAACTGTTGCGACGCTTCAGGGTTGCTTAGGCATTACGCCGCGTAGATATTGTATCTAGAATTGGTTCAAGAGCGTAAAGAGCTTTGGAAATCAAATTTTATATACCCTAGTTTTGAAGATAAAAGAGTGGTTCATGTTAATTACTGGTTTTGTTCTACAGAATAGTTGTTTAATATGGAAAAACTACTTACAGGAAGTTATGGATGGTTCGGATGATGATTCTTCTTGGTTTTGCATATCTTGATACTCTAACCCTGTGATAAATATTGTTTTTAGGAAGAGGTATAAGATCAACTTTAAACAACTTTAATATCAGATTATGGTTTGATTTATTGACTTAATAGAGAAACTGTTTCAGTTCTAAATAAAAAAGTACGATCAATGGTATCGACTTCAATCTAACCCATTCATTAATTAAAACTCTTTATATTGACTTATACATTTGAATCACTCCCATAGCGCATAGGTAGACTGGATAGGCTTCGGCAAAGCCTTCATTGTTTAATTTCATTGTTTCGGTTCTATTTTATACTTACATAAACTTGAGTATGTTTGACAGATTTGTTCATTGATTGGTTGATAACTGTTTGAATCGACGTTAGTTTCTGGAATGATTTCTCCATTGTCTTGATCGACGCAGAAAAAGAAGTTTTCATTTCTTTGCATTGCCTAAAAATAAATGTTTTTATTACCAAAAAAAGTGGTTTTATTATTTTTACGACTCGAAAATATTTTAAAAAAGCCAATTGCACTAGCAAATGGATATTAAATTTTGGCAGCCCTCCTCCACTTTTGTCACACACCATGTTATGCTTAAGAAGGCATTTCGGAGAGCAATTTTAGCTAACATTATAACTTAACATTCAATTCCATTAGAGTGTAAAGGTATGAAAAATTGAAAATCGATCGATATTTTAAGAATTTAGTCCAAAACAGCGCTGAGAAAACTTACTTTGAATTGACCATTGTCGCTGCAATCAGGAATGTATCCAAAGGGAGAACCTCGCACATTTGGATTTTCGTCAATGAAGTTGTAGTAGTTGATAAAAGATTGATAGCACTGACTAAGTTCAGAAATTGCTGATTCTGGAACCAAAAGCAAATCGTTTTACGCGAGATAACTAAAATTGTCAGTGCATAAATTGCGTAACACGTTACAACTACTCTGAAAGTTGATCAAGAGTTGTAGATTAATCCATAACTGAGACGAGATAAAATTGAATATTTAAATTTTGAGGAAAGGGCGAATAGAGAACTAAAAGTTCATTTGTATTAAATTCTTACCACAACTGTGAGCTGCAACGGATGACGATACAAATGCAGTTCCTTCAATAAAATGACCGGTGACTGGATTGACGCAGAAACACCAATCAGCTTCTTCATCTGAGCACTGTACAGGCTGGGAAGAAAAAAAAATGTTTGCAATTCAGAGGTTATCTTACGAGGACAAAAATTAAATGTTAACAAAGCTGTTTTAGAATGCTTTCAGTTTACGCGAGGCTACAACTGGTTTGATGATTCTACTATTTGAGTCAGGGATTTGGCCCAGCGGTACCGCGCGCAGGTAACAGATCCTACATGACGGGTTCGATTCGCGGCGGAAGCCAATCGCATTTGACATATTAAACGGGTGGCTGCTGACTCGAAGAGTGCAAGCTCATTCGCAGTCTCCTTCCATTACTGCTGAATTTTCAGTTCGATGTAATTTGAAAATAACCTCAGTTACCTTGGTATTGACACGAGAAATACATTGTATTGCAATGATCGATGTCATAAAATTCGTTGCTTACCTCTAACAAAATTCTATTCGTTTGACAGATAGGAGTGTAACCAAGCTCTTGAGAGGAAAATAGATCGTGAAGACATGATGTGGCTGAAGGAGAAGATAAAGGAGCACCTGTAGAAGATAAAAATCGTGTTATTTGTTGAATGTTTGTTTTGTTATAAGTTATAGCAATAAATTATTAAAACACACTGCACTTACCGAAACAAACATAAAACGTTTTGCAATTGAAATAACTGAGACACGCGTTTGACTTAAATTGCTTTAGATTGCAAAAATAGTCTTCTTGAACTGGTTAAAAATGTTTGTGCGATCTACAAAGTCAAGTTCTCAAAAGAAAGCTTAAACCACGGTCAAATTTGTAGCCTAAATCAAAAACTGCGCAAAATTGCTTACCTTTGATGGATGTTGTGTAGATCAAAGTAAGAATAATTGCAATCGTCTTCATATTCGTGGTTTTACTGCGAAGTTTTTTTGATTGAATAAATACGTTTGAGTTCTTATGCACTGATATCAGTGTTTCTTTTGCTGTCGTTTGAGTTATGATTTGAGTGATTTTGGAGAGTGTTTTATACTCAATTTGTCATTTTTTCTTTTTCTGTGTGATTGTCTCGTGATATTGTCATTGCACGTTTTTATAATTTTCCAATTCAACATATTTAGAAGCAATGTTTTGCAGATTTCGGTGACCAATCACGTTTTGCGTCTCTGCTTTTGTTGTATCATATTGGTATAACAAACAAGGCGATTTTGACTATAAGAAGTTTGCCCATCCGCACCAACCATCATTGTAATGCTTCTATTTTTCATTTCTACAGATATTTTTCAATTCGAAAGGATGCTTACCAGTAAGTTTAAATTTCGGTTGAAGATTGTAGTCAAAATGGTCGTGGTTTTGGCAAAAAAATGATTTTGGTCAACATTAAAATGAAGATCGGTAAAAAATGTCTCCAATGCCAAGGCATTGTGCTATATTGAACACAAAATTACTTTTACGAATGTTTCTGCTTTTGATTATAAACATTATTGTTTGGAATGCATTAAAACTCCATGGACCTTCAATCTCGAATTGTGGTCACCGAGTCTGAATTTCGCTGAGCCAAGGTTGATTTTGCTGAGTTAACTACAGGTCACCTGTGAATCCAAAAAAAGCCTTGTGACTGAGCAGAAAACATGGGGCTAAAAATTTAAGACTATGATCACGCGATTTAATTACGCAACGACCTACCAAGGTAAATAATTTTGCAACGTCATTTCTCAATCGATTACCCCATCATAAGATTCTTGTTTGATGTAATTACTGTGCATCTTAACAGGACCGTATCAGGACATGGGGGTACCAAAGTCAATTTTTGGGGAGTCCATGATGATTTTTTGCACACTTGATTTTAACATCCACTGCAAACCTATCTTCCTTCATAAGACGCGATTTACCTAAGGTCCAGTCCGCTCCTTGAGTTCCCCCCAAATCCGCTCTGCACCTCAAGCCCACATACTGCTCGTGGAGTATAAAAAGGCTGATAAATAATTGAGGTAATTTTCAAACATTGAACTGAAAATTCAACAGATTGAGGAAGACTGCCAAGTGAGCTTGCGTTCTTCGAGTTGGCAGCAACTCGGTATAAATGCAAGATATGGTCGGCTCCAGCCGTGAATCAAACTTTCCGCGTAAGATCTGATCTAGCTGCGTGCTGTACCGTTTAGACCAAGTCGCAGACAAATCTTTTACAAAACTATCTTGATTAATTCCTCTTGATTTATTTCACAAAAATTATCATTAGTTTACACTCGCGGCATTACGTCTAAGCGTGAAGCGGGTGGCGGTGCCCTTCTAAGTGGCTTAGCGCCTGAGCAACACAAAAACGTCTCATCGGTGGCGAGGTGTTGGCGACCGTGTCTGATTTGACCAGCGCTGTAATCGAACCAATGACTATTGCGCTGATAGCGATGACCACAACACCAACCAGCCACTAAATCGTTTATTGTTTTTCAGAAAATAACACATGTTGTGAAACTTATTTCTTTTTCATGCAGATACCATATCAAGACGAAAACTGCCGGCTGCGTTTCACAATTTCCTATCTGCAGTAGGCTAAGCCGCTAATGTGAGTTTTCGTGAGAATTTTTTGTCTTTGCTTAAAGAAATGAAGAGGCAGAACACAAGGACAACTTCGCACGCGAGTATGAAACTCGGCGACATCTCTGAGTTTTAAAAATAGTTAAATTTTGATGCTAATTTTAGAAGCATTTAACGTGAGTGTAGAATGACCGCGACTTGTGCACAAATACTTTCATCGATTACGGAAGAAAGTTTTTTTTTTAGAAAACGCGCGAGATTTGTTTAATCACGAAATGTCACAATTCAATTTTCGATAATTCATTGTTGATTTCATTTTGAATTTTGCATTTTTTCCCAGAATTGTCAATTCTGTACGCAGCAATTTTGCTAAATTGCTTTTTCTGATTTGCTTTCTCCGAAAGGACTTTGATACGTTATTATTGCTGTAAATATTGAGTTTTCAAGTGACTTTTATTGTTCTTGGGTCAATTTACTTTCATAAGTGACTGATTAGAGCACAGCACAGAAGGCCGAGTGGATAGAGTGTCTGCTTCTGGAAATGGGGTTTGATTCCGTCTCGGGTCAAACTCATGACTTTAAAATTGCCATTCACAGCTTCCCTGCTTGACGCTCAGCATTAAAAAGACAGTGTATAAAAAAGGAAGGCAAGTTTACTTGTTGTGCCTTTAAGAATGGCACTCAACGGGATTTTACATTTTACAGCGGAGGTCGGCAACTCTTAAGAACCCGTAAGTAAAATGACAATAACCTTTGTAGCCTGGAGTGGTTGCATTTGAAACTGTTGCGTTGGAAGTTGTTTATTTCTTGTTTTTGAACTATTATTTTTGGAAATTCATAAATTAATCACCTTTTTGCAATTAGGTTGTCAAGTTTTGAAGCTTACTTTCGAGCGCTGTAGAAGATTTATAGCTGGCTATTTTATCGAAGTAATAAGCAGTCATCCGGTCGTTAAACGACACTTACTGTCTCCATTAATGCAATAAAAGTAAGCAAACTGTTTATGCATTTTACTGCTCGCAGCTTTGATGTAAACAAGTAATTTCAGCTGAAATGACCTGTTTACATTTAAGCTGAAAGTCGTAGAATGCATAAACATGTTGAAACGCATTCTAAAACAACAATATTGCATTAAGATCAAAAAAATACATTATTACGTCACCATTATAATGTTTATTACTAATGTGCATTAAACGTCTTCAAATATATTTATTATTACGAATCATACCATATAAGGAACATTGGTTGATGCTAAATCTATGAATAAATTTGTTATTTTTGCCGACACGATATGAGATATTTTTGTTTTATAAAAGATGTTTTAGGTAAATTTAGCCACTCAGAGACTACGCCAACTCGCTTACGCAAATTATCAAAATAACTTAGCCTAATTTAGTGAAAAATAACCTGTTCGTGGCTGTCAGGTTTTGATTTACTAATTTGTCGAATCAAAACTTCATTATACTCGCGATATATTACCTCGAAGAGTGCTACGAGTGGCGGGCCCGTCTCAGCGGTTTAGCGCCTGGATGACACAGCTGCAAAAAAACATTGCAGTTGCGAGCCGTTGACGACGCTGTGTCCGGTTTGACCGGCTCGGGGATCAAACCCATGACTTCCCGCACCGTTAGCGATGTTTTCATTCACTCTGCTAACCGTCGGATGTGAAATATAATGTGGCATCAAAACAATTAAATGAATTGTGTGCCTCCATCAAAATTCTGCTGGCTCTAATTATGAAAATCAATCATTTAACCGGGTAACTACTATAAAAATTTTTGGGAAAGTTTTTTTCCGTTTAAAATGCCGTCATCATTACTTGCATGTATTTCGGCAAAATTTTGAAATTTTACTGCCAGCGAAAGAAGTTTTCTGTAGTAAACGCTATTTCAAAAAAGCTTTTAGCAGAATGAACCTAAGCGGCTTTTATTGCATCATTACTTTTCGAAAAAAGTTTCGTCGGAGTGTGAATACTCAAGTGTTGTATTCGCATTTAACATCGAGTGCAAAAAAATTGTGTTTACATTCAGGATGTGTACTTAATTTTTGTTCCAAATTATTGTGACAACGGATGTTTAATCATGTGAGTTAAAAATAATTATTTTTATTGATGGTCACGTTTGTGTGGTCACAATGAAAAAAAGAAGCAAAGCTATGTGACGGAAAAAATGTCTATGACATGCATGGCAACCTACGGCCCGCGGGCCAAATCCGGCCCGCCAAGGCTTCTCATCCGGCCCGCCAATAAATTTTCTAGGGCTCTAGGCCTATGTAATATATCGATATTCATTTATTTTATATAATGTGTGTTACGAAAGATTTAGCCCGAAAGAAAATGTCACTATTTGGGAGTACTTATATCTGCGAGCAACTGTTCACCAAAATGAAGCACACTAAGTCAAAAACTAGATCAAGACTGACCGATTGTCATCTTGAAAATAGTCTAAGAGTGGCCGCCTCCAGCATAGCACCAAAAATTGACACGTCGGTGAAAAAGCACCAAGCCCAGATTTCCCATTAGAAAGTAATTTAATTAAACATTACTATTAGTTTTATAGCATATCTGACATATTAAGATTGACAATTGATTGGGTTCAATAAATTTTTCATTTTCATTATTACAATTATATGTCAATACAGAAATTACAGATAAAATATGGTGAAAATGCTGCCTATATCAATATAGGTATACATTTTTTATGGATATCCCTGTGCAAACAAAATTGAAAACACATTGCCTGTAAAATAGCATTACATGAATACAATCCAAACCCCACAAAAATATGTACCTAGATTACACTTAAAATCACAATTACGGCTCCGGCCCTCAGTCAAGTTCCAAATGCATATTTTGGCCCCCAGTGACAAAAGGTTGCCCATGCATGATCTATAACATCACGTGCTTCCATGAACCTTCCAACTGGAAGAATTTTTTTTCAAGTGTTACAAGTTGTAACAAGTTAAAGAATCATTTCAATGATGTTTTAAAATATCGTTCGTCTGTCACCATGCTGCCACAACAATAGTCGGAGGTGGGCACGGTACTTTTTTAAAGTACTTGAAAATTAGTAAATACTCGGTACTTGAAAATCAAAAATACCGCGATATTACTGTTGCTACTTTTCAAAAAAAAAGAGCATTGCATTATATTGTGTAAATTTTTATTTAAAACTGTGCAGTTTCACAATAAGTAGGTCTATAGCTACAGTGAATTAGTTTGCTACAATGTAAATACTCAATTACTCAATATTGCAGTGTTACTGGTAGATCTTGGTACGGCACAGTTCACGAATTACAAGCAATGCACCAACCATCAAAAAACGATACAAAACTATAGTTAGTGGTGACTGCAACAAAAATCTTTTTTTTTTCGCCCATAGGAATGGGCCGCAACGCATAAAGCGAAAACCTTTTTTTATTGGAGACCACATTTTGCGCAGAATGCGACGAAAAGATTGTTCGGATTTTGAATGAATGGAACCCCAGAACCAAAAGTAACCTACGCTGTAGTTTCCAATGGAAGAAGTTCGTCATAAATCATAATGACGTCACACTTTTAATGAAGTCATTAAAACAGAAACAAAGATTTTCACATCAAAGTGTGTAGAGCAGGGGTACCCGATTGTTTTTTCAGAAGTACCAGATTTGATAATGTAAAAGTGCTCGAGGAGTATATAGGGCCAATAACATTTAATGGTATGCTTCACTGTTTAAAATTTGTTACGCTACGAATCATCACGTAGGATGAATCGTTCTAACTTTTTCATGGCGCTTAGTTTTCGTGTTTGTGGTTATCAGAAAGCAATCAAAACTGCAAATTAGATTCATGTGATCATAATAATGGGCAATGCTTTGTGCGACCATGCACGGACGAGGACAATATGAAAACTAATCGCGGGACTGGAGACCCTGGGTGTTGGGTGTAGAGCAGTGCTTCTCAAACATTTTTGTTCTACCCCTCCCTTTTCGAAGTTCGAGACTTTCATCACCTTCTTATCAGGAAACTAGTTTTAAGAGGGGCATGCGCCGTACGTAGACATTTTTTAAGATGGGGTTGCGTAAGTGCAAAGACACGTTTTGCTTCGTACCGTAAGTTTAATATCTTATAAATCAAGATATAGCAAGCGATTAAGTTTGATGGAGCAAAAATGCATATGTGTGTTAGGAGTTTGGAATAAATTTCATAATGGAACTGACCAATAGCGAATAAGCTACAAAGCAAGACGGGAAGAGCTGCTGCAATGGACGGTCATAATCAGCAACGATTAGTTTGAAACATTATAAATACTTGTCGAGTTGGCACTAGTAAATGTGATATCAGTATCGAAAATGTAGTACGCTATTAAAGTAGGCCTCAGGCCAGTAATGTTTGGGATGTGGGCCTTTAAAAAACGAAATTGATTTCCGCTTGCTAATAATAAGGTCTATACATCAATCGAATGCCATCGAATTTACAAGAAAAACTACACAATTATTTTATATTTTTGCATCTTTTTAAGGAGATTCACTAAAAAAAAACAAGCTGTATCGCAGAGAGTTGTAAGTCGGTAGAATGTCTAGAAATAGCATATTCACGAGTCAAAGTCGAAAAAATGAATTTCGAAATCTGCAAAAAAGGCGTCTTAAAACTACTTTAAATTTTTTGTCTTCCTTGTTCCCATAGTTAAGTTTAGGTTTTAAAATGCATTGAAACACGCAAAAATCAACCAATCAAATCGGTAAGCCTACTGAGATAAAGTAAACATCCCTGAAGCATATTTCGGAACGGTTCCACAAAAAAACTCTTTGTTCATGCAGTTCTACAGTTCTCTCCCACCCCGAAACAGACATAAGAAACGAAGTACGTTGAGAATAAAATCAAAACCTAGAGCAACATCGAACCCAAACTCTATTCACAGCAGTCCAGCATGCTGACGGATACACCACGCCGCTGTTGCAATTTTCCGTACAATTTTTCTACTTAAAGGCATTTCGATCCAGCCCTGTAATTTTTTCTGCAGAACCACTCCGAAATGTGCAACCCGTAATCGTATCTAACAATAAGAAAAACATTTCGGAGGGGGCTTATTCAAGGCTGGCTTATTCCATCTTTTTAGCCACGTTGTACGCACGCTGTTAAAATTAAAAAATCTACCCAGGTCTTGAGACTTTCTCTTACAGTTACAACCTTATCAACGGACGGTGCACGCAAAAAAGAACAGACGAAATTACTAGAAATCTTCGAAATGCAATAAATATGGGACGAAAAGAGCTTAAGGAGAAAAAATAAAGTCGCAGTAAATCTCAAAACTGGACGTTTTGACATCATAGATTCAGTTGTCATCATCAGCAGTGTATGCAAGACAGTACAAAACTGTAAAATCCTATCTTATTTTATATGAAAACTTGTTTTCACTCCAACTCAAACTTTTCTTTTATTATAGACAATAGCAGATTTTGCAAAAGTACCGAGTACCTAGACTGCTGTACTATAGTACTTTTTTCCGAAGTACCGACGTACCGGTACTAAAAAGTACCGCGGTACTGCCCATCTATGCTACTAATGATGTATTAAAGGGAAAGTTATCAAAGTTGAACAATGTTAATGAATTAGCGCAAACCACACAATTTTACAATGTGCAAAGTGTTGTGTGTTAAAGGGTAGCTGAAATACAAAATTATTTTTATTAAAAGTATTAAAAAATACGACGAATTCAAAAATGGCATCAAAAGTTTTTAAAAATGTTCGAGCCCGAGTTCGGAGTTCACAACACTGACAAAAGTTACAGCTGCAATATTCGATTTTTGGTCAGACAAAGAAATTTTGGTTGAGGAATATTGCAGCTGTAACTTTTGCACGCGTCAATGCGTAAAATGTACACTCATAATGTCATCGTCTTAAAACTTGGAACGCCGATTTTGTGTTAATTAAAACCATTTAAAAACTTTTATGCCATTTTTTAATTCTCTTATTTCTACCTTTCGTGAAAAAATAATTTTGTACTTTAGCTCCCTTTAAAGTGTAAACAATGTTAAAGTGTTAAAGATGAGGAAATCCCGCAAAATGTTTTTCACAACAACAAACTGCACCATAATTACTTTACTGACTCTTCTACAAATTTTCCCTTTAATGCTGAGCGTCAAGCAGTGAAATTTTTTCTTTCAAAAATAAAAATAAAAAACCAAATCTTCATTATACTCGCCATGTTACGCCAAAGTGTGTAACAAGTGGCGGGACGCATTTCCGCGGCTTAGCGCCTGAAAAATACAGCTCCAAAAAAACGCCGCAACGGTGGCGAGCCGTAGGTTGGTGACACTGTACCGATTTGACCGGCCTGGTATTGACCGGCGATTTGACCGGCCTTGAGACCTCTCGCACCGATAGCGCGCGCTTAGCGACTGAGCAAACCGGCCAATTGCAGCTTGGGGTGTTTATATGAGTGAAGTATTCACAGTTGATTTAGTTTGCCATCTTGATGCAGAGCGCGAACGTTCCATGTACCAACTGTCAACTCCATTTTAGTAAATCCGAGTCTGTTTGTTTTGCCAGTAACTAATTTTTTGACTCCATCCTGACCATGGTGTTGTTGATCCGGGCCTCGACCGATCGGGTATGGTAGAAGTGATTTGTGTACTCATAATAATGTTTCAATGGACAAAAAACGTGGTGGTGTCCATCTCCTCTCCAGGTATGAATGGCCGTTGGCTCGTAAGGAGCTCATTCGACTTTTGACAGGTTATGTTTTTAGTCCTGCGGGGTGTCCACACACCCACCTCACTCGAGTTGCCTTTGGTGGGGGAGCCGGTTTATTCGCCAACAACCCGAGCCGCGACAGATTGTAGTGGGTTACGTGGTGTCAGTGACAGGTAAGTTTATATCGAAACCTGACCAGACGGTAATGACTGACAATGCATCATGCTGTCGACGCATCATGGAAGATGACCTAGCTGAGTGTCGTGCCCGCGAAACTAGTTTCGAAGCATTGAAGCTATTCGTATATACATCAACTGTAGAGTCATTCATTTGACCCGATTCGGAATCGAAGCCAAATCTGCCGCACTATTGGTAGAAAAAATTACGACGTAAGGACGCAAGATAGACGCTATACCCAAAGACTACACATTCACAACTGAAGTTGTTAGGTGGCAAATGTACAAATTCATATCAGACGTGAGCCTCTATCCCACTACACAATGTGCACAAACATTTAAAGTTTTACGTTCAATGTGCTAAGTATTTTCGAGTCTCTGGAACATTGGGAAACATAAGAATATACCGGTAGTTATAAACTACTTATGTAAGCTTTTTTAATTTTTGAGCGTCATTTCGGTAGCTCGCTCGTTAGCGTTATCTAGCGGCGTTGCTGCTGCGTTAGAAAAGGTTACTAGAGTCGCCAACGGTTCGCCATCGTTGCGATATTTCTTCGGAACTTCGAAGCTGTGTTGCCCAGGCGCTAAACCGCGAAGATGGGCCCCCTACTCATTACACTCCTCAGTGCAACACCTCGAGTATAATAAAGTTTTTTCAAGTCGAATCAACCTTGTCTCTATTTTGCTTTAAAAACAACTTACCAGCTCAGGCTGCGCTAGATGTAAACTATCATGCAATGGTACTGAGAATTGAATGAAATATTTGTTACGCAAAATATTGTAATTGCGGCAAACATACAGAAATAATACGGTATGTTCAATCATCAATACAACAGTATACTTTCATTAAAAAATTTTTTCGGTATTAAAAAATGCAGCTTCACAGTGAAAAATATTGTTACGACGTAAGTTATCAAAATAAACGAATTTCACATACGGTGATTACAGAATAAATTGACGAAAATGAGACAAGTTACTGGGGATAGTTTTTACGATGCGCCATGAAGGGATTGAACGTTTTTCGCAGTATCTATGGCGTCAGTTATATTGGAAATCGTTTGTTCACCAAGATCTAGAGATTCTAGAAACGCTTCGGCCATTGATCATCTGGAGAAAGTTGTGCATTTTGCATCTTTGGTGGAATCTTATTGGTTTTCGTAATGCTCGTAATACTTTGAATCAAACCATGAATTGACGAGATCTTCATCAAACTCTTCTGGTTCTGACATCGAAGGTTGCTCCGAAACTGATGGATCAACGGCTCTTCCTCCTTTCTGTTCTCGTTCTTGCTCTTCTTCCAACCCTTCCGCGCTTCCTTCAGGTGAGGTCACTTCTTCTCCATCCACTTCGACGAAAGGTTTTTGTGAAAACTCATCAACATGCTTCTCAGGCACAAATGGATTCAAACTATTGGAATGCTGACGCAAAAACTCGCCCCCTGAACAAAAAAACATCAATCATTATTGCTGATTGTTTTGAGTTGAACTTGATGGTTGGCTTAGCGCTTGAATACATCACTAACGATACGGAAGACGCAGTGTCGCCAACCGCTCGTCACATCTGCGATGTTTCTTCGGAGCTGTGTTGCCCTGCGGAGATGACGCCGCCATTCATTACACGATTTGGCGTAACAGCGCGAGCATGATGAATAGTTGATTTTTTGATTTTGAATATACAGAAATGGTTTGTATTACAGTTTTTTTTTTTTGTAATAAATAAAAATGTTTACATATAAAACAACTACTTACAGGAAGTCATGGACGGTTCTGATGATGATTCTTCTTGGTTTTGCATATCCTGATATTCCAACCCTGTAATAAATATTGTTTTTTGTAACAGGCAAGATCAACTTTGAATAACTTCAATTAGATTTATTTTTGCTTATCAATATTGCAGAGAAAGCAATAGTGAAAAACAAATCAAACTTTTATTTTACTCGAGGTATTAAGGCGCGTTTACCGATACGCGACACGCGATTACGCGACTAAAATTATAACGTAAGTAAATGCTGAAGGATTTCGCAGGTTTTCGCGTGATCGGTGAACAGTAAAATAGAACAAACAAGGTGCGAAAAAATTTTGTCGCGTATCGCGTTGCCGCGTATTGGTAAACGTGCCTTTACGCTGAAGGGAGTGAGGAGTGGCGGTACCCATTTCCGCGGATTAGTGCCTAGGCAACACAAAAAATCGCAACGGTGAAAAATCCGTTGATGACAGCATCCGATTGAATCGAACCAAAACCTCCCGCACCGAAGTCTTTAACCACTACGCTAACCAACTGGTAAAGCAAAACTGTTTCAGTCCTATTTATACTTACATAAGCCTGAGTAAGTTTGACAGATTTGTTCATTGATTGGTTGATGATTGTTTGAATCGACGTTAGTTTCTGGTATGATTTCTCCACTGTCTTGGTCGACGCAGAAAAAGAAGTTTTCATTGCTTTGCATTGCCTAAAAATAAATGTTTTTATTACCAAAATTGTTACAATTCGAAAATGTCTTGAAGAAGCCAATTTCACAAGAAAATGGCTAACAAATTCTAGCAGACCTCCTCCGTTTTTGCTACACATCATGATATTTTTGAGAAAGCATTTCAGAGTGCAATTTCAGCTATCATTGCAACACTATTCCACTATAGTACAAATCTCTGAAAATCAATCGCATATCTTCAAAACTACTGTAAATATAGAGCTTCTAAGTTTTTAGTCCAAATCAATACAAGAAAAATTATCTCACATTGAATTGACCATCGTCGCTGCATTCGGGAATGTACCCAAAGGGAGAACCTCTCACATTTGGATTTTCGTCGATGAAGTTGTAGTAATTGATAAGAGATTGATAGCACTGGCTAAGTTCAGAAATTGCTGATTCTGTAATTAAAAGCAAACCGCTTTACACAAGATAAACTTTTTAATGATTAAATTATCAGTTTATACATTGCCTAACACGTTATGTTTACTTTGAAAAATGATCAAAAGTAGATTAAGCCTAATCCATAACTGAGATTGAATAAAGTTGATTATTTCAATTTTCATTAAAGAGCTAAAATTAGATTTGTGTAAAATTCTTACCGCAATTGTGAGCTTCGTTTGATGATGAAGATGCGAAAGAAGCTTCTTCAATAAAATGACCGGTCACTGGATTGACACAGAAACACCAATCGTCTTCTTCATCGGAGCACTGTACAGGCTGAAAAGAAAAATATGCTTACGGTTCACAGTTCGAGCGCAGAGGTCATCGTGAGGGGCAAAGGTTAAATGTTAGTTTATGCGAGATTATGGTTTGATTTGATAATTTTATTAGTGACTCACTATTGATCGAATGCTGATCTCCAAGCCTCAACATTGACATGAGAAATAACGTTTTACAGAAATGATGAATTTTATAGAACTACTGGCTTACCTTCAACAACACTCTGTTTTTTTGACATGCAGGAGTATAACCGAGCTCTTGAGAGGAAAAGAGACCGTTAAGACATGATGTGGCTGAAGGAGAAGATAAAGGAGCACCTGCACAAAATAATTATCGTGTTATTTGTTGTTGTGTTGCAACAGTTGCTACAAAGCACTCCACGCCACAATGAAAACCAGCATAAAACATTTTGTTATTGAAATAACTGCAATATGCGTTTAAATCAAATTGTTTTTGTTTCCAAAATTATCTTCTTTAACTTGTTGAAAATGTTTGTGCGATTCTCTGCGTCAAATTATCAAAAGAAAGCTGAACCACGGCTAAATTTGTAACCCAAATTAGTAATTGCTCAAAATTACTTACCTTTGATGGATGTTGTGTAGATCAAAGCGAGAATGATTGCAATCGTCTTCATGTTCTTGGTTTTACAGCGAAGTTTTCTCGGTTGAATTAATACGTTTCAAGTTTTTTTGCACTGATATCAGTGTTCGATCGTTTACTGTCGTATGAGTTATAATTTTGATGGTTTTGAAGAACCTTTTATACTCGATATGCCTTGCCTTTTTTTCTTTATTTTTTCTGCGTAGTTTTGTCGTGATGTTGTTATTGCACGTTTTTATGATTCCCAATTCAACATATTTAGAAGCATATTTTTTCAGATTTGAGTAGCCAGTCACGCCTCTCACCTCTGCTTTTTTTATATCACATTGGTGTAACAAACATGGCAACTTTGACTATAGGAAGTTTGCCCATCCGCACCAACCATCGTCGTAATGCTTTTATCTCACATTTTCACCGATATTTTTCAATTCCATAGGATGCTTAACCTGTAAGTTCAAATTTCAGCTGAGAATTGTGGTCAAAATGGTCATGGTTTTGGCAAAAAATGATTTTGGTCAAAATTTAACTGAAGATTGGTGAATGTCTCCAATGCCAAGACATTGTGCTATATTGAACACGAAATTACTTTTACGAATGTTTCTGCTTTTGATTATAAATATTATTGTTTTGAATACGATAAAACTCCATGGACCTTCAATCTCGAATTGTGGTCACTGAGTCTGAATTTCGCTAAGTCATGGTTGATTTTGCTAAGTTAACCTCACGTCACCTGTCAACCCAAAAAAATCATGTGACTGAGCAGAAAACATGGGGCTAAAAATTTAAGAAAATGATCATATGATTTAATTACGCAACGACCTATCAAGGTAAGTAATTGTGCAACGTCATTTCTCAATCGATTACCTCATCATAAGATTCTTGTTTGAGGTAATTATTGCGCATCTTAACAGGGCCATATTAAAATTTGAAGCAAGAATGTAAGCGCGGCGAAAATATCTAAACACTTCCATCTGTATCAAACTCTGCAGGTTCTATGAGTGGTAGCCCCACAAATAGTATGGAATGAAAGAGGCTTAGAAAAAAAAATAAATGAAAAAATGATAATATCTATATTAATATATACGTGCGGTATTACGCCTATAAGCGTGTAACGGGTGGCGGGGCCCTTCTAAGTGGTGTAGCGCTTGAGCAACACAAAAACGCCTCATCAGTAGCAAGCTGTAGGCGACCGTGTCCGATTTGACCGGCGCTGCATGGAACCCAAGGCTATCATTCCGATAGCGATAACCACAACACCAACCACTCGGTAATTTGTTTACTTTTTCGATAAGTATCACATTTCGCTAAACGCATTTCTATTCGATGTTTATGCACTGTAGGTTAACGTCAAGACAAAAACTGCCTGCTGCGTTTTACAATTTCCTATCTACAGTAGGCTAAGACGCTAATGTGAGTTTCCGTGAGAATTTTTAGTCTTTGCCTAAAGAAATGAAGCGGCAGAGCACAAGGACAACTTCGCGCGCGAGTATGAAACTCGCCGACTTTTCTGCAGTTTAAAAATAGTTAAATTTTGATGCTAATTTTAGAAGCACTTCACGTAAGTGTAGAATGATTGCAAATGGTGCGCAAATACTTTCATCGCTTACGGAAGCGAGCTTATTTAAGAAAACGCGCGAGATTTGTTTTTCCACGAAATGTCACGATTCAATTTTTGATAATTAATTGTTGATTTCATTTCAAATTTTGCATTTTTTCCGAGAATTCGGAATTTTGCACGCAGTGATTTTGCTGCTAAATTGCTTTTTCTGTTTTGCTTTCTCCGAAGAGAATTTGATTATTTAATATTGAGTTTTCAAGTGACATATATTTTTTTTTTGTGTCAATTCACTTTCATTAGTGACTAATTTAGAGCACAGCACAACATCCAATTTTGAGTGACCAGAAGGCCGAGTGAATAGAGTGTCTGCTTCTGGAAATGGGGTTCAATTCTGAGTCGGGTCAAACTCATGACTTTAAAATTGCCATTTACAGCTTCTCTGCATGACGCTCAGCATTAAACGGACAGTGTGGAGAAAGAGCAGGCAAGTTTACTTGTTGTGCCTTTACGAATGGCACTCAAAGGGATTCTCCATCTTAAAGTGGTAGACAGGTGCTCGGCAACTCTTAAAAACCCGTAAGTAAAATAAAATAACCTTTGTAGCCTGGAGTGGTTGAATTTGTAACTGTTGTGTTGGAAGTTGTTTATTTCCTGTTTTTGAACAATTATTTTTGCAAGTTCATATATCAACCACCCTTTTATGAATTAGGCTGTCAAGTTTTGAAGATCACTTCCAGCGCTTTAGAAAATTTATAGCCAGCTGTTTCATCGCAGTAATAGGCAGTCATCCGTGCATTAAATGGCACTTACTGTCTCCATTAAACCGACTCTTGGTGCATCGGTTAAAAGCGTCCTCTTGGTAGCCGGAAGACTGGAGTTTTATTCCCTGTCGGGTCACACTAAAGACTTTAGAAATAGTATTCGCAGCTTTTGCCCCAGACGCTCGCCACACACAAGCGGAAGTGCGAAGGGTTTTGTGTATGTGTTGTTCGTCATGTATGTTCCTTAACAGTGTTCAATCATTCGTGATTGATAATTGTAATGGGCCGCCAAATTAGAATGGTCTAAACAATGTGCGCTTGCACCCGCTGTCCCGTCTCGTCCCGTACCTTTACCTGTACCTTTACTGCGTATATTATGGCAATAAAAGTAAGCAAACTGTTTATGCTCTTTGCTGTTCGCAACTTTGATGTAATCATGTAATTTTAGCTGAAATGATCTGTTTACATTCAAGCTCAAAGTCGTAAAATGCACAAACATGTTGAAACAGATTCTAAAACAATAACATTGCGTTAAACGTCACCAAATGTATTTACTATTACGAATCATACCATATAAGGAACGTTGGTTGATGCTAAATCTATGAATTAATCTGTTATTTTTGTTGACAACGATATGAGATATTTTTGTTTTATAAAAGATGTTTTAGGTAAATTTAGCCACTCAGAGACTGCGCCAACTCGCTTACGTAAACTATCAAAATAACTTAGCCTAATTTAGTGAAAAATAACCTGTTCGTGGCTGTCAGGTTTTGATTTACTAATTTGTCGAATCATAACTTCATTATACTCGCGATATATTACCACGAAGAGTGCTACGAGTGGCGGGCCCGTCTCAGCGGTTTAGCGCCTGGATGACACAGCTGCAAAAAAACATTGCAGTTGCGAGCCGTTGACGATGCTGTGTCCGGTTTGACCGGCTCAGGGATCAAACCCATGACTTCCCGCACCGTTAGCGATCTTTTCAACGACTATATCCTAACTTGCTCGTAGCGAAATATAATGCTGCATCAAAATAATTAAATGAATCGTGTGCCTACATCAAAATTCTGCTGGTTCTTGTGATGATCATACACTTTATTCAAGCTTAATCTAACTTAAGAACAGTACATAATTATAAAGGAATCTAAATATAAAACATAATACGACTTACTAAGGTTCTTAAACTAACACTCGTAACCTACTTACACCAAACCGAACACTTCAAACTAACACAGAGAAACAGAGCACAATTCACAATAACAAGCTAATTTAGAAATACATCTGGGCCGGAAGCATTAACAAGAAACTTCGCAGTTACATGTACAACACAGTAAATGATGTAAAAACATGGGTTCGAAACTCAATGTATTATATCATTCACCCCTCCTGGCAAACAAGATTTAATAATTTACGCCATAGCGCATAGGAGGAACACCTTTGTTATTACGAGCGGAACGTCTCACAGAACATTCAGGGCTGTTGACGTTCTGATTTACATTTTCATGAGATTCGAAAGAAGAATCACTACTGCCATCAAAACTCACATTACTTTCAGGTTCATCACTAGAACGAGAAAAATCATAGGGTGCATCATTCTGTTGCGACACATTAAAGGTATCATTATTTACAAGTTGAGGAATAGGCGCAAGATCACGAATTGACACAGTAGCTTCACGGCCACTCGGGTAACGCACATCAGCATATGTCGGATTCACATTAACGACTTCTACTTCGTCAACAAGAGGTTCACTTTTACTGTTTCTGACAAAACGTCGTACAAAAACTTTGTCACTATTAGTCAACCACGTAGGAAGAGATGTACCCGAGCAAGAACGTCGTTGAAAGTTAAAAAATCGCTCGTGTGGGGTCGTATTAGTAGCAACACACAAAAGAGATCGCATCGAATGCAAAACATTATCTAAAACGGCTTCATAATTCGATTGCGGTAATGCGTCGTTTTTTAACGCCAATTGAATGGACTTCCAAACAGTTCCCACAGTCCTTTCGGCTTGTCCGTTACCTGAAGGATGGTAAATGCTAGACTTGCTGGATGCAATGCCTCTGTGCAATAAGTACTGCTTGAAATCACGCGAAATCAATGCAGCTCCATTATCAGTATGGATAAAATTTGGGGTTCCGCACAGAGTAAAAAGCTTCTCTAAACATTGTATCACAGTTGATGACGTCATACTTTTACAAGGGAAAGCAAACGGAAAACGTGAAAATTCATCTACTATTATCAGCAAATAATTGTTACCACTTTTAGATTGTACAGGTCCTTTAAAATCCATACTTAGGCGTTCCATAGGTTGTGTAGCTTTCACCAAAACTTTCATGTCAGGACGATAGTATTGAGGTTTCACTTCAGCACATGTTTTACAATTAGACACAACTCTTTTAACTTCAGTTGTAGAGAATGGCAAGTTCTTTGTGCGCACAAAATGTAGCATTCGTGTTACTCCCGGATGGCAAAGTTGTCGGTGAATATCTTCCAGGGAAGATGAAGCAGAGAGAGATGAACAGAAAGCTCTTGACAAGGTGTCTGGTCCAACATTTTGTTTTCCTGGTCTATATTTGATTTCATAAGAGTAAGATGCCAGCTCCAACCTCCACTGTTGAACTTTATTGTTTTTGATTTTCGAACGACGTCTACTATCAAGCATAAATGCTACTGAACGTTGATCTGTGACTAGAGTAAACGTTCTTCTCGACAAAAAATGTGACCACTTTCTTATTGCTGCTATGATTGCTGTTGCTTCTTTTTCGATCGCAGGGTAGCGCCGTTCTCCTCCTTGCAAGGTTCGTGACATGAATGCCACAGGTCTTCCGCCTTGGTTAAGAGTAGCTGATACGGCAACATCAGAAACGTCGCATTCAACAACAAAAGGCTTACTTTCATCAACTGATTTTAAGGCAGTATGTTCAAGCTCACTTTTCAGACGCTGGAAAGCTTGTAATGCCTCCTTACTGAGCGGAAAACTCTTTACGTCGGCTAATGGTCGAATTTTATCAGCAAAGCAATCAATCCACTTTGCGTAGTAGGCAAACATTCCCAGAACACGTTGAAGTAATTTAAAAGTTGTTGGGGGCGGAAAATCTTGTAAAGGACGTAATCGTTCCGGATCAGGTCTAATAAGTCCGTTACCAACAACATAACCCAAAATTTGAATTTCAGGAACAGAACTAATGGTTTTCGATTCATTTAGTGTAAAATTGTTGCGAGAAATTGCTTCAAGGAAAGCTTTCACATTTAAATCATGTTCCTCTTGAGTTCTTCCAGCAACTGTTTGTTAACAACGACGGGAATATTCAGATTGTCGGTGTCCACTGGGAGCCAGTGGACCTTCACCGCCTGGCAGTATATCTGACTTCTTCTTAAAAGCACTTAACTTTTCAGACGAGACTTTATTGAATTAAAATCAGAGTAAAACTGAAAAACTCGACCAGAATGGCGAGGCAATATAACGGTAAGGCGGCAAAAAATAACTGAAGGTTTCCCAACTAAAAATGAACTGAAAATAACCAAAGCAATTTCGCGTCTTACTTCGGCGTTACACGATTTGATCTAACACTTGACACGCCAGTCAGAACAACAAACAAATTAAAGAAACAAAAAAAAAAGGGGGAAACTGCTTTAAGCAGCCGTGAACAGGTGGTGGAATTCAGAGCAATCATCATAACAACGGAAAACCTGCAGTGCAGTTTGAAGCGCTCTGTCGCTAATCGACGAAGAAGCTAAATGATTACGCAACATCATAAAGACCTGAGAGCCGTTACAGGTACTCAGGTTCGATACCCCGTGAACACAAAGTTGGTGCTGTAACACTGTTACATTGTCTAAATAAGGAAACGTATCGTTTAAATTTTCGTTTTCAGTAAAACGCGAAATGACTCGCTGAAATACGGCAACTCCATTTTTCACACCGAATGGAATGCGATTAAACTCATACAATTTGCCATTTGCCTCAAAAGCAGTATATTTTTGTTCAGATTCAACTATTTTGATTTGATGGTATGCACTTCGAAGGTCAAAAGTCGAAAAAACGCTGTATTTTGCAAGTTCATTTATCATATCGTCAATTCTAGGCAATGGATATGCATCTAATTCTGTATAAATGTTAATCGTTTGAGAGTAATCCACACATAAGCGTTTCTTGTGTCGGTTAAATTCATCGCTAATAACAACTACCTGGGCCCTCCAGGGCGATGAGCTCGGTCGAATAATTTCCTCAGAAAGAAGTTTATCGATGTTCTCTTGGATGAAGCGTCGATCTTCCTGGCTGTAGCGACGGGATCTAGTAGCTATTGGTTTCACATCTGGGGACAAATTTGCAAACAAAAACACTTCATTTGTGTCTGCTGCGGTCAAGGAACAGTTCGAGTTCCTTGAGACGATCAAATCTGGAGAGTCGCCGTTAAAATTGAATATCAACCGTTGATGCTGACTTTGGAAATCTAGCCCTAAAATGATATCACTGCACAAATCCTGGAACACGTTAAGCCTCGTAGAGGGATATTTCATCCCGTTATGGACTAAGTCGACCAAACAGAACCCATCGGATTTGACTTTCATGGTTGTGGCCGCCATTTGCACCTGCTGTGACGTAGGATAGACTTCCATGTTCAGTTTTGTACAAACATTAGAGTTGATATAACTTTCCGAACTTCCTGAATCAACTAGAGCAGTTAAGCTGGTTCCACTGATTGAGACAGGCAACGATGCTGGAAGCAAACTTGCAGGACATGCAGCAGATATAGTACACAAACCAGGGCAAGAGTTCGAACAACTACTAGCGGTTTCTTTAACATTTACTGAACGAGGCTTTGCACGACGTATGGTAGATGACTTGGAACGGCAAACTTTGGCAAAATGTCCAATTTTTCCACAGGAATAACATTCTGATTCTCTAGCTGGACATCGGTCTCGACTATGGAAAGACAAACCACAAAAGAAGCAAGTCTTATTGCGTGTTGATGATCCCAGGACTTGATCGTTATCTGATTCTTGTTCGGATTCTTTGCTCAGCGAAGGTGCAGCGCTCGCTGTTACGTTTCTTCTGCACAGGTAAGCTTCAGAATGTTCTTGAGCTGTCCATAAAGAACAAGCGATGTCATATGCTTGATCCACGGTTAGTTCAGCATTTTCTAACAGTCGTTGACGAATAGTATGAGATGAAATCCCATTAATAAAAGCGTCACGAACCAACTCATTTCGGTATTCATCTGCCGTGACATTTCGTAAACCGCATTCTTTACTCAACAGATGAAGTGATTGAAAATATTCTCGTAAGGTTTCGCCTTCTCGTTGTTTTCTCGTAGCTAATTGATGTCTAGCAAAAATCACATTAGGTGATTTAATGTAGATACTCTTGAGCTTTGCTATGGCAGCATCATACGTATCGCAGTCTTCAATGTATTCGTAAACATCTGAGCTAACGAACGTGAATAAGACTTGCAAACGCTGATTTTGATCCGGTTCTTGTGCTGCATTTTCCCCATCTCGGTTATGTTCTTCATAACGCTCTAGAAAACCTGTGAAAACTTTCAGCCAATGCTTCAGCTGCTTTGCTGCTTTTGGGGAATCGGGCTGTGCATCGAATCTTGCTGGTTTCAACATTTCTCGCCATGACGCTGCCATTTCTCTTTATGTTTTAAGTTAGATTAATTGTGATGATCATACACTTTATTCAAGCTTAATCTAACTTAAGAACAGTACATAATTATAAAGGAATCTAAATATAAAACATAATACGACTTACTAAGGTTCTTAAACTAACACTCGTAACCTACTTACACCAAACCGAACACTTCAAACTAACACAGAGAAACAGAGCACAATTCACAATAACAAGCTAATTTAGAAATACATCTGGGCCGGAAGCATTAACAAGAAACTTCGCAGTTACATGTACAACACAGTAAATGATGTAAAAACATGGGTTCGAAACTCAATGTATTATATCAGTTCTAATTATGAAAATCAATCATTTAACCGGGTCACAACAATAAAAATTTTTGGGAAAGTTTTTTTCTGTTTGAAATGCCGTCATCATTACATTGCACGTATTTCGGCAAAATTTTGAAATTTTACTGCCAGCGACAGAAGAAGTTTTCTGTAGTAAACGCTATTTCAAAAAAGTTTTCGGTCTTAAGACCATTTTTTTTAAGGTCTTGGTTGGGCCAAGACGGTCTTGGCCTTGATTATTCGCGCTCTTAGTTTCGACCATTTAGTTTGGTCTTAAGACCGAAAGAACTAAAAAGCATCAAGTAAAAATTTAAGTGATCCAGCACAGCTAGAAAAAGTATCCAACAGCGTGTTTATGATTGTGTTGTTCTTATTTTTTTTAATATTCTGTATATATTTTGCCCGTTTTTTTTTTTTTGCTATAGAAAAATAGCGATAATATAGGTGATGGTCTTAACTACAACGCTGGTGAATACACAAGAAGTGTTAGATCCGCATTTAACATCGAGTGCAAAAATTGTGTTTACTTTCAGGATGTGTACTTAATAATTTTTGTTCCAAGTTATTGTGACAACTTATATTATTTTAATCGTGTGAGTTAAAAATAAATTTTTCATTGATGATCACGTCTGTGTCGTCACAATGAAAAAACAGACAAAACTATGAGACGTACAAGCGGTTCTATGACATCACATCATGTGTCTTTACGAACCGTCTGACTGGAAAAATTTTTTTGAAGTGTTGCAAGTTGAAACAAGTTAAAAAATCATTCAAATAATGTTTTAATATATAAAATGAAGGGCAGTGGTGAGCGGCACGAAAACGTCCAGCTAGCGTTTGGGTAGACGCACGCATCAGCACCGTGATTAAAATGACAGTTAACCGCTCTATAGAAATCAAACGCGTACTCAGTTGACTGTGAATATAATGCACTTGTTTACAAAATACCCTACAATGCAAATTACAACAATAATGACTCATCGAAGCCTCATCCTCGCGACGCGTTTCGTCCTTATGGGACTCTTCAGGCAAGTTGCGAGGCCGCGGTGAGAATAAACAGTGCACAAAATAACGAGCTCCTTTAAGAACAACTTCAATTTGGAATTCAAAAACAGCAACTTTTCATCTGTACGTTACATAACGTTTGACGTCGGCCAAAGTGATTGGGGGCGTGTTTATGGAGAAACACACGCTTTCGCATCCTGGCCAAGCTGAAGTTTGATGCGCTTGCCTTGGCAATCATAAAATGAAGGGCAGTGGTCAGCTGCACGAAAGCATCCAGCTAACGTTTGGGTAGACGTTTTTTGAATTCAAAATTGAAGTTGTTCTTAAAGGAGCTTGTTAATGAGTGCACTGTTTATTCTCACCGCGGCCTCGCGACTTGCCTGAAGAGTCCCATAAGGACGAAACGCGTCGCGAGGATGAGGCTTCGATGAGTCATTATTGTTGTAATTTGCATTGTAGGGTATTTTGTAAATTAGTGCATTATATTCACAGTCAACTGAGTACGCGTTTGATTTCTATAGAGTGGTTAACTGTCGTTTTAATATATCGTTCGTCTGTCACCATGCTGTCACTACTAAAGATTTATTAAAGGAAAAGTTCTCGAAATTGCATAGTTTTAATGAATTAAAGCAAACTACATAATTTTACCATCGTGAGTGATGATAACCTGCTGCGACAAGTGTGCTTGTCATGCAAGTTGATCAAAACTGCCTCGTGATTCTGAGTAAACTTGTTGTTTTCAATGCCTAAATTTCATTCAAGTCTTCATTTGCTCTTGAATATCATTTCTCAATTAGCAATGTAATTTAATTTACATACGTCAATTCGAACAGATATGCTGTAGCCTACTAATATAATTATTTAATTATTTTCATTTACGTAAAATGCGCTAAGAAATATTAATATCAAAACCGTCCCATCATTTTGCGATCACATTTTTTGGAATTCATGAAATTGAAATTAACTCATCATTTTAATGAGGTCCAAATTAAACATCTGTGAATTCCTAAAAAAGCCCCAAGGTTTTTCCCTAGAACAATAAAGTCAAAAAATTCTCTTTGCCGCACAGGGGTACGGGACCGTCGTAAAGGCAAGGAGGGGCAACTTTTTCAAAAGGCACTTGTAGTACTAATGCAGTGGCGTAGCGAAAAATTTTACAAGAAGGGTCCAAAATTTCCATATGTTGTTCAAGCCTATTTTTTGCGGCTGCACTAATTTGAAGCTGATTAAAAAACAAGAAAGGCTCTAGGGCAGTGGTTCCCAATTCGTTTTAAAGCCCGCACCCCTTCGGCAAGGAAAAATCATTCTCGCACCCCTTTGCACAGTACTTCACTCACGCGCTGATCTGTACAGACATTGGCGAAGCAAAAAAATTTTAAAAGGGTGGGGGGGAGCCATAATTTCCTCATTTTTTATTAGGCGTATTTTTTTCGGCAGTACAAATTTGAAGCTGATTAAGAAACAACAAAAGCTCTGGGGGAGTCCGGGGGCATGCACTCCCGGAAAATTTTTGAGAATATACACGCTGTAATGGCTATTTCAGTGCTTTTTGAATAATTATCAGGTAAATTTTGTTTCAATTTTTTGACCCTACTTCTGAGTGCTTCACCAAATATGATGCCTTTTGTTCGCACATTTTCGATTATGCTGCTTAAAGCGTAAGGCTTTTTGCCATCAAAAAGGTTTGAAATTATGGAAAAATTGTGTATATCAAAAACATCGTTGAAAATGGCTGGTGGGAGGATGCATACTCCTCATCCTACCCTCCTGTACCCGCCCCCGGCTATAAGCTACAGAAACCATCAAAAAAGTCTGGCATATTGCAGTCACTTGGCACTATTAGGCCTAATTTTGTTTTTTTACTAAAAGGCAGAGTCAAAAGGGGAGAGGGGGGCATGGCCCAATCGCACACAGACACATTTCAGACGTCACAAACACACAGCTAGGAAGAATCAACGATATCTTTCATCAGCGGTAAAATTGGCAAGTTCTTTTCGCACCCCCAGGGGATGAGAGCACCCCCAATTGGGACCCGCTGCTCTAAAGGGGTCCGGGGTCATGCTCTACCGAAAATTTTTGAAACTTTACATGCTGGAAGGGCTTTTTTAATGCTTTTTGAATAAATTTTAGGCAAATTTTGTGCACATTTTTTTTACTTTAATTCTGAGTGTTTTGCTAAATATGATGCATTTTGTTCGCACATTTTCGATTATGCGTGCTTAAAGCGTAAGGCTTATCTTGCTATCGAAGAGGTTCGAAGTTATGGAAAAGTTGTATACATCAAAAACATTGTTGAAAATGGCTGGTGGGAGGATGCATAACTCATCCCTCATCCTACTCTTTGGATCCGCCCCTGGCCAAATAAACTACAAAAACCATCAAAAGAGTCTGGGCCTGGTATATCTTAGTCACTTGGCACCATTAATTTTGTTCTTTTTTATTAAAAGGCAGAGTCAAAAAGGTGGCCATTGTACAATGCCCCCCTAAATACGCTCCTGTAAACCGATTAAGATGTGCATTGTCTCGTGCCTCTTTTCTGACGTACGATTAACGGACGAATTATATCCGACGAGAATCTGGATTCTTTGATTTCACCGTTCTTTACTTTTACACTTACTAATGGTAACACTAACACCTTCACAGCTGCTACTCGCCTGTTGGAAGCAGCGGTTGAGAAGCGATGAAAATGAAACTTAATATCGTTAAAAACTTAATATCGTTAAAATCACAAAACTTTAAGTTTCTATGCTGCAACCTACAGCTGAATTTGTCATATCAGTACTTCGAAAAACTAAACTCCTCACCATCAGGCCTGCTCGCATTATTTTTTTTCGCAACTTAAAGTCCAAGTCAACAAAAAAATGACGCGAGTACAAGTCCTAGGTAAACATTGCGAGTTCTCAAAACTGGAATCGAATTCTACTAAAGCTGGAATAACTGCAAAAAATGGAAGCGAAACTGAATCTCTTGATACCTTTGCCACACTACAGAACAGATGTTTTACTTCGTCACTATCCCAATGCAATGCTAAGGGCAGTACTGCCCCCCTTGCCCCCCTAGCTAAAAAGGCATGGGGGCATCTGCCCCCCCGTTTCGGCATCCCTGTCACCACAGGCGTCTTAAGATCCTATTACACAAGCTGAAATGCAAAGACCTTTGGACATTGCGCAGGTTTATCCTATTATGACATCACATTTCAATGACTTTGTGCGGATGTGGTGTCATAGTAAGTTAAATCTGCACGATATCAAAAAGGTCTCAACGCCTCGGTTTGTGTGACTGTGACCGCACCTTTAAGCTCAATTGGCGGGCCAGTCAAATCAGACACAGTGTCCCCTACCATTCGGCAGCGTGGCCAAGTGGTTCCGAACGTCATTTTTACGACGGTCATGATCGCAAGGGTGATGATTCAACTTCCACCAAGCCTCGTTGTTGCGTCCTTGAATAAGATGCTTTACGACAATTATCTCTGCTTGGTGGAATCTAACAAGCAGCAAATTGAAGAAGTCAGAAGCAAAATTCAAGCGGCAACCCCGGAAACAAGCCAACTCCTAAGCGAGTGTAGATTCGTCAACGCATAGCGCCTCTGTCGCTTTCTCGTGACAGGAGGATAAAAATGAAGAAACCAGTCAATATCGCCACCGTCGTGATGTTTCTTCGGAGCTGCGTTATCCCGCCGCTATAAGCTGTGGAGACTGGAGATGGACCCGCCCTCGTTACACTCTTCGGCGTGATAACTCAAGTGTAATGAAGATTTGAGTTTTGAGTGAAAGATATTTTTGGATCTGGTTTAAGCCAAACCGGTTGCTCAGGCTTTGTCGAAAAGAGGGACAGTGTTTTAGTAGCCCTCCTTCAGACCACCCCTTCTAGTTGGTAAGGTTTGAGCGTAGTATGGCAATATTCCAATTCAAATGGATGAAAATGTTCTTGCGCACAACCAAGCAAAAGACGCAAGATGGAAGTGTTTTGATGTCAGCGATGCTCGCCGAAATATCATGGTAAAGTGTCCATTGACGTCTTTGTTTATCACAAGTGTTGCATCACAAATTTTGGTCGTATGTTCTACTTGAAGCTTCAAAAAGTTTTGCAATTCACGATTACTGTCGAAAATGGAAAAGTCCCCCTTGAAGGTCTCGGTTGGTCATGCCTTGGCATTCTAGTGCAACATACGCCGAAAATAACAAAGTAATAACAAGTAAGTAAGCATGAAAAAACCCTTCGTGCATAATTCTCTATGAATAAACAACGTTAATCTAAAAATGTTGAGCACTAAACAGAGTTCGTCATGATGTTCAAGCAGTTAAACAATATCATCTCTTTATAGACTGGCCCTTGAAACGTTTTCAAATACCATTGCAGATAACATAGAATTCAATTGAATAACAAAATTAATCCTTAAAAGGAAAAACTCACCCATTTTGCATTTACGTGCGTCTTGGACACGCCTAAATTTTATATCGCTGGCACGCGGCGCTTGGGTGTTGCCGCATACAGGCAAAACCAAAAAAACATGGCAAAAGTATGTAGTAGAACTAAGGTGGGATGTAAAACTTTTTGTCGGGCGGCTCTATTACAAAAATTATGGCTTTCAGCCGGTTTTGTATCAACTAATGGTGCAAGTGTAAACGGCATGGCTAGCCGGTTGCTAATCTAAATGAAATTCCGCAAGACGGTCCTGTGAAACCAGTGACGTATAAGTTTAGATGGGATTGAGTCGAACTATTGCCTTGCGGTTAAAGCTGTTCTCAAAAAACTTTTCCCAAGTCATGCCCCATAAAGTTTTACCAGTATTAACTGGGCTTGAACGCAAGTCATGGTAGAAGACACAGCCAAGAACATGTCACCGTATGCTATATTTCATATTCGTAAATAGTATCGGTTCTGTAATATCAAAGATATTGCATGATTTTTGAACTTGTTTTACCGCCAATCTTGCACTCTGCCCTTACTATGCAAAAAAATGACGCACCACATTATGCCAATCATAGAAATCATCGTGCAATGAAGCACACAGTTATGCAATCTGCTGCGATGAGACAAACATTTCCAAACTGTGTACATCATGTTTAAATAAGTTCTTACGTTTTTCGTCCGAACATGCTTCGTGGAAGATTTTGCACTTCAAAAACTCGAGGACTTAGTTAATGCCACTGCGTTGCAACTGAGAGGGCTTGCACATTTCTGTAATGCATCTACGCATTAAACGTGATATCGTATGAGTATTTGCGCGAATCGAAGAGATTGTGTGCAAAATCACATTTATCAAAAATAGAATCGCGTCTCTTCAATCTTCTGTTATGCTTTCAGTTTCAACTATTAAGCGTATGAACTGTTTAGTTCCTAAAAAACACATCTAAACTAAAAAAGCGAATCTTCACTACACTGGCGATATCACGCCGAAGCGTGTTTCGAGTGGCGGGCCCACATACAGTCAAATCTCGTTACTATATGCCACTTTCGCTACTATGCCACTTTTGACCGTCCCCAACAAAATTCAATAGAAAATACAGAGGCTACAAATGTACCATGTCACTGCTCAATCTCGGTACTATGCCACGTGCGGTAGGATGTGTAGCACTGTACTGTGGATGAAATAGCCTTGAGACATGACAATGTAATAGAGCATTTACCTGAGTGTGCACGTCACGCTTTGTTCAACAGTGTTGTACAGTTAACGAGAACGTGTTGTACTGTACAGTACAGCACAGTATTTTCGAATTCTAAATTTTGCCCACGATGCGCGAGATCTGCCGAAAGAACATGCGCCAGCTAACGATTATTCAGAGTATTGGGCAGTGTTAAGCAAACCTGAAAGAATAAACGACATGTGCATGTATTGCATTGTTTCGTTAATGCAGTATTGCACATTAAGTACAGTATAGGACAGCTACTTTGCAAACTCTCGTTACTATGCCACTCTCGATGATGTGCCACTTTAGCTCGGTTTGGACGGGTGGCATATCAACGAGATTTCACTGCACGCGTCTTCGCGCCTTAGCATACAGCTTCGAAGAAACATTGCAGCAGCTGCGAGCCGTTGGCAAGACTGCGTCCGACTTGAAGGGTCCGGGAATAGAACCCCAGACCTCCCTAACCAATAGGGATGTCTCACCACTACGTCAACCGGCCAGTTATGCATGGACTGTAAGGGCCAGTTCAAATTTTAACATTTCTCAACCATCATGGTTTCATTTTCCAAACGAATTACTGAACCCATAAAAATAGGAAGAGAACGACCTCGATGGTGATGAATTGTGCAGAGCGAAACTCATTTCTATTCCACAAAAGTAGAGATCTACTTCTTCCGGCAATCATTTTGTTGGGCAAATTGGGTTAAAAGCAAAACTAAAGCGGATCTTTCGAATAGAAAGAATCAATTACTTTTCTGAACAAGTCATTGACAAACCGATCCATAACAAAATGCCACGCTAATAGTGACAGGATCCACATTATCAAAGAGCTTAATATGTATTCAACAAGTGTCTCATGCTGTCAGGCAAGGCTTTGTCGTTGAACGAGCTTCATTAGCTGTCTCTAGCCCGCCATGTGGCCGATCCCAGTAGCCTCGCCACCTGCTGTTTTCCATGATTGGAGGTTTCTACTGCACTTTCAGATAAAAAACAGGATCATCTGATGATGGGAAGTTTAATCCATTTGTATTAGATGCCTCGGAAATCTAAATGAAGTGAAGCATTAGTGCAACATGATGGACAGATCAAAAATGGAACAAAATCCAGCAGTAAAACGATTTTGAAATTTCCTCAAACTACTGTAACAGGGTCTACTCAACTACCTTCATTTCGGAGTCGGTTTTTCCGCATTAAGACGAAAAAAGGTACAGTGGCTTTGAATTTACCGCGCTGTGTTGCCCAGGAACAAAGACGCGAAGATGGGCTCCGTCACTCGTTGCATGCCTCGGCATAATACACGAATGTAATGAAGATTTTGTTTTTTTGAAGTATGAAAGAAACTTTGTCCGTTTTTGTAAGTGTTGTAGCAGGAGTGGTGGGCCCGATTTTGATTGGAGTTTTGATAATAGTATTTGCAGCTGTTGAAAAGCTCATCTAAATAAAGGCAAGGAAATAGTTACTACCATGTTTAAATGTGCTGAATCATTCGTGTTGAACAAAAAGTGTTATGAACGGCTAAAAATGACCGAAAATTGAAATAATATGCGATTCCTGCTGCCGGAAACTTACAGTAAGCTGTCTACGAAAATCCACTGTGTTGAGCAAGTCATTGACTTCAAGTTATTATGAATTAAAATGCAAATTGTTAGCAGTATTTTCAATAAACTTTGTTGGTTGCGTCGTGCCAATATTAGCTTAAAGGATATTGGTGATAATGGGTAAAGGAAATATGTTGATTTGAAATGAAATCGATCAAAATGGAGTATCAAGCGCAGAGGTCACGTAGTGAGTAGCTATTTTTGTCTTGTATTTTTAGAAACATTATTCCAACTTTTAAAACATTTTAAACGTGGCAGACTCTCGAAAAAATTGCGTCTGATTGACGTCTGTTATACTATATTTGCTATTTGACTAATTGGTATTTCATTTTTTTTTTTTTTGCAGTGTAATCATGAAAACGGCTAACGCCGCATAAGATCCGAAAAACACGTTGCTTAAGAGCACCAAATTGAACAAAAACATCGACCTTATTGGGCTTGAGATGAAGCTGAATTATACGCATTAACTTTCAAGATACGACATTTTGATGCTTTCTCAGACACAACGTTTTATTTTCGGCTAGAGCGTACCATTAACGTCAAAAAACAACTATATAAAACTATGATGTAATTAACTGATATTCACAGCTTCCCTGTTTGACGCTCAGGATTAAAGAGACGGACGGGTGTGGAGAACAAGCCGGCAAATTTACTTGTTGAACCGCTGGGAAACATTCCCCGTCTTGGTGTGGTATAAAGGTGGCCAGCAACACCTAATCAAGTTCGTTATTGAGCTTTCATCGCTTTCTGGTGATAAAAGAATACATAAGCGACTAAGTACGGTACAAATAACTAGGCTTCCGTTTTGCAGTTGTTCGAGAGGCAGTCATCCACTCTCGAGTTTTCGCTTAAGCCGTAAGCAATTATTTTATTAGCAAAAAAAAAATCAAATCTTCATCATACTCAAATCACGCGTGTAACGAGTTGCGAGCTCCTACTTGTCCGCTTAGCACCTGGGCAATACAGCTCCGAAAAAACAGCACCGTGTCAGCTTTGACCGGCCCGGGAATCGGGCCCAAGACCCCCTGCACCTTTAGCATTGTCCTGAACCACCACTCCATCCCTACGATATATCTTTGGGTAAAATCAAATACTTTCCATTAGAAATACCATACTGTAAATGATGAATCATCACAGTGTGCATATATGACATTGACAACTACTTTGTTACATCATTGAAAGAAAATGGATAATTTAACCTAATTTTTGCTGTATTAATAAAAAGTTTGCAAAAGCCACGTTTGTGGTAAGTATAATGTAAATTTTGACTTGCTTTAACCCATTTTGATTGAAAATATCATTTCATAATGTGCAAAATCGGCCGGTTGGCATACAGTGGTGAAACATATTACGACCGGTGGTAGTGGTATCTGCGCGGGAAGTTTTGGGTTCGATTCTTGGGCCAGTCAAATCGGACACATGCAGTGTCGCCAACCGCTCACCACCTATGCTATGTTTCTTCGCAGCTGTGTTGCCCAGGCGCTTATCCGCGGAGATGGGTCCCGCCACTCCTTACACGCTTCGACGTAATAACTCCGCATGTAAATAATGAAAATTTTTTACTGCTAACTTAGCGTTGCGTAGATTCGAAGGCAAGTACTATTCTGGCCATGCTGGGAAGGTGTTTTAATCAATGTGAAAATAAGATCGAATCGAAGTGAATAACCGCAGACATAGACAATAGATTTAAAGGTACATAAAACAATAGAAAGGAGACATTTAACGCGAGCGTTCTTTTGTTGTCGCAATTGTTAAAACGTTCTTAACCTTACTGTTCGCCAGACAACAATACATGCTGCGAGAAAAGCACAGGAATTCTAAATTGGACATGACATGAAAGATTGCCTTTCTAAACAGAAAAAATGTGTATAAAGCTAAGTTAACATGAGAATTTTTGCAGAAACTTTTTAAAATGTAAAAAGAAAAATTAGGTATTTTGAAGCAGAAACAATAAATTGATCAACAAAAATCGAAATTATGTAATTTCAATTAGTCAAAAACCCTCCGTGTTAAAGGAATTTTACATGTTTACAAAACAAATAAGAAAGAAAAGGTCACTTCGGGTTAAAATTTAACTTTTATATATCAGCAGCATTGATTCACTTTGAATTGCTCAGAAGAAGAGTCTAGTTCAGAAGTAATGAAGATCTAATTCAAAAAGAAGGTGGCAAGTGGCGACAGCTAGGTAGTCTGATGATGAAAACAAATAAATTTGGTCGGTGCGTTAATGGTTGAAGTCGCAAGCGGGTGGCGAAATGGTTAAAGGCAACGCTATCGGCGCAGGAGGTCTGGGGTTCAATTTTTGGGGCAGCCAAATTGAACACAGTGTCACCAACGGCTCGCCACCACTGTGACGTTTCTTCACCGTTGTGTTGTCCAAGTGCTAAACCACAGAAATTGACCCTGCCACTCGTTACACGCTTTGGTGTGATGTCGCGAGATTAATGAAGATTTAATTTGATTTGAAGTCAGCAGTCGTTTTGATCGAGACCTATTCAGCATTGAGGCTACCCTAAAGGGCCAAGTAAAAGTCTGAAACCGCTGTGGCTGCATAGATTTGAGTTTCTTCTGCATAAATACAAAAAACACTCATCTTTAGTGTTGTGCATACAACCAGCTTTTTTGGCATTTGTTTTTTGCGCTAATTTTTGCATTGCTGTGCATACAAGCAGGTCAGCAAGGCGACTAAAAATGCCTGTGGCGTGGTGCAGGGCTGTAGACCATCGTGGTTCGGAGAGGGGTTTTTACGACGATCATGACCGCGAGCTGGATGGTTCAACTTAATCCTCGTTGTTGCGACGTTGGATAAAATGCTGCACCATAATTATCTCTGCTTGGTAGAACCTAAGCAGAGGGAAATCAAAATAGTCAAAAGCAAAACTCAACAGACAAACCCGTAAACAAAGGCAACTCCAAAGTGAGTTTGGATTCGTCGTGGGTAGGCCTATGGCGTCTCCGTCGCTTTCTCGTGACAAAAGGATAAAAGTGAAGAAATCACCACCATCATGGCAAAGTTATATCGTGGCAAAAATCATGCTTCGCTTGTGCTAACCAGTATAGAAACTAATCTTGTTTCAAAAAGCTAAGCAGGTTGAGATTTTTGCTTTTGGGGCCACATAAATTGCATGGCGGGTCCGATTTAACCCGCGAGTCACCAGTTTGATGCACGTGATTTAAGTTTAGGTGTTTTTTATTCAGAATCTTGTCAATTTGTAAATAAAAATGGCGTCAAGAAGTGCAGGCACATTGATAACCGTCCACAACGCGAATTATGTACCGCCAGGGCTTATGCCGGGGTAAGTGTAATATTTCTCATTATTTTAACCAACGTAAGGTTGACTGAAATTGGTCTGTCGGGGTAGGGGTTGAAGTCATCGCTATCGGCGCAAGGGTTCTGGGGTTCGATTCCCAGACAAGTCAAATCGGACACAGTGTTGCCAAAAGCTTGCCACCGCTGCAACGTATTTTCGGAGCTGTGTCGCTCAAGCTCTAAGTCGCGGAGATGGATCTCGCCACCCCTTGCACGCTTCAGCGTTATGCCGCGGATATACAGTAATGAAGATGTGATTTGGTTTGAAGACTGATTTTTGTCAATTTAATTACCACTGAATCGAGCCTCGGAATGCAATGAGTATGGGACAAAAATGGTTTATGTTTAAGAAGGAAAAATAAATCCACAACAATTCTCAAAACTCGACGTTTCGACAACATAAATTCAGCGGTCATCATCAGCAGTGTAAGCAAGGCAGTACAAAACTGAAAGGTCTTTCAAAGTCTTGAAAAAAGTTTGCTTAAGTTTCAAACTTTGTATTTTGTTCACAGCTACCGCGGTTATGTTCCAAATATAAAATACAAATATGGAGATACGTATGGCAACACTACGCTCAAGTACTTTCAAGATTTTCGTTCGGCAACGCTGGCAACAAGTAAAACCAACTACAGCGATGGAGGCTATGTAAGTAGAATATTTGTTGGCGTCGTGATTAAAGACATGACTATCAGCAAGGGAGATCTGGGATTTGATTCCTAGGCCGGTCAAGTTGGATACAGTGTCGCCAACGCCTCTCCAACGCTGAGACGTTTCTTTGAAGCAGTATTGCGAAGCTCTATGCCGCGGAGATGGGCCTCACCACTCGTTTTACACTTCGGCGTAACCCCGCGAGTATAATAAAGATTTGATTTTGATTTGAATTTCCAAGCATTACGCATAAAATTGTCGTTGAATATGAAAATTAAAGAGTGTTTTGGAAATCCAAGATGCACGACTTTGGTGCTTTTCAATCAGCTCGTTAAAAACATTTTCAGAATTTAATTTTTGCAATTAGTAAAAAACGTAATTTTTTGCCGTTAGAAATTTTCTGAATTAACATCCGAACATATCCGCGTTAATATTTGTGAGTCGGTTTTGTAAAAATGCCGGAATGACTACATTCTCCGCAAAACTTTCTTTTTTTTTTCAGTTTCCAACCATTTATACGCACGATCCTTCTCTGGTGATGACGAGCCGGTCACGTGAGCGAGAAAAATACCGAACCACTCCCACGTGGAGTCGTTTCAATTTGGATTATGATCGAACAAAAGAAATACAATATTTTGACGAGGTAGGAACCATTCGTTGGCGTAGCGGTACCGACTAACAGCAATGCCCTCAGTACCGCACCAGTCAAACCGGTCAAACCGAACATTCTCCGACCGGTCAAACCAAACACTGATGTTCACAATTTTAAAGGTTTCTTCGGAGCTGTGTTGTTCAGATGCTAAACCGCGAAGATGGGCCCCGCCACTCGTTACACACTTTGCCGTAATACCGCCAATATAATGAAAGCTTGATTTTCATTTAACGAGAAAAAACAGATGGGTGAAGTTATTGCAGTCGAAGGGTTGGAACAAAACGATGTAGGCTTTGATTGAAATCACCCTGTCCACATCCCCCCATGTACAATTTTCAGGGACTTTAGACTCGCGGTTACTCCTTCCATGTTCTGCATTGTGATTAATTTTTTGAACCATGACATCAAAAAACTCATAATGATTCAGAAACTAGAACCAAGAACAGCTGGCCCAAAGCCATTGAAAATTGGACATGTGGACTGGTTAAATGAGTTTCCCTGTAGTGAAATTGCAGTTGCGCTGCATTTACTCATCATTCATCAGCTGATTAATCAGATTATTTTGAACCGAAGTCAACCTTGAAATTTAAACTTGCAGAGTACTGTGCGCATTATTTTCGATGACAATTTTCGTTTCTGTTTTAAATCAATTAACATCGACTATTTTTGGTTGGACAGGCCGGCTGGTATATGACGACATCGCTATAGGTGCGAGAGGTTGTTGGTTCGATTCCCGGGCCGGTCAAATTGGATACAGTGTCGCCAACGACTCGCCACCGCTGCGATGTTTCTTCGGAGCTGTGTTGCCCAGGTGCTAAGCCATGGAAATGCGTCCCGTTACTCGTTACACGCTTCGGCGTAATACCCCGAGAATAATGAAGATTTGTTTTTCTATTTTAGTTGGCTCAAAAGCATCGAAGAGCATATCGGGACAAAACCGAAACCGTTCCCCGGCAAAGTTTCTTTGTCATCCCGGTCAAAAACCACGAAAAACACGACGAATTTTATCTTACGTAAGTTGGATTATTGCAGTTGGTTTGCAAGTGTCAAGAGTGAAATGAAGTGCTGTGTGTTTCCCTAACAAAGTTTGACCCGGTTGCTGAGCTGAATTCTCGAAATTAAGTCAAGATGCGAACTCACAAGCATTTATAATCGAGTTAAGTTAGAGTTCGAGTTCGTTACAACTTTACAAGCCGGGTTTGAGTTCGAGTTCTTGATTTTTATTTACGAGTTTAAGTTCGAAATCAATAGTTCGTATCTGGTCCAGGTTGAGTTCAAGCAACTTATTTTCAGTTTAGGGTTAGTTTGAAACTCATTTCACTCTTATCGAGTTTGAGTTTAAGGATTTTCGCTTTTCCAGTTCAAGTTTGACAAAAAAAACGAGTTCTGCGAATTCAAGTTTGAGTCCGCAGCTCTGAGTCAATCAGCTAATGGATAGAATAGAGGCTTCAAACACAACAGTATACTTTAGCGTTACGCAAGAATTACAGTTAAAAATTAAGAAATTTAGAAACACGAAAGTCTGTTTCGTTGTCAACGACTCTTCAGAAGTTGCGTTTTCTTGATATAATAAAGTTAAAAGTGGTTTGACCGCTTCGCCAAACACAGAACTTAATGTTACAACGCGCCAGAGCATGTACAGAAAAACCGATCACCAATTGCAAATTACCCCCCCCCCAGCAGGCTGTTTCGCCGTGAAGCTCTTCAGGGGGGACGTTAAAAACTATAAAATAAAATCTTATTCAATCCCCCTGAAGAGCGTCACCGCGAAACAGCCTGCTGGGGGTTTTTTAATTTGTAATTGGTGATCGAATTTTCTGTGTTTTCTAAAATAAAGTTCATGTTTTAGCTATAATTTATGGACGACACACATTTGAATCATAGACAAACCAAGTTGAGCCAAAAAAGGATTTGGTTGTATTTAGAAGGATACAAGTAGTATGAGTTACTGAAGAAAATATTGAAATTCCTAAGGAATGACAAAATTTGTTTTCAAAATCAGGCAGTTGTCTTCATCAACAATTCATTTTTACCGCTTAGTTTTGGTTCAACTTGAACAAAGTTTTTCAAAAATCTTCTTTTCTGCTTTAACTGCAGAAACAGAAATTATCACCTTAAATAGCTTTAAAATGACATCGAGCTGAATTAATCTACCACAGTTTTACAGTGTAAACTAGTGATGAGTTAACGTTTATTCAAAAACGTTAGGCCAAAAGAAAAGTATGTTTCTATTGTAAAGATTTCGAGCCAAATGTCCAATAAAGTTTCAACTTATCAAGTATTTACGTGTAAAGAGAGACATGGTAGGCCTTTAACGATTTATCAAATAAACAATGCATAAACCAATTCTACAATATTAGTTTCGCAGTTTGACCGCTCATTAGGCTTGAACTCACAACTTTGTGATTAAAATTCAAGCTCTTAATTTAGAAAGAGAGCTTAACTTTCAATCACGAGGTCGTGTGTTTGAGCCTGAGTCTTTCTGAAGAGCGGCTAAACTGCAAAACTAATCGTAGAATTGTGTTTAGAGCGTTTATTTTGCTTGTCTTTTAGGGCTTGCTATATCTCTTTATACGTTCATATCGAAAAACTGAAGGCCAATAGAAAGCTGCTGCATTTTTGTTGCTGAGAGGTCTAGCCAAATAAGCAGTTCAAATTATTTAGTGTATTAGGTAATCCCGACTGTGGAAATACGGTGAAGCTCTACGATTGCCATTGGATAGCCAATAGAAAGTCGTATTTTTGTTGCTAGAGATCTAGCCAAATAAGCAATTCGAGTTATTGTTAAGTGCATTAAGTAATTCTGACGGCAGAAGTACGGTGAAGCTCCAGGATTGCCATTGGGTAGCGCAGAACGTCATAAGATTGAAAAAAAAAACTTTAATTCTATTATGAACATAAATGCATCGATATGAAATCCGTGATCTTATTTTTAGTTGTTAGAAGCAAAACGCTTGTAATCTAAAAGGGAGTTTTTGACTGTCTAATATCATGCATTTGTGACGTCATATGCACGAGATTATGGTGATAACATTGAAAAGGTTGCCTAGGTATCTACTCCAAATTGACTTGAAGGTAGGATCATATATGATTATGGTGATATAACAAATATCCAAAATTCTTGAGGTCATGTAGAGGACAAGCGCGGAATAAAACAAATTTAATTGAAATTTCATGATTTTAAATTCAAGGATACACAAATGCAAAATTTTCTAACAAACGTTTTCTCTTTAGCTTTTAAATTTTTTGTAATTCTTCTCAATTAATTAAAGGGGTAACCAATGGAACCAACAAGATCTTAATGGGGTACGTACGCCACCACGCGGAAGTGAAAGTAAACGTTGTTAAAACCACGAAGAAAACGCCTGATTAGTTTTACAAAACATTTATCGCCACTATTGTTGCATCCAATGTTTGTTGTTTTTGTTCAAGTGTAAACAAGAGCATGATTATATTTGTGTGCTTGCTGTGTTTTTTTTCAGCCTCTTTTGTATTTCCCAAATTTTTTCCAAAACTTGCAATGTCGCCAACGCTAAAATCTTAACCGCTGCAGGCAGGGCCGGATTTACCAATAGGCTAGGCAGGCTGAAACCTAGGCCCTCGGAGAAAAAAGGGGCCTCGTCACGAACAACGAAGGCATTATTTTTATTAAGACCTTTTTTTGGAAATCGACCATCAAAACCTTTTTAGGTCTAAACGTAGAAACAAAAGGGTATTTAGGGGGGCATTGTGTCATGCCCCCCCTTTTTTGACTCGGCCTTTTAGTGAAAAAGAACAAAATCAATGGTGCCAAATGACTAAAATATGTTAGACTCTTTTGATAGTTTCTGTAGCTTATGGCCAGGGGGGTAGGATGAGGGGTGTGCATCCTCCCACCAGCCATTTCGAAAATGTTTTTGATGTAGGCTATACAATTTTTCTATAGTTTCGAACCTCTTCCATAGCAATAAGCCTTATGCCTTCAGCAAGTAGGCTACATCGAAAACTTGTGTACAAAATGCATTATACTTGGCGAAGCACTCAGAATTAGGGTCAAAAAATTTAAACCAATTCAGCATGTAAATTTTCCGGGGGAGAACGCCCCCGGACCCCCTAAAGCCTTTTCTGTGTCTCAATCAGCTTCAAATTAGTTCTGCGAAAAAAAGAAATACGCTTGAAAAAAGTGTAAAAATTATTGCCCCCCCTCCTTTCAAAATTTCTCGCTTCGCCACTGCGTAGAGATGAGTCTGATCGTTGCTCACTAGGGCCTCATTGATCAAATAGCCTAGGGCCTCTCATTGTCTAAATCCGGCCCTGGCTGCAGGGCAAATCTAGGGGAAGTAAAAAACCCAAGCTCTTCCGTAAACTTATTTTTGTGTATACTATTAGTAGATTGGTACTTACGTACTTCTCGACTTTTCTTCCCCCACTCCCTAAAACCAACTTGGATTCGCCCCAGCAGCTGTTTAATCTTGTCTGAAGAACTCAAGTCATCGCTTTTTGATGCATAGTTTGTTGTAAAAAGAACAAGCTGACTTTGTAGTCTTTGCTTGCTTCATTTACAGCTTTTGCTTTAATGTTGCATTTTATAATCTGTCTAGAAAACAATGTCAAGCTTCGCAGCGAAGTTCCTGCAATCTGGCTCTATAATCTATTAAACTCGTTCTTTTTACTTAAACACATTTTTCAAAAAAGTTTGTCCCCGATGAATCCTCTATTTCATGTTGTCTCGAGTCGGTAAAAGAGTTTTTTTTAGGTTTGTAAACAATGTGACGTTGAAAGTTGTAGAATGATTTGATCAGATCTGATTCAAAATGACGGAGTAGGCTACTATTGTCTGGTCAGCTCGATTTCAATTTGTCGGGAAAATTTTTAAGATCACTGTAATATAGGGTTGGCGTATAATTAGGACATCACTATCGGCACGGGGGGTCTAGGGTTCAAATGTCTGGGCCAGTCAAATCGGACACAGTGTGGCCAGCGGCTCATTACTGCTGCGATATTTCTTCGGAGCTGTGTTGACCAGGCGCTAAGCCGCGGAGATGGAACCGCCACTAGTTACACGCTTCGGCGTAATATCGCGAGGTGGATTAATTTTTTGGAAAATACCATTGAAACAGTCGAATTTTCTATTTATTTCGATCATTAAACCATTGTCAAACTTGCTTAAACAATATTTGAGATAAAAGTGTGCCATTCGAATGAGATAATAATTGATTAAACAGACGCGAATCGAAACGCTTCAAAAGCTAAATTTATATCAAGTCACCAATATTGCCCAACATAAATCTTTGAGATGAAGACAAATTTGTCGTATTTTTGTTGCTCTGTGGTAAAAGAAAGTTCTTAACTTGGGAGTTTTTCTCATTTCGCAAAAACCCACTAAAATTGTTTTCGTAACTCCGGTTTTTGTTTTTCGTGTTTCTTTACGTGAATTTGCAGTAGTTTTGTTTTCATTCTTTGATGTGTTTCAGTTTTGCCGCTGTGATTGTGAATTCGTAGCGTAGCACAAACCGTAAACTCAAAAGCTATGAGTGATACTTTGACAAATAGCGTTGGGCCTACAGGGGTCAGGGGGAAAAACTTGGCCCTATTGGTCATGCACAATATGTCCCTTTACTACATGCAGTGTTCACTTTGATTCAGTCAGCACACTTCTGCGTTTACGGTAAACTACTTTTCTACATATTGGCATACAATAGGCCTAAATGTGGGACAAAAATAGCTTAAGGTGGAAAGATGCAGCCACAGCTTTACGACTGAACGTTTCAACAAAAATTTCGGTTTTGTACTTCTTTGCTTACACCGCTGATGATGATGGCTCAATCTACCTGGTCGAAACATCCAGTTTTCGAAATAATGGTTTTTATTTTTAAACTAGGCTCTTAATTTCTTATTTTTCTCATTTCGCAAAATCTGATAAACCTTGAGGAGGAAAAGTGAATCCACGATAATTCTTCAAACTGGACATTTGGACGATACTTTCAGTTTGGCTTTATTTTTCCTCTTTACACTATTTTCAAACTATGCAAGCGCAAAGGTATGAACTCAGATTTTTTTCGGAGGAAGTCTTACAGTTTTGTGGGTTAAGAAACACAAGACTAATCTAGTCACATCAGGGCAAGCGCCAAGGGGGGTGGGCCAGCCCCCCCCAATTAACAAGCATACTCTTTTGAAGACAGCAGCTTTTGTGCTTAATTTCCAACTATCGCCCCCCTCCTGATAAACGCTTAGCCCCCCTAAGTCGACTGCTCTGCCGCTGGCTCTGAACCTGAAGTTAAGGTTCGTACTACTGTACTGTTGTAAAATATGTTACCAGGATCAGTTTTTGTTTTCACCTATTGTAGAGCTCAGATGGCCGAGTGGTATGGAGCGTCTGTCTCTTGAGCTGTAGACTCGGGTTTGATTCCGAGTCGGGTCGAACCAATGACTTTAATATTGGTATTCACAGCTTCCCTGCTTGACGCTCAGCAATAAGGGGACAGTGTGGAGAACAAGCCGACAAGTTTACTTGTTGTGCCGTTGGGAAAGGCACTTAGCGGAATTCCCCCATCTTGGTGTGGTAGACAGATGGCTGGTAACTCCTAAGCGAGCTCGTATAGCGCATTGATCGCTTTCTTGTGATAGGAAGAGAAATATGCAACTAACTAACTAGAGCTTGAAAGTACAGCATCTCCCCGAATTGGTTACCGGTACTCGCAGGTAGAGCTGCATGATTGAATAACTTGAAAGATTGATCGGCCGATTGGCGTAGTAATTAAGCAGGTTTGGGTTTGATTTCCGCCCCGCCAAATCAGACAGAGTAGCTTTTTTCTTCGGAGTCATGTTGTCCAGGCGCTAAACCGTAGCGATGAGCCGCGGCACTCATTACACGCTTCTGCTCAATACTGCCAGTAGGCCTACTACATGGACGATTTGATTTGAAAAGTTGACAAAGTTTGGTTCCAGTCATATACGTCAGTTTAAAGTTAAGGCTATTGCAAAAAAGTTACGCTTTTTGTGGTGTTCAGGCTACCACACCTATCATACACATATCAACAATCTTCATTATACTCGCCGGCAACCGTTCCACGTCGAAGCGTATGAGTGGCATAGCGCTGAGGAAACACAATTTCGAAGAAACGACGCAGCGGTGGCAAAAATGCCCGCTTTGACCGGGCCGGGAATCGAAACCAGGTCTATCGCGCCAATGTTTCTAACCACTACGCTTACTGGTCTCGCCATTAAATGAAATATTTTCGATTTTTTCAGGCAAAATGCTGCGTCTCGATATTCACGTTCAACAGATCTTGACGTCAATGACGTATCTGACGCAAACACACGCAAGCTGGCCATGCGACGGCGTTTTCATCCGCTCTCGACCATTCGAGAGCGCGCAATCAGAGATGTGCATTTCGAGAAGCGATAATGCGCTCGAATAAGACCTTCTGTGCTGATTGATCCGTACAGATTTTTGTTCTTGCCTTGAGATTATTTAAAGCCACAGAGATTTACGACTGCCTGCACTTCTAATTTATCAAGATTCGTACGATGATGCATTTTATTTAAAATAAAAATCTACTGCAATTGTGCATAAAAGTATAAAATATGATAAATAGCACCAGAAGTAATAATTGAGATCGTATGAATCAGTCTGACCAGATGCCCAGCTTAAGCGGTTCCAAAGGTCCACTGGCATTCTGCATCATAATTAAATTTTTGATGTCACAATTACGGTGATTATGACATAAAAATTCAATTATAATGCGGAAGCCCTAATTTGAAAGCACTTAAACTGGGCGCTTAGACAGGGTGAATGCAGATTTGAACGAATAAGCCTACAACAGAAAACAATCGACAAATAACATTTTTGAAAATCTCCAACCAAAAGCCTAAAACTTGTACCGTAAGTTGAGAGACAAATGAGACAAGCCTAAAATAAATTCGTTGGTTATTATTTATTGGCTAAAATCAAAAAATATTTAATAAATTTTGGAGCGTAATTTAAATCTATTTTGATTGTTTTCGCAGTAACTGCCGATATAGCCGATGTTATGTTTAAATTACTGAACTGAAAACTAGACAGTTTGGGAGAGGCTGCGAAGCGAGCTTGTGCTCTACCGAGTCGACAACCACCCGGTAGATATGCTAGATCTAGATGTGATATGCTCCAACCACGAATCGAACCCGTCACGTAGGAAGTGTAATTGTGGAACCTGTGGGTGGTACAATAGGCGAAAATTTTCAGATTACTGCACGAAATCTCCAGAGATGCGAAAGCACAGATGTGATAGGAAATTTTGTGGCTCAAAAGAGCAACGTTTAACTCAAAGACGGAACCACTTAGAACCTGATGTCAGCTAGATCAAACGATCTTTGATCAAACGCTCGACAATTCGTTCTGTCAAACCTTGCAGGGCGAAGGTGGGAGTTCTGCTGGTATAGGTCGCGAAAATTTGATACTCTGATTTAATGAGGGCGAAACATTTGTGGTGCTTCAGACACCGATAGTGAGCTAAACCAATGTGTGGGGATGAGTTTTCTTCTTTGTCAATATCTCCATAACCAGAAAATGACGTGCCAACTGTGAACCTGAATATAACGGTTTGACCAATCAAATCTGAAAGCAATGAAGATTGACACTTGCACAAAGATTTAGGCTATTTCTTTCAGCCTGTACTTGGGAATTAGATTCAAATATACTTTTTGTAAATAGTAAGAAATGTCAAATTCACTTGCATAAGCTAACAAAACCTGCAATTTGAACAAGACTTCCTAACGATAGCGTATACATGAAACGGACCGTTGGAGTTTGTCAATAAACGCAACCAAATTAATTGAATTACACTTTTTGTAAATGTTTTTAACAACCTTTTTTCACTATCATCAATTTTTGAGAGGCTGCGAGAGACCATAGAAACAGTACAAATGCAATGGCAAGCTCTGATTGGCTACCGTGGAAATTTTACAGCTGCGATGGCCGAGCGGTAACAGCGTCTGCATCTGGAGCTGTAGACTCGGGTTTGATTCCGAGTCAAGTCAAAGCAATGACTTTAAAGTTGATATTCACAGCTTCCCTAATTGACTCTAACACTAAAGGGACTGTGTGGAGAACAAGTGGGCAAGTTTAGTTGCTGTACCGCTGGGAAAGGCACTCAGGGGGATTCCACATCTTGGAGTGGTAAACATATGGCCGGCAAATCCTAAGCAAGCTCACTATAACGCTTTGATCGCATTCTCATAGTAAGAGGATATACATGTTATGTAAATACAAAAAATACAAAACTAGAAATAGCCTACTTTATAAAAGAATAAAAGGAAAAAACTTACTTATAAAAATCAGTCAATCTCTCATAAATCCATCCAAAATCAAACAGATTAATTTGTTTGTGTTGTTTTCTTTTGCTTACTGAGTCTCTGGCTGGAGGCGGAGCAATATGAGAGACACAACCTCTCGTTTTTGTATCGACCAATAAAAAGCCGAGCATGTCACTGGGAAGCAAAGCTTTGGTTGATTCAGGAATGTCGTGTGAATCGCAGCATTTCTGCAGAGTATTAATAGCGGGACTCCAAAACCTGAAAAAATATATACTCTACTTTTCATAACCGAAAAAACTTTGCAGTGTGCGATAGAGAGCACTGAAACATTGACTCAACTCGAAATATTTTATTAACAAAAGCAAATTTAAGAGTTCGCAGGTCTGGGTTCGATTCTCAGCTCCTCAAATCGGACACAGCGTCGCTAACGCCTTGCCATCGCAGCGACGTTTCTTCGGAGTTGTATCGCCAAGGCGCTAAACCGCATACTTGGACCCCGGCAGCATATATTGAAATGGTTCCATAGATTAGTTTTCGTTTATTCTATTCCACCACTCTACCCCATCTTGAATTAAACAAAAAACCAAGTGCGTTGAGAATAAAATTAAAATCTACAGCAGCATCGAACACAAGCCCTATGAGTAGCATACCAGCCACTACACCACGTCGCTGTCGCCAGTCTTGAGTACAATTTTTCTACTTACAGTCATCTCCATCGAGCTCTATCTTTTTCCGCAGAAACATTCCGAAATATGCACCCCCGCACTCGTTACACGCTTCGGCGTAATACCGCGGGTATAACCAAGATGTGGCCTTTTTCCTGATAGAGAACTATAAAAATATTCAGCTGCAACCCACCTCTCGACAAGCTTTTCTTGTACATCAGTGAGGGAAGGTTCAGGACCACACAATACACAAGCTCTCATACCGCCATTAGCGCCAACTATGAGAGTAAAAATTAGAAGACGGTGAGCGACGTTTGGACTGACTCGAGGCAAATAGATCGGTATGTCACACGAAGTCATTGAAGAAGGCAATACACAAATGAGCTGAAAAAATCACTAACTTTTTATCGTAATAACGGAGCATTACGGCACGCAAACAATGGTAAACCGACACTTTTTGCAAAAGCCATTTTATGGCTATAAACGAAAGTTGCTTGAAGGTCAAAGCACTCTCAAGTGAAGTCACATTACCCAAAAACAATTTGTGCGGTGTTTTTCGTACTTATTCGCCTATTTGAAAATGGCTTAAAGTAGAAGATTCATTTTTCCCAAAGCTTTTCATCTGACTCTCTTCAAGAAAAATCGTCAGAATGAAGAATAAGTGAACCGAACTGATTTATACAGGGAAAGAAAGAGTTCTGATTGGTTAGAAATCATTCTGACGATTTCCCCTGAAGAGTGTCAGATGAAAAGCTTTGGAAAAAATGAATCTTCTACTTCAAGCCATTTTCAAATTCTGTACCACCAAACGTCCATTCGCCTATTTTTCTTCCTATCACGTAAAAGCGATCAAAGCGCTATAACGATCTCGCTTAGAAGCTGCCGGCCATCTATCTACCAACCTGATGGAGGAATCCCGCCAAGTGCCTTTCCCAACGACACAACAAACTTGTCGGCTTATTCTTCACGCAGTCCTATAACGCTGAGCGCCAAGCAGGAAAATTGTGACTACCAATGTTTAAAGTCATAGGTTTAACTCGACTTGGAATCGAATCCGCGCCTACAGCGCGAGAGGCGGACGCTCTTACCACTCAGCAGTAGCCAGTTATTAAATCTGCACTCTTGCATTTGTAAAACAATTACAATTTTACCTTTGTCATGCATCTACTGAACCTCAAATATAGATCGCGAAAGCGCATTAAAGCACGCAGCATTACTTCACGGCACTGGGTTCGATTCCTGGCCCAAGCAAATTGGATATAATGTCGTCATCGGCTCACCACCGCTGCGACGTTTCTTTGGAGCTGTTTTGCTCAGGAGCTAAGCCGCGGAGATGGTCCCGCCACTCGTTACACACTTCGGCGTAAGATGGGAGTAGAATGAAGATATGATTTTTTTTTAACTCACTCTTCCAAGCAAAGCTAACTCGTCGCCATCCAGCAACCACCACTTATCAGTGGCGCAGAAAAGTTTTCCGTTACAAACCAAACAACCGTATTCGCTGTGAGATGCTTCCAAAAATGCTTGAAGATGTTCCTGGAAAATATAACCAATCACAACCATTCCCTTTACCGAATCAAGTTCCTTCATTCTGGTAATTTTTTCTGTTTGGATAAGTGACTTGCAATGCATTATTAAGTATAAAGCTACATAATACAAGAAGATTTTCTAGTAGCAACTAGCAAGGAATCACTTAGCTATGAAAACTGATTAAACATTGCCAAAAGACCTTATGCTTAGCAAGGACAAGTGATTTCAAAAGGAAGTTGCTGTTGCAAATCACTTTCAGAAAACATTTCAGCGAAAACTGATGTTGCAAAATTACCTCTAAAATTTTCGCTTCTGGATTGAGAATGATATCGACGCAGTGTGTCAAATCGCCAAACAATGACAGAGATTTGTTTCGTTCGTGGGATGATTCTGTAAATTTGTTATAGAAAATCAAACACCACAGTTAGCATAGCAATGTAAGACAACGCTAACTGCGCGGTACGCCTTGGGTTTGATTCTCGGGCCAGTCAAATCAGATACAGTATCGCCAACGGATTGCAAACGTTTCTTCACAACTGTGTTGCCCAAGCGCTAAGCCTCGGAGATGGACCCCGTTACTCGTTACACATTTCGCTATTATTATGGCGAGTTTAATGGAGATTTAATTGTTTGGCTGGAAAATCAAAGGAGATAACAAAAACTAATTGTTCCAAACTCAGTAAAACAGTAAAATTGTTCCAACTTCATAAAATACGCCTCTAACATGCTTTTACTCAGTAGGGCCCATCAAGAAAATAAAAAACACAACACAAAAATTGAAAATCCAAACACTAAAATAGAATTTAATCCAATTTTTAAGATATATACGGTACTGCATAGTTAAGATTTTTGATTTGAAACTTCTTGTTTGGTCCGTTCTCATGAACTTACTTGGCGAAACAACTTTGGGGGATACATTTTTGAATAAATTGATTGTACTAAGATTTTTGCACTGCTTCATCCAATAATTCTACCTCTTTGTTTGGTACAAAAACAACAGGCACATACATCATACATACTAAGAACTTCATAATCGCAAAGTGGCCGAAGAGACGTTTAAAAAGTTTTGGCTCCAAATTACTGGAAACCTGCGAGTGGTTGAGTATCTTGTTAGAAGGCCCACCAATAATGAGGGGTTAAAAATTATATATATACTGCATAAAGCAAAATTAATCATGACAAAAAGTATATGGTCAACGACATGTCCTATAGTCATACAGGCGTGGATGACATATCCTTAGTAACAGATTTATTTTGTGGCTGGAGTTAATCTCATTCGATGCAACAAGTGGTTGCTGACTCGTGGAGCGCAAGCTCATTTTGCTATCTTGTTCATGACCAAAATTGTGTTTTTATGTTTATAATTTTCATTATCTAAAGTCGTTTTCCATCTTACCTACATCCAAAAACGTATCAATAAGTTGGCAACAAACTTTCAAATCTTTCTTTAACCGATCCACATTTTGAATGGTCTCCAACTCACTTAAACCTAAACAACACCTTGCTATCGTTGCATGCATTAACCAAAAATCAAGTCTTTATTATACTGGCGATACTACACCAAAGCGAGTAACGAGTGACGGGGCCCATCCCCGTGATTTAGCGCCAGGACAACACTGCTCCTAAAAATTATTGTACTGGTGGCGAGCTGTTGATGGCACTGGGTCCGATTTGACCGGCCTGAAAATTGAACCCCACACCTTTCGCGCCATATTCCGCGCTTTAACCCCTACCGTACGCCAACATCGCATGTTCAACTGGTAAAATCAGCAAGTTACACATATTCAAGTATATGCAAAATGAAATCTATGTTCCAAAACGTTAAAAAATAAAAAATTCTGATGCGTCTGTTTCATAATTAATCAATCATAATTATTAGATTGAGAGTTTGAATTGCAATTATGTGAGCATTTTTAAACATTATTCACTGATTGATGAATCTTACCAAGGCACCCAGCATTGCAAGCATTCAGAGTGATGCAAATGAATACCGGTATATACATGTCTTTTAAATCAAATCAATCTTACTCCTCAGCAGGCCACAAAATGTGAAAAGCAAGAGAAAGCCTTCACAATGAGTATTGTCAAAAATGAAGAATTGAGTAATAAATACCGGAATACATGATTTTCGATGCACAATTCCTAAAAATTGTTTCCATTACAAGCAATGCAGCAAACTCACAAGTTCAAGTAATAATTTTTATCAGCCAAGTTCGAGTTCAGCAATTTTTATAGAGCTTTGGCTACGTACAAGCAATTTTAACTCAGGTTATCAGCAAGTTTAATGACTAAGCTCAAATAAATGATCTTACCAGTTAACAAAACTAAAGAATTGAAAACATTATCAAGAAGGCGAGACATGTGATCATCTGACAAAGTTGAGGCAGCGTTATGACAAGAAGATTGGAATCTCAACACCGGATTTGAGTCTTTGTCAAGGATTGGCTGATTTTTACTCTTGCAATTAGGAGTTGGAGCAACAGCAATTAGAATAATACTGTCTGTAAATTTAAACACAAAACAATCAATCAAAAATGTTAATTAACAAAGTCATCACATTCTTTGGAATAGCATACTGGAATAAGTTTTGGGATACACCAAGGCACTATTGATCACATACGAAAGACGATTGGCATCTTTGTTATATGATTAGTAGTGCCTTCATCAGATTTCATTGGCTCTAGAATCAAACCCAATGTATACCTCTCGCACCAATATCAGTCGTCATCCATTATGTTAACTGGCCGGTTTTCCGTGATCACAAGTGCGCAAAATACAAAGTTACACTGTCCACATGTCGAATTTTAGTGGGCCAAAAGCCCACTTAAATTGGATATGAGGACAGCGTAAATAAACAGCAGAACAATCCTTAATTAAAAGAACAGAAACAGCTCCCATTACTTTTCATAAAACCTTACGCACGTAACAAAATACCAAGTGACATTTACAAAAAAAAAAGAAAAAGTGCATAGCCTGGTAACGTCTTACCATGATATATTTTCCACACCAAGTAATAATCTTCAGTGATCATGCTCTTCAAAGTAACATCTCTGTTCAATCCAAACATATGTACACCAAATAAGGAGCCTACCACTGGGAATGGAAGAGGGGCACAACCTACAAACACAAAACTGATTTCTTGTACACACTCAATACAGTTACAGATGCATCAAGATTAATCAATCAATGAATATACTTGCTGGCCCATCTTTGAGACTTAGCGGTAGCGCCAGGGCACCACAGCTCCAAAGTAATATCATAGCAGTGGTGAGCTGCTGACGACACTGTGTCCAACTGTCCAATGTGATCGGCCAGGAATCGAAATCCAGAGCACCCTCACTGACAGCGATGAGCCTAACTATGAGTGTCCAATGAGTGGTGGGGCTCATTTCTGTTGTTTGGTGCCTAGGCACTACAACTCTGAAGAAACATCGCAGCAGTGACGACACTTATCTAATTTGACCAGTCTGGGAATCTAACTCCAGACGTTCTGCACTGACAGCAATGTGTTTAGCAAATGGGTTGAATGGCTGGTTCATATTGTTTTCAAAATCATTTTATCTTTGTAAAAACAAATTTTGTACCATTAACCACTCACTTCTTTACTACTCGGTACAAAAAACAATCATTCATTAGTCTAGCTATTAGTTAACACTTACCAGGTTTAGTTCTGGTAAACAGAGGTATTCCACCAGCAGCAGTGATACACACAATGTGCTCAGCCATATTTAAGGATAAGAGTAAACCTTTTAACTGTTTAACTAATGAGCAACAACCTAATTTTCAATCAGTTGCAGATGATCAGGCCAGGAAAACCAAATGATTTGTGTAACAAATGTATACCGATACAGTATATATGCAGTATTTCTCCAAATCGATAAGGGGAAACAGAAAAATAAAGGAAATTCTAAACAACACAACATTATGCAAACAATTGTCATTGGGTGCAGCGCCATCTCACTAGACTTAAAGTTTAGTAGCAACACATAACGCTGTATCATTATTTCTTGTTATCTACTCAATAAGTATATAGTTTATGTTCTACTGGTCAACGGCTCTCTCTTTCTCTCTACTCTACTAATCCACAGCATGGTTCTTCAAAGGGGCAATTCTGGTCTTCAGAGGGGCAATTGTAACAATTCTTGAAATTGGGGGGTGATTTTAGAATTGGCAATGTTGCTAATTTATTTAAATAGTTGATCTTACTTTCATTATAAGGGACAAATTTAGTACCGGTAGCAACACATTCAATGGTCTTACAAAAGAAGTTCAGTGGATGTGAAGACGTTTTTTTTTTTTGCTCTTCAACTATTTAGTGAAAAACAGTACCGGTAGCTCTGCAGACATGAAGATCTTTTTTTTCAATAGAAAAAACCGTCGCTCTGCGAGCTTAAAGACTTTTTTTGTTCATCAATGTTTTGTGTCTTGTGGGGGTATTTTTGACCAACACTTTCCCAAATGGGGCAATTTGGCGATTGTGTAAGAGGATGAAGACCCCTACTCAAGGTTGGGAATCGATACCCAAAAAAAGTAAAGAAATAATTGATATTCGATAGTTCACCAAAAAGTAAAGAAATAATCGATTTCAATGGTAGTTTAAAAAGTAAAGAATAAAGAATATTGAAATTGATATTCGATATTACACTGAGCATTTAGCGGTGTATGCCAAGCATTTTTTGTGATGTCCTCACATTCATGCGGTAACTTACAGACAAATGACGAACACAGTAGACGACATTATTGATGCAAAGCAACTTTACTATTAAATTTTTTTTTGTTTTTTTTTGGCACAACAAATTTTTTTCAGCAAAAACAAGATGATGACATATCGACGATTATTTTAAATTTACTAAACTAACCTGGACAAAAAGAATTGAATATGGAATATCAAATTGCGCCAAAAAAAAGTAAAGACAAGGCATACTCAATACTCATTCAAAAAAGTAAAGGCTCCAGTGCATTCGATGAACAAAAAGTAAAGAATATCGCAATCAAATATCGATTAATATCAATTTTTTCCAACCCTGCCCCTACTTTACCAGTTAACAGTCAAAATTGAGTGTATGTGCAATTGAACAATGTACAGATACAAGAAATAAACCGGTACTGCATAGGCTAGTCAGCGATGGGCATTTATCGAGATAATTTATTGACGATAATTTATATCCGATTATCGTTAAAAAAGCGTCTATTTCACCAAAAATTCTGGTTGCCGAAGTTCGAAAATCATGGTTTGCGGAACCGGAAACATCCCCTAACGATTCCCCTACTGTGAGAGTCGCACTACAGGATCCAAAAACGGTTACGCAACGATTTTTCAAACTTTGGTAACCGGAATTTTCGATGAAATAGACACTTCGTTATCGTTATTGCTCAAAATGGTTTTCATTTATTGATTACCAATATGTGATATCGCTTTTGTAATATATTTTGTTACCGCCGATAAATTGTCGCGATAAACGATTCTTTATGCACAGTGCACACAGTGTTCAAACTTCACAGTTAGTGAGATGGCGCTATGGAAGTAAGACACAGTGTACATTGAGCCTTGGTTTTGTTACAATTTTTAAAAAATTTCTTTTTGTTTTGTTTTGGCAGAGTCCGTCAACTGCTCTTTTTTCTTGAAAAAGCTAGAACTTTTTTACACTTTGCTTTACGAAAAAACTTCGTCTAATACCTTTAAAATTTACTGCAACATGTATCGTTATCGGCGATAATTTATCAATTATCGATATCACTTTAAGAAATTGAGATTTATCAATTATCGGTATCACTCATGACCAGTGTTCCCTCCACTAGGATATTGACTAGGCCTAGTGCGAATTTGCCCAAATGATAAATTCGTTGAAATTTTTGCCCAAGGACTTCACTACTTTGAGGACCCCTTTTACAAATTTTTTGCATTAAATTTGCTTTTCCTAGATACAAGCTACAGTCTTGCATTAAAATCATCAAGTTTTTAGGTTAAGTTTTTCAGTTTTGCATTTTATAATATTAGCTTCTGGTTCAAAATCAGTAAAATTTGCCCAAAAATTTTGCATTTTTCTTAAATTTCTCATTCTAGAAGGAACACTGCCCATGACTTTTTTGAAATTATCGATTATTGTTATCGCTTTAGTACAGAAAGGTTTAATGTGCCCATCACTGCACACAGTGCAGTAAGCTAGTACTGGCACTGGGTATCTTTCTTGTACGTGTAGTCTACATCAGTACATTTCGGTTGTTCAATTGCACATACACTCAATTGCACATAGTCCAGTGTTGCCAGATTATTTTTACTTCAAGTAGCCAAAAAGTAGCCAATTCCATTTAAAAGTAGCCCAAAATATTTAGTAACCACGAAGTTGAGGAAAATCGGTATTGCTAAAACCTGCAGGTGCACAAGGATCGAGGAGCACAAGGATCACATGGAGCAAAAGGATCACAAGGAACACAAGAATCACAACGAACACAAGGAGCGCAAGGATCACAAGGACCACTAGTGGCGCAATTAGGAACGCATGGAGCACATTAGGGATAGGTTCGATGAAAGTTAGGTTTAATGGGGGACAGGTTTAGTTTGGGTTTGGTTTGGTTCAGATTAGTTTCCATTAGGGTTCGGTTCAGTTTGGATTAGGTCAGTTAGGTTTGAGTTTCTTGCGCTCCTTGTGTTCCTGCAGCTTTTAGTAATAGCTCAATTGCGCCACTAGCGGTCATTGTGATCCTTGTGCCCCTTGTGTTCCTTGTGTTCTTTGTGATCCTTGTGCTCCTTGTGATCCTGCAGGTTTTAGTAGGACCCAGGAAAACAGCATAATTTTTAGTAACCATTTAACATTTTTGCAAATCATGCAAATAAATTGTAAGGCAAGCTTTTTAAAAGGCATTTAAATGTTCTTAATCTTGTTATTTGTCTTGAAAACAAAAATTCATCCTAAGTTAATTAATTCTAGTTTAGCCACGTGACTACAATTTGGTTCAAAAAAACTTGAAATGTTGAACTTTTTTCTTGCAGCTGCCACTCTCACAGCTGCTTTATGCTCAGATCTACTTGCATGCTTTAGAAGATTTGATTTGTGAGCTTTTAAATCAACTTTACACATTGTACAATGTGCTTTTTTCCTTTCTTTTTTTTTTTTGCTATGCAGTTTTTAAATTGTGGTCGTGGATCCCTCGTCCAATTTGCGTTAAATTATTTGTAATACCGGGCCCAATTTCTCGTTAAAATAACAATAAACGGCGCAATAACAAGATGAGTAAGGTCTAGCATGATTTGTGGAAAACAGCACAGAACTGACTGACTATGGAGTAGCCACTAGCGTAGCCAGGATTTTGCAATGGGAGGGTTTGAGAATGACGTCATATTTGACCATAGGCTGTATGCAGGAGCGGATCCAAAAAGTTTTGGTGGGGGGGATGTAATGTTGAATTAAGTTGAATGTTAACTAAATGCAAAGGCGTTTAGACACAGAAACAGGCGTAAATAAACCTTTTGAAAATGTTTCATGTCAAGGGTCAAGGGCCTATTCAGCATTTTTTCAGGGAGGGGGCACCAATTTGTGTCACTTTTTTTAAGCATAGGTTTTTTCGGCAGAGTTAATTTTAAGCAACTTAAGTACCAAAAATGACTCCAGGAGGGTCCGAAAGCATGCTACCCCAAAAAATTTTTGAAAATTTGCATACTGCAATGGCCATTTTAGTGCTTTCTAAACAATTTTTAAGGAAAGGTTGTCATATTTTTGACCGCTAACTTTGAATGCTTGTATTTTGTTCGCAGTTACGATTATGCATGCTTAAGGTGACTAAGGCATATTGTTATGAAGAAGTTCAAAATTATGGAAAAATTTTATTCATCCACAACATTGTTGAAAATGGCTGATGAAGAGGGGATGCATACGCCACATCCCCCCCTGGATTCGCACTAGTTGTATAATAACAAAAGATGGCCTCAAATTTAAGAGGAATGTTTTAAAGTAAAAATACCAAAGGCAGTTAAAGCACGATTGTTGTATGAAAGTCAAAAAATGCTTTCTTTTGGAACTGGTAAAACGATATTCAAATGTTAGTGATTTAGTTCTTTTTTGAGCTATCGGTACGTAGATCGTTTTCGTTTGAAATCGTTTAGCATTTTTTCTGCAGAAGGTCTGAGGGGCCGAGGGCAGTTGCGTGTAGAGGAGCGGCACTGTCCTGCTAATAAAATTGCATCACTGCTTCATAAGGATAAGGGCAAAAATTAAGATTCAGGAAACAACGCTACATACTTTTTGTTATTATAACAATAACAAAACCAGAATTTCAATGACAAAGCATCTAGATAAATAAATAAACTTTGAAATGGCTCAGGTCTTATCTTGTAGCACTTCGAAATAAATGTATATCAGAAAAAAAGTAAGTATGACGTCATTTGAAGCTCAATGAGGGTGTTGTAACCCCCAACCCCCCCCCCATGGCTACACCTCTGAAAGTAGCAATGAGAAACTGATCAAAGCAAAAGGATGTGTAACTGGGTATCGGTAGCCTATGCCTGTATGCAGCACATTGTTTACTCATGTCAGTTGAAGATAAAACAGCAGTTTTAGTATTAATCTAGTCTTAGTTTAACCTGTTAAATAGGCTACCAGTACAAAATATCTTAAATTGCGTTTTTCTTTAATTTGCTCTAATCAATCAGTGCCACAGCTTAAACAAAAAAAAAAAAAAAAAACATTCATTATTAAACTAATTTTCCAATTTGCTACCCATAAAAAAAACTTTCGTGCCGTATTACAACAGATTGAAAAGCCCCTATCATTATTACAGTAGGCCTATAACTAACTATTGTCATGGTCTACCGGTGCACTTTAATACTTTAATACCGTTTAACAACCAAGAATCATTTCTAATCATCTAATGCGCTGGTAAGAGTAGGCTAATTGGCTTAAAAACCTCACGTGATCTCAGCAGCTTGCAAAAAAGTATCCAATTATCTAGTCCCATCAACACCTAATAACGAACTAGGCTAGTGGTATGAACACCTCATGCGCAGACGCAGTGTTGCAAATTCAAACACTTCTCTTACCATTCATCGCAGTTTTCTTCTAAGAAACATTTTTTTTAAAGTAGCTAATGATTAAAAAAATCGCCAGAACTTGCTGGCAAGTAGCCCAAAAAGTCGCAAGTCGCCAATCTAAAATTTCAGTCGCCAATTATGATTAAAAGTAGCCCAATCAGGCAACTCTGACATAGTCCAGTTATATTTGCCAGCAAACTCGATGATCTAAAAGGCTAATATAGTCTTTTCGCTGCCTTCTCGCCAAATAAATGCTTACACTACAGCACTCAGCAGCTCAGTAAACTGTAGTTTGGCTAATAAATTAGATAGACCAGTTACTGTAGACTAAACTGAATTGACACATAAAAGTTTGAATATCCTAGAAACAAATTTAAATGAAAATGTTGCCGAATGGAAAATAGTTTCTTAGAAATAATCCGCAAAATGTCACACCTCTCAATCAATCAATCAATCAATCAATGTTTATTTTAGCGCAATGCATGGTAGCAGCGAAATGACTTCGTAAAGTCTTCTAGTCAGCTGCCACCAGTAATTCAAAGCAAAGTTTAGAATCTCAGAAACCTGTCAGAAATTAGTCAAGCCAGAGCTCTGAGCTTAAAAGGAAAAATTAGGCCACGATAGCTTTTAAAACTGGACTGTTTGAAAGCATAGATTCAGGGGTCATCATCAAGGCATTTGAGAAGAAATCAAATTTAATTTGCCACTCAGATGACCGAGTGGTAAAATCGTCCGTCTCGCGAGTTGTAGACTTGAGTTTGAGTCCGAGTCGGGTCAAACCAATGACTTTAAAATTCAGTGAAAGGTCGAAAATATGAGGTAAAGCCACTAACACAAAACCTGGGGAAGACTTTAGTATTTTAGAGAAAGCTTCAACGAAACCACTCGTAATTTAGGTTTAAGCTCATTAAGAATGCCTTTAATCTCAAACGGAGAAGTAGGCCACACAAGCCTTGAATCTTTACTGCGGGGTCCCAAGTAATTACAGCTCAGATGGCCGAGTGGTATGGAGCGTCTGTATCTTGAGCTGTAGACTCGGGTTTGATTCCGAGTCGGGTCGAACCAATGACTTTAATATTGGTATTCACAGCTTCCCTGCTTGACGCTCAGCATTAAAGGGACAGTGTGGAGAACAAGCCGGCAAGTTTACTTGTTGTGCCGTTGGGAAAGGCACTTAGTGGGATTCCCCCATCTTGGTGTAGTAGACAGATGGCTGGCAACTCCTAAGCGAGCTCGTATAGCGCATTGATCGCTTTCTCATGATAGGAGGATAAATACGCAACTAACTAACTAAGTGGAAGTTGGAGGGAGGAAGGGAGCTAGCTAATTTCGTAGCGGCAGTTGCAAAGTGGTTATTAAAGTAGTTAGCAATTTCAACAGGGTCACTGATCAAGCAGTCTTGAATTTTCAATGAGCTACGCTTACTTGATTTAACTTTGCCGCGAAGGAAATTAATGGAACGCCAAGTGGATCTAATGTTTGATTTTATTCTGAGCTGACTTGGGCAAAATACTCTCCAAATGTAGCCTATTTAAATACAAAATACACTATCTTGCTATAAAGTAATTAAATACAAATACAAAACACTCTCTGGCAATACTGGTAGATACAAAGTACAAATAAGCCTACTCTAAAAATGTATTTAAATATATTTGAAAATACTTTTAAAATACTTTCCCTAACAAAAAACAATAGGCCTACGCTTAACAACAAAGCTTGTCGCAATGCCAAAAAGTTCCTCTCAAAACCATTATATTTTTTTATTGTCCAAAAAAATACAAAGACTGTAAAATAGGCTTTTTTTTTTATCGTAATCAGGTTGGCTTACTAGCAGGGCAGACGCAACATTTTGCTTTTGATTTACCATCCGGACTTTCTTCAGTCACTTGAAATAATTTTTCATTCAGGATTAAGGGCGTTTTTGAAGTCATTTTTTGCTGCCAGTTTAGACCAATTCTGCTTTTAAACCACCCAATGTCTCAACTCTTAAAAACGCAAGGCACAGGAATAGACGAAGTTTTCTGGTCTGTAGAATAAGATTTGATAAAAGTAACCAAAATCACGCTTGATTGGCAGAGGTGCAAATGTATGTTAAGCATTGGGGGGGACGATTTAGCAAAATTGATCATTTTTGGATATTGGGGGGGATGATTTGGCAAAATTGATTATTTTTCGATATTGGGGGGATGAAAATGGCTCGTATGGGAATTTTCCACTTCCATGAAATATATTGGGGGGAGATGCTGCCAGATTATTGGGGGGATACATCCCCCATTCCCCCTGGATTTGCATCCATGTTGATTGAATTTCCGCAAAACATTGGCAAGTCGGGTGACAAATCTTATCCTACAGACCAGAAAACTTCTTTTATTCTAGTGCGTACCCTTAAAAACATTGTTTAGGCTGGACGCGAAGCGACGCACAATATTTTTCGCCACGGTTCTTCATTTCTTTTTCTGTTGGAAGTTGGCACATACACGCTCGACAGTCGAGAAACGTGCTAGTAGTGGTTCCTACTGAGAAATCGGGACGGGAAATTTAGGATTTTGAAATTTCCCATTTCCCGGGTAATTTATGTCGGGATCCCGCCATCCCGGGAAATTTTTTACATTAGCAAGGATTTCAGTGGCACTGATATCTATCATTCCGACATAAAAAATGCGTTACTGCAAATTTTAATACTTTTTTTTTCTTACTAAAAATTATTTTTCAAAATTCGTAAAATTTTTGAGACAAAATGCTTGTGAAATCAAAATTTTTTCTTCAAATCGTTGAAAAAATTAAAAAACTCAAACTAAGTTTATCAAAACAACAAAACAAAATGCTAAAATTGAAATCTGAAATGCTGAAAAATAGAAAAAAGGCAAAACAATCAAGCTAGGGAAATTTTTTTTAAATTTCCCGTTTCCCGGGAAGTTGAAAATCCGGGAAAAAGGGAAACCCTACGCGCTAACATTGTCAAAAAACAAAGCGACTTTTCAATCTTGTAAATTTTGCAAGTTTAGCAATTCGTACCATGCAGCAAGCATTTTGTACACTAATCTAAACGTGAGTAATTGCGCTGCTTGAAGTCATGAGACAGTTGTTGGCAATAATTTTGCTTTAAAACTGTCTTAGTTCGTCGTTGTTCACGTACAGTATCATTGCATGGTCACAAATGTAGACCTATTTAAAATACAAATACTCGTTGTGAAAAACATTTAAATGCAAATACAAAATACACCAAAATAAATGTATTTAAATACAAATACACAACACAGTATTTTGTATTTTAAATAGTATTTGTAGGCTATTTTAAACTACAAATACATCCCAAGTCTGATTCTTCGCAAATTTGGTTTTGAAGTTTTTAGCATTGATTGCTTTCCCGTGATTGGAGGATAAATAGCCTATGCAACGAAAAAAACATAGATTTTGAAGATCGTTTGTATAAAAAACAAAACCAATAGGCAGTTTTGCCCATCCTCCAAGGACTAATTACTATCCATCAAAAATGAGAATATGTCCTCTAAAAAGAGTACGTATTGGTCACGCAAAGGACTCTGCCTTCCTCTTTTAGCGGTTGTTTGGTGTATGATTTACCACTTATTAACTCGTTATGACGATATCGATGTAGCATTTAAGAAGAATCACCAAAGTTGAATGCAGGTCTAATTCCGTGTTCAAACTAGTTATCGAAGACTGAAATCGCTGTAGCCTACAGGTAAAAATCTTCTTTGTACAAGCACTTAACCTTCTCAAACCAAACGGCAAATTATGTTAATCAATATTAACTAAACAATGAATTACAATCTTTCATCTTCGTCATAGTATTTATAAAGGCTTCCAACTTCCTGAAGAAGTTTTGGCCGAGTGGTTAGGTGCGTCGTTTTTTTACGACGGTCATGATCGCAAGATTGATGGCTCAACTCCTACCTAAGCCTCGTTGTTGCGTGACTTGCGTCCTTGGATAAGATGCTTCACGATAACCGGGGGCGGATCCAGACAATTTTGATGGGGGGGATGCAGTTTTGAATTAGGTTGAATGTTAACTGAATGCAAAGATGTTAAATGCGAAAACGAGGGTAAATAAGCTCTTCTTAGAAAATGTGTCCATGTAAGGGGATATTCAGAACTTTTTAGCATCAACTTTTGACATTTTTTAAGAGTATTTTTTCTGGCAAAGTTAAACTTGAAGGAAATAGGGAAACAAAAATGATTCTAGGGGTGTCCGGGGCCGGGGGCATGCTCCCCCAGAATTTTTTTGAAAATTTACATACTGTAATGGGTATTTTAGCGCTTTTCGAACAATTCGTGACAAAAGTTTTGTGCTTTTGCCCCTAATAAGTCCTTCACCAAATATATTGCATTTTGTTCGCACATTTTCGATGTATGAGTGGCTAAAGGTCTGTTTGCACTAAATGCGATTTTAATCCGATTTGTTGTGCGAAATTTTGTCCATTTTTTGACGAAAGAAGTTGGTGGATACCGGTATATCTTCCACACAACTCGAATCCCAACAGTTTTGCTTTTTATCAGATATTTTGAATAGCACCTTACGATTGTTTTAAATACAGTGCAAAGTGACTTAGTTTTACGCCATGACTTCTAATCGTTTCATGGCCTACTTCATCTTACGTATGAAAAGTCGCATCGCATTCTGCTTAAACACACCTAAAGACATAAGAATTACTGTTGAATCCAAGAGGTACGAAATTACGAAAAAACTTTATTCATCAAAAGCATTGTTGAAATTGGCTGGCGAGGGTCCCCCCACCTGGATCCATCACTGACGATAATTGTCTCTGCTTGGTGGAATCTAACGTTAAGCAGCAAATTGAAGAAGTCAGAAGCAAAATTCAAACGCAAAACTCGGAAACAAGGGTAACTTCTAAGCGAGTCTGGATTCCTCCTGCGCATATCACCTCCATCGCTTTCTCGTGACAGGAGGATAAAAATGAAGAAATCAATCAAAATCAAACCAGTCAAAACTACCCGAGCTCAGACTGAACTTCATCACGCCATGCTTGATCATTGTGTCTAGCCAGTGACATCACAATGAGCAAAATGATATAAAAACTTTAAAATCAAATCTTCATTACACTCGCGTTATTACGCCGAAGCGTGTAATGAGTGGCGGGGCCAAGGGCGTAGCCAGGGGGGGGGGGCAATTGCCCCCCCGAAATATATTCGGTTACCACTAGCCTACAAACAAAGATACTAATGCTATAATGTAAGTCTACCGACAACGCAAGCAGGGGTGGATTAAGACCTCTCGGGGATACTCGTGTGTCCTTTTTCGACAAAAAAACTGCGTTAAAACGAGTGTTTTTCTTGTAAAAATCCTGAAAATCCATGACGGCTGGGGGCTCTGTCCCTACACCCCCTTAGCCTCGTCCCCAGACCCCCGGTTGTGCCCCCCCTTTGCCAACTCCTGGTTTGGCCACTGAACAAGCCTATGAAGTTTTGCCCCCCCCCCGAAATTTTGGGCCGGCAACGCCACTGGGCGGAGCCCATCTTCGCGGCTTAGCGCCTGGGCTACACAGCTCCGAAGAAACGTCGCAGCGGCGGCGACACTGTGCCAATTTGAATGATCCGGGAATCGAACCCCAGACCTCCCGCACCGGTAGCGTGCGATGAGCAACTGAGCTGACGGCCGGTATATGAAAACCTTCTACTTCATAAATATTAGAAGGACGTTATCTCTGGTAAAATAAGTTGTTTTTATGTATGATAGGCTTACCATACGTCCTCCTTTTGAAGGACATGTCCTCCTTTTCAACAAAACATAATTGTTCCAGCACGGCGTTGGGATAAATTTGATTACAAGCTTAACTTCAGTGGGTTTCGATCTCGCACTTTTATATTATTCGACTTCACTCTACACAGGCAATTAGTTTGTTAAGTTTTCATCGAGGACGCCGAATGCACTGCGACGCGGTGTAATTTCGCAGCTTCGTTTGCGTTTTAAACCTGTGGCAGCAAGTCACTAATTGAACAAATACACCGGTTGTTGGGATTAGCAACGGAGTAAGCAAATCTAGCTGCTATAAGTCTGAGAAGGGCGTGTTTTTCGAGCTCTGATTTTCTAGGTTTTGTAAGCGCAGATTAAGCAGCTAACCAACAAATTTTATTAAGCATTAGGAGAGAAAGCTTTTTTGCTATACTGGTACCGGTATATAAGTGTTGCTCGGTGAAGACTTTGTCTTAGCAAAATGTCTTCATCGTGTGATCTCTTGAGTGACGAGACTTTTAAACTGGTCACAAATAAGAAAAAGTTAAAACGAAAGTCAACAAAAAATTCTTCAAAAAAACTCTAGCGATGAGCAATGTAGCTCAATGAAAAGGGCTGCTATTACGCAGCTGCAACCTGTGATGCTGGCTGCTGCCAATGGTGATAAACTACTTGCTTCATTCAGCTCAATTATAATCGACAGATGTTTACGAAACTTGATTGGACAGTATGACTCGTGTAAACCGATTCGCAACGGGTACTTATGAGTACATTGCAAATCTAGCAATCAAATCAAAACCCTACTAAATCTTGAAAATCTTGCCAATGCTAATACGAAAATCTTCAATTATTATTCCAGCTGGAGCCAAAGGAGTCATTTTGAATCTTCCGTTGGACATAACTAACGACGATTTACTTATGTGTTTAAAAGATGATCATGTCACTTATGTTAAACGATTTGTGAAGAAATCATTCGTTGACTTAAAACCTGTTCTAACTGATACCAAAACAGTACTGTTGCAATTCGATAGTACTGGTTTACCTCTCTCCGTTCATATTGGATACATGAGCTTTAACGTAAAAAAGTATATTTCGCAACCCCTGCGATGCTTTAAGTGCAATCGTTTTGGGCATGTAACGGCAAATTGCAGGGGCAAAGAAAGGTGTTCTGAGTGTGGCGGTGAACACAAAATCGAGAATTGCCAAACCTCTACTGTGAAGTGTGTTAACTGCAATGGCAACCATACTGCTTCCAGCAAAGAATGCCCCAGGTACCAAAGAGAGGTGCAAGTGCTTAAAATAAAAAGTGACAAAAATCTCACTTACGCTGAGGCCGCTCAGCAATATAGTACGCGAGCCAACAGCAGGTCAAAGGCTATCGGAACTACTGGTCAATATAATACCAACCTACATGCTGATAAATTTCCTCCACTGCCCACTATAGTCACGGTATACCAACAAACTGTCCAACCACGAGCAAGGACAGAATTGTGGCAGCGAATTCACCAACACTTACTACGAGTCTGCGACACATGAAAACAATGAGCTTCAAACGCAGGTAATGGATGAAGTTGATTTTTCCCACAACTTCATGTTCGGAAATCCGATATATTTTCTGGCATTTTTAACAGAAGTAATAAACCGCACTATGCTAACTACTAAGGCAGACAAAAATATTAACATTTACGAAATAATATCTGAATCTGCAGGCAAGCGAATGGGGATCCCCATTGACATAGAACAGCTTAAATCGATGATTTAATGGCTCTTCAAATTTTGCAGTGGAATTGCAGATCTATTTAAAACAAAATACCGGAACTGCTATCCTACTTGGCTAACTTGGTGAACTTACCTGATGTTTTATGTTTGCAGAAAACCTACTTGACTAAAAATATTACACCGATTTTACCAGGTTACAAATTTATTCGAAAGGATCGATCAAATGGTAAGAGAGATGGCGGTATTTGCATATGCATTAAGCCAAGCATACCTTTTTCGGAAGTAATTATCCCAAATTCTCAAAACGATATGGAGTCGATGGCCATTAAAGTAAGTGGTATCGTTATTTTGAATGTATATAACCCTCCTTCAAATCTCGTAGACAATAATATTTTACAATTTATCACAAACTACCGCAACGTCATTATTTGTGGTGACTTTAATGCTCACCATAAAATGTGAGATGCTCGGCCTGCAAACAGCAATAGTTACCGGCTGCTTGATTTCATGGAGCAAAATGATTATTCTGTTATGAACACTGATCAACCAACTCATATTAACTTAAATTCAGGCCTAAAGTGCTCCCTGATCGACTTAACACTATGTTCTCCCGCAATAGCCCACAAATGTGTTATAGAAGTTACAGGTGATTTCTTAAAGAGCGATCATTGCTTAATTTTAGCTAAGATAAATTCCTCTGCAAACCCACTACCATCACAGTGGTCACCACGCTGGTCATTAAATCGTGCTGACTGGATATCTTTCTATCAATTGTGCGATGTTGAAATAACTATGAATTTATTTTCGACCTACACTCATATTTTCTATTGCAGGTTAAGCTCAACCATTTTTTCTATTGCAGAGATAACAATCCCCACTACTAAACCATATGGTAAACTATCTGTTCCGTGGTGGAACAAAAATTGTCAAATAGCAATTAATAACAAAAAACATGCTTTAAATTGCATGTTTAAGACCTGTCATCCTACTGACATCGTAGCTTTTAAGCGGGCAAGAGCCAAAGCAAAGAAAATTGTAAATGAAGCTAAACGATCTTGTTGGCAGAATTATTGCTCCTCAATCTCTTCCAACGCTAAACTCGGCCAGATATGGTTGACCGTTCGAAAATTTACCGGGCAACAAACCTCATCTCATTTTCCACCTTTGCAGCAACACGGTATTACTAGTACAAATGACCGGCATAAAGCAAATATGTTGGCAAATCAGTTTCAAACAATCAGTGGTAACGAAAATTTTTCCAACACTCATAAAAGCAACTTTGAATCTATTTTTCATCAATTACAGCAACGACTAAGTTGTTGCGCTTATAAGAAAATGGAGATTAACACTCCATTTAACAAAAGTGAATCAGAGGATGCTTTAGCTCATTCTAACAATTCAACAGTTGGCAGTGACAAACTGAACTGCGAAATGCTGAAACACATGCCAAATCATTGTTTGCAAATTCTATTGCTATTATTTAACAGAATATGGTTTACAGGTGAAATTCCCCCAGAATGGATGCACTCTATGATTGTTCCTTTGCACAAACCTAATAAACCGGTTAATTTACCACAATCCTACCGACCGATATCTCTTACTAGTTACACATACGAATTAATGGAAAGAATGGTTGCGGCACGACTACGGTGGTATCTGCAGAAAAATAATATTTTGAACAAGTATCAGTCTTGGTTTCGCGAACGCAGGCGACCAATTGACCACTTTTTAAATTTACAGGATACCGTTTACAAAGCATTGGCAAATCAGAGATCTGTGCTGGCAGTGTTTATTGATATTGAAAAAGCTTTTGACATGGTCCACATATATACTCTATTACTTAATTTATTAAAAATTGGTATTCAAAGTTTTATGTTTAACTTCTTGAGGTCATTCCTGTCAAATCGTACCTTTCAAGTTAAAGTTTCACCAACACCATCACAAATCAAAACATTGCAAAATGGCGTCCCACAAGGTAGTGTATTAAGTCCTTTATTATTTGCTATCATGATTAATGATCTGCCATCTTGTTTCAACTCGTCAGCTGCTTTGTTCGCTGATAACTTATGTTTTTGGGAAGTGGGAACTGATATCCAACATATAAAATAATCTCACTCAAGCACCATTAAACAACGTTGAAGCTTGGTGTGAAACCAATGGATTTAAAATATCAGTTAATAAATCTGCCGCAATATTGTTCACGAAAAAACGCAAAAACAAAAATGTATCACCAATGCTGTACAATCAAACTTTGGAATTGAAAAAACAAGTTAAATATTTAGGCATTATCTTTCAGGACAATGGAATCTATTCTGCTCATGCAAGATACGTTCAAGAAAAGTGTTTAAAAAGAATTAACGTTTTACGCATGTTGAAAGGGTCAAATTGGGAGATGTCGCAAGACGCCCTCCTATCCCTTTACAGGGCATTGATTCGACCAATCATAGAATATGGTATGGAAATATACTTCAACTGCTCAGATTCAACCCTTAAAATAAGTGAAACTCTTCAACACGAATGTTTACGAATATGTACTGGTGCTCTTCGCAGCACACCTATCGATTGTTTACAACATTATTGCAATGAAATGCCACTTAAAATTAAATTTCAGCAACTATGCCTGTATTACAGATCTCATCTTTCCCCTTTTACGGACCACCCCACTTCAGCTATTACACTCGACAGTTGGCAGGAATGGTGGCCGGATGATTACACAAACTTTTGTTCTTTTAACATGCAAACTCGGACCTTCTTTGAAAACGCTAACATCACAGCCCATAAGCACTTTGTTTCGGATGTACCTCCATGGTTCATCAATAAACCAATTGTTAATTATGATTTTTTACTCCATGGCAGGAAAAACGATAATCCTTCCATAATTAATGCTTCTTTTTTAGAAATTATTAACACAAATTATTATAACTTTACATTATTGTATACTGATGGGTCAAAAGGTCAGCTCGGGACAAGCTCGGCTCTCTTCGTCCCAACATCCAACACCAAAAAATCTATTGCAATCAATAGTTCATCTTCTATTTTTACTGCTGAGCTTTACGGTATTCTTACAGTACTCCAATGGATAGCAATAAACAGACAACAAAAAAGTTTAATTATAACTGATTCTTTTTCTGTTTTACAGGCAATTCAATCCAAAACTTTTGGTAAGCATAATATATTATCAAGAGTTTTGCTTTTGTATCACCGTTTGACTCTTTCTGGTTTGGTTATTCACTTTTTTTGGGTTCCTAGTCACTGTGGAATCATCGGGAATGAAACTGCTGATTACTTAACAAAATCATCAAACGATGAATCATTCAAATCCGATGTCCAAACAATAGAACTTGAAACCAAATTATCTTACTCGGAAGTTAAATCAATCATTCGTCATCACTGGTTAGAGAAATGGAACCAGAAATACATTCAACCAACTACTGGCAGTCAGTACAAATCGTTATTTCCTGATGTTCAATCAAAAAATCCAAAACACCACAATAATCAAATTTTTCGGCTTCAAACCGGTCATTGTCGACTGAACTACCACTTGCATCGTATAGCAAAACATCAAACTGGTTTATGTCAAGCTTGTAATGTTCCGGAATCGGTTTCACATTTTTTGTTTCATTGTCCACATTACATTCATTTCCGATCTGTCATGAAAAATTGTGTAGAAAATATGGGTTTAAAATTTGATCTCCATGATATTCTAACTAACAAGTGTAGGCCTACATTTGACTGTGTTTGCGATTTTGTTGAATCTTGCAAAAAGTTCATTTAATTGTCTCAGTGACCCTCTAACCGGTTATGTCTGCACTTCATTTCGTTCATTTTAAATTCTACTTCCAGTAGGCTACAGCGAATAAATTTTCTTCCTGTGTTGCATAGTATCGTAATAATAGTGAAATTCGTTCGTTATGATAAGGTTTCGACCTTTGTGCAAGTGTGATACTGATTGTGTTTGTTATTTGTTAACTTTCTCCACTTCGATAATCAACATTTGCGAAACATATCTCCTGTTCTTTCATTTCATACTTCTCATTGCAACGTTATGATTTTTTTCGACTTTTCGTTACTTACGACTCTTACGAGACTTACGCCCAAAATTTCAAAAATTATCTTTTTGAGTCCTCTGCGATGATACCAGGCGCCTGCTATCGCTGCAGATGGCTGACCCCAATCCCAACCCCCTCACCTCCCGACACTACACCCCCGACCCCAACCCCCTCCGACCCTAACCTTCCAGTATTACCCCAGTCCCAATATACAATACAGTACCGTCAACCGGGGTGACTTTGTTCAATATGGACACTCTTTGTTTAACAGTTTTAAACCTGCAACTGATGGAACTCAAAAACCTACTTCGACAGACCACTTGAGGTCTCACCTTTCCAATCACGTAATGTTTGCTTTCGTATCTGCTGGCATATAAGCCTACTTGCTTACGAGTGCGTGAACAAAGTCACCCCGCACCCCGCATTCGGGGTGACTTTGTTCACACGTTAAAACCGCTGCTTTAAACAAAGTTTACCTTGCTATGAGGTGACTTTGTTCATATTCTAGGTTTTGAAGGAGTTTAGCGGAGTTACGCGGATAATTTTTTCAAAGGGAATGGAAAAAAATTTCATTTAATGAGTAAATTTATTTTGCTTTCAAGTGCAGGGGAAAAATTTTCCACAAAAATTCAAAGCAACATTCCTTATTCAAAAAACACGAATCATGAGAAAGCTGGACAGGGCCGGCGCCAAGAGGAAGGCCTACCCCCCATTGGAATGCTTGGCCCCCCCCCCAATCAACAAGCTTTCTTTTTTGAAAACGGTGGCTTTGGTGCTTAATTTCAAACTTTGCACTCCCCCCCTGCTAACCACTTGGCCCCCTTACTAATTTAATACTAAAAATGGCAACACTTTAAAGTTTTAGTCAGCAATCTACCACTACCGCAGCGCCTTATTGATCCAACGTCTCTGAAAAACAAGTTGTGCAACCCATGAAATTGGCCGCCATTTTTGTGCCCAAATGACTCGCTCGCATAATGACAGGCATTGAGTATAGTGGCAGGCTAGCAGTTCTAGGCAGTGTTTATGTGGTCTAAATAGTGGTAGGCCTATGCAGTGAAATTCCTGAAAAAATTAAGTTTGCAAAGGATTAAAATATATTTTATTAGTCCAATTTGTAGCTATGCTGGCATAATAGAGACAGCAGATTAGAGCAAAGTTCTATATGCTGGTAAACCAGAAATTTACCGACTAGGCTAATTCAATGCTCAAACTAGGAGTATATGGACTTTGTTTACAGCACAGTTTTATTTAGTATAAACTAAGCCAAGAAAGATTTAAATTTTTTTTACATTTCTCATCTACCAGAGCACGAAATTGGTTTGAATTTCAAGTTTAGGTCAGCCTTGCGGTGATGTAGCACTGTTGATCACCATGTAATTATAGCCTCAGCTGGTGTTAAAACTTGCAAGATGAGTTAGTTTGGAAGTCTGGGCTACTGAACTGCAGGCTTGGGCTATTGGTTGCAGCTACTAGCAGCGTTTGCTACCGGTATAACCGGTTATGCAACCGATGAAATTGGCCGCCATTTTCAAGCACAATTGACTAGCTCGCGCAATGGCAAGCATTGAGTATAGTGGCAGGCTAGCAGTTTTAGACTGTTTCTATATGGATTAAAAAAAGTTATGCAGTGAAGTTTATTCAAAAATTTAAGTTTGCAAAGAATATAATGGATACCATTTCTCCAATTTAACTGAATTTGTTGCTAGAATCATAGGTTAGATGAACAACAAGTCAAAGCAAAGTCTTAGATTGTTATGGGGTGGGCAGTGTTTGATAAATGAATAGAAATGTTAATAGAAAGGAGAATTGAGAATGACATCACATGTGATTATACGTTGTTTACAGGAATGGATCCAGAACGTTTTGGTGGGGTACATGTAATTTTGAATTAGGTTAAATGTTAACTAAATGCGAAGACGTTTGAACTCGAAAACGGGCGTAAATAGGTCTTTTGAAAATGTTTCATGTCTGGGGCGTATTCAGAAATTTTTTGAGGGAAGGAGCACCAAATTTCGTCACATTTTTCAAGCATATTTTTTCCGGCAGAGTGATTTTTAAGCATCATAAGTGCCAAAAATGATTCTAGGGGGGTCCAGGGGCATACTCCCCTGGAAAATTTTTGAAAATTTGCATACTGCAATGGCCATTTTAGTGCTTTTTGAACAATTTTTAAGGAAAGTTTGTCATATTTTTGGCCCCTAACTTTGAGTGCTTCACCAATAATGCATTTTGTTCGCACAGTTTCGATTATGTATGACGTCATTTGAGGCTCAATGAGGGGGTTGTAACCCCCCCCCCCCTGTGGCTACGCCACTGTTATTGTAGATAATGCAAAAACAGTTTTGGAATTTATGTCTAAAAGCAGAAGCTTGGCTAAAATAAGTGAAAGGAGGCTGCAATCGTTATTAGTTTGAGAAATTATAGACTGAATGGCATCGTGGCTCTCCCCTGCATGCGCCCATGTTCCTTGCGTAGTACTGCCTAGTGCCTATACTGCATTTGCATGCTGAGTGTGAGCGATTCAAATGATGCAAATACGAAGAAGAAAACAGTGCGCAATTGTGACAGGTTTTCTTATTGCGTCACACTTGTAAAACAATCAAATTTCACAGGCACAAGGTTGGGGAGTGAAATAGAGTAAAATGGAACAGCCGCAATTGCCGAAAATGCATGTTCAGCTCCTGCCTCCTCCTAGTGTGTAATGTGTTTATGTTGGCGGGGGAAGGGGGAGGGGGCGTGTCTTTACAAATTCTTATACCTCTAAATTTTATAAACATTGCCGAGCGCTGAAGTTTTTTTGCTACGTTGCAGGCAAGTGATGTACAGTACAGACAATTTACGTTATGTTGATTGAAAAAATCGTCCCGTTGAGCGCTCTGTTGTTATAATAGCCTACGATGCACAGTTGCACACTGCTGCAAAAACATGTTTATTTTTATCAAGACTTGAATCAAAACTGATGATGAACTTTGATTTCGACTTTACCGGTATCTTATGTACTGACCCCTTACTAACTAACCGGTAGTAACCGTTGTCCGTAGGCCTATCTATACACGCACTGTATCTCGTCACTTTCTAATTTTCAACACTCCTGGACATGAATAAAAACTTCACTCCTGGACATAAGTAAAAATTGTACCCGGTTGTGAACTTGTCTTTTAAACAAGTGTGGATGAATGAGGGTACCCATTCACAACTCCCTTAGGTAACCCTTGGGCAAGGTTTAGAACCTGTTAGCCTCCCAATAGTTGGGGTCACAGGCTGAAATCTTGGTGCTAATCCAGTTTATTTGCAAAATTGATCTCGTTTGCTATGGCATGTTGCTTAACTAACTAATTAATTAATTTTGTTTCTGTTTTGGTTCGTTGTGTGCGTGTGTTTTTGTTGTTAAATCCAATTGTTTTTCCTTTTTTTTTTCATTGTTAAAGTCACGCAGCCATGCCTGGTTTTTTTGACGGGCATGTTTTAACGATTACCCGTTTTGCTGCATGTGCTCTTTTCCGTGCTCTGCCAACACTTATTTTCAGCAAGTAAAATGATCTAGATGCGTTCATAATTGATGATACATTAGTGTGTCTGGGTCAACAGCGTAGTATGGTGACAATTGCCTGATAAAAATTTACCACCAACTGGACGTTTTTGAGAAAAAGATAGGTTTTTAGCTTAATTTAGCAATCAGTTTACGACTTAGAAATTCCACAAAATTTATGTTTTCATCAATATGAGGGGGGAGTGCTGCATTGCTGCTATAAGGAGCCTAAATGACGCCAAATTTGAAAGTTACACAATTTGCCCCCCTCAATTTTTTTCTGGCTGCACTCTTGATTGTATTTTAGTCTTTAATCTCTTGATTATGTAGGTTCAACTACCAATCCTAGCCTCGTCGCGTCCTTTCAGATGCTTTTGATTATAGACTATCATCTTTGCTTGGTATAATTGAGCGAGCACCAAATAAAAGAAGTTAACTGCTCAAATGACCGAGTGGTAAGTGCAGACTTGGGTTTGTACTTTGATTCCGAGTCGGGTCAGACTTTTATGAGATACTTTTATCCGAGTCGGGTCAGATACTTTTATGCGTACAAACCTGTGAGCTAAGCAGTTTTTGATTCCTATTAGTCGGGTTCACTTCCCAAAAAAATTCTGGATTCTTTTCTGCAGGTAGCTGTGAAAGACGAAATACTTAACGAATTTGTATTATATATGTATCAATATCAGTATATGCAGAGTAAATCTATTAGGTTGTGGTAGATCTTTTAACAATTGGTTTATTCAACTACCTGTTTTTATTTCCAGACATTTCAAGATTATATATAACTGTGTAGTAGTATTTTTTCATCTGCTCATAATGTCTTGGCTATTGTTTCTGAAAATAATTTTATTGAAATCAATTATTGTTAATGGTGAGTCTGTGGCACTGGTCATGTTTAAGTGTGTTAGTGATTAAACAAAATTTTTTTTTCATTTGTGTAATTATGCCAATACCTTGATTACCCTTAACATTTTCTGTGCTGCTGTTGCACGCTATGATAATTTTTTGTGAAACTGACTGTTGGTTTAGTCTATATCAGTATAAAACAGAAAAGAAGCTTGGATTGTTCAAAGCGCTTTGACTTTGTATTGTTTGTTTACCGGTATGTCATTGGCGTAAATAAACATGTCAGCTAATTGCAGTAGTTTATTGCGAGTCAAGTGAACAATTGGCCATCTTCAACTTTTCTCGTTTGATATTCCGGTTCTTCTGAACAGTAAAGGTTAGGGTTAAGTGTTGAACCTAATCCTTAGTCCAGATTCGTTTGATGTCAGAAGAACAGGAAATGAGAAAATTTGTGTTTTACCAACTAGCTATACGCTGACGGTCAATTATTCACTAGTGTAGGACACTCATTCTTTGCTTCTATTGTGGTGCTTGGTGGTGGCTAGGTTAACAGTTAACCGGTATATACTCCTGTTTCCACTGCCTCATGCTGTTTTTCAAGAGCCAAAAGCTCAATACTTTGTTGCATGACAAAAAAATTTAAAACTCACAATTATTTTTGATTATGTTGTTTACAAATTCGATGCTGATGCAGAAATGAACATGAGAGCTCAAAAATGTTGTAGTCAAGTTTAGATTGATGTATTAAATTGAGTATTTAGATGTGTGGGTCATTTCATTATAATTCATCCAGATTTTTGAAATTTTGAAACCATTGGTTTTAAACTAAAATATGCTGTTCCACTCCTTGAGCTGAGCAAAATGACACCAATATGATAAAAATCGACCCATTGGTTTGGGTTCTACAAGCGATTTTACCCTCAATCACTAGGTGGCGTTTGGGGCAGGTGAGCACTAATAAATTGGCTGTAGCTTGAAAACCCCAACTCCTATTTTGATGAAAATGGTGTCTACCCCCATGTTTTTGGGCATGGCCTTTCTGATTAAAGCATGTAAATTGAACTACAACCAATACTTTTTGAGATTTAACCAGTTTGGGGTGTTTGACTTTGTGCCCCATTTTCACCATGAGGGCAAGCAAATATGCCCATCATGACAAGCTACTTTGGCTAAGAAAGATCCCCTTAAGTTGACCTAAACAATCAGTTTGTTTACAATAATCCTGCTAAGAGACAGGCCCTGCAACAAACCAACTATACCAAAAATTTTAGAGATTTTGATTAAAGCATTTTGAAGAGAATCTTACGGTTACATTTGTACAGTATGAAATATTTTGACAACATTTTCAAAAAATTTAGTGTATACAGCATACAGCCGCATAACAAATACAAAATACAGCAATCTGATAGCAACATATACTAGTTTACATCTAACTTTTGAAGTACATTACCCCATTCATTTGTATTGGACTTTTTAAAAGGTTTGTTAATGGTACCACAACACTTACTAACTATAGATACTAGTGGACCACGTATAATCAATGTGGTTTAAAGCTAAATTAGTTCACAAAAAGAATCTTTGAAATAGAATAACAAAATAATGTAAATATTCTCAAAGAGCTTAGATGCCAAAGCATCAATGAATGTTCAATGTTGTCAGTGCTCAATCTGTTCATGCACCTATTCTTTTACCATTTTAAGTTTTTTTCGATATAATGCGTATCCATGACTCATAATAATTTGGAATCCATCCATTTTATTTTTTTACTGATCTTTGTGTTATTACAGGTGTACTTTAGTTTTTATTTTTGCCATATACTTTTGTGCTATGTCTTTGAATGCATGCTCTGTTGGGACATTGACAAACGATAGCAACAATTGTCACAAAAAATCATTTACCAAACTACTTGGCTTAATTTTCATTGAAAATTTGACTGAAACTGAAGAAGAGTGTTTGCTCTGGCGATCAAATTTGCGAAGATTGGATGCTTCTCAAAATTCAAATCTGACTGTGTGCCATTATCATAAGCTACTTTTTCTTTCATAGTTTACACGAAAGCAAATGCCATGTTGTGATTTATTTGGACTGCATGAATCCAGATCCAAAGCAAAAGGTGTAGCTATCATCAGTTTAGAAGCAGCCAAAAATTTGGAAAATAAATATTCTGCAGTGAAGCCAGGGCTGAAATTACGTCCTAATTGTTTCAAACATTCAAAAGCAATTTGTAATCTCAGCGATAGTTCAGAGAGTGAGAATGAAGCAGCTTCTGTTTTGATGACTTAAGAAATAGCATCACACAGCAAGTCAAACCTAACTTCTGTTTTGGATGTAGTGGGAGGTTCTCCTTTGAAGTTGCATGGTTTGGATGGACGAAAAAAAGTGAAGGCTTGCAAGAGAAAAATCGAAACTGTCACAAAGCAATTGATAGCAGATTTGAGTGTGGCTTCTAATCTGGATCAAAGTTTTCTTATGGATGACGAAGAAGAACCTTTGGAAGCTAAACGTGCGAGACAAGATTGTGAAGACTACAGTTCCATGTTGAATGCTCTAAAATCAAAATTTTCTGAAACAAGCATATCCTATGACAAAAAAATCCAAATTTTAACTGTTTTGCCAGAAAGTTGGAGCAGAACTAAAGTTGTTAATTTTTTTGGTAACGAATATTGCTCTAAAGATGCTGCACGAAAAGCGATAGAAGTCAGAAAGAACCATGGAATTTTGGGAAAATCTGAGCGAAAAAACAGAATTGGTATCACCGATGAAGTAAAGCTGATGGTAAGAGACATTTATGAAGATGACGAAGTTTCAAGAATCATGCCAGGAACCAAAGACAAAGTTAGTTTGGGCAATAAAGTTTATGCTCAAAAGCGTTTGATTTTATGCACAGTAAAAAAAACTCTACAATCATTTCGTGAGCAAATATCCTGAAGCCAAAATCAAGTTGACTTCTTTTTACAGTTTAAAACCAAAATGGTGCATTCAACCTGGAAAAAGTGGAACTCATTCAGTGTGTGTTTGTGCTATCCACCAGAATGCCGTTTTGCTGTGTGATGCTATTGACAAAAAGTGCAACGAATTGTTACAACATCTGGTTTGTGACACTGAAAATAAAATCTGCATGGTACACGGATGCCAAAATTGTCCTGGAGTAGATGGCTTGCTCAACAAACTTATGGAAATGTTTTCTGATATGGATGATGAGGAATAAATTCACTTTCAACAATAGCAGTCCACTGACCGAACACAAATCATGACCCTTTCCCTGCCAAGATTCGAGTTTTTACAGCTTCTAATTGAAAAATTGGACCATCTCTCTGCACATTCATACATCGCAAAAGCTCAAGCTGCTTATCTGAGACATCGCAAGGAAACTTTGATAACAAATGAATGTCTAATTTTGGCTGATTTCGCTGAAAATTATCACTTCATCGTTCAAGATGAAATTCAAAGTTGTCAATTCATTCGCATGTAATCAAATAAGCAATATCATCGCAGTTAAAAGTAAAACCCGACAGTCTGCTTCACCCAAAAGGGGTCATCAGGGGTATCTGAAAACAAGTAGTCTAGATTTAAACTAAAAACACTGCGCGGCTGCACCCCACAAGTCTACTAGACTGTTGCCAAACTCTTTAGTTTTTAGTTTTAGTTTAAATCTCTTCATTGTGGTGATATTCCATATTCGCTCTAACTGAATCTAGTTATTGAGCACTTTTTGAAATACTGATTTCCACGTTTATTGTAATCAAATAAGGGTCGATCGGAAGGGTTTTAAATTTGTTTTTACAACGGAGTTTGGTATTTATGTGAACTTGTCTTTTAAAAATCTTCATTTTTAACTACAATAATGTTGAGCAAGGTTTGAGTATTAACCAATAGATAGGGTGTGTTCTTCCATTATGCATATACTTGTAACATTGTTTATGCGTTTTTCAGATCAATAAGGATATAGTTGTGAATGCACCGAATGGGTAGTTGGTTGAAGAAGTTATCTTAGATATTGATACAATAACAAAACGGCGATAACGAAATAAATGTGCACTGAAACTGATGTGGAACACAGACATTGTACAATTTTTCAAACAACTGAACAGTCAATTGCTAAATGACCACGAATTTTGCTTCCAATCAAGTAAACACAATCTATGGTATAGCTCTGTCCCAAAACAATCAAAGTGCATCTTTTCTATTGGTTTTTGGAACAAGTTTTTATCAAATGTTCCGATCTCGAGCTAATTGCCTTTTCTTTTTATCTAACTTTTCTGAACTTGTCAGTTAAGTATGTAATTTCTGAAGTTTTGTAACTCAAAAATGACTTTTTAATTTATACAAGATAAAGTAATAGCAGTGGCTATACATACTACATAGTATAGTATGCTGTGGCTCACAGTTTGGATAGGCCCGATCTATTGCACAAAGTTGCCAAGATTACATATTTCTTGCAAAGGTAAGAATTTAGTACTCCACAGGGTTAGGATTGTAAATTTATTTTTCTAAAATAATGGAAAAACTGATTGCATCTAGATTAATGAATTTTCTTGAGCAACGTTGTGTACTTCATGAAAACCAATATGGCTTTCGCAAAAAAATGTCCACCACTCATGCCATACTTGATGTCGTGAACCAAATTAGTTCCAACATTAACAAGAAAAAACTGACAGGATTAGTATTTCTCGACTTAAAGAAAGCTTTCGATACAGTATCTCATGAAATATTACTGCGAAAACTAGCTCACTATGGCATACGTGGAAAAGTAAACGATCTATTCAGATCTTATTTAATGGGTCGTAGTCAGTATGTTTTTCTCGATGGTCATTGTTCATCTCCGAAAATAGTTCAATATGGAGTCCCTCAAGGGTCAAACTTAGGACCCATTCTTTTCACTATATATGTCAATGACATTTTTTATAACTTCTAATCAGCACCAGTATTGTATGCGGACGATACTTGTTTAATAACCCAAGCGCATATGCCGGAGGATCTACAACTGTCAATGCATAAAGTAGTTGAAAAAGCGCGGCATTGGATGTTAGCCAACAAATTAACAATCAATACAAATAAATCCAATGCTCTAGTAATCTCTCATGTTACCAATAAACCGCCGGCGCTCATGGAAATAACCTGTGGTGATAATACGATTTCTACACAAACAAGCGTCAAGTACTTAGGTTTAACTATTGACAACAAATTGTCATTTAAACAACACATCAAATGTATTGAACGGAAAATTGCATGTTCCGTTGGTGTAATGGGAAAATTGAAATATTACCTCCCAAAAGAGACACTGTTGCAACTCTACTATGCTCTTGTATATTCCCAATTAACGTACGCACTTCCTGTTTGGGGATCTACTTACAAAAGTAATATTCAAAGGATTACAACTTTTTTAAATCGTGCCGTCACAATTATCTCTGGTGCAAAAAAATTCGATAGTCTTAATCCATTATATCGCGAAATGAATATTTTAAAGTTTAACCAAATCTACCAACTAGAAGTAGCAAAGATTATGTATAGAATTTTTGTGAAACAAGAACCTCACAAATTAAGCAAATGTTTTGTTAAGTCATCGCAGGCTCACTCCTGATCCACCCGCAGAACCACCTCTAACGACTTCACAATCCCCCTTTTTAAAACAAACAAACTTCAACAATCATTTCTTTATCAAGGGTCAAATATTTGGAACAATATTCCCAAAGACATTCGAATTAATCCCTTCCCAAGATTTGTAAAATTGCTAAAGCAGCATTTACTCGACTGTTAAAAATCTAATTCTCTAATGATTTATTCTCATACTAGGTTATTGGAACAAAAAATGTTACTCAACTGCTTGTACTCGTACAGTTGTTGCTCAAACTTTGATTGACTTTTTAATCTGCGGTGGCTGTTTGACTTGAAGACTTGCGCACCAGTAGGTCCCTTCACATCCTCCTTTCGTGTTATTCAATTTGTAGTATTTTTTTTTTTCTAACTGCACGACGTATTCATTGTTTACACGAAAAAATAAATAAATTGATTGAATTGATTGATTGATTAGTACTCCACAGGGTTAGGATTGTAAATAAATTTACAGTTATAATCAACATGGGAAAATCTTTCTTCACCAACGTAACTTGTCATAATGAACATATTTGCTTGCCCTCATATTGAAAATGGGACACAAAGTCAGGTACCCCAAACTGATTATATCTCAAAAAGTATTGATTGCAGCTAAATTTAAATGCTGCAATCAGAAAGGCCATACCCGAAAACATGGGGGTAGACACTATTTTTATCAAAATAGGAGCTAAGGTTTCCAAGCTACAGCCAATTTATTGGTGTTCACCTCCCACGAACGCCACCTAGTGATTGAGGATAAAATCGCTTGTAGAACCCAAACCAATGGGTCGATTTTTATCATATTGGTGTCATTTTGCTCAGCTTCAAGAGTAAAAAAACATATCTTAAAATAAAAAAAATTTAAATCCTATGGTTCCATGGCCTGGATGAATTATAATGAAATGACCCGTGTATAAACATATTATCGATTGGTTGGTTTATTTTAATTGATAAATTTTTTCATAATTATACGAGGCTCTGGCATTGTAGCATATTTTTGTACGACAGCCATGATTGAATAAATTCTAGAAAATTTTAATCAACCTACAATGAATATACTGTACATGTCTGGGGTAAAGTCTAGTATCAGCCCCCAGGTTCGATTAGGGTTAGGTTAGGATTAGGTTTAGTTAGGGTCAGGGTGAAGGGGTTAGGGTTGTAACTGAACTGAGCCCCAACTAAATTTAACCCTAACCAAACCTAACTCTAATTAAACCTGGGGGCTTAAACAAGACGTTACCCCATATGTATATGCAAGCTTTCAGTATTCACCAGTATTCTGGCTTTTATTTCAATTGTGAATAGGCCTACTGATGTGTTTTAAGTTATTGTGTCAGTAGTGGTGTGTCAGTTTATTAGTCACAATAAAAACTGCATAAATAGCTTCAAAGTGGAGATGAACCTTTTTGTAAATAAATGTTCAAAACTTGCAAAATGTTCCTGAATATTGAAATTAAATAATTTTTATGTTTTTTTTTTTTATAATTCAGGTAACTGTAATCAACCAGCATTTATCGATGACTCGTTCTTTACACCAATACAAGATTCATACAATGAAGGTGCCGTAATCACCTATGATTGTAGAACAGGTATTTTTTAGGAATTTTTTGGTCAAATCCAAGTTTTACAATTTATTATGTTAAAAGCATTGTTTTGTTTCAATTTTTTTTTTAACTTGTGCTGTTTGGAGGAATAGGGAACAATAGAACTGTTCAGCAGATACAAGCAGGCAATGAAGCATGATTAATTAATTGAATTAATAAAGGATCGTATTTTCGTCAGCATATAACATTTTCAAAATTTTTAAAAAATTTTTGAACACATCATACACTTATTTGAATGGAAAAGTACTGTATGATGACTCGATATTCTTGTGGATGCTATATGATCCAACACATGTTGTTTTGTGTGGATTGGGGAAGAAAATTAGCAACGATGTTTTAATTTGTTTGCTTCTAGCTGTAAGTTAGACCTATTGTAGAAGTAGTATTGCTGCTTTATATTGCTTTGCCTTTTTTCTGCTTGCTTTAGTTTCCAATGCCCAGTTGAAAAACTGCCACTATAATTTTGAAGATTGATATTGCTAAAAGTTTGAGGGTTAAGCTGGTACAGCAGCTCTATGAAGGCATTGAAACAAAATTAAATTTTCATTGTACTGGCGGTATTATGCTGAAGCGTGTAACAACAGGTGGACCCATCTCTGCGGCTTGCGCTTGATCAGCACAGCTCTGAAGAAACTTGGCCATGGCGTCAAGCCATTGGCTTGCTGCATTCAATCTGACAGGCTCAGTAATCGAACTCCAGCCCCCCACACCTTCTTCTACTACACCAACTGGCCGCTAATTTTATGTTATTTGTATTAATTAGGATATACGTTATCTGGCTCTGTCGTAACACGAACATGCCAATCTGATGGAACATGGACAGATGCTGTGTTTCAGTGTATTATTGATGATTGTGGTATTCCTGGTAGGCCAGTGAATGGTGATGTAACATACCCATCAACGGTTTTTGGTAACACAGCCACATATACTTGCAATGCAGGTAATATATGGTAATGCTTAAATTATTTCAAAACACTTTAGGTATAATTTATTGAATATTAATAGATAATTTAAAATTTTGACTCGATGAAAATTGTAACAAGCTGTTAATTTCTTTTTACTGGGGATATTAATCAATTCTACAGTGTTTCCATTTTTGCTTGTGACCTTACTCATTGTAGAATTGTTAATTGCTAGGTTTGGACTGTATATACTTCTTCTGCGGCTGTATATGCTATTCGATCAGGAATTTTTGTTTTTGGCAGTAAGATTTGAAGTGTTAGTGCAATCCCACGCTGAACAGTTTTTATTTTTATCAATGTTTTTTTGCAACGCCCGCAGGTTTCAATCTTGTTGGGGACAGACGAAGATCTTGTGTATCAAGGGGAGGAACTACTGCGTGGACTGACTCAGTACCTACTTGTCAACGTCAGTTGTAGATTGTGGTTTCATTTTGCATTAAGTTGCATATTTGTTCTATTACAAGAAAGCGACCAATGCGCTATAACGAGCTCGTTTACCAGTTGCCGGCCATCTGTCTACCATTCTGAGATGGGAAAATCCCGCTAAGTGCTTTTCCCAACGGAGCTATAAGCAAACTTTCTGGCTTGTTCTCCACATTGTCCATTTCATGCTGAGCGTCAAGTAGAGAAGCGCTGTGAATAGCAATTTTAAAGCCATAGGTTGGACCCGACTCGGAATGAAACATGAGTTTACAATTCCAAAAACAGACGCTCTTAGCATTTGTCCATCTGTGTTGTTTTTATGAAATTCTCGGTGATTTATTATCTACAGTGGTGTGTCAAGCAAATTTAGCAGCACATTGACACTCTAGGCTGCTTCTATTCTACTCTTGCATAAAACTCACTTATTGTTGTCGAATTAGTGAAGTGTTTATATTGAAATTTGTTTCTATTCTCTTAAGTCGTAGATAAATATAAGATTAACTGATTGTCATCTAATAAAGCTGACTGCTGTAACATTTGTATTTGATTTTATTTTTTCGTAGTTACGTAACCTTTATTTTAAGGTTACTTTTGGTAGCGATGTGACTGAGCATTCCTGGTTAAGTTAAGCAACTCTTGTGATGTTGGTGGAGCTAGCATGCATCACATAATGATGTGTATTGACTCAGTGCATGCAAGTTCGTTGTCCTGCCTCAGTGCACTGCTTAGTTTTGGTTCATTGCTGTTGTAGTGGTTAAGGACATCGATAAAAGGTGCAAAAGGTCTGGGCTTTGATTCATGTTCCGGTCAAATCAAACACAGTGTTGCCAACAGTTGGCCACCGCTGCAACGTTTTTTCGGAGCTGCGTTGCGCAAGCGCTAAGCACACTTCGGCGTGATACCGCGAGTTTTGAATTTTATTTTGCTGTAAAAACTTCTTTCCTCGATCTTTTTGTCACAATAAAGCTAATGAAAATAATCTATTTTAACGTAGTTGTTTCGTGTGCTACCCCGGTTGCCCCGGAAAATGGAAGGTTTGATAATGGAGGTATCGACGATTACACGTTTGGAGCAGCGATCACATACATCTGTGATGCCGGATATACAATTTCTGATGCATCATTAAAAGAGGCACGCTGTGACGAAAATGGCTCTTGGGGAGAAGTACCACAATGTTTTCGTAAGTAGAACTTGTAATCTGCGCATGCTCGTGGTATGAAGTACTTTTTCTTTCAAACGGCAACTTTTTTGCTCTCTTATCAAAACACTTCAGTTTAATTTTTGTAGAAAATACTGCAAGTTTGTTTTTGACAGGTTTTGCACTTTTCTAAAAATCAAATTTGTTAACATTTCAACCAATCTTGGACTTATAGGTAATAAATGTCTTATGATTTGTTCAAATCACTTAATGGTGTGTTACGACATGTATAATATGATGTTGTGTGTGTTGTTTCCGTATCGCTGGAAGGTGGTCCGATATTTCCGTTGGCTTTTTTCAAAATTAGTCTTGGCGACTTTTTCCACTTAATACTTTTTTGTCTAGTTATGAGAGATAAGCAAAGTTTAACCATTATCAATTTTATTTCATGTTGTTTGCTGTTGCTTCATTAGTGTATGTATGGTGTTGAAATGTTGTTCAAGGCCGTTTTACGAGGTTTTTTATTTTTGATGCGCAGCAGTACTTGGGAGATTTTGGTTTTTACTTTGTTCAATGCGTCGGTCATTTTTAGTTTTTAACAAGGTTTATTGTATCTGGTCAGACAACTCATTTTCTTACTTGATTTCGATCCCAACTGTACTGCAAATGCTATTTTGAAACTCTTTGGTGTAACGCAGCAGAGAATTAGTTTTGTAGTAAGTCTTTCGGTTGTTTTAAGCAAATCGTCGTGACCCTGTCCACAAGTTCAGTTTTGGAAGGCTTTAGGACCGCCTTTCTTGGCTCTAGTTTTTGCATCATAATCAATTGTTTGATGTCATAATTATGAAAGTTATTGTGACAGAAAAAATTGATTATGATGCAGAAACTAGAACCCTGCCACTGCATCTAATTATCTCTTAAAGTGACTGCTCGACTTGAAAACTTTGGCCGGTTTCTTTGCTGTCTCCTGTTTGAAAATTTTAGTTTCTGGTGTGCTCATAGCTGCAAATAAATGATTAGTGATCTCCTATACTGTGCAATGAAACAAGTGGTCTTCTATGCTACAAGAACCACGGGCTTAAAGCCCACAAACATTTGACATATGGGCTTGGTAAATGGGTGCTAAATTGCAAATGTGTTGCTCAAATTCAAATTTTTTAACAGAGAACTTCAACTGCACATTCCAAGAGAGAAGCCAACCCTTTTGTGGATATACTAGCGTTGGTTGGCGAAGGGTTACTACTCAGGCTGTTGACCCTCAAACTACGATTCCAAGTGAGTTATCCGACTTATTAACAGTGTGGCTCGCAATACTTTTGGTAGTAAGTTTGTAAGTTGAAAGTTCGCTGGGTGGACAAATTGACATAGTTAGCATCTCACATTTTCAAGGGATAGAGCGCGTGCCTCTCGAGCAGTAGACTCTGGTTTCATTCCAAGTTGCATCAAACCAATGTCTTTAAAATTTGTATTCATGGTTTCCCTTCTTCGCGATCAGCATTAAAGGGACAGGGTAAAGAACAAGCCTGTAAGTATGCTTGTTGTGCCGTTGGGAAACGCACTTGACGGGATTCTCCGATCTTATATATGACCGGCAACTCCTTATAACGCCACAGGTCATTGTCTTATTGACGTTGTTTTTCGACAGCTTTCGCAGCCGAATCTGCCAGAGGATCAAGATCAGAATTAACCTCAGTTGAATTTGATGTTGTACCTGCAAACGGCTCGTGCCTGAGGTTTTACTATCGAATCGATGCAGGAACTAACGAAAATTTCACTGTTCAAGTCACCACCAACGGGTTGGTAAAATCTGAACACGGTTTTGTCCTGTAATTGAATGCATTATCACTCCTCAATAGTTACGTGAACTTAGGTATTAGAGTAACAAAAGGAAAAGCAAATCTTTATTATGCTCGCTGTGCCGAAGCGTGTAACGAGTGACGTACTCATTTCCGCGACTTAGCGCTTGGGCAGCATAGTCACGTCGCAAGGGTTGCGAGCCGTCACAGTGTCCGATTGCTATGCCAAAAGTGCTTAAAACGGATGTGAAAAAGGTGATGTTATGAGTACGTCATGTGAAAATTTAAAATTGAACCGAGAAGGTATTACACAATCGCTTCAAATCCTATTCTTGCGTTTCAAATCAGTTTTAAAATTTGCAAGTCTAGCTGTGACCGACCATTTGACGTAGTGGTTGACGACGTCGTTATTGGTGCAAGATGTCTGAAGTTCGATGCCTGGGTCGGTCAAATCTGACACAGTGTCACCATGCCGCTACGTTTTTGTGTTACCCAAAACCCAAGACGTGGTACTCGCTGCGACGAAATACCGCAATTATAATAAAGATTTGATTTGTTTTTTGAGGTCAAGCAGAATTTGACCAGAACTTTAGCGCCACCGTCATCAGATTGCCGTGGGTGATGATTAAGATCATGTCTCCGGTAGTAGTTATGTGCATAGGCGTCAATTTTTCCTTAAAAAAGGCAAATAGGAAAGAATTTTTGTAATAACTTTGTTTTCTTTGTATCGGGTTTCCCAGAAAAAATGAACCACTTTTTGCAAAAAACTATTTTTTCGGTGATTATAAGCCTAAACTCCAAATTGTTGAAATTCTAGTTCACAGTAATCCAAGTGCCGGCATATTGTTTACGTTGTTGCATAATATGATATCTGAAAATTGGTTACAAATTATACGAGTATTATCAAAATAAAAATGATAAGTCAAAAAATTCAGTATCACGAGCAAATAGTGGTATATTTCAGCCTATGCTCATGTGACCTCCAAAACTTCGACTACTAAACAAAGGTGTTCTTCCAAAAAGAAATGCTCTTGCGTCTTTCTTTTATAGAAATTATAGATAATATGTTTGTTTCGAATATCTGCAGACTTATGATGTCACGAAGCGCTTATTAGACCTTTCCTCTCACAAATTTCCTCTGATACTAAATTTTTTCAAACATCACTTTTATTTTGGTAATACTCGCATTATTGGCAGCCAAGTTTTTAGATATCACGTAAAAGTGTAAAGAATATATATGCTTGGATTATTGTGTATAGAATTTCAATAATTTTGAGTTTATAATCACCGAGAAAACACCTTACAAAAAGTGGTTCACTTTTTTGGGAAATACGACATAATAAAGCGCAATCAGCGCATGTCATAAAAAATATACAGGCGAAATATCAATAAAATTATCTGTTTTCCTAAACTTTCACCGTCGTTTTAGAGTGAGTATGTGCGAAGTTATTTGTGTTCAAAACGAGCGAACACAACGGGTCCCCCCAGTCTTCTGACACTCTGAAAAGAGCTCTGGCGTAATAGGGTTTAAAACGATTTTCCAAAGTACCAGTATAGCATCGTCGCTGAGCACGCGCTCACAACTTTCTTTTTGTCTTTCATATAGCGCGAGCGTAACATTGCGACAAAACATCACCACGATTTTGCGTTGTTGTACCTTGGAACCGTGTTAGCTGCTGTGCCTGCGTTAAACTCTTACCATAGGTATCAAAACTCTGCTGGGGCCCCGACACATGTCGCCCCCGTCGGTGTTAGACCCGAGGGGGAGCCGCCCAGTGGCGCACCCAGTGGGGGTTTCGGGGATCTAAACCTCCCTTTTTTGAAACCAAACCCTTGTTTTTATAGTGAAGTGTCCAAACTGTGCAAGTGCAGTACGTGCTGTTATTTTAAAACAGCTGTGACAGAATTTGTCTCACATCATACTGAAGCCAAATCGGCTAGTTGGAGTAGTGGTAAGAGACATTGTTATCAGTGCGGGCGGGGGCGGATCCAGGGGGATGTGGGGGATGCATTCCCCCACTAGCCATTTTCCACCATGTTTTTGATGAATACAATTTTTCCATAATTTCGAACCTTTTCAATAACAATAAGCCTCACGCCCAAAGCACGCGTAATCGAAAATGTACGAACAAAATGCATTATATTTGGTGAAACACTCAAATGTAGGGGCAGAAAGTTGAAACCAAATCTGTATAAAAACTGTTCAAAAAGTACTAAAATGGCCACCACAGCATGTAAATTTTTAAAAATTTTCCTGGGAAGCACGCCCTCGGACGCCCCACGGCCTTTTTTATTCTTAAAATGTTTTAAAATAATTCTTTCGGAAAAAATACGTTTGAAAATAGGTAAGAATTTGGTGCCCCCTCACTGAAAAAAATTCTGAATATGCCGCAGACATGATAACATTTTTCAAAGGGCCTTTTACGTCTTTTTTGGGTCTTTATATTTGGTTAACATTCAACCTAATTCAAAATTTCATCCCCCTTACCAAAATTTTTTGGATCCGCTCCAGTGTGCAGAATCGAGTTTTTTTTTACAACCCCTCTCCTTTGAAATTTGCTGGGTACGCTTCTGGCGCCGCCCCTCTGCCTCCTCCGGATCGACGCCTATGGGTATGTGCTGGTTGATGACACGTTACTAAAAGATGCGAGCGTGGGATCAAATTCTGCTCGTAACGAATTTTTTTATTGCGCTCTAATTAGCCTGAGATTTTGTAAATTCGAGTCAAGCGCTACGATTATTGAAATTCTTTGAAGCCAAGTGAGATGATGCCGTTGCGTTTTTTGCGTTGATTTAATTTTTCATTTTAGCAATACAGTTGAAGCATTTAATGGTGGAAGATCACAAATACCATGGACACAAGCTGCTGTTGATCTAGATCCAGGTGTTGGCGGAGTACAGTGGTCTTTTCAAGTAGAAAACTCGGAAAGTAATATTTATTTGGATGAAATAGAATTATCAAGAACAGCATGTGAGTGCTATATTAATACAAGTAGAGGAAATATATACTTACTTTTGTCTTATGAACTTCCTCTACCAGTGAATTATTCAGCATCAATATTCGACAATGTTTTAGCGTGTATCGTGTTAATTTTTATCATTTTGAGTCGCTCTAGGGGACTGCTGCCTTTTAGTTTTGTTTGTACGCCGCTTCTATGCTTTTTTCAAATTATATTAAACAGAAATTACAGCAGATTGAGGGAGACTGCTAAGTGAGCTTACTGGAGTAAGCAGCCACCGAGTATATATGTCAAATACTATCGACTCCAGCCGTGAATGGACATACAGTGACATACAGTATTATTGGGTGGTCCCTTCGGAGTCTCCCTCAATTACTGTTGATTCTTCCGTTCAATTTAATTTGAAAATAACCTTAGTTTATGATTTTCGTGCTTCTGGCCTGTAAATGTAGTGGTTAGAAGCATCGGTATTGGTGCGGGAGGTCTGCGGTGCAATTCCCGGGCTGGTCGCGCCGTTGAGGTGTTTTTTCGTAGCTGTGTTGTTGGGACGCTAAGCCGCGTAGATGAGCCCCACCAGTCGTTACACGCTTCGGCGTAGTACAGCGAGAATAATGAACATTTGATTTTTCTTGATTAGGTAGCGGAACGGCTCCTACCGCTGTTACTACCGTTGCAGATACAACAACAACAACGGTTAGTACCCCAGATGCAACAACAACAGCAACGGTCAGTACCCCAAATGCAACAACAACAACAACGGTTAGTACCCCAGATGCAACAACAACAACAACAACAACAAGAACGGTTCGTACCCCAGACACAGCAAGTGAAGATCGTATTCCAGACACAGGTATTTCTTGTTTAATGTTTTTTCTGATTAGCTAATGACTATCGGTTGTTTCTTCCTACTTGAGTTTGCTTAAAAGTAAATCAGCCAAATGTTTTTGTGAAAAATTGACTAAAATTACGCGAAATTCAAAAACTTTTTTGAGTTTTCTCAAATTTTATGATGTGAGAATTTTGCGTTTCAAAAGAATGAACCATTGATCGTACCAAGGCTTAATTTGATACTAAAGAGTCCAATCGTATGTCACACTTCTGTGAGAGCAATTACACTAAAAAACATCAAATTTCGCTCTGATAGATCTCTGCATGATGACGTAATTTTTTCTGACATTAAAAATGGCACGGGCTGACTTTTTGTGTCTTAGACCGCCCATGGCCTGAAACCTCTAGCCCAGTACCCGCAATTCATCCCCAAAATGAAGCTCGGCGGACCCAAAAGCCATTCTTTTTTATCTTTGAATCATCATGAAAATTTAGAGGGACTTCAAAAATTGTTAACGGCCTGGTAAGAACCAAAATGTGGAACTGGACCGGTATGGGACCAGTAAAAAACCGGTCAACGGCTCGTTGGCGACTCTCGTAGCGGCCCATGCCATCTCTATCTCAAAGTTTGCGCATCATTTTTTCTTGCATGCCTTTCTCAAAGATGATAAGGATTGTATCAACAGTAATGCCTAACTTAGACTTTCTGAAATGATGCTTACGATTTAGGGTGAATGTAATATACTTTGTCACTGATATATATTTAAGATTGTGTATTTGTAATTTTGGTTTATATTGACTATTTATTGTTGAAGCATGGCAATTTTGTTAATTTATTTATGTTCTGATCTTTGCATACTTAACTGCATGTTGCAATAATTTCTTTCCTTGCCAGATAATATTCATGTGCTGTCGATTTTTTAGTTCTGGAAGTTTTTGCGATTTGCTTTTATTGATAAAAGCCGAACAACTTGACTACACTTACTTATTACTACTTAGTTTTGGTTGAAATAGTGGGAGCATGGCGCAACTTGTTGCTTGTAAGAGTTAGTTTCTGCTGATACAATTGCTTGCATGTTACGCATTGTTGAAGTATTTTTTGTTGCAATGTTGGCACTGGCGCCGACTTCTGATGAAATATGGGTAGGTTTTTATTTCTCACTCTCAAATCAAATCACTGCGTGGAAACCCGTTGTGCTATGCAGAGCAAACAGTTTTCAAACTTTCGTTTTTGCGATCAGCATCTAATTCAACCGGAGACGAGCGAGTTTACCTCAACAATCCTTAAGATTTTAGATGTATCACATTTCTCGTACATTATTTTTATTTCAACGCAACAAACAATAAGCACGTTTTCAAATAAACGATAGCAACGCGCTTTGGGCTTGCTCATGGCGAATTAATGCAAACAAAATTATGAAAAAATTTTAGAGATGACACATTAAATTGGCAAGTAATTATAATTACGCTCAGCATTAGGCGTACGCAAGGTAGCTCAGCTCAAATGTTCACGCCCTTCCCTTTGGGTTCCTCCAATACACGCCAAAAGCCTTTATCGCTTAGATTCTGCAAGAAAAAATTGTACCTTAACGTGAAGAAATTCCTTCATGCTCCCCCCCCCTGAAAATTTCTGAGTGCGCCCCTGCTAAGCATATTTGATATTTCGAGGTTGAAAAAATTCCTCATTATTTCGTGTGTTTGAAATTAGTGATATAAGCTGCACAGTATTATGGAACAGTTTTTCTGCGAATCTTTTTTCGCTTTAACAACTCTCATTGTGTGCAGTGCTATTACATGTTAGCACCGCTTGCTTGAACGGTATGCTGAATTGCTGAAACCGAAGTGTTTGATGCTGTGTGAATGCGCTTATACACGTGTGCACTGTGCACGCACCATCACGTAAAATAACCTGAGCACGCTAAAATGCGTTTGCGTAGGGTTCTGAGTTGTAGTTTTCTTGCATGAGTACGCGTTTGAACGGTACGCTTTCTGATGTTGATACGCAAGTAATAATGAAAAATACTCCTATAAATATCAGGATAAATTTAATTAACACAAACAGCGGATTTTTGCTTCATGAACAAGATATTATTTTTTAACGTATAAATGGGAGATATTTTTACGGGAAGGTTTCTCACCATGCTGTAAGCTATGGGGAGGTTTACCCTCCCCGTCTCCCCGCAAGTCGGCGCCATTGACTGTGGGTATATTTTGTTCTGATGCAGCAGAACCATTTCAAAGTGGTTAGGTTTTTGCCGCAAGAATTTTGATCGAATTCGCGACTGAAGTGATTAAAATTGATTCTGATTTGATCTGGCTGCCGTGATTGCTTTCAGTTTTCGCAGTCGTATTTTTAGTGCATTTGCAATTATTGAAATGATCTAAACGGTTTTTGAAGTGCTGAGAGCAGCATGCTTTGTGAAGTGGAAATTAATCAACTTTGTCCGTCATTTTTCGTTCTTATACGAAGTACGGGCATTTCCATCATTTACGTTTGCGTCCAGCAAACCCTGTTTAATTCCAGTAAGTAAAATATGAGAAACATAAAATAGTAAAAATACCTTTGACTAAAAAATGTGGGATCATGGAAGAGTAAAGCACTTACTTAGGTTTCGTGATACTACATGGATATTATGTGCCACATGTAATAGATAGTGTTTGATGACATGTTCCCTCCAAGATTTTAGCTAGTGTAAATTTCCCGATTAAAGAATTTAATGAAATTTGGTTATAGTTTTCATGGGTTAAAGAAAGACTAATCGTAATTTTTGGTTTGGATTTGAGTTTTCACAATATATTGCGCTTTCATTCTACATCGAACTACATTGAATATATTGATGCAAATTTGGCCAAAATTCTTATTTGCAGTTAGAAGATTCGAGAAAGATTGCTAAAATTTGCCCCAAATGCCTCAGTTTTTCCAAATTTGGTATCCGAAAGGGAGCAGTTATACCGTTACATAAGTTGCTGGCTTATGGTAGTGCCTGCCACTTCGTCATTCACTTCCTATGAATTCACGTTTCGCGCATTACAGCGCTTGTGTTTTTCCTGACGAATACTAATGACATTTTGTGATGTTTACAAACCCTTGGAGTGCTTGGGTTGCCCTATTTGTGCCACCACGCCTTTCATCGCTTTTGAAATATGACTTTCTATAAACGAACCTGTAGTTTTGTTTTGCTTATTATGTGTTTTGTGATTTTGTTCTGGATTCAATGCGTGTTTTTTTAACTTTTGCAATATTTATTGCAATTTTCTTGCTTTTTGCATTGATTAACCTTTGTACTATTAATCTCGTTGTATTTCATATCGAAATGTTCTGCAGTGCAGTCAACGATGTATTGAAACTGTCTATTATTCTCGTTGTACTTTATACCGAAATGTTCTGCAGTGCAATCAACGATGTATTGAAACTGTTATTCTCAGTGATGGCCTTATTCAAAGGGGACACTGTTTGCACTAAGGTCTGGATTTGTTGAGCTATGTTTAGTGATGGGCACGATAAACCTTTCTGTATTAAAGCGATAACGATAACCGATAATGTCAAAAAAGCATTGGGCGTTACCGAAATCGATAAATCTGAATTCTTTATAGCGATATCGGTATATATATAATCGATAAATTATCGCCGATAAATTTTTCCGATAAATGTTGCGGTAAATTTTCAATGTGTTTAACGAAGTTTTTTTTTGCAAATCACATCGCAAAAATGCGTTCCTACATTTTCAAGATAAGAGAGTAGTTCACCGACTCTGCCGTGGCATCAAACAGAACAAAGAGAGATGTTTTTAAAATGCAACCACACTTTAGGAACACAGTGTAATTTTCCATAGCGCTGACTCACTAACTTTGAACATTGTGAGCATAAAGAATCGTTTATCGCGATATTTTATTGGCGATAACGAAATATATTGCAAAAGCTATGTCGGTAATTGATAAATCAAAACTATTTTAAGCGATAACGATACTCGGTAAGTAATAATCGCCGATAAATTATCTCGATAAATGCCCATCTCTGCTCATGTTACAAGTGTTGGTCAAAACACAACGGTGTGAATGCACCCACTTCGTAGGAAATGATTTTTCGACTTTATGCATGTGAGTTTATGATTTCGTGGTGATGATGATTTTTCGAACGTGGCTCAGATTGTAAAGGAGCAAAAAATGCGAAGATTTTACGGGGTAGTTTAGTTCTGATCGGATTGTCGCTATTCGGCGTGATCGACCCGGCGACAGAATTCTTGGCCTTAGTATCTCTCGCTTTCGAGTTAATTTGGTGTAAAAATGCGAAATGTGAGTGGACGCAATCAAGCAATTGTACGTTCTAAAATATTTTGTGTGCTTATTAAAATATTTAGTAATTGACGCGAATTTTAACGATTAAACCAATTTGATCTTGACGCTTGTATATGTTTAGATTCATATTCCAGTGTAGCTTGAGCTTTCTCTATGATTTATGTAATGCAAAAGATGTTTGTACTTATTTGATATTGGCTGGGCAGTACGTGAAACAAGATTTTTGTTTTTGTGAAAAAATTTTAGAATGTGTTTGTTGTGATCATCATGTTCTGGTCCATTTATCTTCATACTCACTTCCATGTTCATTTTAATAGGCAAAACTGATCACTAGATTGAATTTAAAGGAAAAAAAGACATTGCTTTCTGAGTTCAAACTTAAACAATGTGACGTGTTTCATCTGCAATTTGGGCATTTTTAAAAATTACTGGAACAAACTGTGGATAAAAAGAGCTTCAAAATATTGTGAGTTGTCATAGTGTCACTTTTACAGAATTTGTATCTCATTGTGCTGCGATCAAGTTTTTGCAGCATATTCTCAGAGCTTTAGTATATACACACTACTTTCGACTGTTTTTTTGGTGTTGGTGCTGTTCTATGAAAGGCGAAATTGCATGCTTGTCAGCTGGAGTGATTAATTGGTGTTACGTAATTTTGCAATGCTTCACAACTGTGTAGATCGATCACACCAAGAACTTTTATGCATTGCATCTTGACATTGGTTGCTTATTCTGAACACATGTTTACATCTTTTGAAATGTTAAAAAAGTAAGTCCCAGTAGAAATACCGTAATTATTTACAGAAGCAAAAAGTCTTCAGAAAAAACTATTAAAAAGTATCACATGTAACAGGAAGTACCTTTCGAAAGGTTAAGCTTTGAAATGTTGAAGGCTTCGGCGTGTATGGGTTGTTAAAGAAGAGACAATAGAAACAAATCGTAGTTGATTTTTAAAGCACATCAGTCTTGATAATTAGATCCAATAACTAAAGAGTGATCCATTTACTTCGGTTGGGTTTTTTCTCAAGTAGTTTCTTTTTGTCGTTTGTTAAACTTTTCAATTATGGTTGTGCTTGATGTTTGTCACAAATAGCAAATTTGTCAATTTGTGAAAATGAAATCAACTGGGAGCATGAAAATGTTATTATTTGTTACGTGAGTCTGAATATATTTTTCAGTCAAGAGCTTACATCACTTTGTTGTGATAGACGGATATAGAGAGATAAAAACATACGTTTTCAATAGCAAGATTCATTAGGATGTAGAAACGATACAGAGAATCACTATCGCACGGCAAAGGTTGTTAACGATTTTGCATCGAAACTCGATTGCTGGTAAATACTGCAGCTTTCGTCGAAATCATTCACAACATTACTTCTGATACTTATTTAGATTGATTTCAGCTCTTATGCTATCATCGATGTAAATAAAGAGTTAGACGTGATATTTATGATATCTCTGCAGTTATTACCAGCAATATTTGTGAATATGTTAAGTTGACTTTTTTAGTCCAAACGTCAAGTTTAGTGTTAGTGTTATTACTGTAGGAATTCAATGATTCATCACGTATAGTTATTACTTCTGCTTGATGTGTTTTTTACAAGCATCTGATTGAAAAAGTGTTCATTAAAAAAAGACATACCGTATTTTAAGGCTCAACAGAGTGTAAATCACGCTGTCTGTAAATAGCTTTCAATGCTTCCTAGTTCTTACATAAGGTGTACCGGACTGTCAGGTATAATAAACGAAATAAGCCTAAATTTGTGCTGATTCAATAGTCTACTGCACTCAGCTTAAGAGCAATCTGTCCGTACATATGTGTACCTCATCTACGCGTCCAATTTGAGTGGACTTTAGCGCACTGTTCTTGGTTCTAGTTTGTGCATCATAATCAATTTATTGATGTCATCGTAATCGCTTTTTTATCCATGACATAAAGATATTGATTATGATGCAGAAACTAGAACCAACCACCGCTGGCCTAAAGCCCACTAAACTTGGACATGTGGACAGGGTAATGGTTCACTGGACTATGAGGTTTATGGTCAGTTTGCAGGAAAATGTTGTGGTTGTAAGAGCACTCTATGGTCCATAAAATACTGTAATTATTTAAAAACGTTAAAGCAAGATTTCAGCAGTGCAAAAATAAATGAAAAAAACATATTGTACAACTCAGACATGAAGCAGCATCAATGAAGAATGCTGCACTTCTAGCGTTATTTTTAGATCATATTTTGCTCGAATCAATTGCAAAATTTTCTTGTTGCGATATATTTGATCAATTGTAAATCTTTCTTCTTAAAATACATGATTGCCACGAAACAGAAAAATGTATTGACCTAGGAAGTTCTCGATTGTCTTCTGTTTTATTGTTTAATTTCCTAGGCTTGTACTCTTCGTAAATGTGGTCTACTCCCCGTAATTGTAATCTAACAGAAAGCTACTGGTTAAACTTGCTAAAATGTTTTTCTCTGTCGCACCGTTTTTTATGTCTGGCGTATGAAACAAGTCTTCTTGTGGTTGTATTGTAGTGCATAACGTGAAAATGAGAAGTATTTTTTATTCTGAAGCATTTTCCTCAGTAGTGAATATAATCTGTGGTTGTAGCTACTGTGGTCTTTTTTTTTTTTTTTTTTTATTGTTATCAGTTACACATTTAATTTGTGATCCCCTGAGGTAAGGTTGATAAAAAAGTTTGTTCATCATAAGCTATAACGCAAGCATATCCTTGATAGGGATTAAATGCACTGTTTAGTTTGTTGATTTTATACTTCTATGGATTTGCGTGTGTAAGCTAGAAGTAATGTGATGTTTTGTGTAAGAATAGAAACGCTTTAATTGAGACAGTGTTGGATCTTTAAATAATGATCATCGAAATTGTAGTGTCAAGTTATGATATTTTAGCTTAATGCTTAATCTTACTTGCAAAATAGGCTAATTAACAATGTGCAAACACCCAACAAGCAATAAATATTTGACAGGATTAACGTAGCACTTCTGATTGAGTAACTTATTTGCGCAAAAGTTTTCTTGCTCTATGTACTATCGAAATTTCTTGAAACTTGATAAACGATTTGGTAACCTAAGTTTTTGTTTAACTTTTTGTAGGTGGTTTAACCTCAATCTGGCTTAAACTTTTAAAAATCACTTTAATTTATGGTCATGCTGGCTCTCAAACATTTTCTTGTCGCGATGCACTCTCAAAGAACTTTTAATCTTGCGACGCACTGGTGTAAATGTAAAATTTTTTGAAACAAAATATTGTGTTTGAAGTTTGACGCATTGTAACTGCAAGATTTTTTTGTCACAACGGCTGCTCTAGCTGTTACTTTTTCTTGATTTTACGGACTTCACAGGATATCATGCAATGGTGTTTTACTTTGCAATCGTTGCTGGGAATACCGCCGTTTAAGTTTTTAGTATCGCTTGATCAAGTAGCTAACCCAGTCCCTCAACTACAAAGTAAAAACTCAAACCAATAACTTAATCGCAAGCTATCAGGCCTCCGCTTCTAACTAAATCTTCCAGAGAATCATAACTTTAGAACGATAAAAGCGCATGGATCTGTAATTACTAGGCATTTGCCGTTTTTTGTCAAGTGGTGCATGCACTGGAACATGACCTTCATTTTAAAAAGTACATGTTTATAAAATCAAGGTCACAAGCTGCACAATTTGATATCGAAGTTGGTGATAATGTTCTCCGATTACAAGGCCGTCGCTTTTCTTGAGCCTTCTAAAAAAATCAAATCAAATGCGTCGAAGCGTGTAACGAGTGCCGGGGTTCATCTGCACGACTTAGCACCTGTGCGACACAGCATGAAGAAACGTCGCAGCAGCCAGCGGTGGTGATGCGTTGGCGACAATCTGTGTGTACGATTTGACGGGCTTGGAAGTGGAACCTTATCTTTCACGCCGAAAGCGATATCGTTACCGCTATACGAACCTGCGGGTTATTGAACAAAAAATATGCAGCAGCATCAAATGCACTGAAAATTAAATATTACTGTATAACAATAAGGTTATAGCGCATAGAATATATGTTACTGTTGAGTTGAAAACAGAATAATCCAAAGAAAGCAAAAAGTTGTGAATTCTTGTGAAATCAGTCAAAACCGTTCATTTTTGCGGAAAATGAAACAAAATTGTGGTTAAAATTTAGTCCCATCGTGTAATCCAAATCATTCTGCGACGCCCCTTAAAAATTAAAACAACGCACCAGGGCATCGCGACGCACAGTTTGAGAACCACTGCTGTAAGTTATTGTTAGTCACTGAAGTGGCACTAATAGCCCTTTTGGCTGCAGCGTATGATTTAACTTCGTTTCATCTTTATTTGATTTCAGAAGTTACTATGACAAGTTTCACCACTTTGCCAGCTGCAACTACAGGATCTGCCGTTAATGTTCCAAGCGCAAGTTTCACCACTTTGCAAGTTGCAACTGCAGGTTCTGCCATTAATGCTCTGAGCACAAGTTGTACCCAAACCAACATGATTGTTTTTGCAGCTACTTCTCCATCAGTCACTGATGGTGCAACCATGGTAATGACAGTGGATACTGCCACAAGTAGACCTTTTCTAACAAAGGATGGAATTGCAAAATCTGCATTTCCCACTGCCAGTTCAACCATGATTGGACTGACTTTTGATGATGGTGAAAAAGGAGGAGTTGCAGCTGGATGTATTTGCACTGTTGGAATGATTGCTTATTTGCTATATTTATGTCTATAAACCGGATACTTTTTCCTGAAAGTGAAATTAAGAACTTTACTTGTTTTCGTGGGGCATGATTTTGGGAAACATTTGTTGCATCACCTTTTTTAATGTTGGTTGTCTAATTGTATTTATTCAAATGATTTTTTGATTTTAATTGTTATTATTTTTTGATAATACTAATGACTGCCACTTAAAACAGGCAATGGAAGAAATATTGCTGCAGTTCAGATTAAAGGTGGAATTGTTGCTTGTCATCAGCAAGCTTATGGGGACATATTTAGTTGATTGTTTTAAGAAGCTTATGCATGGACAAAATTTAATTTTATTTTTGTTTCTTTGTAAATGCAAACTTTTTAACGAATTGCTTAAAACAAAGTTTCTTTATCACTTAAGTAGTTGCGAGGAAGCAAATTGTTTTAACAAGTCTAAAAGCACTTTTGAGTTGTTCAAGTTATTTGACCATGGATTAGGTTTGTGCTAGCAAGGTTTGTTTTGCCACAAAAATAAATGCATGTGAAATATCTAATTTGACAATTTTGGCTTTCTACTGTCTGTTATTTGGTTGCATTAGCTATTTTAATTCATGGTACCACAATCAATGCTTTTCTACATTGTTGAAATTTCCCCAACATTATAGAAAGTTGCATTTTGTTGTGGTTGGTGTTGTTTTTTTGTAGTTCCACTTTTTTTTGCTGATGTGGTAGTGTTATTTTTATAGATGTCACCTAGTCTTTGTCAAATTCAGAATCTCAAATGACTAATTTTGATCCACTTAGAGGCATGTGATAGAAATGTTTACCGTAACAAATTTTAGGTTAACCATAAGCTAAACATTGCACTACGAACAATTAATTATTTTGTGCTAGAATGAAATATCATTAACTCAATAAGCTTTGTCAACCTATATAGTGAAAAGAATTTAAAAATGAATGAGTGCAAATAGGACTGTTACATAACCCGAAAAGTGTTGTTTTAACCGATTTTTTTGCTGTATTTAAAATGTTGTTTGAAAGAATGCGATACTTCAGCTTTAAAGTGTCTGCTTATGTATTTATTGCAAACATTTATGCATTTCAAATTATTTTCACACTAGCATCTTTCATGTGTAACTAGTTTCGCATTTTTTTAAACATTTCCTTATGTTCCGAAAAGTTCATCTGTAACCCAATTTAATGATTTTTGTGCTGCATTTTATTACACACTTGTAGTGTGCATTACAGTTGGGAGTGATTTTTCATTTTATAGTGTTTATTTTATTGTGCAATTTGTTGCCATATGAAAGATGGCAAGAAACTTGATCACTTCATTACAATCAATGCTGCAGCCGTCACTGTGAGTATGTTATTGTGTCACTTGCATGGTGTTGTTAAAGTTTTGGTGATGAACTATTGATTTACCGAGTTGCACGCATAACTTTTTTTAAGAAAAGTAACACCTTTGAATTTTTTGAGTGTTTTGCCAATAATTAAGGTACTGCAGAATAGTATTATTAATTACAGTGGAAACTGAGATTACAAACAAAGCATTTGCTTTCTGCTTTTACCTACTTTCTTTTGATATTATATGCTTGCTTATTTAATCGTTGATTGAAAGCTTTTAAAGTCTTTGCCTAATCGTGTTTTTGAAAATTTCAGCTTGTATGCCTTTTTTTAGTTTGTGTTAAATATTTTTTCACTTGTTTTTTCGTATTTTTTTTTGTGAAATAATAAAATTATGTTTTACCAATATGCTACAGTTTCATGATAGATACAACATTTTATGTAAACATCAGAACAGTATATTGTTTAAGGCAGTAATGTTGATTGAATAGCAAACGCGACAAAAGCAGTATCATAATTGATTTTACTGTGGTATGCTTGTTTTATGGAGACAGTAGCTCATGCTGCTGTCTGAACATCTTGATTTTTCACAACAAGAGGCAGTTGTGGTAAAATTGCTACCAACTAGGTTTCTCAAAACTTGATCTTGTTCGACGTATCGTTGGGGGAAACTTTTTTCAGCTGCTTGCCATCTGGATTTTGCTTTTTCCTAATGAAACGTTCTGGGTGGTTTGACACTTGCAAGTTGGAAATTACAATATGACACTGCATTAGGATAAGAGTGTATGTCCAAACGACAAAGTCATGAAAAATTTGATTCTGGTGTATCACACATACAAAGTCGATTTGAAATGCATTATAATAAAATTCCAGCATTTCTGATTCAAGATCCTCACACACTCAAACAAACTTTTGATTTCGTAAAAACTGTGGTTATTGGTATGAATTGATTGACGTTTTTGCACAATGATTTAAAAAAAGAGACTGATGGCATCAAACTTATTGACCATAATAAAAGTGTCCAGTTAATGACACTACTATTTATTGTAGATGCTGCAAATTCATAAGCTGTAGGCACTGTTACTCCTAGAACACCATTTTTTTTTTTGAAGAAAAGATTTAAGCTTAATCATGTCTGGTTGGCTGCATTTTGCGAACACAGTTAAGTTTGCATGAACATTATGCATGCCATTTATTTTCTCTAAGCTTCGCACTTCTGCGTTATAAGTTTTATTCAAACTAACATCTACAGTAGTTATGCTCTCCAGTTGTCAGACTAAAAAATGTGATACAAAATGGTTCAAGAATACTACTGCTGCTGTAACTTAAAAGTTTGTTGATACACTTTTTGATTTTCTGTAAAACTTTTGAAAATCCAGTACTATAAGAGGTAGTTTATAAAAAACCTATTGTATTGTGGCAAAGCATAAGACTGAGGGTAAAAAGCTGGTGGTGCATCGAAGTAGAAGCAAGAATCGTACATGTGCAGAAACTAATTTCTTCGTGGTCTTTGTGCTTGCCCACAAAAAATCTCCGAATCTAAAATGTTATAAAGTTTTTCTAAAGGTTTTAATAAGAATGCAATCATCTTTTTGCAAAATTTTGCTCAAGCAGTTTCATTTTTGCGGTAATCCCATTCTGTTTCATGATATTAGTGTCCCTTTATTTTTTTTTTAAATTTACTGCCTTGTAAGGAATCAATTTCGTCAGGTTTGTAAAAAGAATGATTTTGAAGTAATAAGTAATAATGTATAGAATTGCGCAGTAAACTTACGACAATATTTGTAAAGAGGCTTGCATGTGATTATAGCCGATAGGTGCATGAGTTGAGATAAGTTTTGTTAGTTTCGTGTCAAAACGATTCTTTCTTAATTGCAATAACGCTTATGCTATAAGTATCCTATTTGTAATGATGAGTGAAGATCGCTTGCTCATGCTGCAATTATGTCCAAATTCTTCAATCATACAGCAATTGCATTAAACACGCAGTGCACACTGAAAAATAATTAAAATCATTGTGTGTGTGCTTATTTTTCGGCTCAATCTTTCTTTAAATGCTTAAGCATGGCAGTTGTGCCGTCATTCTCGAGTCTTGGAAATAGGTGACTCTGCAATGCACATTTGTGGCTAATATTCTTAATTACGTCAATAGTTTAGGTTTTGTAAACATCCAGAGTCATCGAGATCACATTTTTGTTCGTCAATTGGGGTTTGCCTGCAATTTGAGTCTAGACTTCGTGTGAATCAGATTTTTGATGTGCCAATTAAACACTGGTATTACTACGAGTTGGTTTTATATATTTTTGGATACTAGATTTGCTGTAGTATGATTTAAGAAATTTTGATTGCTTTTAGTTGAAAATATGGCATCTATTACATAGTGCAATGAAAAAATTATTCTTAGTTAATTTCTGGACATGATTTGTGTAGGTCAAAACTTCAACGTGCTTCTTGGTTTTTGTGTTTCGGGAGGATGTGCGGTTCTTGTTGGAAGTTTATTAATCCTTTACTTTTACTATAAAAAAAATGTTGTTCCAGCAGGTGAGTATTGAGAATAAGAAAATTTTGTTGTGCATGCATGATGCGCTGAAGCATGATGAGCTGGTGGCCATTGTCACAAGGCAAGTAGACAACGCAGCTACTACTGTAGAAGAACTCACCAGTATTATAGAATTGTTGATGTTTGTTTTGATGCTGAACGTCAAGCAGGGAAGCTATAATTATAAATTTGTGAGGGCATGGCGCTAACAAACTGATCAAAATCTTGTATGAACCCTGAATGCACAGTTTCGTAATTGGATGCTCTGTCCACTTGATCAGTAAAGAAAAGTTGTTAATGTTGAAGTTGAGAAAAATGTAAGGTTTTTGTTAGTCTGACTGAAGACGTGCGAACGGAGCATTGGTGATGAGATCTAACTAATACCAAGAAGCGTGTGAGGTTAGAAGAGTAAAGAAATTATCAGCGACATGCCCTAGCGGTACCGCACGCAGGTTACAGATCCTACGTGACGGGTTCGATTCGCGGCTGGAGCCGATCGCGTTTAAGATATACACCTGGTGGCTGCTGACTCGAAGAGCGCAAGTTCACTTTGCAGTGTCCTTCCATTACTGTTGAGTTTTTCGTTCAATATAATTTGAAAATACCCTCAGTTATAATTTGGGCTATAATGCTCTTCCTTTTTTAGCCTTGTGAGATTGTTGATTACACGTGGAGCGTGTAGATTAAATTATGATGATTCTCTTATTACTGTAAACTTTGGTTAGATGGTTCTCAACTTTTTCAGGGTTGTCAGGTTCTCAAATTTTTCAGGGTTGTCAGTTTTCAGAGAAGTAAAGCATGGCGAAAAATTCCACTAAATTTCCTTTCTACAGTTTAATTCAGAGTGTTCACATTTCTACTGTTCAAGCTAACAAACAAAATTCAGTGTTACTTCAATCATGTATGCAAAATAATCTTCGAACCTTTTTAGATCCCGTACAATTTATTGAATAGGCTAATTGTAACTTGCGATTATGTGTTGAATAGCTGATGCTCCTCTTTTGCTTTTCAAGTGAATTTTATGCATGTATACTTTTTCATGCCACAAAGTACTTTTAAAAAAGTTCAATATTTCGATATTAATTTGTCATTGCAGTGTGACTGTGTAAGTCCCTGGCTTTATTGATGTTTTATTAGCTCTATTGTGCACTGCTTATGTGGACAGATGTTTTGTTATTCTTTATTAGACTAAGTTTACTTGGGTGCTGACAGAAATGTGCAAATACACTGTGAAATCAACTGTGATTACGTGTATGGGGTCCTTTACAAATATTTCATGTATAGTAGTAGAGTATTTATTTTTGGTTATAGTATAAAAATAAAAAAATGTAACTTATTGATAAACACCGAGTGAGGTTGCTATTAGAAGTTTAGAACAAAAGCGAACAATGGCACTTGACTGTAAGTTTTTACAATTTAGATGTTGTGACACCTGCAACTGCAAAGATAGGGTAGAGTATTAAGTGTACCAGTACTTTATTAAAGCTCCTAAACAGTTAGTTTTGTATGACCTTATGAGACTGTCTATTGGTTGTTAAATGTTAAGTCAAGCAAGATTTACGGACGTATTGTATCATATTTTCTAGTGATAAAGGCACTTATTGTGGTTGGTATCAGTTAAATTGCTTCGATGGAATCATTTCATCAGTTTGAACATGATTATTGATTGCATTTGCGCAGTTTCCAACAGTGATTATGAATTGTACAAAAATATTTACTGGCACGTAAAAATGTAACCAAAAGTCCAATACGGCCATAGGACGAACGGAATAACATACTTTCCTGAACAACTTATATTTTATAACTAACAAAGCTATTCTGATATTGATGCATTGCTGTTGATGAATATTGCTCTAATACTTATTGTTTTCACCGTTAGCTTAGATGTCCAAGTTGATAGAACATCTGCCTCTAGAAGTATAAGATTCGGTTGGTTCAGAGTCTGCTTAAACCAATAAGTAGTGGTAGTAATGTCTTTTATTTCCGCACCGTCAACACAATAAAAGAATACGATAAGAGTAAGGGAATATAACGCGGCACAGGAAAAGGGAAGAAGCAACAAAACGATTAACGTTATGGCATGCAGGTAGGAGAAGAGGAGTTAACAGAATACAGGAGTGGGCATGGTTGCAACACCCGAGTCGGGAGTAGAAATTTCGAAAAAAATTAAAGAATAAAGCAAAGACGATAAAAAACAACAGAAGCATCGCAGCTACCAACACAGCTATGTTATAGTGCAAGGGTAGGAAACATAACAGTGGGTGGTCTACTATGGTTATTCCACCTCCAAGCAGCTCGGCAGAAATAAAAAAGGGGGGCGGGGGTTGAGATGGACGTAAGTACATTGAGGACTATTAGATCTGCTTCGACAAAGACAACCACAGAAGACCTAACTTTCTTACTTGCGTGACGCTCAGCATTAGAAGTGGAAAACAAGCCTGCAAAGTTACATGTGTGGATGGAAAAGGCACTTGGCGAGATTTCTCCATCTAAGAATGGTGTACAGATCGCTGACAGCTCTTTTAGCCAGCTCGTTATAGCGCTTTGATCGGTTTCTCACGATAGGGGGATAAATATGAAAAATAATAGCTATAGAATTGAGATGTTGCAAATGTGTAATGTTTACAAAAAAAATTCTGTGGAAACCCCAAGCTGAAAACTTGCTGCATTTGCATTGATTGCGATACCAAAATAAATTTTGTAATTTTTTTTTAACAGTGAGAAATGCAGCATTACTTGTCATTGGTGTTGGATTTTTATTGATTGGAGTTGGACTGGTTGTTGGACTTCTAGGTACTTCATATTGTTGTTTTTGTTTGAACGCTGTTTTTTGAATTTTTGATTATTCGTTCAACATTAGCTATGGTGCACAACTTTTAAAGTTTGAATTTTATACAGAGGATTTGCTTAGTGTTGATGAACTGCTATTTTTAACAGAGTAATACTTACCATGCCGCATGCCTGGTGTAAGTTGGCTTAAAGGCAATAAGCTCTCTCAATTTTAATTTTTTGATGTGATAATTGAAAAGTGATTGTAAAATTAAAACTTTAGTTGTGGTTGGTATAGAAAGTTGGCCGTTAGCTCAGTTGCTTAGCGCACACACGCTATCGGTTCGGGAGGTCTGGGGTTCAAATTTCAGGTCGGTCGAATCGGCGCAGTGTTGCCAACGGCTCGCCACTGCAGCGACGTTCATTCGGAACTGCGCAGCCCAGGCGCTAAATCGCGGAGATGGGCCCCGCCACTCGCTACATGCTTCGATACAATACCGCCAGTATATAATGGAAGATATTATTTTTTTGATTTGATTGTGGTGTAGAAAGCTCGTGCGATTATGGCCCACTTAAGCTGGACATGTGATCAATGGACATGGTAATAGTTGGCTTAGGCATTTTTGCAAGATGGATTGTAAAAGGTTATTGGCTCTAGGACTTCACTGTTACTTCACAGAGTAGCCCTAGTATGTTTTATGATGATTACTTGTACCGGAATTGAAAATAGAAGAAGCAAATTTCAATCAAAAACTCGGGCACTCTTGAACCCTGTTAGATGCTTATGTGTAGGCTACCCCTCTCACCGTTTTGTCGTGATAAGAGATTGAAGGTGAAAAAATTGTATATTGCTATGGATGCGCAGTCATTTTCATTTTAATAACGTTCATGTTTTTTTGTTGTAGTGTTTGAAAGTGTAATTATAAAAATAGTGAAAGTATTTTGTTGAAATAACACATTTGTGGTTGCAAAGCTCCGATTTCAACTGCACTGGCTCTGTTATATATTTTTTTTTTGTCATGAAAAGATTAGATAAGGCAATTTTGTTACGAATGCAAACTTGGTTAAATTTGCTAATGACTGTTTGTTGGTGAAAAATTGTCTATCAAAAACATTAAGTATCGCAAAATCAAAGGTGCAGCAACGAAAGCTAGTAAGATTTTAAGCAGTTTCTTGCAATGTTGACCAGGCCATCGCAATTTCACGAACTAGCTTGTCGTGTCATGCTCCCAACTATTATCATTGTTAAAAATGTGTTAAAGAAAAGCTGGTAGCAAAGACAAGACCCAAGTTTAGGCTGTAAATGCTGTTTGTACTAAGTCCTAAGCATATTAAGACAATGTTTCAATCTCTTCAAAAAAGAGTTAAAATAATTGAATAAGAATTTACGTTTTTTTTTTTGTTTTTTTGTATTTTTTTTTTTTGAAGAAAAATTTAAAAGCACATTTTTTCCAGGTGTCTTGGCTGCAGTAATTTGCGGCGGTATTTTAATAGCTGGAGGAATCATTAAGGGATTTGTTAGTATTCTTTTGTTTGGAAATTGCATCAAAGGCGATAAAGGTAAGTAATTTGATTTTTACTTTTGAAGTTTTCAATAATTTTGCCAGAATGCCAATGCAATGGTGTAACTTGTGAACTGGCACTGGAAACGCTGTGGAAATATACTGGTAGGTCGAGTATCTTTACGGGTTACATAGCATTAGTTCTGGCTACAGGATTTGCATCAAATAATTTATGCCAATACTTTCGTATGTAGACAAGTGACTAGCAGCACAGTAACAGTGACATGCTATCAAGATTAAAGCGAGGTTGTATCTTGGCTGAAGTGATTGTTTTATGCCACAAAGTGCTCTAAAAAAATTTCGATATTTTAGTATTAATTTCTCATTGTGGTGTGACTCTGCAAGTCCCTAGCTTTATTGATGTTTTGTTAGCTCTATTGTGCACTGCTTATGTGGACAGATGTTTTGTTATTCTTTAGTAGACCAAGTTTATTTGCGTGTTGACAGAGATGTGCAAATACACTTTGAAATCAACTGTGATTAGTTAGTTAGTTAGTTGTATATTTATCCTCCTATCAGAGAAAGCGATCAATGCGTTATACGAGCTCGCTTAGGAGTTGCCAGCCTTCTGTCTACCCCGCCAAGATGGGGGAATCCCACTAAATGTCTTTCCCAACGGCACAACAAGTAAACTTGCCGGCTTGTTCTCCACACTGTCCCTTTAATGCTGAGCGTCAAGCAGGAAAGCTGTGAATACCAATTTTAAAGTCATTGGTTTGACCCGACTCGGAATCAAACCCGAGTCTACAGCTCAAGAGACAGACGCTCTATACCACTCGGCCATCTGAGCTGTTGGGGTCTATCACAATAATTTCATGTATAGATTACGTTTATGGGGTTCATCACAATAATTTCATGTATAGTAGCAGAGTCTTTATTTTTGGTTATAGTATAAAAATAATAAGATGTAACCTAATGATAAACACCGAGTGAGGTTGCGAGTGAGGTTGCTATTAGAAGTTTAGAACAAAAGCGAACAATGGCACTTGACTGTAAGTGTTTACAATTTAGATGTTGTGACACTTGCAACTGGAAAGATAGGGTAAAGTGTGAAGTGTACCAGTACTTTATTAAAGCTCCTAAACAGTTAGTTTTGTGTGACCTTATGAGACTGTCTATTGGTTGTTAAATGTTAAGTCAAGCAAGATTTACGGACGTATTGTATAATATTTTCTAGTGATAAAGGCACTTATTGTGGTTAGTATCAGATTAATTGCTTTGATGGAATCATTTCATCAGTTTGAACATGATTATTGATTGCATTTGCGCAGTTTCCAATAGTGTTTATGGATTATACAAAAATATTTACTGGCACGTAAAAATGTAACCAAAAGTGCAATACGGCCAAGGGACGAACGGAATAACATACTTTCCTGAACAACTTATATTTTATAACTAACAAAGCTATTCTGATATTGATGCATTGCTGTTGATGAATATTGCTCTAATACTTATTGTTTTCACCGTTAGCTTAGATGTCCAAGTTGATAGAACATCTGCCTCTAGAAGTATAAGATTCGGTTGGTTCAGAGTCTGCTTAAACCAATAAGTAGTGGTAGTAATGTCTTTTATTTCCGCACCGTCAACACAATAAAAGAATACGATAAGAGTAAGAGAATATAACGCGGCACAGGAAAAGGGAAGAAGCAACAAAACGATCAACGTTATGGCATGCAGGTAGGAAAAGAGGAGTTAACAGAATACAGGAGTGGGCATGGTTGCAACACCCAGGTCGGGAGCAGAAATTTCGAAAGAAATAAAAGAATAAAGCAAAGACGATAAAAAACGACGGTCAGACAAAAAAAGACAACAGAAGCATCGCAGCTACCAACACAGCTATGTTATAGTGCAAGGGTAGGAAACATAACAGTGGGTGGTCTACTATGGTTATTCCACCTCCAAGCAGCTCGACAGAAATAAAAACACAAAAAAGAGTGTTGAGGTGGACGTAAAGTACACTGAGTACTATTAGATCTGCTTCGACAAAGACAACCACAGAAGACCTAACTTTCTTACTTGCGTGACGCTCAGCATTAGAAGTGGAAAACAAGCCGGCAAAGTTACATGTGTGGATGGAAAAGGCACTTGGCGAGATTTCTCCATCTAAGAATGGTGTACAGATCGCTGGCAGCTCTTTTAGCCAGCTCGTTATAGCGCTTTGATCGGTTTCTCACGATAGGGGGATAAATATGAAAAATAATAACTATAGAATCGACATGTTGCAAATGTGTAATGTTTGCAAAAACATTCTGTGGAAACCCCAAGCTGAAAACTTGCTACAATTGCATTGATTGCGATACCAAAATAAATTTTGTAATTTTTTTTTAACAGTGAGAAATGCAGAATTACTTGCCTTGGGTGTTGGATTTTTATTGATTGGAGTTGGACTGGTTGTTGGACTTCTAGGTACTTCATATTGTTGTTTTTGTTTGAACGCTGTTTTTTGAATTTTTGATTATTAATTCGTTTAACATTAGCTATGGTGCACAACTTTTAAAGTTTGAATTTTATACTCACTACATGCTTCGATGTAATACCGCGAGTATATAATGGAAGATATTATTTTTTTGATTTGATTGTGGTGTAGAAAGCTCGTGCGATTATGGCCCACTTAAGCTGGACATGTGATCAATGGACATGGTAATAGCTGGCTTAGGCATTTTTATATGATGGATTGTAAAAGGTTATTGGCTGTAGGACTTCACTGTTACTTCACAGAGTAGCCCTAGTATGTTTTATGATGATTACTTGTACCGGAATTGAAAATAGAAGAAGCAAATTTCAATCAAAAACTCGGGCACTCTTGAACCCTGTTAGATGCTTATGTGTAGGCTACCCCTCTCACCGTTTTGTCGTGATAAGAGATTGAAGGTGAAAAAATTGTATATTGCTATGGATGCGCAGTCATTTTCATTTTAATAACGTTCATGTTTTTTTGTTGTAGTGTTTGAAAGTGTAATTATAAAAATAGTGAAAGTATTTTGTTGAAATAACACATTTGTGGTTGCAAAGCTCCGATTTCAACTGCACTGGCTCTGTTATATATTTTTTTTTTTTGTCATGAAAAGATTAGATAAGGCAATTTTGTTACGAATGCAAACTTGGTTAAATTTGCTAATGACTGTTTGTTGGTGAAAAATTGTCTATCAAAAACATTAATTATCGCAAAATCAAAGGTGCAGCAACGAAAGTTAGTAAGATTTTAAGCAGTTTCTTGCAATGTTGACCAGGCCATCGCAATTTCACGAACTAGCTTGTCGTGTCATGCTCCCACTTAAAAATGTGTTAAAGAAAAGCTGGTAGCAAAGATAAGACCCAAGTTTAGGCTGTAAATGCTGTTTGTACTAAGTCCTAAGCATATTAAGACAATGTTTCAATCTCTTCAAAAAAGAGTTAAAATAATTGAATAAGAATTTACGTTTTTTTTTTGTTTTTTTGTATTTTTTTTTTTTGAAGAAAAATTTAAAAGCACATTTTTTCCAGGTGTCTTGGCTGCAGTAATTTGCGGCGGTATTTTAATAACTGGAGGAAGCACTAAGGGATTTGTTAGTATTCTTTTGTATGGAAATTGCATCAAATGCGGTAAAGTAAGTAATTTGATTTTTACTTTTGAAGTTTTCAATAATTTTGCCAGAATGCCAATGCAATGGTGTAACTTGTGAACTGACGCTGGAAACGCTGTGGAAATATACTGGTAGGTCGAGTATCTTTACGGGTTACATAGCATTAGTTCTGGCTACAGGATTTGCATCAAATAATTTATGCCAATACTTTCGTATGTAGACAAGTGACTAGCAGCACAGTAACAGTGACATGCTATCAAGATTAAAGCGAGGTTGTATCTTGGCTGAAGTGATTATTTTTTTCAAATCTTAAGCTTGTTTGGACTAGCCTGCTTAGGTTAATTGATTATTATTTGATTCCCTGCAATTATCGTCTAACATCAGGTTTTTACGTATTTGGAGGTAGCTGTTTAGAGCTAGGAATTTAATCAAAATGACTTTATATTTTTATGTAATTGCTCAGTTTCACTTTACAACTTTTGTATTTCCTGCATGGTTTGAAGTGTATTGATTTTTGTTCAGCGTATGGATGCAATGCATAGATATATAAGTTGGGAGTGCGGTTGTTTTAACTTCTTATGGAGTTGTTGCTGAAAATTTTGTTTGTTCTTTTAGTAGGGACTTATTGTTGTTTTTGTTGTAAAATTATGTAATTGTTTAAATGACTTTCGGAACGTGCTTGAGGGTAGAAAGCATTTTTCAGTTCCAATGTTAGCAACATTGCTTCGAACTTATGAAGTGTTGCATATTGTTTCAAAAAGTGAGTTTTATGGTATATTCAAGGAAGATATGTTTTTAGCTTACAAGTGTTAATAACGACATCTCAAGAATTTTACCTTTCCTTTACAAGTACCGATTTTTATATTAAGAAAAGAATTGATTGCTTATTATCAAAACATTGTTAACAGTTCCATAATTAGTCAAACTGCAAAAGCGATAAAATTTGGTGGGCTCTGCTATGGAATGAGACTTTGGGTACTTTTAAGCATTTTTTTACTCAAAAAGAGGGCTAAATCCTCGAGTTATATAGAGGAAAATCTATATAATTCTGACAAAGCTAAGTTCTTCATCGTGGTGTGACTTTTAACATGATCTTATGTTTTTTTATCGTAGAATCATAATATTTTTATGGTGCTTAGTTTTAGAGAACCAGTATATGTGTATGTGTTTTCTCATAATTCAGGTTCCTATTTTGCCTATAGATGCTAAACTTGGTTCAATAGCGGGCGTCGATGACTTGAATTGGGTTTAATTTATGTTGAAGAATGATTGCTATCTTTCTATATCCTCTTGTATCAATAAAATAAAAAAGGCGCTATGCGTGTTTCAAATCGAAGTTCACTTAGAAGAACTATTGTTTCGGAGTATTTTGCTTGCAGCTTGCGTTTTGTTACTTTGATTTGTTAGCGCTGTTCGAAGATGATTATTGTTGCAACAATGCAGCTATTATGTAAGGAAAAGGGGCTTGGAAATCTGAAAAAGAAGTTGTATTTTAGTATTTTTGTCGTAGTTGCTATTGTGATTACAGTACTTTTATGGTGCATTGCACTGCTGACAACCCATCTGAAAGCATCTTCAATTTTTCATTCTTCAATAGATGACTTATGAGTTTTTTGTCCTTCCTGCCCTGAGGGTATTGTATAAATGACTTGTTGGTTTCTACATATCTCAGGCAAAAAAACTACATGTTATAATGTGTTTTTTTTTTTGATCTGATGTTGTGCGTTTGTTGCTTCTCACCTATGTCGTCTTGTCTGTGTATATGTCAGTGTGACATATTACTTGTTATCGATGGATGCTGTTTTTATTTTTTCGGTTTCTTTATTATTTTGTTATCAATCAAATTCTTCCTTTATTAGAACGGTAAAAAATAAATGAAAATGACGCAACCGAAGAGAACTAATCAGAGGGGTGCCAGTTTACTCGTATCTTTTACACGCTGGACGATTAATCAATAGGTTACCACGATTTTGGGAGAACATTTTAGAACACTTTACTGATGGTTGTTTTTGTCAAGTCGTTGCCATTGGAATGCTTTACCTAAGGCTAGAACCTAACGGTAAAGGTTGAGGACAACATTAAAACTGTTACAGTATCATTTCCTTGATCATTTCATGTCGAAATGGATTACAATATTCATAACGTTCGATTAGGTGTTAAAGCAAAAAAGAGAAACTCATTGAATTGATTTTAGTAAGAGGTTGCACCGATAAATTTGTTACGGTAAATTATTACATATTTTACATTTTAAGTACCGTTTCATTTGGGGTAATTTTTAGTAAAATGATACCAGCCGTACAAATATTTAGCTAGGATCGACAAAATTTCCTTAAATGGGTTGAATGAAGCCATGACTTTAGTTGTAAGGTATTTTAATTCAAACTTCTGTATCGAATTACGTCTGTTTTCAGTGGCGTAGCCACGAGAAGGGAGGGTTGGGGGTTACAATTCCCCCATTAAGCCTCACATGACGTCATACTTACCTCTTTTTCTGATATTTATTTCGAAGTGCTCGATACTTATAATCTGGTTTTGTAATTGTCATAATAACAAGAATTACGTAGCGTTGTTCCCTGAATTTTGTTCTTCCCCATTATGTTTATTGAAGCAATGAAGCAATTTTACTAGCAGGGCAGTGCCGCTCCTGTACATGCAACTGCCCTCGGCCCCTCAGATCTTCCGTAAAAAAATGGCTAAACGATTTCAAGCCAAAATGATGTGCGTACCGTAGCTCAAAAAATAACCTAATCGCTAACATTGAATATCGTTTTACCAGTTTCACCAGAAAGCGTTTTTTGACTTTACAACAATGGTGTCTTTAACTGTCTTCGGTATTTTTGGTTTAAAACATACTGTATCTCATAAATTTGAGGCCATCTTTTGTTATTATACAACCAGGGTCGAATCCAAGGGAGGGATGTGGGATATGCTACGTATGCATCCCCCCACCAGCCATTTTCCACAATGTTTTGGATGAATAAAATTTTTCCGTAATTTCGAACCTCTTCATAACAATACGCCTTAGTCGCCTTAAGCAAGCATAATCGAAACTGTGTGAACAAAATGCATCATATTTGGTGAAGTTTAATGCTGTTTAATGCTGAATATTGGTACTGCTGTGAAATTCTGTTAATCAAGACTTTTTGCAATGGTAACTGTTTCAGTTAATCAAATTAGTTTGGCAAGTTCCATTTGCAGCGATTTTAAGGACAATATTCAATAGGTTCCAATTGTGTATTTGTTTGTTTAAATTTTAAGTTTATAATCGAGATGGAGAGATGAGAGCGAGAAAGGGAGTGGGAGCGATTGCTGAAGGAATGAGGTGCATCCGGTCACCTTCGGACACGAGGAAAAACCGGATTAAAACTGGACGATGATGATGATGATGATAATCAGTTATTTTTTTAGTTTACTTGATCTTAGTTTTTTTTGCAGAACAATGAACATGACGTCGAACTTTAAGTTAAGTAGGTAAGTAGGTGGCCGTGTAATTTGCTTATCACTTTCTGACATCATTTCTTTGATTTTTCGCTGTGCATGATGCCAAAGTTAAAAATCTAAGTTCATGTAAGCTTCTTAAATATTTATCTGCATGGTTAAACCAAATTTCCAAAATTTACTGATATTTTTAGTGTCAAAAATTTTCGAGTTCTTATTAAAATTTTAAATTAAATTTGATTCTGCTGGGTGTAGTAAATGCAGTTTTTGTATATGATATTTATTAATCTTGTTTGTAAAAAACAAAATAAAATCATTTTGGTATTAACGAAGATGGTGGATTGTTTCACAGCATGTTTATCTGTATCAACTTAATGCATGGTATAAAGCAATTTCACACGAACTTGCTTGTTAAGGGTTAAATTTGTTGAATTTTTTCTTGCTTGATTTTCTTCTATGTTGCATTCATGTTTTCTGTTGCCTTGGTTGTGAAACTACTTGAAATTGTTTAGTTTCAACAAATGTCAGATTGTTATTTTTGTTAAAACTTCATTTTGATTTGTCTCCACGGTAAGGACTACAATTTATTCGTTTTACTTTACTTTAAAATGATTTTATTTTTGGTCATTTGTTTGCCAAGTTGATGATGATTGGTGAACCAAGTTGATGATTGCCATGGTAATTTTATGACTATCACGGTTTAGTGAGCTGGAGATCGTCTGCATAGTTTTGCGCGGTAATTGTAAAGGGCATTGCTGTTTAAAAGGATGATTATTATTATTATTGGCATATTTATCCTCCTATCACGAGAAAGCGATCAATGCGCTGTACGAGCTCGCTTAGGAGTTGCCGGCCATCTGTCTACCACACTAAGATGGGGGAATCCCGTTAAGTGCCTGTCCCAACGGCACAACAAGTAAACTTGCCGGCTTTCTCCACACTGTCCCTTAAATGCTGAACGTCAAGCAGGGAAGCTGTGAATACCAATTTTAAAGTCATTGGTTTGACCCAACTCGGAATCGAACCCCAAGTCTACCGATCCAGAAGCAGACGCTCCATACCACTCGGCCATCTGATCGGTTAATGAGTTTAATTTGATTTAATTTATTTAATTTAATTTGTTTAATTTGAAGCAGACGCTCCATACCACTCGGCCATCTGATGAGTTTAATTTGATTTTCTTATTGGCGTTTACAATAGTTTGTTCTCTTAATCACACCCAGAAGGTGTTTCAAAACCCGAGATTTGGGCGCAGACATTTGGGCGCGAAACATTTGGGTGCGAGGACATTTGGGCGCAGTGTCATATGGGCGTGAGGACATTTGGGCGCAAGGGCATTTGGGCGCGAAATACGTTCAAACCCATTTTTATTCAACTTTTCGTTAGTTTTTTTTTTTCTTAATTAATAAAAACTTTTGTGTCTGCAACGATTTTATCTAATACTTAATTTTCTGTTTGCAACGATCTCATAGAAGAAATTAAGATGTGTTAATTAACGGTAACGTATATCAAGCTATTATTTACATACAAAAATTATGATCCATTTCGTTCGTATATTACAGTGATGAAGTGTCTTTTCGAAATCATGTTCTTTTTTTAAACGAGAACTTACTTTTCTTACGTTTTCATTAAATAAATATTTGCTACGCATTAATTACGCATTGCCGTGTCGTTGCAATTGTCTTATTCTCGCGCGTTTCCGTCGTTCGAGAACGTTGCAACAAAAATGTTCCAACTTCTAGATCTTTTCTTTTCGTTAATTTTAAAACCTAGAATTTAACACCTTGCGAGCGCCCGATTTTAATGTTTAATCTCGACGGGTTTGCCTTTCGAAAACAATGGTTCTTTAACTCTGCGGAAGCGATTGCGCTACAACTTTTAGACCTATCAAGGTTGGCATGCGATTCCCATCATCAGAAGTGACGATTACACATTCTAAAAAAGTGAAGTACGAATTGCAAATAAACAAATTTCTCATCTTCATCCTTTAAATAAGGCTGATGGAAGTGCCAGAAGTCATTCTTATTCGTTTAGTCAGGAAGTCGTTCTCACGTACTTTGCGTTCAAATGTCTTTGCGTTCAAATGTCTTTGCGTCCAAATGCCCTCGCACCCAAATGTCTGCGCCCAGATGTCTCGCGCCCAAATGTCATGTACCAAGGTGTTTTGCTTTACTAAAGTACCTACTTAATATCCAGTATTAAAGGGTGTGTCTGGTTGATGTCAATAGTCTCTCACTGTAGATGAAGTCATAAGTAATGGTGCCAAAATCCAAATGAAAAAGTGATTGCCTTCGAAATTCTGTTTTGATTTGAGGTATTTGTTGGAAGTGGATGAATTCAATAATAATTGTAGCACTTGATTATGCTACTGTATTCAGCCAACAAAATCATTAAAAATACAGACGACAGCGTAATGTTAGTGTTGCTTTTGCGGCTGATGTAATGCAATGCAAAGGTTCATGATCGACTCTTTATGTAGCTCTATTGCATTTTTGGACTCGGCTAATTCTTGACCATGAACTTCGTATGACACATCATTAAAAAAAAGCTATTCAGAACATCTTTGAAGCTACTTGAACTCTGAAGTGAGTCTGGATTCTACCCATAGAGCGTTTTTGCTTTCTCGTGATAAGAGAATCAAAATTTGAAGAAATAAATCGCTACAAATCACAATTGCACTATGAATTTTTTAGATGATTCAGCAGCTTCAGTAATCAGCATGTCATTTAGATACTATGCTACGTTAATTTTAGTTAAATTGTTATCCGATTTAAATAGCGTAGTGCAAATGCTGGTGGATTGCTACAGCCGTGCATATAAAGTTATTTTTGAAATATTGAAATGAAAGTTTGGTAGTGAATTAGCGAGACGCCAAGCTGCAGCCAGCAGCCGTCGAAAATCTATGCCCAATTTAGCCAGCTCCAGCCATGATTCGAATCCATCTCGTTGTATTTTTAGCTCACTGCCTAAGCCTTGCTACAAAGATTTTTGGCCATGTCTGTAGCAATGAATGTGTGGTACGTTTTATCTTGGCTGTTTTCACGTGCAATTATTTTAACATCGTAAATTTGCATTGATGCCACATCATGGGCAAGAAAAGAAACGATTTCGCGGTCCAATGCGGCAGATGTTTGAAGTGTAAACCATACAAAAAACTACAAATTATTAAGCGACTTCATCGTTTTGGGTAGATTTGAAAGCTTAGTATGCGCAGAGATAGTGAAGATAAAATGTCAACAATTGAATATTTCAGGCAGTTTTTGTTTAAAACCAATTAATAATCATTTGTTTTATTGCTTAGGAGGCAACAACTTTTCATTAAAAGCCATCTTTCTCTGATCAAAACTCGACTTCATATTTCTAACTGATGGAACTAACACATTTTTATTATGTCAAGCGCTCAATTTAGTCAATAACGTTTTTTTGTAAACGTGTTGTCAAATTTTTTGGGCTTCATTATCTTGCAGCAACTTTGTGGTGTTGTTAGTACAGTACATCCTCCATTATCCGGTCATCCTCCATTATCCGGTGTTGTTAGTACAACACATCCTCCATTGACCGGAAAAGCATTTGGCTGGATAAGAAAAGACCTTAAGAAAAAAGAACGAAAAAAATGAAGTTAGTATGAGAACAAGCTTAGCCACAAAACAATTTAAATGCTAAACAAAAGAGACATTTGAGTAAAGTTTAAAATCACATACTTCAACAACATAAGTTATTAAACAGTTGTACTTTCATCAGTACTATTGCTGAAAAACGAAAGGATGGAGGTTTGTTTGATAGTGCTTTCTCGCCTTTCAGCAGCAAACTCACTCGACCGGTTAATCGAGGAGCCGGATAATCGAGGGCCAGATAAACGAGGATGTACTGTATATTGTAGCGATTTGTTCATTTGCATTTTTTGCTTAGGTTCGCCGAGATTAGCCAAGCATATTAATATTTTCAACTACGTCGTAGGGAAAAGTGCAGCTGGTTAACGCGTGATGAAATCCAAATTTTTAACTTCAACTATCATGTTGCACTGTATTTTCCGTCTTAACGCAAGATTTTGTCAAGACTTGCATCGGAATATCACACAATATTCGGTCATTAGTGATGCAGTATACTCAAGTTTAAAACTGCTATCAATTTCGGTGTTCTATGTTCTTGCTGCTTGAATTGATGCTGTTTATGTACGTGACGATCAGCTCGAAAATAAGAACCGGTAATAACGCCATTGTTTTTTATGTTTCCCACTGTTGTATTTTTGCACAGAACTATCAAAACAAGTGCAATGGTAGAATGAAAACGAGGAATATACAACGAAGTTTATAGGGAAGAAAAAGCAAGCAATTTGTAGTAATTGGCGCAGGTGCTGAAGGCGAAGCAAGGTTTCTAGGCAGTAACTAAAATGCGAGAGGCAAGTAAGGTAGGTAATCAAATCAAGCAGAGTTCAATAGTTTAACTCGTAAAACTAAACCGAGTTCTAGACCTACGTCGTTCTTCGTCTGCTCGATCTTCTAGGATGTTGAGGAGTGTAGAGTGGAGGACTGTCGGCATCTGTAGATTCATCTGGAGATGATGGTTGAGTAAAGTGTTGTTTATGTAAGAAAATTCGCTGGCTGTGAATCGTGGAAAATTGGAGCCTCACCAGGGTCAAGATCTTCATCGGAGGTGTGACGAGGTTGTAATTGATCCAAATGACGCCTACAAATCGGATCTCGTGGAACTACTCTGACGTTAAACATTCTAGTTCCTTGTCACTTAACTATGATTGCTGGAACCCATCGGAGATCTTGATTCCTTCTCGGACCAAAGAAATGCATAACATGCCTCGCCCACTTGGAGCGGAGCAGCAGTTGTAGAGAAGCTTGGGGGTGGGAATTTCAAGTAAAATTGTACTGAATCCAAGAAAGATCGCAATGTTGGTACATCAGTTGGTTCGGGCATACTGATTACGTTGTTCACTTTTGGGCTTTTGGATATACCACCTCTGGAGAGAACATGCCCCTAGTACTCTACCTTCGGTTGAGCAAACTGACGCTTCTCCTTTCGACGTCGCAGATCTTTTTCAAGGAAGCGTTGCGGCAAACGCTTGAGGTTTTGAAGATGACCCTCTCTGTCCGTGCCGCTCACTAGAATGTAATCTAAGTAAACAGCAACTGCTGGTAAGTCCTTTGTGGTATCGTCCAGGAGCTGAAGTGATTCCAAAAGGTAAAACTTTCTGTAGTAGTACCCCACGATGAGTGCTTAATGCCAATCGCTTTCGACTTTTCGGAGCCAGTTTGATTTGTGAGAAAAACCTTTTGCATTTTGCTTTCAGAAGCGTAATAAGCCGTAAATAAAAGTACAGAATCTTGACTAATAATCTGACCAAAGTTCCATAGATGAGTTACACGCTTGGAAATTGGGTGTGGCCACTGCCGTGGAAGTGATTGGCGTTGTACCTTTGTTCTTGGTGCTTGATGGACGATTGCTGATAAGTTCACGCATAACTTTCATCTGCTCTTCGTGACGACCTTCGTGTTCTTCATGACGACGTTCCTGTTCATTCATCTGCTCCTTATGACGGTGCTGTTGTTCTCTCAGCAATTCCTTTCGATCTCGCTCCTGTTCCTCAAGACCCAATGACGGCGGTCCTGTAGAGCGATTTGTTGTTGCGTTAATTCGATAAACTTTTCCATACTTGTTGATATGCTGGTTCAATCAAGCAGCATATCCCATCCTCTTCACCAAAGTAGCTCTGTTGTGTTTTTACACAGAACTATCAAAACTTTGATCTATGTTCAATAGTAGAATGAAAACGAGGAAAGTACAACGAAACTTATGAGGAAGAAAAAGGGAGCAATTAGTAGTAATTAGCGCAGGTGCTGAAGGCAAAGCAAGGTTTCTAGGCAGTAACTAAAACGCGAGAGGTAAGTAAGGTAGGTAATCAAATCAAGCAGAGTTTAATAGTTTAACACGTACCATGAAATGGAACTGAAAACTGAACTGTAGGTTCGTGACCTACGTTGAACTAAGGATACATAACACCCACCGTTAAGTTTTATGTTAGTTAGTGTCTTTTATTTCCATGTTCATTTCTGTGTTATTTGTTTGTCGCTTCGTGGTAGAGCCATTGGTTGAGTAGCCCTTGCCCTTGTTTTATAATGTTATAGTTTGAAGGGAAAAAGCCTTTGTAGATATGTTTGTGTTCGTTTTCTTAATGTGGTTATGTTATATTATCATTGCGTGTCCACATGTCCATTTTGTTGCGAACCTGGGCGTTTTTGCTGATCATGAATCGATTATGTCATGAATACGAAACAGTTGTAACATTATTTCGAGTTTAGTTTATTTTCGATGAAATTTTGCTCAGAAAACATAACCTCTTCATTTTTTAAAAATTTATTGCTGCTCAGTAGCTATGATAATTGTTTGTAGTTGCTCTTACTTTTTGCATTCGATTTGAGTAGTTTTGGTTGAAATGGTAGGAGCATGGCGCAACTTGTTGCTTGAGTTAGTTTCTCTAGATGCAATTGCTTGCATGTTACGTACGCATTGTTGAAATATTTTTTGTTACACTGCTGATATATTTTGTCCTGATTCGGCCAAACCGTTACAAAGTGGTTAGGTTTGGCCACAAAAATTTTGATGGAATTTGAGACTGAAGTTATTAAAACTGATTCTGAATTTTTCGACTATAACCAAAGTCTCGTCAGCCTTGCTACGCACAGCCAATCCAGGCTAAACTCATTCCAGACTGTAAAGACTCTTTTGCATTGCTTTACCTGTACATCTCGACTTCAAGGCTGACGAGACTTTGGTTATAGTCGAAACATTAATTTGGCCCTTGCAAATTTTTGATTCTGAATTGATTTAGCTGCCGTGATTGCTTTCAGTTTTCGCAGTCGTGTTTTTAGTGCATTTGCAATTATTGAAATGATCTAAATGACTTTTAAAGTGCTGAGAGTAGCATGCTTTGTGAAGTGTAAATTGATCAACTTTGTCCATCATTTTTCGTGCTTATACGAAGTACGGGCATTTCCATCATTTACGTATGCGTCCCACAAACCCTGTTTAATTCCAATGAGTGTAATGTGAGAAAGATAATAAGTAAAATATGGGAAAGATACTTTTGGCTAAAAAATGTGGATCATGGAATGTTGCTTGATGACACCTAAGATTAAGATTTTAGCTGGTGTAAATTTCCCGATTGAAGAATTTAACGAAGTTTGCCCAAAGTGTTCGTGGTTTAAAGAAAGATGAATCGTAATTTTTGGCTTGTATTTAAATTTTCACAATATTGCGCTTTCATTCTACACGGAACTATTGAACACATTGATTCAAATTTAGCCAAAAATCATATTTCCAGTTAGGAGTGTGAAGAAAGATTGCAAAAATTTGCCCCAAATGCCTCAGTTTTTCCCCAATTTGACCCCTGAGAGGGAACAATGATACCGGTACATAAGTAGCTGGCTTATGGCAGTGCCTGCCACTTCTTTATTCGCTTCCTGTAGATTTTCATTTTGTGATGTTTTGAAACCATAGTAGTGCTTGTGTTGTCCTATTTGTGCCACCACAATTTTCATCGCTTTTGAAAAATGACTTCATAAACGAACTTTTAGTTTTGTTTTGCTTATCATGTGTTTTATGATTTGGTTATGGATTCAATACGTTTATAGTTTAATTTTGCCATATTTTTGGCTACTTGCTTTTTGCACTGATTAGTTTTTGCATTATCATTCTCGTTATGTTTCATAAGGAAATGTTCTGCAATGCAATCAACGATGTATTGAATTTGTTATGCTCAGTGATGGCCTTATTCAAGGGGGGCACAGTTTACAGTAAGGCCTCGATTGGTTGTGCTCATGTTGCGAACATGGTCAAAACATAGCGGTGTGAATGCACCTACTTAGTAGCAAATGATTTTTGACTTTATGCAAGTGAGTTTACGCTGATTGTAATTTTTGATCAATTTTATGACGATGATGATTTTTCGAACGTGGCTCAGGTTGTAAAGGAACAAAAAATGCATTGATTTTACGGGATGGTTCTGATCGGGTTGTCGCTGTTCGGCGAGACCGACCCAACTACGGGCTACGGAATTCTCGGGATTAGTACTTCTCGCTTACGATACGATTTGGCGTGAAAGTACGAATTGCGAACAGGCGCGATCGAGTGATTTTTACATTGCAAATACGCTGAAAATTAGCGTTGCCCTTTCAAAATAAAGTTGTTGGAAATTTTGCCTTGGATGCTCGGTCTCGCCAAATTGTAGTCATGCACAGGTTCTGATTGGGCCTGTTTCCATGTCTACATGGGGTTTGCTCGAGTCTAGGAACATTTCGCTTTTTGTGGACTAATTGTTGCAAAGTCGTGGACTTTGCAGGCCGTACCTGAAAAGTGGTCTCCAAAAGTGCGCTTTCAGAAAGTTGTACTCAGCCAGGTCCACGTTGAGAAAGCTCACGTTTTTTGTGGACATGGAATCAGGCTAATTACGTTTAGTCAAAGTGCTTCTGTCTACACGCGGCTGGTAGCAGCGCCACAACATTATACGTTGACGCAGCAGGGTTTTTACTGCATTCATAACAGGAAATATAAACAACCGAGGTGCGAAAAAAGCTTGAATGCATTAGAGCCTTCATCGTAGCCTGTGTGTTTACCAAGCGAGAGTCCGTTTTTTAAAATGACAATGCATTATTTCTGCAAAATCTCTTTTGTTTGTTACGGAAACAATATTATACTTGAATTTTATACTTTCTTGTAATATGTTGCATCTGTTTGTGTCAATTATCATTTGTAATTCATTGTGCATTACGATATTACCATACCCTTAATCCTTTTTCAGTTGTTTAACTTTTTCTTTAAACCGATTTTCGTAGTAATGTATTGTATGTATTTTAAGGTATTTCATGGGCCATATGTATTTCATGGTGTTCAAAAAAGTTTTGTTCCATATTTGTCAATTTTTTTCGCATGATTGTATTGATCGATATTTGTGTAATAAAGCAAAAGGTACGTATATCTGAGGTACTCAGTTATTACAGGCAGTCAACTTTGTTTACCAGAGCCTCTCTCGTAACCTGTGTGTTTATCAAGCGAGAGTCCGTTTTTTAAAATGACAATGCAATATTTCTCAAATTCAACGTTAAAATGTAACGGACTAAATATAGCGCTTAAACTCTCGTTATCGAGCACTCTTGGCAAGTTGCGTAAATTAGAGTTTAAAAATACCTTTTTGTGTAACTTGTATGTAGAGATTCGTGATCATTGGTACATTAGTATGTTCGAGAATTTGTGTAATGTTGACAAGTTTTGATATTTTGGTTCGCAGACGAAATCGTTATCTTGATTTCCACTTGACAAATTGGGAAAATGCGGATATTAGGGTTCCTAATGTTTTTTTTTTGCGCTCGCACACGACCATAAGTGTCGAATGGGTCCAAATGCATGATTGTTTCTTGCATGCAGTTTCAATTGTCATCTTGTATCTTACTTTGATTAAGCTTGCATTTTTGGAACAACCTGCGCGTGACTAATTTTTCTTGTTGTGACAAGGTTATGTCTTGCACGGATCTGCAGTTGATGCTTTTTCGCTTCTCACGCGTTTTTTTCAAGGTCAAGTGAGTGAAAGCGTTTTATCAAAAAATCAAACTTACGTGATCCTACGCCCAAGCGTGTATCGAGTGGCAGGGCTCTTCTCCGCAGCGTAGCGCCTGGCAACACAGCTTCAAAGAAATGTCGCAGAGATGGCGAGTCATTGGTGTCACTGTATCTAATGTGGTCGGTCTGGGAATCGAATCCTGTACCTCCCGCACCCGATAGCGTTGCACTTAACGACCAAGCTACCCAGCGTCGCGGAAAATCATTGTTGAGTCATAAAATCAAAAAAAATGAAAAAATAAATTGAGCCTTCCTTTGAGCCTTTTACTAGATTTTTCAAGAAAAGAGAGCGGTTTACGGATTCTGCCGTAGAGGTGGCATGGCCTGCTAAGATACCCATCAACGAGCCGTTAACCGGTATTTTTAAAGGTTCGCTAACGGCCCAGTTCTATCTTTTGTTTCTAATTGGGCCGCTGACGAAATCAAAAAATCAAATCTTCATTATACTCGCCTTATTACGCCGAAGCGTGTAACGAGTTGCGGGGCCCATCTCCGCGGCTTAGCGCCTGGGCTACACAGCTCCGAAGAAACGTCGCAACGTTGGCGACACTGCGTCGATTTGACCGGCCCGGGAGTCGAACCCCAGACCTCCCGCACCGATAGCGTGCGCTTTGCAGTTGAGCTAACGGCCGGTTGGGCCGCTGACGAGCCGCTACCAATTTTTGAACTAACTCCCTTTCAACTTTCAGTTTTCTTTTGAATGTGGTTGAAGGTTCATAAAAGAATGATGTAGCCTATTTAAATTATTTACAAAATAACATACGGAAAATATAATAGAAGAAGAAGAACAATTTATTTGTTGCTAAAACATACAGAATATGTACATAATAACATAGAATCAGAATTATTTATATTAAACTACAGGCAGCTGCGAAGGGACCACTGGTCTTCAAGTCAAGCAGCGACCATCAATCAGGACACACATGGTGGCAGATCTTATAAATAAATATAATAAAATGAAATTAGTAATCATAATAATATAAATACCAGTAAAAATAAGGTTCCGGTATATGTGTATTGTAGTAGCCAAGGGGAGTCAAATAATAAAACGAAAAGTGAGAAAAAAAAAATGTAAATTAATTCAGATTAAACTTGTGTAAAAGAAGTTCTTTAAAACACAGTTTAAACTTGGGAAAAGATAGTTTTTTGATGTCTTGTGGAATGCTGTTCCATATTTTAGTACCAGTAAATTTAATGGAGTGCTGGGCGCGAGTTGTCATAAAGCGAGGTAAGAATATGGTGTCTTCATGAACGTTTCGGCGAGTACAATAATTTGAGGAATAATTAAAATAATCGTGGAATACATTAGCAAGTTTATTGTGAGTAATTTGATACATTAACTTCGCAATTTCAAAAGTGTAAAGATCTTCGAGCTTTAAAATTTGATACTGGTGATATTGAGGTGTAATTTTTTCTCTAACTGATGTCTTTGAAAATATTCTCAGAGCTTTATTTTGTAAACGAATTAGTTTACCTAAATATGAACTATAAGTTGAAGCCCATACAGGTAGAGCGTAAAGTAAATGAGTATGTACAAGTGAATAATATAGATTAATTAGGTTATTCCTTGGAAGATATAACTTAATTTTGCAATGATGCCAATAGAGCGAGCAATTTTGCGCTCAAGGCAATCAATATGTTTCCTAAAAGAAAGCTGATCATCAATTATGACTCCCAAGTATCTAGCCGATTCAGAGAATTTAACAGTTTGGTTATCAAAGGTAAGAGTAAAGGGTGGTTTAGGAGTACATAAATATGGAGAAATTAGTAAAGCTTCTGTTTTCGTTGTGTTAACTAGTAGGCCATTAGTTCTCATCCACTGTAAGACATTAGAAAGCTCAGTATTTGCAAGAACTTCTAAGTCAGTAAGTGTTTCTGCAGTGATTGAAAGAGCGGTATCATCAGCAAAGAATCTTGGAAAAGTTTGGAAACAAGAGGGAAGGTCATTAATATAGATTAAAAACAATAATGGACCTAAGATGGATCCTTGCGGGACGCCATAGTCGATTACTTTATCAGAGGAATTAGTATTGGCTATGGAGACAAATTGTTTTCTATCATTTAAATACGATTTCAGTAGAGAATTAGCCACACCACGAATACCATAGTGTTCCAATTTCTTGATCAATTTACTGTGTGGCACAGAATCAAATGCTTTTCTGATATCTAAGAATAATAAAGTTGTATATTGCTTGGAGTTAATATTATCAAAGCAAGATGTAATCAAGTCCAATATCGGATGAGTTCTAGAACGGTTGTGTCTAAAACCATACTGGCTTGAAACTATTGTCTTATTACGCTCAAAAAATGATAGAAGTCTGTTGTAAATTATGCGTTCAAATAGTTTAGAAATAGAAGTCAGTAGCGAAATAGGACGATAATTATTTAATAGGTCAGTAGATCCTTTTTTAAATATAGGGATAACTTTTGCTGTTTTCAGTTTATTTGGAAATATGCCATATGTAAGGCAGTGATTTAGCATTACAGTCAAGGGATAGGAAAGAATAGGGGCAGCAATCTTTAAAAAATAAGGATCTATGTCATCATGCCCACCAGCTTTATTTAGCTTCAGGGAGTTAATTAGCGTCATGATTTCATATGGGGTTGTAGGTTGTAAATAGATTGAATCTGGGCAAGCGTTTTTTAAATAAAGTATTTCATCATCTGTAGAATTAGCTTGGACACTGTTTGCAATAAATGTACCAACGTTAACAAAGTGATGGTTAAATTCTTCTGTGATTTCATGTACGTCTGAGATAGTTGTTGAGTTGTTAATTTTAGTAAGATTAGGAACCCTAGAGTTTTTCTTCGATGGTAATAGAGTACGCAAAATGTCCCATGTTTTCTTAGGATTATCTTTACATTCATTTAACTTTTGGTGGTAAAATAGTTTTTTTGCAAGCTCTTTGACTTTGGTCTGAACGTTTTCGTACAAATACGCTGAACGTTTTCGTACAAATTAATACGCTGAACGTTTTCGTACAAATCGACTGTCCTTCATCAGAACATCATTAAAAATGGAGAGGGAAAAAAGTTTCTTCCAGACATCCGGTCACCAGAGCCAAGGAATATTTGGACCGAAATCAATCCCGAAAAAGTGCAATTAAAAACCACATTTTGGACTGCGTTAAATGTTCCAATTCATCGCACAGTTTGGCTTCCTTCAAAATTCTTCGAAACTAAAAATGAGTATGACACGAAAGTTCATGACGCACTCCATATTAAGAAATTCAAACCGAAATTAAACCGCCAGCTCTATGCCAATGGTTGTTCGTTTCTATTAAAAGTATTTTAACTCTTTCGATTATTTAGTTGGATTAAAAATTGATTGCAAATTTGTTTTGAATTTTGTCGTGTTTTCGTAAAAACTACATTCTGACTTAAATCACGCGCTAATAAACTCTGTCGGCCCTCGCAATTTGATCGTTCACACTTCATTACTTTTGTGAAACATTAGATTATGCCATAACCAAGGAGTTACTACGGTACGGTACGGAATTATTTTCCGTACTATTTTCCTCCAAAAATATTCCTCTAAAAATATACCGTACCGTAATTTCGTACCTCGCAAAAATACCGTACGTAACAGTACGGTACGAAATTTTTTCCGTATCGTAATACCGTACCTTTCCGTACCATATTTTTTCAACCAGTTTACGTCTAGAAAAATTCAGCAGGAATTTTTTTCCATTGCATTTTTTAATATTTAGTTGCATACAGTGATGGGCACGATAAACCTTTCTGTACTAAAGCGATAACGATAATCAATAGTTTCAAAAATGCTCTGGACGATATCGATAAATCTCAATTTTTTAAAGCGATATCGGTAATCGATAATTTGTCGCCGATAAATTTTTCAGATAAATGTTGCGGTAAATTTTCAATGTGTTTGACAAAGTTTTTTTTTTTGTAAGTCAATTCACAAAAGTGTTTTTCCAGATTTTTCAAGAAAAAAGAGCACTTCAAGAACTCTGCCGTGGCATTAAACAAAATAGAGATTTTTTAAATTGCAACAAGACTTTATTGACACCGTGAATTTTGCCATGGCGCTAACTCCCTAATTTTGAACACTGTGTGCATAAAGAATCGTTTATTGCGATAATTTATCGGCGATAACAAAATGTATTACAAAAGCAATATAGGTAATCGATAAATTCAAACTATTTTAAGCGATAACGATAATCGATAAAAAATTATCGCCGATAAATTATTGCGACAAATGCCCTTCTCTGCTTGCATATTTATATTCTCCTATCACGAAAAAGCGATCAATGCGCTATGCGAGCTCGCTTAAGAGTTGCCAGCCATCTGTCTACCACACCAAGATTGGGGAATTCCGCTAAGTGCCTTTTCAAACGGCACATTAAGTAAACTTGCCGGCTTGTCCTTCACACTGTCCCTTTAATGCTGAGCGTCAAGCAGGGAAGCTGTGAATACCAACGCTAAAGTCATTGATTTGACCCGACTCGGAATCAAACCCCAGTCTATACAGCTCCCGAGGCGAAGGCTGTCACCACTCGGCCATCTGAGCTGTAAAAGTCATGTCAAAGTCCAGATTAATCGTTTTTTTTAATTTAGCTGTTGAACAAAACTTTGCTTTTATGGGCTACAAAACTATAGGTTATCCTCCATACCAGTAGAGAAAAATGCGAAAACTTTAGGGGGGGCAGGCCGGTTTGATAGCCAATAATCGAGGAAACTCATTTTCGTTTGCCCTTAGGCAGCAACCTCTAGAAAAGTTTTTCATTCGGCAAGGGGTGGGGGTGTCCCAGTGCCTCTCCTGCTTACATACCAGACAAAATCAAAAGTTTTAATACCTCAATGAATTATTAAACATAGCATCAGTATTTAAACATCAGAACAATAAATCAAAGAATAGTTGCAGCAAAGGCCCAGGCTACATGCCTGCAAAAATATGAGGTCCCACCCCTCCACTAAAAAGCTTTGTTCTCTCAAAAATAGTAGGCTTCGTATGCTATTCACTGATACCTATTGGTAGATTCGTATTTTGTTTAATTGCTTCTTTTTAAAATAAATGACTGTTCTTTTCATAGATCGGCACAATTTTGATAATTAGAACTTAACGGCACATCATGAACTGGCTTCAGTATACGCACGATTACGATTGAACAATCGAACTATATTTATGGCATAACAATGTAACTTGTTCACAATATTGTTACTTAAAATATTGTGAGGGGTGCCCGGTGGTGAGTGTGAGCGGCGAGCGCAACTGACAGGTTAAAGTCATAGGCAAGAAGGAAAAGTGCGGTGCTTGGAAGCAAAAGTGCAAAGCATGCGTTACTGGAGTACGGTACGGAAAATATTATACCGTATTTCCGTATCGTACTTTTTCTAAAAATTCCGTACGTAATTCCGTATCGTACTTTTTTCCAAAATCTAACCGTACTTTGGCCATAACCCGTGCTGTTTTTGTTTTCCGTTTATATTAATTTGCCTTGTTTTCACTCTCCATTTCTAATCATGCTCTGATGAAGGACAGTCGATTGGTCCGAAAACGTTCAGCGTATTTTATTTTCCGTATGTTATTTTGTAAATGCATAATGTTAAATGTTCTCCGATTATTAGCTGTTGCTACCATTTGGGTATTGAACTTTTTTTCTGTTGCGAGTAGAGGTTTTAACCCTACGGAGTGGTTATAAGAAACCGACCCTTACGCGTCTTTTGACACTAATTTCGGCACTCTATGCGATAAGCGGTTTGCAAGATATGCCCTAAAGTTTGAAACCGTAAACAAAAAATTCCTTCTCAGATTAAAACCTAAGAACTACAGCCAGCTGTCATTACATTTACTGCCAGCTGGCAATACAGATAGTGGCTAGAGACATCAATGATAACAGCACTACAGAGGTCTTGGGTTCCATTCCTGGGTTAATAAAAGCAAAAAAGTATTTACAAAAAGTCCCCTACGTTCTCCACAATTTAATAGGAAACTGCAACACCAAGCATATAAATATCATTGAAATTTTAATACATAAGGACAAATCAACTTTAAAGAAAACGCAATTCAGACGAAAAAACAAACTGCAAACAAACCATAGTTCAAAACAAAGTCAAACATCAAAGCATGAATCTTTTTCTGTATCAAAGCAAATCACCTGAAAGAAAAAGATATCTTTTGATTATTGCCAAACTTAAATGTGCATTTATCAGTTTATGACAAAATGTGATTGAACTCTTAATAAAACGTTTGAAGTTTCAATATCACATTTCTGTTAGCCTCACCTAAAACCCAAAATTGTGGGGAATTTGTGTGTACCGGTATTTAGAAAGCAGTAAACTGGTAAAAGAGTTACTTGCTGTTCCCTCACCTCAGACTGTCAGAAGGAACAGTGGTCAGCTTTTCCAAATGATGAATATTGTAGGCTGTGTAAATAAATTACCGCCTTTTATGGGTATATAATACCATTCACCATTTGTTCATGATCAAACTTGAAACAATGCTGGAATGATACGATAATTAACAGATTAATGGTATACAAGTTTACATTACATTACAGTTGCATTAACTCTTTAGCTGTTTAGATGCGATCAAACTGCAGATTAGCAGTGTTTGACTAATGCAATATTGCCGTAACGCTGAACGTTAGTTGCAAGACCGTACCAGTACTGGTATCTAACAGCTTGGCAGTCAGTATTTCTCCCATCCTGCATCAAATCTTATCACTTATGTATATCCCATTATGAAATTATAGATAAATTCAAAACAGATAAAAAGTTGCAGTCTTGTTTTGTGAGCATAGACTATATAAGACATTTGTTTAAAGTATTGGTACCGATATCCTCAGACTCTATCTGCTTTTGTGTTACCGGTATACCACCTAATTTAAACTGATTATTATCAATACCATAATAATTTAAATTGCCAGTTTACCTCTGTAACGTCGTAAATCTTTTAGTTTGTATAGGAATTTGCGTTAACCATACATCCTAAGTTTCAAACCACGTACCCATGTTCTGAGGATTTTAACTCTGTTTAAGTCATTCGATTTGCTTTAAAACCATCAACGTACTCGTAATGCCCCAAACCAAGTGTTTATTTTCAAATGTTATTCTTTGTTTTCGAGTTGATTGCACTGCTAGAACCTTTTAATTTGTCAGTTGCGATTAGTCGTTTCAGAGTTAGCAGCTCAATGTTTTAAGTTACAGTTATATTATGTTAGCTCGCAAGAGTCCGTTAATAGTTAGTGATTTATTTAAGTTTATATGTTAACTTTATAATGTGATATTATGCTGTTCATTGCAGTAGTTAGACTGCCACAACGAGTTGGTAAGTTTGTTATGTTGGCGTATTAATTTCCAGTGTATTCATAAGTTTGTTAATGTTTAGAAACCTATTCTTCCGTTCCATCTCTGAATTGTAATATTCGATTATTCCACCTGTTTACAACTTGAATAGAAGCGAGTTTCAACTAAAGCAGTTTGTTGCGTCTTTGAGCAGACTTTGCAATTAGGCGTAACAACCTCTGACTCTATGGAGAGAAGCTTTTCTTTGATGGGGACTGGGGAAGCTCTTGTCCAAAGACAGACACTTGAATCCAAAAAATACACCGAGATTGAACATTACCAGTACCTTGCAAGATCATTTTTTGCATACACAAATCATATGCTGTTTTATTCCTGTTGTTCTGTAAGCCATTAAAATTAAAGTCATCATTAACAAAATATTGATAGTCATTAGAGCCAACTTTCATAACTTCAAGAGTTTTTACTGCCAGCTGAGTCACGTGACCCAGCTGGCAGTAGAATTTTTTACTGCCAGCAGAATATACAGAGCAGGTAAAGCTCTGCAGTTGTGCAGTACCAGTACTACTATAAATATTGGTGTTCTGCTATGCACTGTTACGCCTAGTCATTTAACACTTCTACCAAAGAACTGGAATGTTTTGCAGAACTTAAAAGAAAGTTTGTAATTGTGTAAAGTTACTCCAGTCTGTAACAAGCTGTGCAGTCTGGCAGTGAGAAATGCAAGCTAAATTTGCAATGATAGTTTTAACAAAGCATAACCCTGTAACCAGCCTACAACTTTTGTATCAATTCTACGCAGTGTACCGGTAAGTTGTTTGTGGTACCTGTTATCCTAAACTGTAATATGTAACTGGGTATATAAAGTAAGGAATGATCAGATCATTGCCCGATTGCCCTCATTTTCATATATACATGCTCATTGCTCAGCTAGGATTTTGATAAAAGTTGTGGCGTGTGTACAAAGGGCAGTTTCAAAAGAAAAAGCCAGCTGGTGCTCTAGACACTGCCTTTATCGTTATCTACAACAAATATACATACACACAAAAGTTTATCATTCAAGTACATAGCGCGATAGATAGCCAAGTGTAACAACAACTACAGAAATAATTCAATTTATGTTTTTGCCTTACAGGTTATACTTTATATGTTGGGGCGAGAGGCGCAGCCATTAAATTTACTTCAGATAATAAAACTGCTTGAGACAGTGAATTTGCATGTCATGTACACGCACACTCATTTTGCATGTACTTTTGTACGAGTGGGCGGCGACAAACTATGAAAACCACCAAAAGAGTCAGGCTTTTTTCAGTCATTTGGCAACTTTTCTTATTTACTAAAAGACAAAGTCAAATGGGGGGAGAAATGGCACAATGCATCTCTACATATGCTACGGCGCACACGATATAAGGTTTTTACGTTTGGTTTGATGGCAGTGGCGAAAAATTAATTTTAGGTTACAACGATGAAAAAATGATGTAAGTGATAAAATGCCAAAAAAAATTCTTCGAGTAAATTTGAGGCAAATTTTGTTGTAGCGAAGCAATTAAAAAATCACCACGGACATTCAAAACAACGTTTTGTTGGAAAAGGCTTGACTACGCCCTTACCGTTAAAAGATCAATGAACAAATTGTTTTTTGCCTGAGGGAGAACATAGCTCTTGCATCTATTTTTTGAGTTACACTTGGGCTTAAAGCAAGCACGTTGTATAGCATGTGGCAACAAAAGACGCGATCAATGCACAGAACAGTAATACTGTGTTTATCCACCAAAAAGAAAGAAATCCAATCAACAAAACTGGATCTGAAAAAAAAAAAAATAAATAAATAAAGATTTCGCTTAGCTGAAGGCGTGGTTCCTAACCAAACCTCCAAAACATTCTAGTAAAACCTATGATTCGTTTACCAGAAATACGTAGTTGCTAAAACCAGTCGGCTAGCGAAGTAGCTAAGCCATCGCTTTTGGTGTCGGAGGTCAGGGCCTCGATTACCGAGCTAGTCCGAACACAATGTCACCAACGGCTCGCCATCGCTGCCACATTTCTGCGGAGCTGTGTTGCCCAGGCGCTAAACCGCGGAGATGGGCTCCGCTACTCGTTACACGAAGATTTGATTAGATGTTTTTTGTAATGGCCAATGTTAAGCAGTTAGTAGTGAAAGCAGATATTTTAGTATTTGACATTCATACCGTGTTTGTATGTGGGTTTTAGACCCTTTGATGCCCTTCGCGGATTCTTCAAAGTTCATGGACCCCAGATAGAAAACCCCCGGCTTATAGGAATTATTTTGACTCCGTTTTACAGCTTTTTTCGACAACTTCGCAATTATCCAATTTTTTATAAAAATAATTCATTAAAATGATGTACATAAATTTTCTTGAAAAAGAAGTTGTAGTTCAAAGCTCTAGCCTTTCACCTTAATCACATTTAGAGGCAAAAACCTATAAAATTTCATGTAGGCCAGTGGTTCCCAACCTTTTTGTCTTGGTGACTCCTTTTAAAAGTTTTTGTAAATACCGCAACCCCTCTTATATTCGTTCCTCAATGCATAATTACAAAATAAGCACTAAAATGTTTTACTTGCATTTATTGATGCGATGGTTGACCTTGTAGGTCTGCAGCTAATGTGAATTCAAGGTCGCGTGCTACTCTGAGCCAGTCTCATGACGTTCATTCTATTTCTTTATTTCGCTTTCATATGCAGAAGAGCAGAAACACTCTCGCATAGATAAGTATTACTGCCAAAGCCAGCTTAGAAACGTGTGGGTATGAATCATACATCTCACATCTAAACTGAGAGAGTGACTTTTCATGGTATTCTTAAGACCAAAATATTGATCTTGGATTTCTTCAGGAATGCCACTTGCATCCACAGAAGCAGAAAACGCATTTGCACAAGTATGGCTTCATGCTTCTCGAGTTTGGGAAAGAACTTTGAAAATCAGACTTCAGCTCCTTAAGCTATTTTCGTCCGGTATTGGCAGCGTGGCCGAGTGGTTCGGAGCATCGTTTTTACGACGGCCATGATCGCAAGGTTGTTGGTTCAACTCCCACCCAAGCCTCGTTGTTACATCCTTGGATAACATGCTTCACGACAATTATCTCTGCTTGGTGGAATCTACCAAGCAGAAAATTAAAGTCAGGAGCAAAACTTAAACGGGAAACTCGGAAACAAGGGCAACTCCTAAGCGAGTCTGGATTCGTCCTACGCATAGCGTCTCCGTCGCTTTCTCGGGACAGGACGATAAAAATGAAAAAGTCAAATCATATTAATTGTATTCTGATGCAATAATGTTGTGATACAAAGCAATCCGAATGAAATGGCTCAATGAAAAGTGACACACAACAAGGCGCATACGGGTACTACTAGCGCAGAACTTCCCAAACTTTTTCGCTAGCGACCCCTTTTAATCTCCTAAAATTATTCGCCCTTCACGGTTAAAATGACAAACAGTGCGAAATATGCACTTGCGATAATTATTGAAAGGCGAAAACTAAAAACAAGTTACCGTTACTCAATTATTTATTAATTTTTTATACTTTTGTAGCATATTTATCCTCCTATCACGACAAAGCGATCAATGCGCTGTACGAGCTCGCTTAGGAGTTGCCAGCCATCTGTCTACCACACCAAGATGGGGAAATTCCGCTAAGTGTCTTTCCCAATGGCACAACAAGTCAACTTGCCGGATTGCTAGTCTACAGCTCCCGAGGCGGACGCTCTTACCACTCGGCCATCTGAGCTGTTGATGCCCGCAATGTAAATACATTTATGCAATGTGATGATGGCAATTGCTTTCTCCTACAAACCAAATCCAACCGCGGCTCAATAACTGTTAATGCCGGTCTCAAGACGGTTTCAAAGTTGCTTATGCAGGTACGATGTTTTGCCGTCAACGTTGAACATGCAGATTCGCGCAGGCACATGCCGGAGTGCGGTTACTGCCGAGTCCGATAATGATGGATATTCGGCTTTTATGCTAGCCATTGATTAAGCAGCTGCCATCCATTGCTTAAAATAGTTTTTAGTTACCGGTGCCAGCGGTGCCAGCCTCTTGCCAGCAAAGTTGTACACGGCGTCGCGAACCGAAGCGATCAAACAAAAAGATGCATCCAGCTGTGTCACGTGATAACGAAATGACGAAACAAAACAGTTTATATATAGAACTACAGCTGCTGCATTCATTCACTGCCTCACTATTTCGTACTAGCCTAGAGATGGGCCAGGATTTGCGCAATTGCACCGTTTTAAAAGGCAAAAAGCACAACAGCATATTATGCAATTGTATAATACGCAATACTTCGCGTAAAATTTGCGTGCTCCCAGCGACCCCTGAAATTTGTTACGCGACCCCTCGCGGGGTCGCAACCCCCAGTTTGGGAAGCCCTGTACTAGCGGACCGGTACCTAGTACTACAGGTACTAGTGACCCCTTTAAAATACCCCGCGACCCCATTTGGAGTCGCGACCCACAAGTTTGGAACCACTGATTTAGGCTGTCTACATGGTCAGGTCAAGTTATTTCAAAGGTTCGAGGGCTTTCTGCATCATAATCAATTTTTAAATGTCGTGGTTGAAAAAGTGATTATGACATCAAAAATCCAATTACGTGGAGGCAAGCCCGTAGACTTTTCAAACCACTTACACTGGACATGCAAACAGAATATAAAAGTATAACGTTAACAACTAACAAGCTTGCAGAAAAGATACTCACAAGATAAGGAATGTAGACTTGGAACTGTCTGGCGTCGTAGTGGCTGGTCCAGGCTACGAAGACACCACCACTGAAACAATACAATTGAAAAAGTTTTTCCCCAAGCTTCAGAAGTCCGCTACAATTTTACCAGTCCACCCAAATTAGTGCTTATCGGAAAGAGAAGCGTTTTTCCACAAGTCAAGCGACCGACTGTTTGTGACTCGGACTCAACACAAATAGCACACCTCAAATGCTTGTATCGAATTTTAATCTATTTTAATTTATCAGCGCGTGAAGTCAAGATTCGATTCCCGGGCAGGTCAAATCGGACAGAGCGTCATCAACATCTCGCCACCGTTGTGACGTTTCTTCAGAGCTGTGACGTCCAGGCGCTAAGCCGTCGAAATAAGCAACGCCACTCGTCACACGCTTGGACGTTGCATCACGTGATTTGTTTTTTTGAGTCGGTAAACCTTTCCAACACTCGGAGGTCGTAAATTCAGCCAAGTGTTGATCGTAGCACAAAGTCAAAATGATTTGCAGAAGGCAATGATGAGTTTGCAAAAGGTTGTAGAAACATGTTTAAACTTGACATTGTCCTTTTGTGTTTGAGGACAATGGAACACAATCATAACAAAGGAGCATGAAAAATGTTTGTACAGAAGCTCCATTAGATGAAAATCTCTTGTGTATAAAAGAGACAATGATAGCTTACTACTTGAATATTAATGAAACGCAACGCAAACTAACACAGTGCTCAAGCATTTCTTCAAATAATAAAGAGCAAGCTTGTATCGACAAGTGCCATAGCCACATTAATACCAAAGAATAGGAAAAGATATTGAATCCCTTATATGCTCACATCAAGGTATGCTGATTTAGTTGAAAAAAGATCTATCGCAAGACACCATAACAAACTGTTACAAAAGCAGCGCAATAACCTGGTTAAAATGCTTCCCAAGGCCCAAAAACTCTCTGCCTCAAAAATAAACTTTTGACGTCATAATTACTTTTTATCACATCAAAAACCATCGCAATACCCAAAATATGGGACGAAAAACTTTTACGAAGAAAAAATACAGCCACAGTAATTCTAGAACTAAACGTTTCGACATATAGATTCAGCTGTCATCATCAGCGGCGTCAGCAAGGCAGTTTTGCTTTTCTTTTAAAATAAGGTTTCCTCTCTGTTTTGAACTGTCTATTACACTGCAGATGATGACAGCTGAATCTATGTTGCCGAAATGCCCAATCTTACAAACTGCAGTGGCTTTAGTATGGCTTACAAACTGCAGTGTTAACCATTTACGACAAAACTGGTTATGGCAAGTTGGTGTTCACTAAAAGGAAAATGCGTTGCAATTTCACTTTTAGTCATTGAAATACCACAGTGAGCAGAGCCAATTAACTTTTGCAACGACAACGTAGTCTAAAAGTTTGAAAACAACTTACGCAAAGTGTTTATGTTTTTCCTAGACGACAAATTTCAAAACAAACCTGCACTTTTATCACGCCAAACTTATTTACGTTATCACCTAACATAACAATGTAAGAAAGCCGATATTATGCGACACAATGGGTATCCATGACGATGTTTAGAAGCTTCACTATTACCCAGGTTTCCAAATTCCTGGTTAAAGAGCTTCCCAACGCCCAAAAACTCTCTGCTTCAAAAGTAAACTTTGGACGTCATAATTACTTTTTATCACATCAAAAAATTGACTACTACTTAAGCTGGACATGTGGACACTGGACAGGGTACATGCGATGTTAACACCACACAACTTACCACGGCCACTCAAATATGCAAAGCAGCAGCATTCTTATAGATCTACACACAACTTAATCTAGATAACTAATCCTGGTATCGGATTTTAATCAATAAATCAAATCTTCATTGCACGGGCGGTACTATGCCGAAGCGTGTTGCGAGTGGTGGTACCCATCTCCTCGGCTTACCGCCTGAGCAACACAGCTACGAAGAAACGTCGCAGCCGTGGCGAGCTAATGGCGACACTGTGTCTGATTTGAGCGGCCCGAGAATCAAACTCCAGACCTTCCGCACCGATATTTCTAACAACCGCACTAAGCGGTTAGTTGAATGTCGGACTGAGATTAAAGAATGAATTAAGATTAATGACGGGAACCCGCGTTAAACCAAAGATGCAGAGTCGTACGTAACATTAAATCCACCACTTGAAGTTTTTAAACTCCAAATTTGCTTCGGCTTTAACGAGTTTAACTTTTAAAGAATTGTAGGAAATACGCTGAGTTAAATGAGTACATGTTGAACTAACTGTCTAGTCAAGTACAAGTACGGCTTTCATAATCGCTTGACAAGCCAAGACAAATAAATGTTGGATCGATTTCTCTTTGCGCCAAAAACATTACTTGTACTAGCTGAATACATCTTCCAAGATGTATTGCGCTAAAAAACGTTTTACCCAAATAACGTTACATAACCTGTGCGAAAGCGCTCAAATTAACAAAAGAACAACTTCTGTGGAACGGAGATTATTTCCAAATTATATTAAACTGATAATTCAACAGTGATTGAGAGAGACTGCAAAGAGAGCTGAGTCAGCAGCAAGTGGCCACCCGGAGATACATGCGTAATGCGACCGACTCCAGCCGTGAATCGAACCCGTCACGTAGGATCTAAAATCTGCCCGAGGGACCGCCAGGCCATTCAGTAAAATTTTTCCGCAGCATATCGAAGAAATACTTTACAACGGTTGAGATTAAAGAAAAGCAAAGCCAAATTTTTCACTAAACCAGACGTTTCATAGAGCAATTGTCATCAGTAGCAATGTTTACATGGCAACAAACATTGCACTTGGTGACAATAGGATGAAATTTTGATGTCAAAACGCATCGTAAAGTTGCCACAAAAAAACATTCGGTGTTTGGCTCTAATCACTAACAGTGCATTGCTCGTCAGTACAAAACTGTAATTATTCTCTGCGCCGTGGTGTAGCGAGAAATTTAAAACGAAGGAGGAAGGCATCAACTACTACAATCATCAAGAATCTGGTAGATATCAGGTGCTCAGCAACGTATTTTCTTCTGTGACTAAAAATCACAGTCCTAAAGGTAAGCATAGCACAATGCCTCGCCTAAAATGCGCTGCTATCCCATGTGTTGTTTTGCATTCATTTTAATAACTGTTGCAAAACTTCGAAGGTTTCTTACGTCATAGATGAATCACGACTATCATAAGAATTGAACATCATTGTTTTGAGGCATTCTTCCGATCGATTGCATCATCAACATTTACGTAATTCGCAATTACCGATGCCTTTAGCCGAGCAAATAACGCGTCATCACAACAGGTGATGTTCAGACAACAAATAACTCGAACCATTTACGACAAAACTGGTTATGGCAAGTTGGTGTTCACTAAAAGGAAAATGCGTTGCAATTTCACATTATTCAACAAGTTTATATCACAATTATAGAGAATAATCTAATGAGTTTTACGACCGTTCTGTTGCAATTAATCACCACTATATTGCAATATAGGTGCGAACACACTAATTGAGACGTTGAGACATTGTGCAGGATTATCTTATTGTGACATCACATCCGCACAAAATCATGTCACAATAAGATAAACCTGCACAATGTCTCAAAGGTCTTAACGTCTCAGTTAGTGTGTTCGCACCTTAAGTCTCATCATCTCATGCAAATTAATGTAGCACTCTCCGAGTCAGCAGCCACTGATCAGGATTCAATAAGGGAAACAGTATTTACGACAGCAGTTTTACGCAAACCAACCATCTCACAAATATTTTGCTGGACATGAATAAATATATATTCATCAAATGCGGTGATTTATAAAAATGAGTTCAAAACATACTACCTACGGTAGTATTCAACGATATTTTCGCCAACAAAACAAATAAACAGTTTCAGGGAGAATCGCCTCAAATTTCAAAGCAACTCAGTCAATATTAGAACTGACGTCATGAAAGATACAGAAATTACGGTGGAATACTGTAACTTAATCTGTTGATACGTGTAATTCTTTGAAACACGAAGACAAGTTGCAGCATCAGTTTTGCAAAACTTTACAAAACAATTTAATCAGTAATACTACACTTCTAACAAAATTACAACTAAACTCGTACGCCAAATACTTTTTCCGTAACTCCAACAAATCTAACGCAGGAGCGTATGAAGGAGATGGAAAGGGGGTGTGCGCCATGTCCCCCCATTTTTGACTTCGCCTTCAGTAAAAAAGAACAATCGTTGAGTAACTAAAATATGCCAGACTCACTTGATGGCTTTTGTAGCCTATGACCCCTCCATTTCTCGCTACGCCACCGACCTACTTTAACTTACGCCACCCATCAGCTTCATGCCCTCTGTCAAGCAGCCGCAACAAGCAGGCAATGTGGCTATGCCATTCTGTACGAAGCAGAGTCAATATCACGCTTTTTCTTTGAAGAATACATCTCAGTAGTCATTACTGACGAAACAGACGGTTATGTGTATTTTAAAGAGCTTAAATTTTACCTGTGATTAACTGATTAGGCCTATATTGTACTCTAGCTTATATTAGAATCGGAATCAGGGCCATGCCGTAAAAGTTTAGGAAGTGTAATTATACGTTCCCGATATATCAAACTAGGGAGTGTAAAATTGCCACATCACCACAGAGTAGTACAAAGTAGTAAGCTCATAGAATGCATTGAAATTGCGTTGCAAATATCGCTTTCAGAGGCATGCTCATCCTATTCAAACAACGCAATTCTATGCAAATAACATAAAATCTAATCAATGAGTAGTTGTAAAGCCACATAATGCTATGCAATACTTTGATTTATGCAAGCAGCTTTTACAAAACATTGCGCAATCTTGCATCGTGATCACGCGACCAGTAAATCTAAATTTAAACGCAGATAACTGGTCTCAACTATTTTGCGCACAAACTACTACTGCTATATCCGGAATGATAGCAAGTAGACAACATTGATCAAAACAGAGGTCGCAAAATAGCACCGACCGAAGAGTCAGAAATATGTCATCATTAAACAAAATCTTAAAAGCCAACACATCACAAACTAGCCCGTCGTGCGTAAAACAAGACATGCAAAACTGTAATTTCAAATAATTAGCAAAAAGCACTATCATATTACTGAAACTTTCAAAAAAAAACTACTTTTCAAAACAAAAATGTAACGGCAACCTAGCACTAATGTAGTGTCAGCACTGATAATGGTATAACCTTTAAATCGGAACGTCTATAAACCATGTTTAGCAATGTGTTGGCTATAAGCAACGGTAAGATCTCGCTTTCGGGATGCAAATTTTCCAAAAATCAAAGCAAGGTTACAAACAAATCGATACCAAAGTCAAAACTTCGATTCACACCGGTCGGTTGGCGAAGTAACTAAGGGCATGTGCGCGGGGGGTTTTGAGTTCGATTTCCTGGCTGGCCAAATCGAGTCTGCAAGTCTCCAACGGCGAACCAGCGGCTACCGCTGCGACGTTTCCGTGTTGCCCAGGCGCTAAACCGCGAATATAACCAAGATTTGTTTTTTTAACTTCTGTTTTTACTTTCATGACATATTATATACCTTGACATGTGAAATTTTCTCCGCTCCATACCACATCGCCTCATCAGCGGTTAGAACACGAGTTCTGACGTGATCAGTTGATAGCCTAAACAAAATCGCAAAATTTAATTTCAAACACTTAAGTCAAAAGCTTTAATATTCAATTCTTTTACTAAAGCTAAGTAAGAACAAATTAGCAACAAATGCCTCATTGGTTATGCAAAGTCAATGGAAGTGTCCGAGTTTCAAGTATGGTCAAAAACTAAGGCAAAACAGCAAAATTATTTCCAACTTGAATTTCCGATTATTTCTAACGAAGTAAAAAACAAGATATTCCCACATAATTTGTCAAAACGATCTACAGAGTTATCTATGAAATACCAATCCCAGTAACTTACTGTATCACTGTACAAGGTGCTAAATTTAAAAGCATTCCGTGAACACCTTCATAATTAATGGCAGTATTTTGTCTTGTAACTTAGTACCGGTACACTGTTGTTGTACGTGACGCCATCACGCTCTTATGACTAGCAGTCACTTACTTCAAGCCACAAGTGAATTAAGTAGTGTAAAAACTAAAATGTTAAATATATTTCGGAATACAATAAATATGGGACGAAAATAGCTGAAGGAGGAAAAAGAAAGCAACAGTAAGTCTTAAAACTAGGCATTTCGACATTACAAATTCAGCTGTCATCAGCAGTGTAAGCAACGCAGAACAAAACCGAAAGCTGCCTTGCTCACACTGCTGATGACAGCTGCATCTATGTTGTTAAAACGTATAGTTTTAAGTTTTACTGTTAAGCTTGTTAAATATAGATTTTACGCGCGTCATATTAAGAATTAAGCAACTCATCATGGGTAAAACTTCATTTACACGTTGCATTATTGATATTCCTGATGATATCTAACTGGGGTGAAACAGACATCCAGATCTACCTTCGTCATATTTTGAGAAGAATAACGATGAATCTTACACCATAAACACACAAGTGTCAGTTGCGCATGCTAGCTGAAGCAGAAGCGAAAAGTGCTGTTACGGACTGATTTTACGTTGTTGCTTTTTCGCTTCAGGGTACTTTCGCTCCGGAAAAACAATGATCATTCTACGTAATTGATAAGTTGAAAAAGAACCGCCTACATGTAATTTGCACAGACCAATACAACGTCAAACTTTTCCAGTCACGTTCATAACGAATATTCATTCTTTTTTCTGCTGCTTGTTCGCTGCAATTAAGTCTTGCCAGTAAAAAAAAGAACGCGTTTTCAATCGCCATGATACAAGATTTGCAGCACAAAAATGGCCTTGAATGGCGGAAATATTTTTCGGTCAAGAATAGAGAATGGCTACAAACATCACTATCAGTGCGGGAGGACGGGTTCAACTCCCGCGCAGGTCGAATCGGACACTGTCGTCAATGGCTCGCCATCGTTGACATGTTTCTTCGAAGCTGTATTGGCCCGGCGCTAAGCGGCGGAGATGGGTACCGCTTCTCGTAACACGTTTCGGCGTAATGCTGCGAGTTTGATGAAGATTCAATTTCTTTAAAAGACGGTTGGAGATACAATGGTATGTGTATCACTACCATATTGCACCAAGCAAAAGAAACCCAATCGAAAAATCACTCAAAACAGCAACTAGCACGCATGATAACAAAACTAAGCAGATTCCCAAACTCCTGCGTTATGCGTGTGATAAGTTGCAAGTATGCGCAACATTGCATGCGTTAAAAGTCAGCCTGCTGGAGAATCGAACCCACGTTTCTTGCTGGCAAGAAAATCAAATCTTCATTATACTCGCGGCATTACATAGGCGTGTAATGAGTGTCCGGGCCCATATCCGCTGCTTAGCGCCTGGACAACACAGCTATTAAGAAACGCCGGAACGATGACTAGCCGTCGGCGACATGTTTCCGATTTGATTGGCCTGGAAGCCGAACCCCAGACCTCCCGCGACGATTGTGCTGTCGTAAATATTAATTTGCAGTTGGTACGTAAACTCACCACGTCACAGCTATATGGAGCAAAGGACCAGAACACAATGTTGGTGGATTGAACATTGCCATTCTGCGGAGAAGACGGAACACCACAGTCCATAATCGTACAACTGAAATTAGCTTCACTCCACATTCCACTTCCTTCACAAGTTCGAGTCAAGTCAGTTCCATTTCCAGCGAATCCTGAAGTTAGAAAATAATCCAATCTTCATAATACTTGCGGTATTCCGCCGAAGCGTGTAACGAGTGGCGGGATCCATCTCCTCGGCTTAGTACCTTCGCAACACAGCTCCGAAAAAATTTTCTAGCTGCGCCGAGCCGTTGCCGACACTGCGTCCGATTTGACCAATCCAGGAATCGAACCAAAAACTTTCCGCGCCGATAGCGATGTCTGTAACCCCACGTCAAGTTAGAAAATGCTATAAATTACACTTGTACAAAAAACACGCGAAGTTCTGCAAAGAAATATAAACGTTCCGCATAATTGTATCTTCAACTCAGCAACCATCAAATAGTAACAACAAACTAGTATTTCAGTAAATGCCGTAAACAATTAAGCTATAAATGCTATCATATTTGCGCAAAAATGTTACGGCAGTCCAACAAAAATGCTCTATTCGAATGTTACTGAGAAGCATTTACGCAAGGAAACTGAGCGGTTCACAATGCAATACACAGTAGTAAGATTAATATGCACCTTTGTGACGATAACGGCATCATGTTTAAAGAAAGAAAAAAGCTTAGATGTTGAACCAAAAACACTTATAATGAACCAAAAAATAAAATGATGGACAAAAACATTCAAATATAATGAACCAGACGTTTAGCCAAAAAACCAAAGACACGTACGAAACGAAAGCAAAACATTGAAACACTAATAACAATTTCGATCGAGATTTTTTCTACCATAAATTTGTAAGGTCCAACAACCAAAAATTTGATGCATTTTAAGACCGAAATTATTGCTTCAGTTAAATCAAAATTTTATTATACTCGAGTCATTACGCCGAAGCGTAATGACGAGTGACGGCATTCATCTACGCGTCTTAGCGCCTGGTTAACACAACGAAGACACGTCGTAGCGGTGGCGACGCAGTGTCTGATTTGATCGGTCCAAGAATCGAACCCATGACCTCCCGCACCGGTAGCGATGCGCTTACAAACTGCGTCAACTACTCAAGCAACATTACTTACCCCTTTCGCATTCGCATGTTAGCACATAACCGTCTGGATATTCCGGCAATGAGTTTTGAGAGCATTTGGTCCGGTTGGGTACCGCTACCGGAATAAGTTTTGATGAACATTTGCAAAATGTAAGGAGGCCGCTCCTTACCAATGTACCAAAATGCATTCAAATAATGTGAGCAAAGCGTACGTATACCAGCGGCATTTTTCATGTCACATGCATTACAACGAGCTGAACAGCAACGGTCATATGAAGTAACTATAATCATAGAACATAGCACGTCAAACAAATCCCACGCGCAAAAACACTATTTAATACATGACTTGTTTAAAAATCAAAGTCAAATGGTCGTTATACTCGCGGTACTACACCGAAGCGCGTAGCGAATGGCGTGGCCCTTCATCTCCACGGCTGAGCGCCAGGGCAACACAAAAGGGCGGCGAGCTGTTGCTGAAACCATGTCCAATTTGACAGCCTGAGAATCAAACCTCAGACCTCTAGCACCCACAGGGCTGTGCTGAACAACTTCAAGTTTTGAAAGTGCCATAGCAGCAAAACAGACTTAATAGCAATTAAACGTAAAAATGCTAGCATATTTCATTAAATATACATACTGACAAAAAATGAATATAAATATAACATAAACTTGGGTGCTTAACACAAACATGAATCATGATAATGTGCATGCTAACATGAGAAAATGAATTAAATAAACGGCGCGTCAAAAAGTAGCGCGTCCAAACCGCCGCATATATAAGCAGGTTGAAACTGGAAAACGACTGTTTTATTGAACTTGGCCAGAACCCAATCGACACTTGAAAAGGAAAGCATATGAGGAAGGCTCAATTTTTTTTTTTTTTTCAGTTTTTTTTGATTTTATGACTCAACAATGATTTTCCGCGACGCCTTTAGTGTACAGAAAGGCAAGAACATACAAAAATTTTTTAGGGCTGAAACATTAAAAAGGTTGAGAACCACTGCTGAAAAGCATTTTTCATACCAAATTCACTCGCATTCTAACACTGCGTTAACATTGAAAGAACTATGTGAAGTTACATCCGCATTTTTATGTAAAGAAACGCACCGGCTAGGTAGCTCGGTTGTTAAGTGCAACGCTATCGGTGCAGTAGGTACAGGATTCGATTCCCAGACCGATCATATTAGATACAGTGGCACCAATGACTCGCCATCTCTGCGGTATTTCTTTGAAGCTGCGTTGCCAGGCGCTACGCTGCGGAGAAGAGCCCTGCCACTCGATACACGCTTGGGCGTAGGATCACGTAAGTTTGATTTTTTGATAAAACGCTTTCACTCACTTCACCTTGAAAAAAACACGTGAGAAGCGAAAAAGCATCAACTGCAGATCCGTGCATGACATAACCTTGTCACAACAAGAAAAATTAGTCACACGCAGGTTGTTCCAAAAATGCAAGCTTAATGAAAGTAAGATACAAGATGATAATTGAAACTGCATGCAAGAAACAATCAAGCATTTGGACCCATTCGACACTTTTGGTCGTGTGCGAGCGCAAAAAAAAAACATTAGGAACCCTAATGTCCGCATTTTCCCAATTTGTCAAGTGGAAATCAAAGTCACGATTTCGTCTGCGAACCAAAATATCAAAACCTGTCAACATTACACAAATTCACGAACATACTAATGTACCAATGACCACGAATCTCTACATACAAGTTACACAAAAAGGTATTTTTAAACTCTAATTTACGCAACTTGCCAAGAGTGCTCGATAACGAGAGTTTAAACGCTATATTTAGTCCGTTACATTTTAACGTTGAATTTGAGAAATAATGCATTGTCATTTTAAAAAACGGACTCTCGCTTGGTAAACACACAGGTTACGATAGGGGCTCTGGTAAACAAAGTTGACTGCCTGTAATAACTGAGTACCTCAGATATGCGTACCTTTTGCTTTATTACAAGAATATCGATCCATACAATCATGCGAAAAAAATTGACAAATATGGAACAAAACACTTTTGAACACCATGAAATACAATTGGCCAATGAAATACCTTAAAATACATACAATACATAACTACAAAAATCTGTTTAAAGAAAAAGTTAAACAACTGAAAAAGGATTAAGGGTATGGTAATATCGTAATGAACAATGAATTACAAATAATAATTGACACAAACTTAGATGCAACATACTACAAAAAAAGTATAAAATTCAAGTATAATATTGTCTACGTAACTAACAAAAGAGATTTTGCAGAAATAATGCATTGTCCTTTTAAAAAACGGACTCTCGCTTGGTAAACACACAGGCTACGATGAAGGCTCTAATGCATTCAAGCTTTTTTCGCACCTCGGTTGTTTATATTTCCAGTTATGAATGCAGCAAAACCCTGCTGCGTCAACGTGTAGTGTTGTGGCGCTGCTACCAGCCGCGTGTAGACAGAAGCACTTTTACTAAACGTAATTAGCCTGATTCCGTGTCCACAAAAAACGTGAGCTTTCTCAACGTGGACCTGATTGAGTACAAGTTTCTGAAAGCGTAGTTTTGAAGACTACTTTTCAGGTACGGCCTGCAAAGTCCACGACTTTGCAACAATTAGTCCACAAAAAGCGAAATGTTCCTAGACTCGAGCAAACCCCATGTAGACATGGAAACAGGCCCAATCAGAACCAGTGCATGACTACAATTCGGCGAGACCGAGCACCCAAGGCAAAATTTTCAACAACTTTATTTTGAAAGGGCAACGTTAATTTTCAGCGTATTTGCAACGTAAAAATCACTCGATCGCGCCTGCTCGCAATTCGTACTTTCACGCCAAATCGTCTCGTAAGCGAGAAGTACTAATCCCGAGAATTCCGTAGCCTGTAGTTGGGTCGGTCTCGCCGAACAGCGACAACCCGATCAGAACCATCCCGTAAAATCACTGCATTTTTTGTTCCTTTACAACCTGAGCCACGTTCGAAAAATCATCATCGTCATAAAATTGATCAAAAATTACAATCAGCGTAAACTCACTTGCATAAAGTCAAAAATCAATTGCTACTAAGTAGGTGCATTCACACCGCTATGTATTGACCATGTTCGTAACATGAGCACAACCAATCGAGGCCTTACTGTAAACTGTGCCCCCCTTGAATAAGGCCATCACTAAGCATAACAAATTCAATACATCGTTGATTGCATTGCAGAACATTTCCTTATGAAACATAACGAGAATAATAATGCAAAAACTAATCAGTGCAAAAAGCAAATAGCCAAAAATATGGCAAAATTAAACTTTAAACGTATTGAATCCATAACCAAATCATAAAACACATGATAAGCGAAACAAAACTAAAAGTTCGTTTATAAAAAAGTCATTTTTCAAAAGCGATGAAAACCATGGTGGCACAAATAGGACAACACAAGCACTACTATGGTTTCAAAACATCACAAAATATCATTAGTATTCGTCAGGAAATGCATAAGCGCTGTGTTGCGCGAAATGAAAATCTGCAGGAAGCGAATGACGAAGTGGCAGGCACTGCCATCAGCCAGCCACTTATGTACCGATATCACTGTTCCCTTTCAGGGGCCAAGTTTGGGAAAAATTGAGGCATTTGGGGCAAATTTTTGCAATCTTTCTTCACACTCCCAACTGGAAATATGATTTTTGGCTAAATTTGAATCAATGTGTTCAATAGTTCCGTGTAGAATGAAAGCGCAATATTGTGAAAATTTAAATATAAGCCAGCCAAAAATTACGATTCATCTTTCTTTAAACCATGAACACTTGGGGCAAATTTCGTTAAATTCTTCAATCGGGAATTTTACACTAGCTAAAATCTTAATCTTAGGAGTCATCAAAGCAACATTCCATGATCTCACATTTTTTAGCCAAAATTATCTTTCCCATATTTTACTTATTATCTTTCTCATATTTCACTCATTGGAATTAAACAGGGTTTGTTGGACGCACACGTAAATGATGGAAATGCCCGTACTTCGTATAAGCACCGCAGTTAAATCAAAAACTGAAAGCAATCACGGCAGCTAAATCAATTCGGAATCAGTTTTAACCACTTCAGTCTCAAATTCGATCAAAATTTTTGTGGCCAAACCTAACCACTTTGTAATGGTTTGGCCAAATCAGGACAAAACATACCAGCAGTGCAACAAAAAATATTTCAACAATGCGTACGTAACATGCAAGCAATTGCATCAAGAGAAACTAACTCTTAACTTATTTAAGCAACAAGTTGCGCCATGCTCCCACTATTTCAACCAAAACTACTCAAATCGAATGCAGAAAGTAAGAGCAACTACAAACAATTATCATAGCTACTGAGCAGCAATAAATTTTTAAAAAAAGAAGAGGTTATGTTTTCTGAGCAAAATTTCATCGAAAATAAACTAAACTCAAAATTATGTTACAACTGTTTCGTATTCATGACATAATTGATTCATGATCAGCAAAAACGCCCCGGCTTGCAACAAAATGGATATGTGGACACGCAATGATAATATAACATAACCACATTAAGAAAACGAACACAAACATATCTACAAAGGCTTTTCCCCTTCAAACTATAACATTATAAAACAAGGGCAAGGGCTACTCAGCCAATGGCTATACCACGAAGCGACAAACAACACAAAAATGAAAATGGAAATAAATGACCCTAACTAACATAAAACTTAACGGTGGGTGTTATGTATCCTTAGTTCAACGTAGGTCACGAACCTACAGTTCAGTTTTCAGTTCCATTTCATGGTACGTGTTAAACTATTAAACTCTGCTTAATTTGATTACCTACCTTACTTACCTCTCGCGTTTTAGTTACTGCCTAGAAACCTTGCTTTGCCTTCAGCACCTGCGCTAATTACTACTAATTGCTCGCTTTCTCTTCCTCATAAGTTTCGTTGTACTTTCCTCGTTTTCATTCTGCTATTGAACATAGATCCAAGTTTTGATAGTTCTGTGTAAAAACACAACAGAGCTACTTTGGCGAAGAGGATGGGATATGCTGCTTGATTGAACCAGCATATCAACAAGTATGGAATAGTTTATCGAATTAACGCAACAACAAATCGCTCTACAGGACCGCCGTCATTAGGTCTTGAGGAACAGGAGCGAGATCGAAAGGAATTGCTGAGAGAACGAACAACAGCGCCGTCATAAAGAAAAGATGAACGAACAGGAACGTCGTCATGAAGAACACGAAGGTCGTCACGAAGAGCAGATGAAAGTTATGCGTGAACTTATCAGCAATCGTCCATCAAGCACCAAGAACGAAGGTACAACGCCAACCACTTCCACGGCAGTGGCCACACCCAATTTTCCAGCGTTTAACTCACCTATGGAACTTTGGTCAGATTATTAGTCAAGATTCTGTACTTTTATTTACGGCTTATTACGCTTCTGAAAGCAAAATGCAAAAGGTTTTTCTCACAAATCAAACTGGCTCCGAAAAGTCGAAAGCGATTGGCATTAAGCACTCATCGTGGGGTACTACTACAGAAAGTTTTACCTTTTGGAATCACTTCAGCTCCTGGACGATACCACAAAGGACTTACCAGCAGTTGCTGTTTACTTAGATTACATTCTAGTGAGCGGCAGGGACAGAGAGGGTCATCTTCAAAACCTCAAGCGTTTGCCGCAACGCTTGCTTGAAAAAGATCTGCGACGTCGAAAGAAGCGTCAGTTTGCTCAACCGAAGGTAGAGTACTAGGGGCATGTTCTCTCCAGAGGTGGTATATCCAAAAGCCCAAAAGTGAACAACGTAATCAGTATGCCCGAACCAACTGATGTACCAACATTGCGATCTTTCTTGGATTCAGTACAATTTTACTTGAAATTCCCACCCCCAAGCTTCTCTACAACTGCTGCTCCGCTCCAAGTGGGTGAGGCATGTTATGCATTTCTTTGGTCCGAGAAGGAATCAAGATCCCCGATGGGTTCCAGCAATCATAGTTAAGTGACAAGGAACTAGAATGCTTAACGTCAGAGTAGTTCCACGAGATCCGATTTGTAGACGTCATTTAGATCAATTACAACCTCGTCACACCTACGATGAAGATCTTGACCCTGGTGAGGCTCCAATTTTCCACGATTCACAGCCAGACACAGCCTGCGAATTTTCTTAAATGAACAACACTTTACCCAACCATCATCTCCAGATGAATCTACAGATGCCGACAGTCCTCCACTCTACACTCCTCAACATCCTAGAAGATCCAGCAGACAGAAGAACGACGTAGGTCTCGATTTCGGTTTAGTTTTACGAGGTAAACTATTGAACTCTGCTTAATTTGATTACCTACCTTACTTGCCTCTCGCATTTTAGTTACTGCCTAAAAACCTTGCTTTGCCTTCAGCACCTGCGCTAATTACTACAAATTGCGTGCTTTTTCTTCCCTATAAACTTCGTTGTATTCTCCTCGTTTTGATTCAACTATTGCACTTGCTTTGATAGTTCTGTGCAAAAATACAACAGTGGGAAACACAAAAAACAATGGCGTTATTACCGGTTCTTATTTTCGAGCTGGTCGTCACGAACATAAACAGCATCAATTCAAGCAGCAAGAACATAGAACACCGAAATTGATAGCAGTTTTAAACTTGAGTACACTGCATCACTAATGACCAAATATTGTCTTATATTCCGATGCAAGTCTTGACTAAATCTTGCGTTAAATACGGAAAATATAGTGCAACATGGTAGTTGAAGTTAAAAATTTGGATTTCATCAAGCGTTAACCAGCAGCACTTTTCCCTGCGACGTAGTTGAAAATATTAATATGCTTGGCTAATCTTGGCGAAACTAAGCAAAAATTGCAAATGAACAAATCGCTACAATATACTAACAACACCACAAAGTTGCTGCAAGATAATGAAGCCCAAAAAATTTGACAACACGTTTACAAAAAAACGTTATTGACTAAATTGAGCGCTTGACATAATAAAAATGTTAGTTCCATCAGTTAGGAATATGAAGTCGGTGGTTTTTGAGTTTTGATCAGAAAAAGATTGCTTTTAATGAGAAGTTGTTGCAAGTTCCTTAGCCTCCTAAGCAATAAAACAAATGATTATTAATTGGTTTTAAACAAAAACTGCCTGAAATATTCATATTGTTGACATTTTATCTTCACCATCTCTGCACATACCAAGCTTTCAAATCTACCTAAAACGATGAAGTCGCTTAATAATTTGTAGTTTTTCGTATGGTTTTCGCTTCAAACACCTGCCGCATTGGACCGCTAAATCGTTTCTTTTCTTGCCCATGATGTGGCATCAATGCAAATTTACGGTGTTAAAATAATTGCACGTGAAAACAGGCGAGACAAAACGTACTACACATTCATTGCTACAGACATGGCCAAAAATCTTGGTAACAAGGCTTAGGCAGTGAGCTAAAAATTCAACGAGATGGGTTCGAATCATGGCTGGAGCTGGCTAAATTGGGCATAGATTTTCGACGGCTGCTGGCTACAGCTCGGCGTCACGCTAATTCACTACCAAACTTTCATTTCAATATTTCAAAAATAACTTTAAAGCATTAAGTTATATGCACGGCTGCAGCAATCCACCAGCATTTGCACTACGCTATTTAAATCGGATAACAATTTAACTAAAATTAACGTAGCATAGTATCTACATGACATGCTGATTACTGAAGCTGCTGAATCATCTAAAAAGTTTATAGTGCAATTGTGATTTGTAGCGATTTATTTCTTCAAATTTTGGCTCTCTTATCACGAGAAAGCAAAAACGCTCTATGGGTCGAATCCAGACTCACTTAGGTAATTTCAACTAACTAAGGTATTTTTCAAATTATATTGAACTGAAAGTTCAACAGTAATTGAGGGAGACTGCGAAGTGAGCTTGCGCTCTTCGAGTCCGCAGCCACCCGTTATATATGTCAAATGCGATCGGCTCCAGCCGTGAATTGAACCCGTCACGCAGGATCTGTCACCTGCGCGCGGTACCGCTCGGCCATGTCGCTTCAATAAAATTTGAAAATTACCTTAGTTATTCATTATTCATTTATTCGAGAGTGTACCTTCTTTACCACTCGGCCATCAGGCTTGCAGCGTCTTCAATGTAATTTTAGCTATGCCTAACAACGCCAATACAACTGCAGGCTTTAGCATTGAGAAGTCAGCCTAGTTGACATACATGGCTCACTGCATAATGCTAAAACCAGGAGTTCAAGGATATTCTGGTTAGCTTTTTTTTAATGATGCGTCATACGAAGTTCATGGTCAAGAATTAGCCGAGTATAAAAATGCAATAAAGCTACATAAGGAGTCGATCAAGAACCTTTGCATTGCATTACATCAGCCGCAAGAGCAACACTAACATCACGCTGTCGTCTGTATTTTTAATGAATTTGTTGGCTAAATACAGTAGCATAATCAAGTGCTACAATTATTATTGAATTCATCCACTTCAAACAGATACCTCAAATCAAAACAGAATTTCGAAGGCAATCACTTTTTCATTTGGATTTTGGCACCATTACTTATGACTTCATCTACAGTGAGAGACTATTGACATCAACCAGACACACCCTTTAATACTGGATATTAAGTAGGTACGTTAAAGTATAGCAAAACACCTTGGTACATGACATTTGGGCGCGATACATCTGGGCGCAGATATTTGGGTGCACATTTGGGCGCGAAATACGTGAGAACGACTTCCTGACTAAACGAATAAGAATGACTTTTGGCGCTTCCATCAGCCTTAATTAAAGGAAGATGAGAAATTTGTTTATTTGCAATTCGTACTTCACTTGTTTTAAAATGTGTAATCGTCACTTCTGATGATGGGAATCGCATGCCAACCTTGATAGGTCTAAAAGTTGTAGCGCAATCGTTTCCGCAGAGTTGAGGACCGTTGTTTTCGAAAGGCAAACCCGTCGATTAAAATCGGGCGCTCGCAAGGTGTTAAATTCTAGGCTTTACAATTAACAACGAAAAGAGAAGATCTAGAAGTTAGATCATTTTTGTTGCAATGTTCTCGAACGACGGAAACGCGTGAGAATAAGACAATTGCAACGACACGGTAATGCGTAATTAATACGTAGCAATAAGTTCTCGTTTAAAAAAAGAACATAATTTTGAAAAGGTACTTGATCACTGTAATATACGAATGAAATGGATCATAATTTTTGTGTGTAAATAATAGCTTGATATACGTTACCGTTAATTAACACATCTTTATTTCTTCTATGAGATCGTTGCAAACAGAAAATTAAGTATTGGATAAGATCGTTGCAGACAAAAAAGTTTTTATTAATTAAAAAAAAAAAAAAACTAGCGAAAAGTTGATTAAAAATGGGTTTGAGCGTATTTCGCGCCCAAATGCCCTTGCGCCCAAATGTCCTCACGCCCATATGACACTGCGCTCAAATGTCCTCGCACCCAAATGTCTGCGCCCAGATGTCTCGCGCCCAAATGTCTGCGCCCAAATCTTGGATTTTGAAACACCTTCTGGGTGTGATTAGGGGAACAAACTATTGTAAACGCCAATAAGAAAATCTAATTAAACTCATCCTTTTAAACAGCAATGCCCTTTACAATTACCGCGCAAAATTATGCAGACGATCTCCAGCTCATTAAACCTTGATAGTCATAAAATTACCATGGCAATCATCAACTTGGTTCACCAATCATCATCAACTTGGCAAACAAAAGACCAAAAATAAAATCATTTTAAAGTAAAGTAAAACGAATAAATTGTAGTCCTTACCGTGGAGACAAATCAAAATGAAGTTTTAACAAAAATAACAATCTGACATTTGTTGAAACTAAACAATTTTATGTAGTTTCACAACCAAGGCAACCGAAAACATGTATGCAACATAGAAGAAAATCAAGCAAGAAAAAATTCAACAAATTTAACCCTTAACAAGCAATTTCGTGTGAAATTGCTTTATGCCATGCATTAAGTTGATACAGATGAACATGCTGTGAAACAATCCACCATCTTTGTTAATACCAAAATGATTTTATTTTGTTTTTTACAGACAGGATTAATAAATATCATATACAAAAACTGCATTTACTACACCCAGCAGAATCAAACCTAATTTAAAATTTTAATAAGAACTCAAAAATTTTTGACACTAAAAATATCAGTAAATTTTGGAAATTTGGTTTTAATCATGCAGATAAATATTTAAGAAGCTTACATGAACTTAGATTTTTAACTTTGACATCATGCACAGCGAAAAATCAAAGAAATGATGTTAGAAAGTGATAAGCAAATTACACGGCCACCTACTTAGCTTAAAGTTCGGCGTTATGTTCATTGTTCTGCAAAAAAAACTAAGATCAAGCAAACTAAAAAAAATAACTGATTATGAGCTTAAAATTTAAACAAACAAATACACAATTGGAACCTATTAATATTGTCCTTAAAATCGCTGCAAATGGAACTTGCCAAACTAATCTGATTAATTGAAACAGTTACCATTGCAAAAAGTCTTGATTAACAGAATTTCACAGCAGTACCAATATTCAGCATTAAACAGCGAGAAGAAGCTTTGCATAAAACGTTGTTTAGCCTTTACAGCTATAATTTCAAATAACTAAAAAACAAAAAGCTGAGTAAAAGCTTTTTCCTAACCCAAAGCTCAAGAGAAGAAGAAAACACATCAAAAACAGACACTAGCGTAGCCAGAATTTTGCAATGATGGGGGGTTGAGAATGACATCACACTAGACCATACGTTGTAAACAGGAGCGGATCCAGAAAGTTTTGGTGCGGTAGATGTAATTTTGAATCAGTTTGAATGTTAACTAAATGCAAAGACGTTTAGACCCGGAAACGGGCGTAAATAAGCCTTTTGAAAATGTTTTCGTGTCAAGGGCGTATTCAGAATTTTTTTCAGGGAGTGGGTACCAATTTTCGTCACTTTTCAAGCGTAGTTTTTTTCGGCAGATTCAATTTTAAGCAACTTAAGCAACAAAAACGACGGTAGGGGCTCCGGAGGCATGCTCCCCCGAAACATTTTTGAAAATTTGCATACTGCAATGGCCATTTTAGAGCTTTTTAAACAATTTTTAAGGAAAGTTTGTCATATTTTTGGCCCCTAACTTTGAGTGCTTCACCAAATATGATGCATTTTGTTCACACAGTTTCGATTATGCTTGCTTAAGGCGACTAAGGCGTATTGTTATGAAGAGGTTCGAAATTACGGAAAAATTTTATTCATCCAAAACATTGTGGAAAATGGCTGGTGGGGGGATGCATACGCAGCATATCCCACATCCCTCCCTTGGATTCGACCCTGGTTGTATAATAACAAAAGATGGCCTCAAATTTAAGAGATACAGTATGTTTCAAACTAAAAATACCGAAGGCAGTTAAAGAGAAGATTGTTGTAAGAAAGTCAAAAAACGCTTTCTGGTGAAACTGGTAAAACGATATTCAAATGTTAGCGATTAGGTTTTTTTTTGAGCTACGGTACGCACATCATTTTGGCTTGAAATCGTTTAGCTATTTTTTTACGGAAGATCTGAAAGGCCGAGGGCACTTGCATGTACAGGAGCGGCACTGCCCTGCTAATAAAATTGCGTCATTGCTTCATTAAGCATAACGGCGAAGAACGAGATTCAGAGAACAACGCTACGTAATTCTTGTTACTATGACAATTACAAAACCAGATTATAAGTATCGAGCACTTCGAAATAAATATCAGAAAAAGAGGCAAGTATGACGTCATGTGAGACTTAATGGGGGGGATTGTAACCCCCGACCCTCTCCCCCTGGTGGCTACGCCACTGAAAACAGACGAAATTCGATACAGAAGTTTGAATTAAAATACCTTACAATTAAAGTCATGGCTTCATTCAACCCATTTAAGGAAATTTTGTCGATCCTAGCTAAATATTTGTACGGCTGGTATCATTTAACTAAAAATTACCCCAAATGAAACTGTACTTGAAAATGTAAAATATGTAATAATTTACCATCACAAATTTATCGGTACAACCTATTACTAAAATCAATTCAATGAATTTCTCTTTTTTGCTCTAACACCTAATCGAACGTTATGAATATTGTAATCCATTTCGACATGAAATGATCAAGGAAATGATACTGTAACAGTTTTAATGTTGTCCTCAACCTTTACCGTTAGGTTTTAGCTTTAGGTAAAGCATTCCAATGGCAACGACTTGACAAAAGCAACCATCAGCAAACTGTTCTAAAATGTTCTCCCAAAATCGTGGTAACCTATTCATTAATCGTCCAGCGTGTAAAAGATACGAGTAAACTGGCACCCCTCTGATTAATTCTTTTCGGTCGCGTTATTTTCATTTCTTTTTCACCGAAGAAGTGGTTAAGTTTATAATACACGGGCTCAGGCGGACGAAACCGTCTTCAAAAAAATCACAGCGATACTGAATGAAAACAGCAGTAACACACCTCAGGATCGGAAGTATTCCTGCTTCTTTCACCCTTTGCGAATTTTTCTATTAAAGAAAGAATTTGGTTGATAACAAAATAATAAAGCATAACCGAAAAAATAATAACAGCATCTATCGATAACAAGTAATATGTCACACTGATATATACACAAAACAAAACGACATAGGTGAGAAGCAACAAACGCACAACATCAGATCAAAAAAAAAAAACCAAATTACAACTTGTAGTTTTTTTGCCTGAGATATGTAGAAACCAACAACTCATTTATACAATACCCTCAGGGCAGGAAGGACAAAAAAACTCAAAAGTTAGTTATTGAAGAATGAAGAATTGAAGATGCTTTTAGATTGGTTGTCAGCATTGCACGTCTTGAGTGCAATGCACAATAAAAGTTCTGTAATCACAATAGCAACTACGACAAAAATACTAAAATACAACTTCTTTTTCAGATTTCTAAGCCCCTTTTCCTTACATAATAGCTGCATTGTTGCAACAACAATCATCTTCGAACAGCGCTAACAAATCAAAGTAACAAAACGCAAGCTGCAAGCAAAATACTCGGAAACAATAGTTTCTTTTAAGTGAACTTCGATTTGAAATACGCATAGCGCCTTTTTTATTTTATTGATACAAGAGGATATAGAAAGATAGCAATCATTTTTCAACACAAATTAAACCCAATTCAAATCATCGACGCCTGCTATTGAACCAAGTTTAGCATGTATAGGCAAAATCGGAACCTGAATTATGAGAAAACAAACATATATATACTGGTTCTCTAAAACTAAGCACCATGAAAATATTATGATTCTGCGATAAAAAACATAAGATCATGTTAGAAGTCAGACCAAGATTACCACCATTTGTCTAATTGCTATTATATACTAAAAATGAAGAACTTAGCTTTGTCAGAATTATATAATGATTTTCCTCTATACAACTCGAAGATTTAGCCCTCTTTTTGAGTAAAAAAGTGCTAAAAAGTACCCAAAGTCTCATTCCATTGCAGAGCCCACCAAATTTTATCGCTTTTGCAGTTTGATGTATAATGCTAACTATGGAACTGTTAACAATGTTTTGATAATAAGCAATCAATTCTTTTCTTTAATAAAAAAATCGGTATATACTTGTAAAGGAAAGGTAAAATTCTTGAGATGTCGTTATTAACACTTGTAAGCTAGCAAGCAAGCAAGCTAAAAACATATCTTCCTTGAATATACCATAAAACTCACTTTTTGAAACAATATGCTACACTTCATAAGTTCGAAGCAATGTTGCTAACATTGGAACTGAAAAATGCTTTCTACCCTCAAGCACGTTCCGAAAGCTATTTAAACAATTACATAATTTTACAACAAAATCAACAATAAGTCCCTACTAAAAGAACAAACAAAATTTTCAGCAACAACTCCATAAGAAGTTAAAACAACCGCACTCCCAACTTTTATATCTATGCATTGCATCCATACGCTGAACAAAAATCAATACACTTCAAACCATGCAGGAAATACAAAAGTTGTAAAGTGAAACTGAGCAATTAGATAAAAATATAAAGTCGGTTTGATTAAGTTCCAAAGTAAGTTGATACTAGCTAGCCCTATCCAGCTACCTCCAAATACCCGAAAACCTGATGTTAGACGATGAATGCAGGGAATCAAATAATAACCAATTAACCAAAGCAGGCTAGTCCAAACAAGCTAAGATTTGAAAAAAATAATCACTTCTGCCAAGATACAATTTCGCTTTAATCTTGATAGCATGTCACTGTTACTGTGCTGCTAGTCACTTGTCTACATACGAAAGTATTGGCATAAATTATTTGATGCAAATCCTGTAGCCAGAACTAATGCCATGTAACCTGTAAAGATACTCGACCTACCAGTATATTTCCACAGCGTTTCCAGTGTCAGTTCACAAGTTACACCATTGCACTGGCATTCTGGCAAAATTATTGAAAAGTTCAAAAGTAAAAATCAAATTACTTACCTTTACCGCAATTGATGCAATTTCCAAACAAAAGAATACTAACAAATCCCTTAATGATTCCTCCAGCTATTAAAATACCGCCGCAAATTACTGCAGCCAAGACACCTGGAAAAAATGTGCTTTTAAATTTTTCTTCAAAAAAAAATACTAAAAAACAAACAAAAAACGTAAATTCTTATTCAATTATTTTAAACTCTTTTTTGAAGGGATTGAAACATTGTCTTAATATGCAACAAAATTTAGGACTTAGTACATACAGCATTTACAGCCTAAACTTGGGTCTTATCTTTGCTACCAGCTTTTCTTTAACACATTTTTAACAATGATAATAGTTGGGAGCATGACACGACAAGCCAGTTCGTGAAATTGCGATGGCCTGGTCAACATTGCAAGAAACTGCTTAAAATCTTACTAGCTTTCGTTGCTGCACCTTTGATTTTGCGATAATTAATGTTTCTAATAGACAATTTTTCACCAACAAACAGTCATTAGCAAATTCAACCAAGTTTGCATTCGTAACAAAATTGCCTTATCTAATCTTTTCATGACAAAAAAAAATAAATATAACAGAGCCAGTGCAGTTGAAATCGGAGCTTCGCAACCACAAATGTGTTATTTCAACAAAATACTTTCACTATTTTGATAATTACACTTTCAAACACTACAAAAAAAAACATGAACGTCATTAAAATGAAAATGACTGCGCATCCATAACAATACATAATTTTTTCACCTTCAATCTCTTATCACGACAAAACGTTGAGAGGGGTAGCCTACACATAAGCATTAAGCAGGGTTCAAGAGTGCCCGAGTTCTTGATTGAAGTTTGCTTCTTTTATTTCAAATCCCGGTACAAGTAATCATCATAAAACATACTAGGCCTACTCTGTGAAGTAACAGTGAAGTCCTAGAGCCAATAACCTTTTACAATCCATCTTACAAAAATGCCTAAGCCAACTATTACCATGTCCATTGATCACATGTCCAGCTTAAGTGGGCCATAATCGCACGAGCTTTCTACACCACAATCAAATCAAAAAAATAATATCTTCCACTATATACTGGCGGTATTGTATCGAAGCATGTAGCGAGTGGCGGGGCCCATCTCCGCGATTTAGCGCCTGGGCTGCACAGTTCCGAATGAACGTCGCTGCAGTGGCGAGCCGTTGGCAACACTGTGCCGATTCGACCGACCCGGAATTTGAACCCCAGACCTCCCGCACCGATAGCGTATGCGCTAAGCAACTGAGCTAACGGCCGACTTTCTATACCAACCACAATTAAAGTTTTAATTTTACAATCACTTTTCAATTATCACATCAAAAAATTAAAATTAAGAAAGCTTATTGGCTTTAAGCCAACTTACACCAGGCATGCGGCATGGTAAGTGTTACTCTGTTAAAAATAGCAGTTTATCAACACTACACAGCAAATCTTCTGTATAAAATTCAAACTTTAAAAGTTGTGCACCAAAACTAATGTTTAACGAATTAATAATCAAAAATTCAAAAAACAGAGTTCAAACAAAAACAACAATATGAAGTACCTGGCAGTCCAATAACCAGTCCAACTCCAATCAATAAAAATCCAACACCCATGACAAGTAATGCTGCATTTCTCACTGTTAAAAAATAATTACAAAATTTATTTTGGTATCACAATCAATGCAAATGCAGCAAGTTTTCAGCTTGGGGTTTCCACAGAATTTTTTTTGTAAACATTACACATTTGCAACATCTCGATTCTATAGCTATTATTTTTCATATTTATCCCCCTATCGTGAGAAACCGATCAAAGCGCTATAACGAGCTGGCTAAAAGAACTGCCAGCGATCTGTTCACCATTCTTAGATGGAGAAATCTCGCCAAGTGCCTTTTCCATCCACACATGTAACTTTGCCGGCTTGTTTTCCACTTTTAATGCTGAGCGTCACGCAAGTAAGAAAGTTAGGTCTTCTGTGGTTGTCTTTGTCGAAGCAGATCTAATAGTCCTCAATGTACTTACGTCCATCTCAAACCCCCCCCCTATTTTTTTATTTCTGTCGAGCTGCTTGGAGGTGAATTAACCACAGTAGACCACCCACTGTTATGTTTCCTACCCTTGCACTATAACATAACTGTGTTGGTAGCTGCGATACTTCTGTTGTCTTTTTTGTCTGACCGTCGTTTTTTACCGCCTTTGCTTTTTTCTTTTATATTTTCGAAATTTCTGCTCCCGACCTGGGTGTTGCAACCATGCCCACTCCTGTATTCTGTTAACTCCTCTTCTCCTACCTGCATGCCATAACGTTAATCGTTTTGTTGCTTCTTCCCTTTTCCTGTGCCGCGTTATATTCTCTTACTCTTATCGTATTCTTTTATTGTGTTGACGGTGCGGAAATAAAAGACACTACTACCACTACTTATTGGTCTAAGCAGACTCTGAACCAACCGAATCTTATACTTCTAGAGGCAGATGTTCTATCAACTTGGAGATCTAAGCTAACGGTGAAAACAATAAGTATTAGAGCAATATTCATCAACAGCAATGCATCAATATCAGAATAGCTTTGTTAGTTATAAAATATAAGTTGTTCAGGAAAGTATGTTATTCCGTTCGTCCCATGGCCGTATTGGACTTTTGGTTACATTTTTAAGTACCAGTAAATATTTTTGTACAATTCATAAACACTATTGGAAACTGCGCAAATGCAATCAATAATCATGTTCAAACTAATGAAATGATTCCATCAAAGCAATTAACTGATACCAACCACAATAAGTGCCTTTATCACTTGAAAATATTATACAATACGTCTGTAAATCTTGCTTGACTTAACATTTAACAACCAATAGACAGTCTCATAAGGTCATACAAAACTAACTGTTTAGGAGCTTTAATAAAGTACTGGTACACTTTATACTCTACCCTATCTTTGCAGTTGCAGGTGTCACAACATCTAAATTGTAAAAACTTACAGTCAAGTGCCATTGTTCGCTTTTGTTCTAAACTTCTAATAGCAACCTCACTCAGTGTTTATCAACAGGTTACATTTTTTTATTTTTATACTATAACCAAAAATAAAGACTCTACTACTATACATCGTGAAATATTTGTAAAGGACCCCATACACGTAATCACAGTTGATTTCACAGTGTATTTGCACATTTCTGTCAGCACCCAAGTAAACTTAGTCTAATAAAGAATAACAAAACATCTGTCCACATAAGCAGTGCACAATAGAGCTAATAAAACATCAATAAAGCCAGGGACTTACACAGTCACACTGCAATGACAAATTAATATCGAAATATTGAACTTTTTTTAAAGTACTTTGGGGCATGAAAAAGTATACATGCATAAAATTCACTTGAAAAGCAAAAGAGGAGCCTCAGCTATTCAACACATAATCGCAAGTTACAATTAGCCCATTCAATAAATTGTACGGGATCTAAAAAGGTTTGAAGATTATTTTGCATACATGATTGAAGTAACTCTGAATTTTGTTTGTTAGCTTGAACAGTAGAAATGTGAACACTCTGAATTAAACTGTAGAAAGGAAATTTAGTGGAATTTTTCGCCATGCTTTACTTCTCTGAAAACTGACAACCCTGAAAAATTTGAGAACCTGACAACCCTGAAAAAGTTGAGAACCATCTAACCAAATTTTACAGTAATAAGAGAATCATCATAATTTAATCTACACGCTCCACGTGTAATCAACAATCTCACAAGGCTAAAAAAGGAAGAGCATTATAGCCCAAATTATAACTGAGGGTATTTTCAAATTATATTGAACGAAAAACTCAACAGTAATGGAAGGACACTGCAAAGTGAACTTGCTCTCTTCGAGTCAGCAGCCACCAGGTGTATATCTTAAATGCGATCGGCTCCAGCAGCGAATCGAACCCGTCACGTAGGATCTGTAACCTGCGTGCGGTACCGCTAGGGCATGTCGCTGATAATTTCTTTACTCTTCTAACCTCACACGCTTCTTGGTATTAGTTAGATCTAATCACCAATGCTCCGTTCGCACGTCTTCAGTCAGACTAACAAAGACCTTACATTTTTCTCAACTTCAACATTAACAACTTTTTCACTCAACTTTTCTTAACTGATCAAGTGGACAGAGCATCCAACCACGAAACTGTGCATTCAGGGCTCATACAAGATTTTGATCAGTTTGTTAGCGCCATGCCCTCAGAAATTTATAATTATAGCTTCCCTGCTTGACGTTCAGCATCAAAACAAACATCAACAATTCTATAATACTGGTGAGTCCTTCTACAGTAGTAGCTGCGTTGTCTACTTGCCAAGAGACAAATGCCACCAGCTCATCATGCTTCAGCGCATCATGCATGCACAACAAAATTTTCTTATTCTCAATACTCACCTGCTGGAATAACAATTTTTTCACAGCAAGAGTAAAGGATTAATAAACTTCCAACAAGAACCGCACATCCTCCCGAAACACACAAACCAAGAAGCACGTTGAAGTTTTGACCTACACAAATCATGTCCAGAAATTAACTAAGAATAATTTTTTCATTGCACTATGTAATAGATGCCATATTTTCAACTAAAAGCAATCAAAATTTCTTAAATCATACTACAGCAAATCTAGTATCCAAAAATATATAAAACCAACTCGTAGTAATACCAGTGTTTAATTGGCACATCAAAAATCTGATGCACACGAAGTCTAGACTCAAATTGCAGGCAAACCCCAATTGACCAACAAAAATGTGATCTCGATGACTCTGGATGTTTACAAAACCTAAACTATTGACGTAATTAAGAATATTAGCCACAAATGTGCATTGCAGAGTCACCTATTTCCAAGACTCGAGAATGACGGCACAACTGCCATGCTTAAGCATTTAAAGATTGAGCCGAAAAATAAGCACACATAGAACGATTTTAATTATTTTTCAGTGTGCACTGCGTGTTTAATGCAATTGCTGTATGATTGAAGAATTTGGACATAATTGCAGCATGAGCAAGTGATCTTCACTCATCATTACAAATAGGATACTTATAAGCATAAGCGTTATTGCAATTAAGAAAGAATCGTTTTGACACGAAACTAACAAAACTTATCTCAACTCATGCACCTATCGGCTATAATCACATGCAAGCCTCTTTACAAATATTGTCGTAAGTTTACTGCGCAATTCTATATTTATTACTTATTACTTCAAAATCATTCTTTTTACAAACCTGACGAAATTGATTCCTTACAAGGCAGTAAATTTAAAAAAAAAAAAGGGACACTAATATCATGAAACAGAATGGGATTACCGCAATAATGAAACTGCTTGAGCAAAATTTTGCAAAAAGATGATTGCATTCTTATTCAAACCTTTAGAAAAACTTTATAACATTTTAGATTCGGAGATTTTTTGTGGGCAAGCACAAAGACCACGAAGAAATTAGTTTCTGCACATGCACAATTTTTGCTTCTACTTCGATGCACCACCAGCTTTTTACCCTCAGTCTTATGGTTTGCCGCAATACAATAGGTTTTTTATAAACTACCTCTTATAGCACTGGATTTTCAAAAGTTTTACAGAAAATCAAAAAGTGTATCATTAAACTTTTAAGTTACAGCAGCAGTAGTATTCTTGGACCATTTTGTATCACATTTTTTAGTCTGACAACTGGAGAGCATAACTACTGTAGATGTTAGTTTGAATAAAACGTATAACGCAGAAGTGCGAAGCTTAGAGAAAATAAATGGCATGCATAATGTTCATGCAAACTTAACCGTGTTCGCAAAATGCAGCCAACCAGACATGATTAAGCTTAGATCTTTTCTTCAAAAAAAAAAAAAAGGTGTACTAGGAGTAACAGTGCCTACAGCTTATGAATTTGCAGCATCTACAATAAATAGTAGTGTCATTAACTGGACACTTTTATTATGGTCAATAAGTTTGATGCCATCAGTCTCTTTTTTTAAATCATTGTGCAAAAATGTCAATCAATTCATACCAATAACCACAGTTTTTACGAAATCAAAAGTTTGTTTGAGTGTGTGAGGATCTTGAATCAGAAATGCTGGAATTTTATTATAACGCATTTCAAATCGACTTTGTATGTGTGATACACCAGAATCAAATTTTTCATGACTTTGTCGTTTGGACATACACTCTTATCCTAATGCAGTGTCATATTGCGATTTCCAACTTGCAAGTGTCAAACCACCCAGAACGGTTCATTAGGAAAAAGCAAAATCCAGATGGCAAGCAGCTGAAAAAAGTTTCCCCAACGATACGTCGAACAAGATCAAGTTTTGAGAAACCTAGTTGGTAGAGATTTTACCACAACTGCCGCTTGTTGTGAAAAATCAAGATGTTCAGACAGCAGCATGAGCTACTGTCTCCATAAAACAAGCATACCACAGTAAAATCAATTATGATACTGCTTTTGTCGCGTTTGCTATTCAATCAACATTACTGCCTTAAACAATATACTGTTCTGATGTTTACATAAAATGTTGTATCTATCATGAAACTGTAGCATATTGGTAAAACATAATTTTATTATTTCACAAAAAAAAAATACGAAAAAACAAGTGAAAAAATATTTAACACAAACTAAAAAAAGGCATACAAGCTGAAATTTTCAAAAACACGATTAGGCAAAGACTTTAAAAGCTTTCAATCAACGATTAAATAAGCAAGCATATAATATCAAAAGAAAGTAGGTAAAAGCAGAAAGCAAATGCTTTGTTTGTAATCTCAGTTTCCACTGTAATTAATAATACTATTCTGCAGTACCTTAATTATTGGCAAAACACTCAAAAAATTCAAAGGTGTTACTTTTCTTTAAAAAAGTTATGCGTGCAACTCGGTAAATCAATAGTTCATCACCAAAACTTTAACAACACCATGCAAGTTACTCAATAACATACTCACAGTGACGGCTGCAGCATTGATTGTAATGAAGTGATCAAGTTTCTTGCCATCTCTCATAAGGCAACAAATTGCACAATAAAATAAACACTATAAAACGAAAAATCACTCCCAACTGTAATGCACACTACAAGTGTGTAAAAAAATGCAGCACAAAAATCATTATTGGGTTATAGATGAACTTTTCGGAACATAAGGAAATGTTTAAAAAAATGCGAAACTAGTTACACATGAAAGATGCTAGTGTGAAAATAATTTGAAATGCATAAATGTTTGCAATAAATACATAAGCAGACACTTTAAAGCTGAAGTATCGCATTCTTTCAAACAACATTTTAAATACAGCAAAAAATCGGTTAAAACAACACTTTTCGGGTTATGTAACAGTCCTATTTGCACTCATTCATTTTTAAATTCTTTTCACTATATAGGTTGACAAAGCTTATTGAGTTAATGATATTTCATTCTAGCACAAAATAATTAATTGTTCGTAGTGCAATGTTTAGCTTGTGGTTTACCTAAAATTTGTTACGGAAAACATTTCTATCACATGCCTCTAGGTGGATCAAAATTAGTCATTTGAGATTCTAAATTTGACAAAGACTAGGTGACATCTATAAAAATAACACTACCACATCAGCAAAAAAAGTGGAAGTACGAAAACACAATACCAATCACAACAAAATGCAACTTTCTACAATGTTGGGGAAATTTTAACAATGTAGAAAAGCATTGATTGTGGTACCATGAATTAAAATAGCTTATGCAACCAAATAACAGACAGTAGAAAGCCAAAATTGTCAAATTAGATATTTCACATGCATTTATTTTTGTGGCAAAACAAACCTTTCCAGCACAAACCTAATCCATGGTCAAATAACTTGAACAACTCAAAAGTGCTTTTAGACTTGTTAAAACAATTTGCTTCCTCGCAACTACTTAAGTGATAAAGAAACTTTGTTTTAAGCAATTCGTTAAAAAGTTTGCATTTACAAAGAAACAAAAATAAAATTAAATTTTGTCCATGCATAAGCTTCCTAAAACAACCAACTAAATATGTCCCAATAAGCTTGCTGATGACAAGCAACAATTCCATCTATAATCTGAACTGCAGCAATATTTCTTCCATTGCCTGTTTTAAGTGGCAGTCATTAGTATTATCAAAAAATAATAACAATTAAAATCAAAAAATCATTTGAATAAATACAATTAGACAACCAACATTAAAAAAGGTGATGCAACAAATATTTCCCAAAATCATGCCCCACGAAAACAAGTAAAGTTCTTAATTTCACTTTCAGGAAAAAGTATCCGGTTTATAGACATAAATATAGCAAATAAGCAATCATTCCAACAGTGCAAATGCATCCAGCTGCAACTCCTCCTTTTTCACCATCATCAAAAGTCAGTCCAATCATGGTTGAACTGGCAGTGGGAAATGCAGATTTTGCAATCCCATCCATTGTTAGAAAAGGTCTACTTGTGGCAGTATCCACTGTCATTACCATGGTTGCACCATCAGTGACTGATGGAGAAGTAGCTGCAAAAACAATTATGTTGGTTTGGGTACAACTTGTGCTCAGAGCATTAATGGCAGAACCTGCAGTCGCAGCTTGCAAAGTGGTGAAACTTGTGCTTGGAACATTAATGGCAGAACCTGCAGTTGCAGCTGGCAAAGTGGTGAAACTTGTCATAGTAACTTCTGAAATCAAATAGAGATGAAACAAAGTTAAATCATACGCTGCAGCCAAACGGGCTATTAGTGCCACTTCAGAGACTAACAATAACTTACAGCAGTGGTTCTCAAACTGTGCGTCGCGACGCCCTGGTGCGTCGTTTTAATTTTTAAAGGGCGTCGCAGAATGATTTGGATTACACGATGGAACTAAATTTTAACCACAATTTTGTTTCATTTTCCGCAAAAATGAACGGCTTTAATTGATTTCACAAGAATTCACAACTTTTTGCTTTCTTTGGATTATTCTGTTTTCAACTCAACAGTAACTTATATTCTAAGCGCTATAACCTTATTGTTATACAGTAATATTTAATTTTCAGTGCATTTGATGCTGCTGCATATTTTTTGTTCAATAACCCGCAGGTTGGTATAGCGGTAACGACATCGCTTTCGGCGTGAGAGGTAGGGTTCCACTTCCAAGCCCGTCAAATCGTACACACAGAGTGTCGCCAACGCATCACCACCGCTGGCCGCTGCGACGTTTCTTCATGCTGTGTTGCACAGGTGCTAAGTCGTGCAGATGAACCCCGGCACTCGTTACACGCTTCGACATATTAGATTTGATTTTTTTAGAGGGCTCAAGAAAAGCGACGGCCTTGTAATCGGAGAACATTATCACCCACTTCGATATCAAACTGTGCAGCTTGTGACCTTGAGTTTATAAACATATACTTTTTAAATGAACTCCGTTTTATAGGTCATGTTCCAGTGCATGCACCACTTGACAAAAACGGGAAATGCCTAGTAATTACAGATCCATGCGCTTTTATCGTTCTAAGATTATGATTCTCTGGAAAATTTAGTTAGAAGCAGAGGCCTGATAGCTTGCGATTAAGTTATTGGTTCGAGTTTTTACTTCGTAGTTGAGGGACTGGGTTAGCTACTTGATCAAGCGATACTAAAAACTTAAACGGCGGTATTCCCAGCAACGACTGCAAAGTAAAACACCATTGCATGATATCCTGTGAAGTCCGTAAAATCAAGAAAAAGTAACAGCTAGAGTAGCCGTTGTGACAAAAAAATCTTGCAGTTACAATGCACCAAACTTCGAACACAATATTTTGTTTCAAAAAATTTTACATTTACACCAGTGCACGCAAGATTAAAAGTTCTTTGAGAGTGCGTCGCGACAAGAAAATGTTTGAGAGCCACTGACTTACAGCATGACCATAAATTAAAGTGATTTTTAAAAGTTTAAGTCAGATTGAGGTTAAACCACCTACAAAAAGTTAAACAAAAACTTAGGTTACCAAATCGTTTATCAAGTTTCAAGAAATTTCGATAGTACATGGAGCAAGAAAACTTTTGCGCAAATAAGTTACTCAATCAGAAGTGCTACGTTAATCCTGTCAAATATTTATTGCTTGTTGGGTGTTTGCACATTGTTAATTAGCCTATTTAGCAAGTAAGATTAAGCATTAAGCTAAAATATCATAACTTGACACTACAATTTCGATGATCATTATTTAAAGATCCAACACTGTCTCAATTAAAGCGTTTCTATTCTTACACAAAACATCACATTACTTCTAGCTTACACACGCAAATCCATAGAAGTATAAAATCAACAAGCTAAACAGTGCATTCAACCCCTATCAAGGATATGCTTGCTTTATAGCTTATGATGAACAAACTTTTTTATCAACCTTACCTCAGGGGATCACAAATTAAATGTGTAACTGATAACAATAAAAAAAAAAAAAAAAAAAAAAAGACCACAGTAGCTACAACCACAGATTATATTCACTACATCACTACTGAGGAAAATGCTTCAGAATAAAAAATACTTCTCATTTTCACGTTATGCACTACAATACAACCACAAGAAGACTTGTTTCATACGCCAGACATAAAAAAACGGTGCAACAGAGAAAAACATTTTAGCAAGTTTAACCAGTAGCTTTCCGTTAGATTACAATTACGGTTAATAGACCACATTTACGAAAAGTACAAGCCTAGGAAATTGAAAAACAAAACAGAAGGCAATCGAGAACTTCCTAGGTCAATGCATTTCTGTTTCGTTGCAATCATGTATTTTAAGAAGAAAGATTTACAATTGAACTAATGTATCGCAAAAAAAGAAAATTTTGCAATTGAACCAAGCAAAATATGATCTAAAATTAACGCTAGGAGTGGAGCACTCTTCATTGATGCTGCTTCATGTCTGAGTTGTACAATATGTTTTTTTCATTTATTTTTGCACTGCTGAAATCTTGCTTTAACGTTTTTAAATAATTACAGTATTTTATGGACCATAGAGTGCTCTTACAACCACATTTTCCTGAAAACTGACCGTAAACCTCATAGTCCAGTGAACCATTACCCTGTCCACATGTCCAAGTGTAGTGGGCTTTAGGCCAGCGGTGGTTGGTTCTAGTTTCTGTATCATAATCAATTTTTTTATGTCATGGATAAAAAAGCGATTATGACATCAATAAATTGATTATGATGCAGAAACTAGAACCAAGAACAGTGCGCCAAAGTCCACTCAAATTGGACGCGTAGACGAGGTACACATATGTATGGACAGATTGCTCTTAAGCTGAGTGCAGTAGACTATTGAATCAGCACAAATTGAGGCTTATTTCGTTTATTATACCTGACAGTCCGGTGCACCTTATGTAAGAACTAGGAAGCATTGAAAGCTATTTATAGATAGCGTGATTTACACTCTGTTGAGCCTTAAAATACGGTATGTCTTTTTTTAATGAACACTTTTTTAATCAGATGCTTGTAAAAAACACATCAAGCAGAAGTAATAACTATACGTGATGAATCATTGAATTCCTACAGTAATAACATTAACACTAAACTTGACTTTTGGACGGAAAGTCAACTTAACATATTCACAAAAATTGCTGGTAATAACTGCAGAGATATCATAAATATCACGTCTAACTCTTCATTTACATCGATGATAGCATAAGAGCTGAAATCAATCTAAATAAGTATCAGAAGTGATGTTGTGAATGATTTCGACGAAAGCTGCAGTATTTACCAGCAATCGAGTTTCGATGCAAAATCGTTAACAACCTTTGCCGTGCGATAGTGATTCTCTGTATCGTTTCTACATCCTAATGAATCTTGCTATAGAAAAATTATGTTTTTATCTCTCTATATCCGTCTATCACAACAAAGTGATGTAAGCTCTTGACTGAAAAATATATTTAGACTCACATAACAACTAATGACATGTTCATGCTCCCAGTTGATTTCATTTTCACAAATTGACAAATTTGCTATTTGTGACAAACATCAAGCACAACCATAATTGAAAAGTTTAACAAACGACAAAAAGAAACTACTTGAGAAAAAGCCCAACCGAAGTAAATGGATCACCCTTTGGTTATTGGATCTAATTATCAAGACTGAAGTGCTTTAAAAACCAACTACGATTTGTTTCTATCGTCTCTTCTTTAACAACCCATTCACGCCGAAGCCTTCAACATTTCAAAGCTTAACCTTTCGAAAGATACTTTCTGTTATATGTGATACTTTTTAATAGTTTTTTCTGAAGACTTTTTGCTTCTGTAAAGAATTACGGTATTTCTACGGCACTTAATATCGATTGATTGATTGACTTAGTTTTTTAACATTTCAAAAGATGTAAACATGTGTTCAGAATGAGCAACTAATGTCAAGATGCAATGCATAAAAGTCCTTGGTGTGATCGATCTACACAGTTGTGAAGCATTGCAAAATTACGTAACACCAATTAATCACTCCAGCTGACAAGCATGCAATTTCGCCTTTCATGGAATAGCACAAACACCAAAAAAACAGTTGAAAGTAGTGTGTATATACTAAAGCTCTGAGAATATGCTACAAAAACTTGATCGCAGCACAATGAGACACAAATTCAGTAAAAGTGACACTATGACAACTCACAATATTTTGAAGCTCTTTCTACCCACATTTTGTTCCAGTAATTTTTAAAAATGCCCAAATTGCAGATGGAAATAAGAAGTTTGAACACGTCACATTGTTTAAGTTTGAACTCAGAAAGCAATGTATTTTTTCTTTCAAATTCAATCTAGTGATCAGTTTTGCCCATTAAAATGAACATGGAAGTAAATATGAAGATAAATGGACCAGAACATGATGATCACAACAAACACATTCTAAAATTTTTTCACAAAAACGAAAATCTTGTTTCACGTACTGCCCAGCCAATATCAATTAAGTACATGCATCTTTTGCATTACATAAATCCCAGAGAAAGCTCAAACTACACTGGAATATGAATCTAAACAAATACAAGCATCAAGATCAAATTGGTTTAATCGTTAAAATTCGCGTCAATTACTAAATATTTTAATAAGCACACAAAATATTTTAGAACGTACAATTGCTTGATTGCGTCCACTCACATTTCGCATTTTTACACCAAATTATCTCGAAAGCGAGAGATACTAAGGCCAAGAATTCTGTCGCCGGGTCGATCACGCCCAATAGCGACAACCCGATCAGAACTAAACTACCCCGTAAAATCATTGCATTTTTTGCTCCTTTACAATCTGAGCCACGTTCGAAAAATCATCATCACCACGAAATCATAAACTCACATGCATAAAGTCGAAAAATCATTTCCTACGAAGTGGGTGCATTCACACCGCTGTGTTTTGACCAACACTTGTAACATGAGCAGAGATGGGCATTTATCGAGATAATTTATCGGCGATAATTTTTTACCGATTATCGTTGCCAATATAAAAATTATCGATTATCGTTATCCTCAAAATAGTTTTGATTTATCAATTACCGATATAGCTTTTGTAATATATTTTGTTATCGCCAATAAAATATCGCGATAAACGATTCTTTATGCTCACAATGTTCAAAGTTAGTGAGTTAGCGCTATGGAAAATTACACTGTGATCCTGAAGTGTGGTTGCATTTTCAAAACATCTCTCTTTGTTCTGTTTGATGCCACGGCAGAGTCGGTGAACTACTCTCTTTTCTTGAAAATGTAGGAACACGTTTTTGTGATGTGATTTGCAAAAAAAAACTTCGTTGAACACATTGAAAATTTACCGCAACATTTATTGGAAAAATTTATCGGCGATAATTTATCGATTATATACCGATCTCGCTTTAAAGAATTGAGATTTATCGATTTCGGTATCGCCCAATGCTTTTTTGACATTATCGGTTATCGTTATCGCTTTAATATAGAAAGGTTTATCGTGCCCATCACTGAACATGAGCTCAACAAACGCAGGCCTAAGAGCAAACTGTGTCCCCTTTGAATAAGGCCATCACTGAGAATAACAGTTTCAATACATCACTGAGAATATCAGTTTAAATTCATACATTCAATACATTGACTGCACTGCAGAACATTTCGGCATGAAATACAACGAGAATAATAGTACAAAGGTTAATCAAGGCAAAAAGCAAGAAAATTGCAATAAATATTGCAAAAGTTAAAAAAACACGTATTGAATCCAGAACAAAATCACAAAACACATAATAAGCAAAACAAAACTAAAGGTTCGTTTATAGAAAGTCATATTTCAAAAGCGATGAAAGGGGTGGTGGCAAAAATAGGGCAACGCAAGCACTACAAGGGTTTGTAAACATCACAAAATGTCATTAGTGTTCGTCAGGAAAAACATAAGCGCTGTGATGCGCGAAACGTAAATCCATAGGAAGTGAATGACGAAGTGGCAGGCACTACCATAAGCCAGCAACTTATGTATCGGTATCACTGTTCCCTCTCGGATACCAAATTTGGGAAAAACTGAGGCATTTGGGGCAAATTTTAGCAATCTTTCTCGAATATTCTAACTGGAAATAAGAATTTTGGCCACATTTGAATCAATATGTTCAATGTAGTTTGATGTAGAATGAAAGCGCAATATTGTGAAAACTCAAATCCAAGCCAAAAATTGCGATCAGTCTTTCTTTAACCCATGAAAACCATAACCAAATTTCATAAAATTCTTTAATCGGGAAATTTACACTAGCCAAAATCTTGGAGGGAACATGTCATCAAACACTATCTATTACATGTGGCACATAATATCCTTGTAGTATCACGAAACCTAAGTAAGTGCTTTACTCTTCCATGATCCCACATTTTTTAGCCAAAGGTATTTTATCTTTCTCATATTTTACTTACTGGAATTAAACAGGGTTTGCTGAACGCAAACGTAAATGATGGAAATGCCCGTACTTCGTATAAGCACGAAAAATGATGGACAAACTTGATTAATTTACACTTCACAAAGCATGCTGCTCTCAGCACTTCAAAAACCGTTTAGATCATTTCAATAATTATTGCAAATGCACTAAAAACACGACTGCGAAAACTGAAAGCAATCACGGCAGCCAAATCAAATCAGAATCAATTTTAACCACTTCAGTCGCGAATTCGATCAAAATTCTTGCGGCAAAAACCTAACCACTTTGAAATGGTTCTGCTGCATCAGGACAAAATATACCCACAGTCAATGGCGCCGACTTGCGGGGAGACGGGGAGGTTAAACCTCCCCATAGCTTGCAGCATGGTGAGAAACCTTCCCGTAAAAATATCTCCCATTTATACGTTAAAAAATAATATCTTGTTCATGAAGCAAAAATCCGCTGTTTGTCTTAATAAAAATTAATCTGATATTTGTAGGAGTATTTTTCATTATTGCTGGCGTATTAACATCAGAAAGCGTACCGTTCAAACGCTTACTCATGCAAGAAAACTACAATTCAGAACCCTACGTAAACGCATTTTAGCGTGCTCAGGTTATTTTACGTGATGGTGCGTGCACAGTGCACACGTGTATAAGCGCATTCACACAGCATCAAACACTTCGGTTTCAGCAATTCAGCATACCGTTCAAGCAAGCGGTACTAAGATGAGAATTGTTAAAGCGAAGAAAGATTCGCAGAAAAACTGTTCCATAATACTGTGCAGCATATATTACCAATTTCAAACACACGAAATAATGAGAAATTTTTTCAACCTCGAAATATCAAATATGCTTAGCAGGGGCGCACTCAGAAATTTTCAGGGGGGGGGGGGGGAGCATGAAGGAATTTCTCCACGTTAAGGTACAATTTTTTCTTGTAGAATCTAAGCGATAAAGGCTTTTGGCGTGTATCGGAGGAACCCAAAGGGAAGGGCGTGAACATTGGAGCTGAGCTACCCTGCGTACGCCTAATGCTGAGCGTAATTATAATTACTTGCCATTTTAATGTGTCATCTCTAAAATTTTTTCATAATTTTGTTTGCATTAATTCGCCATGAGCAAGCCCAAAGCGCGTTGCTATCGTTTATTTGGAAACGAGCTTATTGTTTGTAGCGATGAAATAAAAATAATGTACGAGAAATGTGATACATCCAAAATCTTAAGGATTGTTGAGATAAACTCGCTAACTCGCTCGTCTCCGGTTGAATTAGATGCTGATCGCAAAAAACGAAAGTTTGAAAACTGCTTGTTCTGCATTGCACAACGGGTTTCCACGCAGTGATTTGATTTGAGTGTGAGAAATAAAAACTTCCCCATGTTTTAACAGTAAGTCGGCGCCAATGCCAGCATTGCTACAAAAAATACTTTAACAACGCGTAACATGCAAGCAATTGCATCAACAGAAACTAACTCTTACAAGCAACAAGTTGCGCCATGCTCCCACTATTTCAACCAAAACTAAGTAGTAATAAATAATTGTAGTCAAGTTGTTCTACTTTTATCAATAAAAGCAAATCGTAAAAACTTTCAGAACTAAAAAATCGACAGCACATGAATACTATCTGATAAGAAAAGAAATTATTGCAACATGCAGTTAAGTATGCGAAGATCAGAACATAGATAAATTAACAAAATTGCCATGCTTCAACAATAAATAGTCAAATTAAACCAAAATTACAAGTAGACAATCTTTAACATATATCAGTGACAAAGTATATTACATTCACCCTAAATCGTAAGCTATATTTCAGAAAGCCTACGTTAGGCATCACTGTTGATACAACCCTTATCATCTTTGAGAAAGGCATGCAAGAAAAAATGATGTGCAGAACTTTGAGATAGAGATGGCATGGGCCGCTACCAGAGTCGCCAACGAGCCGTTGACCGGTTTTTCACAGGTCCCATACCGGTCCAGTTCCACATTTTGGTTCTTACTAGGCCGTTAACAATTTTTGAAGTCCCTCTAAATTTTCATGATGATTCAAAGATTAATAAGAATGGCCTTTGGGTCGGCCGAGCTTCATTTTTGGGATGAATTGCGGGTAATGGGCTAGAGGTTTCGGGCTATGGGCGGTCTAAGATACAAAAAGTCAGCCCGTGCCATTTCTACTCTCCGTGAAAAATTACGTTATCATGCACAGAACTATCACAGCGAAATTTGATGTTTCTTAGTGTCATTGCTCTCACAGAAGTGTGACACACGATTGGACTCTTTAGTATCAAATTAAGCCTTGGCACGATCAATGGTTCATTCTTTTAAAATGCAAAATCCTCACATCATAAAATTTGAGAAAACTCAAAAAAGTTTTTGAATTTCGCGTAATTTTAATCAACTTTTCACAAAAACATTTGGCTTATTTAGTTATAAGCAAACTCAAGTAGGAAGTAATTAGCTAATCAGAAAAAACATTAAACAAGAGATACCTGTATCTGGAGTACGATCTTCACTTGTTGCTTCTGGGGTACTAACCGTTGTTGTTGTTGTTGCATCTGGGGCACTAACCGCTGTTGTTGTTGTATCTGCAACGGTAGCAACAGCGGTAGGAGCTGCTCCGCTACCTAATTAAAAAAATCATATATTCATTATACTCGCTGTACTACGCCGAAGCATGTAACGAGTGGTGGGGGACTCATCTACGCTGCTTAGCGTCCCAACAACACAGCTACGAAGAAACACCGCAACGGCGCGACACTGTGTTCAATTTGACCAGCCAGGAAATCGCACCGCAGACCTCCCGCACCAATACCGATGTCTCTAACCACTACACTACCAGGCCAGAAGCACGAAAATCAAAAACTGAGGTTATTTTCAAATTAAATTGAACGGAAGAATCAACAGTAATTGAGGGAGACTCCGAAGGGACCACTCAATAATACTGTATGTCAAATGCAATCGGCTCCAGCCGCGAATCGAACCCGTCACGTAGGGTCTGTCACCTGCGTGCGGTACCGCTAGGCCATGTAGTTGACAAGCTTTGTTCTACGTGCAAGAACACCTAAAAAAAATTTAGCATGCGTAGCTTAAGCAGTAAGCGACGTATCAAAGCGATAACGTGGCCACTGCCCACTGCTCAGATTACAGATCCCACGTGACGGGTTCGATTCACGGCTGGAGCCGATAGCATTTGACATATATACTCGGTGGCTGCTTACTCCAGTAAGCTCACTTAGCAATCTCCCTCAATCTGCTGTAATTTCTGTTTAATATAATTTGAAAAAAGCGTAGAAGCGGCGTACAAACAAAACTAAAAGGCAGCAGTCCCCTAGAGCGATTCAAAATGATAAAAATTGACACGATACACGCTAAAACATTGTCGAATATTGATGCTGAATAATTCACTGGTAGAAGAAATTCATAAGACAAAAGTAAGTATATATTTCCTCTACTTGTATTAATATAGCACTCACATGCTGTTCTTGATAATCCTATTTCATCCAAATAAATATTACTCTCCGAGTTTTCTACTTGAAAAGACCACTGTACTCCGCCAACACCTGGATCTAGATCAACAGCAGCTTGTGTCCATGGTATTTGTGATCTTCCACCATTAAATGCTTCAACTGTATTGCTAAAATGAAAAATTAAATCAACGCAAAAAAAAACGCAACGGCATCATCTCACTTTGCTTCTAAGAATTTCAATAGATAATCGTAGCGCTTGACTCCAATTTACAAAATCTCAGGCTAATTAGAGCGCAATAAAAAAAATCGTTACGAGCAGAATTTGATCCCACGCCCGCATCTTTAAGTAACGTGTCATCAACCAGCACATACCCATAGGCATCGATCCGGAGGAGGCAGGGGGGCGGCGCCAGAAGCGTACCCAGCACATTTCAAAGGAGAGGGGTTGTAAAAAAAACTCGATTCTGCACACTGAAGCGGATCCAAAAAAATTTGGTAAGGGGGATGAAATTTTGAATTAGGTTGAATGTTAACCAAATACAAAGACCCAAAAAAGACGTAAAAGGCCCTTTGAAAAATGTTATCATGTCTGCGGCATATTCAGAATTTTTTTCAGTGAGGGGGCACCAAATTCTTACATATTTTCAAACGCATTTTTTCCGAAAGAATTATTTTAAAGCATTTAAGAATAAAAAAGGCCGTGGGGCGTCCGAGGGCGTGCTTCCCAGGAAAATTTTTAAAAATTTACATGCTGTAGTGGCCATTTTAGTACTTTTTGAACAGTTTTTACATATATTTGGTTTCAACTTTCTGCCCCTAAATTTGAGTGTTTCACCAAATATAGTGCATTTTGTTCGTACATTTTCGATTATGCGTGCTTTGGGCGTGAGGCTTATTGTTACCGAAAAGGTTCGAAATTATGGAAAAATTGTATTCATCAAAAACATGTTGGAAAATGGCTAGTGGGGGAATGCATCCCCCACACCCCCCTGGATCCGCCCCAGCCCGCACTGATAACAATGTCTCTTACCACTACTCCAACTAGCCGATTTGGCTTCAGTATGATGTGAGACAAATTCTTTCACAGCTGTTTTAAAATAACAGCACGTACTGCACTTGCACAGTTTGGACACTTCACTTTAAAAACAAGGGTTTGGTTTCAAAAAAGGGAGGTTTTGATCCCCCAAAGCCCCCCTCCCTGGGTGCGCCACTGGGCGGCGCCTACTCGGGTCTAACACCGAAGGGGCGACATGTGTCGGGCCCCCGCAGTGTTTTGATACCTATGTTAAAAGTTAAACGCATGCACAGCAGCTAACACGGTTCCAAAATACAACGCAAAATCGTGGTGATGTTTTGTCGCAATGTTACGCTCGCGCTATATGAAAGACAAAAAGAAAGTTGTGAGCGCGTGCTCAGCGACGATGCTATACTGGTACTTTGGAAAATCGTTTTAAACCCTATTACGCCAGAGCTCTTTTCAGAGTGTCAGAAGACTGGGGGGACCCGTTGTGTTCGCTCGTTTTGAACACAAATAACTTCGCACATACTCACTCTAAAACGACGGTGAAAGTTTAGGAAAGCAGATAATTTTATTGTTATTTCGCCTGTATATTTTTTATGACACGTCTAATTTATTCATGCGCTGATTGCGCTTTATTATGTCGTATTTTCCAAAAAAGTGAACCACTTTTTGTTGGGTATTTTCTCGGTGAAACTCAAAAATTATTGAAATTCTATACACAATAATCCAAGCATATATATTCTTTGCGCTTTTACGTGATATCTAAAAACTTGGCTGCCAATAATGCGAGTATTACCAAATTAAAAGTGATGTTTGAAAAAATTTAGTATCAGAGGAAATTTGTGAGAGGAAAGGTCTAATAAGCGCTTTGTGATATCATAAGTCTGTAGATACTCGAAACAAACATATTATCTATAAAAAAAAGACGCAAGAGCATTTCTTTTTGGAAGAAACACCTTTGTTTAGTAGTCGAAGTTTTGGAGGTAACATGAGCATTAGGCTGAAATATACCACTATTTGCTCGTGATACTGAATTTTTTGATATATCATTTTTAATTTGATAATACTCGTATAATTTGTAACCAATTTTCAGATATCATATTATGCAACAGTGTAAATAATATGCCGGTACTTGGATTACTGTGTACTAGAATTTCAACAATTTGGAGTTTAGGCCTATAATCACCGAGAAAATAGTTTTCTACGAAAAGTGGTTCATTTTTTCTGGGAAACCCGATACAAAGAAAACAAAGTTATTACAAAAATTCTCGCCTATTTGCCTTTTTCAAGAAAAAATTGACGCCTATGCACATAAGTACTACCGGAGACATGATCTTAATCATCACCCACTGTAATCTGATGGCGGTGGCGCCAAAGTTCTGGTCAAATATTGCTCGACCTCAAAAAACAAATCAAATCTTTATTATAATCGCGGTATTTCGTCGCAGCGAGTACCACGTCTTGGGTTCTGGGTAACACAAAAACGTAGCGGCATGGTGACACTGTGTCAGATTTGACCGACCCAGGCATCGAACTTCAGACATCTTGCACCAATATCGACGTCGTCAACCACTACGTCAAATGGTCGGTCACAGCTAGACTTGCAAATCTTAAAACTGATTTGAAACGCAAGAACAGGATTTGAAGCGATTGTGTAATACCTTCTCGGTTCAATTTTAAATTTTCACATGACGTACTCATAACATCACCTTTTTCACATCCATTTTAAGCACTTTTGGCATAGCAATCGGACACTGTGACGGCTCGCAACCGCTGCGACGTTACTATGCTGCCCAAGCGCTAAGTCGTGGAGATGAGTACGTCACTCGTTACACGCTTCGGCACAGCGAGCATAATGAAGATTTGATTTTCCTTTTGTTACTCTAATACCTAAGTTCACTTAACTATCGAGGAGTAACAATGCATTCAATTACAGGACAAATCCGTGTTCAGATTTTACCAACCCGTTGGTGGTGACTTGAACAGTGAAATCTTCGTTAGTTCCTGCATCGATTCGATAGTAAAACCTCAGGCACGCGCCGTTTGCAGGTACAACATCCAATTCAACTGAGGTTAATTCTGATCTTGATCCTCGGGCAGATTCGGCTGCGAAAGCTGTCGAAAAACAACGTCAATAAGACAATGACCTGTGGCGTTATAAGGAGTTGCCGGTCATATAAAAGATCGGAGAATCCCGTCAAGTGTGTTTCCCAACGGCACAATTGAATTTCTTTGCTATTTCTTTTCCCTGTCCCTTTAATGCTGATCGTGAAGAAGGGAAGCTCTGAACACATTGCAATTTCTTTACCCTGTCCCTTTAATGCTGATCGTGAAGAAGGGAAGCTATGAATACAAATTTTAATGACATTGGTTTGACGCGACTCGCAATGAAACCAGAGTCTACTGCTCGAGAGGCACGCGCTCTATCCCTTGGAAATGTGAGCTGCTAACCATGTCAATTTGTCCACCTAGCGAACTTTCAACTTACTACCAAAAGTATTGCGAGCTACACCATTAACAAGTCGAATAACTCACTTGGAATCGTAGTTTGGGGGTCAACAGCCTGAGTAGTAGCCCTTCGCCAACCAACGCTAGTATATCCACAAAAGGGTTGGCTTCTCTCTTGGAATGTGCAGTTGAAGTTTCCTGTTAAAAAATTTGAATTTGAGCAACACATTTGCAATTTGGCACCCAACCACCCAGCCCATATGTCAAATGTTGTGGGCTTTAGGCCAGTGGTTCTTGTAGCATAGGAGACCATTTGTATTATTGCACAGTATAGGAGATCACTAATCATTTATTTGCAGCTATGAGCACATCAAAAACTAAAATTTTCAAACAGGAGACAGCAAAGAAACCGGCCAAAGTTTTCAAGTCTAGCAGTCACTTTAAGAGATAATTTGATGCAGTGGCAGGGTTCTAGTTTCTGCATCATAATCAATTTTTTCTGTTACAATAACTTTCATAATTATGACATCAAACAATTGATTATGATGCAAAAACTAGAGCCAAGAAAGGCGGTCCTAAAGGCTTCCAAAACTGAACTTGTGGACAGGGTCAAGACGATTTGCTTAAAACAACCGAAAGACTTACTACAATCCTAATTCTTTGCTGTGTTACACTAAAGACTTTCAAATAGTATTTGCAGCACAGTTGGGATCAAAATCAAACAAGAAAATGAGTTGTCTGACCAGATACAATAAACCTTGTTAAAAACTAAAAATGACCGACGCATTGAACAAAGTAAAAATCAAAATCTCCCAAATACTGCTGCGCATCAAAAATAAAAAAACCTCGTAAAACTGCCTTGAACATTTCAACACCATACATACACTAATGAAGCAACAGCAAACAACATGAAATAAAATTGATAATGGTTAAACTTTGCGTATCTTTCATAACTAGACAAAAAAGTATTAAGTGGAAAAAGTCGCCAAGACTAATTTTGAAAAAAGCCAACGGAAATATCGGACCACCTTCCAGCGATGCGGAAACAACACACACAACATCATATTATACATGTCGTAACACACCATTAAGTGATTTAAACAAATCATAAGACATTTATTACCTATAAGTCCAAGATTGGTTGAAACGTTTATTACCTATAAGTCCATGATTTTTAGAAAAGTGCAAAACCTGTCTAAAACAAACTTGCAATATTTTCTGCAAAAATTAAACTGAAGTGTTTTGACAAGAGAGCAAAAAAATTGCCGTTTGAAAGAAAAAGTACTTTATACCACGTCCGTTGCGCAGATTACAAGTTCTACTTACGAAAACATTGTGGTACTTCTCCCCAAGAGCCATTTTCGTCACAGCGTGCCTCTTCTAATGATGTATCAGAAATTGTATATCCGGCATCACAGATGTATGTGATCGTTGCTCCAAACGTGTAATCGTCGATACCTCCATTATCAAATCTTCCATTCTCCGGCGCAACCGGGGTAGGACACGAAACAACTACGTTAAAATAGATTATTTTCACAAGCTTCATCGTGACAAAAAGATCGAGGAAAGAAGTTTTTACAGCAAAAAAAAATTCAAAACTCGCGGTATCACGCCGAAGTGTGCTTAGCGCTTGGGCATCACAGCTCCGAAAAAACGTTGCAGCGGTGGCCAACTGTTGGCAACACTGTGTTCGATTTGACCGGAACATGAATCGAAGCCCAGACCTTTTGCACTGTTAACGATGTCTTTAACCACTACAACCGCAATGAACCAAAACTAAGCAGTGCAATGAGGCAGGACAAGGAACTTGCGTGCACTGAGTTAATACACATCATTACGTGATGCATGCTAGCTTCACCTACATCACGAGAGTTGCTTAACTTACGCCAGGAATGCTCACTTACATCGCTACCTAAAGTAACCTTGAAATAAAGGTTACGTAACTACGAAAAAATAAAATCACATACAAATGTTACAGCAGTCAGCTTTATTAGATGACAATCAGTTAGTTTTATCTACGACTTAAGAGAATAGAAACAAACTTCAATACAAACACTCCACTAATTCGACAACAATTCAGTGAGTTTTATGCAAGAGTAGAATAGAAGCAGCTTAGAGTGCCAATGTGCTGCTAATTTTGCTTCAGACACCACTGTAGATAATAACAAATCACCGAGAATTTGAGAAAAACAACATAGATGGACAAATGCTAAGAGCGTCTGTTTTTGGAATTGTAAACTCAGGTTTCATTCCAAGTCGGGTCCAACCCATGGCTTTAAAATTGCTATTCACAGCGCTTCTCTACTTGACGCTCAGCATGAAACGGACAATGTGGAGAACAAGCCAGAAAGTTTGCTTATTGCTCCGTTGGGAAAAGCACTTAGCGGAATTTTTCCATCTCAGAGTGGTAGACAGATGGCCGGCAACTGGTAAACGAGCTCGTTATAGCGATTCGGTCGCTTTCTCGTAATACGAGAACAAATATGCAACTTAATGCAAAATGAAACCACAATCTACAACTGACTTTGACAAGTAGGTACTGAGCCAGTCCACGCAGTAGTTCCATCACTTGATGCACAAGATCTTTGTCTGTCCCCAACAAGATTGAAACCTGCGGGCGTTGCAAAAAACATTGATAAAAATAAAAACTGTTCAGCATGTGATTGCGCTAACACTTCAAATTTTACTGCCACAAAACAAGAGTTTCTGATCGAATAAGCCACAGAAGAAGTACAAGTTCAAACCTAGCAATTAACACACCTACAATGAGTAAGGTTACAAGCAAAAATGGAAACACTGTAGAATTGATCAATACCCTGAGTAAAAAGAAATTAACAGTTTCTTACAATCTCCATCGAGTCAAAAATTCAAATTATCTATTAATACTCACTAAATGATAGCTAAAGTGTTTTAAAATAATTTAAGCATTACCACATATTACCTGTATTGCAAGTATATGTGGCTGTGTTACCAAAAACCGTTGATGGGTATGTTACATCACCATTCAATGGCCTATCAGGAATACCGCAATCATCAATAATACACTGAAACACAGCATCTGTCCATGTTTTATCAGATTGGCATGTTCGTGTTACGACAGAGCCAGATAATGAATGTCCTAATTAATACAAATAACATAAAATTAGCGGCCAATTGGTGTAGCGGAAAAAGGTGTGGGCGGGAGGCTGGGGTTCGATTCCTGGGCCTGTCAAATTGAACGCAGCACGCCAATGGCTTGACGCCATGGCCAAGTTTCTTCAGAGCTGTGCTGATTAAGCACTAAGCCACAGAGATGGGTCCCACTATTGTTACACGCTTCAGCATAATACCGCAAGTACGATGAAAATTTGATTTTGTTTTAATGTCTTCATATATCGCTAGCCGCTGTACCAGCTTGACCCTCGAAATTTTATCAATATCAATCTTCAAAATTATAGTGGCAGTTTTTTAACTGGGCATTGGAAACAAAAGCAGAAAAAATGCAAAGCAATATAAGGCAGCTTTATTACTTCTTCAATAGGTCTAATTCACAGCTAGAAGCAAACAAGTTAAAACGTTGTTGCTAATCTTCTTCCCCAATTCATACAAAACAACATGTGTTGGATCATATAACATCCACAAGAATATCGAGTCATCACACTTTTCCATTCAATTTAGTGCATGATGTGTTTAAAAATTTTGAAAATATTATATGCTGACGAAAATACGATCCTTAATAAATTCAATTGAATAATCATGCATTATTGCCTTCTTTTATCTGCTGAACAGTTCTATCGTTCTCTATTCCTCCAAACAGCATTACTAGTTTAAAAAAATTGAAACAAAACAATGCTTTTTAACATAATTAATTGTAAAACTTGGGTTTGACCGAAAAGTTCCTAAAAAATACCTGTTCTGCAATCATAGGTGATTACGGCACCTTCATTGTAGGAATTTTGTATTGGTGTGAAGAAAGAACCATCAATAAATGCTGGTTGATTACAGTCACCTGAATTTTTAAAAAACAAAACATAAAAATTATAATAATTTATTACAACATTCAGGAACATTTTGCAAAATTTGAACATATATTTACAAAAAGGTTGATCTCCACTTTGAACCTTATTCATTCAGTTTATATTGTGACTATTACACAAACATGAATATTGCATGCAGATATGTGTATTGAGTGTAGGTTGATCATAATTTTCTACAATTCATTTGATCATGGCTGTCGTACAAAAGTATGCTACAATGCCAGAGTCTCGTATAATTATATAAAACTTATAATTAAAATAAACCAGCCCAGTCGATCATATATTTATACCCATCTAAATACTCAATGAAATAAATCAATCTAAACTTGACTACAACACTTTTGAGCTATCATGTTCATTTCTGCATCAGCATCAAATTCGTAACACCATAATGAAAAATAATTGTGAGATAATAATTTTTTTGTCATGCAACAACAACAAAGTGTTGATCTTTTGGCTCTTGAAGCATGGAGCGGTGGAAACAGGAGTATATACCAGTTAATTGATAACCTGTGTTCCCTCTAGAGTGAGAAATTTGAGAAAAATGCGAAATTTTTGGGCAAATTTTACTGATTTTGAACCAGAAATCAATATTACAAAATGCAAAACTGGAAAACTTAAACAAAAAACTTGAATATTTTAATGCAAGACTGTAGTTTGTATCTTGGAAAAGCAAATTTAATGCAAAAAAATTGTAAAAGGGGTCCTTAAAGTAGTGAAATCTTAGGGCAAAAATTTCTATAAGTTTATCATTTGGGCAAATTTGCACTTGTCAAAATCCTAGAGGGAACACTGTTGATAACCTAGCCAGCATGACAATAGAAGCAAAGAATGAGTGTAGACTAGTGAATAATTGATCGTCAGCGTACAGTCGGCAATCCACTAATTTTCTCATTTCACGTTCTTCTGACATCAAGCGACTAAAGGTTGGGTTGAACCCTCAAGCCTAACCTTTACTATTCAAAAGAATGTCAAACAAGAAAAGTTGAAGATGGCCGACTGTTCACTTCACTCGCAATAAACTACTGCCACTAGCTGACATGTTTAGTTATGCCAATGACATACCAGTAAACAAACAATACAAAGTCAAAGTTTTGAACAATCCAAGTTTCTTTTAAACTGTAAACCAGGGGTGGGGAGCCCGTTTAAGTTTTAATTGTGGCCCACGTCAAAACTTTAATTGTTAAATGTACAACAAAATGGTGGAATATGAAACATCAAGTTTCTTAAAAACTGCGTCACATTCAACTGCATGCTATATTTGTAGCATACAAAACGAGCAAAAGTCTCTGATTTTATGGTAAAAAACAGCTCAACACGAATGTTGTTCAATTTGCGACAAGATACTGTGCCTTTTTATAGCGAAAATTAACAATTAAAAGTAAATGTGGCCCCCTGAAAATATTATGCAATCAATGTGGCCTGCTGTGCTTTACCGGTTCCCCACCCCTGCTGTAAACCAACAGTCAGTTCCACAAAAAATTACCATAGCCTACAACAGCAGCACAGAAAGTGTTACGGGTAATCAAGATATTGGCATAATTACACACAGAAAAAAATAAATTCTTCAATCACTAACACACTTAAACATGACCACTGACTCACCATTAACAATAACTGAATTCAATAAAATTATTCCCAAAAAAAATAACCAAGACATTATGAGCAGATGAAAAAATACTATAAAACAGTTATAATCTTGAAATATCTGGAAATAAAAACAGGTAGCTGAATAAACCAATTGTTAAAAAATCTACCAAAACCTAATAGATCTACTCTGTATATACCAAAGCAATTCTTATAGGCAGTAGATTGATCCAAGGTAACACTATGTTTAATAATTCAAGCAACAACTTTCATTGATCGCTTACTCGTGATAAGAGGATAAATAAAATAAAATTTAACGGAAATGAATTAAAACATTAGCCTTGGTAACCAATATATACGGTATTTGACGAGATTAACTAAATAAAATTTTTATGGTTTCCTTCTCTGCCACTTGGATTGCCATGCAAGCTCAATTTGTTGACAACCTACAAACGACATTAGATAAATTTTCTGCCAGGCTTTACTCTTGCCAACTTAATCTCAGTGTTGCCACTCAAAATTTTGATTCTCTCCTACAAAGAGGTTTAAAAAATCCCTACTTATCCTTACCAATATTTTAAAGCTAATGAATAACAACTGCAGCACTAGTGAGATATACAGTATAACAACTTTACTTGTTTTCTATTGCTTCACTTGTTTATTGATTTTATTTTTTTGTTAATTATTTGCTGCTTTATTTCGTTTTTTCCTCTCATGTCAGTGTGCCTGTGTGTTAACCTAGCACCATTACATTGTAATTGAATAAATAAATAACAAAAAAAACTTCAACACGCCCTTTTGTAACCTCTAATTTGTATGTTCTCCTTGGTAATGGTGCCAAAATATTTGTTTCCAAGTTTTCCGGTTGAATTTTCTTCCAACTTCATTAATTTGCAATTGCTACGGTTATCTCTAAATTGCCCTAGCTATGGTTATCTCTAAATTGTTTGAGCGTTTTATCTAGTATCACATTTCGTCCTTTACGCAAACTAGTTCAAATCAGTTTGGCTTTAAACCAAAACATAGTACGGATATGAGTGTTTTTTTGTATAAGCAAACTGTCTCATCAAATGTGAATCAAAATACGCTAGTATTTTCTGCTTTTTTAGATGCTACCAAAGCTTTTGACAAAATTAATTACCAAATGTTATTCAAAAAACTAGTACTGCGAGGTGTGCCTACTTATTTCGTTCGGTTGTTATGGTACTGGTATAAATCACAAAGTATGCAAGTGTCTTGGGGTGGTCAAATGTCGTCTTCTTTTTCTGTCTCTAATGGTGTTCCACAAGGAGGTGTCCTTAGTCCATTCCTGTTTTCAGTGTATATTGATGACCTATCTAGGCTGCTAAATAATGTCAGAGCTGGTTGCTATGCGGGCAATTCTTGCATAAATCACATTTTTTTTGCCGATGACATTTGTTTGATGAGTCCTAGTTCTGCAGGACTACAGGATCTAATCGATGTTTGCAGTGCATATGCTAAAGTTAATGATATTGTTTTTAATTGCAACAAGTCTTATGCTATGCTGTGTGCTCCGAGGTATTTTAGCTTATCCTGCATGCCTGTTCTTAGGCTTGGTTGTGATGCTACCATCAGTTTTGTAAATTCAGTAAGGTATTTAGGGGCACAACTTAACAGCAATTTGTTTGATGACGACGACATTCTTAGACAAGTAAGATTTCTCTATGGTACTGGCAACAAATTGAAATATCACTTTTCAAAATGCTCTTCCGTTGTTAAAAATACTTTGTTCCGTTCGTATTGTACAAGTTTTTACGCAAGTAACTTATGGTGTAATTATCGTTCTGATACTTTCAGAAAGTTGCGTGTTGCTTATAATGACTCGTACAGAATTTTGCATAATTTACATTACGTCAGTGCTCGGGAGTGCCAAGTTTCTGCCCATGTAACTACTTTCTCTGCTTTAATCAGAAAATCCTTGTTTTCATTTGTTTCTCAATGCTTTCATTCTGAGAATAAGTTAATATCTGTGTTGATGACTTCTGATGTGTTTTTCCGCTCTGGTTATTTTAGTCATTATCTCGATATGGTCTATATAGCAAATGACTAAATGTTACGGTATCTGTTTTGTGTATGTAAATTTTTCTGCTTTCTTTTTGATATGATTTCGTCGCTATGGACCTTGTGGTCTGAAACAGGGCCGTAGCCAGCCGGGGGCCAGGAGGGGGGCGCTGCACCCCCTGGCAGAATTTTTGCCCCCCCTGAGAAAATCGCGATTTTATCAATAAAACCAAAAAAATTATACTTTGATACAATTTTTTTCTGTTGATCCTCGACTAGGTGCGGATCCACAAATTCGATAACCGGGGGGGACAATATACTTTAGTCCTATTGAAAATATTATTTAAAAACTGTCTTTCAAACCTACAACTTGCCTTTTTTGCTAGCGCTTTTTGCTCGCGATGTTCGATTATTACATAGCTCTGATTATTACGTCATAATTGAATTTACTTTGTTTTGATGAAGAGAAAGAACGGGTTTATTTTTGTTGCTCATTAAACGACACAGAACACAGCAAAACATGCAGCAGTGAGATTGTGAGACTGAGAAACAATAAAAAAATCAGCAACAGGCAGCTGCTGCGAAGGGACCAACGGTCTTCGAGTCAAGCAACAGCCCTTAAAAAAGGTTGCCAGTAACTTCGCCACATGGTAACTTCGCCACAGTAACTTCGCCACATGGAAACTTCGCCATACTTTCATACATCAAAAATTTACATTGCCTACACCGAAACAAGACTTTAAATTCCCGGTTGCCGTAAAAGTTTTTATCGGGCTTTTCGAGTTACTTGGTAACTTCGCCACATAATCGAAATTGTGGGGTAAGATGTGGGGAGAGAGGTGTGGGAGAGTGCATGGGGTGAATAAGGAAGTGTGTTGGGGTGTAGGGGGAGGTCAGGGGAGCTGTGGAAGAGATATGGGGGGTGTGGAGGAGATGTAGGGAAATGTGATGGGGTGTGGGGGGAGGTAAGGAAAGATATGTGGGGAGTGGAGAAGGAGTAAGTGGGGAAGTGTGTTGGCGAGTGGGGAAAGGATGTGGGGAGAGTAATGGGGAAGATGTAGGGAAATGTGTTGAGGTGTGGGGCCCCAACACACTTTTAATTCCCCACATCTCCCTATCCTGACCTTTCCCTACATCTCCCCTTACCTCCCCCACACCCCATCACACTTTCCTGCACCTCCTTTCATACCTCTTCCCACATCCCTCCTTCCTCCCCCCACACATTTTCCTACTATCCCCACATCTCCCTTCACCTTCTCAAAGTGTGGCGAAGTTACCATGTGACGAAGTTACCATGTGGCGAAGTTACTGTGGCAAAGTTACTGTGGCGAAGTTACTGGCAACCTTAAAAAATAACTTTAGTGAAGAGTTATTTCGACTGTACATTTTCGTTCCATTTTACGTAGATCCATTTTCAATGTCAAGGTGCTTGTACTCGTAACTTATACCTTTTCTTTTTGCGTATCATCAATTATAAAATGAACCTCCTAAACAAAGAAAGGAAATGCTCTTATCTCGAATTTAAAAATGCTACTGTATCATATTTTCTAAATCGTACTTTGAGTATGCCTTTGTGTCCATATGAAAAAAAAACTGATTCAGAATCATTGCAGCGTTCAAAAAAGAACTATTAACCTCATGACTATTATAACAAGTTAACAACCATTCAAATAATATTCGTCAAAAGCTAATGGCCAACTAAACCAAACATTATTTTATGGAAATTTAACACAAAATAATACACACTTTGACATGGTTGAAGGTTCCTTGATGTATTTTGGCAAATAACGTGTAAACCGAGATGCCGACTGAACAACGGCCAATGATACAACAACGACAGAAAGAGCATGCGGTGTTCCATATAGTTAGACCTATGTTACAATCGTTTTCCCTGTAGTTGTATCGTTGCTCAGTGGGCATCTCTCTTAAACCTGCATAAAGTACCTACCCATAGGCCTACAATGTACAGTACTTCGTTACTTCTCCTGCACGCAACACATGTTCCTTAAGCTATCATAATTATGTTTCTCTAAATGTTGTACCGGTAATCAAATTAATCATGAATCTTACATTGATTGACCTGTATAGGCTTCATTTTTTTGTAATCGCTATTCAAGCATATTTTCTAAAAGGCCGATAGTACAATGATGTAACAAGCTTGTAAAAATATTGTTTGTATATCTTCTGTTATTCGTAAGGTGGGCCCTTGTAGTAGTTGGTTGATAAGCATATGGTACGATACTGTAAACTGTTAGGCAAGGCGCTTACAGTATATAAGTGAGCACATTATCGTCGATACCCGATTTGAGTGTTAGCCTAATAAACGATAAGTTCTTGAGCCAAAGTAGCTTATCATTGCAAAATAATTTGCAAAAAGATTAAGATTTTCTGCTTCCCCTGGAAATAATTTTGTTCTCCCCTGGCACTCGGGTCTGGCTACCCTCCTACGTTCCTACCCCTCTCTGGAGTCAAGCTTGAAAATGGGTCCCAACCAGAACATGAAGCCGATGTTTTGAAACACACTAGCTTGTTGGGTGCTTATATTTTCTACGCATGTAGTATTTACTGCTAAGAACTTTTTGAAACTCCAGTACTTTACCAAAGCGTACAATAAACAATATAAACTGACTATATTAACACCTTGTATTTGAGAGGGCCTAATAGCCTTTTCTGAGGCTTGTAAGCGCACTGATTGCAAAATAACTAATTTGCTAATAGCCTCAAAACTTCAAAGCTGATTCAGAAAAGTAATTTTAAAAGCAGAAAAAGCAATAGCTTCCAGGGCTTAGCCCTGGACCCTGCTGGGGGAGCTTACAACGCTCTTCCAGAGCCCCAAGCTGAATAATTGATTGTTTGATGCAACTAAATCATCATGAACGTCCAGTGGCGTGTGCACAAGAAGAGTTCAACTCCCCCTTTGCCCCCTTTGGCCATAAGACCAATGAAAAATAACTTTTGTATCAGCTTTAATGCGATGATTTCTGCTTCTGGTCCTTTTGCTACCAGTATTATTGAATCAGTTACAAGTACTTTTTTTTAATAAAAAGTGCATTAGAATGAAGTATTTTTTGCTTAAAATTCGAAAATTTCGTCAGTGGCTGGGGGCGTAGCCCAGTTAATTTTTCAAAAAACACCTTACGATGGCTATATTGTTGAAAAAAAGGTCATTTTTTTGCCCCCCCCTGAGATTTGTTTAGCCCCCACAAGCTGGTCCGGCTGGCTACGGCCCTGGTCTGAAATAAATAAAATTAAAAAAATTTGCTGCTTGCCAGATTCTACCAAGCAGAGATAATCATTGTGGAGCATCTTATCCAAGGACGCAACAATAAAACTTGGTTGGGAGCTGAACCATCAACCTTGCAATCATGGTCGTCGTAAAAATGACGCTCCAAACCACTGCACCACGCTGCTGACCAAAAACCCAAGTTTTAAGAGCAATATCGTTGGGAAGTGCTCAAACCTGTCAAAGTTTTTTGGGTCTAATGAAAGTGTTTTACTATAGAAACTCATATTTTAGACAAAATTATTCCAGACTTTGAACAGTGAATAGGTACACACTTTATATGTTTGGGCATATTTTTATCGAAATTCAGATTTGGGCAAGTTGGCTCTAGTTAAGATCTTGAACCATGAAAACTATTATTGCTCTTTACACCTTACTCCGATGGGCTAGCCACTACTACTGTTCTGGTACATGTTAAAAATTAACAATCCTGAAGCTAGAAATCATATCAGCTTAAAAATGACAACTGCAAAAAATAAGACTGCTAACCTAAACTGCACATTTTGCTACTAATGAAGCTCATTCTGTTAACAATCACTAGTCAGTTCACGAAGTTGAGCGTTAACCAGTGAGGACAGTTTCAACTTAATAATAAAATTGGAAGTTCAGCAAGCAAGCTCACGAGAAGCTATAGGCCGCTATACGCGAAAAATCATTTTCAACAGAATCGCTATAGCGACTTCAGTATAATGCGCTGACTGAGAATCGTAACCAAGGAGAGCATTGATCCCCTGCCCTGCGAGTGGGAGTCTGTCGTACTAACCCCTACACCACTTCAACGTTGTCATAACAATGTAAAATTTTTGTACTTAAACTTTCTTCACGCGACTCTCAAACACGCTGCAGCCGTTTTGTTGAAAATGATTTTTCGCGTATTTAGCTTCTCGTAGCAAGCACTGACTAGAGTTGGGCGGAGCCACAAAAAACAGTAGTAGTAGTAGTAGTAGTAGGATTTTTTATTTTTAACGATAAAACAACGCCATCATCATCACAAAAAACAGCTTGGTTAAACATAAGGAAACGGCGACAAAACGTTATGCGTTGAACATGCTCAAGATAAAAATATAGAACTAAAGCGTTTAAAAAAAAATTAGCACGGTTGCTGCACCTAAAAAAACAACACGAAAACAGAAAATAAAAAACAAAACATACACATTACACAAGCAGTGCAACCTATAGATTTTCATGCCATTAAACCAAGAACCTTCTGTATTAATAATACTACTAGTATGCAAATTCTTATTAAAAATAAATCATCCTTAATTGTCCCTTCCGTTCGGTAGTCTACAGAGTTCTCTTTTAACAATACAAAATTTAATTTCTGTCCATATAATGTTCAATTCGTAGTATGCTATTCCGGAATATAACGCTGCTTCGTCTTGTGATTCTCTACAGTTTTCTTCTAATGATTTGTCAATTGTTACTACATTAATTCCACCGAATTCAGGTTCTGGAAAAGAAAAAAAGACGGGGCAGTATGCATTCTCGATAAAAAAGGAAAAAAGTCTTAGCGAGTGGAGTGGGAGTTATTTTTGGTTGAGGGAGATAATATGCGAACGAATATGCTTGCGGAAGTTTCGATACGATTTTAGCCGCTTTACATCAAGGGGGATTTTGTTCCAGATTAACGGTCCCTTATATTTCATTGATTGTTTCGTAACATTTATTCTACAAAATTTAGGGTAGAGATTAGAGCTGCTAATTTAGGGTAGAGATTAGAGCTGCTTCTGGTGCTTCTGGTACTTCTACTTCTAGTGATATTTTCTGCTGAACTATTTATGCTGTTGGTTTGAAAAAAATCATCGAAACAAGGTGGCAAAAGACCTTTATTATATCTCTTCCTAAAGCAAGCTATCTCAAATTCCAACGTTAGCTCAACAGACAATAAGTGACTTTGCACCATTACTTGTTTGACTGAATTGTTGCGGAGTCGATCCGTCTTACTTGTTATTTATTTTAGAAACGGCAACACTGGCTGTAAGTCGGACTGGAGCATTTGTTCAGTGGTCTAGCTAGTCTAGTGAGATTAGCCGCATGTGCTTGTTATTTTGATCTCTGCTTTAGTGCTTAGAGCGTAGAAGTGATAAAATTAATATTCTTTAATTACTAATTTTTTCTATTTGAATAAGCCTATGTTGAAATTGTGTCTCAGTTAATTATTGTTGCGACCAGTTATTGTAAGGCTATTGGAAAAGCCTACTGGTTTTATTGGATTATTGTTGCAACCAGTTATTGTAAGGTTATTGGAAAAGCCTACTGGTTTTATTGGATTATTGTTGCAACCAGTCATTGTAAGGCTATTGGAAAAGCCTACTTTGTTGGATTAATCCATTATTTGGATGACGGTAAAAACTGTTGTTGTTGTGATCTGGAAACTCTTCTTGGTATGTACTTGTAGGATATATTATCGTTTAAACTAGTCCCGTTTCTACTGTACCAATTTGAATTTACGCATACCTGGTTCTGGAAGTATTGGTATAGTTTCATTTGCTTCCTTGTTTTTGGCCGACTACCGTAGGCTAGTAATAATGCTTTGATGACTTGTAGACCGTTGCGCATCCTATTGGAGGATGGTTTGACGTTTGCTGTTGCTGATTCTTTGAAATTGACGTTGCTCATAGCCACAAATATTAAGTACAATGATACCTGTTTCATTTTAGTGTAGGCCTATTGTGTCACTCTGTTTTTGCCTTAGTAGCCCTTTCATAACTGTACCTTTGTGTTGCTAGTTTTGGTGAAACTTGCTAATTGATGTTGTGTAAATGCTGTAATCTTAGTGGTAGTGTGCAAGTTGATGTGATCTGCTGATTTAGACCTACTGCTGTGAGCTTTTACTGATTGAATTTGGATGTTAGTTGAGATTGCTGGTTAACGATGTACGTTGCTTGAGCTGGCTAATTGTTTTAGTGCTTATGCTGTAAATATTACTTTCAGATTGTTTGTCCTTAAGAGGTGTTGGATTGCTTTGTTTTCTGAATTGGACATTTAACCTGCCGACAGTCAGGTATTGCCTTTAATGTGAGGTCCGCGTGAATTGTTGCTTATGCTTTGTTTTTTTTGTTGTTTTTAGTTACCGCTGCCATTGATTTGATACCTTTTCTATTTACTGCTGATAAAGTTCAACATTCAAAATATCAAGTTGGTTGTGCATGATTTCAGTGGCGCGCGTTGGATCACATAGTGGCGTGGGTAATTAGGCCGCATTGATTGAAGCTGCCGCAACATGAATCTCTAAAATTCAATCCATTAATTAGCCTTATAAATTTATTTGCTGAACGTTGTAAATTTAGTATGACAGTTTTATTTCCGAAACACCATGTCGTTACACAATAGGAAATATGGCAGTTAAACATAGAATGATACAACATAGTGAGAGAACTGCGATTAAGGTATGATGATATCTTTCGAACAACACCCAAGCTTATGCGAAGCCTTTTAAGTACTGTATCTATGTGAGGTTTCCAACTTAAATTTTCATGAAGAATTACACCTAAAAACTTGCTTGAGGTTACCCTGTTAATGCGTTTGTTTCTTATAAGTAAGGTGAGGTTATTGGAAGGGGGCTTAGAATTTGGAGTTCTAAATACTACATGGTTCGTCTTTTCAACGTTTAGTGACAGCTTGTTGGCAATGAGCCAATGATTAATATTACATAATTGCTTGTTTGCACAATCATATATTGTTTCATAGTTTCTTCCAGTAAAAAATATATTCGTATCGTCTGCAAACATTATCATATCACCAGCGGCTATGCAATTGTGAAAGTCATTGACGTAAATTAGAAATAAAAGGGGACCTAATATTGAACCTTGTGGAACTCCAAATTGAATTGATTTAACTTGGGAGCAAGCGTTTTGTTGCTCAACCATTTGAGTTCTACCACTTAAATAACTTTGAAACCAATCATTGGCTAATCCTCTAATGCCACAATGTTTTAACTTATGTAAAAGTATGTTATGATCTATAGTATCAAAAGCCTTGGAAAGATCTAAAAATACACCCAAAACTTTCTTGCGATTTTCAAACGCTTCAACTATGTACTCAGTAAGCAAGGTATTAGCAAGACTAGTGGAATGATTCTTTAGAAAACCAAATTGCAATTTAAAAAAGAAATTTTGTTCGGTCAAAAACGAAGTTACACGACGGTGCATTATTTTTTCCAATACTTTTGACATTACTGGAAGCAAACTAATTGGCCTATAATTATTCACCTCAGTTGGGTTACCTTTTTTAAACACTGGAACGACTTTTGCAATTTTAAAAGCTGAAATATATTCTCCACAACTTAAAGAAAGATTAAAGATATGAGCTAGAGCTTGTAGTATGTTATCAGGGGTACTTTTCAGAACTGATGATGGGATTTCATCAATTCCACTGCTGGATTTTGATTTTAATTCTAGTAATATATTTTTTATTTCCAACAGAGATGTAGGGTTTAAGTACATGGAATCAGCAGAGGATGTTCCGAGATATTCCCTAAAATTATACAATGAAGGGGGAAGATTGTCAACCAACTTGCTGGCAATGCTTGCAAAATGATTATTAAAGTAATTAGCTATAGCAAGAGAGTCAGAAGTCAGTTGGTTATCAACCACAAGGGAAGAACGGGAAGCTACTTTTCCTTTTCCAAGCAATTTGTTTATAGTTTTCCAAGTTGCTTTCATATTAAATTTGTTTTTTTCAAATAGCAAGGCATAATAATTACTCTTCTTTGCTTGTAAGGTGTGGAAATATACATTTCGAGCCATATTGTATTTAGCTTTAAGAGTTGGTGACTTTTTGCGAATAAATTGTTTGAACAATTTGTCTTTGTTCAACATAAGCTGGTGCAACTCATCATTATACCATGGTTTATTAAATTTAATATTATTTGGAGGAAAAGCGTTTAATGGGAAACTTTGACTAAAAGCTTGAGAGTAACTTTCCATTAAAAGTTCAAAAGCAGAATTTGGGAGAGTTTCATTTAAAATTAAGCTAATGTCAATATTTTCAAGTAGACTGTTAAATTTATTTATATTTGTTGATGAAAAACATCTGGTTAAACTTGGATTGGGAGATTTTGGCTGACTATCGCAATTGAGACAAATAAACACAGGCAAATGATCAGATATGGGACTGGTAATAATACCGGATTTAATGGATTCATCATATATATTAGTCCACATATGATCCAACACTGATGCGGACAAATCAGTTAAACGCGTTGGCTTGTTTATTAAGGGAGAGTAACAGTTTTCAAACATAATTTCAGTGAAGTTATTAACATGCTCATTTTCACAGTTTAGCTAAATCATAATTTAGGTCTCCAGTGATGATGCATTTTTGATTAAATTTAAGAAGATTGAGACAATTTTTCAGAGTACTTACAAAAATTTCATTACTTTGAACATCACTGGATGGCGATCTGTACAAGCAGCCAACTAGTAGAGTTTTGTTACAGAATTCAATGTTAATAAACACGGATTTAAATAGTTTTTCTTTCATGATAGTTAAATTATCAATTATTGCAAAAGTTAATGCTACTCTTAACACCAGACGGGATACGTTTCGACTATTAAATAAAGTCTCTTCAGTGGTGCTTAAAACTTCAAATCCATGAAGTAAATCCATCAACATACAATGCATTCTACCTAGCACCTTTAAGGGCGAACGGGTTGGGCAGAGAGGTTTTTTGTAGGTTTTGGTAACTGGTATAGTTACAAACTTTAAACAAAATATTCCTTCTCAGATTACCGGGAAAATAATGTTTAAACCAACCGGACTTTTCTATTCTTATCGATTGTTTACAGTGAATCTGTGACATCATAATCCAGCCTGTATTATTTTCTTGAAGGTTTTATTTCAAATGTTCTACCTTGAGCAGAACGAGGAGAGGCTTAGATTAGGAGTGTGTAGTTCTTTTGAAGGTTAGAATTTTTTTTTTTTTTTTAGAAAGGTGGGAGGTTGCTATGCTGCACTGATGAGACCATAATAAGGTCGAAACGCGTCTGCAGCTGCAAATTAGTGGGTTGCCATAGGGGCTTATAGTGATGTGGGCTAGTTAGGCTACCGGGAACTTAGTTGTGGATTAGTGGTTATACTTTCTTTCATTGGGTATCGTTGTTTGGGGCCAAAAACTTGAGTTTGATAAAGAAGCAACCTTTAAAGGTGCTAGGTAGAATGCATTGTATGTTGATGGATTTACTTCATGGATTTGAAGTTTTAAGCACCACTGAAGAGACTTTATTTAATACTCTTAACATAAATGCCAACTCCACCTCCCATAGACAACTTCCTACAATTTGATACAAAATTGTAACCACACAAGCTATTGTAAGGGCCAGAAGCATATGGGCTTGTCCATGTTTCAGTAAAGGAAATTATATCGGGTTTCAACTCCATGCTACAAATTAGCGCCTCAAGTTTGGAAAAATTTTGCAAGTTAGCAAGAGATCTCATGTTGACACACATTACAGAAATAGATGTTGAAGTGTTGTTAAATGCTAGGGATTTAATTGAAGACATATCGACATACTGCTCATCAATATTGCTAAAAATCGACTCCGAGTCCGAAGAGTATCAGAATCAGAGATGTACACAAACCGGAGTCGACTCCGGTAGGAGTTTCGATGTTTCAGCCGGAGTCATAAGTTTTCAATTGTTGCAGGAGCAGGATCCGGAGTGAAAAATTACCGCATTCTTGTGATATTTGTTCAAAATTTACCGTAATTTGGTTCTGATAATTTGCTTGTTTTGTGCAGTTTAATTCTACCAACATATCGGTATTAATAGATAATTACAGCCCATATTTTGCATCTTGCAGAGCGGGTGTCTCTATTTATGGAATAGCATAGAATAGTATGGCATAGTAAATGTACATAGTAGCCTACTCCAAATGTGCTGAATCCCATATAGGCCATATGCCCAAGAGCTTCAAACAGCCCTTTCGTTCCAACCGTCCTAAGGCCCGTTTGTCCCAGGGACCAAATCATGCTGAGACCCATATCCCCTATTGCCCCAAACGCCCTGAGGCCCATTGGTCCTAGAGCCCCATTCATGCATAGGATATGCCCCAGTGCCCTAAATTAACATCCTATTCCTAGGGCCTATTTATTGCTTCAACCGTCCTGTCCTGAGGTCCTTCTGCCCTAAATTAGGCCTGAGGCACATTTACCCTAAGGGCCATTCACCCAAAATTTAACTCTTTATATGGGCCCTTTTACCTAGTGCCCCAAACGTCCTATCGCCCAGTTCTGCCATACTATGCCACAGTATCTTACTTACTATTCCATACTCCGATACTATGCCATACTATTCCATAATTAGAGTGTTCTCTATGGATTACTACGATAGTATGGCATACTATTCCATAATTAGAGAAACCGTTGCAGAGCAGCCATAGCATAGCTTAGTAGTAGTAGTAGTGTTTTATTCAACGACCATCAAAGTACATAGAAACAACGCATATCACGACATTCGGCCGAAAAAAAGTTCGTAGGTGAGTAGTTGAAGAACTGGTTTTTAACGATTGAAGAAAAAATACGTTTTTACAGGCAGGCCTTGACCAAAATTATCAGAATTAACTGAGCTGATTTAAAAAAATTTTTTTGAGCTAGAAAACATAAAGCGGTAATTCATAACAGCAAAAAGAGTGGTAAAATGAGTGTTTTTATGAGAAAAATTGTGCAAATCCGTTGGCTGGAAGGAGCGGAGCAGCAATTAATTATGCCCCTTAGACTTACACGGCCCACCGGTTTGGGCCAATTCTTGGGTGCGTCACTGGTATGGGAGCAACTGTAATTGAATTGCTTGATTGTTTTGAAAAAATGTTAAATATATATATCATATATAGGCTATTAATAACAATGGGAATCAGTGTTTCAAAAGTGCTCGATAACTGAGTTTAGCTAGAGCAAATGTACGAATTCACCACAGTTTAAAAACATCTATTAAGACCCGACAGTCTGTTTCACCCAAGAAGGATCATCAGGGGTATCTTATTCAAATAGAAATATCTTATTCAAATAGAAAGATACCCCTGATGATTCCTCTTATTCAAATAGAAAGATACCCCTGATGATTCCTCTTGGGTAAAACAGACTGTCGGGTCTTAATAGATGTTTTTAAACCGTGGTGAATTCGTATGATGGATATTACTAAAATGAGTCATCAAGAAGTTGCTCCTGCGGCATACAGCTTGTGTCAAAGATGCCAACAAACAACGACTGCAGTAGAGCGAAGTTTTTTCATGCTTAACAAGATACTTACCGAAAACAAACTTTACCGAAGATTGTTAAGCACAATATGTGCGCATGCACTATAATCTGAGCACTAATTGAGACTATCGCTTTTGTAGGTAAGAGCAATGATATTACCAACAATCATCATAACTACTAAGCAGCAATAAATTCAAAAAATGAAGAGGTTATGTTTTTTGAGCAAAATCTGCTTGATAATAAACTAAACTCGAAATTTTGCCAAAATTGTTTGAAAGGTTTAAGAACTTACGAAAAATTATTAAAACAAAAAGATAGGATCAAATTTGGAAATAGTATTGAATTCGAGCATCATCAAACAAAGTTACACGTAACAGTTTTCTTTTGATTTATTTGGCGCGTTCAATCTGTCAAGACTTGAGATAATTGAACGCTGCCATAAAGTTGGCAAAACAACAGGCTAGAAGCTTCAATAACTAGCTGATACCGTGAAAGCCGGGTTAATGTTTATCGAATACACAGATCATTGTGACAATGCGCACACTTGTCCGTCAAACGATTGAACTTTAAATTGCAAAGCTTCAAATTTTTATTGCACATTTGCAGTTACAGATTATACTTCACAAAACACTTAAAAAAATTCACGAGTAATAACAAATTGATCAATCTCCTTTCTCCTTAGTAATAAATAAACTCAAGGCGTTTGACTTTGATCAATGACAGCAAATTGGCTTGACCAGCATTGCCGTTGTAACTCTTGCACGTCTCAGTGCGTAAAGAAAACCTCAGTACATCATCAGCATAAATTTTGAACGCTTATTTTTGGTAACTAAATAGTTAATACACTTAAAAACTTTTTACAGTCAAATTTAAATTCGTTGTATTTTAAACATCTTTAGCGAAAAAACAATTCTACATTTCAGTTCTCTTTAAGTCAAGAAGCATTATGATAGTGTATTAGGTTTTGCGGAAAAAACTTCGAACACATTGTCATTTTAAAACGATTCACAACGAAACTTGATAATATGCAAGAACTTCAGAAATGCTTAGTTCTAATGCAGTTTCAGCGCAATCCGAAAAAATTGTTGAACCAGTCCCAAACTAAAAATAGAAAACACATGAATATTATTAGGCAAGAAATTAATTCAACATGCAGTTAATCAAGTAAAGATAAACTAACAAAATTGCTATGCTTCAACAATAAATAGTGAAATTAAAACCAAAATTACAACACTTAAATATATATTAGTAACACAGTATAACATTCGCCCTAAATTGTAATTCTGTATTTCAAAAAGTCCAAGTTGGGCACCAATAATAATCCCCCTTATCATCTTTAGGGCACGCAAAAAATGATTGCAGAAATTTGAGATAGAGATGGCATATGGCCCGGTAAGAGACCCGCTAACGAGCCGTCAACCGGTCTTTTACTGGTCCGGTAACGCCCCAGTTCTACATTTTGCTTCTTATTAGGTCGTTAACAATTTTTGATGTCCCTTTAAATATATATGATGATATAAAGATAAAGAATTTCTTGTAATGAATTTGCCTTGAATCTAACCCCCGAAGATCTTATGCTAAATTAAACGTAATCAGAAAAAATTTCGTTATCAGATTTTTGTGATTACGTTTAATTTAGCCTCAAGATCTTGTAGGACTAGATTCAAGTTATATTCATTAAATAAAACCCTTCATATTAATCCATAAGCTTGAATCACCCTTTTAGACTTGTACAGCAGCTAGATTGGATAGACTTCGGTACGAGCTTTAATAAAGAATGGCCTTTGGGTTCGGAGCAAGACAATTTGACGCGAGGACAACTTGACGCAAAGACGATTTGACGTAAAACGTGTGTAATGGAATCGGTGGGTTAGAAAAAGGTGGAGGTCGGTAGGTTGAGATCGGGGGGTCGTGGGGGTTGGGAGTCGGAGGGTTGAGGTTGGGGTCATGGGGGTTGAGGTCGAGGTCATGGGGGTTGGGGGGGTCCGGATCATGACACCAACTCCCTCCATTCGACCCCCACCGTTTTCCAATCTGCCGACCCCTACTCCACTTCACACGTTTCGCGTCAAGTCGCTCGCGTTAAGTTTGTTTGCGCCAAATCGTCCGCGTCAAATTGTCATCTACCCCTTCGGGTTGGTCGGGCTTCATTTTGGAGATGGACTGCAAGCATCGCAAGCACTGAGTACTTTCTTCAATAACCTTACTGACATACACAATTGACATACGAGGGCCACAGAGAAAAAGAACCTTTATTTTCCCAAATTTTCGACAATCCGTGGTCAAAAATCAATACGATATCAAGGGATTAAAAAATCTGGAATACGGATACCTGTAGAGCTTAGAAATCTAACTTTCAAGCAATTCAAATCCAAATTTAAAAGCATGATTTTAGAAAATTTCATCTAACAAATAACTACATTTCGCATTAAACCGACAGTTATTGCTCTTGAAACTGATTGGGGCTGCTTTGATTGCTGGATATGCTGTAAGATTGGCTGAAATCTGTGACTTTACAATTTGAAACGTTTGTTTGTGATCACCGGGTGACTGCTTGACTAAAAAGACCTTAATCGGTCATTTCGCAGTCTCCCCGGAACAAATTTTAACCATGTGTCATCATATTGTGAATGTAATTTAGGAGTATTTTATTGCGTTTTGTGTTTCTCGAAATAAATCTAATCAATCAAATCATTGGGATAGAAGTTTCGGGCCATGGGCGGTCCGGGTTGTCAGCCCGTCCCATTTCTAATTTGAAAGCAAAACTACGTCATCATGCACAGAACTGCAGCAAAATTTGATGCTTTCTAGTATCATTGCATTCACAGAAGCGTGACATAAGATCGAATGCTTAAGTATCAAATTGAGCCTTGGTACCATCATTGCCATATTTTTTCGAAAATGGTTCATTTTTTCGAAATAGCTCAGCGCACACGCTACCGGTGCGGAAAGTCTGAGGTTTAATTCCCGGGTCGGTCAAATCGGCACAGTGTCGCCAACGGCTCGCCACTGCTGCGACGGTCCTTTAGAGCAGTGTAGCCCAACGCCTAAGTTGCGGAGATGGTCCCGCCACTCGTTACACGCTCGGGCGTAATACCGCGAGTATAATCAAGATTTTGATTTGAAACATTAAACAAGAAGTACCTGTCAATGAAGTGTTTGAAGTACGAGCCTCACTTGTGTCTGCGGTACTAACCGTTGTTGTTGTATCTGCAACGGTAACAACAGCGGTAGGAGCCGCTCCGCTACCTAATTAAAAAAATCAAATCTTTATTATACTTGCAGCGCTGTATTACGCCAAAGCGAGTGAAGAGCGGTGAGGCTCATCTACGCGGCTTAGAGCCTGGACAACACAGCTACGAAGAAACATTGGAGAAAACGGCTCGCCACCGTTGGTGACACCTGTCTAATTAGACCAGCCCCGGAATCGAATCGCAGACCTCCTGCACCAATAGCGAGGTCTTAAACCACTACACTAACCGTCCAGAAGCACGAAAACCAATAACTGAGGGTATATTAAAATAATGTTGAACGGAGAAGTCAACAGTAAATGAGGGAGACTGTGAAGTGAGCTTGCCCTCTTCAAGTTAGCAGCCACCCAATAAATATGTCAAATGAAATCGGCTCCACCCGCGAGTCGAACCCGTCACGTAGGATCCATCACCTGCGCGCAATACAGCTAGGCCATTGCGTTGACAAGCTTTGTTCTACGTGCAAAAGCACACTAAAAAAAAATCAAGCATACGCAGCTTAAGCAGTCAGCGACGTATCCTAGCGATGCCGTGCCCAATAGAGCGCACCAAAACTCTACTTTTTTCCAAACATAGACATCAATATGGCAATCTATGAGAATTCCCAAAAAAATGTTTCTGTGAAAAAATCAGCGATTTTTGTGTAGAATTCGAGGTGCAACAGCATTATTAAGTTTTAGGGGGTATTTTCCTGAAATTTGGGGGTGCCAATTGATAAAAAATGTATTGCTTACATATTTAGGATTATTTTTCAACTTTGGATGTAACTATATTTGCCTTTCAAGGGTCACTAATCGAACAAAGCATGATTTTTTGATATTATAGCTCAACGAGGTCCTTTTTAGATCATTTTTTCATATTTTTGAGTAATTTTTGCGCGATTTTTCAGATATTTTTTGAGCTTCAGCTATTCCTCCAACATGCAAAGCAAATGTGCTGAAAATATTTCCTTTTATGCAGAAGGTGTTGCAGTAATGGGCAATCGTAGTCTAAAGCCTGAACACCACGTCAAGGTGTTGCCCGAAGTTCAGGTTCCTCTGTTTGAAAAGTTTCCTCTGTTCCTCTGTGCGAAAAATTGAGCAAACAGAAATCTATTAATCGGACGTGCGAAGAAGTTGATTTTCCGTGGCACAAGATTGCACAAGGTTCCACTCCTGGATACACTTGTCATATGAGTTTGAATACCATCAAGGCGAGAATCAATATGTTTTGGGAAGTCTACCGGACAACGCAAGCTTGGGGGAAAAAGAGGTCTGAGAAACAAACTAATGTGTATATCTGATGAACAAACTTACGGAACTTCTTTCGCTTTAAATGAACGAGTAATTTAATGTCCTTGGTGCCAAACGTTGACTTTCTCTCGGTACTTTGATCCTGCACAAATTTCAAATCTATTTCACACAACCTCAACTCAATATGCGGCTTAGCAATATCAAAAAGACATTCTAATTTCGCATGGTAAGTTTTGGAAGTATTAGTTTGTTTCTCAGAGCTTTTTTTCCCTTAAGCTTGCGTTGTCCGGTAGCCTTCCCAAAGCATGTTGATTCTCGCCTTGCCGGTATTCGAACTTATATAGCAAGTGTACCCAGGAGTGGAACCTTGTGCAATCTTGTGCCACGGAAAAACAACTTCGTCGCACGTCCGATTAATAGATTTCTGTTAGCTCAATTTTTCGCATTTAAAATAATACAAAAATCTTTGTATTACATCCAAATTTGTTGACAGTTTAAGAGGGGATAGCCTATTTATGGGCTCACCAAAAAGAGAATACACTAAATCTGAAGATCTTGTTACAACCGTGTTTTTCCTATCGTTACCTTTAGATCTTAGCTGACAATATTTTAAATATTCACGAGTGATTTTCTCAGAAACTTAAATGCTCCTTCGTTTTTTCCTCTTGAACATAACTCACTGACACCAAATCAAAAATTCTCTGCTAGTCGTGGACTACAACGTGGTGGCTGCCATAAAATATTGTGTTTTACGCATTTTGCAAAATAATGTTCTATGCTCACTGCTCAGTCATGATTGATAATTACTGAACTAAAGTGCTGAATTGAATAGCTTATTCTTACCACCAACCTCAAGGTAGTGAATGATATTGTGGAAGGAGGAGTGAGATTGATGGAGAAATTCAAGGACATTTTAACAGCTGACGAAGAATAACGGAGGATGCTTCTGCATTGCGTAGAAGATACACGAAAGCTCTACCCAGATTTTCGGAAATTCACTTTGACTGAGACACACTGAACTAATCATTTCCAGTGGTGAATGTTTCCCTTTATCAAGGTTTATGCATCAACAACATAGGTTCTCTCCGCGATAAAAAACAGAGGAACCTGAACTTCGCGCAACACCTTTTGCACAAAAGGAAATATGTTCAGCACATTTGCTTTGCATGTTGGAACAATAGCTGAAACTCAAAAAAATCTGAAAACATAAGCAAAAATTACTTATATAAGAAAAAATGATCTAAAAAGGACCTCGTAGAGCAATAATATCAAAAAATCATGCTTGGTTCAAGTAGTGACCCTTAACGGGCAACTACAATTACATTCAAAGTTGAAAAATAATCCTAAATATGTACAATACACTTTTTATCAATTGGCACCCCCAAATTTCAGGAAAATACCCCCTAAAACTTAAAAATGCTGTTGCAGCTCGATTTCTTGACAAAACTTGCTGATTTTTTCACAGAAACATTTAGAGAATTCCCTCTGTGACCACGAGATCAACCGATTAGCTTACTATAGTCGAAAAAAATCAAATAGACCTAGAGATGGCTACTGAACAACCTGACTTTTTTGAGAATACAGAGGGTTTTTGCATGAAAAATTACGTGTATTAATATAGCACTCACATGCTGTTCTTGATAACCCTATTTCATCCAAATAAATATTACTTTCCGAGTTTTCTACTTGAAAAGACCACTGTACTCCGCCAACACCTGGATCTAGATCAACAGCAGCTTGCGTCCATGGCTTTTCTGATTTTCCACCATTAAATGCTTCAACTGTATTGCTAAATGAAAAATTAGACTAATGCACGAAAAAACGCAACAGCATCATCTCACTTTGCTTCAAAGAATTTCAATAAATAAATCATAACGCTGGACTCCAATTTACAAAATCTCAGGTTAATTAGAGCCCAATAAAAAAAATCTGGTTACGAGCAGGAATTGATCCCACGCCCGCATCTTCAAGTAACGTGTCATCAACCCCCAGATAAGTATTAACCGGAGACATGATCTTAATCATTAACCACGGTAATCTGATGGCGGTGGCGCTGAAGTTCTGGTCAAATATTACTCGACTTCAAAAAACAAATCATATCTTTATTATAATCGCGGTATTTCGCCGCAGCGTGTCGTGAGTCCATCTCCGCGTCTTGGCGCCTGGGTAACACAAAAACGTCGCGGCATGGTGGCACTGTGTACGATTTGACCGACCCGGTTAGAGATGGGCGAACAGCTAATCATTCCTTAAGAAGTAACGGTTAACAAGAAGTAACGGATAGTAACAGAATCGTTTTGTCAAAATACCGATTCCAAATTGTATTCGTTTGCCATCTACAATCTACATATAAGATACTCAAAATGAAAACCAGGCGAAACAAAAATACTGGTTTGAACCGGTTTATGTCGCATTTTTTCTTGCGTTTCATTTCACCGCGAAAGCAGCGGAAATATAAATACCGTGGTTGAATCTATGATGTCATCATTTCGGCATTGACTTATAGCGATCAAGGCAATAGAAATGTCCGCGCTGCAGTCAAATCTCGATACTATGCCGCTCCGCTTCCATGCCACTCTCGATACTATGCCGCTTTTAATCGCCCCAACGAAATTTAATAAAAAATAAAGTTACTATGCCATACCTTAATCTCGATACTATGCCACGTGAGATTTATGAATGATTACTAAAAAGAGCTTGTGACGAGTCAATGTATAAAGCTGCATTTACGCTTTCACGATTTCGTAGCATGCACTGCCACGACTCGAGTCGTGCCAGTGCGCAAACTAATCGTAAGCTGGCGTGAAGTATGCGTAAACTCGTCGTGACTGCGTGTCATGTCAGAACAAAAAATATTAAATGTTCAAAATTTTGCGTCCGGGTCGTGAACTATGCGCAAACTGTTCGTGAACTTGTCGGGACGATGCGGGAAGATGCGTGCCAGTGCGCGCCATGTTAAATAATATTAAGACTTCAATATTTGTAAATAGTTGGTCTGTGTTTGCTGTTTTCAATCAATCAATCAATTTTCTGGACCCGCTTATCCTTGGGGGGTCGCGGGAAAAGCAGCTCGAGTTGGAGCCTCCAAGCATCTCGATCCTCTGCAACAAAGAATAGATGCTCTGCTGGCATGCCAAGGCGAGACCAACTAAGATCTTCTACGTAATCTCGCCATTGAATTCTGGAACGGCCTCTAGGCCTTCGACCAATCGGTGTTGAACAGAGCAGTTTTTTGGCTGTTCTTTCCTGGGACATTCGTGTCACATGTCCATACCAACGCAGTTGCGATCTTTCTAGTCGGAGAAACAGCGCTTCGATGTTTAGAGATTCACGAACATCTACACTTTTAATCTTGTCCAACAAGGTCAAACCGCCAATTCTTCGCAAGAATCCCATTTCCGCTGCTTGAACTCGAGACCTCACTTTCTCATTCATGATCCAACACTCATGGCCATAAGTCAAAATAGGAACATACACCGATCTGAAAATGGATAGCTTTGCCTTGGTGCAAAGCTCCCGTTTCAGTACCACAGATCGGTGGAGCTGGCGCATTACTGCACTTGCTTTTCCGATGCGGATATCCAATTCGCTATTTTGTCTGCCGTCACTTGTGAATGAGACGCCGAGGTACTTGAATTTTTCTGACTGTTTCAGTGGTACTCCATCAATTTGGAGAGAGCACTGTTTTGGTTGTCTGGACAGACACATGGTTTCTGTTTTCGTTGAACTGATTTTCATTCCGGCAACAGAGCATGCATCCGAAAACCTGTCAAGAGCTTGCTGGAGACCATTTTGGGTAGAGTCGAGTAGCACAAGATCATCTGCAAATAACAGACGTTGTACAGTGCATTCACCGATCTTTACTCCGCCACAAGACTCACTTTTCTTAACTGTTCTATCCATATAAATAAGGAACAGAATAGGTGAAAGAGAACAGCCTTGCCGTAGTTCCACACTTACTCTGAAAGGTTTCATCGTTGCGCTGTTAACACGAACACAGTACTCGGAATGCATGTACAGCGACTTAATGGCAGTTAGTAACTGGCCATCAATGCCATACTGCAACAGCACCGCCCAAAGCTTGTCTCTAGGAATGCGATCATATGCTTTTTCAAGATCAACAAAACATGCATTGACCTCTTTTGCATATTCCCACGACTTCTCAAAGATTTGCTGCAAGGCAAAGATCTGATCCATTGTGCTTCGGTTAGGACGAAAGCCACACTGAGCATCCGTTAGTTTAGGCGCGACTATTTCACGGCATTTCTTTTTAAGGCATTTGGCATAGACCTTACCCGGGACACTGATGAGAGATATGCCCCTATAATTGGTGCATTTTCTCTTGTCTCCTTTCTTGTGGATAGGTATTATCACACTGGTTTGCCATTGCTTTGGTGCTTGCCCAGTACTACATGCCACCTTACAAACACGAGTCAGCCAACGAACACCATATATGTTCATTGCTTTTAATATTTCAGGTCTGATATCATCCTCACCAGGTGCTTTTCCAGTTTTCAATGATTTGATTACTGCATTCACATCTGCTTCGGTTACCTGAATATCTTCCCCAACCTGTTCCTCGTGAATTTGTATCGGTGTAGCATCAACTGGGTTTAAAAGATCACTAAAGTACTCTCTCCACCGATTCAAAATAGCATCTTGATCTTTCAGAGTCACACCATTTGAATCTTCGACAAAGAGAGCGGCGCGAGATCTTTTTCCACGCAAACGGCGAATGGTCTGCCAGAACACTTTGTTTGCTGTTTTGAAATCATCGTGTAACCTTTCTCCAAATTCCTTCCAGGCCCTTTCCTTAGACAGTTTAACTTTTGTGGCTGCCGTCTTACGTGCTTCAGAGTACTGCGAACGAAGTTCAAGTAATGACCTATTTGCAAGCCAGGCCTTTTAGGCCACTTTTTTTTCGCACGAATAGCTTCTTTAACTTCTTGGTTCCACCAAGGAGTTCTTTTCTCGCTACTCTTCGTCCCTCCAACACGCTTACGTCCACAACAGTTAGTAGCGGACGTAATGACTGCTGTTAAAAACAAACACCACTCAGTTTCAATGTCTTCAGTAGAGGTCGGAAGTTCTTTGAACTTAGATGCAATGTTGTCTGCAAATGCAGTTTGTACCTCTTGTCAGCCAATGATTCCCATTTGATAAGTTTCTCGTGGTCGAAAAGTCTTTCGTTTTTTCAAGGGTTTCAAAGCTTTCAACGTGCAAACAACTAGGTGGTGATCAGTTGACAACTCAGCCCCTCTTTTAACACAAACATCAGACACGGCAGAAAACAAGAAAACAAGTTTCCAGGTTGCATTGTCGATGCCCACATGTGCATTGAAATCGCCCAAAAGGACAAGGGATTCTGATGAAGTTGCTTTTCCCAATGCAACCTAAACTTCCTCCAGAAAGGCTTCGTACTGTGATTCTATGTTAGGTGCGTACACCTGCAAGATGCACAGAGATCGCTCCTGCAGCCTTAGCTTTAGAAGACAAACCCTTCCTCCCAGTGGTACCCAGTCAACGACACATTCAACTATGTTGGGGCTCACAAGTAAGCCAACACCAGCTTGAGCAGACATTGCTGCATCAACACCAGAGTAGAAAATTTTCCACCCACCGTTCAACTCGACAGTTCCAGAACCCCGGCGCTTTGTTGATGAAATTCCCACAACATCAAGGCGATACTGTTGGGCTTCGCAAACAAGCTCCTGCTCTTTTCCTGTCAGTGACGAAACGTTCCAGTTCCCGATAGCTAGATCCCGGCAGTTTGGTCCAACTCGAGTACGTTTTCTGTGCGCTGCCCCCATTTGCCTCCCCAAACGCTTAGCGACTGCGTTGGTGGGTTTCCGGTGACGGTCAGCTTGTGGGGGAGACTGTAGCTTATTTTTCGAACGAGTCTCTGCCTAAAACTCGAACGCGGTTCTTTTTATCCTGCGCGCCGTCCGATGCAGCATGAATATTGTTATTACAACTTTCCATTTAGCCACAGCATTGGATTGCTACTTGGTCTGTTTCTCTCCTTCGACCTTACCGCCATGGGTGACCCTGATGGAAGTGATTAAACACTACCCACGGCATTGCTCTAAGAATCATTGAAAACTCAAACCTCCCCACCACGTTAAGGTGGCAATCCATAGGAGAGGAAATCAAATCTTCATTATACTCGCCGTATTACGCCGAAGCGTGTAACGAGTTCCGGGGCCTATCTCCGCGGCTTAGCGCCTGGGCTCATGTTAATAAATTGTTAAAACAAACGGAAGGTGGAAAGTATATCTTTAATGTCTTTGTTTTTGCTGTTTTCATGTTGATAAATTGTTATCTTATTTCAAAACTCTCCCGCATTCGCGCAAGCAAAAAGAAAAACAAGAGGAAGGGGGGGTGTGTATTGGTTTATTTCAATAATGGAACAACTGTGGATGCATCTCATGGATCTACTACTAATCTTTCTTGCCAAGGGACAGCACCAGCACGGGAGATGTAGTAATGTGAAAGGTAGTCTCGCTGATCTTTTGCATCTTTCTGGGTAAGATGGCCAGTGAGAGGTAGCAGACCCTGATGATGTTGATCAGTAATTTATCTACCACGGATCAGATCATGCGTGTCCGGATCTTCGCTGTCCACGTAAGAATTTGCGTGTGGGTATCTAATGAGAATGAGTTTGTACAGGACACAGGCGCACATGGTAATCAGGATGATGGTGTCGGAATGCAGATGCATTGTCGTCAAGAAGCAACGGAACCTTTGACACAAAATTCCAAAGGCATTCTCCACGACACGCCGGGCATGAGACAACTTGTAGCTGTAAATGCGTTCTCGCAGGACCTGACCAAAGGCGGAATGGTTTTATCATCCAGGTTCGAAGAGCGAAAGCATCATCCCTTACGAAATGATAGGGCACTGGCTGGCCATCATTAGGGAGTGGTGCCGGTTGAGGCACTCCAGCTCTGTTCTCTTCTACAGCATATGCACGGAACAACTCCTCCATGTTCCTCCATTAGACGCACCACCCTCTCCCCCAAACCCGACACAGAAGAACTTGTACGTAGCATCTGCCACTGCCATCAGTACAATGTTGTGGAAGCGCTTGTACGTGTAGTAGTAAGAGCCAGCATTGAGTGGTTTCTGCATGGCAATTGTGCTTGCCATCCACAGCCCCAGACAGTTGTGGTTGTTTCATCTGGAGCTAAACCTGGCAGCAACTTCCTTCCACAATTCTTCAGTTTTGGGGAAGCGCAGCACTTCGTCTTTGTAGACCGCGATGATGGCTATACATACCTCGGGTGTGAACTTACAGAAGGTACTTTCTTGAACCCTGAAGCTGTACTGCTGACTTGGATAGGAATTGCCAGTGGCTAGGAACCGGAGGGTGGCAGCTAACTTGAGAACTACTTGAAGCGTACACTGTTTCTGAAGGTACACTGTTTGTCTCATGAAGGTACACTGTTTCTGGAGGTGAGGGGTTAACTTCTCAACCATCTCTTAAAACAAATCAGGTGTGATTCTGACGTAATTTTTGTAGTTTCTTTCATCTTCCTCGTGGAGTTCAGTCAGTAGACTGACATACTATACAAACTCGTGCCTTCTGGTCAACTATTTCCTGATCCATTCTTTTCTTTGTGTCTTTCTTCAAGATGGGGTTGCCTTTTTTTGCTCTCCTGCCTCTTCAACGATAGCCATAACAGCTGCAAGATAGAGGCATCTCCCTTCTCTGCAATGGTTGTGTTTTCTTCAGCCAACCCAAAAATGACCAGGGATCGGGGTGTCCCATTTTATACAGCGTGTCCAAGTTCGCACGACACCGTCCAAATTGCGCGAACTCGTCGTGCAAATGCGGGAAGTGCGTAAACAATACGCGAACTATGCGTGTTCTCGTCGTGCCAAATCGTGTTAATATGAATACTGATGGGCACGCATTCGTAACTACTCTTGAACTCGTCGTGAAATATACGTGAACTAATCGTGAGCACTTCGGAAGCCTCCCAGTTCGTGGCCCCAAAATAGCACCACTTGCCACGACAAAGTCGGGGCCAAAAGTCGTGCAAGTGTCAGCCTGGCTTAACAGTATGCCACGTTTAGCTTTTGCACTGTGTTGCATAACTACAGCACAGACGCCTACAGCACTTTCGAAGTCAAAATTTTGTTTCAAATTGATATTTTACCCAAAATGTAAACTCAGAAGCGCAAGCGAACTGACTTAAACCAAGCGAGAAAACGACTCCTACTTTCATTTCATAATGCTTCTGACTGACAAGTCAACAAATTCCTTCACACTTTTACGGCAAGACAAAAAAAAATATTCATTTGCCGCGTGCTTGAAAATGGGAATCGTTTATGAGTCGAATCCTTAATGATTACTTTTCTCTCTGCTTGTGAGCGTCATGGCAGACAAAAAAGAAAAAACATTCGTTTGTCACGTCCTTGAAAATGGGAATCGTTTGTGAGTCAATCCTTAATAATTACTTTTCTCTGTTTGTGAGCATCATGGCAGACAAAAGAGAAAAAACATTCGTCGCTGCGCGATATTTAATTGCTTTGATTCTGCTGCTCTTTTTAGAATCGAATAGATTTTGATTCGTGATTAGTTGATTACCTAAACGAATACAAGTAATGGATAAAAAGTATCGAATATCTTTTCTAAAGTAATCACTTGGAACCGTTACTGAAAAGTAACGGTCAAAGCACATCTCTAGACCTGCGTATCGAAACCCAGACCTCTCGCAACAATACGTCAACCACTACGTCAAACGGTCGGTCACTTCTAGACTTATAAATCTTAAAACTGATTTGAAACACAAGAATAGGATTTGAAGCGATTGTGTAATACATTCTAGGTTCAATTTTAAATTTTCACATGACGTACTCATAACATCACTACTTTCACATCCGTTTTAAGCACTTTTGGCATAGCAATCGGACACTGTGACGGCTCGCAACCGCTGCGACGTTACTATGCTGCCCAAGCGCTAAGTCGCGGAGATGAGTACGTCACTCGTTACACGCTTCGGCACAGCGAGCATAATGAAGATTTGATTTTTCTTTTGTTACTCTAATACCTAAGTTCACTTAACTATTGAGGAGTGATAATGCACTCAACTACACGACAAATCCGTGTTCAGATTTTACCAACCCGTTGGTGGTGACTTGAACAGTGAAATCTTCGTTAGTTCCTGCATCGATTCGATAGTAAAACCTCAGGCACGCGCCGTTTGCAGGTACAACATCAAATTCAACTGAGGTTAATTCTGATCTTGATCCTCGGGCAGATTCGGCTGCGAAAGCTGTCGAAAAACAACGTCAATAAGACAATGACTTGTGGCGTTATAAGGAGTTGCCGGTCATATATAAGATCGGAGAATCCCGTCAAGTGCGTTTCCCAACGGCACAACAAGCATACTTGCAGGCTTGTTCTTTACCCTGTCCCTTTAATGCTGATCGTCAAGAAGGGAAGCTCTGAATACAAATTTTAAACACATTGGTTTGACGCGACTCGGAATGAAACCAGAGTCTACTGCTCGAGAGGCACGCGCTCTATCTCTTGGAAATGTGAGCTGCTGACCATGTCAATTTGTCCACCCAGCGAACTTTCCACTTACAAACTTACTACCAAAAGTATTGCGAGCCACACTACTAATAAGTCGGATAACTTACTTGGAATCGTAGTTTGGGGGTCAACAGCCTGAGTAGTAGCCCTTCGCCAACCAACGCTAGCATATTCACAAAAGGGTTGCCATCTCTCTTGGAATGTGCAGTTGAAGTTCTCTGTTAAAAACTTTGAATTTGAGCATCACATTTGCAATTTAGCACCCATTTACCCAGCCCATATGTCAAATGTTTGTGGGCTTTAAGCCCGTGGTTCTTGTAGCATAGGAGACCACTTGTTTCATTGCACAGAATAAGAGATCACTAATCATTTATTTGCAGCTATGAGCACACCAGAAAGTAAAATCTTCCAACAGGAGAATGCAAAGAAACCGGCCAAAGTTTTCAAGTCGAGCAATCACTTTAAGAGATAATTAGATGCAGTGGCAGGGTTCTAGTTTCTGCATCATAATCAATTTTTTCCGTCACAATAACTTTCATAATTATGACATCAAACAATTGATTATGATACAAAAACTAGAGCCAAGAAAGGCGGTCCTAAAGCCTTCCAAAACTGAACTTGTGCACAGGGTCAAGACGATTTGCTTTAAACAACCGAAAGACTTACTATAATCCTAATTCTTTGCTGCGTTACACTAAAGACTTTCAAATAGTATTTGCAGCACAGTTGGGATCAAAATCAAACAAGAAAATGAGTTGTCTGACCAGATACAATAAACCTTGCTAAAAATTAAAAATGACCGACGCATTGAACAAAGTAAAAACCAAAATCTCCCAAGTACTGCTGCGCATCAAAAATAAAAAAACTTCGTAAAACTACTTTGAACAACATTTCAACACCATACATAATGAAGCAACAGCAAACAGCATGATATAAAACTGATAATGGTTAAACTTTGCGTATCTTTCATAACTAGACAAAAAAGTATTAAGTGGAAAAAGTCGCCAAGACTAATTTTGAAAAAAGCCAACGGAAATATCGGACCACCTTCCACCGATACGGAAACAACATACACAACATCATACGCATGTCGTAACACACCATTAAGTGATTTGAACAAATCATAAGACATTTATTACCTATCACTCCAAGATTGGTTGAAATGTAAACTAATTTGATTTTTAGAAAAGTGCAAAACCTGTCAAAAGCAAACTTGCAAAATTTTCTACAAAAATTAAACTTAGGTGTTTCGACAAGAGAGCAAAAAAATTGCCGTTTGAAAGAAAAAGTACTTTATACCACGTGCATTGTGCAGATTACAAGTTCTACTTACGAAAACATTGTGGTACTTCTCCCCAAGTGCCATTTTCGTCACAGCGTGCCTCTTTTAATGATGCATCAGAAATTATATATCTGGCATCACAGATGTATGTGATCGCTGCTCCAAACGTGTAATCGTCGATACCTCCATTATCAAACCTTCCATTCTCCGGCGCAACCGGGGTAGGACACGAAACAACTACGTTAAAATAGATTATTTTCATAAGCTTTATTGTCACAAAAAGATCGAGGAAAGAAGTTTTTACAGCAAAAAAAAATTCAAAACTCTCGGTATCACGCCGAAGGGTGCTTAGCGCTTGGGCAACGCAGCTCCGAAAAAACGTTGCAGCGGTGGCCAACTGTTGGCGACATTGTGTTCGATTTGACCGGAACATAAATCGAAGCCCAGACCTTTTGCACTGTTAACGATGTCCTTAACCACTACAACAGCAATGAACCAAACCTAAGCAGTGCAATGAGGCAGGACAAGGAACTTGCTGAGTCAAGGACAAGAACTGAGTCAATGCACATCATTATGTGATGCATGCTAGCTCCACCAACATCACAAGAGATGCTTAACTTACGCCAGGAATGCTCAGTCACATCGCTACCAAAAGTAACCTTGAAATAAAGGTTACGTAACTACGAAAAAATAAAATTAAATACGAATGTTACAGCAGTAAGCTCTATTAAGGTGGATTTACACAGTATCCGTTCTGCGTTTAACGTCGTCAATTGACGGCGTTTGTGACGGCGTTAATTAACGGCGTATTGACGCGCTGAAACAGATCCGTCTTTTTCTTGCGTTTTTGATATACACAGTATCCGTCGAGAATTTTAAGACGCGCGTCGCACAGTCACAAAGTTATAGTTATAAATATAAATTGTCAGATAGCACAGATTGCGACATCAATCCAGTATCATGTGCTTTTATGCTTTGTGATAATTTTACAAGAATGACGAAGGTGAGTTTTGATTGGATATTTTTTTTTGTCCCTAATCTTCGGCTACCGGTACGCTGGCTATTTAGTAATTTAATACAAACAGCGTAATTTTATAGGCTGCTGCAGTTCTGCCTAAAGTCTTAATTATTATCAGTAGCCTATTAACTACAGTCTCTAGCCTGCAGTCAGGGGCGGATTCAAGGGGGAGATGTGGGGAATGCTGCGTATGCATCCCCCCACCAGCCATTTTCAACAATGCCTTATAAAAATTTTCCGCAGTTTCAAACCTTTTTATAACAATATGCCTGAGTCGCCTTAAGCACGCATAATCGAAACTGTGCGAACAAAATGCATCGTATTTGGTAATCAAAATTAGGAGCCAAAAACATAAAATTGCCTAAAAATTGTTGAAAAAGCACGGAAATGGCGTTTACAGCATATGTCAATTTTCAAAAAATTTCCGGGGGAGCAAGCCCCCGGACCCCCCTAGAGTCGTTTTTGGAACTTAAATTGCTTAAAATTAACTCTGGCGGGGAAAACTACGCTTGAAAAAGTAACGAAATTTGATGCCCCTTCCCTGATAAAAACATTTCTGAATACGCCATTGACATGAAGCAATTTCAAAGCGTTTATTTACGCCCGTGTCTGAGTCTAAACGTCTTTGTAAGCATATTTAGTTACCATTCAACCTAATTCAAAATTACATCTCCCCCCACCAAAAGTTTCTGGATTCGCCCCTGCCTGCTGCAGGCAGTTATCTGACCAATGTGCTTTGTTGTTGAGTGTGTTCTTTATTTTCTTTTGTTACATCTTCGTGCAACTAAAGTAAACAACCTACTATGAGTGTATGTTTGTTGTTTGTGTTGTTAGTGACGTTGTAGGAGCAAAAGCGAACAGTAGCGATTCTTCAAGGTTTTCCTCCAAAGCACATTAAAGCTATCGCTCGAATCCTCATGGAGTAATTTGCATTCGGCACTCCCAACACATATGAACAGCTTTTCAGTGTTTTTTAAAGAGTTGGTGTATTGACTAGCGCAATGTTGACAGTTTTAACGAAATAGAAAGAATGCAATACATTAAAAGCTGCATACGAAAACAAAATCAAAAGTAACATTTTCTCACAATGAGAACTTACCGCAACGTACAGTCAGCATCTTCAGAAAGCAGTGTTGAAACTTTAACGAAATAAAAACGCAAGGAATTAAAATAGCATCAAAAAGATAAAATCGAAGTTGGTCACTTTACTACAGTTGGAATTCCGTTTTTATATTGCGATCGCGAACTACAATTCTTGATGCGTTATGCCACAATTACCCTTCCCACATGTCCAGTTTAAGCGTAGCAAAATCCCAAGAGTTGTGTAGTGTCTTTATCACAATCAAACTTCTGGTGGTCATAATAATTGAAAAAGTAATTACCACATTAATAATGATGCAGAAATAATGCATACTTTTGGCTTACTTACACCTGGACATTCTTAAAGTGTATATTTGAACGACTAGTACCGTAATCCAAATAATGAAGACTTTAAAAACACTTCAAGCAAAATTAGACTAGGCAGTGGGCACACAGTTTACTTCAGATAGAACAGTAGAGAATCCATACAAAATAAATACATTTAAAAATCAAACGAAGTGAAACGAAAGCAGGTAAAACAAATCTAAACGGTAAAAAGTTAAAACATATACATCAATCGCCTTTTATTTCATATAGAAGCAGCAACAGTTTTGGGAAAGCCTTGGACGCTATTTTTTCTCCGAGGCTATGAAGTCTTACATTTCCATAGTCTTCAAAAATGCCGCCGATATCTTCAGAAGCTACCGATTCTGTCATTTTCGAAATGTTGGATGTACTCTGTTCAATCACATGGACCAGTGAGTCCTGTGAAAAAGTTTGTTGTTAGCCACTATTTGGGTGCTTTTCATTTACGAATAAAAGTCGGCACGCAATGCACTCAACCTGAAACATTACAGACTGGAAAAACTCGCTTCTATGTTTTAAAAAAGCGGTTCTTAACCTCTCCAGTTCCGGACCCCTCTTCCTAAAGATATTGGCTTTGAAGACTCCTTTCTTGTACAAACACTACAACCTGTTTGGGCCGTTGTCAATGCGGTTTCGCACTCCTTCTAGGGATATTTAAAACTTCCATTGAGGACCTTGAGAAAAGCCACCGTTTTAAAACATGCCTCGAGTCTTCCGTGACACAAGGTAGTGTCTTCCCGTGACTAGAAGCGTAGGTTGATGATGGGATGTTTTTCTGTTTTTACTTATGCAAACCCCTCATTTTCACGGCATTACGGTGTTAAAAACAATAGAAAACAAACCTGAATTATAGCCAATATTTGCCTTCGCTAATTAAGAGAGAATTTCTTTCGCTCTGCCTTCAGAACAGGTGCTATCTCTTCAGTTGACCGTGAGCTTGCTGGCGCATCAAGTGGTAGAACAGAGGTGGATACAATGTCGGAAATAACAAAATTTTCATCAGGGTAGACTTGATGCTCGAGGTTTCCTACAAAAGCGTATTCGTAAACGCAACGAAACTTGTATCAGCAAATACTACTGCAATTACGGGAAATCAATAAAATAATTATCAATACTAGGTTATTTTTAGCAGGGCATGAAACCGCGTGAAATATCGCTCAGGTATAGATTCAGGTTTCGCAAAATTTGTTTTAAGCGGCTTACCTCCGGTTCAGGTTTTTCGTCGTTCAATTTTGTAGGTTTAGTTCCGGTTAAAATTATAAATACTTGGAATAATCGGGTTCAGGTTCGCAGAGGCAAAAATTTATAGGTTCAAATTCGGTTCGGGTTCTAGAATTTGAAACCGTCAATTCAGCTTAATGTGGCACACATCTACAAGCGCATTTTTTTCAAAAATACTTGTATTTAGGCTGATTGCGCTTTTTAAGATGCTACTGTAGCTCATAAAGGATGTCCTCAGCGGCAGAAATAACCTCAGATTAACTTCAGATGTCCTTAACCGCTGTTATAGCCATAACAATAACAAGCATTCTTAAAAAACAACCTTCATAAGAACACACCCCATTTAACGTAACGTATGTTTTTTTAGTCCAAAAAACAACAAAACTTCCGCAGACTTTGGGTTAGACAAGGTTTGCATTAGATAAATATCTTTTAACGGTTCAAATCCGGTTAAGGTTCAAGAATTTTCATAACCTTGGGTTCAGGTTCGGTTTACCTCCATTAAATAATATAGGCTATACGGTTCGAGTTCAGTGAAAGGAAGCGGTTAATACGGGTTTTCGGTTTGCGTTTCGGTTCGGTTCGACGCCCTGATTTTTACAGCGTTCAACAAGGTGAGAAGACTGCCAAACGAGCGTATGCTTTTCAAGTTAGCAAATCATAACGTTGAATGTATAACATCCTTTCATTAACATCTTTCATTTGGGTTTAGGCAAAAGTTCAATTTTTTAATAAGTTAATAATTGTTTGAGCTAGACAACAGCGATTGATCACAAAAGTTTCTAATGTGAAGAAGTGCTTTGCAAAGAAATTTTTAATCAACAATCGAAAGTTTTTGAAAACCAGATAAAATGCATGATCACATCTACAGCTCAGATGGCCGAGTGGTAAGAACGTCTGCCTCTGGAGCTGTAGACACGGGTTTGATTCCGAATCACGTCAGACCAATAACTATAAAATTTGTATTCTCAGCTTCCATGCTGAACACTCAGCATTGAAGGGATGTAAAAAACAAGCCGGCAACTTTACTTGTTTTTTGGAAAAAGCACTAGACGGGATTGCCCCATCTTGGTGTGGTGGACAAATGACTGGCAACTCCTAAGCGAGCTCATTATAGCGCTACGATCGCTTTCTCGCGATAGGAGGATAGGCCTAAATACAAAAATACATACTGAAAAAGCAAATGCAGCACAACTTCTAAAAAGTAAATTGAATGTTGTAATGCATTTACCTCATTTGTTCCAGAACAGAGAATGATTTAGTTAACAGCAGATGTGAATTCAACAATTTTACACTTCTGATACCAACGATAAGACTCGGACATGCCATTCGTTTATGCTGATACAGCATATTAAAGTCGACGATAGGACTCTGCCATGCATTTCGTTTATGCTGATGCAGCATATTAAAGTAATTTCACAAAAACAAACCGCTGTTTTCTTAGTCCTTACTGAATAGACTGAGCAGTAGCACTGTAACATTGGAGGAGTTAAATGAATTCACTTAAAAAACTAAGATTACTCTCATGGACACAATACCACAATAATGTTCCAAATTCTCCTCACTTGTCATATCAATGAAGTTCGAGGGTTCCAGCAAGCCATTATCTTTAGGCCAATCCATTCAATCTTTCATAGGAAAGTTGAGAACTTTCAGTTCTAAAATAACAATATTAAGCAAATTATAAACACAAAACCTAAACATACTGCGAAAACACTCAGTTCTGATGTTCAATAGAGTCATCCAGCCATCGCAAGCTGTCAAAAAGATGACACGACGAGAGTACGAGACTCTCTGCATTGCATCTGCTCCTGCTCCATTTCCTTGGGCTGCTGTTAAGGAACGTTTCTTTCTCATATATAAAGGTCTCTGTGATGTTCCGCCATTTTTTTTGTCTTTTTCAGCCACAAACAATATTCAAGTCACAGGTATTTTAAAAAACATGACCAAAATTGACAAAAAAATAGTTTCTACCATTTAACCAGGCAACATTAAATGCACATTATACATATATTTTTGTATAACAAACTACAGGTATGATCAGGGTTACTACCGGACCACACCAAAAAATAAGCACGCTGCAGTTAGGTTACCAAAAAGTCAATAGCTCTTTATTGTGAATCCACTAAAAACCGGTGAAGACTAAAAAAAAGGTCTTCACGTCAACAAAGACCTGTTTTTTCACTAAAAGTTGGTGAAGACTAAAAAAAAAGGTCTTCACGTCAACAAAGTCCTGTTTTTCCACTAAAAATCGGTGAAGACCAAAAAAAAAAGATCTTCACGTCCGCAGTATCCTATTTTTTCCACTAAAAAATCAAAAATAAGCACGGGACTCAAAAATAAGCAAGTTTCTAAGAAATAAGCACATTCACGTTTTCTAAGACATTGCCCTTGAAAATAAGCACAAATAGCACAAATCTTAAAAATAAGCACGAAATGGTAACCCTGGGTATGATACTAGAAATATTGAAAAAAAGAAATTTTTATGAAACAATAAATACAAAAATGGAATAATCCATATCATAACAAATAGCTCCTCAATTTACTAATAACACAGTGATACATGTTATGAATTACAAATGCAAAACCAATGTTAAAAAGCAGCTAAAATGGTACATATACCAGTATGTTACAGAAAAAAGCGTCAAAGCATAAATATACAGTATCGAAAAGAAAGAAGTTAACACTAACCATGACGTCCGTCCTGATTCTTGAACAATTTCTTTCCATCAAATCATTTCGCACTGTTAGCCAGTTCTAGTGATCAGGATGCTTGGGGTTAAACAAAAGTGGTTTGCATCTGACTAACTCCATAATTTTTTCACTTGCCATTTCAGTAGGTTATTCATGCTCTGGTATAAATTACCACAAACTGAAAGCTGTAACTGAAGTAAGGTTGATTAAGGGCTATGCCAAGCAAAAGAAAATCATTTCTATGACATTTTGCTCTTCTGAATTACTTCAATTCCTTTAAAAAATGACTTCAACATGCTGCCTTTATCACATTGCCACAAGGAGGGCAACCCTGTTATGAACTGGGTGCCTCAAAAAAAAAAAAAAAAACATCACTATTCTCTAATTTCAAACTTTACATACATATTAACTTTTGCTGCCTTGAAGGTATTGAAATAAAGTTTGAACTACTGGAAGAAAAAGATGTAGGCCTATTAGGTAAATGTTGCATCAGAGAGCTCAAACCATCTGGTGAGCAACGTACTATGCTACGATACACACGACAGGTTCCCAAGAGTGCTCAAACCCTTGAGAGTGAGCATTATCATACAAGATAAAACCTGAGCCATCCTGTTTCGGGATTCCATCCCTCATCAGTAATAACAATCAGGAAGGACCATATCAAAAACCACACAACAAAATGACTCAATCTGGCATTTGGGCATTCAATTCCGTGAAAAGAATAGCAGTTGCAAAAAAGAAAAACTAAAGAACTAACAAATGTCCAAGAGAAACATAAACATTACAAACAATGTTGCTGCAGATAGAAATAGTAATCCATAATCGGTTTCGCTCTCATTATGAGCTCATCAGGTGAATATAGCTAACAGAAAATGGAAGTGTTTATTTTGTTGGAATTCGGCTCCCCTACTTTGATTTTCAAACTTCGGGACCCGTTTTCTGGTTACCGAACCATGATTTTTGCAATAGAGGAACCGGAAAATGGTTCCCAAAGTTTGAAAGTCAAAGCAGGGGCACCAAATGCAGTACCTGAAGTTTGAAAATCAAAGTAGGGGAACCGAAAGCATGGTTATGGTAGTTTGATAAAGCAAGTAGGCGAATCAAAAGCATGGGAATGGTAGTTTGATAATGAAATAAGGAAACTGTTGAGTAGCTTGGAGCTAGGGTTGTTGGGGTGGGTGGGTCAGGGGGGTTAGGGTCAAGGGTTTTGGGTCAGGGGGGGGTCAGGCGATATTGCTAAAACCTGCAGGTGCACAAGGATCACAAGGTGCGCAAGGATCACAAGGACCAAGGATCACAAGGAGCGCAAGGATCACAAGGACCACTAGTGGCGCAATTAGGAACGCATAGAGCACATTAGGGATAGGTTCGATGAGAGTTAGGTTCAATGAAGGTCAGGTTTAGTTAGGGTTCGGTTCGGTTAGAGTTCGGTTTGGATTAGTTTCCATCAGGGTTTGGTTCAGTTAGGGTTAGGTTGGTTAGGTTTGAGTTCCTTGCGCTCCTCAGTCCTTGTGTTCCTGCAGCTTTTAATAATAGCTCAATTGCGCCACTAGCTGTCCTTGTGATCCTTGTGTTCCTAGTGGTCTTTGTGTTCCTTGTGATCCTTGTGCTCCTGCAGGTGTTAGTAGGACCTGGGGTCAGGTCAGGGGTTTGAAGTCGGGGGAGTTGGGGTCGATAACCGAAAAGAACCGTCTATTACGATGTTGCATGTACAAGTTTCAAGTGATCGGAAAAATGGTTCCGCTACTGCAAAACTCAAACTACAGTAACCAAAAGTTTTGCCCAAATATGGTAAAATTTCCGGTTACCGTAGTTTGAAAATCGTAGTTGAGTAACCTTTTTCTGGCGAAATAGAAGCTTCCATAGAAAACTGAGCGAAAAGATACCGTACAGAAACATATCGAAGAAAGACAAAAGAAATAGATAAATAATATACACAAGATAATTTATATCAGATGGCTAAGATAACATATAAAATTTTACAGCGCCAGCACCAGTTTACCACTATCACTAGTCACATTGATATGCTGTGTAGGCTACTGGGGGTCTCATCTAGATTACGCCGTTTGTGTCTTTCGTTGCCTTACACGAATGAGTTATTCTAGATGCGAACGGCCTACTCTAGACAAGACCCGGCTACTGGTACCACATGCGGGGTCGCACCCAAAGTGTTTCAAGCCTGGGGATTTAAAAAAAAACTACTGGTATCGTAGCTAAACAGCAATCATAAATCACAATAGTTGAAAAGCCAAGGCCTATTTTAAGTTATGAATTATGTAGTGAATACGGGCAGGTTTAAATTTAGATTTTCTACACCAGCACTGTCTGCAAGTTGGAAAAATGTACCAGTACCGGTAGGTTCCTTAGTAGACTAGGCTATCATTGGCAAATAAAAAATTTTTCAATACCTTTCATACAGTACCCGGTACATACAATATGATAGACTACCGGACGTACCAGTAGTCTATATACTACCCATAGGATAACGTCTAATATCAGCTCCCAGGTTTGGTTAGGGTTAGCTGGTTAGGTTTGGTTAGGATTAGGTTCGGTTAGGGTTGCAACTGAATCGAACCTTAACCAAATTTAACCCTAACCAAACTTAATCCTATCCAAACCTAACCCTAACCGAACCTGGGGGCTGATAAAGACACTAGACGTTATCCCTAACTATATACTGGTACTAACCAGTAACCACTAACCAGTATCGGTAATCAGCCATTGGCACACTTTCTTCAAAACATGATTATACAAGTCCTAAAAAGCCTATAACATGTCTAAATAGATTACTAAACTGCAAATTCAACTCTAGGTTGAACCAAAGACGCTGTCCACAGCCCAGCAAAGTTTACCTAAATACAATACTGCAAGACCAGCCATCCAGTTTCTCAATTGACGCACGTAATTTGTCGCAAAAGTAGAACTCGGCTCTACTCGAAATCGCACTAAAATTGACGGAGCGTTTTGTCATGCGTTTGCAAAAAAACGCGTTGACGGATACTGTGTATATCAAAAAACGAATCAAAAAAACGCTGCGTCTGACGCATTGCGTCAAAACGCGTAAAAACGCGCAAAAACGGATACTGTGTAAATCGACCTTTAGATGACAATCAGTTAATCTTATATTTATCTACGAGAATAGAAACAAACTTCAATGCAAACACTCCACTAATTCGACAACAATTCAGTGAGTTTAATGCAAGAGTAGAATAGAAGCAGCTTAGAGTGTCAATGTGCTGCTAAATTTGCTTGACACACCACTGTAGATAATTACAAATCACCGAGAATTTCATAAAAATAACACAGATGGACAAATGCTAAGAGCGTCTGTTTTTGGAACTGTAAACTCAGATTTCATTCCGAGTCGGGCCCAACCCATGGCTTTAAAATTGCTATTCACAGCGCTTCTCTACTTGACGCTCAGCATGAAACGGACAATGTGGAGAACAAGCCAGAAAGTTTGCTTATTGCTCCGTTGGGAAAAGCACTTAGCGGGATTTTCTCATCTCAGAGTGGTAGACAGATGGCCGGCAACTGGTAAACGAGCTCGTTATAGCGCATTGGTCGGTTTCTTGTAATACGAGAACAAATATGCAACTTAATGCAAAAGAATACAAAAGGAAACCACAATCTACAACTGACGTTGACAAGTAGGTACTGAGCCAGTCCACGCAGTAGTTCTTCCACTTGATACACAAGATCTTCGTCTGTCCCCAACAAGATTGAAACCTGCGGGCGTTGCAAAAAAACTTTGATAAAAATAAAAACTGTTCAGCATGAGATTGCGCTAACACTTCAAATTTTTCTGCCAAAAACAAAAACTCCTGATCGAATTAGCCGCAGAAGAAGTATACACAGTCCAAACCTAGCAATTAACAATTCTACAATGAGTAAGGTCACAAGCAAAAATGGAAACACTGTAGAATTGATTAATATTCCCAGTAAAAAGAAATTAACAGTTTGTTACAATTTTCATCGAGTCAAAAATTTAAATTATCTATTAATATTCAATAAATTATACCTAAAGTGTTTTGAAGCATTGCCATATATTACCTGCATTGCAAGTATATGTGACTGTGTTACCAAAAACCGTTGATGGGTATGTTACATCACCATTCACTGGCCTGCCAGGAATACCACAATCATCAATAACACACTGAAACACAGCATCTGTCCATGTTCCATCAGATTGGCATGTTCGTGTTACGACAGAGCCAAACAACGTATGTCCTAATTAATACAAATAACATAAAATTAGCGGCCAGTTGTTGTAGTAGAAAAAGGTGGGGGGGGGTGGGGTTCGATTCCTGAGCCTGTCAGATTCAACGCAGCACGCCAATGGCTTGATGCCATGGCCAAGTTTCTTCACAGTTGTGCTGATCAAGCGCAAGCCGCAGAGATGGGTCCACCTGTTGTTACACGCTTCAGCATAATACCGCCAGTACAATGAAAATTGGATTTTGTTTTAATGCCTTCATACAACTGCTGTACCAGCTTAACCCTCAAACTTTTAGCAATACCAATCTTCAAAATTATAGTGGCAGTTTTACAACTGGGCATTGGAAACAAAAGCAGAAAAAAGGCAAAGCAATATAAGGCACCAATACTACTTCTACAATAGGCCTAACTTACAGCTAGAAGCAAACAAATTAAAACATCGTTGCTAATTTTCTTCCCCAATCCATACAAAAAAACATGTGTTGGATCATATAGCATCCACAAGAATATCAAGACATTATACAGTACTTTTCCATTCAATAAGTGTATGATGTGTTCAAAAATTGTTTCAAAATTTTGAAAATGTTATATGCTGACGAAAATACGATCCTTTATTAATCAATCAATCAATCAATTTTCTGGACCCGCTTATCCTTGGGGGGTCACGGGAAAAGCAGCTCGAGTTGGAGCCTCCAAGCATCTCGATCCTCTGCAACAAAGGATAGATGCTCTGCTGGGATGCCAAGGCGAGACCAACTAAGATCTTCTACGTAATCTCGCCATCGAGTTCTGGGACGGCCTCTAGGCCTTCGACCAATCGGTGTTGAACAGAGCAGTTTTTTGGCTGTTCTTTCCTGGGACATTCGTGTCACATGTCCATACCAACGCAGTTGCGATCTTTCTAGTCGGAGAAACAGCGCTTCGATGTTTAGAGATTCACGAACATCTACACTTTTAACCTTGTCCAACAAGGTCAAACCGCCAATTCTTCGCAAGAATCCCATTTCCGCTGCTTGAACTCGAGACCTCACTTTCTCATTCATGATCCAACACTCATGGCCATAAGTCAAAATAGGAACATACACCGATCTGAAAATGGATAGCTTTGCCTTGGTGCAAAGCTCCCGTTTCAGTACCACAGATCGGTGGAGCTGGCGCATTACTGCACTTGCTTTTCCGATTCGGATATCCAATTCGCTATTTTGTCTGCCGTCACTTGTGAATGAGACGCCGAGGTACTTGAATTTCTCTGACTGTTTTAGTGGTACTCCATCAATTTGGAGAGAGCACTGTTTTGGAAGTCTGGACAGACACATGGTTTCTGTTTTTGTTGAACTGATTTTCATTCCGGCAACAGAGCATGCATCCGAAAACCTGTCAAGAGCTTGCTGGAGACCATTTTGGGTAGAGTCGAGTAGCACAAGATCATCTGCAAATAACAGACGTTGTACAGTGCATTCACCGATCTTTACTCCGCCACAAGACTCACTTTTCTTAACTATTCTATCCATATAAATAAGGAACAGAATAGGTGAAAGAGAGCAGCCTTGCCGTAGTTCCACACTTACTCTGAAAGGTTTCGTCGTTGCACTGTTAACGCGAACACAGACCTCGGAATGCATGTACAGCGACTTAATGGCCTGCTTGTATCTGCTGAACAGTTCTATTGTTCCCTATTCCTCCAAACAGCACTACAAGTTAAAAAAAAATTGAAACAAAACAATGCTTTTAACATAATTAATTGTAAAACTTGGATTTCACCAAAAGGTTCCTAAAAAATACCTGTTCTGCAATCATAGGTGATTACGGCACCTTCATTGTATGAATCTTGTATTGGTGTAAAAAACGAGTCATCGATAAATGCTGGTTGATTACAGTTACCTGAGTTTTAAAAAAACAAAACATAAAAATTATAATAATCTATTACAATATTCAGGAACATTTTGCAAGTTTTGAACATTTATTTACAAAAAGGTTCGTCTCCACTTGAAAGCTATTCATTCAGTTTTTATTGTGACTATTACACTGACACAATAACTTAAAACACATCAGTAGGTCTATTCACAATTGAAAAAATAGCCAGACTAGTGGTGAATACTGAAAGTTTGCATACAGATATGGGATAACGTCTTGTTTAAGCCCCAAGCTTTAATTAGAGTTAGGTTTTAGGTTTGGTTAGAGTTAAATTTAGTTAGGGTTCAGTTCAGTTACAACCCTAACCCCCTCACCCTGACCCTAGCCGAACCTAATCCTAACCTAACCCTAATCGAACCTGGGGGCTGATACTAGACTATATCCCAGATATGTGTATTCATTGTAGGTTGATTATAATTTTCTAGAATTTATTCAATCATGGCTGTTGTACAAAATTATACTACAATGCCAGAGCCTCGATAATTATGAAAAAATTTATCAATTAAAATAAACCAACCAATCGATAATATATTTATACACATCTAAATACTCGACTGAACAAATCAATCTAATCTTGACTACAACACTTTTGAGTTCTCATGTTCACTCCTGCACCAGCATCGAATTTGCAACAACATAATCAAAAATAATTGTGAGTTTTAAATTTTTTTCTCATGCAACAAAGTGTTGAGCTTTTGGCTCTTGAAGAACAGCATGAGGCAGTGGAAACAGGAGTATATACCCGTTAACTGTTAACCTAGCCACCACCAAGCACCACAATAGAAGCAAAGAATGAGTGTCCTACACTAACGAATAATTGACCGTCAACGCATAGCTAGTTGGCAAAACACAAATTTTCTCATTTCCTGTTCTTCTGACATTAAACGACTATGGACTAAGGATTAGGTTTAACCCTAACCTTTACTGTTCAGAAGAACCGGAATATTAAACGAGAAAAGTTGAAGATGGCCGATTGTTCACTTGACTCGCAATAAACTACTGCAATTAGCTGACATGTTTATTTACTCCAATGACATACCAGTAAACAAACAATACAAAGTCAAAGCACTTTGAACAATCCAAGCTTCCTTTCTGTTTTATACTGTATATAAACCAACAGTCAGTTTCACAAAAAACTATCATAGCCTACAATTGCAGCACAGAAAATGTTAAGGGTAATCAAGGTATTGGCATAATTACACAAATGAAAAAAAAATTTTGTTTAATCACTAACACACTTAAACATGACCACAGACTCACCATTAACAATAATTGATTTCAATAAAATTATTACCAGAAAAAATAGCCAAGACATTATGAGCAGATGAAAAAACACTACTAAACAGTTATATATAATCTTGAAACATCTGGAAATATAAACAGGAAGCTGAATAAACCAATTGTTAAAAGATCTACCACAACCTAATAGATTTACTCTGCATATACTGATATATACACCAAAACAATTGCTTGGCCTATAGGCAGTAGATTGATCTTAGTAGCCTAACCAGGCAACACTACATTCAATAATTCAAGCAACAACTGTCATTGATCGCTTTCTCCCGATACTGTGATAGGAGGATAAATCATATGCAACTAAATATAATAAAACTTAAAAGAAATGACTTTAAAACATTAGCGTTGGTAACCAATATATACGTCATTGACGAGGATAACTACATAAATTTTTAATGGTTTCCTACTCTGCCACTTGGATTGCCACACAAGCTCAATTTGTTGACAACCTACAAACAACATTAAATATATTTTCTGCCTGGCTTTACTCTCACCAAACACCAACTTAATCTTGCTCAGTTGCTCCCATTAAATGTGAACATCTGCACATTTTTCGCTTTAATAATTTCGTGCACTACAATTTCCAAATTTGTTCTCACAATATTAATATACTCGCATGTAGTAAATACTGTTGAAGATCTTGGTGTTTTTGTTTCTTATATCTTGAACAGTTAAATGGTCCCAGCATATTCATCACCTTTATTCAACTACCTTTGTGTGAGCTTATTAGTGTAACTCTAGCAAGCTTTCTCCGCTTAAAAATGTTTGGACCAGAGGTGTAAAAAGAAGTTAGAAACAAGAGTCAAGTAAAAGTATTGTTACTGGCAATAAAATGTAGTGCAAGTAGAGTAGAAAGTACTGAGCGATTGAACTAAGCAAGTAAAAGTAGACAGGTTATAAAACTACTCAAGTACCCAAGCAAAAATTTTTGATTAAAAAAAATTGTTCCATTTCGTTGGAGCTACATCATAACATACTGTAAAATGTCAGCCTAAACCAACCATAACTGCCCAACAGCGATCTTACAATGCTTGGTATTACCATTACGTAGGCCTACGGCTCAATCACAAATCGCTCCAAAAGCTACCGGTACCTGGCTGAACACGATCTTGTCTTACTGTTTTATATGAGAAAAATAACTAACTAAAAGAAAGTAACTTACACCTGCATGGGTGCAAATCCAGGGGGAATGAATCTCCCCCAACAATCCGACAGCACCCCCCTAATATTTTTCATGGAAGTGGAAAATTCCCCATGCGACGTATAATAAGCCTACCGAACCAAATTACATCCCCCCCAATATCGAAAAATGATCAATTTTGCTAAATACCTCCACCCCCCCCCCCCCCCCCCCCAATATCGAAAAATCGTCAGTTTTGCTAAATCATCCCTCCCAATGCTCAACATATATTTGCACCCCTGTACACCATTAGCGCAGAAATCACTACTAAGTTATAGTTTGCTAGTTCGCTCTCTTGCCTCCGATTGTACCTGTATAATATGTATCCACAGTCGACACAAGCCGCATATTCACATTCTCACCACGTTTGGTAGCCTGCATTTTGTTCAACGTTGCTAATCAAAAACATCAAAAAACACTATCAAGCTTACAAAACTACTTTTAATACAAAGAGTAGGGAAGTAGCGTTACGCTATGCTAATATCACTCAAGTGAAAGTACAAAGTATTCAAAAATAAAACTACTTAAAAAGTACTCGTTGCTGACAGATTCTACTTGAGTAGGCTACTTACGTATATATAGCTAATTTCGTTACTTTACACCTCTGGTTTGGACTTTACTTAAAATAAAGCCTTAGTCACTTATGTTCGTCCAAACTGAAATACAAGTAGTCAGTATGGCACCCTCATCTTAAAAAAAGACATACCGGTACTTTATTGGAATCAGTAGGCCTAGGCCACAGTGCATTTATAGTTCTTACAGTGGGCCCACTAAACAAAAAAGCATTGTTACGTATGCCCACAAAATTTACAAAAATGCTCTGATGTAATAATGGCTTTTTCAAGAAATTCATCTGTGTTGTTGCCGTTTTTAAAATTTGCTGTTTTTATTTCCTGTTTTTAAAAATTTCAAGGAGACACTGCAGATTTCTTAACTACGTAGAACAAATGAAAAAAGGGACAAGCAGTTCATAGTTTAATAAATACAATGAAATAGCTCGCCATAATTTTTTTCTTTTCTCAGTATAGTATGTGGCAACACGATTTGAAAAGATGAACTCTCAACTTTGACTTTCGTTTCACTGAGCACAGAGAGTGGTTCCACTGTTAGTAATAATGAATACACTGTGCCTAGGCCAGGGGGGGCAGGCTTTTTACACGAAGGGCCAGATTTGGAAAAACTGTTAAAGCCGCGGGTCGCACGCTGATTGGAAAACAAGGTCAAGACCTTTTTATCTTTTTTTTTTTCCGGAGATCACATTCCTCACATTCCACGTACGAATGTGATCTCCAAAATAAAAGGTTTTCACCTCGTGTTTCATTTCAATTTTGCACCGAAAGCTTTGAAAGCTATTTATAGACATTGAAGCATTGAAAGCTATTTATAGACAGCGTGATTTACACTCTGGTGAGCCTTAAAATACGGTATGTCTTTTTTTAATAAATACTTTTTCAATCAGATGCTTGTAAAAAACACATCAAACAGAAGTAATAATTATACGTGATGAATCATTGAATTCCTACAGCAATAACACTAACACTAAACTTGACTTTTGGCCTGAAAGTCAACTTAACATATTTACGCAAATTGCTGGTAATAACTGCAGAGATATCATAAATATCACGCCTAACTCTTCATTTACATCGATGACTGCATAAGAGCTGAAATCAATCTAAATATATATCAGAAGTAATGTTGTGAATGATTTCGACGAAAGCTGCAGTATTTACCAGCAATCGAGTTTCGATGCAAAATCGTTAACAACCTTTGCCGTGCGATAGTGATTCTCTGTATCGTTTCTACATCCTAATGAATCTTGCTATAGAAAAATTATGTTTTTATCTCTCTATATCCGTCTATCACAACAAAGTGATATAAGCTCTTGACTGAAAAATATATTCAGACTCACATAACAAATAATGACATTTTCATGCTCCCAGTTGATTTCATTTTCACAAATTGACAATTTTGCTATTTTTGATAAACATCAAGCACAAGCATAATTGAAAAGTTTAACAAACGACAAATAGAAACTACTTGAGAAAAAGCCCAACCGAAGTAAATGGATCACCCTTTAGTTATTGGATCTAATTATCAACACTTAAGTGCTTTAAAAATCAACTACGATTTGTTTTTATCGTCTTTTCTTTAACAACCCATACACGCCGAAGCCTTCAACATTTCAAAGCTTTACCTTTCGAAAGGTACTTCCTGTTACATGTGATACTTTTTAATAGTTTTTTTCTGAAGACTTTTTGCTTCTGTAAATAACTACGGTATTTCTACTGGGACTTGGTTTTTTAACATTTCAAAAGGTGTAAACATGTGCTCAGAATAAGCAACCAATGTCAAGATGCAATGCATAAAAGTTCTTGGTGTGATCGATCTACACAGTTGTGAAGCATCGCAAAATTACGTAACACCAATTATCGATAATGACTCCAGCTGACAAGCATGCAATTTCGCCTTTCATAGAATAGCACCAACACCAAAAAAACAGTTGAAAGTAGTGTGTACTAAAGCTCTGAGAATATGCTGCAAAAGCTTGATCGCAGCACAATGAGACACAAATTCAGTAAAAGTGACACTACGACAACTCATAATATTTTGAAGCTCTTTCTATCCACAGTTTATTCCAGTAATTTTTAAAAATGCCCAAATTGCAGATGAAACACGTCACATTGTTTAAGTTTGAACTCAGAAAGCAATGTATTTTTTTTTTTTTAATTCAATCTAGTGATCAGTTTTGCCCATTAAAATGAACATGGAAGTGAATATGAAGATAAACGGACCATAACATGATGATCACAACAAACACATTCTAAAATTTTTTCACAAAAACAAAAATCTTGTTTCACGTTCTGCCCAGCCAATATCAATTAAGTACAAACATCTTTTGCATTACATAAATCACACAGAAAACTCAAGTTACACTGGAATATGAATCTAAACATATACAAGCGTCAAGATCAAATTGGTTTAATCGTTAAAATTCGCGTCAATTACTAAATATTTTAATAAGCACACAAAATATTTTAGAACGTACAATTGCTTGATTGCGTCCACTCACATTTCGCATTTTTACACCAAATTATCTCGAAAGCGAGAGATACTAAGGCCAAGAATTCTGTCGCCGGGTCGATCACGCCGAATAGCGACAACCCGATCAGAACTAAACTACCCCGTAAAATCATTGCATTTTTCGCTCCTTTACAATCTGAGCCACGTTCGAAAAATCATCATCCCCACGAAATCATAAACTCACATGCATAAAGTCGAAAAATCATTTCCTACGAAGTGGGTGCAATCACACCGCTGTGTCTTGACCAACACTTGTAACATGAGCAGAGATGGGCATTTATCGAGATAATTTATCGGCGATAATTTTTTACCGAGTATCGTTATCGCTCAAAATAGTTTTGATTTATCAATTACCGACATAGCTTTTGCAATATATTTCGTTATCGCCAATAAAATATCGCGATAAACGATCCTTTATGCTCACTATGTTCAAAGTTAGTGAGTTAGCGCTATGGAAAATTACACTGTGTTCCTAAAGTGTGGTTGCATTTTAAAAACATCTCTCTTTGTTCTGTTTGATGCCACGGCAGAGTCGGTGAACTACTCTCTTTTCTTGAAAATGTAGGAACACATTTTTGCGACGTGATTTGCAAAAAAAACTTCGTTAAACACAATGAAAGTTTACCGCAACATTTATCGGAAAAATTTATTGGCGACAATTTATCGATTATATACCGATATCGCTTTAAAGAATTGAGATTTATCGATTTCGGTATCGCCCAATGCTTTTTTGACATTATCGGTTATCGTTATCGCTTTAGTACAGAAAGGTTTTATCGTGCCCATCACTAAACATGAGCTCAACAAATCCAGACCTTAGAGCAAACTGTGTCCCCTTTGAATAAGGCCATCACTGAGAACAACAGTTTCAATACATCGTTGACTGCACTGCAGAACATTTCGGTATGAAATACAACGAGAATAATAGTACAAAGGTTAATCAATGCAAAAGCAAGAAAATTGCAATAAATATTGCAAAAGTTAAAAAAACACTTATTGAATCCAGAACAAAATCACAAAACGCATAATAAGCAAAACAAAACTAAAGGCTCGTTTATATAAAGTCATATTTCAAAAGCGATGAAAGGCGTGGTGGCAAAAATAGGACAACGCAAGCACTACAAGGGTTAGTAAACATCACAAAATATCATTAGTGTTCGTCAGGAAAAACATAAGCGCTGTGATGCGCGAAACGTAAATTTATAGGAAGTGAATGATGAAGTGGCAGGCACTACCATAAGCCAGCAACTTATGTATCGGTATCACTGTTCCCTCTCGGATAACAAATTTGGGAAAAACTGAGGCATTTGGGGCAAATTTTAGCAATCTTTCTTGAATATTCTAACTGGAAATAAGATTTTTGGCCAAATTTGAATCAATATGTTCAATGTAGTTCGATGTAGAATGAAAGCGCAACATTGTGAAAACTCAAATTCAAGCCAAAAATTACGATCAGTCTTTCTTTAACCCATGAAAACCATAATCAAATTTCATTAAATTCTTTAATCGGGAAATTTACACTAGCCAAAATCTTGGAGGGAACATGTCATCAAACACTATCTATTACATGTGGCACATAATATCCTTGTAGTATCACGAAACCTAAGTAAATGCTTTACTCTTCCATGATCCCACATTTTTTAGCCAAAGGTATTTTATCTTTCTCATGTTTTACTTATTGGAATTAAACAGGGTTTGCTGGACGCAAACGTAAATGATGGAAATGCCCGTACTTCGTATAAGCACGAAAAATGACGGACCAAGTTGATTAATTTACACTTCACAAAGCATGCTGCTCTCAGCACTTCAAAAACCGTTTAGATCATTTCAATAAATGCAAATGCACTAAAAATACGACTGCGAAAACTGAAAGCAATCACGGCAGCCAAATCAAATCAGAATCAATTTTAACCACTTCAGTCGCGAATTCGATCAAAATTCCAAAATTCTTGCGGCAAAAACCTAACCACTGTGAAATGGTTCTGCTGCATCAGGACAAAATATACCCACAGTCAATGGAGCCGACTTGCGGGGAGACGGGGAGGTTAAACCTCCCCATAGCTTGCAGCATGGTGAAAAACCTTCCCATAAAAATATCTCCCATTTATACGTTAAAAAATAATATCTTGTTCAAGAAGTAAAAATCCGCTGTTTGTGTTAATTAAAATTAACCTGATATTTATAAGAGTATTTTTCATTATTACTTGCGTATCAACATCAAAAAGCGTACCGTTCAAACGCGTACTCATGCAAGAAAACTACAACTCAGAGCCCTACGCAAACGCATTTTAGCGTGCTCAGGTTATTTTACGTGATGGTGCGTGCACAGCGCACACGTGCATAAGCGCATTCACACAGCATCAAACACTTCGGTTTCAGCAATTCAGCATATTGTTCAAGCAGCGGTGCTAAGATGTAATAGCACTGCAGACAATGAGAATTGTTAAAGCGAAGAAAGATTCGCAGAAAAACTGTTCCATAATACTGTGCAGCATATATTACCAATTTCAAACACACGAAATAATAATGAGGAATTTTTTCAACCTCGAAATATCGAATATGCTTAGCAGGGGCGCACTCAGAACTTTTCAGGGGGGGGGGAGCATGAAGGAATTTCTCCACGTTAAGGTACAATTTTTTCTTGTAGAATCTAAGCGATAAAAGCTTTTGGCGTGTATCGGAGGAACCCAAAGGGAAGGGCGTGAACATTGGAGCTGAGCTCCCCTGCGTACGCCCAATGCTGAGCGTAATTACTTGCCATTTCAATGTGTCATCTCTAAAATTTTGTCATAATTTTGTTTGCGTTAATTCGCCATGAGCAAGCCCAAAGCGCGTTGCTATCGTTTATTTGGAAATGTACTTATTGTTTGCTGCGTTGAAATAAAAATAATGTACGAGAAATGTGATATATCTAAAATCTTAAGGATTGTTGAGGTAAACTCGCTCGTCTCCGGTTGAATTAGATGCTGATCGCAAAAAACAAAAGTTTGAAAACTGCTTGTTCTGCATAGCACAACGGGTTTCCACGCAGTGATTTGATTTGAACGTGAGAAATAAAAACTTCCCCATGTTTTAACAGTAAGTCGGCGCCAATGCCAACATTGCCACAAAAAATACCTCAACAACGCGTAACATGCAAGCAATTGCATCAACAGAAACTAACTCTTACAAGCAACAAGTTGCGCC